>CM061066.1:171892412-173188333 GCA_030762895.1 Sophora flavescens
AATAGCTAGATTTCTTAAACATGATATTAATGATTCAACTCCTGCCGATGTGTACTAATTTAATAAAGGAAACCCGCCACCGAGCTGAAACAATTTTCTACCTAATCCGGAAATTAAGAATTAAATCACCTTAATTATCCCCGATATTATCCTAAATACCGCATCCTGCTAAAGAGATAATATCCCCTAAATTGCTGATAAGATATTAATATTATCTTAAATAAATCCTGATATTATCAAAATAACCTCACCTTAAAAAGATCCTCAGCCCAAATAAAATCCATCTCAAAGGAGAGTTAAGAGATAAAACGAGATATAAGAGATCTCAAAATAGAGGTGAGATCCTATTATAAAAAGAGAGAGCACCCAAGAGAAGGCAACTTTCCGAACCCTGACTCTCCCAAGCGTACAGAGAAACTAGCTACCGAGACTATTGAAGAGTCCTTGCTTGGCTGATATTCCGGGTAAAATTAGACTAGATCAGTATGACAATAGTTAAACCAGAAATAGCTCCGACTTTGATTCACACCGGATACGTAGGACCGAATCCGACATTCCGTCAGCCATACTCAAAAATAACCCATTGTCACTCTTGGATTTTATATTCTGAGATTTATGGCGATCTTGGTAGAACATTTGCGCCCACCGTTGGGGCCTAGGAAAAAATTTCCAGTCTACAAGAAAGCTTGATTGACTACGGAATGGTCCAGGGAGGGGCGAATAGCATGAACCATCGAGATCACTGAGACCTCGAACACGAGCCAAAACCACGGCAATCATCCTTCTCTCCCATCATGGAGATAACTTCTGATAGTTATGGAACACAAAGACTAAGGAGAACGAGGAGTATACGTCGATCGAGGATTTCAAGAACTTGGAAAAAGAGAAAGTGTCCCTGACACCTTGCGAAGAGCAATCCTACCCTGAGACAGGCCCAAAAGGATCCATCCCACGCACTCTCCTCGGGAAACTAGCAGCCATCAAAACCAAACCTCCCCAGCTTCGAACTAAGTATGATGCGTAAAGGACTAGCCAAAAGGAAGAGGATAACGGACCGATGCCCAGGTTCCGTTCCACTGATGACATTGAGAGGTACTCGATTCCTAAACATTTTCGCCCTTAACATCGATAGAGTCAATGGCACCCCGACCAAACTTTTAATTGATCCTTTATTTCTTTTTACTTGGTGGTGATTGATGCGCTATGTGCAAAGTTTCCCCAACCACGCAGAAAGGCCCACGCTTCTTAACCTATTCAACGAATCTACCACCTCGATCAATTGATTCTTTGATGAGCGTAACTAAGTTCACAAGCTACTGAGCAAGCCGAAGGAAAGGGCACTCGGTCTCGGAGTTATTTAAACAAAGAAAGGAATGAATCCTCGAATTATATGGCTTGATTTTAATGCTAAACAAATCTTCATTCCCAACATGAGCTCAACTCGCCACCCGGTCATGGGCGGTCGAGCCGGGCCATTCTTGAGTATTTATCTGAAACCATAGAAATTTTGAAGAGTTGCGGCGAAAAAGCTGACGGGTTTCACTGAACTCCTAAGAGACGGTGGAGTCAAAAGGAGAGAAAGAGGTTTCAAGACCAGGCTCGGTCTCGAGCAAAGAAGAGGGGAAACAGGGGCCTTGATTCTCAAAGGCCCAAAGACCAATGAAAGGGAATTCCCGGAGAAGCTGGAGCCCAGTATGACTTCCTTATACCGTTAAAAGTCTCGGCAACCATCCTCAGAGAAGTGTGCAACGCAGAGTTACTCACCTTACCTCGGCCGTCCAAAACACTGGTCAATCCGAGTGAAAAAGAATGTATGTAGCATCAAAACTATGGTCACCCACTTTGAAGGCTGAGAAACCGACCGGAGAAAAATTGAGGACTTGGTATACAATCCGTCTTGATCGATTCATCCACTGAGATGATAATGGAGGCGAGCGACTCTTCAAAAGACGACGAAGACCACGTGACACGACAATCGTACCTGAGATGCAAACCTGCAAGGAAATAATCGGGCGGAGACTAGGTTAAATAACCAAAGAGATCCTAATGAAGAATCGGAAGGAGGAATCGAGGAGGGATCTTCAACACAATCTCGGGAGGATTTGCGGGAGGAGGAGCGGCGAGTTCGGCTACGAGCTGCGTCATGTAAAGCCCTACGATCTCATCAGTGATGGCTGGAAAGCCTACAAGAGCAAGACCTCGATAACGTTCACGGATGATGATTTCAGAGGGTGGATCAAATCAAGGCGACCCGATAGTGATAACGATCGAACTAGCAAACTTCCCGGTCAAGCGAACACTTATGACCAGGGGAGCTCGTGAGCATCCTGTACGCGAACCTTCAAGAAGCTCGAATTCCAGAAAAGGCGATAAAAGAGCGGGAAGACAAGCTAGTAGGGTTCGCAGATAAGCTAGTAAGTCGACAAGTTTTTGGCTCGTTGTAGGGGATCGCACAACCAATTTTCCTAATTTTTAGGAATTTGATTAATTGGTTAAGCTGTTTTATTTTTATTTTTCTGTTATTTGTTATTATTATTTCTCTCTACTTCTTTAATTCCACTTGGTCTTGCCTTGTTTTTGTGCGGTGCCCCTTTCACAGAGGACTGCTGTTTGATTAGAGATCACTAGGCCAGAGAGTCGATCAAGGAAGGAAGCCGAGAAGAACGAAAAGGAGGTTGAAGCGAGTAATCTTGAGAGGATAGGCCAGAAAATCCTCATCGTCCTCCTCCCTCGTTACAAGCCTCTCTTGAGTCTGATCTACTCCAACTTGGGTGATTGTGATTCTTCCATCGTGAGAGCAACCTCAATCTGAACTCCTTTGAGTGGAAGGATGTGTCCCTATATCAGTGAGAATCAGATTTGATGGGAGTGCAGACAAGACCACTTACAGGCACATCACCCCACTTCCTTGAAGCTTGACTTGCGAGAGGACAAGAGGTGTTTCTCGGGATGAGTTTCGCTACGGCTATTCCCTCTCTCTCTTAGGGATGTCGCTCGCGATGTGGTTTGGCAAACTTGGATAGGAACGATGCTCGAACTTGGGAGCAAATGGCACAAAAGTTCCTAATAAGTATTTTCCTCCTCGAAAGCGGCACAAGCAATAGTAGCGTTACATCTTTCAGACAGGAGGAGGATGAAACTTTTAATGAAGCTTAGGAGAGGTACAATGTCTTCTTGAGAAGATGTCCTTGACTTTCTTTGGCCTAGGTCTCCAAAGTTCAACATTTCTTTAGGTTAAGGGGGCTCTCAGAGATGAATTGTGATCTGCGGTGGCGGTTCCTTTTCCTTTTTATCGACTAAGGATGGATGGGCATTATTAGAGAAGATGTCGTACAATGATTACAAGCGTGGTAGGAAACCTCAAGTGGAGTCGATTACGCAACAATGGAAGCCATTCTAGAGCAAGTTAAATCGTTGATGATACAAGTTGCGGCTTTGTCGGAGAACAAGAAGGTTACTGCGATACACACGAGGAATGCCCCGGGTTATGATAATTGTAATGGAAATCATGACATTGAGCTGTCCGTTCAACTTCTCGAGAACATGTGGACTCATTCCCAATTTCTATGACAGCGTGCCCTAGAACAACTATCGGAGGAATAGTCGGAATCGGAATAGGGCTATATGAGGAGAGACCATCACGGTTTCGGCTTGGAGTAATGCTAGTGGTGGTCTAGTAGGGCAACAAACAACCTCAACGGGTGGCAACAACAACCTCAGCGAGTGCGAGGCCGAACATTGGAATCGGCAAGAATACTCGCTGAGCTCTTGGGACTAATCAATTGCAAATAACAGATGGTGGAAGACAACCTTGGGAGTTAGCTTTTTGGTTAGATGAGCACGACGATTAAGAAGTTGTCAATCGGTACAACACGATCATTGACAAGTTGGCAACTCATACGAGGTCGACGAATTGGGAATCCAGAGATGCGGTGCCCGGCTCATGAAAGCAACTAAATGGCGTCTCCGAGCACTTTCCCGGGTGATCACGGAAACAACCCTAAGAACCAATGCCTGCCATACGACTAGAAGCGGAAGGGGTGTTGGGATCTACTGGGGTGCAACTAATTCTCGGGAAGACAAGACCAGGAATAACCACATGTTGAGGAAGAGAAACTGAGAAAGATGAGTTGGCAAGTGACAAGGCAGAAGCAGGGAAGAGGTGAAACTTGTAGATGAAGAGTTCAGAAAAAAAAGTGGGTTGAACCCCAAGACCTCCGCCCTACATGAAGGTACCATATCTGAAAGATTGAAGCCCTGACAAGATAAGCAATTCAATAAGTTCCTTGATGTCTTCAAAAACTTCAAATTAACATTCCATTTGCGAAGCCTTGGAACAAATGCCATCGTATGCCGGTTTATGAAGGGCTTCTCTCCAAAAGCGGAGAATAGTGGATGAGAAGCGGTTGCTTTGGCCAGGAGTGTAGTGCCATTCTTCAGAAAGCGCCTCCAAAAGTTGAAGGACCACAGTTCTTTCTCTATACCATGCACCATTGTGGGGATGAATCTAGGGAAGGCATTGTGTGATCTAGGGGCAAGTATCAACTTGATGCCCCTCTCTATGATGAAGAGGTTGGGGATCAAAGAAGTCAAGGACACCACGGATGTCACTCCCAACTGCCGATCGTTCCATAAAATATCCTTATGGAGTGGTGAAGACTTGCTAGTGAAGGTGGACAAGCTCATATTCCGGCGGACTTTGTAGTGCTTGATATGGATGAAGCGCCGAGATCCCTCTCATATTGGGTAGGCCACTTCTTGCCACCTGGGGTGCCTTGATAGATGTGCGACAAGGAAACTCACTCTAAGGGTGCAAGATGATGAGGTAGTCTTCAATGTCTTTGAAGCAATGAAGCACCTCCTGAGAGGATTCGGATGTGTATCGAGTGGATATGGTGGAATCAATGGTCAAGGCAAAGGCAACTAGAAGTCCATGGTTCTTCACTTGCACAAGTGTTGGTAAAATCCCATGATGATGATAGTGAGGAAAAAAGACCCTTTGGGGGATGAGGTCTATCTTGAGTGGTTAAGAGACATGGAAGCCCTTCCCAGGAGTCTCCCAAGGGATGAATGTGCAAAGGAAGAGCTTAACAACAAAGCCATGGAAAAAGATGATAAAGCACCAGGAGTTGAAGGGTGGCCAACTGTGGTGGTCAATGAAAACAATGAGTTGATCCCAAAAAGGACCATCACGGAGTGGATGGTATGTCTTGGATTATAGAGGGCTTTTGGATTTAAACTAGTTGCCGGGATCCGCAAAGCAAGCAATCTACAAAAAGCGGACTAAGGAAAGGCATGACAAGCACATCTTGCCTAGGAAGTTTGAGCTCGGACAAGCGGTACTTCTTGACAATTCAAGGTTGAAACTCTTTCAGGGGAAAGCTAAGATCAAGGTGGTCGGGACCATTCAAGGTCCTCAAGTTTGTCCTCACGGAACAATAGAGTTAGAAGGGGCATCCGGTAACTTCAAGGTGAATGGGCAAGGGATAAAGCATTACCATAGGGAATCGGTCCCAAATTACAAGCGATTTCTTCCTCCGGATTAGCCCAAAGGGCGACTTGAGTCGAGGCTCGGGGCGTTAAACAAAGCGCTCTGGGAGGCAACCCGAGCTAGATATCCTTTATTATTTTTTAAGTTTACGTTATTTTCTACGATTAAAAAAATATGAAAAAATGAGAGACTACGCCCCGTGAATCCATCCCCACACGCGAGGCGGAGGACCTGGAGATATCGAGTGTAAAGCTCAAGCTTACGTCTCGCGTCGCGATATCCACTTTCGCCTCGTAGCTCTGGGCATCACCAGCTGTTGGAAATTCCAGATTCTCCCATGAGTTACTACTACGCCTCGCTATTGCGGAAAGTGTGAAGAACATTTTCCAGTTAGCCCACTAGTATTGTCTCGCCTCGCTAATCTGCAATTAGTGTTTCCAATTTGGGGAAAATTTTAAAATTCGCGTCGCTAGGGTACTCTCGCCTCGCGATAATTGAAAATTATATAGCCCCGAGCGGATCGCGAGGCATTCACGCGACCTTCACTATTCCTCTCCCCTCTCGGACTCGGAATCTCTCTCTCTCTCTCACACACTCATCACTCCCCACACTCCGCCTCACTTCCCATCTCACTCGGTTCCCACACGCGAGCGTAGCATCTACGCAAGGTAAGTGACATCTCATTCACTCTTCACTCTTCCCATGTTCATGCTCCGTGGAATGCAAGCAGACACACTGCTGTATACACTAAATGTAGGTTATAAGCGGTAGTAGGGTAGATGCCATGTTCATGGACTAGGCTGGTTTAGGGACTCTTCCTGTGCATTGTTCTCTACTAGGAGTGTTATGGTCGAGGATGCGGTGGGGATATTGTCTAGGTGTTCATTGCATATATGTGTGATAGTAGGCCGGTGGGGGAGTTGACTTGTATTTATGCCTTCGTGTTGCATATTCTGTTCATATTGATTATAAGCTGTCTTTGGGACTTTTCGATTTTCGGTATGGCTCCGCCTAAGAGCAACCTGCTGGCAGCCGGTCAAGCGCAAAGCGCGCATCTGCTCCCGGGGGCGGCGTTGTGTTGCCTTGCGGGCGGCGCGCCTCCTCAGGGCCACCTCCTACTCTCCCGATTTTCGCTCTCCGATCATAGGAGCATTGGAACCTGGTGGTGAGAAGGAGATGGTTTTAGAGCGGCGTGTCTCAGTGGGCAGCAACTACGCTAAGCGTCTCAGGCGGTCTGCACCCGAGGTTGGGAGAGGTTGGTGATCTTCCTTGCCGGCATGACATCAAGCCTAGTGCGAGAATTTTATGCCAACGCTCTCAAGCCTCGAGGTCACGAGTCCGAGCTGCGCGTGAAGAGGTTCGGGGGTCCCCATCACTTTCACGCATCAGACATTAACTCCTGGCAGGGATCTCGATCGGAGAGGAGCCCCTACGACTATGAAGCGGCTCCCGCGGTGCGAGGCCCTCGCTCGAGGCCATCGAGACACTTGCTGTGTCCCGGGAGGCTGCACGGGAGGTGGGGACATCGGGAACCTCTTGAGATCGGGAGGCGGGACCTCACCCCGGATGCGAAGATCGGTGGCGTTCTCGCACGCTAACCTCAGAGTGAGCTCTCACGAGTCCCACAATCACCGCCGCGAGCCCATCTCCTCTACGGCATTCGGCCAGTCGCATGATTAACGTGAAGTCATCGCCTCGAGACATTGGGATGAAGGCGAACTCCCGGGCATTGAAGGAGAGCACGGGGCATGGTTTGCTGATCCACCGAGCTCATCGCCAGCAGGCGGGAGTGCCGTGAGAATCCGATTATGGAGAGAAGGTCGCATGGCAACCCATCGGCAAGGGATTATATCCGGCATTTTTGCTATGTAGCCGGCTGCACCTGGGAGGCCACCACCCCTACCCGCTTCCGAGGCCCGATCGCCGGACATGGCTCTGCTCTTTTGAGAACCCGGCGGCGATGAGGCAGGATCGAGAGGTGTTGCGTGAGTTCTTAGGGAGATGGCGTTGGCCGACGGGGAGGGTCGGGTGCCCGTATACCCCTCCCAGGAGGAGTTGTCCCCTCGGCTTGGGTGGCGGACTACCCAGGGACCAAGGTGCTATGCCCGCAAGTGGGGGTACCGAGGATCCGAGAGGATGAGGAGGCACCCGGAGGACCGGGGGTGACCGGTGGGCGACATCGATTTTGATCATTGATCAGGCCCCTATATTCTTTACTTAGAGTTCTAGCTAGGAGTTCGATTTGGTTGTACACTATCTGCTAGCTAGAAACTATTTTTACTAACCTTTCTTGGCAAACTTGGATAAGCGTATATTTATTCTATTATGTTATTGCTCAGCGTTCATGTTTGCTTGTGATGGAACAACATAGGAGAGCCAGGAATCTCATGGGCCAACCTATTGGGCAAGGATGAGGTGAAACTAGCCCACTTGTGAAGCGGGGGTAGTAAGAAGATGAAAAGTGGAAAGGAAATCAGCTGAAAGCATGGGGTCCGCTCGGACCCCATTAAGATAAAAATTTTCTTTCCCTTCACTTGTTTTTGTTTTTGTTTTTGTTTGTCACTCTCGAATAATTTGAGAAGATCAAGAGTTTGTGTATGAATGTCGTGTCGGCAAGCTTGTTGGATTTTAATTAAATTTAGCATAGATTGATTGCATGAATTATTTTGACCATTGATGATTTCCACCTAGGTTCTGAAATTAGAAAATTTGATCCCCATGTGAAAAATTGAAGATTGAACTTTGAGAAACTTTATTGTGATTGCTTGATTTATGACAAGTTTGGGGCGAGGGGTGCACACACTAGGGATTGTATCCCGACAGCGGCGCCAAAAACTTGTTGAGTCACCAAGCAAGTGTACTGGGTAGTCGCAAGTAATAAAATAAACACGGTAAGAATTTCACAGGTCGAACACAAGGATTGGGCTACCAATTCAACTAATTCGCGAGAAATTCGATAAGTTGGTCAAGTAAGGGAAGTGGTTGAGAGATTGGAGAGAAAATAGAAGGTTGCAATCTAAATTAACAAACCTAATAAAATAATTAACTAAAAATCTGAAATTAAAATGTCCAAGGTCACAAATCCACCCACCCAATCATGCATACCCAAGTGATGATGATTCTTTCCTAAGTTCAATTACAATGTCAACCGGGACCCCCAAATTCTCCTATATCCCTTTGTCGTGCTCAATAGGGCGTATTCGATGATTGGATTAAGTACTTACTAGGTCTCATAATCCTAATCATCAAACTCTATTAATTCTTGTTCCCTATAAGGTTGCAGCGATCTCCTACTCACTCTCGTGCAATAGTCCATCACGCATGCATATGATCAACACAATCAAATCAGAATTGGAAAACATTAGGCTGAAAGAAGGGAGAAAGACATACATCACATCGAATCTACACCGCCATGGGTGGCTTCATTGTTCCCTCAGACGAGGGGATTAGTTCCTCATGCTCATAGACAAACAATCGGACATAACCACCATAGTAAAATAAGAAAAAGAAAAGAGGAGACGCATCTCTCAGAAGAGACAAAAATTCGGCCTAAGCTACTCTAAACAAGTGGAAAAACTAGGATTCGGATCCCCTTCTACGATCCGAAACGGCAATATATAGAGTTCGATTCTGCGCTTGCTCGCGAGGCGAACATTAAAAATGGCGCTTTCAAATTGGACTCTCGCGAGGCGAGAGTATGTTCGCGAGGCGAGTCTTCAAACTTTGTCTGTCACGGCGTGACCTTCATCAGCAACTGGCGTGATGGCCTCTATCTTCCGGGGTCTTGAGGCTCGCGGGCGAGCCTCTCGCGTGCGAGGCAGAATTGATGACTATTCTTTTTTTCTTGATCTTGGACTCGTGAGGCGAGCATCCACTCGCGGGGCGAGTATCTCCAGAATGGCAATTTCCACTGTTTCTTGACTTCCCTTGACTCTCGGAGCTTCACTTCTAACCTGAAACAATAAAAAGAAACAAAAAGCGTAATTCTATTCAAAATAGACTAAAAACTACTAAAAATGCCTAGAACGAGTCAAAGTCTACTTAGGAACAAAACAAGGCCAAATTTGGAGAGCGAGATTGAACTCGAATAATTGGCACATAAACCTCAGTCTATCTGGTTATAAAACTAGATAAGCCAGAGGCTTATCATTCGCCGGGGAGCAAGTCAAAACCCGAGGTTACATAGACCTCTTAACAACGTTTGGAGAAGGAAGACTCTCCAAATCTGTATCAGTCAGGTACATTATTGTAGATGCCAGCATGTCGTACAACATCCTTATTGGAAGACCGACGTTGAATGAACTCGGGGCGATTGTCTCTACCCACATTTTGACAATGAAATTCCCAACCAGAATCCGGAGAGTTAGTCGCGGTCCGGGCTGACCAAAGGCTAGACAGACAATGCTATGGTGATAGCCTAAAGGTTACCCACCACCAGGATACCGCAAAGAATATCGAGGATGATAAAGCAGAAGTGGTAAGCTCGGTCAGTTCGGTAACTTCAGCTAGCTCAGTCAGCATGTTTGAACTAGACCCAAGGACGGAGATGTACGAGTCGAGCCAGAGACCAATGATGTCTTTAGAAAGGTTCCGGTTGGGAGCCTAAGGTGAACAATGCACCCAAATCGGTAGTCAACTTGACCCCTCGCTCAAACAAAGGCTTCATGCGATCCTAATAAAGAATGCCGATCTGTTTGCTTGGAAGACATCGGATATTCTGGTATAGACCACAATTTTATGTGCCATAAACTGTCCATATGTCCCGAAACCAAGCCTATAGCTCAAAGAAAAAGGAAACTTGCGAGGAAAGGCGCGGCGATGGCGAGGAGACTTCCAAACTGGTCAAAGTAAATTTCATCGGAGAGGTGAAATACACTACTTGGCTAGCCAACGTGGTGTTAGTTAGAAATGCCAACGGTAAATGGTGAATGTGCCCTGACTACATCGATCTCGACAAGGCATGCCCAAAAGATTCTTATCCTCTTCCCAACATTGTGAGGCTAGTGGGCGGGGCCTCGGGATACAAAAGTTTTGTCCTTTTTGGGCGCATACTCGAGCTATAACCGGATCGGGATGTATCTGCCCGATGAATAAAAAGCGGCATTTATGGCCGAGTGGAGCAAACTACTGCTATCGGGTGATGCCTTTCGGCTTAAAAAATGTTGGTGCAACATTCAAAGGCTTATGGACAAGGTTTTCGTCAACCAAATCGGAAAGAACTTAGAAGTATATGTTGATGATATGGTGGTAAAATCCAATGACCCAAGCCAACACCCAGTCGAACTCGAAGAAATTTTCAGCCAACTCAAAATACAACATGAGGTTAAATCCAGAAAAGTGCTCCTTTGGTGTACAAGGAGGAAAGTTCTTAGGATATATGCTAACACATCGGGGGATCGAAGTTAATACGGATAAGTACAAAGCCGTTATGGAAATGCGGAGTCCTCGGAATGTGAAAGAAATTCAAAGGCTAGCCGGCCGATTAGCCTCTCTATCCCGCTTTCTCCCGAAGTCTGCAGAAAAGGCAAGAGCTTTCTTCCAGCTCTTGAAAAAACCAAAGGATTTCATCGGGACCGAAGAATGTGAGAAGGCCTTTGAAGATCTGAAACTCTTCCTAGCGTCTCCCCCAATCCTCACTCGCCCTCAGCTCGGCAAGGATCTGTACTTGTACTTATCTGTCAACGATTGTGCAATCAGTGCAGTGATTATCCAGTAAGAGGAAGAGCAACAGATGTTGGTGTACCATGTGAGTAGGATCCTGAAAAGCCGCAGAGGCGTGGTATCAAGTAATTGAAAAGTGGCCTCGCCTTAGTCATGGCGGCTCGGAGGTTACGACCTATTTCGGTCGCACCAAGTCATAGTCAAAACCGATCATCCCATAAAGCAATTACTCTAGAAACCCGATCTAGCTAGGACGAATGATAGCTTGGTCGGTTGAATTTTGAGAATCGGTTTACAATATGAGTAGGGGGCCGATGAAAGCACAATGCCTCTCAGACTTCATTGCGAGCTCTCTCCTAAACCGAGGTCGGAATCCTTCATCGCTCCTATATGTTAACGGATCATCTAACTTGAAGGGAGCGGGGCTGGAATAATTCTCGAGGGCACGATGACCTAATCCCTGGAGCAATCTTTAAAGTTTGGGTTTCTTTGCTTCAAACAACCAAGCGAGAATATGAAGCCACTTATTGCGGGACTAATGTTAGCTAAAGAAGTTGGGGTCCAAGAATTAAAATGCCGATGTGACTCACGGCTTATAGCAGGACAAGTCTCGGGTAATTATCAAACAAAGGACCCCGACTAACCCAGATATCTCTGCAAGGTTAATAGCCTAGTTTTTGAATTTGATCATTTCTCTATTGAGCATATACCTCGGGAAGAAAATTCCGGGCAGGTCTGTTGTCCAAATTGGCTAGCACCAAGAAAAGGCCAGCTAAGAACTTTCATTCGGGAAAACCTTCTCGAACCGAGGCATAAAAAGTGCCGAAGTAATAATGGCCGAGGCACTATGATCGTAGCTGGATGACACTGATTTGGGAGTATCTAACCTCGGACAAACTCCCGATGATCCTAAGGAGGCGAGGCGAATTCGTCTAAAATCTTGCCATCATACCATCCTAGACGGTGAGGCTGTACGAGAAGAGGATTCTCCAGGGCCCTTGCTGAAGTGCCTAACAAAGGAGTAGTCAGAATACGTAATGGATGAGATGCACCAGGAATCTGTGGAATGCATTCAGGTGGCCGATCTCTCGGCGGCTCGGGTCACGAGAGCGGGGTTTCTTGGCCAACCATGAGGCTGGATTGTGCTAGTTGGACTAATAGGTGTGAGCCACATCGAAGTTCGCGGCGTAGCACATGTTCTAGGAGAAGAACTCCACTCCATGTTCTCGTCGTGGCCCTTTACTATGTGGGGGATGGATATAGTCGGTCCTTTCCCAGTTGCCAAAGGTCAAGTCAAGTTCCTGCTGGTAGGTGTAGACTACTTCACCAAGTAGATTGAAGCAGAACCATTAGCTACGATAGCTGCCAAAAAGGTTCAGAATTTTGTATGGAAAAACATCATATGCAGGCACGGCCTCCCTTATGCAGTTGTCACGGACAATGGAAAGCAATTCACCGATAAAGAGCTTAGAGAGTTTTACTCCAACCTCGGAATTAAACATAAAGTGACCTCGGTTGAGCATCCACAAACAAATGGCCAAGCAGAGGCAGCCAATAAGGTTATTTTAAGCGAGCACAAAAGAAGGTTAGGCCAATCAAAAGGGGCTTGGGTTGAACAATTACCAAGCATCATATGGGCTTACCATTGCTCACCACAGTCTTCAACGGGTGAAACACCGTTCAAACTAACCTATGGAACTGATGCAATGATTCCAGTTGAGCTCGGCAAACTCTCTTTCCGAAGGAAGCATCACGATCAAAGTAAAAACGAAGAAGAACTCCGAGTTGAGCTTGACATGGTTGAAGAAGTCCGAGATGCGGTGAAAATCAGAGACGAGCTGTGCAAGCAAAAAGTAACTGGAAAGTACAACTCGAGGTTGTAGCCAAGGGAATTTGTGCAAGGTGACTTAGTCTGTGAGGCTGCAAAGGCGATGCAAGAAAATACCCCGAGAGAGGGTAAGCTCGCGACAAAGCTGGTGCGGCCCATTCAGGATAGTTGAAAATCTGGGAAATGGTGCCTACAGGCTAGAAGAATTGTCAGGAAAGGTTGTTCCAAGAACATGGAATACTTCCCACCTTAAGTTTTATTTTAGTTAAGGTTATAGGTGATGCACTCTTTTTCCTATATCGGTCTTTTTTCCCACGAGGTTTTGGGTGAGAGGGTTTTAATGAGGCACACAGGAATAATAAATAAATAGAATCATTTTCAATTGCGCTAGAATGTTGTGTTAATTAAAACAGCTAAAAAACCTAAAGAGGATGTCCAGAGCTAAAATCGAGTCAGAGTTGAGGTCGAAATGCAGAGCCTATAAAGGTAAAAAGCATCTAAAAACCTAAAGAGATTGTCCAGAGCTAAAATCGACCGAGTTGAGGTCGAAATCCGGAACCTATAAAGGTATACAACAACTAAATCCTAAAGAGGTGGACAGAGCTAAAATCGCCAGAGTTAAGGTCGAAATGACGAGCCTATAAAGGTGGAAAACAACTTACGACCTAAAGAGATTGTCGGAGCTGAAATCGTAGGAGTTGAAGTCCAAAGCCGAGTCTATAAGGGTAAATAACAACTTAACACCTAAAAAGGTAACCAATACCTAAAAGGTAAGTAAAAACCTACAGTACTTCAAGTTCTACCTATTTCGAATTAATCACGTAACTTGCCAAAACTAAGCGAGTAATAAATTAGAAAAATAGTTGCAACATTTTCTAAAGAGTAACTCACACGTAGGTCCATTAATAAAAATGGGCCAAGCCCGAAGTACATGAGTATTCAAAATAAAAAACCATCATCCTCGTCATGGGCATCCCCATGCACAACGGCTTCAACGGGAACAAAGTTGGGCTCATCCGCGCCACTCGAATGAGATTGTCAAGGTAAGCTTATTCCCCTTCACCACCATCTTCCTCTTCAACCGCTTCTCCGTCGCCCCTCCTCTTCTTGAGTTGCCTCTGTCTCATCTACCGGCTCGGAAGCGGAACCAGGAAGCCATCCCTGTTAAAATCCTTGTCCACGTCGACCTTTGGAAAAATCGGCATTTGGATTGAAATCTTTGAAGGCTGCTTCACGGCTCGGGAGAAGCCATTAACATGCTCCCTCATGATAGAAGCCTCGGTTTCAGCCATATCGAAGCAGAGCCTCAAATTCTCCTCCTTCTCGGTCTCAAGCAACTTTCGCAACTCAAGATCGGCCTCCTCTCGGCTTGAAGTCTATCGGCGATCTTACGAAAATTCAGCCTTTGGGCTTTTTCTAGTTCCGGCTCGGTAGGAAGGGCGATCTTGTCTTTTTCGACTTGGTTTTTGGGCCTTCATCTGACCAATGACCCGAGCTTTCTCCTCACACTTGGCCACGGCTTGAGCAAGCTCGTCCCTCACCCTTAAGACTCAAGCTAAATCGGCCCTCATTACCTCCATCTTCTTGACATTGTCGATAACCTGTTGGCTCCAGAAGCGAGTGATGGAGGCAATCCGGAGGGCATAGGCAGCGGTAGCCTCCATACTCTCCTTAGGCCCTTGCTCCAGCAAAAGCCGAGCATCGGAAGGTTTCAGCACTTGGCTATCAATCAAGCCTGTAGGGTCGAATTCATTCCCCCAGAGCGAGCTAATCCCTGGGTTGCAGTTCCCATTGTACCATTTGGTGTCCGAAGTAAGATCGGTCACCATGGGAGCATTGCCCAACCTCTTAGCGCAGCGGGGAGTTTCCTCGATCATCGGTGGGGAGAAGGACTCCTAATCGGGACCTCGGACATCATGTCTTCCCGAGTCCTCTTCGGGGCCAGGGTGTTCGGCTCAAAAGCTTGGCAGACCTTCTTTTTCTTTCCTTTGACATTTGAAGCTATAGATGATCCGCTTGGTTGCTTGATTTGTTGACTTCTTCAGAGCCTTGTAGTTGAACCTCCCCATTATCACTACAAAAAGGAAATCGGTCAAATAAGTTAAGTATGCTGCAGGATAAATTACCACTTGTCAACAAAAAGTTACTTACATTCAAAATCAGCTTGCCGAGTGGAAGAGGCATTAAGCTTTAAAAGCCTTCCACACGGCAATGGCCGAGGATACAGTTTCAGGACCTCGACATTGGCTCGCTCCCGAGAAGTCATAGAATCGAGGTCATAACCAGAAAATTTGACAGGGTGTGGTTGCCAGTAGAGTGGAAATTTAGGGTTCCCGACGGAGGTCGAAAAAAGCAGACTCATTACCCTTTAGAGTAGGACTTTGAAAAAAATCGGTTTGAAAAACTTATATGAGCTCTTATAGAGCCCAATGATTCCCCCTGCTCAATCCCACTCAGAGAGATCCAGTCAACTTGGTCCCCGAACCGAACTCGATAAAAATAAAGAAACTTAGGAGCAATAGCTTCTATCCCTATTTGGCCACATAGAATTTGGAAGGCTCTCAGAAATGCCCAGCTATTCGGGTGAAGCTGGGTAGGAGCAACGTTCATAACTCGCAAGACCTCGCATTCGAAAGGGGTAAAGGGAATGGAAACCCCAATTTGCTCAAAAAAGGTCTTGTATACATATATAAAGTGTGGCTCAGATGAAGGAGGGCAAAGAAAGACATGGTCATCCTCGGTACAAGGAAGGCATTCTACGATGCCTTGTTTTGCAGTAACCTTGTTTTTTATAGCTTCAAGGGAGTTAAAATCCCTGAAATTAGAATGAAATCTAGCAACATCAGGTTTTACCCAGAAATACCCAGGAATGGTAATCTCTGGGTAGGGAACCCTGGGCATCTTGGAAATGCGTTTACGGCGCTTAGGGGCAACAATAGCGTGCGGGTGGCGAGCTCCCCGTCAAAAGAAGCGAGAGGAACCATTGTTACCTCTATCACCGGAGGAGAAGGAGAAAGGGAGTGATAAGGAGAATTCCCAATCCGGTTGATTTCGGGCTCTAAGATTTGAACCCGGGGAAGAGGCATTCAGGATACCTCAAATGAAGTCTCATGGATAAAAATGCCGAGAAATCAAGCTGGAATACAAACCGAGAGGAATGTCAAAGGGGGTGAGAAGGGCGTGCCTCGAATAGGAAGGGAGTACCAAAGCTTGGACCAGAAAGGACTCGAGAAGAAGAAAAGTCTAGGGCTACGAGAAGAAGGAAAGTCTAGGGCTCAAAGAAGGTGAAATCCCGTGCCAGGGGCTCGTCCAAATTTATAGAAAAAAGTGCAACGTCCTCTCGGCGAATTAATGATGGTTGTTGGCGGGCAAAAGCGAAAACGTCCCCTTCAAGTCCGGCCAAGATTCACCAACTAATGGAAAGGAAACACGTGGCGAAATGTCGAGAATGTACACTTTGCCATCGAGGGAAAATATGAGCACGCAACTACGGCGCAAGTCTCGGAAATGGTGCCATAATGGCCCGCGCGTCACGAGTAACGTCTCTTTTCCATCTCGGGCGAGAAAGTATGGCCCCGGCCACGAAACTCGAGGTGATCACCTCCACCTCGGCCTGCCCGGCTCCTAAAAGGCTTCCACGCAATCAGCTCAAAGCTTGGGGGGCTTGTGTATGGCCGAGACATAGAGCTCGGTACTTGAGCGTCAAGCTCATCGACTATGTGTATATATATATATATATATATATATATATATATATATATATATATATATATATATATATACAGTATGAAGCTCGGCTAATCACCTCGTAGAGTTGAAAGACCAAAAGATGAAGCTAGGGATCCTAAGCTCGGCTAATATCATGAAAGCTTCTACGCTTTACTAGCTCAAAGCTTGGGGGCTTGTGTCTTGGCCGAAGAGTGAAACCCGCCACCGAGCTGAATACCCGACCAATCCAGGAAATTAAGAATTAAATCACCTTTAATTATCACGATATTATAAAATAAAGCATCCAGTTAAAAGAGATAATATCCCCTAAATTAAGGGATATGATATTAATATTATCCTTAAATAAATCCTGATATTATCTGAAATAACCTTATCTGGTTAAAAGAGATAATATCCCTTAAATTAAGGAAATCACATCTCAAAGGAGATTTAAGAGATAGAAGGAGATATATCCAGATCTCAAAAGGAGGTGGGGATCCTATTATAAAAAGAGGAGAACCCAAGAGAGAGCCTCACTTTCACTGAATCTCGGTGACTCTCCCTTAAGCGTATTAGAGAAACTAGCTCGACCAAGAGACTATTGAAGAGTCCTTGCTCACCGGTATTCCTCGGATACAAAATTAGGGGATCGAGATCACCGTATGATCAAGGTTGAACCTAGAAGCTACGTCGGCTTTGATTCACATCGGGATACGTGGGGCCAGGAATTCGACATTTTGTCAAGTCATAATCTAAAACAACCCCATTGTTCACTCTTGGTTTAACGTTCTACGGCGAGATTTTGGCAAGTCGGATCTTGGTAGGAACATTTAGCGCCAGCCGTTGGCGAGGAAAAACTTTCCCGGTTACAAGAAAGCTTGATGGTGACTATACGGAATGGTCCAAGGGGAGGGGCGAATAGTATGAACCATGGAGATTATGAGGCCTCGAATACGAGCCAAAATCACGGCAATCGTCCTTCCTCTCCCATCAATGAAGATAAAATAAGAAAAAAGAAATTCTTAGACCAGGAACTAAAATCGGGTCAGTTATGGAAGTTAGTTAGTATTAGTTACTATCTATCACCCCAAACATTATCCCAAACATAATCCTTCATGTGACACCACATGTTATTCCTATCATCCTATGGTATAACTCTCTGCTTTGTTTGTTTCTTCTGCGCGTTCGGCTCATCTACTATCCTACCATTATTATCAAACAATAAATAAATGGAATTTGAATGAATAATAATAAGCAGAATACAGGAATCAGGAGAAAATGGAATGCGCGTGAGACTTTTTTATTGGTGGGCCTGCAATTGTGTGGCTCGGTGGCTCCGTAATTGGCAGCTGGGAAGCGTGGTTGGGATACCTAATCTATTAACCCTCGTTTTCTTTGCTTAAAATATTTAGGTTAATATTAACGAGTGTCCTAATACCTAATCTATTAACCCTCATTTTCTTTTCTTAAAATATTTAGGTTCATACTAACGAGTGTCTTAAGGATAATTTTTAAAGAATCATAAGAAGTAAGTTTTTACGAAAAAACTAAATATTTAACTTCTTCAAACATTAAATATATCAATTCTCAATATAATTTATTTATTTTTATTCTTTAAAGAATGAACTAGGACATTGTTAGCATTTCCAAAATATTTATTTTCAAAACCCTATCACGAAGAGTAAGATTGGGCAATACGTGTCCCAATGCTTCTATCAAGATTCATGCCGCATGTTTAGGACAGCAAAACAAATGGAGCAATCATATTTATACACTGATATTGATATTTGTAGTGCAAAGCCCAATTTAGGTCCCTAAATTTTTTTAACACTTTTGATTCCTAAAAAATAAAAATTATTTAATCCTTCAAATTTCAACACCCGTTTATTGCCTTACGTGTCATGTTACCATCATATCTCTGGCTCATCGGTGATTTTGTATGACCTATGATGAAATTCCACATGAAAAATGAGTGAAAGTGAAAAAAATATTCGATTTTTTACATGTTTGGGTTTCAAGATTTTGCATGTTTTGTTCATTTTTCTTCATTTTTTATCGTGGAAATTTGTCATTGGTCATACAGTACTACCTAACAATCCAAACAGGATAGTTAACAGGACACATAGACAAGTAAATGGATGTTGGAACTGATCTGAATGACTAAGTAACTAATTTATTTTTTTCAAGGATCAAATATGTCCCTGTAATCTTTTAAGGACTGAATTGAGCCTTTAGTCGATATTTGTATTTTTTTTCAAGGGAGACTCATAGTAGGCCTTATATGAGGGAAAGAAGAGTTAGGAGAATGAGGAAGCACGTAGCGTGAGTTTAAACTTGTACACTTACAATTCATATCCTACGACTTAACCGATTGAGTTGACTCAAGGGGACTACTAATATTTGTATATAATCTTCTTTTTTTCATTTGCTTAGTTAAAAAGGTAAATAAAGTGTGTATCAAAATTAGGTATATTTTGTATTATATTATTTAAAAATTAATATAAAATGGCATAAAATGTCATCAAAGTTATATATTGTACAAATATTGAAACAAATAGAAGAAAGCATACAAAAATATTAGGTTAAAGATCTTATTTTGGTCCTTAACTTATTTTTAGATTCAGTTTGGTCTCTAAAGTTAAGGGACCATACTGAATTTGAAAAATAAGTTAAGGGAACAAAATAAGTTAAGGGACCAAAGTTAATCCTCGCTCAATTTTTTTTTCCTGCCAGCATCATTTCCATTTTGGCTAAGAAGATTATATTTCCCCTCATACTCTTCATGAAGGTAATTCTGATGTGGATTGATTTACTAATTGAAGTTTGACTCAGGCCTACGGTGTTCATGATCTCTCCTCTCCTCCTCTAGAGCTTTCTTGACTTTTTTTTTTTGCCTAAATTAGTATTTTGGTCCCTTATCTTTATTTTAGTTTGCATTTTAGTCTCTTGTCTTTTTTTTTTTTTTTGGTCTCTTATCTTTTTATTTTGGTCCCTTATCTTTTATCCGTCGTGAGCCGTAGGAAACCGCAGCCGTCGTCGGGAACCGCCGTCAGAAACTGGTTTTAGAGAGAGAAAATCTCGTTTTCTCTCTCTCTCCCCTTCCTTCTTCCTTCCTCCTTCCTCCTTCTCCCTTTCTCCTCCTTCTTCCTCCATGAAATAGTGACGACATCAATGAGATTTAAGGAAGGGGAGAGGAAGGAGGAAGAAGGAAGGGGAGGAAGGAGGAAGAAGGAAGAAGGGAGAGAGAGAAAACGAGAAAACCCAGATTCAGGCGACGGTTTCTGGTGAAAGCGACGGTTCCGGCGACTGACGGTGGCGGTTTCTGGCGACTTATTGCGGCGGTGAGCGAAAGGGGCCAAAATAATTTGCGGTTGAAAGATAAGGGGCCAAAAAATAAATTTAACAAAAAAGATAAGGGAACAAAATAAAAACTAAAATAAAGATAAGGGGCAAAATAAGAGTTTAGCCTTTTGTTTTTTCTTGTTGATTTTAATGGGGCTGTTAGTATCTCATATACTATGATATTAATATAGACGTGCATTAGGCCGATGGTTATTTGGGTCAGGTTTACTCCAACTAACCTTTTCTGGTCCCCGGATATGGGGTCTTTTAAGGTTGGGGTACATTTAACTTTTGGCTTAACTCTCTCATGGTGTTCTGCTGGTGTCTCTGAGCCTTTGGTGACTGTTTTTGGTTCTCTTTGGTGAAGATTTGGTTTCTTGGTAATGTTCTCTGATTATAGTGCCTTGTTCTTTTTGGTTTTCTGCTCTGTGTTGGCGATTGCTCCTGTGGCTGCTGTCTTCTCTGGTTGTTGATACTCAAAGCCTCGTTGCGCTATGTTGTTGGTTTTTGTTTTGGATCTTCTCCCCTTTTTATGGGTATTCTCCTTTCTTGGTGCGGTTCTGGCTGGGTTTCTTTGGTGGTGCCTACATGCTTTGGGCTTATACTTTATCTGCTTTTGCTCTACAATGGTCCAGTTTTGGGCTGATGGTGTTATTTTCTCCTTGGACCTTGCTAACTACACCCCTACAATTTGGCATCCACCCCCACACGTCTCCCGGCATTTAAATGCCGGATTCAGAAACTATGTTTTTGGCATTTAATTGTCTGAAAATTCTTAAAATTTGACAAAAAGTGTTTCCGGCAATTAGATACCTGAAATATAGTTTCTGAATCCGGCATTTAGATGCGAGATTCAGAGTGGGGGTGATGCCAAATATGGGGAGTGTAGGTAGAAAGGCCATTTCTCCTTTAATCTTGGTTGTCTGGTACCCTCCCTATGTTTCTTTTGGAGGTTTTGTTTTGATGAATCCTTGGTTACATGAATTTCTCAGGTTTTGTTAGTTTAGTTTTGGATGCTAACTTTTGTAAAGATGATCTTATCCTATCCTATCATATCCTATACCATCGAGTGGGGTAGTCTTTTATTTATACGAGGTGGTGTCTTTCTTTTGTTTGTAAATGGGTTGAAGTATCCTAAGTACTCCTATTAATAAAAAAATGGTTTGTTTATAAAAAAAATTTGTTAAATGATTAAAAAAAATATAGATTTTGTTTTTTAATCTTCTTAGAGATGACCCTTTTCATGTCATCGGTTCTACCATTATTTAACTCCTTCATTAATTGATAACATAAAAATAAAAAATCTTATAAAAAACCTTGATTAAGTAGAAAATAAACTAATTGCATAATAATATAAGGATGAAAGATTGGAAGCACCCTCTCCTACTCACATTCATATGACGCACATATCTATCACCTATTCTATTTGTTGGACCCGCTCATGCTTACCCATCTCTCGTGCAAAATTGACTTATTAGGTGTGACAACTGTAGGCGTGTTGATTTGCCTCTAAATAGTTGTTCTTTAAACAAACTAAGTATTTTTTTAGGAGTAGAATATGTGGATCATTAATTATTATTATTATTGATAATATTATTATTATTAATAATTTGAATTGTGTCTTTATATTTATCAAATTTTATTTTTCTTTATCTTAAATTAAGTTCATTGTATCAAACATTTTCTTTACTTATTTCATATTTTGTCTTTAATATTTCCTTCCCACCCATAATGGTGGTACTTATTCATCTCCAAGGCATTTTATTTATAGACAGAAGTGATCAGCAAAAACCTTGAAATAATATTATCTATAATTTGATTGTAAAAAATTGAATATTATTTTTATTTTAAAATGATATTACAATATGTAATATAACACTATGTGTTAAGTGTTCATCTTTGATTATTATTAATGATCAACTAATCCTCATAAATGGTGTGGTGCTGACACGTGTCAGTTTATTAGAAAATCACCAATTCCCCTTATTAATTAGTATAAATATAGATTTATTATTTAAAATAGAAAAAACAAAGGCAAGGATGTAGAAAAAATGGTTTAGAAAATATGAATAGCTCTACCTCTATTTATGTCAATTCAGGGATTGCCGTGTTTGACTCCCAAAATATTGTACCTTTACCGGTTTATAAATATTTTAAAACAAAAAATATTTAAATTTTAGAAAGAAAAAAAATTCATCACTTGACATGTGGCTTGCACCATTGTGCTACACTAAAATCAGCATTTTCCTTTATTCATAGTATAGATATAGATTTATTATTTAAAATAGAGAAAACAAAGGCAATGGTGTAGCAAAAAAAAAAGTATTAACAAAAAAAATTAGAAAAAAATTATATTTAATAAAATATTAGCAAAAAAAATAGGAACAAAAGTAATTAGGAAACAATTATTTTAAAAAAATAACATTGTACCTTTACCGGTTTGTAAATATTTTAAAACAAAAAATATATAAATTTTAGAAAATAAAAAATTAATAATAAAAAATTTCATCACTTGACATGTGGCTTGCATCATTGTGCTACACTAAAATCAGCATTTTTCCTTATTAATTAGTATAGATATATATTTATTATTTAAAATAGAAAAAACAAAGGTAAGGAAGGATGTAGCAAAAAAAGAAAAAGAAAATATGAATAGCTCTGCCTCTATTTATGTCAATTCAGAGATTGCCGTGTTTGACTCTGAAAACATTGTACTTTTATCGGTTTTTAAATATTTTAAAACAAAAATTATTTAAATTTAATAAAATAAATAAAATAATAATAAAAATATTCTATAACTTGACATGTGACATGCATTATTGTACTACACTAAAATCAAAATTTCCCATTATTAATTAGTATAAATATATATTCATAATTTAAAATAGAAAAAACAAAGGCAAGAATGTAGAAAAAAAAGTATTAACAAAAAAAAAGTAGAAAAAATATTTAAATAAATATTAGAAAAAAAATTAGGAAAAAAAGTAATCAGGAAAAATTATTTAAAAAGAATTAGGAAAAAAAGTAATTATAAAAAAAAATTAAAATCAGAAGAAAATATATTTAAAAAAAATAGGAAAAAAATAATTTGAAAATAAATATATTTAATAAAATTAGAAAAATAAAATTAATGAAAAGTTTTCTGATTAACTATTTTGTTGAAATATTTATCTTTATAATTAATTTTTAAATTTTTTTTTTAATATATATATATTTATAATTATTTTAAATATTTTTTTAATCATTTTTTTTAGGCAGATAAATATTTTTAAAAAATTATAAAAGTAAAAAGAAAAAAGTAAATTAGAAAAAAATTAATTCGAAAAAAAATTAGGGAAAAAATATTTGTAAAATAATTTAAAAATTAAAATTAAAATTTTTTAAAAAAAAATAGTAAATTATAAAAAAAAAAATAATTGGAAAAAAGTTTATAAAAATAAATAGGAAAAAAAGTATTTAAAAAAATTAGGAAAAAATAATTAGAAAAAATATTAAAAAAACTATAAAAATAAAATTAATCAGAAAACAAAAATATTTTTAAAAAATCAATTATAAAAATAAACATTTAACAAAACAGTAAATTAGAAAAAAAATAATTCGGGAAAAAAAATAAATTTTTAAAAAAATAGTTAAAAAAAATATTGTTAAAAAAAAAGGGATAAAAGAAGTACCAACACGTTAAAAAAAGAAATCGACCTTTATATTAATATGATTCTTTCTTGATAAGACAAGCTTCTTGTTATACCAGTTACATGCTAATAGTGTATTAAGAAATCAAGATAAAAAGTTTTTATGGGAATGTTATTAAAAAAAAATCTTTTATGAGAAACAATGCACTTAATATTTGAAAAAGTAAAATACTTAGTTTTTCTATTAAAAATATACTTTTGTAGATTTCTTAACTAGTGTTTCTTAAGACATTCATTGATATGACCCTAAATATATATATATAATTAAGATTTAAATCAGATTTTGGTCTCTAAAATTTTTATTTATTTTGACTTTGGTATGTATAATTTACCTTTTTTACACGTAAATCATTACATTTTGATTAATTTGAGTTTTGATATCTATTGTTAAGAAACCGGATTTTATAATTTCATAATTTGGATTTAGTTCCCATAAATTTTACGTATGGATCAGTAAGTTTTCTGCTTATTAAAGTATTAGTATTTAAAGGAGAAAAATATAAATATAAGAACTAATATAAAACATATTAAGTGTTTTATTCGCTGTACAATGTGTATTCTTTTTTTTTGATGGGGAAGAAAAGAAAAGAACAACAACCAACAAAAGTTAAGGCTTAAGCCTAACAAAACCAACAGCATCAGGTAGCATAACTGAATGCGGTTGGAGAAGACAGTGATCCCAAATCAGCAAGTGATGATCATTAGCTGCTCCGTACTTGGCCAACCAGACTGCACATTCATTTCCCTCTCTGATGAAAGGATAACCTCCAAAGGACATGGATAGATGTTTCCTGAGCAGCACCACATCCATGGCAGGAAGCATCATTAGAGACATGCCTGACAGGCTATTATGCAGATTAATCCACGAGAAATGCTTCAAGTTCTCTGGCATAGCAGACCATTTCTGATCAGTTAAGCCCAAATTGTTAGCACAATTCCGAGTGATCCAAGCATAGGCAGATTTGGCAGAATAGTGACCTGACTCAGCATGCCCCCAAATAACTAATAAGAATATCATCAGAACTACCATTCAACATAAAACTTTGCATCTTAAGCTTGATATCCAAAGGGATATCTGTGGCCGGAAGGTTCCAATGCCAAATGCCATCAAAGAAAACATCTCTCACCAGTGCAAAATATAATTTTAACATCGTAGATTCCACATCGGTTTCATAAAAATCGATGTGTAAAACGAGACGGTGGTATTTTTGAAATTAAAAGCAAAGGATTCCACATCGGTTTCAAAAATAACCGATGTGTGAATATTTTCCACATCGGTTATATTTTAACCGATGTCTAAAATTAAAACAAAAAAATTTAAAATTTAAAATTTTTATCTTTCCACACTGATTCTTTTAGAACTGATGTCTAATATATAGATTAACCACATCGGTTGTATTATAACCAATGTATAAAATTAAAAAAAAAATAGAATTTAAAATTTTTATCTTTTCACATCGGTTCTTATTGAACTCAACTGATGTCTAATATACATTAACCACATCGGTTTATATATAACCGATGTAATAAATTTAAAAAAAATAATGAAATTTTAAATTAAATCGTAAGTTTCTACATTGATTAATATGGAACCGATGTGAAATATGACTAACCACATCGATTTTTGGACAACCGATGTGTAATATTTGACAAAACCCTACTTTTCGTTTCTATTTTCATTCCCTCCATCTGTTCCGCGCCCTCTTCCATTCCTTTGTTTTTCATTCCCTCCCTCGTTTTGTGCTCGTCACTTCTTCCCCATATCTCTCACTGCTCTGTGCTCGCTGTCCCTACTGCTTCGCCGTCGCCTCCCATCTCTGTCTCTCCCTACTGCTCGCCGGTCTTCGCTGCTTCTGCTTCTACTTCTGCTTCTGCTTCTGCTTCTCCCTCCATTCTTGCTCGCTCAGCCTCGTTCTCCGCTGCCACCTCAGCCTCGAAGCCCCTCCGCTTGCTCCGCCGCTTCCTGTAGCCTCGAAGCCCACTATCCGACTCTTGCTCCACTTGCTCCGCCGTTTGGTCTGCTTGCCGCGCCGCTTAGTCATCTCAGGTAATGCACCTCTTATACCATGTTTCTAAGGAATCTGAGCATTGGGAAAGTACAATGGAAGCTTCTTCAACCCATTTCAATTTTTTGACTAAATTTTCTCATTTCAGGGTTGTGCAAAGGGCTTCTTTGTAGTCTTGGTTAGTGGTCACATTTGTGGTTCAGGCTTTCCCTTCATCTGTTTCCTATCTTGCACTCATTCCTTGCCAGGTTCAAGTTTTACATGGAACCTTAAGTTTGGTGGGTAGTGGTTTTTCCATTCTTTGGTTTTGGATAAAAGTAAATGAATTGGAAGTTGTTGATTTTTTGTTGATTGGGATTGAAGAATCATGAATGCTGAGTTATTTTTTTTTATCCAATGCTATGTGGGATTTGTTGTAAGTTTGGTGTGTGCTTAAAAATGTGTTCAAAACTATAGTGATGAGTTTTCTTCGTGTTATGTAAAACTTTTTTATGAATATTTTTGCCCTCTTTTGAGGGTGTGGTAATTAGTACCTATTGCTTTGCGGTTTTGGATTATCATGGGTGTTATTAGTTTCTTTGTTTGAATCTGACTTTGATTATTTGAGTCTAACGGGTGGTTGAAATTTCGATGTTCAAATTATGGAACTCTTTACTTATCCTACAACTCTTCAAAGATGACTATTAATTGTCAATGCCTTTAGACAGTTATTTTGTTATTATTTTCAGTTTGTGACTTAAAAAAGCAGCTGGTATATTAACTATTGCTTATTTTGATTTTTGTTTGCTTTGATTTAGGGATTGGAGTGTTTTATTAATTTTCTTAATGTTAATTAATTAGTAAAGCCTTAGTTTCCCGTTTGAGATGCAATACTAATGAGCACACGTGTACGTGCTTAATGTACCGCTCATTGTATTGGATCTTGAATTGTCCAAAGTTAGACAGTTTGGGAAAAAACTTTTTCTTCATTCAGTTAAAATAGTTATTCATTGATTCTAATGTTATATACTTGATGAAAGTTCGGATTGATACATTTCCTTTTCGTTCTCCGGGTGCATACTTTATCGTGGTGGATGTCATCGCGTTCAAGTCGTGTACGTCGGAGACCGAAAGGAAATGCTGCCGAAATTTCGTCGAGTATGAGCATGAGTTAAGGACTATATTTCTTGAATGTTGAAAAAGTTTCTTCTCGAATGGGATAGGGCCATACCCTGTCATAAGAAGTGGTTGATGAATATGTTGGACTAAGTACGAAGTTATTGGTTTAGTCATGGATCGATGTTGGATGAATGCTAGACGGACAAGTGATTAGTATGAGAATGGAGTGGAAGATTTTCTACAGTTTGCAAAAACAAGTGCTCCAGATAGTGGTAACGGAAGGTTTTATTGTCCTTGTGTTAACTGTTTGAATGAAAGACGACTAGAAGCTGAGGAGATACGTGATCATCTTATTTGTGAGGGGATTTGCAAGAGTTATACAACATGGATATGTCATGGTGAATCGTTAGACAGACCGAGGGTGTCAGATAGAGAGGAAGTTGATGACGTGGAAATGGACGATGGACTAGAGGACATGATCCGTCATGTTGGGCAAGAGTCTTTTCGGCACGCACATGTGTATGATACTTTGTGCAGTGATGCGGAAGTGACTTTGTATCCGGGATGCACTAATTTCACACGGTTGTCAGCGGTGTTAAGATTGTTCAATGTGAAGGCGAGAAATGGGTGGAGCGATAAAAGCTTTACCGAATTGCTTGAGTTGTTGAAAGACATGCTTCCAGAAGGTAACACATTGCCATCTCGAAACTATGAGGCGAAGAAGATATTGTGTCCGATGGGTATGTAGTATAAGAAAATACATGCTTGCCCCAATGATTGCATATTGTACAGGAAAGAGTTTGAAGAGATGCACGAGTGCCCCAGGCGTGGGGTATCACGCTACAAAGTGAAGGATGATGATTCTAGTTGTGATGTGGTCACCAAAGGTCCTCCTGCGAAGGTGTTATGGTATCTTCCCGTGATTCCGCGGTTCAAGCGATTGTTTGCTAATGTAAATGACGCAAAGAACATTAGATGGCATGAAGATGAGAGGAAGTGTGATGGACAGCTTCGCCATTCGACCGATTCTTTGCAATGGAAGAGAATTGATAGTTTGTTTCCGGATTTCGGCAATGAGCCCAGAAACCTCAGGCTTGGACTTGCTACCGATGGAATGAATCCATATGGAAACTTAAGTAGTATTCATAGTTCATGACCTATTCTCCTAGTAATTTACAACCTGTCTCCTTGTTTGTGCATGAAGCGCAAATACATTATGTTAAGTATGATGATTTCGGGTCCTAAACAGCTAGGAAATGATATTGATGTTTATCCGAGTCCCTTGATTGAAGACTTGAGAATGTTGTGGGATGAAGGCGTTGATGTGATCGACGGGTATTGCCGTGAGACATTCAGATTGCGTGCCATGTTATTTTGCACCATCAATGACTTTCCAGCATACGGGAACCTGTGTGGGTATAGTGTTAAGGGGCATAAAGCATGTCCAATATGTGAAGAAGGCACGTGTTACCATCAACCGCAACATGGAAGGAATACAATTTACCTTGGGCATCGGAGATTTCTCCGACGTAATCATCCTTATCGTAGATTGAAAAAAGCTTTCAATAGACTTTCGGAGAATGAAATTGCTCTGGTGGCCTTGATTGGAGAGCAAGTTTATGAAAGGGTGAACAACACTAATGTTATCTATGGGAAGACCCAGAAGAAGGCTCCAGAGAAGAAAATATGGAAGAAGAGGTCGATCTTCTTTGATCTTCCATATTGGTACAAGCTTGATGTAAGACATTGTACTGATGTGATGCATGTGGAGAAAATGTGTGTGACAGTTTAATCGGAACGCTTCTCAACATTCAAGGCAAGACAAAGAATGGTGTGAATGCTCATCTGGATCTAGTTGCGATGGGTATACGAGAGCAGTTAGCTCCACATAAAGTGGGGGATAAGAAGACTTATTTGCCCCCAGCATGTCATACTTTATCAAAAAAAAAAGAGAGAAGAAGTTTCTGTGAATGTCTACGGGGAGTCAAAGTGCCACAGGGTTACTCTTCAAATATCAAAAGACTTGTCTCAATGAAAGATCTCAAATTAGTTGGCTTAAAGTGTCATGATTGTCATGTCTTGATGCAACAACTACTACCGGTGGCCATTCGTGACATCTTGCCTAAAAAAGTCAGACATGCCATTACTAGGTTATGATTATTCTTCAATGCTATATGTAGCAAGGTCATTGACACTAAAAAGTTGGATAACTTGGAAAATGAGGCAGCCATTATCTTGTGCCAATTGGAGATGTATTTTCCACCTTCATTTTTTGACATCATGGTTCATTTGATTGTTCATCTAGTGAGGGAGATTAGATTGTGCGGCCCCGTTTATTTAAGGTGATTGTACCCGGTTGAGCGATACATGAAGATCTTGAAAGGATATATGAAGAATCCACACCGTCCCGAAGCATCTATTGTTAAAATATATGTTGCAGAAGAAGCTATTGAGTTTTGTACAGATTACATGTCAGAAGCGGAACCTGTAGGGTTTCCGAAGTCTCGTCACGAAGGAAGATATGATGATAAGGGTACACGAGGTATCACTGTTAAGAGCATGGATCGGGAGAAAGTGCTTCAAGCACATTTGTATATATTGAATAACACTGATGAGGTTGAACCATACTTATGTGAGCACAAAAGCATCATCAATGAAACTTACCCTAGAATGAATGAAAAATGGTGTTTGAACAAGCATAACAAGACTTTCATGAACTGGTTTAAAGAAAAAATTGCAAAGGATGGTATTGCTTCTGATACATTAAAATGGCTAGCACGGGGGCCTAACTTTGATGTCATATACTGGAGTGGGTGCGATATCAATAAGTTTTCCTTCTATACAAAGTCCCAGGATGACAAAAGTACTATGCAAAACAGTGGGGTTATGGTCGTCGCTGAGTCCATGCATTTCTCTAGTTCAAAAGATAAAAACCCTGTTATGGCATCCGTTTCATACTTTGGAATCATTGAAGAGATATGGGAGGTTGATTACACGAAGTTTAGAGTACCTGTTTTTAAATGTCAGTGGGTCAACAGTAACAATGGTGTGCAAACCGATGAGTTAGGATTCAAATTGGTGGACCTTAATAAGGTAGGTAATAAAGAAGAGCCTTTCATCATGGCATCCCAAGCAAAACAAGTGTTTTATATCCGTGATCCTTCTAACAAAAGGTGGTCAGTGGTTCTCCAGGGAAAAAACATGTATAATGGTCATGAGGGAAATCAAGATTCAACTCTTGATATTTTTGATACTCCTTCTTTCTCAACACGGGTGCCTAATTTCAATGAGGAAAATGAAGTGGATGATGTACATGCTACTTGTAATGATCACCAAGAAGGGTTATGGGAGAACTTTACTAATTGACGACAATGTAAGTTTAGTTTGAGTTATATTTAAAGTCATATTATATATTTACGTTGATATTTATAAGTTATGTTTACGTACGTTGATCGATATTTATAAGTTATGTTTGATATTTATCCTGACATACTAACAACTTTTTTTTTGTTTAAACAGGTATACATGGCTGATCCTGGGGATATCCCTCATTCATGCAGCGGGTCATAGACCCCGTCTACGGGTAGAAAGGGTAGACGTGCCACACAAATGAGGAATTTGACTGCCAACCGTGGTTTAAATCAAATGATAAGAATAGACTTTGATAATAACCTCAATCCTATTGGGCCAATGGCAGAGCAGTTTAACAGTTTTGTGGCGACCCTTGCTAGAAGCAGGCCTAGTATACTTATTGATAATTGGAAAGATGTACCGGAGGACGTGAAGGATCAGATATGGGAGAGTATGCTGGTGAGCGTTGGAGGGATTTTAAGGTCGACCTGGGCAGATACTATGTATTCAATCCAACATGTGAAAAGAACCCACTTGAGGTGTACCCGTTTCTTGACCAGGCGACGTCGGATCGCTTTGTTCAGAGCCGACATGATCCCAGCTTTCAGGTTAACTTAGTTGATTTGTCTCTAAATTTATGTAATTTCATTAATTTTATTTACTTATGTAATTTAACTGTCTTCTATTTATAAGATGAGAAGAGGAAAAAGGGGCAGGAAAACCAAAGCAAGAATGTCCACCCCCATGTACTGTCTCGTGGGGAATATAAAAAACTTGGTCAGATAATGGTGGAAGAGGAAAATAAAGCATTTCAGGAAGCAGCATCTCAGATGGATCCTAATGCTGAAAATCGTCCAAAAGTTGTTGATCCCCCTCCACCCCCACGTCATCGTAAATGGAAGAGGGTCCGACAAAGAAAAACGGGACAATATATATCTGAGGAGGCCTGCCAAGTAGCTGAGAAGATTGTAAGTATAGTTTGAATTGTAATTGTCATTTTAACATTGTTACCGAATTGCAATGTGACCTAATATTTTATGTTATAGGATGCCTTGGGCGAGCAGGTAACCCAAGGAACATTTGTTCCTAGAGGACGCGATGATATCTTAGCTGCTGCCATCGGTAAACCAGACCACCCATGCCGTGTCATTGGTGTTGGATGGGGCGTCGGCATTCGCCAATACCATGGTTCATCTTCACACCAATGCCACAGGGATGTTGATGCAGATAGAGCACGGCTAAAATAGGAGATTGCAGCTGAGCTTAGACAAGAGATGGCCGAGCAGTTTGCACAGCAGCTGGCAATATTGACTTCTATGCCCCAACAGATGACAGTAGGTGTCCAACCCTCTGTCCATGTGAGCACTAAGGGCTCATGTGATCCTCCTCATCAGCCTGAAAATGATGATGATGGTGATGATGATGATGATGATGATGATGATGATGACGACCACCCTGATAGGTGTGAGTGATAAGCCTCTGGCTTATCTAGTTTTATGACTAGATGAACTAGGGTTTATGTGCCAATTAGTCGAGTTCACTCTCGTTTTCGCCCAAATTTTTTGCCTTGTTTTGTTCCTAAGTTGGACTTTGACTCGTTTTGCGTCTTTTGTATAGTTTTTAGCTTATTTTGGATAGAATTATGCTTTTGGTTGCTTTTTGTGTTTTCAGGTCAATAAGTGAAGCTCCGGGAGTCAAGGAAAGCCAATAAATAGTGGAAATTGCAATTCTGGAGACACTCGCCCCGCGAGATGTGTCTCGCCTCGCGAGTCCCTGAAGACCCTGGAAGACAGAGACAATCACGGCATAGCCGTGATTAAGGTCACGGCTGTGACAAATTGAGGTTGGAAGACTCGCCCCGCGAGAGACAGCTCGCCTAGCGAGAGAATGAAAACATGGAAATCAGAGACCATCACGGCCTAGCCGTGATGAAGGTCACAGCCTAGAATTGAATCTCGCCACGCAAAAGCATCTCGCCCCGCGAGAGTTTGAAGACCCTGGAAGACAGAGGACATCACGGCCCAGCCGTGATGAAGGTCACCAGTGTGACAGATTGAGGTTGAAGACTCGCCCGCGAAGACAAGCTCGCCTCGCGAAAATCCAAAATTTGAAGCGCGCCAATACTAAATTTCGCGTCGCGAGAGTAAGATCGCCCCGCGAGCGGGCGAGAAACAGAATCCTTATTTAAAGGCTGTCTCAGATCAGAATTGGAGAGATAGTTGTTAGCCACTGTTTAGATCAGAATAGTAGTGCGAATCCTTGTTTCTGGAGCTGCGTCTCCCCTTCTCTTCTTTTATTTCTTACTTCTAGGATGAATTCCGATTGTACGTGCGTCGTTGTTACGGACATGAGGAACTAATCCTCTTGTCTAAGGGATCGATGAAGCCACCCATGGCGGCATAGTGTTCATGTAATGTAACTCTCTCTCCTTTAATTCAATTATTGTTTTCCAATTCTGTTTTCATTGTGTCGATTATATGCTAGCGTGATTGACTAGTTAAACGTGTTGAGGCCTAGAGGCGATTCGCGTTTTAGAACTTGAATTGGGATCATCGGTCGAGTATTGCCAGAGTGAGTAGGAGATTGGTGCAACCTATAGGGAACAAGAATTAATAGAATTCGAGATTAGGATTATGAGACCTAGTAAGTAATTAATCCAATCGTAGAATACGTCCTATTGAGCACGGAAGTGGATATAGGAGAATTTGGGGGTCCCGGTTGACATTAAAATTGAACTTAGGGAGGAGAATATCATCACTTGGGTACTATGCATGATTGGGTAGGTGGATTCGAAACCTTAGATGCTTTTAATTCCAGATTTCATCACCATATTTTATTTGATTTGATTTGTTAATTAGAACTGCAATCCTATATTCTCTCTCAACCACTTTTAGTTACTTGACCAAACACATCGGATTTCTCACGAAATTAGTCGAATTAGTAGCCCAATCCTTGTGTTCGACCTCGGTAGATTCTTGCCATGTTTTATTACTTGCGACGACCCGGTACACTTACCGGCGTCACCAACAAGTTTTTGGCGCCGTTGCCGGGGATTGGCACAACCAATTTTCCTAATTTTTAGGAAATTTGATTGATTGGTTAAGTTGATTTTATTTTTTATTTTATTTTTCTGTTATTTCGTTATTATTTTTCTCTGCTTCTTTGATTCCACTTGGTCTTTGCCTGTTTTTGTATGCGAGGTACCCTTCTACAAGAGGACTTGCTATTTGATTCCGAGATCACCAGGACCGAGCGGCAATTAAGGAAAGAAGCCAGGGAACGGAAAAGAATTGAAGGAATTAAAATAGAGGGCATGGCTGAAGAAAATCCTCCTCCTCCTCCTCGTTACAAGCATCTCTTCGAGTACGATCTACCCAGCTTGGGTGATTGTGACTCTTCTATTGTGAGGGGCAACCTGAACACAGACTCCTTCAGAGTTGAAGCATGTGTCACATTCCAGATCCGGGAGAATCAGTTTGATGGGAGTGGCAAACAGGACCCGCATAGACACATCACCCGCATAGATGAGTTTCGCTTGCGGCTTTTCCCTCTTTCTCTTAGGGATGTCGCTCGCGACTGGGTTGACAGTTTGCATAGGAACAGCATCAGAACTTGGGAGCAGATGGCACAGAAGTTCCTAACCAAATATTTTCCTCCTCAGAAGGCGGCACAAGCAAGAATAGCCGTCACATCATTCAGGCAGACGGAGGATGAAACTTACAATGAAGCGTGGGAGAGGTACAATAGGTTATTGAGAAGATGTCCCTCAGCGTTCTTTGACCCGGTTTCCAAAGTTCAACATTTCTTTAATGGGTTGAGGGGACGCTATCAGATGAACTGTGATGCCGCAGCTGGCGGTTCTTTCTCTTATTTATCAGCGGAGGATGGATGGACATTGTTAGAGAAGATGTCATATAATGATTACAACCGTGGTAGGGAGACCTCAAGTGGAATCAGTTCTGGGACGATGGAAGCCATTTTAGAGCAAAACAGACTTTTGAAGATGCAGAATGAGGCTTTGTCTGGGAACAAGAGGGTTAATGCGATACACGAGGGAATGCCTCCGGGTTGTGCAAATTGTAATGGAGATCATGACACTCAGATTTGCCCGCTAAATTTCTCTCAGGAACATGTGGACTCATGCCACAACTTCTATGACACTGTGCCCCAGAACAACTATCAGAGGAACAATCAGAATCAGAATAGGGGCTACATGAGAAGAGACCATCCGGGATTTGCTTGGAGTGATGTTAATGGTGGTCTAGCCGGTCAACAACATCCTCAACAGAAGTGGCAACAACTTCAACAGGGTCTGAGAACGAACATTGGAATTCAGCAGCGCAATACTCAACAGGCTCTTCCGGGGCCTAATCAGTTGCAAATATCAGATGGTGGAAGACAACCGTGGGAGCTGGCCTTTGAGAAGATGACCGCGACAGTTGAGAAGTTGTCAATCTATACAGGCACAGCTTTAGAGAAAGTGAATGCGTCAGTTGACAAGTTGGCAACTCATACAGGGTCGGCAATTCACAATCTAGAGACGCAGGTTGCTCAGCTCGCAAGGCAACTTAATGAGCGTCTTCCAGGAACTCTCCCGGGTGACACCGAGAACAACCCTAAGAGCCAGTTCAATGCCGTGACCACTAGAAGCGGTAGAGTGCTGGAATCTAACAAGGGTGCACCTAGTTCTCCAGAAGTTGAGGTCTCGAACCCACCACATGTTGAGGAAGAACAACCTGAGAAAGAAGAGGAGTTAGCAAGAGGTAAGGCACCGGAGCAAGGAGGGAGGTTAAAGCTTGTAGATGAAGAGTTCCGTAGAAAGAAGTGGGTAGAGCCCAAGGACCTCCCGTCCTACATGAAGGTACCATATCCGGAAAGATTGAAGAAGTCTCAACAGGATAAACAGTTCAACAGATTCCTTGATGTCTTCCGCAAGCTTCAAATTAACATCCCATTTGCGGAAGCCCTGGAACAAATGCCATTGTATGCCCTGTTTATGAAGGAGCTTCTCACCAAGAAGCGGAGAATTGTGGATGAGGAGACGATTGCTTTGACCGAGGAGTGTAGTGCCATTCTTCAGAGAAAACTCCCTCCAAAGTTGAAGGATCCCGGTTCCTTTTCGATACCATGTACTATTGGGGAGATGAATATAGGGAAGGCATTATGTGATCTAGGGGCAAGCATCAACTTGATGCCCCTCTCCATGATGAAGAAGTTGGGAATTAGGGAAGCCAAGGATACACGGATGTCACTCCAACTGGCCGATCGCTCCATCAAATACCCTTATGGGGTTGTCGAAGACTTGCTAGTGAAGGTGGACAAATTCATATTTCCGGCAGATTTTGTGGTGCTTGATATGGATGAAGACGCCGAGATCCCTCTCATATTGGGGAGGCCTTTCTTGGCCACAGGGCGTGCTTTGATTGATGTGCAACAAGGGAAGCTCACCCTCCGCGTGCAAGATGAGAATGTAGTCTTCAATGTCTTTGAAGCAATGAAGCACCCTGTGGAAAGGTCGGAAGTGTACCGGGTGGATGTTGTGGATGGTATTGTCAAGGAAAAGACCACTAGAGGAGCCCATGGTTCTGCACTTGCACAAGTGTTGGTAAAATCCCATGGTGATGATAGTGAGGAAGAAGACCCCTTGGGGGATGAGGACTATCTTGGATGCTTGAAACAGATGGAAGCCTTACCGAGTCTCCCAAGGGATGAATATGCAAAGGAGAAGCTCAACAAGGAAGGCAATGAGGAAGATGGAAAGACACCGGAGTTGAAGCAACTCCCAAATCACTTGAGGTATGCATTCTTGGGGGAGGAGGGACAACATCCGGTGATCATTAGCAATGCCTTGAAAAAGGATGAAGAGGAGAAGCCGTTGAGAGTTCTTAGGGAACACAAATCCGCCATTGGGTGGAAGATTTCGGACCTAAAAGGTATAAGCCCTTCCCTATGCATGCATAAAATCTTGATGGAGGATGGTTATAAGCCGGTGGTTCAACCACAGAGACGGCTAAACCCCATCATGAAAGAAGTTGTGCGTAAGGAAGTGATTAAGCTTTTAGATGCCGGAATCATCTACCCAATCTCGGATAGTAACTGGGTTAGTCCGATTCATGTGGTCCCAAAGAAGGGTGGAACAACCGTGGTGGTCAATGAGAACAATGAATTGATCCCAACAAGAACCATCACGGGGTGGAGAGTGTGCATCAACTACAGAAGATTAAATGAAGCAACAAGAAAGGATCACTTCCCTCTCCCCTTCATTGATCAAATGCTTGAGAGGTTAGCCGGATATGAGTACTACTGTTTCTTAGATGGATACTCCGGCTATAATCAGATTGTGGTGGATCCTCAAGACCAAGAGAAGACAGCCTTCACTTGTCCCTATGGAGTCTTTGCTTACAAGAGGATGCCCTTTGGATTGTGCAACGCCCCCGCTACTTTCCAAAGGTGCATGTTTTCTATTTTCTCGGACATGGTGGAAAGGTGCATTGAGGTGTTCATGGATGACTTCTCGGTCTTTGGAACTTCTTATGACAACTGCTTGAAGAACTTGACCTTGGTGCTTAAAAGGTGCCAAGAGACTAACCTTGTGCTCAATTGGGAGAAATGCCACTTCATGGTCAAGGAAGGTATAGTCTTAGGGCACAAAATCTCCCACAGGGGGATTGAGGTTGATAAGGCGAAGATCGAGTTGATTGAGAAGCTACCCCCACCAACCACTGTAAAGGGGGTGAGGAGTTTTTTGGGGCATGCCGGGTTCTACCGGAGATTCATCAAAGACTTCTCCAAAATCGCAAGGCCGCTTTGCGACCTTCTTGTGAAGGATGTATCCTTTGATTTTAATGATTATTGTTTAAATGCCTTCACTATTTTGAAAAATATGCTTGTCACCGCACCCATAATCACTGCACCTAATTGGAATTTGCCATTTGAAATCATGTGTGATGCTAGTGATTATGCGGTGGGGGTTGTTTTGGGGCAAAGGGTGGAAAAATTAGCTCATGTCATTTATTATGCAAGTAAAGTTTTGAATGAGGCACAAGCTAATTATTCCACCACTGAAAAAGAACTACTTGCTGTGGTGTTTGCTTTGGATAAGTTTAGATCATACATCGTGGGGTCTAAGATTGTGGTTTTCACTGATCATGCGGCCATAAAACACTTGATGACAAAACAAGAGGCCAAACCTAGATTAATTCGGTGGATTCTTCTTTTGCAGGAATTTGATCTCGAGATTAAGGACAGGAAGGGATCCGACAATGGGGTGGCGGACCACTTATCTAGGTTGGTCAATCCCGACACCGAGGAGGAATTGTTAGACATCAAGGAAGAGTTTCCTGATGAAAAACTGTTTGCACTTATTGAAAATTCCCCTCCTTGGTTCGCGGATATGGCCAACTTCAAGTCTTCAAATGTGGTTCCGCAAAGTTGGACTAATCAACAAAGAAATAAATTCTTCTCGGATGCAAAATATTATGTGTGGGAGGACCCCTATCTCTTCAAGCAGTGCTCAGATGGGATCCTCAGGAGGTGCATTCCCCATGATCAAATCGGAAACGTGTTGTGGCATTGTCATAGCTCGGATTACGGTGGGCACTATGGGGGAAAGAAGACTGCAGAAAAGATCCTCCAAAGTGGTTTCTTTTGGCTGACGCTCTTCAAGGATGCCTACACCTTTGTTGAAAACTGTGATCGTTGCCAAAGGGTTGGCAATATTTCTAAGCGGCATGAACTCCCCTTGAGTTGAATGCTCGAAGTAGAGCTCTTTGATGTATGGGGGATAGATTTCATGGGACCATTCCCACCCTCTTTCTCTTACCAATACATTTTGGTGGCTGTGGACTACGTGTCGAAGTGGGTGGAGGCAATCCCAACAACCACAGATGATGCGCGGGTAGTCATGGATTTCTTGAGGCGCAATATCTTCTCGAGGTTTGGGGTCCCAAGAGTGTTGATCAGTGATGGGGGATCCCACTTCTGTAACAATCAAATGCATAAGCTTCTTGAGAAGTATGGGGTCAAGCACAGAGTCTCTACTCCCTATCATCCCCAAACAAATGGGCAAGCAGAGGTATCCAACCGTGAGTTGAAGCGCATTCTCGAGAAAACCGTCAACTCCTCACGGAAGGACTGGTCAAGGAAATTGGATGATGCTCTATGGGCTTATAGGACCGCCTTCAAGACTCCAATTGGAAGGTCTCCCTACAATTTGGTGTTCGGAAAGGCATGCCACCTACCGGTGGAGTTGGAGGAGAAATCTTGTTGGGCAATTAGGGAGCTCAACTTTGACTTGACAAAGGCCGGTGAGAAGAGGTTGTTGGACTTGAATGAGCTGTCGGAAATCCGCATGCAAGCTTATGAGAACGCAAGAATTTACAAGGAGCGGACGAAGGCATGGCATGACAAGCACATCTTGCCTAGGAGGTTTGAGCCCGGACAATTGGTGCTTCTGTATAATTCAAGGTTGAGGCTCTTTCCTGGGAAGCTGAAATCAAGGTGGTCGGGACCATACAAGATCCTACAAGTCTTCCCCCATGGGGCAGTGGAATTAGAAGGGACCTCTGGCAACTTCAAGGTGAACGGGCACAGGTTAAAGCACTATCATGGGGAGTCAATCCCAACTGGAAAGCAAGTGTTTCTTCTGGATTAACCCTTAGGGGTGACTTGAGTCAGGCTCGGGACGTTAAACAAGCGCTACTTGGGAGGCAACCCAAGCTAGGTATCCCTCTCTTCTCCTAACTTTTGTTTTGTTTTTTATTTTTGTTTTGTTTTTGTTTGTCACTCTTGAATAATTTGAGAAGATCAAGAGTTGTTGTATGAATAGTGTGTCGGCAAGCTCTTTGGATTTTGATTAAATGGAGCATAGATGGATTGCATGAATTATATTGACCATTGATGATTTCCCCCTAGGTTCTAATAATAGAAAAGTTGATCCCCACTTAAAAATTGAAAATTGAACTTTGAGATTTATTAGGATTGCTTGATTTATGATAAGTTTGGGGTGAGGGGGTGCACACACTAGGAATCGTATCTCGGTCAAACAGTTTGCAAAATGTCCAGGTGAGGATTTGAGCCTCCAACTCTGTTTTTGAATGTGTGAATCACTGTAAGTTGCACTTTCCCGAATTTGCTTGAATCTCTATATGGTTTGCATGTTTATATGTTGCATCAAATGATTTAGGCAATTTTCTTTGAATTAACTACTTGGCCATAAATTGAACCAACCTTGATGAATGATCCCTAGTTAGCCACATTGAGCCTTGAAGCCTATTGTTCTTGATGACCTTACATTACAAGCCATTAACTCAGAAAAACCATGATTTTCCCCTATCCTAGGATTTAGGAGAGTATGGAATTTTAGCTTTGTGAGTGTTGTTGTGGAACTAAGTTTGGGGTGGCTACAAGTTCATGAATCATAGTTGAGAAAAAGAAAAACGGAAGTAAGGGCCGAAGGCTTGAAAGAAAAAAAAAGAAAAAAAAAAGAGTGATAAAAAGCATTGAATATGTGCCAAAAAGGGCAAAGAAAAATAAATATAAAAAGGAAGAGGTGTGTAGCCACAAACTGCAAGGAAGAGAATAATATGAGAGTGAATTCAATTGTTGTGATGTTAGTTTCATGCTCTCATTAATCCTAGGGACTTAGCCTCTATCCTTTGATTATCCTACCCTTAGCCAGGCCCCATTACAACCTTTGAAAGACCTATTGATGTTGCATGCATGTTTTCGTGGGAACTATGTTTGAGATGAAAATCAAATTCATGGGAAGTGCTCTTAGAATGTGAAAGTGAGTGAAAAGTTGATAGCCTAGACAAACTTGAGCGAATGAGTGAAATACTAAATGCCCTTGTGAGGAAGGCAATTGTTTGAAATAGGTGATCTTCCTTTGTGTGTATCTTTGAGCCTCAACTTAGAGTAATGATGGCATGAATGATAAATTCTCGATTGTTTAAAGTAGATGAATGTGGGGATTACATTGATGAAAAAGGGGGGGAGATCATGGGAGAAAAACTGTTTTGATTGCATGAAATTTGTGCGAAATCGATTGATTCCTTTAGGCTTGCCAAGTCTTGAGTCGTTTTTGAGTTTTAAGCTTGCTTGGGGACAAGCAAGGTTTAAGTTTGGGGTGTTTGATAAGCCTCTGGCTTATCTAGTTTTATGACTAGATGAACTAGGGTTTATGTGCCAATTAGTCGAGTTCACTCTCGTTTTCGCCCAAATTTTGATTTGTTTTGTTCCTAAGTTGGACTTTGACTCGTTTTGCGTCTTTTGTGTAGTTTTTAGCTTATTTTGGATAGAATTATGCTTTTGGTTGCTTTTTGTGTTTTCAGGTCAATAAGTGAAGCTCCGGGAGTCAAGGAAAGCCAATAAATAGTGGAAATTGCAATTCTGGAGACACTCGCCCCGCGAGATGTGTCTCGCCTCGCGAGTCCCTGAAGACCCTGGAAGACAGAGACAATCACGGCATAGCCGTGATTAAGGTCACGGCTGTGACAAATTGAGGTTTGAAGACTCGCCCCGCGAGAGACAGCTCGCCTCGCGAGAGAATGAAGACATGGAAATCAGAGACCATCACGGCCTAGCCGTGATGAAGGTCACAGCCTAGAATTGAATCTCGCCACGCAAAAGCATCTCGCCCCGCGAGAGTTTGAAGACCCTGGAAGACAGAGGACATCACGGCCTAGCCGTGATGAAGGTCATGGCTGTGACAGATTGAGGGTTGAAGACTCGCCCCGCGAAGACAAGCTCGCCTCGCGAAAATCCAAAATTTGAAGCGCGCCAATACTAAATTTCGCGTCGCGAGAGTAAGATCGCCCCGCGAGCGGGCGAGAAACATAATCCTTATTTAAAGGCTGTCTCAGATCAGAATTGGAGAGATAGTTGTTAGCCACTGTTTAGATCAGAATAGTAGTGCGAATCCTTGTTTCTGGAGCTGCGTCTCCCCTTCTCTTCTTTTATTTCTTACTTCTAGGATGAATTCCGATTGTACGTGCGTCGTTGTTACGGACATGAGGAACTAATCCTCTTGTCTAAGGGATCGATGAAGCCACCCATGGCGGCATAGTGTTCATGTAATGTAACTCTCTCTCCTTTAATTCAATTATTGTTTTCCAATTCTGTTTTCATTGTGTCGATTATATGCTAGCGTGATCGACTAGTTAAACGTGTTGAGGCCTAGAGGCGATTCGCGTTTTAGAACTTGAATTGGGATCATCGGTCGAGTATTGCACGAGAGTGAGTAGGAGATCGGTGCAACCTATAGGGAACAAGAATTAATAGAATTCGAGATTAGGATTATGAGACCTAGTAAGTAATTAATCCAATCGTAGAATACGTCCTATTGAGCACGGAAGTGGATATAGGAGAATTTGGGGGTCCCGGTTGACATTAAAATTGAACTTAGGGAGGAGAATATCATCACTTGGGTACTATGCATGATTGGGTAGGTGGATTCGAAACCTTAGATGCTTTTAATTCCAGATTTCATCACCATATTTTATTTGATTTGATTTGTTAATTAGAACTGCAATCCTATATTCTCTCTCAACCACTTTTAGTTACTTGACCAAACACATCGGATTTCTCACGAAATTAGTCGAATTGGTAGCCCAATCCTTGTGTTCGACCTCGGTAGATTCTTGCCGTGTTTTATTACTTGCGATGACCCGGTACACTTGCCGGCGTCACCAACAGTGAGCTGGGGAGGGCACATAATAACTTCGGTAATTCCATACACCATCGTTTATTACCGAATGATCAGGTGAGGGTCGTTGTTGAGATTATTCGAGATGCTGATGCTAGAGTCCCTGTGCCCACTGAGGAGGTTCAAACAGTGGGTCAGGCCCCCAGTAACTTCATCCCCTGGCCAAGAAGAATGATCAGCTTTTTTGTTGTATCTGAGGTATTCAATTAATTGTGTTTTTCTATATTCATAGTTGAAATTATTTATTATTGTTTAAAGATAATGCTTTATTATTATTTGTTTTAGGATGTTGGAAATGATATTTTGCCTAAAAGGTCGGATCCAGGAAGACCAGAGATGTCTGCTCCTGCCAAGGTATTTATTTGACCATTTAATTAATTACGAATGAAATAACTTATCTGCGATTATAATATATATCTTTGTTGTTTAGGGGATCGACAAAGGGGCACCTAGTGATGTTTTTAAACTTCTGGCTATACAGGTTGTGACCATGGAGAATGTCGCAGCTTTGGTAAGGTTGGAACATGATGCTAGTCCAGGTGACGAACTGTATATCCCAAAGAAGGAACTTATGGAGATTGTACTCGATAAAGAAATCGCTAGTTTTACACACCTATCGTTATGGTGCACGTAAGTACATTTTATTTATAAGTTAAGTAATTAAATTTTAAATACTATGATAATTAACATGTTTTTTCAATATATTAGGTATCTGCATCGTATGTTAGTTGATCAGGGTAACCTCACCTTTTATGGGTTCATTGACCCCATGTTCATTCAGGGTGATGTTCTCCTAGCATCAGAAGACCCGGTCACCACCATACGTGATATACTTGCCCGAGACGATCATCAATTCTACCTTGCGCCTTATCTCAATGGGTAAGTACCAGTTATTTAATTATAACTATATATGGCTTAGTCACTAATTGTTCCATAAATACAGCAAGCATTGGGAACTATTGATCTTGTACCCTAGGATGAATGTCGTGATCTTCTTCTACTCAATGGGAAATAAGCCGACGAATGAACTGAAGATGATCATGGAAACGTAAGCATTAAAATACTTTATAATCAGCAATGCAGTTGTTTTAATTATCTGAAATCTATTAGATATACTTTAATTAATGTTTATTTTGTCATGATAGTTCTATTAATGCAAACCACATGTTGCATGGTGAAAGGCGTCGGGCTATTAGATGGATTATTCCTAACGTAAGATATTTATTAGTTCAAACGCTTCAAATGCAGTGCGTATAATTATTGATTTCTATTTAATTCCTTATATTCTAATTAGGTTTCATTTGTATGTAGTCCCGTATACAACGTAGATCATGGGAATGTGGATACTATGTGATGAAGTGGATGTTCGAAATTATCTCCTCCAAGATCACTGAAAGATGGCACGAGGTAAATGTTAATTGGTAACAATTAGAAGTAACAGTTATAGATTCGTTATATGTTTTATGTTAGTTTATTACTTAAAAGATATAATCTTTTGTACAATTAAACTTGCAGATATACAACAATCCGACTCCATTATCCGATTCCGACATCAATAAATAAGGAGGCATTGGGCAACTTTCTTTCTTGAAGTGTACCAACCATAGTTTGTATGTAGTTAGTTTAAAAACCTATCATGTACTAGCTATAGTGTACTTTTGACTGATATATATTTTGATATGAAATCTATAATATATCATGTAGCTTTTTGGTTTCTAATTATCTTTGTTGTCTGAATGTAATTGAACATATGTATTGTTCGTAATAAATTTAGTATATATTAATTTAGTGTGTTTTTGTTGTACAAAAGTGATTGTGTTAAGAATATTTAGAATATGTTATACTGGTATTGATCTGGATTACTGAAACAGGGAAAAGAAATGATAGAAATGTAAAATGAGTTTTTTTAACAAAAGCGAGACTTTTCACATGGGTTAATAAAAAACCGATGTGGAAAGTTCACTTTTCACATCGGTTATATTTAAAACCGATGTGGAAGATGATATTTCCACATCGGTTTTGTGATAACCCATGTGAAAATTGAACTTTCCACATCGGTTATTTAGAAAACCGCCGTTAAAAGTATACTTTAGACATCAGTTTTAAAACCGATGTGAAAAGTAACAAAAAACAACATCGGTCGTTTCAACATCAGTTTGAAAACCGATGTGAAAAGCCAAAAATAAACGATGTGGAATCCCTTTTCTGCACTAGTGTCTGACCTGAAGGTGGATATCCTGAATATGCACATAGGGAACAAGATGGCACAGATAATCTTCCTCAAGCCATTTTTCATACCAGATGGAAATAGTCCCCTCACCCAAACTGAATCTAAAACCAGGTTTAATGATGTTCACAGTCTTCACAGTTGCACTCCAAATAGGAGACATACCAGTAGTAGGCTTTGCAGATAAGACATGAAAGTCCTTAAGATATTTGGCAGATAACATTTGAACAGAGAGCTTATACTTATGATGCATTAAATCCCAAACATGCTTGCTAAGGAGAGAAACATTAGTCTCCCTAGCAGTGTGCAAACCAAACCCTCCTCTATTTCTTGGTTGCATGAGTAACAAATTTTCCACTTCACCCAGTGATAAGCCTTCGGCTTATCTAGTTTTATAACTAGATGGACCGTGGTTTTTGTGCAAATTATTCGAGTTCAATCTCGTTTTCGCCCAAATTTGCCTTGTTTTGTTCCTAAGTTGGACTTTGACTCGTTTTGCGTCTTTTGTGTAGTTTTTAGCTTATTTTGGACAGAATTATGCGTTTGGTTGCTTTTTGTGTTTTCAGGTCAATAACTGAAGCTCCGGGAGTCAAGGAAAGTCAAGAAGCAGTGGAAAAAGCACTTCTGGAGACACTCGCCCCGCGAGTGTATGCTCGCCTCGCGAGACTGAAGGTCAACAAAGCAGCAAAAGTCATCAACTCTGTCTCGCCACGCGAAAATATGTTCGCCCCGCGAATAATGAAGACCTGCAAGACAGAGACCATCACGGCCAAGGCGTGATGAAGACCACGCCCGTGATAGTTTAAGGATTGAAGTCTCGCCCCGCGAGAGTTCAAATTGAAAGCGCGCCAATTTTAATTCTCGCCTCGCGAGAGGCTGCTCGCCTCGCGAACGAGCGCAGATCAGGAATCCTATTTAAAGGCTGTTGCAGATCTGATTGGGGATCCATCCATCTTTAGGAGGCTGTAGGGCTTTTGGAGGGCCGCGAATCCTAGTAGTTTTCCACTGTTTAGAGTAGCGTTTAGGGTAATTTCTTTTCTCTTTGGAGCTGCGTCTCCCTTTTTCTTATGGAGATTATGTCCGATTGTTTGTCTATGAGCATGAGGAACTAATCCCCTCGTCCGAAGGAACGATGAAGCCACCCATGGCGATGTAAATCCGATATGATGTATGTCTTTCTCCTTTAATTCAATTCTTGTTTTCCAATTCTGATTTGATTGCATTGATCATATGTTTTGCGTGATTGATTTGTTAAACGTGTTTGAGGCCGAGAGGCGATTCGCGTTTTAGAACTTGAATTGGGATCACTAATCGAATATTGCACGAGAGTGAGTAGGAGGTTAGTGCAACCTTGTAGGGAACAAGAATTAATCAAATTCGAGATTAGGATTATGAGACCTAGTAAGTAATTAATCCAATCGTCGAATACGTCCTAATGAGCACGAGAGTGGATTTAGGAGAATTTAGGGGTCCCGGTTGACATTGTAATTGAACTTAGGGAGGAATTCATCATCACTTGGGAATACATATTGGGGAGGTGGATTTGTGACCTTGGACATTTTAATTTCTGATTTTTAGTTAATTAGTTTATTAGATTCGTTAACTGAATTTTTGATATTAATCTCTCTCTCTCAACCACCTTCTGTAACTTGACCAAACGTATCGGATTTCCCGCGGATTAGTCGAATTGGTAGCCCAATCCCCGAGTTCGACCTCGGTAATTACTTACCGTGTTTATTTTATTACTTGCGACGACCCGGTACACTTGCCGGCGTCACAACACCCAGTGAGATGATTTTCCTCCCCAAATGAATTGTCTCACACAAGCATCCACATTATCACAAATACTTGTATGAAGCCAATTGTTCTGCATAGAGTAAACATGAATTGAAGCAACAATAACAGACTTAGCAAGAGTGACTCTACCAGTCCTATTCAAAAGTCGAGCCTTCCAACCAGATAGCCTTCCACTTATCTAAGATAAAATTGAAATCACTCTTCTTAACTCTCCCAGCAGTCATAGGAAAACAAAGATATTTGCCTAAATTAGATGTGTGATGAAAGTTTGTAATGGATGCAAACTTGGTAATTTTTTGCCGAGACACATTCTTAGAAGCTAGGAACCTTGTTTTCTGCACATTAACTTTTAAATCAGAAGCTAAACAGAAAGTCTCCAAAACATCTTTGACAAGCTTTGCTTGGGAAAACTTTGCTTGAGTTAAAAGAATACAATCATCAGCAAAGAACAAGTGAGAAATGGCAGGACCATTTTTGGAAACTTTAGCGGGCTTCCATTTCCCATCTTGAACTTTCTCTTGGATAAGCATAGCAAGTTTCTCCATGCAAAGCACAAAGAGGTAAGGAGACATTGGATCACCTTGTCTCAAACCTCCATTAGGGGTAAAATTTGTTAGAAATTTTTGGGTCACACTTGTAATGTTTAAATGTGTTAGGGCCATTATTTTTAATTAGTCAAATTAAAGTGATCTAATTCAAGTAAGGTTTATGGCTAAGGACATAATTGTTATGAAAATTATTGTGTAGATACCAGGTCTTATTTCTATTTTTATGATGGGCAAAATTAGAGATAAGAAATGTGTGGATAGTCATGACTCTTCGTGAAAGAGTTTGAATTCGAAGGGACATCACTCTTCATGAAAGGGCATGGACTCATTATAAAAGGTTATGGTCCCCAAGTCATATGCAACCAATTTTATTTTCTAACACCTATCGTTAGAAAGGAGAGGCTCTTTATGGTTTACGAAGAATTGTGCATGCTTGACTTGGAAGACCAAGAACCAGAAGTTTCTCCATCATATTTTTCATGAATTCGGGTACGCTTCCGCTATTGTCTTTCATTTTCTATTCTTGATGATTGAACATGACTTGTCTTGTTTGGATGATGGTTTTCATCTTTAAGTATCTCCCATAAAGTTTTTCCAACAAGTGGTATCAGAGACCACAAGTTTATGTTGAATCATTAAGAAAATTTTGTTTTATGAATGATTGAGTGTTCTTAATTTGATTATTTAAATTGTGAAAATGTCAAATTTAAGAACAAATATGGACACAATTGTATTAAAGGTGGATATTATTAAAAATTGAATTTATGTCTTATCCATACTAATTTTTTATGAATTCATGGATTGTTTTTTATTTATGATATCAAATCATAAATGTTGGTTTAAGGTATCATGTTATTGTCACAGATTTGGTTCTGTGAGTTTTAGTTTCAATTGGTATTTTAAATGATTATGAAATTCGGTGTTAATTTTCTTCATGAGAGCATTGATCATCACATCATGAACTTTTGGTTTTGCATTCAAATAATTGAGTTATTGTCTATGGACTGGTAAATTCGGTGGGGGTAATGGCTGCTTGCCTGTTCTTGGATACCATTTGGCATCGGTTTGATTCCCATGTTGGGATTTGAATTAATTATGAAACGATTTGTTTAAATTTTAAATATTAACTTTCGCAAATCACGAACACTATTGGGTCTGTGGCTCGATGGTCTGTACGGTGGCGTCCCTTCAAGAGGGTACTGTGTTCGATTCCCATCATTGCATTCAGAGTTATGTTTTGTTGACTTCGTTTTTCTGGAAAATCAGAAAATGTAACAAAAGCAGGGCTCCGGTGGGATTCGAACCTGAAACTGTGCGGTGAGAAAGAAGCAGCCTTACCACCAGACTACCACAAGAGTTGTGCTTGTTCTCCAAAAGGTTTTATTAAAATTATAATCAGGGGAGAACAATTTTTGTCAGCATCACAGTGATGCGTAGAGTTACAAACACAGCCTTAGCAAAAATAGATGAAATTAAATTTTGGATTAAGTTTTCAACCAAAATTCAAATAATTGGTTATGTTTTGGATTATGAAATTGTTTGACATTTTAAGTGAATCAATTGAAGCAAGAAGTCACCAAAGTGACCTCTCTTGTGTAGATTGCTCATGAGAAATGTTGAATGTTAGTGTGTATGTGTATCCATGCGAGTATTAATCGGCCCAAAGGAAGGTTAATATTTGACTGGATTACATGCACACCAGTGATGGTAAACATGTGATGATTATAAGGTTGTAGATATGAATGATAAATCAGTCCAAAGAAGGGTTTATTATTTGACATACATTATTGTCAATGTTTGATCATTACAACAAGAGTACCACTAGCAGTTAATATTACTGTCCAAAGACTTGATATTAATGTTGCACTAGGTATCTTGAGATGGGGTATACCATTATTTGAATTTATTGATGATTGAATTTTGGTTATGATGTGAGTATATTTATGTTATTTATTTGTTCTCTCTTCAGCTACTATTGCTACTATATCTGCTAACCTAAATTCGATTCCTGATCTTAATGGTACAAACTTTAAGGATTGGAAATAGAACATTTTGATTGTTCTTGGCTGCATGGATCTTGACCTTGCACTAAAGATGGAGCAACTCCCTTCTCCTATAGACTTCGGTACCTCTGAAAAGAGGAAAATTTATGAGAAGTGGGACCGCTCCAATCGCATGAGTCTAATGATCATTAAGCGCGGCATTCCAGAGGCATTTAGGGGTGTTATATCCAATGGGATAACAAGTGCCAAAGAATTCCTTACTGAAATTGAGAAATGCTTTACCAAAAGCAATAAGGCAGAAACAAGCACACTCCTTCAAAGCTTGATTTCTATGAAGTATAACGGCAAAGGAAACATAAGAGAGTACATTATGGAATTGTTTAATATTGCTTCCAAGCTTAAGGAGCTAAAGCTCGAGTTATCTGAGGATTTACTCGTGCATTTGGTTTTGTTTTCTCTTCCTACACAATTCGGTCAATTTAAGATCAGTTACAACTGTCAGAAGGAGAAATTGTCTCTTAACGAGCTCATTTCATATTGTGTGCAAGAGGAAGAGAGGATGAAGCAAGAAAGAATAGAAAGTACTCACTTGGTAAGTACCTCTAATGACAAGTGCAAAAAATAAAGCTGCTGATATTGAAGTTGCTAAGGTTCCAACACAAAAGAACCAAAATGAAAGTGAAGAAAGTTGCTTCTTATGTGGCATGAGTGGACATGACATGAAGGGATGTACCACGTATCACGCAGGGCGTGCAAAGAAAGGTATATTCCTTACTTTGGTCTGTTATAAGGTAAATTTAGCTTCAGTACCTATAAACACTTGATGGTTAGATTTTGGTTCTACTACTAACATCAGTGTTTCATTACAGAGTTGCCCAAGTTATCGAGGGCCAAATGATGTTGAAAGATGCATTTATGAATGAGATGGCATGTCAGTAGAGGCAAATATGGCATTTTAGGTTGTTTTTAAGTACTGGTTATTATTTGGATTTAATGGATATTTTTTAGGTACCGTCGTTTAGACGAAATTTGGTTTCTGTTTCTTGGATTGGACAAATTTGGTTATCATTGTTCGTCTGGAAACAATCACTTCAGTTTATCTATTAATTCAAATGTTGTTGGAACTAGTACTATTACAGTGCATGACAATCTATATTTGCATGATATTATAAGAACCGTTGAATGTGGAATCACATGGTACTAAGCGTAAATTTAATAGTGCAAATTCAAGAACATCAAGTTCCTTGGTTACATCTCTAGAAATAGAGTGAAGTAGCATGTGTCAGATGGAATCCTAGATTCCACTTACTTTAAAGACTTTGATGTCTCTGTTGAATGCCTTAAGGACAGACAGACCAAACAAAGAAATTAGGTTCCTAGTCTAACTCATGTATGGGATTTCCAGCTGAGGCATGGCTTTATAGGCCAAATGAAAGGTAATTGGAATTCCGAACAGGGAGCAACTACTTTATTGGCTATTCTTAACGATCCAGGGGCTATAAGTTTTATGATCCCAAATTAAAGACAATTTTTGAGACAGAAACTGCCACGTTCTTTGAGGATATTGAGTTTTTTTTGGGGGGGGGGGGGGGGGATAAGGTTAGAGACTTTGTCTTGGAGGAAGAATTGGTCTCAATTCCATAATAGATTCATAAAGTTGCTTTTGATGAAGCAAGTCTGGAACATCTAAATGACATTGTTGTTCAAACTCCCATTCAAGATGAGTTAGTTGTTCCAGAAGAACAAATTCAAGATCCTCAAGAACTAGTGCTTCAAGAGTAAGTGTCTTTGCAACGATCCACTAGAGAAAGAAGAAATGCTATTCTAGTTGACTACATAGTATTTCTTCAGGAACATGAGGAAAATGATGGTATGATGGAAAATGATCCAATCAATTTTCGTCAAGTCATGCAAGATTCCAACTTAGAAAAGTGGATTGAAGCAATAAATGAGGAGTATGAGTTCATACAAGACAATAAGGTTTGGGAACTTCTCCTATTACCAAAAGGTGTGAAACTCATTGGTTGCAAATGTATATTTAAGACCAAAGGGATTACAAAGGTAATGTGGAGAGGTATAAGGCTCGTCTTGTAGCCAAGGACCATATTCAAAATAAAGGGATTGACTATAAAGAGACTTTCTCTCCGGTTTCATTGAAGGACTCTTTTAGGACAATCGGGACCCTTGTTGCGCTTTAGGATTTGGAGCTTCATCAAATGAATGTCAAGATGATGTTTCTCAATGACAACATTGACGAAACAATCTATATGGTACAACCAGTAAAACTTTGTGTTGGGAGACACAAAGAACACGGTTTGAAAATTGACATAATCCATCTGTGGGCTAAAATAACCGTCTCGTTAGCGATGCCACAAGTTCTATCAGGTAATTTTCTCATTCAGTTTTGAGATGAATGTTGTTAGTATTTGTGTGCAACATAAATTCAGTGGGAGTAAGAATATTTTCCTGTTATTGTATGTTGATGACATACTACTTGGGACTAATGATATAGGCATGTTGCACGAAACCAATAGATTTCTATTGATAATTTCGAGATGAAATATGGTGACGTCTCCTTTGTATTAGGGATCCAGATACACTGAGCCCAATCTTGGAGTACTCTAGGATTGTCACAAAGGAGTTATATCAATAAATTGCTCAAAAGGTTTGGCATGCAAGACTATCAATCAAGTGATGCCTCGATCGCTAAGGGAGACAAATTTAGTCTCAATCAGTGCCCAAAATAAATCTTAAGATTCGGGAGATGCAGGAGATTCCTATGCATCAGTTGTAGGAAGCATAATGTATGCCCAAGTCCGTATTCATCCGGACATAGCGTACATTGTTAAGTATTAGGCAGATACTTAAGCAATCTAGGAATAAATTGTTAGAAAGCAGCCAAACAGGTTATAATTTATTCAATAGAGAACAAAGAACTATATGCTCACATAAGGAAAATCAGATCAGTTAGAGATCATTGAGTATTCTGATTCCCGATTTTGTTGGATGCCAATACGATTGGAAATCTACATCAAGGTTATGTTTATCTATGGTTATAAGGCATTCAAATTATGTGATAAGGTTGCGGAATTTTGTCACTGGGTTATGGATTTTAGATTTATTGAAAGATCACTACAGTTATTTTGTGACCATAAGTTAGCAGTGACATTAAGTTCCTTATTGATGTGGAAAGAGTTCAGAGTGATAGATGTCTATAAAGCATGTTAGGACAAACTCCATAGTTGTGGATCCACTTACTAAGGTGTACCACCCAAGGTCTTTCACGAGCATATTGCTCGAATGGGTGTTGTATCACTAGACGATACATTTGTTCAGTGGGAGTTTGTATTTGGATGCTTTTCTAAGGAAGATATACTTTATGATTATTTTCTACGGAATACAGTTTTTGGTTTGGTTTTCACTGAGTATTGATCTCATTAAAGAGTAAAGTAGGACCAGTTGAAAATCGACATGTACAGATCACCTTCATGTGATTTTCATGCTGCACATTTCATGATTAATCTATGTCATTTGGTTGTGTTAATATTAGTGATCATTGATGGATTTAGTTATGATTGATATAACGAAAGCCGCTTTGGTTCTATATATTGATATAACTAATGGACGGGATAGGGATATGTCCAAGGTTTATAATGGCAAATTTGGAGCTCATAAAGTATAACACATTTATAAGCATACATATGTGACCAGTGGGAGATTGTTAGAAATTTTTGGGTCACACTTGTAATGTTTAAATGTGTTAAGGCCATTATTTTTAATTAGTCAAATTAAAGTGATCTAATTCAAGTAAGGTTTATCGCTAAGGACATAATTGTTATGAAAATTATTGTGTAGATACCATAAGGTCTTATTTCTATTTTTATGATGGGCAAAATTAGAGATAAGAAATGTGTGGATAGTCATGACTCTTCATGAAAGAGTTTGAATTCGAAGGGACAACACTCTTCATGAAAGGGCATGGACTCATTATAAAAGGTTATGGTCCCCAAGTCATATGCAACCAATTTTCTTTTCTAACACCCATCGTTAGAAAGGAGAGGCTCTTTATGGTTTAAGAAGAATTGTGCATGCTTGACTTGGAAGACCAAGAACCAGAAGTTTCTCCATCATATTTTCCATGAATTCGGGTACGCTTCCGCTATTGTATTTCATTTTCTATTCTTGATGATTGAACATGACTTGTCTTGTTTGGATGATGGTTTTCATCTTTAAGTATCTCCCATAAAGTTTTTCCAACAAAATTATCAAGTTTTTCACTATCTCACTTCAATGCCAAAGAGGAGGCAATGATGCAATTCATAATCAAAGAGATTATTGGAGAGGGGAAACCAAACTCTTCTAAGGTAAGTCTCAAAAAGTTCCAATCTACTCTATCATAGACTTTCTCAAAATCAATTTTGAAAAGGAGATAGCCTAATTTACCTTTTTTCCTATGATGGACAACCTCTTGAGTAATGTTGGCATTGTCTGTGGTGCCTCTATTAGGAATGAAGTTACTTTGGAGAGGACCTATGAAACCATACAGGAAGGGTCTGATTCTTCTTACCAGCACCTTAGATATCAATTTCAATAGGACATTGCATAAACTAATGGGCCTTAAATCCTTCAAGCTAACAAGAGTGTCAACTTTAGGGATTGGAACAATAAGAGTTTCAACCAACCTCGAATCAATTATGCCAGTACTGAAAGCTGTTGAAATCATTGCATGGATATCACAACCAACAATTCTCCAATAAGTCTTGTAGAAAATAGTTTGGAATCCATCAAGTCCCGGAACCTTATAGGAGTGCATAGAAAATAAAACTCTTTAACCTCCTCCAAAGACACTGGCTTAAGCAAACAATCGAAGAGAGCAGCATCAATATGAAGAATATTTCTCAAAATTAAGGCTTGAGTGTTACAATTATTGGAAGACTGAAACAAGTTCTTGAAGTAAGACTGAGCTGCAAACTTAAGTACCTCTTCATCCGAGCACCAGATGCCATCAATATTGAGACCAGAAATCATGTTTCTTCTCCTACGAATTACTGTTTGAGTATGAAAGAATTTGGTGTTTCTGTTACAAAACAGACCTAGTTTTCCCTAGATTTCTGGTACCAAAGGAGTTCCTCTTGAGCTAGAACCTAGTTGTACTCATTTTGAAGCAGCCTCTCAAGCCCAATCATATCAGGATAGGGAAAGAACTCAAGCTGGCTATGCACACCTTTGATTCGGGCCTCAAGCTGTCTTTTCCTCTTGAATATGTGACCAAACCCTTCTCTATTAAAAATCAGGGACTTGTCTTGGATTTTAGTCGTCTTATGAATTGTATTACCCTGAGAACTCTGTCGAGTATCCTCCACCAACTTCCCATAATCTGGATGAGAGACCCAAGCTGCTTGGAAGTGAAAGAACATAGATTTTTTGCTTTTAGCTTTCTTGTATCTAAGAAGGAGAGGGTTGTGGTCTGAATTATGAGGAGCCAGCAACTCAACAAGAGCATCAACCATACACCTGTCAAGCTTTTTCCTGAAATGGCCACTACTTTTGGTCCTCTGTATTTTTATTTTTTAGTTTCAAGTTGATATTCTATCGAATAATCATTTCGGTTAGATTATCTAAGTTGTCAATGTCACACCACTTTAGTTCCTTCTATCGAATATTTCCAAATGTTGATAGATGTCCATCATTGATCGTATAAACCCCTCTCATTCCTTTTCTCTCATCGAAATCTAGGCTTCATCTTCTTTTTACCTCTCTTTAAAACCATAGCCACATATGGTAGAACCCAACCCAGTGTGCCTCAATTGCTCTGTTGACACAAACTACAAAAACACATATCCAATGTTATTCACCCTTGCAAATTAAAGTAGCGAACCGAAAGCACCCAATAGTATTCAGGTTGATATTATAAGCCATTGTCTTTCTGCCTATAAAAAAAATAAGCCCTTGCTTTTACCCAATATAGTATTCATAACTCTTTACTGTGCATTTTCATGGTTGTTAATTGCGGATGAAAAACAACAATCTAAAAATCCACCGATAAAAAAAGGTAAATAAATAAATAAAGGCAGGCTCCAATTTTTAATCTTCAACAGGACATGCACTTGAATTTGCTATAAAAACCATAACCAAATCAACAACAAAACCGCGATTTTGATGTGGTTAAGGAATGCCACAATCTACAAACTCCCCAAACAAAAAAAGGACAGAAAGAACAACAAAAGGTGCCATTTGTGAATCTTCAATACGCCATACACTTGAATCCGCTGCAACCCAGAGCCAAATCAGCAACAAAACCACGATTTTAATATGGTTGAGGAAGGACATGGTTTCTATCCACCATTGGTGTAAATATTTTTTTACACTACCATCCAATAATATCATAATAAACTAGTATTACTGTTTTATTTACCAAAAATTAATATTATTATTATTTTTTTCTTTTAATTATTAAAATAAAGATTTAATTGTACTAATGGTCCCTTATTTTACTGCTTGGACGATTTTGGTACCCAAATTTTTTTTCCGCTCGATTTTAGTCGCCACAATTTAAAAATGTGCAATTGTGATCCATCTATATGTTAACATCCAATAATCTTATGGCATCACTTGTTAGAAAGCGTAAGTAAGGTTAAAATATCATAAGCCACGTTAGATACACCATTAATTATTGGATATGCTAACATACATATGAACCAAAATTGTATATTTTTAAAATATGGGGACTAAAATCGAGCGGAAAAAAACTAGGAAACCAAAATCGCCCAAACAATAAAATAGAGGGATACAAAATACAATTAAGCCTAAAATAAAAACGCATATATTAAAATGTTAATAGATTAGTGGAAATTCTCCCCGCCCCCCACTCCCCAAACAACACATAACATTAGTTTTAAAAATTAATTTTGCTCGAAAAAAAAGTCTTAAAATTAACTATTTTTCAAAGGAAAGTGGCGAATCAGCATGGACCCGCCGCATACAAGCTCTACTCCATATCCATAATTTATTATCCTGTACGGTCCGAACTGAAGCCGAAGCTTTTCTACTTCTCTCTCTCTATATATCGCTTTCTGGTTCCGATTTAGGGCTCCGAACTCGCTCTTCGACTCAGAACCCTACCTCCCATTTCTCTCTTCAGGTACTCTTTGCTGATCTCCAACTTCATCATTTTCATTCTCTCATATCCTCCTTCCATCCGCATCACTGTTTCACGTTTCCGTTACTGATAGAATTAGGTTCCCTTGAGGCACTCGCTTCTTTGGTTCCGAACTTGAATTCTAGGGTTTATTGATTCATTTTAACTTCAAATTATGAACAAAATGATGTCTATAAAATTCGTTGGTTGATCAATTTATCTTGAAAAGGTTTAACGTATTTTGAGTCCTGTAGTAATTGACGCTGCATTTGTTTAAACCTTTTGAATTTTTTTTTTGTGAAGCTAAGTTTTTACATGTCCCTGCTTCGATTTATCGTGATGCCACCCATCATTTGTGCATAGCAAGCTGGTTTAAAATGTTGTCTGAATTATGTTTGCTGCTGTGTTGAGAGTATGACAATTCTGAAAAAAAAAATTTGGTTCGAGGTTGCCACAATTGCTGCTGCATTGTGGTTGCAGAAAGATCGAAAACCACAGTATTTGGTTGCAGACCGCAATTTAAAACCGTACCTAAGAGTTTGCACATCTTTTACCCGTGAAAAAAAGGCAATCAAAGTATCAAACATTTACATTTGATAGCCTAAGTGGTCGGGAACTGTCTTGGTTACAACTGAATCACATCATATCTGATGTTGTCTTTATGCATTTTATCATACTCAGGTTGTTGATTGGTTGCAAGGAAAGGCTCTTCACACATCTGTTCACACTGAGTACAAGAGAGGACTGTTTTTATTTGCAAAGGGATGTGTCTTGGCACGATCTTTTGAAATTCTTGCAATGTCGGGGTTACTTAATGTAATAATCAAGTCAATATTCTCAATAATTTATCTGGCCCTTTACTCTCTTTTAAACTGTCATGGCTGCCCTATTGTTATAATTTTGAATTTTGATTCATTTTCATTGGATATTTTCACTTTTCTTATTAGATTGAGGTTAATGGCCTATACTGGGGTGTGTGTGACCTTTTCCTCAATTTTTACTTTGAAATTTCTACTTCTAAATTTTCATTACATTCAAAATTTAATCTCGTCGAAATGTCTGATCATTGATCTTCAGTACATGATGTTTTACACTCATGCATGGTGGCATGCTTTGAGCTTTTTAGGGAATTACTGAGTGGCATATGGCTGAAATATGCTGTTGGAAATCAATGTACTGAGTTATAGGATTTTTCTGTTTTATATTTGTGTCTATACTGGTCATTAGAATGTCTCATAAACATTTTGATAGCCAGAACTTGGAGATTCCAGATATCTATGAGGAGCTGTCCAAAGGGAAAATGGTACCTACCAATTCAAATTTTAGCTAATGTAGTGAGAGCAGAACAGGAAAGTGATCACAGCAAAAGGAAGAGTTATTGAGTTCTTAATTCTCGACAGATATTGATTTCCAGTAAACTTTATGTTTTCTTAAACTTTATATAATGAGTGCTAACCACCCTATGTTTGCTGTTTACTGGCAGTTACCTCTTTATGTGTGCTTATCATTTTATCGATTCCTACTATTAGAATTCAAGAATTGTAGAAGAAGAGAAATGTTATTATCAATCTGAATTGTTACAGAGAGCAATCACCTTATATAGTGATGCAAAAGCAGATATAATACTAACTACCTCTAACTGAAAAGAAACAGAAAAAGGGAAGGCAGTATGAGAAAGGGGGGAGGCAGTTATGATGCTACCTGCATCTAACTGCATCTAACACATCTAACTGAAAATAACTGAAAGTTGTAAACTATACTATCTCTAACATTCCCCCGCAGAAGCTCGAGGTGTTTGAGCAAGTGTGAGCTTGTCAAAGACCCTGAGCTTGTCTCTGAGTGTATCTTGAACTGGCTGCCGAGAGTGGTTTTGTGAGAACATCAGCCCACTGATCGATTGCTGGAACATGTGTGACACTTAGGCTTTGGTTTAGCACCTTCTCTCTAACAAAGAAAATGTCAAGCTCCATGTGCTTGGTTCTGGAGTGCAGAACAGGGTTGTGAGCCAGGGAAACAATGCTAAGGTTATCACATAGGACTCTAGGAATCTGAGTTTTAACCCTCAACTCTGTTAGCAGTGATTGAACCCAGAGAATTTCTGTACATAGGGCTGCCATGCTTCTATACTCTGCTTCAGCACTGGATCTAGCAACTAGAGTTTGCTTCTTTGACCACCAAGAAATGAGGTTAGGCCTAAGGTAAACACATGCCCCAGAAGTGGAGCGCCTATCATCTGGATTTGATGCCCAATCAGCATCACAGAATCCTGTCAAAGTCAGTGGTGTGTGCATGGCAGTAAGCTGAACCAAAAGACCATGGTGAATGGTACCCTTAAGGTACCTAAGGATGCGTTTAACAGCCTTCCAATGATCCTCTAAGGGCTGAGATAAAAATTGGCAAACCTTGTTCACTGAGTAGGAGATCTCGGGTCTAGTGAGTGTTGCATATTGCAATGCTCCAACAATGGACCGAAAAAGGGAAGGGTCAGGAACATAATCGGCTCCAACTTTGGAGAGTTTGAGGTTAGCAACCATAGGAGTATTGATTCCTTTTGTTGATTCCATGTGGGCTTTAGTTAGTAGATCACGGATGTACTTGGATTGGGAAAGAAGGAGAGAACCATTGGGCAAATGGGTGACCTCAATACCCAAGAAATAATCCAAGTTGCCTAGCTGTTTGAGGGCAAACTCTGAGTGTAAATCATCACTGAGCCTCTGAATGTGATGTAATGAGCTGCCCGTTACAAGTATGTCATCAACATACACTAGGATCATCATGCAGTGAGAGGTGGTGTGCAAGGTGAAGAGGGAGGGATCACATTTGCTAGCCACAAAACCTCTGTGTAGTAGGGCAGCTTTGAGCCTTTCAAACCAGGCCCTGGGGGCCTGTTTGAGGCCATACAAGGCCTTTTGCATCCTACAAACAAGGTTCTTATCTTGCACTTCGAAACCCGGAGGTTGTTGCATGTAAACTTCTTCATGGAGGTGACCATTGAGGAAGGCATTATTGACATCCAACTGCTTTATTGGCCACTTGCAAGAGACATCAATGGAGAGGACAGTGCGAACTGTGACTGGCTTTACAACTGGGGAAAAGGTTTCTGTGTAATCACAACCAGCTTGCTGGTGAAATCCCTTGGCTACGAGGCGTGCCTTATACCTGCTAATGCTGCCATCCGGGTTTTCCTTGACCCGAAACACCCATTTGCAGCCAATGGGTTTTCGGTTAGGTGGAAGTGGGACTAAAGTCCAGGTTTTGTTGTGCATGAGAGCATCAAATTCATCTTTCATAGCTGCAGCCCATTGGGGAGCAGCCAAGGCTTGCTTAACAGAAGAAGGTTCCATGTGAGTTAGAAGAAGAGTGGGGTGCAGTCTGGGCATGACAATGCCGGATTTGGACCTTGTTTGCATTGGATGAGTATTGAGGTGAAGAGGTGGGGGAGAGGGGGAGGATTCAAGGGAGGAAATAGGAGATGAAGTGGGGGCTGAAGTCTGGCCTGAAGACTCGGGTGTGGACTGGATGTTTTGAGCAGGGGAGTGAATCACACTGGTTGGACTTAGGGACTGAGTGGGAGACTGTACAGGGGTTGGGATGTAGGATGGTGGGCTAGGTGAGGCAAGTGGCAAAGGAGAGGAAGGTAGTAGGGGTGGAATGGAGGAAACTGGGAAAGTTGTGGAATTCTGTGGAGAGACAGATGTTGAAGCAAACAACTCTTTGTATGGAAATCGTAATTCATTAAAGATGACATCCTTTGAAATGAAGATCCTACCTTCCGGATTGAGACACTTATAGCCTTTTTGGGAAGAGGAGTACCCCAAAAACACACATTCCTGAGACCTAAATGAAAGTTTGTGCTGCTGGTAGGGTCGAATGAAAGGGTAGCAGGCACACCCAAAAACCTTTTATGAATTTAAGGTCAGGTTCTTTGTGAAGAAGAATAGCATATGGGGACTGATTTTGGAGCACAAGGGAGGGAAGGCGGTTAATAAGGTATGCAGCAGTGAGGAAGGCATGATCCCAGAATTTAAAGGGAAGGGAAGCATGGGCTAAGAGGGTGAGACCAGTCTCAACAATGTGGCGATGTTTGCGCTCCACACGCCCATTTTGGTGATGAGTGTGTGGGCACGAGAGGCGATGGACGATGCCTAAGTCAGATAGGTACTTGGAGAAGGGACGGAATTCACCCCCCCCAATCACTTTGAACAGCTTTGATTTTGGTATTGAATTGAAGTTCTACCATAGCACGAAACTGAATAAATTGAGAAAGAGTGTCAGATTTTTGTTTCAGGGGAAAGATCCAAGTAAACCGACTGTATGCATCCACACAAGTTAGGAAGTAGGTGCATCCACATGAGGATTTGGTAGGAGCAGGGCCCCACAGATCACAGACTACAAGTTCAAAGGGAAACTTGTAGATAGTGGTGGAAGATGGAGCTGGGAGGCGATGTGCCTTACCCAGGCAGCAAGCAGAGCAGAAATTCACAGGATCTTTGTGAGGAATGGGGAGTCTGCAAGATTGAAGTGCATGTTTAAGTGCATCATGGTGTGGGTGACCTAGGCGTGCGTGCCAAAGTTTATAAGAAACAGAAACAGGAGACATATGGGAATCAATTGTATCATTGTTCATTATATTCGTGGCAGTACATTCATTCATTTTGGAATTTACATTGAATAAGGAAACAAAATTACAGGAGGCAACATTATTCGTACTGACTGAATTACAAGTGGGAAAGGAAGACATAGCTATAGCAGGGCTTGACCCTAGACAAGAGACATTGTCAAATTTGTAGAGACCATCTACTCCAACTGTACCACGTAGCAGAACTTCAGAGGAAGCCTGCGATTTGACAGGGCAAAATGAGGGGTGAAACTCAAAGAAAACATGATTATCCCTGGCAAATTGACTGACACTGATTAAATTCTTTGTGATAGAGGGAACAAGCAATAGATTGTGTAAGGTGAATGGAGTGTGAGGTTGGGAAGGGGTAGTAAACTGCATGGAACCAACTTTGGTAATTGACAAACCTTGGCCATTTCCCAAGTAGACTTGCTCAGAACCTGGTAAGGAAGCAGTCTCAGTCAGATTAGAGGGATCTGGAGTGACATGATGAGATGCTCCTGAGTCTGGGTACCAAGTGTTGCTGAAGGAAGACTCAGTGCCTGTCAGAAAAGCTTGTGGCTGTTGTGGCCTAGGTGGTGCTGCAAAGTGCTGCGCAAAAGGAGGAGGCCTAGCAGACTGTGAAAGCATAGGTAGGGGTGGTCTTTGGTACTGGCAGTTAGGAAAATTTTGATACCGAGGAGGTCCCTGATAGTACTGATCAGGATTATTGGAACCTGAGTGGCGATAATAGCACACATTTGCATCATGGCCATACTTTTTGCAGATTTGGCACTAAATGTTGGAACGCCCACCGAAGCGTCCACCACCACCGCGACCTCTATTCCTGCCACCACCGTAGCGGCCGCCACCTCGATTACCACGGAAGCCTTCTCCTCGATTTGTGAAATCTCCACCAGTGACATGCGAATATCTCTCTGGAAATTGAGAAATCGGAAACGATGCGTTTGAAGAGGTGGAATTCACGGAATTGGTGAAGTATCTAGGACTCGATCCTTGGGCTGATGACTGAGTGAGATTTATGGACACAGAATCGGGGAGAACACTCTTTTTGTTCTTTTCGATTCGCGCCTCATGTGCCAGAAGGATCGATTCGAGTTCATCAAGAGACACAAACTCGTTCTTGCTATTAATCGCTGCGACAACAGGATCGAAATCCTCGGGGAGTGCTTCGAGTGTCACTTCCAAAAGGTTTCGAGGAGGAATCGGGTCCCCGATGGAAAGAAGAGAATCGGAAAGAGTGCGAACGTGAAGGATGAACTCGGAAACCGTGCGATTACCTTTCGCTAGGGTTCGCACTTCCGATCTCAGTTGCCTAGCTTTGGTGCTCAACAAACCGTGGAAGTACTTGTGAATTTCATCCCAGATTTGCCAAGAATGAACGCAATTAACAACTCTGGTGAGTAATGGATCGGAAATCGAAGCAAGAAGCCAGGTTGAGATCAACGCATCTTGCTGCTCCCAGTCACTGTACGCTGGATTCTCATCATCATTGTCACGATCCTCATCTGTGAGGAACTTCGGTGGAATACGTGGATCAGTGATGTACTTCTGAAGCTTGTGACCACGAACAACGCCCTCAATTTGCTGTTTCCACTGCCGAAAATTGTTGTCATCAAGCTTCAACGAAATTGGATGGGAAGGTGTGAATTGTGGTGTGCCACGATTTGCAAAGGGATTGATGGAAGCCATGGCTTCTGGACCTAGAAGCTCTAGATACCATATTAGAATTCAAGAATTGTAGAAGAAGAGAAATGTTATTATCAATCTGAATTGTTACAGAGAGCAATCACCTTATATAGTGATGCAAAAGCAGTTATAATACTAACTGCCTCTAACTGAAAAGAAACAGAAAAAGGGAAGGCAGTAACAGAAAAGGGAAGGCAGTTATGATGCTACCTGCATCTAACTGCATCTAACACATCTAACTGAAAATAACTGAAAGCTGTAAACTATACTATCTCTAACACCTACTAAAAACTATTAAAAAGTAAAATTCCTGGCTCTTGTTCAATATTGCATTCCTTATGATGCTTACATATAGAATGAGCAAAACTTTTTGTAACTTTTGATATCGTTATTGTTATTATTATTTCCTGCAAGTCATTGATTCCCACTTCTGGCATGTCTCTACGCCTGCGGTTGATGTAAATTGTAACGAAGTTCTGTTTGTAGTCTTCTGTGAATGGATCTGCTTCAAATCTTCCAGATGGTGCGGGGCGGTCTTTTGCTACGTCATTCTCTGGTCAGTCTGGTGCAGCTTCCCCAGCTTTTCATCACACTGGTGGGCAATTTTTACTGGAGTTAATCCTTTTTCTTCTACCCTTTAGTTGTATAATTGTTAGTTTCTTGCTGCAGGAGCTATTCAGGGGTTGCACAACATTCATGGGAGCTTTAATGTTCCAAACATGCCCGGTGCGCTCTCATCAAGAAACTCAACAATAAATAATGTTCCAACTGGGGGCGCTCAACAACCTACAGCAAACCTTTCTAGTGGAAGATTTACTTCAAATAATCTACCTGTTGCTCTGTCACAGGTATCTGGGAATGTGTTTATGTTTAGAGTCTTGGACATTTTGTGAGTAATAGATAATATTTTGAGCATACTTAATCGTTCTGTCTGTGTTATCATTTCTAGTGTTGCAGAGTTTACAATATTGTCTTCTCTCTTTCAATCATGTTTGCAGCTATCTCATGGGAGCTCCCATGGACATTCAGGAGTCAACAATAGAGGAGGTATAAGTGTTGTAGGAAATCCTGGATTTAGTAGTAGCTCAAATGGAGTTGGCGGTTCTATTCCTGGGATTCTTCCAACTTCTGGTTCAATCGGTAACCGAAATAATGTTCCAGGATTGGGAGTATCCCCAATTTTGGGAAATGCAGGTCCTCGAATTACAAGTTCTATGGGAAACATGGTTAGTGGGGGGAACATTGGGAGGATAAGCGCTGGTGGAGGATTGTCTGTACCTGGTCTTGGTCGTCTAAATTTAAGTGGAAACAGTGGATCTGGTGGTTTAGGTATGCAAGGACAGAATCGATTGATGGGTGGTATGCTTCCGCAAGGTATTTATTTGGTTGTCACAAATGCATTGAAGTGGTGTGAAAACAATCTTTTCATCTTAGAAATTTCTGATAATGTTGAGCTTAACTTCATATGTTTAGTTGAATTCTTTCAAAAGGGTTAGATATTAAAGCACTGCAAAATTTGTTCGTGTATTTCTTTTTTCTTAAATTTTTTTTTTATGCTGGGACATTTGTTACAACACTCCTTTTGAAGGATAGTCTTTCATATCTTACTAATTTGAGTATCTTGGATGCAGTCCTTTTAGTGTCTACTACTGTCTACTTTGTAGCATTAGATAACAAGTTGTTTCAGCATTTAGTAATTAGTCACTTACAGTATTCACTGGTCAACATAATTTTGTTTGTTCAGCTGTGATCCTTGGACATACCTTTCTTAGACTATTTTCTTTATTTTAGGTTTATATTCCTTGATATATGATTTGTAATCAGGAATGGTATTTTGTCCAGACTCTCCTGTTTGCTCTATGGGGAAACATTGGGATACCCCAAACAAAAAAAAAAATTGATGATTGTGAAATTTTTATTTCTTCCTATGTCATGGAAAGTGGACTACAGTGTTGTCGTTGGTGTATGGAGGCAGGCCCTGCCATGATAGGGAGGATGCAAGGTCTTTAAGTAGGGAAAAATGGGGCTCTGCAGCCTTTATTTTCGTTGCTGCTCTGCACCACATGACAGGCATCATAAGCTGCTGTGTTGAAGATTCCATGCCATGGTGTTTATAATACAACATCCAAACTGCCATGACTACAGTGGTGGAACTTTAAAATGTGTCGTCTCTTGCTTTGCATTTGCTGTTTAGCCAACCCATCTTAGCTGAAAAAGGCTTTGGTTATTGTTGTCGAATGAGTGAATGTTATATGTTTTTATAGTTGCAAAATATGCTAGGAACGCCCTGCTCAGTTTTTTTAGGCCTATATAATGTTTGATCACATCATTTATATGTTTGTTGGATGTTAGATACTTGCATTATCCCTTTATTAAGTTGATTTGATATATTGATTAAATATGCTACTTTGTGGTGACAAGCACTTTTTGATTCAGGATCTCCGCAGGTAATTTCAATGCTAGGAAGCTCTTATCCTGGTGCTGGTGGTCCACTTTCACAAAGCCATGTTCAAGCAGTAAATAACTTGAATTCAATGGGCATGTTGAATGATGTAAATTCCAGTGATAGTTCACCTTTTGACATCAATGACTTCCCCCAACTGACAAGTCGACCTAGCTCTGCTGGAGGGCCTCAAGGACAGTTGGGTATGTGAGGGAAAATATTGTTTTGCTTGATATATTAGTTTACCTTATAGAATAAGGAATAATGTAAGCTACAAATTTCAGGTTCTTTACGAAAACAGGGTCTTGGCGTTAGTCCCATTGTCCAACAAAACCAAGAGTTTAGTATTCAAAATGAAGATTTCCCAGCTTTACCAGGATTCAAAGGTGTTGTATGTTGTTCTGCAAAGATATGTGATTTAATTTGGCTGCTCTATTATATGCTTTTCTTGTTGTGGAGGATAAAGTGTGTCTCGTGCATATGGGGGTGTAGAATGAAGTCTATCCTTTCTATTTGGGATGAGCTTCTTCATGTTTGCACGCTTTCTATTTGGGAAGGGCTTCTTGAAGTTTGCACCATTTACTCGGTGTTTAGCTTCATTACTTTTTTGCATCTGGAGACTGCTTCCTTAACATTATGCAATATTCATCAGAATTTTATCCACATATTCTCGATTGGTTTTGATAGGTATAAGAGCTCATTACTTCTGAGTTCTGAGTTTGTTTATATCTGTGTGATCTGTCAAGCATTTAGCTAGAATGCTTTAATGGTTCCTTCTGTTGCTGAGGAATTAGCAATTTCTTAACCTTACACAGTTACACCGGTGATTCGTTTATAACATGCTGGGAATCATATCTTTGTAGTTGTCTGTATCTGCTGACTTTCTATTTATTTTTGGTCAACTGTGTTCATTCACAGAACTGAACTCTAACTGAGTGGACGTTGGTTATTTGACCTCATTTGTTTAACTATATTATTTGCACACAGGTGGTAATGCAGATTTTCCCATGGATATGCACCAGAAAGAACAACTTCACGACAATGCGGCGTCGATGATGCAATCTCAGCATTTCTCTGTGAGTCTCATGTAGTAAAAGATCAAGATATCTTATCTATCTACATATCCGTGTTTATAGTACTAATGGATCAAAATCGGTTCCCAATCTTATTTGCCTTCGAAGTGCAGATGGGGAGGTCTGCTGGTTTCAGTTTAGGGGGATCATATTCATCACATCGGACACAGCAGCAGCAGCAGCAGCAGCATGCTCCCTCAGTCAGTAGCAGTGGTGTCTCCTTTTCATCTTTAAACAATCAAGATCTTCTCCATCTGCATGGGTCAGATGTTTTTCCATCATCACACTCAACTTATCATTCACAGGTCTGTGAGTTTTGTACTTCTTAGGTTATGACACTTGTTTTTGTAATGAGAAGCATCTCTATTTAGTCTTACCTTGTCTTGCTAAATGAGGTGCCCATTTAAACCCACCAAAGCAAGTGTTCCTGACATTTTAACTACTACTGTGTTTTGCTTTAGACCAGTGGGCCTCCTGTCATTGGATTAAGGCCTCTAAATTCTCCTAATACGGTTTCTGGTATGGGTTCATATGACCAACTCATCCAGCAGTATCAACAACACCAGAACCAATCCCAGTTCCGTGCCCTTCAGCAGATGTCAGCTGTAAATCAGTCCTTTAGAGATCAGGGCCTGAAGTCAATGCAAACAGCACAGTCTAGTCCGGATCCATTTGGTTTGCTTGGCTTGTTAAGTGTCATCAGGATGAGTGATCCTGACCTTACATCTCTTGCTCTTGGAATTGATCTTACAACACTTGGGTTAAATTTGAATTCGTCTGAGAATCTTCACAAGACTTTTGGGTCTCCGTGGTCTGATGAACCGGCTAAAGGTGATCCAGAGTTCAGTGTGCCGCAGTGTTATTATGCTAAACAGCCTCCTGCTCTACATGTGAGATGGTCTTTATTGTGCTTTATAATTTAATTGCTCATATCGTCTTCCCTTTTATTTGCACTAAGTCTTTTTGGGTGATGCAGCAAGGTTACTTCTCAAAGTTTTCGGTGGAAACATTGTTTTACATATTTTACAGGTGCTTTTTGATAACTGATCTTACTCAGTTTCACATTGATTTGCTTGATGTTATTGATTTATTAATTAAGTATAAAATTGATGTTTTATTGCAGCATGCCCAAAGATGAGGCACAACTATATGCAGCAACTGAACTGTACGCATCCCCTTGCATGCATCCTTTTGTTATGGTGTTTTTGGATGATTTGGTCTTAGTTCGAAATTTACTTTAGGCTTATTACAGTTTAGGGATTCTTGGCAAAAGTATTTTCAATATGGAAATAGTAAACTGAGTAAGTGGCTTATCATGTTATTATATGGTTAATACATCAACCCCTCTTTGAAAGCTGCTAACCATTCATCCAGGTTATTATTTTTGAACTAGAAATATTGTCTTGAAATTTTAAATTGTAATTCTCCTAATTAATGTTTTCCCAATTAAATAATTACTGACAATATAGGGTGGTTGCTTTCAGTTACAAACGTGGATGGTTTTATCACAAAGAGCATCGGTTGTGGTTTATAAGAGTTCCCAACATGGAGCCGCTTGTCAAAACCAACACATACGAGAGAGGATCTTACCACTGCTTTGATCCAAGCTCTTTTGAAACGGTCCGGAAGGTTAGTTTTTGTAAACATACATGCGGACACACCCTCTTCAAAGTTACTTGCTATTTTTTTCTCCCTCTTTTTTTATAAGAATAATTTTGTCCCATTTATGCCTCTAATGGACAACCTCCTTGCAGGATAATTTTGTTCTTCATTATGAAATGTTGGAGAAGAGACCGCCTTTGCCTCAACATTGAGGAGGAAAGGAAACCTTTAGTGTAAAGTTTTAATTTGTTAGGAAGCATTTTTGTTCCTTCAATTTGGCTTTTCTTTTACAATCTCTTATATGTTGTTCAATCAGAATTGAGGTTCTTTTTCCCCCCTGCCCTAACTTGGATAATAGTTAAAGATAATAGACTTTCGCGTTAGGATAACTTAGTTGTCTGGGAGATATGGTTGTCTGCTTGCACACAGAAATATGTAAGAAACAAACTGTTGAGGCTGATAACAAGGCAAATTCCTGAATAAATCTTCGGTACTTGTACTATTTGGGGATGGGTTTCATACAAATGAAAAGTTGGTTAAAAGTATAAGGGTCCGTTTGATTTGCTATAAATCAAGGGACAACACAGTACAAAATGATTTGTTCTATGTTTGATTTAAAAATGAAGGTGGGACAGTACAAAAAAAATGACAAAGGACAGAACAAAACTAGTAATATTTGTTACTCACTTGACCAAGGGACAACTTTTTGTACCTGGTATAACGTCAACAAAATGTCAAAAATAACCCTCCCACTCCCCACTCCTTTCCATTCCCACTTCTCTCTTAGCCCACGTCTCACATAACTGCTTCATACGAGTTGAACGTGGTTGCCAGCTATGGAGATTATTTGGTTTCCTTCACACTCCTTCTACCCTTACCAGGTTTCCTTCTACCAGCACCTCCATTTGGGTAGTCTTCTTCCAACCTTACAAGGCAAAGCATGGTTATCCATCAATAACTTATTATAAATTATTTTAATTTATAATATGGTAATTATAAAATATAGATAAAAATTTATTAACATGATTTTAAATTGAATTTTTCTTATAAAATATAAATAAAAATTTATTAACATGATATTAAAATCTTGTTTGGTGTCTTTTGATAATATAAATCAAACATTATATAGTACAAAGGGTATTTTAGTAAATTTTATGTTGTTCTGTCCAGTATGTAAACATATCAAATAATGTACTGTACAAAATCGCTTGTACTGTACATCAACTAACAAACATCATACAGCACAAAAAGTTGTGTTGTGACTCAACTAGTTGTTCTGTGCTGTTTTTTTTGTTCTCTCTTGTACTTGCTGAAAAACAAATCAAACGAACCCTAAGTGATGTTTTAAAGAGGAGTGTTATTTGAACACATAATAGGTGTCTGACATCGCATATGTATACTGTTTTTTTACTGGGCCTGGTATCAAGTTAGAGAGAAAGTCATATGGTGTTGGGAATAAGGTGTTCGAAATCTTTGTTCAAAGATCATTTTTGTTTGAAGACAAATGTATTGTTAGAATGGAAAAAAAAAATTAAAAAAAATAGTGAATCCAAAGGGTGGAAGAAGGAAGGAATTCACCAAATCATCTCGGCTCAACCTACATGCTTTTATTCCTTTTACTTCCAAGCGTAATTCGTGAGTGCTAAATTTATGAATTTAGGCTTGACACTAGGAATGGCAACGGCATGGGCCGGCATGGGTAGCACCACCCTGCCCCCGTCCGCAGCAGATAAATTCGTGCCCGTTCTCCTCTGCTACCTGTGCGGGTACCCACATTTAGTGGGTTTTGCGGATGTTCGCGGGTATGACGGGTATCCATGGATATTTGACAGCAGAAAGAGAATTTCATGCAAGACAAGTACACAACCTAAAAATGATGTTACACAGACTATATGCGCACACACTGATGGCACTTGGAAACTCATGCCACTTTGCAAGCGTAAGAGTTTTTTCATTCAGTCATTTTATCAAGCATATGTCATGTCTAAAAACTCTTGTAACCAATGTATTCCCTATTTCTCCTCTAAAATGCAATTAGCGACAGGTAGGCATAGTAGAACATGTCTCAAAAATTAATTTCAACACCAATGGGTTGTACAGACCATATACTTACACTCTGTCACTTTTATTCAAGAGTTCATACCATACCCACTTTGCAATTTTTATGAGAAAGATTTCCAACGCATGTGGTGTTCAACAAGAATATTCTCATAGAAGCATTTTATCAAACAAAAGTGATGCATGTAAAAGCCTTCTAACATAAATGCATGGTTGGCATATCAATCACTCCCCAAATTGAAAAATGACAACAGTAATCACAGTAACAATCAAGGAATGTCAAACGAAATCGCATAGGGTAGTGTGGGTGCCTAAAGATGTTACACTGGTTCGAGACGGAGCGTTGGAGATGGAGCTGGCAGTGTTGGGTTTGGTTGTGCGCTATAGGGAGAAGGCAGCTAAGGTTGCGTGCGGCCAGAAGGGAGGGTGGCGGCCGGAATGGACGATGCGACAGTGGTGGGTCTTCACTGGAGAAAGGACGAGGGTCTGATGGAGATTAGAGAGAGAAGGAATGGTGCACAACTTCACTGGTCTATGACAACTAAGTGCTCGGCACGGATACTCCAATACCCGCCTCGCCCGCCAGCAAGCGGGTATTTAAGATCCTCGTCTATTTTACCCAACAGGTACCTGTATCACTACCCGTGACGGGTTTTACCCGTGGACGGGTGTGACACCTGTCCCTTTGACATAACTTACAATGCATCATTACTTGGACTGACTTGGTCAATATTGTCACTTATTCTTGTCCTAACCTGACATTTTTGGTTTCGTATAAAATACACACGAATAGATTTGGATTTGGTGTCTGGAGGATGTTTTTGTCTGTATACACAAATCGATTGCTATCCTACTTTGTTAAAGGGTAGTTGCTGAGAGGAATATGGCAAATTTGATGTTACTTATAGTTAAGAGTCCAATGCATAACTTAATGACGGAATTCTAATAAATATATGGGTTTTGTTAATGTTTTGCTTTATATAGGTTTTAAGGTACTGATAAATCCTTGTGTTTTTATTTAGTAGTTTTAGTTTTTGATTTCGATATATGTCAACAAAACTCTGAATACAATCCTAAAAAGAAGAGTTGTGCTATTGCACAACACTGTTCCGCGTGATGTATTATTATTGTTTTTCAGAACTTGCTTTTCAGTGATCTTAGCAATAATTAAGGAATTAAAGATATAAATATTGTATTGAAAAGTGTTATATTTAATAAATTAAAATTTAAAAGATATAATTTTTAATATAAAAAAATCATCTTTTTTTTTGAAAGAAAAACTTTTTCATCTTTTAATTAGTTAGTATTTGCCTTGTTTATTTTAGCTTTACAACTTGCGAGAGCAATTGCAATAATCAAATCCCTTTTAGTTGTTTCGTCATCATTAACAAACTGGTTTTGAAGCTTTTCCCATGTTTTTTATTCAATTTGCTTTTCAGCTTCCATTGAAGTATACTTCTGTTTGCGAGGAAACAGGGGGTTGAAATAGGAGTAGAAACTAATTTGTATTTGTTTAACATTATAAAAAGATTGTTTTTACAGGAAAAATAATTTCTAATTTATTAGGATATAACTATATAGAAGCACTTTTCTGTTTCAAATTTACAATAAATGACATAAAAAAGCCAATTTCAAGATAACATTTAGGAAATAGATTGTAATATCTAAAATTTTATACGATTAGTTTGATTCAAAAAATGATAACATTTTTTTAGTGAACACTCTCTCTCCTCTGTAAAATCAAAATTTAACCAGAAATTATTCAAAATAGCTTCAGATTTTTTTTTTCACATTAATCAATTTTTTTCTTCAGATTCTCATTATTTCCAAATTTTAAAACAAACACATTTAAAATTCTATAAATGATTATTTTTAAAAAATAATATCTTTTTTCAAAATAATATGTAACAAAGGGACTCTTAATCTTGACAATTTGTTTGTGTCAAAAAAAATTATTGACCATTTGAATAAAATCTATTAGTCAAGACTTGATATTCAATGTCTTCTCTCTCATGATAACAGAGTGCTCTAGCATGATATGGTGTGTGTATGAGATATATATGATGCGAACATCAATTTAAAAATGTGAGAATGATAGACTTTGACCACAATATACATGGGTGGTCATGATCAAAAGTTGTTTAACGGTCAAACGACTATTTAAAAATGTGTATTTATTTTTTAATCTTGATCATTCATAAGATCTAACGTTTACGTCAAAAAGAGAAAAAAAATCCAATGGTCAGGATTCATTATTCTCTTTCTCACAGTAATAAAATGTTCTCACCTGAGTAACTCCATATATATTAGGGCATATATAATGAGAACAATTCATATTTTAAAAATGCGAGAATTGTAAATCTTGACCATGCAATCAGATATGAATGATCAAAATTAAAAGTTGTTTTAATGGTCATCACCACTTAAAAAAGTCATGTGCATTTATCTTCTAATATTTACCATTCCAACAAGATCTAATGGTCAATATTCATTGTTTTCATTTCTCAGAATAATAAAGTATTCTCACCTGAGTAGCTCCCTTTATATAGAGAGGAAAAAAATAAATGTCGGGAATCATGGATGGGAACATGCATAAAACACAACACAATAAATAAATAAATAATGAATTACACGATATTTATGTCGTCCAATGTCGTCGTTACATTTATGGAAATACTCTAACAAAAATATTCACTATCTCGAATTAGATTACACGTCCTATTGCGGCAAATGCTTGTCAAAAAGCGTTTGTAACTAATCGTGTAGGAGATTTTGGGTTATTATTAGAAATTCTAGGTTTTTATTGGATAACAGGTGGTTTGGAGTTTCGGGAATTGTTTCAAATATTCAATAACTTGATTTATAATAATGAGGTAAGTTTTTGTAAAAACTTAAAGATCCTCCTTGACTGTGTGGATCACCCTACTAAACCTAGTATTCCACTGAAGAGTCACAAGGAATGATCACACTCACAGACACTCTCTCTACAACAACACTCTCCAATTGACTCTCAATTTCACTTGAAGATTGGATGCTTCATCCCATCACAAACTCCTCTGTTTATAGTGACGACGATGATGATAGTCTAGATTCTTCACAAATTTGTTCATTACACCAACTTACGTAACTCAAAATGAACATACATTATCTTAAAATTTGAAAGTCACTTCAATTCCCATACCTTTGATATCATCAAAATTGCTTTGAAATATTTTTTATGTCTTCGTTGGGGTGTTGATGTAGTGGTGGCCCTGAGTGTTTCTATTACTGTTTGGGGTGTTGAAGATGTAAGAAAATGGATGGTGGTGGTCTTGAGAATGATTTGTTTCTTTGTGTCTTTGTTCGATGCACGGTGGATAACAAAGACGCTAAGGATTTCCAGTAGGAGATTACTAATGATAATATTGAAATCCATCAAGATTGAGGATGATGATGTCTCGTAATCTCTCTTTTTCCCTTCTTTTGCCAAAATTTGGGGAACAAGTGTTAAACTCTTTCTTTTTAAGTTTAAGTAATATTTATAAATAATAAAATAAAAATAAAAATGATTAAAATCTGTGTGGCATTAATAATATTATTTTATACTGCATGACAAGGTGATGTGGCACATTGTTTCCTTCCTACAACCTCTAGATAATCATCACCATAAAATCCTCGCTCTCAAACAAAATCGTAAATCAAATACATCAATGATGTTTCAGACAACATACCTTGTGAATACAAAATATCATTTTCTATAGAATTTCATAACCGCAAACATGAGAATCATAACCCCACGTCATAACAAGGCCACCATTACCGCATCCAAATCGTCGTTACTAGTAGGTTGTTCAAGTCAATGCCACCATCACTAGATTCAACCACCCAATTCGCTCCACCATCGGTAACCTTGTCAACCACCAGTGTGCGCTATTGCATTGAGGTTGGGAGCTGTCTTGGAAGATGACAAAGGATGTGAAGAGAACAATGATGTTGAGAGAATGGTCGAAAGAGATAAAGTAAAAGAGAAAGAAATTGAATGAATTCATTGCTTAATTATGATTGGTGATTACAATGCTTTCTTTATATAGATTTCACAAGCCTAACTGATTACAACAGATTGTAACTAACTTCAACATCATAACTAACTTAGTATCTGCGTAACTGCACTCTAACCGACATTTCCCTTTACAGAATGGGTGAAAATGGGTCAATGGAAAATATGATAACAAAAAATAAAAGTTATAACTCATCTTGACAATACACCAATTTACCAATTTTGTCCACCACGTAGCTACCTTTGTTTTCCGACTGTCACGTATGATGCTTACTGATGATTATCATAAAGCCAATGATTGGAACCACTTTTAACATCCACGTAATTCCTTTTGAAATGAAGAAGCTACTCAAAGTAGCTTCTCCCAGAAGCACTTCCACCTCCTCTTGACCAGGTTTCCAAAATGCTAAAACTTTAAAGGATGTATATGAAAAAACCAGGGGATGAAATTAAAAAATCCAATGAAATTGGGGCACGAAAGGATATATTTTTACCTTTAGAACATGCTTCTTGCTCCGAACTCAACCCAAAGCTTTCGTACTTGGCACAACTTCTCTTTCTCGTTGTCACTCCTGGTTTCGATTTAGGGCTCTGAGCTCGCTCTTCGACTCGAAACCTTACATCCGATCTCTCGTCTTGAGGTACTCTTTTCTTATTTTTGTTGATCCTCAACTTAATCATTTTCATTCTTTCAGACCCTCCTTCCATCTGCATCATTGTTTCACGATTTGGCACGATGTTTGCCCTCCCTTAACCTCTAGATAATCATCACCATCTCAACCAAGTCAAACAAAACCAATTCCTATTACTATTCAAGACTTTTGTCAAACACCTAAATTCCACAAACCATAAAATTCTCGCTCTAAAACAAAACCATAAATCAACTCAAATACATTGACAAAGTTTTAGACATCAGACCTTGAATACAAAATATCATTTCTATAGAATTTCATAATCACAAACTTAAGAATCATAACCCCACGTCGTTGTAAAAATATCCATACGTAGAATAGCATATCATCATTACGTAGATGATATATGATATTTAAGTATGCTTTAGATCCCAAATCCGAGCATCTAGCATTTGAGTACATATGAGATCCCAAATCTAAAATAGAAAATCATCTTCACCTTCCTTATACTGAATCTAAGTCACAACAAGACCAACATTACAACATTCAAATCGTCGTTACTAGTTGTTGGTGTTCAAGTCAATGCCACCATCACTAGATTCAGCCACCCCATTCGCTCCACCATCAGAAAGCCTGCCAACCACCACTGTGCGCCATCGCTATTGAGGTTGAGAGCTTTCTGTTGGAAGACGACAAAGGATGTGAAGAGAACAGTGATGTAGAGAGAATGATCGAAAGAGAAAGTAATGGAATGAATTCATTGTTTGATTATGATTGGTGATTACAAAGCTTTCCTTATTTAGAGTTCATATGCCTAACGGATTAAAATGGATTGTAACTAACTTTAAATGCATAACTAACTCGGTATCCACGTAATTACACTCTGACCGACATTTTCCATTACAGGATGGATGAAAATGGATCGACGAAGAAGATGATAACAAAAAACCAAAAATTTAACTCATGACAATATACCAATTTGCCAACTTCATCCACCTCATAGCTACCTTTGTTTTTTTTTTTATTTTTTATTGTCACATATGATGCTTAGAGATAGTAATCACATAGCTAACCATCAGAACAAATATTAAAGCTTTACAGGGCGAATATGAAAAAAGATTAGGGGATGAAATTTTAAAATCTAATGAAATTGGGGCACGAAAGGATATATTTTTACCTATATCATCACATGCTTCTTGCTCCGAACTCATCCCAAAGCTTTCATACTTGGCACAAGTTCTCATTCTCTCTGGCGTTTTCTGGTTCCGATTTAGGGCTCCGAACTCGCTCTTCGACTCAGAACCCTACCTCCGATTTCTCTTCTTCAGGTACTCTTTGCTGTTCCCCAACTTCATCATTTCCATTCTCTCAGATCCTCCTTCCAACCGCATCACTGTTTCACGTTTTCGTCACTGATAGTTTTAGGTTCCTTGGAATCACTCGTTTCTTTGGTTCCGCACTTGAATTCTAGGGTTTATTTATTGATTTTTAACTTCAAATTCTGAACGAAATGAGGTCTATAAAATTCGATGGTTGATCAATCTATCTTCAAGTGATTTAACATCTTATGAGTCCTGTAGTAATTGATGCTGCATTTGTTTAAACCTTTTGATTTTTTTTAGGGAAGCTAAGTTTTTATTATCTCTCTGCTTCGATTTATCGTGATGCCACCCATCATTTGTGCACAGCAAGTTGGTTTAAAATGTTGTCTGAATTATGTTTGCTGCTGTGTTGAGAGTATGACAATTGCGAAAAAAAATAAAATTGGTTCGATGTGGCCACAATTGCTGCTGCATCGTGGTTGCAGAAAGCTTGAAAACCACAGTATTCGGTTGCAGACCGCAATTTAAAACTGTACCAAAGAGTTTGCACATCTTTTATCCATGAAAAAAAGGCAATCAAAGTATCAAACATTTACATTTGATAACCTAAGTGGTTGTGAACTGTGTTGATTACTTTGATTATATAGAGTTGGATGCTTACAACTGAATCACATCATATCTGATGTTGTCTTTATGCATTTTATGATACTCAGGTTGTCGATTGGTTGCAAGGAAAGGCTCTTCACACATCTGTTGACACTGAGTACAAGAGGGGACTGCTTTTATTTGCAAAGGGATGTGTCTTGGCACGATCTGTTGAAATTCTTGCAATGTCGGGGTTACTTAATGTAATAAGCAAGTCACTATTCTCAATAATTTATCTGGCCCTTTACACTCTTTTGCACTGTCATGGCTGCCCTATTGCTATAATTTTGAATTTTGATTCATTTTCATTGGATATTTTCACTTTTCTTTTTTATTAGATTGAGGTTAATGGCCTATACTGTGGTGTGTATAACCTTTTCCTCAATTTTTAATTTGAAATTTCTACTTCTAAATTTTCATTACATTCAAGATTTAATCTCGTCGAAATGTCTGATCATTGATCTTCAGTACATGATGTTTTACACGCATGCATGGTGGCATGCTTTGAGCTTTTTAGGGAATTACTGAGTGCCATCTGGCTGAAATATGCTGTTGGAAATCAATGTACTGAGTTATAGGATATTTGTGTGTATACTGGTCATTAGAATGTCTCATGAACATTTTGATAGCCAGAACTTGGAGATTCCAGATATCTATGCGGAGCTGTCCAAAGGGAAAATGGTACCTACCAATTCAAATTTTAGCTAATGTAGTGAGAGCAGAACAGGAGAGTGATCACAGCAAAAGGAAGAGTTATTGAGTGGTTAATTCTCGACAGATATTGATTTCCAGTAAACTTTATGTTTTCTTAAACTTTATATAATGAGTGCTAACCACCCTATGTTTGCTGTTTACTGGCAGTTACCTCTTTATGTGTGCTTATCATTTTATCGATTCCCATGAAAAACTATTAACAAGTAAAATTCCTGGCTCTTGTTCAATATTGCATTCCTTACAATACTTACATATAGAATGAGCAAAACTTTTTGTAACCTTTGATATCATTATTGTTATTATTATTTCCTGCAAGTCATTGATTCCCACTTCTGACATGTCTCTACGCCTACGGTTGATGTAAATTGTAATGAAGTTCTGTTTGCAGTCTTCTGTGAACGGATCTGCTTTAAATCTTCCAGATGGTGCGGGGCGGTCTTTTGCTACGTCATTCTCTGGTCAGTCTGGGGCAGCTTCCCCAGCTTTTCATCACAATGGTGGGCAAGTTTTGCTGGAGTTAATCCTTTTTCTTCTACCCTTTAGTTGTATAATTGTTAGTTTCTTGCTGCAGGAGCTATTCAGGGGTTGCACAACATTCATGGGAGCTTTAATGTTCCAAACATGCCCGGTACGCTCTCATCAAGAAACTCAACAATAAATAATGTTCCAACTGGGGCGCTCAGCAACCTACAGCAAACCTTTCTAGTGGAAGATTTACTTCAAATAATCTACCGGTTGCTCTGTCACAGGTATCTGGGAATGTGTTTATGTTTAGAGTCTTGGACATTTTGAGAGTAATAGCTAATATTTTGAGCATACTTAATTGTTCTGTATGTCTTATCGTTTCTAGTGTTTCAGAGTTTACAATATTGTCTTCTTTCTTTCAATCATGTTTGCAGCTATCTCATGGGAGCTCCCATGGACATTCAGGAGTCAACAATAGAGGAGGTATAAGTGTTGTAGGAAATCCTGGATTTAGTAGTAGCTCAAATGGAGTTGGCGGTTCTATTCCTGGGATCCTTCCAACTTCTGGTGCAATTGGTAACCGAAATGCTGTTCCAGGATTGGGAGTATCCCCAATTTTGGGAAATGCAGGTCCTCGAATTACAAGTTCTATCGGAAACATGGTTGGTGGTGGGAACATTGGGAGGATGAGCACTGGTGGAGGATTGTCTGTACCTGGTCTTGGTCGTCTAAATTTAAGTGGAAACAATGGTTCTGGTGGTTTAGGTATGCAAGGGCAGAATCGATTGATGGGCGGTGTGCTTCCACAAGGTATGTATTTGGTTGTCACAAATGCATTGAAGTGGTGTGAAAGGCTAAAAGCAAATTTTTCTTTGAAGAAATATCTGATTATGTTGAAGTTATCTTCATATGTTTAGTTGAATAATTTCAAAAGGGTTAGATATTGAAGCGCTGCAAACTTTGTTCTTGTGTTTCTTTTACCTTTAATTTTTTTATGCCAGGCATTTGTTACTGCACTCCTTTTTAAGGATAAATTTTCATATCTTACTAATTTGTTTATTTTGGATGCAGTCTTTTTAGTGTCTACTTTGTAGCATTAGATGGCAAGTTGTTTGAGCTTGTAGAAATTAGTCACTTACAGTATTCACTGGTCAACATAATTTTGTTTCTTGAGCTGTCATCCTTGGATATACCTTTCTTGAATTATTGTCTTTATATTCCTTGATTTATGATTTGTAATGAGGAAATAATATTTGTCCAGACTCCCTGTTTGTTTTATGGGGAAACGTTAGGATACAGAATTGTTTTAATCTAATATTTGCCCCCCTTTATAATGATTGTGAAATTTTTATTTCTTCCTATATCATGGAAAGTAGACTACAGTGTTGTCATTGGTGTATGGAGGCAGGCCCCAATGCTGCCATGATACGATGGTGTGGTATGGCGGCTTTTATGAAGCAAGAAGGCCACCAAGCAAATTGCATCCATAATTTTAGAAGATACTATGACAGACAGAGGAAGGCAAGAGGTCTTAAAGTATGAAAAAATGAGGCTCTGCACAGGGCAGGTGTTATAGTGGCTAGTATTTTCATCGCCACACTGCACAGGGAAGGTGTCGTGGTTCTGCTATGTTGAAGGCACCACTTCATGGTGTTTTATAAGATGATCTCCACACTTCCAAGGCCACTTCATTCTGCCATTGTGCCACCATTGACAACACTGGTGGACTATTGTCCTCAATAAGAGAGACTTATGCAATGATTTCACTGCAACTTGTTTTACTTGTCTACATTTGATAATATGTTTTTTTTTTTAATGTTTCTGTTATCATTTTCTGATGCCTGTCTACCTGCTTTGAATTTGTTGTTTCCTGTATGCCACTTTACTTTGTCCCTTCTTCTGCATTAACTATAGTGGTTCAGCTATAAAATTTGTTGTCTCCTGCTTTGCGTTTGCTGTTTAACTAACCTCACCGAAAAGGCTTTGATTGTTGCTGTATTTGTGAATGTTATATGTTAATTTGTTAATATTCCTTTGAATGTGCTAGTAATGCCTGTTAAAAAACTGCTGCATTTTTTTAAGGTTTATATAAAATGTTTGATTGAATCATTTATATGTTTGTTGGATGTTAAATACTTACATTATCCCTTAATTAAGTTGATTTGATATATTGATTAAATATGCTACTTTGTGGTGACAAGCAATTTTTTATTCAGGATCTCCACAGGTAATTTCAATGCTAGGAAGCTCTTATCCAGGTGCTGGTGGTTCGCTTTCACAGAGCCACGTTCAAGCAGTAAATAACTTGAATTCAATGGGAATGTTGAATGATGTGAATTCCAGTGACGGTTCACCTTTTGACATCAATGACTTCCCTCAACTGACAAGTCGTCCTAGTTCTGCTGGAGGGCCTCAAGGACAGTTGGGTATGTGAAGGAAAAGATTGGTTTGCTTGATATATTTGTTCATCTTATTTAATAAAGAATAATGTAAGCTATAAAATTTCAGGTTCTTTACTTAAAGCAGGGTCTTAGTGTTGGTCCCATTGTCCAACAAAACCAAGAGTTTAGTATTCAAAATGAAGATTTCCCAGCTTTACCAGGATTCAAAGGTGTTGTATATTGTTTTGCAAAGATGCATTATCTAATTTGGCTGCTCTATTATATTCCTTTTTTGTTGTGGAGGTTAAAGAGTGTCTTGTGCATTTCGGGGTGTAAAATGAAATTTATGCTTTCTCTTCTGGATCTGCTTCTGGATGTTTGCATCTACATTTACTTTCTGTGCTTAGGTTCATTACTTTTTTGCATGTGATTACTGCTTTCTCAACATTCTGCAATATGCATTAGTGCTTTGTCCCAATATTCTCTCAATTGGTTTTGATAGGTATAAGGGCTCTTTATTTCTGTGTTTGAATATCTCTGTGTGACCTGTCATACATTTAGCTAGGATGCTTTAATGGTTCCTTTTGTTGCCGAGGAATTTTCAATTTCTTAATTTTGCATTGATGAATCTTTGATGACTTGCTGGGAATTGTATCTTGGTAGTTGTCTCATCTCTGTTGTATCTGATGGCTTCTTAATTTTTTTTGGTCAACTGTGTTCGTTCACAGAGCTGAGAACTCTGAGTGGAGGTTGCTCATTTGGCTTCAGCATTTGTTTTTTACCATAGTATTTGTACACAGGTGGTAATGCAGATTTTGCCATGGATATGCACCAGAAAGAACAACTTCATGACAATACTGTATCGTTGATGCAATCTCAGCATTTCCCTGTGAGTTTCATGTTGTGAAAGATTAAGATGTCTTATCTATCTACATATCCATATTTATAATGCCAATGGATCCAAATCGGTTCCATTCTTATTTACCTCCAATCTGCAGATGGGTAGGTCTGCTGGTTTCAGTTTGGGGGGATCATATTCATCACATCGTACACAACAGCAGCAGCATGCTCCTTCAGTCAGTAACAGTGGTGTCTCCTTTTCATCTATAAACAATCAAGATCTTCTCCATCTGCATGGGTCAGATGTTTTTCCATCATCACACTCAACGTATCATTCACAGGTTTGCAAGTTTTGTACTTCTTTAGATGAAATGAAACAACTTGTTATTGTGATGAGAACACATCTCGCGTTAATTTTAGCTTGTCTTGCAATATGTGGCACCCATTTAAACTGAATTTTTGACTTCGGACCATAGCAAGTATTCCTGTATTCCTGACATTTTAATTACTGTATTTTGGTTTAGACCAATGGGCCTCCTGGCATTGGATTAAGGCCTCTAAATTCTCCAAATACGGTTTCTGGTATGGGTTCATATGACCAACTCATCCAGCAGTATCAACAACACCAGAACCAATCCCAGTTCCGTGCTCTTCAGCAGATGTCAGCTGTAAATCAGTCTTTTAGGGATCAGAGCCTGAAGTCTATGCAAACTGCACAATCTAGTACAGATCCATTTGGTTTGCTTGGTTTGTTAAGTGTCATCAGGATGAGTGATCCTGACCTGACATCTCTTGCTCTTGGAATTGATCTTACAACACTCGGGTTAAATTTGAATTCGTCTGAGAATCTTCACAAGACTTTTGGGTCTCCATGGTCTGATGAACCGGCTAAAGGTGATCCAGAGTTCAGTGTGCCCCAATGTTATTATGCCAAACAGCCTCCTGCTCTACATGTGAGATGGTCTTTATTATGCTTTATAATTTCATTGCTGTTATTGTCTTCACTTTTAATCTGGGCTAAAAGTCTTTTTGCATGATGCAGCAGGGTTACTTTTCCAAGTTTTCAGTGGAAACGTTGTTTTACATATTTTACAGGTGCTTTTTGATAACTGTTCTTGCTCAGTTTCACATTGATTTGCTTGATATTATTAATTATTAATTAATTAATTATAAAATTGATGTTTTATTGCAGCATGCCGAAAGATGAGGCACAAGTATATGCAGCATATGAACTGTACGCATCCCCTTGCATGCATCCTTTTGTTGTTTTGTTTTTGGATGATTTGGTTTAGTTCGAAATTACTTTAGGCATATTGCAGTTCCGGGATTCTTGGCAAAAGTATTTTCAACTTGGGAATAAACAGAATTGAAACTTAGGGAAGAAGAAGAAGATAGAGAGAATGAAAGAATCAAACTGTAATTGTATTTCTGTTTTCTTAATTGTTCAGATTTCAGAGAAGGCTATGTATTTATAGCCCTGAGCTTCTAACAGCTCAGTTAATAACTGTCCTAACAGACTTTTGCATATAACAGTTTTGATAACTGTCTTTAACTGTCCTAACTAACTATCATAACCGAATATGCTGACTCAGCATATTCGGTTATGATTTACAGAGATTCTCTTATACTCTATTAGCCCCCCTTCAAGCTCAAGGTGGTGGCTGCAAAGGTACTACATTGAGCTTGATCCTTGTGTTGGCAAACTGAGCTGATGAGAGAGGTTTGGTAAGAGAGTCTGCCAGCTGATCACCACTAGGAATATGAAGAACAGCGAGTGCTTTAGAGAGGACCTTTTCCCTTACAAAGTGAATATCAAGTTTAATGTGCTTCGTGCGAGCATGAAGGACTGGATTGTGTGCTAGAGACACAGCACTCAGATTATCACAGTAGAGTTGAGGAGTGATGTGAGGAATCTTGAGTTCAGATAGTAAGGATTGTATCCATGATAGTTCAAAGAACAAGATATGCGCCATGCTCCGATACTCGCAAACCGTACTAGATCGAGCCACTAGAGGCTGTTTCTTTGAGCTCCAAGATACCAGGTTGGGACCAAAGTAGATACATGAACCAGAGGTAGACCTACGATCATCTGGATCACTTGCCCAGTCGGCATCACAGTAGGCAGACAGAGAAAAGGGCATAGAGATAGGAGCTGGTCTGAGTAGTAGTCCATGGGAGAGAGACCCTTTAAGATAGCGGAGAATCCTTTTAACAGCTTGCCAGTGTGTTTCAAGAGGATTAGACATAAACTGACACACTTTGTTGACACTAAAAGCAATATCAAAATGATTTGCTCCATTGCAATCATTATTGCTGGAATTATGAGAAAACTGAGTTGATTGTGCAGCCATGTGTGCACTTGGCTGAGCATTTTACTTGAGACTTTGGCAGGGGTAGAAGACCTGGAGCTGAGTTTGGTGCATATTGCCCTTGCTGATTAGAAGGAGGAGGCTGTGGAGGAACGAAGGTTTCATCAAACCTGTGCCAACAGTTAAAGGAGTCATGACCATACTTTCCACAAAGCTGACAAGTAGGTCTGTTTCCACGCCTGCGACCTCTGCCTCTGCTCCCTCTTCCTCGATAAGAACCTCGAAAGCTACCACGTTGTGCATCAAACTGACCTCTGTGAGCACTGTTAGGGTTCACATTTGCAGAGAATGGAGCATGAGCTATGTTGGCTGAAACTGAACTACCAAAGAGGGCAATTCTTGACGAAACTTTTCTAATTGTGAATCTTGAATCTGTAATAGAGCTTCGATATCATCAATCGAAGGAAAATCACCTCTGCCATATATCATCATTACAAACGTGTTGTATTCCTCTGGAAGTCCTTCCAATACTGTGTCAATGTGATCTTGTTCTGAGATCGAATCTCCCATAGCTTGGAGAGAGTCAACTAGGGCTCGAATTCGTAACAAGTATTCGGACATGGTTCTTGTTCCTTTCTTGGTTCTTCAGTTCTGATCGAAACTGCCTCACCTTGGCACGAAGATGCGCATAGAAACATTTGTGAATTTTGTCCCAGACTTCATGCGAATGCTTACATCCTAAGAATCGAGGAAGAATCGCCGATGAGAGTGAACTGAGTAACCACGTGAACAACATTTGATCCTGTACGATCCATAGCTGATAGGCTTCGGTTTCGATTCCAAGATTGCGATCTGCTTCACTCGCGAACCTTGGAGGAATTGTCGGGTTAACAACATACCGATGAAGCTTATGCGCGAGGATTACGGCTTCTACCTACTGCTTCCATAGAAGGAAGTTTTGATCGTCTAGCTTAACAGAGAGCGATGGATTGAAGCTGGCTGGAGAAGACGATGGTGCCAGAGGTGCAGCGGCATTCTCAGTGAAGGGATTCCCGATAGAAGCCATGGCCCAGAATTTGGCTCAAGATACCATAAACAGAATTGAAACTTAGGGAAGAAGAAGAAGATAGAGAGAATGAAAGAATCAAACTGTAATTGTATTTCTGTTTTCTTAATTGTTCAGATTTCAGAGAAGGCTATGTATTTATAGCCCTGAGCTTCTAACAGCTCAGTTAATAACTGTCCTAACAGACTTTTGCATATAACAGTTTTGATAACTGTCTTTAACTGTCCTAACTAACTATCATAACCGAATATGCTGACTCAGCATATTCGGTTATGATTTACAGAGATTTCTCTTATACTCTATTAGGGAACGATAAACTGTATGAATGATTTATTATGTTATTTTATGGTTAACACATCAACACCTCTTTGAAAATTTCTAACCATCCATCCAGGTTTTTATTTTTGAACTAGAAATATTTTGTCTGCAATTTTTAAATTTTAATTCTCATAACGTATGTTTTCTCAATTCAATAATTCAATAATTACTAACAATATAGGGTGATTATTTTCAGTTACAAACGAGGATGGTTTTATCACAAAGAGCATCGCTTGTGGTTTGTAAGAGTTCCCAACATGGAGCCGCTTGTCAAAACAAGCACATATGAGAGAGGATCTTACCACTGCTTTGATCCAAGCACTTTTGAAACAGTCCGGAAGGTTAGTTTTTGTAAATATACATGCGGACCCACATACCCTCCACAAAGTTGCATGTTATTGTTCTCCCTCTTTTTTCAAGATTAATTTTGTCCTATTTATGCCTCTAATGGACAACCTCCTTGTTGCAGGATAATTTTGTTCTTCATTATGAAATGTTGGAGAAGAGACCAACTCTGCCTCAACATTGAGGAGGAAAGAAAACCTTTAATGTAAAATTTTAATTTGTTAGGAAGCATGTGTACCTTCAATTTGGCTTTTCTCTTACAATCTCTTTTATCTTTGTTCAATTTGAGGATCCTCTTACCCCCTATACCCCAACTTGGATGATAGTTTAGATGATAGATGTTCGCGTTAGGATAACCTAGCTGTCTGGCAGATATGGTTGTCTGCTTATTATTTTGCACAAAGAAGTATGTATGAAACAAACTATAGAGGCAGATAACAAGGGAAATTTCTGATTAATTCTTCGTACTTGTATTATTTGAGGATCTTTTTCATACAGTGTTGGCTAACATTATTAGAGATATCATACAGAGAGAGGTACTGTTGAGATGCAAAAAAAGGTTGAGAGAATCCGAACGAAGAATGTTCAGATAGTGGGAGAAGGAACGAACGAATTCACCAAATCATTAACACTTCTCACTAAACCAACAAACTTGTATTCCCTTGCAATTACAAACGTAATCTAGTGCTAAATTTGTGAGTTTGGGTCTGACACTCCTTCGTACACCCAGAGATCTAGGATCATGTGGCACCTGTCCATTTGGCATATCTAACTGTGCATCATTTCTTGGTCTGACTTGATCAATATTCTCATTAATTTTTTTCTAGAATTTTGATTCTACCCGACATCTCCAGCAATATTTTGCTTCTTTCCCACATAAACTATCGCATGCGGGAGTTTTTCTTTGTCTTTTATTACTGTGGAATGGTCCAGTCGTTGGAGACAATCTGGATCCGTTTTTCTACTGCTGACATATTTTTGGCTTCATGACCAATATAGCCCTGAATAGATTTGGATGCGTGTCTGGGAGTTGCTTTTGTCTGCCTGCACAAACGAATTTTTATCATAATTTGTTGAAGCGTAGCTGCAGAGGAATATGGCAAATTTGATGTTAATTATCATTTGAAAGTCCATTACTGAATTTAATGATGAAATTTTCACTTATATTAAATTTTTGGGTTTTGGGGCACATGCTATGGAATTAAAATAATATTTTATTTATCTAACTTAAAGAGAAAAAAACATTAAATACTTTATAGATTTTCAAATAATTAAATGTTTGTGTTTCATCAAATGCGTAATTTTTATTCTGGGCACACGTTGACAAACTTCTGAATAAACACAGGTTGGTTATCTATAAAGTGATCTACAATGATCAAATCCTCCTATTTAGTTCTTTCATTGTCATCATTAACAAACAGGTTTTTAGGCTTTTCCCATATTTTCTATTCAATTTGCTCTTTAACTTCCCCTGAAATTTTCTTCGGTTTGGATGGAATATGACAGAAATTGAAATGTTGTTTCATTGTCATTGTCATTATATATAATATAGACAAACACACATATTTAAAAGAGTACGGTCAATATATTAAGTATATGATAAATCCTAAATCCTTTACATAGCAACATATTCATCATTGAATTTCATAGTATATACATGTTTATAGTTTTAACTTATATTTTGAAAAGTAAATATGCTTATATGTGGAGTAAAGATATTTGGACACACAATTTGGATACCTTGTATAGACACCGTAGAGCTTATGAGTGTCTTGGAAGTGATGAAATACATGATGAAAAAGAATAAAACAATAAATAAGTGAGAATGAGTACAGTGTTGGAAACCATTTTTATGTTCAAATATTATTACTCTATATGTGGAAGGTTCATCATGATTTCTTTGCCTTTGCCATCTTTTTCTTTGTTTATTTTGTTGTTATTTTGACGTGTATACGAGCGTTTTGTTGCTTAGGAGAAAACTAGAAACTAAGAGCAGTTAACTATGGAAATTATTGGAAATTATTGTAACAGCTACTTTCAAACATGTCGTTCTTGGTTTAATGAATTACGAGAAAAAAGACTACTGCTTATTATTCTTCTCCTTATTATTTTTTTGGTAAGGAGACAACTTTTTTTTTTTTTGTTGTTGTACGAGCACTAATATATAATAAGATTCCATCATAACATGCTTGGATGATAGTAGTACTAGGATATGAGGTCTTTTTGGGATCCGGATCCCCTGACTTTTTGGTAGGAAAAGTTAGATGATTTTATTGTATTTTGTAAGAGAAAGAGGTGGGAGAAAAATAGAAAATAAAATGAGAAAAAATAATATAAAAGAGAGATAGAGAAAAAGTCGAGTGGCTTTTCCCACCAAAAAGTCAGGGATTGGGATCCCTTTTTTGGGAGGTCCTCGTGTTGTACCTCTCAGCTTTGGAAAGGGATACCAAGACAATTGGAGTTGATGCCATGTGATAGAAAAGTCATGGATTCGAGTTGTAAAATCATCTTTTTTGCATCCAACAAGACCCCACGTAGTTGATAGACTACTGAGTTTCTCAAACATATTGTTAGAGATTGGATTTATGTCATGTGTACGAAAAATATTTTGTTATGAGAGGCAAAATCCATTTTTATAATCCCTGGCTAACACCAGGTTGCCTTTTTATTATTACTGGAGGTGACTATTTACTACTATGATTTATCAAGAACATTATTAACATTAGCCAGGTCTGGAGATATACATATGGAAGTTTCACTTTAGTTATATATAGTTCCATCAGCAAGATGCTTAAAATTGTGGAGAAAAATAGAGTGAACAAGAAAACAGGGTTAAGAATTTCTAAATGGCATACATTTTCTTAAACTCATTGTTTAGTAGCTCAGGATCTGACAAAGCTGATACTGAAAAAGACTTTGACCTGCTTTCCAATGAAGTTTTCCGAATGTTCCTCAAATTTGAGGCCTCAATGCGATGCCTAATGACCCAATAACACATAGTTCCCAAGGTTGTAGCCATTATGGTTGTCCCTATAATTGTCACTCCAATTGCAAGCCACTTTTCTTCCTTTCCCACCACTACAAATGACAGTGCCAAGAAGGCCACTGAAATAAGCACACAAGCCAGCCACATTAGCTTGTTAATGATGGCCATCATCTGCTTCTTTGCTTTGCTTTCTATAACCACAACAGAGGTTTGCACCACAACCACTGCCAGAGAGATGAAGAGTGCAATGGAATCAAAGACAAAGAAAATTATGAATGGAACCTGTGGGGCTATATTTGCTTCACCAAGTGACATTCCTTGTGGAATGTTATTTGGATCATCAACAAATTGGCCTGGAACAGTGAAAATAGCAGCAAATGCAACAGTGGCAATTAGGACTGCCACCACAGTTGTGGAGTTTATTGCATTGTTAAGTCCTTCAGCATGCATTTTGTTTATGCGATTGGCAATGCCTTGAACGCGTTTTCTGGTTTGGCGAGTGTGTTCCAACTGGTAATGGACCTCGTGCTTTATGTCGCTTACCGTTTGTTTCAACTCACGGGCTGCGGCAGTGGTGGCCTGAGGCTTCATGGCTTTGGCACTCTGAGCACCATGTTCTAGCAGAATGGCTTTAACATCATGGTTCCCAATTACCTCAGCAGTATCTACTGCAGTTTCACCAGATCTATTAACAACAGTCGTATCTGTTTCCTTTAGTGCAAGAAGCAACTTTACAATCTGCACAAACAAATTTATGATATTTTAGCCTTATCTGTGGGACAATGACTGTGGAACAGATATTACAGCAATTTTTCTAATCATATTTTTTCCTTATCTCCAACATTTCACCATGCTAGCAGCTCATTTGTATTTAAGCAACTTCAAGATAATTTAGACCGGATCTCTAGAGAGATATGACTCAATCTCCTACCATGAGAACTAGAGCTCAGCTAACCAAGATCTGTACTTGAATGATGTTATAAATAACATGAATCAAAACATTGCCTGATTTAAAAAAAGATTCAACACTCACAGAAGTAGTAGACCATATACATATGTATGGTTACAGAAGCTGGAAAAATATTCAAATCTAAAATAATCTGAAGAACATAAATCAGAGTTTTATGATCTGGAGGACCATAAACAGTTAATAGGTCAAAGTAGTAACTCAAAATCAGATTTCTATCCCAATGTGAGCCAAAGGGATTCTTTTCACATCTTCATTTGTGCCACAAAAACACTAGTACTAAATGTGTAACTCTAAATAACTTAAGAAGCTTGTTTCCAAAAGACCAGCCAAACATTAAAAAATTCTTGCTTTCACTTTAGTTTCATATTAATAATTGCTTGCTCACATTTACTGTTAACAAAACACACATCTACAATAACTTCCATGATCTGGAAGAAATCATTCAAGCCAATTGCAGTCACCAATTACTAGGGAATACTATACATTTACCCAGAAAACATAGTGAGCTAAATCACGATCACGTATCATCACAACATGGTATATGAAGTTTTATGAATAAATTTTAGTGGAATTATGACAAGCATGGTCTAATTTACCTGAACCCTGCCCTTCCTGCTTGCTATATGCAATGCTGTGTTTCCCTTAGTATCAACCATGTTTACTGATGAGGGATCTGCTTTTATCAACTCCTCCACCACCTCAAGATTCTGTCCCTTCACTGCCATGTGAAGTGCTGTCTGGCCCTTCTTATCAGTCCGTGTCGCAGCCCCAGGATCCTTCTCAAGAAGTGCTTTCACAACCTCCAAATGTCCATTTCTTGCAGCAGAATGCAAAGCTGTTTTCCCATTACTTTTAGCAATGGTTGCCAGGCTACTTCCTGCTTCCAATAGGAACTTCACTACCTCAATATGCCCCTGTGTTGCAGCTGTGTGTAAAGCCGTGGTGTTCGATGGATCCACGGTCATTGACAATTCAGGATGAGCCTCCATAAGGATCTTCACTACATCTGCAACAGGGCAAACATAAACTGAGATCCCCCCCTTTTAATCACATGCTACAAACTACAAAGAGCAATCAGAAAAACTACATTTAGGATATACCTAGATCCCCTTGTTTGGCTGCAATGTGCAATGCATCAAAACCATTTCTTGCTTTAATTCCAGCATCAGCAAGATCATAATATTGAATCATCTCCCTAACCACATCAACATAACCATATTCAGCAGCAACATAAAGGGCTGTTTCTCCATCTTGATTCTGCTTTGCCAATAATTCGTGCAGTTCATCCTCGTCGGTACTGGCAACTGTATCCTTCAGGAGATCCAGATTCCCTGCTCTTGCTGCAGAATGCAAAGGGTTATCATCCTTTTTCCCGGTCAATTGTTTTGTCATTTTTTTCCTTGGGGTGCTCACTGCCATAACTTGTGGCTTGAAGTCACCAACCTAGAGAAATCCCTCTCTTTTGATTCTAACTACTATATCAGAACCTTCTTTTCTTCCTTCCAGCAAGAACCCAGGTCAGCACTAACATCTTTGACATACCATATCTCCTTGAAGCAACTCAAAGGGGAGGAACATCCGAATCATTGTGGAATAACTTTTTTGTTTATTACAAAATCTTACCAATTAGTCCTTATCTCATGTCTTTCAGAGAATTTTGATACTTCTACTTGTGTCTGGTCACAAAAAAAAAAATCTTGGTTAATAGTTAAAACCATTGCACCTAGATATATTTTCTGTAGCGCATTATTATCATTATCATTATCTCTAAAGAGAGAAAGGGAGAGAGAGAAAGTTTCAAAACAAGCAACCTCAAAGTAACAGAATATGGAAAAGGACAAAAAAGCAATCATAGCTAGGTTCAAGTATTCATTGAATCATTTATGTGGGAAAAAAAACAAAAAAACAAAGGGGCAGCAAGAGATGAAGAAAAGAAACAAACTTGATGATGAATTTGACCTGGGTTTGAAGGAAGAACACCAACCCTTTTGCAGTTATCTTTCCACCACCATGAAAACCATAAATAGCTAAGATTTGAGGGAAGCTTTTTATATGGGTGGCATGAGCATGGGTCCACAACCTGTAAGGAACATTCAGGAGAAATATAAATACAAGGTTTAAGATTAACGTAAGGAAAAGTAATCTGAGAAAAACCCAATAAATATTAGGAGAAAGAAGCAAAGATTAAGAAATAAAAACATGAAACTAAGGCACATCACATCACATGTAAGCAACAACAACAACTTTATTATTAATATGTGAATCTAAATCAGAAGCAGAGGAAGCTATGTTCTGATACACGCACCAAAACGAAGCTCAGCGATAAAGGAGGAACTTTTGCAAAGGTGGTGTGGTGGTGATGTCTGTCTGTCGAGGTTCGACAAGGAAATGCAAAAAAAAAAAAAAAAAGATTGAGAATCAAAAATAGGGAGAAAAAGGAACAGACAGGAGAAAGAGAGAGAGAGAGAGAGGGGTGGCCCAATGTATAAAAACGGAAATAACAGAACCACGCGCGATTGGATTTGTAGTGGCGCGGGTGAACTTCCCTTATTAACGTCCAATTTTTACATGTTTCCGCTCTTCTGCTGTAATTATACGTTGTTCGATAATAATTCAAAATTTAGTATATATAATATAATATGAGTAAATATACGGTGACACTTATCTTCTAAGTGTGTGTTTGGATAAACTTTTGACAAATGTGATTTTGAAAAGAATTGATTTTGTAGAATTGATTTTGGTTAAAAGTGAGTTGACAGTGAAGTGATTTGTGTTTGGATCACTTCATGAAAAAAGTGATTTTTATCAATTCTTGTTGTTTGGATAGTTTGGATCAAAATTGCTTTTGGGTGTGTAATTACCAAAATGGATTTTAACTAGATTTCATTGTCATTTTATTATTATTATTATTATTATTATTATTATTATTATTATTATTATTATTATTATTATTATTATTATTATTATTATATATATATATATATACCAACAAGTAAGATAAATATATTAAGATGATTATTTTCTTTTATGTTACATTATGAAACTAAAAATAATTATACACATGTTATTTATCTTTTGAAGTAAAATGTATATGGTAGTAAAAACTTCAAATTTGATGAAATGGACAATAAAAGTACTAAATTAGCATAGCTATTAAATTTAAAGTATCTAAAAATAGTTCAAGTAAGGAATATAATTTATAGTTTGATACAACACTGAAACATAACTACGATACTAATTATTTTGTTTGAACTCTATAATTTGATCTCGAATCGAGTCTCGAACATGATCCATCTCTGCTGAAGAAGCTATGTTTAAAACTGGGGATGGATCCAAGTTAATTGTGCTATGATCATCATCATCATCATCAATGTCAAGGATTATATTCTCATCTTCATAACGACTAAAATCAAAATCCATTTCAGCATTCCTTCTGATGAAATTGTGTATAGCCATTGTTGCAATGACTATTTGAACTTGTGTCTCAATTTTGAACTTAGGCATGTGACGCAGAATTGCAAACCTGTTCTTCCATACACCAAAAGTTATTTCTATTGTGCACCTTAAACTTGAGTGATAAAAATTAAACATTTCATTACGATTCGCAAATCCAGAGGAACGCCTAAAATCAGGTAGGTGATAACGTTCACATCTATAAGGACCAAGGTACCCATTTGGTGTTGGATAGCCAGCATCCACCAAATAATATTTACCTAATAAAGAATAAAATTAATAAAATATAAAAAAGAGTTTTAAGTAAAAGAGAAAATCATTTGTAGCTATACTAAAAAAAACATACCTGGAGGAGGATGTGGAAAATTGAGACTCGCATTGGTAAGAGCATGGTCAAAAACACGAGCATCATGGGCAGTACCTTCCCATCCAGCCAAAACAAAAGTGAAACACATGGTCCAATCACACACAGCCATTATATTTTGTGTTGGATATCCCTTTCTTCCAATAAACCTTGATTGGTCGCTGGCACCAACCACACATGGCACATGTGTACCATCAATTGCTCCAATGGCATTCTTAAAAAATGGCCAATATCGCTGATCATTTTTTATTTTTGCATGACTATCACGATACATAGGATCTTGTGGTTTAATATATTTGCAAGACAACTTAAGACAAGTAAATAGTACTCGATGGAAGTGTCTACTTACGGTCTCTCCAAAGTGCTGAAATCTTTCTTGAATCATTCTATTACCTACCCCATGGCCAACTATATTTAAAAACATTGCAACCATCTCTTCAACCCCCATGCGTTTACTGGGCTTTAAACCATGCTCAACTAATTCAGTGCAAAGTTTATGGAAAATATGTTTTTCCATTCGGAACATCTCATAGCAACGAATGGGATGCCCTTGCAATACTTCTTGCACCCATGTATGACCCGTTAGTTCACTAGTTCTACGAGGCTCTTTACATAAATGCTTTACTGCATACTCACCTATTAGTGCAGCCACATAAGAAGCTTCTTCAAAAAAAATATCGTCTTCATCTGTAAGTTGATCCAAATGTCAATTTTTGGTTTCTGCAATGAAAGTAAGGTTGAATGAATAGTGGATTAAAATTAACATATCATGCATATCATGAAATAAAGAACTAGGTCAAAGTTAACATATCATGCCTCTTCAAAGCAATATGGATGCAGAAGTTAAAAAAACTGAAACAGGATTCAAGAGACACAGATTCACACAGATCACATTGCAGCAATATGGATGCAGAAGTTAAATACCCTGCCATTTCAATACCATGCTAGAGTGGGAGTCTTATAGCCATGACCGATGCTGCTGAACACAGACCAGTTATCCTAATCAATCCTAGGCTCAAGGTTCAGCCCCCAGCTCCTACATTATAGTTCAAATTTGTATTTACAATTTGTATTTCAGATTGTCTTGACTTAGAAAAGTGAAGATAATCTGAACCTGATAAACTCAGTTCTAAGAGTCAATTTTATGACATGCATGGTTCTACATAAGTAACATGGAATTCATTTGACCAGTTTCTACATAGAAGATAGAACTAATGGTTCTACATAAGTAACATGGTTCTTGTATTTCTACATAAGAACTAATCTGAACATGATAAACTCAGTTCTAAGAGTCAATTTTATGACATGCATGGTTCTACATAAGTAACATGGTTCTTGTATTTCATTTGACCAGTCAATTTTATGACATGCATGGTTCGAATTACTGACTGAATGTATTAAATTATTGAAAGAAATACTGGAAATGTCACGATCAGAGGGAATTTCGGGCTTTTTCTTTCCTTATAGTATGGGCTTCTTTGGGTTATCTTGAGTTTCAATTCTTAGATGTTAGGAACTTTCTTCATATTAGCATACTACCGTGTAAAACTCTAGTAGCATCCTCTGGTGCACACTTGATGTTGAAGAGACACAGATTCACACAGATTACACATAAGCAAACTGTAACTCAGAACACTGCAGAGCTAATCCCTCAAATACAAGCAGAAGATTCAGTAGCAAACAACATTTAAGGATTGAGCAAATTGGCATTAAGAGTGAGCACAGTGCAGAAAACACAGTGCAGAAACACAGTGCAGAAAACACAGATCTGGGTTCAATGCACCAACAGATATAAACACAGTGCAGAAAACACAGTGCAGAAAACCATTCACAATGCAGTAAAATCATTCACAGTGCACCAAAAGTTTCAACAAGATTGAGGTTAAATTCAAAGCATACATAATCATTAAAGCATTCATAGATAATAGGGTTCATACATAATCTTGAAAACACACAGAAAGTTAAATTCCTAATTCCTAATACATAATCCCAATACATAATCTAAAGAGACACACCTAGATGAGACATGATACATAATCTTAATACATAATCCCAATACATAATCCAAAGAGACACACCTAGATGAGACATGATACATAATCCTAATACATAATCCCAATACATAATCCAAAGAGACAGGATACATAATCCTAACACATAATCTTCATTGCATATTCATAAATGGGACAGGATTATATGATGCATGCCTAAGCCAATGCAACTTTCTCTCTTTTGGACCTCGAAAGGCAACAAACATCTCCCTCGCTGGCTTAAACATCATCAATTGACAGCATCTTGTATGCCAATCCGGATCATCAGTAATTTCATCCATATTCTGAATCTCAGCCATCACTTCACCAATAGATGAACTGGCCAATGCATCATTGCGTGACTTACATGTCTCCGCGATCACATTAACAGCTTCTGCTATCTTTGAGGAAGCGGTTGCCTTTTTCTTACTTTTCTTTTCAGAACCACCAACACTCTTTCTCTTCTCTCCACTCTTTTGGCCAACACTGGCTTGTGAAGCATTAATATTGAAATTTGCAAACTCAGTCGTTGCTCCAACACTCGCATCTTCACTATCACCCGACCCTTCTTGCATATCTAGGCCCACACCCTCTAGGCATGGACAGTATCCATCATTATCATCATCATCATCGGGCCCATTAGGCAACATCCCAGATGATGGTGCCCAAACAAATTCTCCATTAGCCACTACGTCCTTAAAAAGTGTGGTTAGTTGGGGAGCAAATTGAAGTCCCTTGTTCCTAAATTTGCCATAAAGAGGGTTTTCTTGCGTGTTCATAACTCATCATCATAATATAAACACACTAAATATAAATCTAAGACTTATAAAACAAAACATTTATTTATCACATACCAATTCTTTGTTCTCCCACCACTCATCTGATGCAACAACGGTATTCTTCACATTATCCCACCCTAGTCCAGTTTCTTTCCCAAATAATTTATACCATACTCGCCATTCTTTTCTCAAGCTATCATATCTGTTCTTCAATTTCACCCTGTCATACTTCCTTCCAGTTGAGCCATTAAATTGTGAAACAATAACTTTCCACCCTTTCTTGGTAAAGCTAGTACCAACGCGTTCACCCTTGGAAACTTGATCCAAGCATGCTTGGATGAAGTATTCAGTCGCTTTAGGATCCCAAACAGTTTTTGCTTTCTGTGCTTCATCGTTAGAAACAAGGGGATCCACAACAATTTTCCTCTTAAGAGTAGCCATAGTTCTCTATACATGAAGTAGGATAGAAAATAAAAAACTATGCATAAAACAAAGTCTAGTCACAGTATAGAATATAGACATACAATCACTGTTGTTCTAAGGCATAACTAACTAGTTAATCAAGGAAGATGATGCACAAAAAAAAGGAGGTGGGTTGTGAAGTACCCAGCAACCAGAAAAAAAGAACAAGAAAGTCTAAATACAGGAGATTAAGAGAATGAAGTAAAAAGCAATTATACAGTATATATAGCTAGACAACAACTTGGACAGAATAATCAACCAGAAAAACAGATTTCACTAACACAGGGCAGTGGATCTAATACAATATCTATTTTAAAAGAGTTAAGAAAAATTAAAAGATAGTTGAAATGGACTCTAAAACTGTAGTGGAGCTCAGTCATAAAAGGACAGTTTGGATCCTTTTCCCTTACTGAAATAGATAACCTCTGGTTTGTGCTAAACTTATCGTTGGAGGAGGATTTAAAGTCATCATCACAAATTTGTTTACTTTTTACAGAACTATATCACAACCAACAATCCAATACCAAATGAAAATAGCAAAACAGAGGAACCAACCAATGTAATGTGCTAGCATGCAACGGAGCAAACCTATGTATAAAACTTTGAGTTTGTGCTTCAATTTCAAATTAATTTTAAGCATGTTTCAGTCACCTTTCATAGGTACTTTAAACACAAGCAAGTAGCAACATGAATACCAAGCGAAGCTTAACACTGAAAAGTTTATCAACATGAATAATAATGGATACACAGGCTTAGAATGATCTCCAGCAGTTGTAGCATACACAGGTTTTATAAAGTTTATCACCAGATAACACATACACTGCATAATAATGGAATTTCTCTATCAAGCAAAAAAAAAAAATAAAGATGAAAAACTCAAGAAACTAATCAGAAAAGCTACAAACCACTACCTCTGGAAGAATACACACTGTTGAAGATCCAACAACACACCGAATTGTTCTGAAGCAAATGTGAAGGAGGAGAGTCCTATATATATTGAAAGAAAATGACAACAAACAATAAATATAGGTAGGTAAATATGGTTGAAATGAATAAATTTACAATAAATTGAACAACCAAAAGTAATACCTTTGCATCGGAGCATACAAGCTTTGAGGAGGTGAAGACAGAGTTTCCTTCTTAGAGAAATCAGCAGAACGGATCTTTGGATACAAATAAGAGAATAATCACCATAAGGGAAAGAATTGAAGGAATCGCAGAATTGAACAATGAATGCAAGGAAAAATTGAAGAATTGTTGGTGAGCACCATAAATACATACCATACGACAGTGAGAAGCACCATAAATGGCAGATGCAGATGCAGGTGCATGCAACTAACGAAGGGCAAAAGGAAGGGCAATAGCAGAATATCCATCTTGAATCGAGTTCCTATAAAGACTCACCTTTGATTCAAAATCGCGTCCTGAACTCAGAAGCTAGGATGGGCAGCTTCAAACATTCGCGATTCTGGGGGATGAGAAATCGCGTTCGTGTGTTTTGCCAAACATGCAGATCTGAAGGAGGAATCGCGGTCGAAGACATGGAATCGCGTTTGAGGGTATGCGGACGCCGAACCAAACACGCACTAATTAGTTTGAAGTTAAAGTAATACGTGACACGAATTTTCGATTTGGTCCTTATATATAAAAAAATTATTAAAATGGTCTCTATACATAAAAAAAGTCTATATTTGGTCCCTCCCGTACAAAATTTTAGGGACTGATTTAATAGTTTTTTGTTCGTATAGGGACCAAACGGATAATGTATAGGGAACAAATGAAGATTTTTTGTACGTATAGGGACCATTTTAATAATTTTTTATGTATAGGGACCAAATCGAGAATTCATGTCACATGTAGGGATCAAATTATTACTTTAACCTTAGTTTGATGCATCACTTTAGAAATTCACAATTGAATGGGTTCATAAAATATGAAAACCAAATGTATAAAAATGAGTTTCGCTGCAAGGTTCTCTGAGTATGCTAGAGAAATAAAGAGAAGACAATATCAAAATCTCCTTTAGAGGGGAGAGGGACCTCCTTACAAACAAAATAAAAGTTCCTTAATGTTCTTCTTGTATCATTCATTAGCCAAATCCTTACATATATAGCACTAGTAGGAATCTAATGAAGATTTCGTGGAAATGAAGAAAAAAGGACAAAAGCAGAATTCAAAAATGGTTCTAACAGAATGATAAAATCGTGGGTGGTAATTCTAGAATGCTCCTTATACGACTAGGACACCTCATGCTTGGTACTATTAGCTCCTTATCATGACAACTCATAGCAGCTCATAATCCTTAAGCCATTTGGGCTTAACCTTGTTTCTCTTAGCCCTTGTTTGTGGAATGGAGCCCATTTCTTCCTCTTGGGTTGGTGATCCAATATCATCCCCTACGTTGGGTTGTTGGTCCAATGTCAATATCTGGAGGGTTGACTTGGGTCATAACATCCCTTTTCCCTTTGAAAAATACCTTGTCCTCAAGGTACAGGTCTGGGTAGGGCTTCATGATGTATTGTAGTGATTCCCAAGTCGCATCCTCAGGATAGAGACCGGCCCATTGGATCAAAACTTTTCTGTCATTTGCCTTGGAACCCTGCTTCCAGTCCAAGATAGCTAGTGGTTGAACACGGGGATTGTTGGCCACTGTAGCAGGTGGTAGATCAAGTGGTTTCAGGGAGATATCATGACAAGGTTTCAATTGGGATATATGGAACATGGGATGGATTTTGCTTGAGGGTGGAAGTTCAAGCTCGAATGCTACATCCCCAATGCAGCGCAGCAGCTTGTAGGGGCCATAGTATCGTTTGGAAAGCTTTTGAGGCCGTTGTCCAGCCATTGATACTTGGCGGTATGGTCTTCGTTTCATGAAAACTGAATCCCCTGGTTGAAATGGACGTGGTGTGCGGTGTCGGTCTGCATAGTGCTTCATTGTTTGTTGAGCATTGGCTAATTTTTTATTGAGAAAGGTAATTATTGCGTCCCTGGTGGTAAGCTCAGAGTCTAGTGCTTCAAGTGAACTTGTCCCTGTGATGTATTGAGGTAGGGATGGTGGTGGTTTGCCATATACAACTTGGAAAGGGGAGAGCCCTGTGGAGGTGTGAATTGAGGTGTTGTAGTGCCAGCCCAATGTAATAATTGCCCCCATTTGTTGGGATGTTCATGGACGAAGCAACGGAGATATTGTTGAAGAACCTTGTTCACAACTTCAGTTTGTCCATCACTTTGAGGGTGATTGATGAGTGTGATTTCACCTCATATTTCTTTATCATATTGCATGCATATTGAAGTAGTTTAGGCATTTTAAATTTAATTTTTGTTAGTTTTTCCCTTTGGAACGGGTAAGGTGGTTCTGTGGTGTTTGTGTGCAGGAATTCATGATTAAAATGATGAAGTCCAGTTAATTTGGAGTTTGTATGAAGATAGAGCTTGAAAAGTAAGAAAAATGAGCAAAGCAGAGACCATCACGGCCTGGGTGTGACAACCATCATGGCCATGATCGCCTAGAATGAAGAAAAAAAGAAAGAAGCAAAACTCAGAAGCAGTGACAGCCATCACGGCCATGACAGGCCAATCAGTGCAAGAATTCACCAAGTCAGAAGCTGTCATGACCTGGCCCTGACAGCTGTCACGGCCGTGACGCGTAAAATCTGGGATTTTAGGATCTGTTTTTGATTTGATTTGTAATTGCTTTAATCCCAAGTTAACCTACACTATAAATAGGGCAATTAGGCTCGAAAATATGGATCTTTTGGCTGCTACCCTTTGGCAAAAATTAGGATTTATCTTCTTCTCAAATTGGCCCATGAGTGCATGAAGACTGATTTGGGCCGAGTTAGTGGGTAAGGCTTGTGGTTCGGGTTGGGTGGGTGGGTGGGTTTTCGGCTTGGAGTAGCAGGTTAGTGAGGGTTTCATCTAGTGTGTCTGGTTCTGCAATGAGGAGATGGAATTGCCTCTTGCAACGATGGGTGGGGTGCCAACGGTCGTCACAGTTATAACAAAGCCCTTTGTCGCGACGGGCTTGAAGTTCAGCTGGAGAGAGGTGTTTGATTGTAGGTATGTTTCTCGGTGGGTTGTTTGGGATTGTGGGTGTGGTGGTGAGGGCTGGACGGGACGTTTGGGTTTGAGTAAAGGGTGGGTTGGTGTTGACGCGGCAGTAGGTGAAGGGTTGAGGTCGGTCATTGATCTTCTCCTCCTGGAGTTTTACCAAACTGATGGCTTGGGAGAGAGTGAGTGGCTGGAAAGCTTGTACCTCACGACGTATATCCGCTTTCAGACCAGAGATAAATCAACTCAGATAAAAGGGAGGGGGAAGGTCCACTATTCTGTTGGCTAGTGACTTAAACTCTGCTTGGTATTCTTTGACAGATGTGGTTTGGCACAATCTGAAAAGAGCACCTTTAGGGTCCTCATACAGAGATGGGGCAAATTGAAGTTCGACGACATGAAGGAACATTTGCCAAGATAGGAGTTGTCCATTGGAGTGCATCCATTGGAACCAGGATAGAGCTTCACCTTCCATATAAAAAGATGCAATATGCAAACGTTGATCTTCTGGGGTTTGGTGAAAATCAAAGAATTGGGTTATGCGAAAAATCCAGCTTAATGGGTCTGTTCCATCGAACCAAGGGATGTCGAGTTTGATGGAGGTAGATGAGAATGATGGTGGGTGGAGGCCGTCAGCAGTGGTGAAACCGGTTGGGCCAAGACGAGCTTTGAGGTTGGAGACCTCGGTGGACAGGGTTGCAATATCGGCCTTAACCGAGAGATGGTATTGGAGAAGTTGTTGAAGTGTGGCACCTATGTCAGGGTTTGGATGGGTAGGAGAGGCCATGGCAATGAACTTACGAGAGCACCAAATGCAAGGTTCTGTGAGTATGCTAGAGAAATAAAGAGAAGACAGTAGCAAAATCTCCTTTAGAGGGGAGAGGGACCTCCTTACAAACAAAATAAAAGTTCCTGAATGTTCTTCTTGTATCATTCATTAGCCAAATCCTTACATATATAGCACTAGTAGGAATCTAATGAAGATTTCGTGGAAATGAAGAAAAAAGGACAAAAGCAGAACTCAAAATGGTTCTAACAGAATGATAAAATGGTGGGTGCTAATTCTGGAATGCTCCTTGTATGACTAGGACACCTCATGCTTAATACTATTAGCTCCTTATCATGACAGCTCATGGCAGCTCATAATCCTTAAGCCATTAGGGCTTAACCTTGTTTCTCTTAGCCCTTGTTTGTGGAATGGAGCCCATTTCTTCCTCTTGGGTTGGTGATCCAATATCATCCCCACGCTGGGCAGCTGGTCCAATGTCAATATCTGGAGTGTTGACTGGAGGGTTGACTTGGGTCATAACACTCGTTAACCAGTGTTATGATGGTATTGTTTAAGGATTTCAAATAAGGTAATTATTCATTGAAAAGTTAAGTATCTCTTCTTCATGCATTAAATACACAACTTCTCATAAATACTTACTTTTTTTAGATTTCTTAAACAATGTTCTTAGAGCACTTATTAACTGTTCCTGCCGAGATCCGATTTACCGGAACCTCGTCGTGAACGTCAAATCAGAGATGAATAATTGGGGTTGTTTTAGAATATGGCTTGACAGAATGTAATATTCCGGTCCTACGTATCCCGATGGGAATCAAAGTCAGACGTAGTTCTCGATTCAACCCTTAGACGTGGTGATCTCAATCTCCTAATTTTATATCTGATGAATACTAGGGAGCAAGGACCCTCTGATAGTCTCTTGGTCGATGCTAGTTTCTCTAATACGCTTAAGAGAGAGTCACCAGAATTCAGTCAAAAGCGAGTCTCTATCATGGGTACTCCTCCTTTTATAATAGGATTCCCCTATCTTTTAGAGATCTGATTTATCTCTTAAGTATATTTTAGAGATCTGATTTATCTCTTAAATATCTTTTAGAGATCTGATTTATCTCTTAGATCTCTTTTGAGATGTGATTCCTTAATTTAAGGGATATTATCTCTTTTAACCAGATAAGGTTATTTCAGATAATATCAGGATTTAATATCAATATCCTATCCCTTAATTAAGTGATCTTTTAACTCTATTATCTTTAACTTCCGGACTGGGCCGGGTATTCGAGCTCGGTGGCCGCGTTTCATTCTTCGGCCAGTACACAAGTCCCCCCAAGCTTTGAGCTGATTAGGCGTAGAAGCTTTCATGATGTTTAGCCGAGCTCTGTATCTCGACTCATACACAAGCCCCCAGAGCTTTGAGCTAATAGCGTGGAAGCTTTTTTCGAAGGAGCCGAGGCTAGGAACTTGGTTTCATCCTTTGATCTTTCGGCTCGGCGAGGTGTTTGGCCGAGCTTTATACCTTATATATATATGTACACGTCATCCAACTCGGCGAGCAGCTCGGGTGGCTGAGCTTGATGCTTTCGAGGTACCGAGCTCTATATCTCGGCTCATACATAGGCCCCCAAAGCTTTGAGCCAACGGCGCGGAAGCTTTTTCGCGGGAGCCGAGGCTAGCCGAGGTGGAGATAATTATTTGCTTTGTGCTGACGCCATATTTTCTCGGTTCTCGAGATGGAAAGGAAACGTCACTCCGCGTGACGCGTGGCCTCTGTGGCATTGTTTCCGAGATTTTATGGATTGTGGCGTGCCCCTATTTTCCCGTGATGGCAGTGTACATGATGACACTTCTGCCACGTGGTTGTTTTTCATTAGTTGGCGAATGCGGTCAGACTTGAAGGGACGCTTCCCTGCTTTCGTCTGCCAACAACCCTCGTTAATTCGCCGAGATGACGTTGCACTTTTTCCTATAAATTTGGGGGAGCCTCTAGCGCGGGATTTCATGTTTCTCTAAGCCCTAGACTTTTCTTATTCTCGAGCTCTTTCTGGACCAAGCATTCATACTCTCTTCAAGGTACGTGCTGCTCTTTCAAACTTCCTTAGGTTTGCTTTCTGATTGTTCATCCATGGAGAGTTCATTTGAGGTATCCCAGAATGCCTCCTCTGGGGTTCAGGTTGTGGAGCCTGAGCTCCATCTGATTGGGTGTTCTCCCCATTCTTATCCCTCTTCCTCTCGCGGCGGCGGGGGTGACAGGGGTTCTTCTTCTTCCTTCTTCTTCTTCTTCTTCTTCTTCTTCTTCTTCTTCTGGGAGGAGCTCTGCTACTCCAGACGCCATTGTTGTTCCCAAGCGTCGCAGGCGTGTGTCTAGGATGCCTAGGGTTCCCTACCCAGAAATTACCATTCCTGGATATTTCTGGGTAAAACCTGATGTTGCTGGATTTCACTCTAATTTTAGGGATTTTGATTCTCTTGAAGCTATGAAACACAAGGTTACAGTTAAACGAGGCATCGTAGAATGCCTTCCCTGTGGCGAGGATGAGCATGTTTTCCTTTCCCCCTTCATCTGAGCCACCTTTTACATATGTATATAAAACCTTCTTTGAACCAATTGGGCTCTCTATTCCCTTCAGTCCATTTGAGTGCGAAATTTTGTGAACTATGAACGTCGCTCCTACCCAGCTTCATCCGAATAGCTGGGCATTTCTGAAAGCCTTTCAAATTCTATGTGGCCAGCTAGGAATAGAGGTCACCGCTCCTAAGTTCTTGTACTTTTACCGAGTTCGCTTCGGGGACCGAGTCGGTTGGATCTCACTGAGTGGAATTGAGAGGGGGGTCATTGGGATTTATAAAAGCTCGTACAAATTCTTCAAATCGGATTTCTTTAAAATCTGACCTCTAGAGGGTAATGAGTTTGTCTTCTTTGACTCGTCCGGAAGCCCTAAGTTTCCTTTCTATTGGCAACCACACCCTACCAAATTTTCTGGATACGACCTCGACTGCATGACCTCCCAGGAGCGAGCTGACGTCGAGGTCCTAAAACTGTGTCCTCGGCCATTGCCTTGTGGTAGGCTTTTAAATCTTAGGGCTTCCTCTACTCGGCAAGCTGATTTTGACTGTAAGTAACTTTTTGTTGATAAGTGGTAATTTACCCTGTAGCGTACTTATTTTTCTTGACCGATTTCTTTCTTGCAGTGATAATGGGGAAGTTCAACTACAAGGCCTTGATGAAGAAGTCGGCCAATCAAGCAACTGGCGTATCAGCGGTTGCTTCAAATGTTAAGGGAAAGAAGAAGAAGTTTGCTGAAGCTTCTGACTTGAGTACTCGTCCTCCGAAGAGGACTCGGGAAGAACTAGCATCAGAGGTTCCAAATAGAAGCCCTCCTCCTTTGTTGATGGTTGAAGAGAATCCTGCTCCTGCTAGGCGGTCGGGCAATGCTCCCCCGGTGACCGATCTCTCTTCAGACATCAAATAGTATAACGGGAACTGCAATCCAGGGATCAGCTCGCTCTGGGGAAATGAGTTTGACCCTACGGGCCTGATTGATGGCCAAATACTGAAACCGTCCGATGCGCGGCTCTTGTTGGAGCAAGGTCCGGGGGAAAGTATGGAGGCGGCCGCTGCCTATGCCCTCCGCATCGCCTCGATCACCCGCTTCTGGAGTCAACAACTTACTAATAATGTGAAGAATATGGAGGTGATGAGGGCGGATGCTGGCCGAGCCTTGAGGGTGAGAGACGAGCTCTCTCAGGCCCTGGCCAAGTGCGAGGAGCAGGGCCGGGTCATCTGTCAGCTTAAGGCTCAGAAGATAGAGCTGGAAAAAGGCAATGCCACCCTTACAACCGAGCTGGAAACGAAAAAAGCCGATCGACTTAACCTTCAGGATGTTGTGAAAGGGCTTCAAGCCGAGAAGGAAGTCGGTCTGGAGTTGCAGAAGTTGCTGGGGACCGAGAAGGAGGAGAATCCGAGGCTCCGTATAGATCTAGCTGAAGCTGAGGCTTCAATAATGAGGGAGCATGTTAATGGTTTCTCCCGAGCCGTGAAGCAATTGCATCACCTCAACCCCTCCGCTGACTTCTCCTGTGCCGACGTGGACAAGGACTTTAACCGAGATGGAATCCTTGTTCCGTTGGCCGAGCTGGAAGATGAGGACGAGGACGAGGACGCCGTCACTCACGGGGAGGAGGGTGAGGGTCAAGGAGTCGAGGAGGGTCCGAAGGTGAAGTGGGCCCACCTGGTCAAACTGCTACCGTCCCTCCAAATGCCGAGGACGACCTTGACTCCTGAAATTGTATTAGTAGGTTAGGAAACATATTGTTTTTGAGCAGTGCTCTTTTTATTCTGAATCCTTATGTATTCGGGGCCTTGCCCTTTTTATTTAATGAAATTTCTTGCTTTACTTGTGAATCTGTTTGTACTTAGAAAATTTTCCAACGTCTTTATAGGCTCGACACTTCGACCCTGATTGGTCGATTTTAGCTCGGTCAACCTCTAGGATTTATACACCTTTATAGGCTCGGCACTTCGACCATGATCGGTCGATTTTGGCTCGGTCAGCCTCTTTAGGATTTATGCACCTTTATAGGCTCGGCACTTCGACCCTGATCGGTCGATTTACTTCGACCCTGATCGGTCGATTTTGGCTCGGTCAGCCTCTTTAGGATTTATGCACCTTTACAGGCTCGACACTTCGACCTTGATCGGTCGATCTTGGCTCGGTCAGCCTTTTTAGGATTTATACACCTTTATAGGCTCGGTCATCCTCTTTAGATTTCTTGGCAGTTTTAACGCCGTATTTTTTGCATAATAGCTCAATTGAAAATGATTTTATTTATTTATTTTCCCTAGTGTGCCTCGTTAAAACCTTCTCAGCCAAAACCTCATGGGAAAAAGACCGAGATAGGAAAAAGAGTGCATCACCTCTAACCTTAGCTAAAATAAAACTTAAGGTGGGAAGTGTTCCATGTTCTTGGAACCGACTTTCCTGACAATTCTTCTAGCCTGTAGGCATAATTTCCTAGATTTTCTACTATCCTGAATGGTCCTGACCAGTTTGCCGCGAGCTTACCCTCTCTGGGGTCTTTTCTCGCGTCGCTTTGCAATCTCAGCACTAAGTCACCTTGCACAAATTCCCTAGGGCGCAGCCTTGAGTTATACTTCCGAGTTGCTTTTTGCTTTCACAGCTCGTCTCTGATTTTTGCCGTATCTCGGACTTCCTCGACCGTGTCAAGCTCAACTCGGAGTTCTTCTTCATTTTTGCTTTGATCGTGATGCTGCCTTCGGAAAGAGAGTTCACCGTGCTCAACTGGAATCATTGCATCGGTTCCATAGGTTAGTTTGAACGGTGTTTCTCCCGTCGAAGATTGTGGTGAGCAATGGTAGGCCCACAGGATGCTTGGTAATTGTTCAACCCAAGCCCCTTTTGATTGTCCTAACCTTCTTTTGAGCTTGTTTAGAATAACTTTATTGACTGCTTCTGCTTGGCCATTTGTTTGCGGATGCTCAACCGAGGTCACTTTGTATTTAATTCCGAGGTTGGAGTAAAACTCTCCAAGCTCCTTATCAGTGAATTGCTTTCCGTTGTCTGTAACAACTGCATAAGGAAGGCCATGCCTGCATATGATGCTTTTCCATACGAAATTATGGACCTTTTTGGCAGTTATCGTAGCCAATGGTTCTGCTTCAATCCACTTGGTGAAGTAGTCTACACCTACCAGGAGGAACTTGACTTGACCCTTGGCCATTGGGAAAGGACCGACTATGTCCATCCCCCACATAGTGAAGGGCCATGGCGAGAACATGGAGTGGAGCTCTTCTCCTGGAGCACGAGCTATGCTGGAGAACTTCTGACAGGGCTCACACTTATTGGTCCAAGAAGAACAATCCAGTCTCATGGTTGACCAGTAAAACCCCGCTCGTAGGACCCGAGCTGCCAGAGATCGGCCACCTGAATGCATTCCACAGATTCCTCGGTGCATCTCATCCATTACGTATTCGGACTGCTCCTTTGTGAGGAACTTCAGTAATGGCCTGGAGAATCCTCTTTTGTACAGCTCACCGTCTAGGATGGTGTAGTGGCAAAATTTCAGACGGATTCGCCTCGCCTCCTTTGGGTTAACGGGTAGTTTGTCCGAGGTTAAATACTCCCAAATCGGAGTCATCCATCCCCGATCATAGTGCTCGGTCATTGTCACTTCGGCACTTTTTATGCTCGGCTCAAGGAGGTTTTCTTGAATGAAAGTTCTTAGTTGGCCAAGCTTCTTGGTGCTAGCCAATTTAGACAACAGATCTGCTCGGGCGTTTTTCTTCCCGAGGTATGTGCTCAGTGGAGAAATGCTCAAATTCAGAAATGAAGCTATTAACCTTGCAGAGATACCTGGTTAGTTGGGGGTCCTTTGTCTGATAATTGCCCGAGACTTGTCCTGTTACAAGCTGTGAGTCACTTCGGCATTTTAGTTCCCGGACCCCAATTTCTTTAGCTAACATTAGTCCAACTATAAGGGCTTCATATTCTGCTTGGTTGTTTGAAGCAGTGAACCCAAACTTTAAAGATTGCTCGAAGATCAGATCATCAGGTCCCTCGAGAATTATTCCAGCCCCGCTTCCCTTCAAGTTAGATGATCCGTCAACATATAGGAGCCAAATGAAGGGCTCTAACCTCGGTTTGGAAGACAGCTCGGCGATGAAGTCCGAGAGGCATTGAGCTTTCATTGGCCCCCTCGGTTCATACCGTAGACCGAATTATGACAGTTCCACTGACCAGGCTATCATTCGTCCTGACAGATCAGGTTTCCTGAGTACTTGCTTTATTGGATGATCAGTCTTGACTATGACTTGGTGCGACTGGAAATAGGGCCGTAACCTCCGAGCTACCATAACTAAGGCGAGGGACGGTTTTTCAATTACTTGATATCGCGTTTCCGCGTCTTTCAGGATCCTACTGACATAGTACACCGGCATCTGTTTCTCCTCCTCCTCCTGGATGATCACTGCACTGATTGCACAATCATTGACGGAGAGGTACAGGTACAGATCTTTGCCGAGCTGAGGTCGAGTAAGGATTGGGGGAGATGCTAAGAATAGTTTTAGATCTTCGAAGGCCTTCTCACACTCTTCAGTCCAAATGAAATCCTTTGGTTTTTTCAAGAGCTGGAAGAAAGGTCTTTCCCTTTCTGTAGACTTCGGGAGAAAGCGGGATAGGGAGGCTAATCGGCCAGCTAGCCTCTGAATTTCTTTCACATTCCGAGGACTTCGCATCTCCATGACAGCTTTGCATTTATCTGGATTAGCTTCGATTCCCCGGTGTGTTAGCATGTATCCCAAGCATTTTCCTCCTTGTACACCAAAAGAGCACTTTTCTGGATTTAGCCTCATGTTATACTTTCTAAGCTGGCCGAAAATTTCTTCGAGGTCGGCAGGGTGCTGGTTCGGATCTTTGGATTTTACCACCATGTCATCAACATATACTTTGATATGTTGCACCAGCATTTTTTAGGTCGAAGGGCATTACTCGGTAGCACTAGTTTGCTCCTTCAGTCATAAATGCTATTTTTTCCTCGTCGGGCGGATACATCTTGATCTGGTTATAGCCTGAATATGCGTCCAAAAAGGACAAGACCTTGTAACCTGAGGCCCCATCCACCAGTCTGTCGATGTTGGGCAAAGGATAGGAATCCTTTGGGCATGCCTTGTTGAGATCGGTATAGTCAGTGCACATCCGCCATTTACCGTTGGCCTTTTTGACTAACACCACGTTGGCCAGCCAGGTAGTGTATTTCACCTCTCGGATGAAATTTGCTTTGACCAGTTTAGAAGTCTCCTCAGCCACTGCACGACGCCTTTCCTCGCCAAGTTTCCTTTTTCTGAGTTACAGGTTTGGCTTCGGGACATACGGACAGCTTATGGCACATAAAGTTGGGGTCTATGCCCGGCATATCCGATGTCTTCCAGGCGAACAAGTCAGCATTCTTTCTTAGGACCTCGTGAAGCCTCTCTCTGAGTGAGAGGTCAAGCTGACTACCGACTTGGGTGCATTGTTCTGGATGGGCTCCCAGCCGGAACCTTTCTAAAGACTCTGTTGGCTCGGCCCTGGACTCGTACATCTCCGCTCTTGGGTCCAGTTCAAACATGCTGACCGAGCTAGCTGGAGTTACTGAACTGACCGAGCTTACCACCTCTGCCTTACCCTCCTCGACATTTTTTGCGACATCCTGGAAGGTAACCTTTAGGCTGTCAACATAGCATTGCCTGGCTAACCTTTGGTCAGCTCGGACTGCGACTATCTCTCCAGAGTCAGCTGGGAACTTCATTGTCAGGTGTGGGGTAGAGACAATTGCCCCGAGCTCATTCAACGTCGGTCTTCCGATAAGGATATTGTACGACGTGCTGGCATCTACAATAATGTACCTGACTGATACGGACTTGGAGAGTCTGCCTTCTCCGAACGTTGTTAAGAGGTCTATATAACCTCGGGTCTTGACTTGTTCCCCGGCAAACCCTACTAGCTTGTCCTCCTGCTCTTTTATCAGCTTTTTTGGGATTCCGAGCTTCTTGAAGGTTGCCAGGTAGAGAATATCGGTCGAGCTCCCCTGGTCAATAAGTGTTCGTCTGACCGAGAAGTTGGCCAGCTCGACCATTATCACCATGGGGTCATCTTGATTTGGATCCACCCACTGGAAATCATCATCTGTGAACGTTACGGGGGGTCTTGCTCTTGGGGGCCTTCGAGCCACTGTGTTAACGGATCGAAGGGCTTTTACATGACGCCTTCGGGCCGAGCTCGTCGTTCCTCCGCCTGCAAATCCCCCTGAGATCGTATTGATGACCCCCCTGATTCCTCATTCTGTCTCTTCGACAGGGGTCCTTTGGTTATTCAACCGATCTTCGTCCTGATGGTTTCTTCGCAAGTTAGCATCTCGGTCTCGGTTATCATAACCGTGTCTCCGTTGTCTTCGACCGGGTCGTCTGCCTCCATTGTCATGTCGGCGGATGAAACGATCAAGACGGTCTGGTTGTACTAAATCCTCAATTTTTCTCTGGAGTGTTCTGCACTCTTCGGTGGAGTGCCCATAGTTTTGATGCCACATGCATTCTTTGCTTCTGTCAGCATTGTCCGGTGTTTTGGACAGTTCAGGTAAGCTAAGCAACTCGGCGCTGCACACCTCCTGAAGGATGGCTGCCCTAGATCGGTTCAACGGAGTATAAGATTGGTACCTGGGATGCCTCTGCGGGAATTCTTTTTCGTTGGTTTTTTGGGTCCTTTGTGAGTCAGACCCCCTGTTTCTGTCTTTGTTCGCGGCTGAGCTCTTGTCCTCGAAACCACTTTCTCTCCTTTTAAATTCCAATATCTCTTCCGAGTTCATGAAACCTGTGGCCTTTTCCTGCAACTCTTCAAAATCTCTCGGTGGCTTCCGAGATAGGTACTCGAAGAATGGCCCTGGCTTCAGACCGGCCATTACGGTGTGGAGGCAGAGTTCCGAGCTCATGTTGGGAATCAGGATCTGCTTAGCATTGAAGCGAGCCATGTAATCTCTGAGTGATTCATTCCTCTCCTATTTGAAATTTACCAGTGAGACCGAGTGCCTTTTATGCCTTCGACTTGCTGCAAATTGTGCAGTGAACTTGGTTATGAGCACATCAAAGGAATCAATCGACCGAGGTGGCAGATTTGTTAGCCAAGTCAGTGTTGGGCCTTGCAAAGTGGTTGGAAAAACTTTGCACATGACGGCCTCCGAATCAGTCACCAAATAAATAGAGGAAATAAAGGACTCCACATGCTCGGTTGGGTCAGAGGTGCCATTGAATTTGTCGATGTTAAGGGGCTTAAAATGGCTTGGCACGATTACCTCATTAATGTCGTCAGTGAAGGGCAACCTCGGACGCCGATCCGATGTCCTTCCTTTCTGGCTAGTCCTTTCTGCGTGAGATTTGACTTCTGAATCCCCCAGGGGAGGTTTAGTTTTGGATGCTCGGTTAGTTCCCCGAGGAGAGTGCGTCGGAGGATCCTTCTGGCCAGCCTCGGGTGAGGATTGCTCTTCGTCGGAAGGTGTCAGGGGCCTCTCTCTTTTTCGCGCTTTTAGGAGCTTCTTATTCTGCGCGCGTATCTCCACGTTCTCCTTCCTCAGCTGCTTAAGCTGTTCAATAACTTCTCCCCACCGAAGGTTGTCTTCATTGAGTGGGGAGGAAAGATGATTGTCGTTATTATGGGCGTTCGAAGCCTCATGGTCCTCTTGATTCATGCTGCTCGCCCCTCCTCGCAGACCATTCCGTGTAGTCACCATCAAGCTTTTCTTGTGGAATCGGGGAAAGTTTCACCTCGGCCCCACGGTGGGCGCCAAAATGTTCCTGTCGAGATCCGGTTTACCGGAACCTCGTCGTGAACGTCAAACTAGAGATGAATAATTGGGGTTGTTTTAGACTATGGCTTGACATAATGTAATATTTCGGTCCTACGTATCCCGATGAGAATCAAAGGCAGACGTAGTTCTCGATTCAACCCTTAGTCGTGGTGATCTCAATCTCTTAATTTTACATCTGATGAATACTAGGGAGCAAGGACCCTCTGATAGTCTTTTGGTCGACGCTAGTTTCTCTAATACGCTTAAGAGAGAGTCACCAGAATTCAGTCAAAAGTGAGTCTCTATCATGGGTACTCCTCCTTTTATAATAGGATTCCCCTATCTTTTAGAGATCTGATTTATCTCTTAAGTATCTTTTAGATATCTGATTTATCTCTTAAATATCTTTTAGAGATCTGATTTATCTTTTAGATCTCTTTTGAGATGTGATTCCTTAATTTAAGGGATATTATCTCTTTTAACCAGATAAGGTTATTTCAGATAATATCAGGATTTAATATCAATATCATATCCCTTAATTAAGTGATCTTTTAACTCTATTATCTTTAACTTCCGGACTGGGCCGGGTATTCGAACTCGGTGGCCGGATTTCATTCTTCGGCCAGTACATTAACATTTGCATAAAAATATATATGTAGAAAATATTTTTCAGAAGTCGGTTTTTAGTTTTTTCTTTTAAACGGAAGGTTAGGTTAAATTTCATGTTATCTTTTCGGCATGATCATAATCATAATCACAAGTTGTTTTTAATGGATTTTGAATTCCCACACAGTGAATCATATGCCCATAGTGAACGGGTCAACCGTCTAAGCCACAGTTTATGATTACGTGATCTTTTATTTATTTGGTGTTTTCGTGATAATGTTTTGTTGTCATTTGAATACAGAAATTAATTTGCGCTTAAAAAATAAAATCAGATTCTCCTTCTCATCATAGTATTATACTAGTTTTGCACCCGTGTAATTTTAATGGTGTGATAGAGTTTGTAGATAATTGTACCCCTTAAGTATGGTGGTGGTGTTTGATTACTGACTCATATGCATGTAAAAACATTTATTGGAAGAGGTCAACCCCTTAAATAAATCTCCGTACCTCGAGGGATTAATCTCTGACTCCGATCGGAGGATACACGGATTCAAAAAAAATATAATAGAAATATTAACATACCCAACAATATTTTGATATTTGCTGGAGTATCTCGGAGTGATAGTTGTGAGACTAAATCCGAGGCTTAAGATGAAGGTTATTGATAATATATTTTGTGACAAGGCTAATACAACAATTTACTTGACAACATAAGATACTTTAATATTCAACAACATATATTAACAAAGTTTAATCATTATGTATTGTTAGTGTAAAAAAAAATTATATTGTCAATCAATAACATATCATGTCATAATTAACTTTTAAAATAATTAACATAATAACCAAACATTATTGATAATGTAATAATTTATGATTGATTAACGATAAAAATTATTTTTTACATTAACCACTCATATCAATTAAATCCATATTAATATCAATCTTAATTTTGAGATAATGGAATGATAGGCCCAAATCAGTGAGCCTAGTCAGAAAGTAAAAATATGAGGGTCCAGTGGACTAAAATTGGACCTCACAGATGGATGGATGGATGTGTGGCAAATAGCTGACCCACGTGACGTTGGCCGCCACGATGGATGGAGTCGTTTGACATTCCATCGAGGAAATTTTTTCCTTTTTTATACTTGTGCGTTTTAGTTATTAAAGGGTCTTAGGTTAAGGAATGTAAAAAAATAATTATTGAAGAAATAAATATATCAATTTTTAAAATATTAAATGAAGTAATAAGATTGAGAATGATATATTTTGAAAAGAATAGTTTGAAAAGTAGAGAATGATGATTTTATTGAAGAATTAAAAATTAAGTTGTTTTCCGAAAAAAATAATAGTAATATTGAAGAAATAATAAGAATTCAAAAATAGAGTAAAATAATATCATGTAAGAAGAGATAAATATAAATACTTTTTTTTTGAACCACAATATAAAGACTTTAAAGAATAGTTTTTTAAAAAAAAAGATATATGAAATACTATATTAAGATCTTTATACTTAATTATCATGCTAAAAATTTTCAACAAAAAAAATCCATTCTAACATACAAAGAAAGTTTCTAGAAGATCATGTGCAATAGAGTACTTGAGTAACCATCATGGATTAGTAGTTCAGTAGCCGGCCCCAATAGTTGTTTTATGATTGATAGTTTGCCAAACTTTTTCAAACTACATAAATAAAATTAAGTGGTATAATATTTGAACATAAATTTTGAATATCATATGTGATATCATATAATTTTATCTCTATCTCTCACTTATTTTTTATTTTTTCTATATACACGCTTCTTAATAATATATTAAAAAACAAAAAAGATACCAAATGATATCCTATTTTAATATACAAAAATCATTCCAATGATATTAAAGACTAATAGCTCATTGACTTTGTCACGTTATGAGGAGTTACTTTCAAAAGTACCCACCATCATATATTCATCTAACGACCATTACAGTGTGGTCAATATTAAGAAAGAGACATACATTTATATCAATAGAACCCATTTATATATCTAACTAAATACTACTAGCAATCAAACTATAAAATAATCTGTCATTTTCCTTGAAGAATTTACCACTTTTGCTCCGCGCCTCCAATTTTATTTTCCATAATTTTTTTAGCATTCCAACTCGGAAAGATTCTTCCCTCTTTTTAAACCTTTTTTTTTTATGATAAAAACAAAATTGACATATTCTCAACAATTTTTATTATTGAGACATCCTCTAAGTAATGAACTAGGAATAAGAATTTAAAATTAATCAATTGCTCTAACATCATGTTAGTAACATGGAAAAAGAACAAGAAACTTTTTATTTGTAGGGGAAGGAGGATCTAGTGGTGAGTACTTCGTATTGAAGAAAGCGTTAATAAAGGTGTTTAGTATTGTTAGAGGATCCAAGTCCTACTGTTAACATAGAAAACGGCACATGAAAAAGCAATAATTGAAGCCTATACTTCGATCTTTGTAATAGAGTTGTATTATTTGAACATAAAATTTAGACATCATATGTGACTTCGTATATGTTTCTATCTCTCACTTATTTTTTATTATCTTTATATATACGTATTTCGAGAATTCCATACAAAAAAATGAACACTATATGATATCCCAAAAATATGTTAAAAAACATAATTATTGCAATATATTAGTCCCGGAAATGTAGCAAAAAAGGTTAAGAAAGTGAAACTGATAAAAAAAGTGGTCAAAAAAGGTTTGCACTAAAACAATTGAGAAAACAAAAAATCACACCGCGAGTGAGACACGTGGCCACATGGTGCGCAAACATCCAAACAAGACCGCCGAATAAAACTTTTCATGTGGTTATAATGCCAATCTTTTCTGTCTGAAGCTACTAAAGAATATAAATGTATATGAGATCTCTCCTCAGTAAACCTGTGTCATTGGTTTATACAACTTTTGATTTTCCTTCTCTTTAATCAGATATCCTACAGAGTTATGAGATTAATTTTCGGGTAGTTAGGCAAACATTTTTCCAAAATAAAAGTATGAGAAAGTATAAGAGTGTATAGTGTATTTTTTTTAAGGTGATGTAAAGATAGTATTAAAATGTGAATATGTTGTATAAATGTTATCCCATTTTGTACAAAAACAAATAACCAGACTGGAGCATTAATGCGTGCATTTCCATTTCTTCCTGGCTCACTAAAGCTGCTTGGACCGTACTACAGTCAAGACTAGGCCCAACATCATGTCATTCGCTCCCCCAACCCAACCATATCTGACCCAAACACCCATATCAAATTCTAGGACTCCATCTTACCCGATTCATAATCCAACATCTTAAGTTGGGCAGAAATATCTATTAACAGAATGGACACACAATGACCCAGTATGGTTAGAGCCTAGAGGGGATTTTCAACAAAACTTTCCTAATTACTACCATCGATCACAAGGGTGATTAAAAAGAAAACTCAAATAGCTTTCAAAAAAAAAAAACTAAACTAAAGTAAAGTTTTAATTAATTAGATGGCATGGAATTGGGTCCACTGACATAAGTCATCTATGGTGTTGGGGGTCCTCTGATAACGTTGAACTGTTTCTTTCTCAATTTGTCTTGGAATTAAAAAGGGAATTGCCCTTTCCAATATATCCAAACATTCAGTGTAGTGAATAACGCAAAAAATTGCTAATGGGAGGGAGGAAGATGAAGCACGCTACTCAGATTTCCCAGAATCCACCAAAATCAGAGGCACTTAATTGATAGTACTATCACATTTTTGTGAGTCTGCAAAAAAGAAAATCATGTTTTTGTATTTTGGGCAACTAGTTGGCTTCTTTGGTTTGCAAACATTTATTACTTTGTGCATAATTGATTGCACAACTCATGTCATGCTTCTTTCGTCTTTATTTTCCTTTCTTATATTGCTTTTCTTTTGCCAACCAAGTCACTCAAGGTGGTTAAAACTTTAAGATAAAGGTCGTTTAATCATAAAGATAACAGACCCTTTATTATCAGCATGCCATCTCAAATTTTTATTTCTTTTTTCATAAAAATCAGCATTTTCTATTTAATTTTTTTTGGAAAATTGAATAGTCATTGAACTAAAGATAAACGAAAGTGATTAGTCCTTTGTTGATAGTGTTGGCATACACTGAATTTAGAACAAAATAAAAAGATAAAGTAAAGTGGTTTGGCCATTCTATTTTTCAAGTTGTAAATAGAAAATGCTGATTTTACCAAAAAAAAAAGGATGACATGTCAATAATAGATAAAGAGTAATGTTATTTTGACACTCAAATTGGGACACCCTAGTATTTTAGTAAGCTATGAACCAATGAAATTAAGAGGGAGAAAGAATAAAGTGATTCATAACCTACTAAAATACTAGGGTGTCCCCATGATATCCAATTTGGATATCAAAATAACATTACTCTAGATAAAAGTGTGTTATTATTATCATCTCGATAAAAGAGATGACATGTCAATAATAACATGGATGCGATTTGAACACTGCACTTTATACATTTCAACACCGCACATTTATCTCACATTCCAAACTATCTCACAACTCCCTAAAGTTATATATATATATATATATATATATATATATATATATATATATATATATATATATATATATATATAATCCCCTCCCCAGCGAGCCCAAGCCCAACTACCAAAAAAGGCTCCCGGTGGGGCACACCGTCCTAAACCACCCCTAGGCCCGGTAGCACCAAATAAATAACTGCTATCTAGTAATATAACATGTTATACACAAGAGTCAAGACTCAAGAGGGCACGTAAAAGATGATTTTTTGATCAAACTGGGTTCTTTTTAAAAACTATTTATCAGTTTAGGGTTATTCTGGAACTATTTATCAGTTTAGAGTCGTTTTTAATACGTGACATATTTTATTTTATTTTCAATCTGACGGGTCAAAGGCGCCACTGTAGATGGCGCCTCTCCTTTTTAAAAAAAAAAGGCAAAAGGGAAGGCGCCACTGCAAATGGCGCCTTCCTTTACAGTGGCGCCTCCTGCAGTGTATCACGTGGCACTGCAGGGGGCATCTCCCAGCCCCAACCAAAAATTGGATGCCTGTAATTTTAAAGGAATAACACTATAATTCTAAAGGAACGACGCTATAAAAAAAATTATACCATAAGTATAGAGAGAAAAAAAATAAAATCCACACCATACACGTCATTCATCAATTGGTATCAAGCACCTCTCATACTAAATAGCGGTGCTGTTAATAATAATGAACACTTGACCAATTAACAAAATTCAATTAATGATATGTGGCAATTTAAATGGTGTAAATTGCGCACGCATACATCATTTTTGGGAGGGTGCACCATAAAATTTAGGTTGGAAAATCCATTTTACCCACATGACATTCTGAACCAATCAGATTATGTCATTTAGGTGGTGTATCACTATATCATTTTGATGAGTGGTGTATTATAGCATTCATCTTGTACTATATGACTTATGTATATGGTGGTTAGAGCTGGGTATATGGACCTGAGTCCGCGAACAGTCCGCGCGGATTTGGACACCCTAAAATGCGAGTCCATTTAAATGCGGGCTTTTTGGGTCCAGTCCGTTTAGCCCGCGGGCTAAACGGACTCGGTCCGCGGATTTGCGGACCCGTCCGCGGACTTGTTCACTTTTAACAATTTTTTAAAAATGTATTGGGCCACAAATTCTGTTCAGAGACACAGCCCAACTAAAATCTTGACCTAAAAACCCTAACTCCCTCAACCCATTCCTCCTTAGCGGCATAGCCTCACGTCCTCACTCCTTCCTCACCATCATTCCGTGACCCTGCGTTTTATCTCACCAAGGAGTTTTTGTTCGCGAATCGCACCATCTTCCGCCTCACCACCGTTTGCGAATCGCACCATGTTTCCGCCTCAGCCTCAGTCTCACCATCGTTCGCAAATCGCAGGTCGCTACCGCTAAAGTTGCTGCTGCTCAGTTCGTGCTCGTCATCGTCCGACATTCACACATCTAGTACGTTTGATCTTAGATCTCATTGATATCACACGTGACACATCTGGTTCGTGCTCCGTGATATTTTTTTTACTCTTTTTGTTTTTTTGCCTGAAGATGTTAGATCTGTTAGAGAACAAACCCATGATTGATCCCTCAAGGGCAATACTGGGTCTTAAGGATGTTAATTATCAATGGCATAAGATTATTAAAAATGGAGGAAATGGTTTTCCCGTTGGGTTACTATTTATGTTTGCACACTTGGGCAGCTGATTATAGTTCTTAGGCGTAAATTTTGAGCTGACAAGGTTGGAATTTTTTTCTTTATGTTGTTTTTAAATTATTTTTTGTTTTTTTTGTTTTCATGGGATAGAGTCCGCGGACAGTCCGCTTAGTCCGCGGACTATGCGGACTGGACTTGGACTCTATTTTTCAGAGTCCATTTTTCATGCGGACTATAAAGTCTGGTCCGTTTAAACGCGGACTTATGCGGACCGGACTTAAACGGACCGGACTGGTCCGTTTACCCACCTCTAATGGTGGTGCATAAATCATTTGGGAAATGCTAACGAGTGTCCTAAGGACACTCGTTAAAGAACCGAGAAAAGAAACTTTGTATTAAAAATTTATGTATTTAATATTTGACGAAGTTAAATACTTGATTTTTTCATAAAAACTTATTTCTATTCTTTAAAAAATGTCATAAGAATACTCATTAGTATGATCCAAATAATTTTATGAGTCAAAACTTCTACGCAAAAGCTCATTTTAGAGGAGTGGAGTGGAAAGTTGAAACTAACACGATTCAAATACTCTGCAGTTTTTTTTTTTGATATACAATAGTCTGCAGTATTTTTGTTAAGAAATAAATTGTACCAAAAATTTAACCACAAAATGGTCTTACTGTTTTATCATAAAAGTAAAAATTACAAAGTAAACGTGATATTAATGATAGTTTCTAAAAGAAACCCAGTTTGGTCAAAAAGCCGGAACAACGCTACAAAAAAAATTATACTATAAGTACAAGAGTGAAGGTAACATTAATGATAAAGTATCTATTTAAAACAACAAGCGGTATAAAAAAAATCCCGTAATAATGAGTAGCAAATAATTCGCAGTAGCCATAAAAAAATAATAACAATAACAATTTACATCAATAAATATTCATCAATTATTATAGTAGTAAAAAAAAATTACCTTATAACAGGAGGCAATAAAAAAAAATCCCGTAATAAGGAGTAACAAATAGGGGGAGGGGGCTCCTGTGCAACAAAATTTTCGGGTGGGGTGAGGACGTCCCCTGCACCACGTGGCACACTGTAAGGGAGGTGCCATTGCGCCTGACGCCTTTGAAGGCACCATCCGCACGCCAGTGTGGCCGGCGGAGGAAAAAGATTGCGAAGAGGGAACTTGGGGACCAATGAGCTTATTTTGACTTATTAAAATATAAAGACTTATTAATTCAAATTTATAAAGACTTATTAAAATATACTAAAGTTGTAAGAATTTTAAAAACTTATTTTGACGAAAGTAATTTAAAATTTGGAAAGCATTAATTACACGTGTTAAGTTCTTTCCTTTTTTTCTCCTTTAGGAAAATAGGAATATTAAAACCTCTATAAAAAAAAACCTCTTAAAATATTAAATTTATATACTTATAAAAACTTAAAACTATTTTAAAAATGGCTTTGATGAGGCTAAGTAACAGTAATTTATTAAATTAAAATTAAATTATGATTAGTTGATTATAAATAAAAAAATCATTTAAATGACAAGGTTGTTAATATTTTAATTATTTAATCATATTATTAATAGTTTATAAAATCATAAATTACAAATATAATAAAATAATAACACACATGTCTATAAATAATTTAATATGTCAATTAAATTCTTCTCATTCAAATGTCAATAACATTGCCCTTAAACTCTGAGTTATTACTCCATGTGATTGTCGCAAATTAAAACTGACAATCAAGTTAAAAGAAAAAGGATAATCTGCCCGAGAAACAAGTACAATTATATCTTTAACGATTCACGTTTACTTTGTAATTTTTACTTTTATGATAAAACAGTAAGACCATTTTGTGGTTAAATTTTTGGTACAATTTATTTCTTAAAAAAAAACTGCAGACTATTGTATATCAAAAAAAAATAAACTGCAGACTATTTGAATCGTGTTAGTTTCAACTTTCCACTCCACTCCTCTAAACCGAGCTTTTGCGTAGAAGTTTTGACTCACACAATTATTAGGATCGTACTAATAAATACCCTCATGACATTTTTTAAGGAATCATAAGAAATAAGTTTTTATGGAAAAATCAAGTACTTAACTTCTTCAAACATTAAATACATAAATTTTTAATACAAAGTTTCTATTTTTGGTTCTTTAACGAGTACCCTTAGGACACTCGTTAGCATTTCTCAAATAATTTATGCACCACCATATACATAAGTCATATAGTACAAGATGAAGGTTATGGTACACCATCCACTAAAGTGATGCAATGATGCACCACCCAAATAACATAACCAATCTCATGCGGGTAAAATAGATTTTTCAACCTAAATTTTATGACGCACTCTCCCAAAAATGATGTATGCGAGCGCAATTTACACCATTTAAATTGCCACATATCATTAATTGAATTTTGTTAATTGGTCAAGTGTTCATTATTATTAACAGCACCGCTATTTTGTATGACAGGTGCTTGATACCAATTGGGCTTTTTGACCAAATCGGATTCATTTTAGAAACTATTTACCAGTTTAGGGTTATTCTGAAACTATTTATCAATGAGGGGTCGTTTTAGACACGTGGCATATTTTATTTTTTTTCAATCTGACAAGTCAAAGGCGCCACTGCAGATGGCGCCTTTAAAGGCGCCACTGCAGTTGGCGCCTATCCCTTTATAAAAAAAAAAAAAAAAAGCAGAAGTGGCGCAGGCGCCTCTGCCCCCTGCCTGCTACAGTAGCGCTACTTAAGCAGCACCTTTTTTTTTCTTTTTTAAAATTTTGACTTTTTAAAAACATAAAAAAGTTATTTCTAAAAAAACCATTCACCAGATAATGAACTGAATTCATCATATATTTGTACATGATTCACCAGATATTTGCACATACTTAACCAAAAAATTTATTTCTCAAAAAAACCTATTCACCAGATAATGAACTAAATTCACCAGATATTTATACCTGATTCACCAGATATTTGCACATACTTAACCAAAAAAATTATTTCTCAAAAAAACCATTCACAAGATAATGAACTGAATTCTTTGTACCCGATTCACCGGATATTTACACATACTTAACCAAAAAAAATTATTTCTCAAAAAAAAACTCATTCACCAGATATTTACACATACTTAACCAAAAAATTTATTTATAAAAAAAAACTCATTCACCAGATAATGAACTGAATTCACCAGATATTTATACCTGATTCACCAGATATTTGCACATACTTAACCAAAAAAATTATTTCTCAAAAAAACCATTCACAAGATAATGATTATGGAGACACCGCGGTTTCTCTTGTATTATATATAATATAATGAGAGTGACCTCTTGAAATTATAATATAATAAACGACATAAAATTTAAAAATTTGTTTATAATATTAATTACAGAATTATATTTAATTAATTATTCTTTCAAGAGGTCACTCTAGATTATATATTTTTTACTTGAAAGGTTATGAGAGACCCCAATGACATAAGTCGAGGATCATGATTTGTTGCATTCTCAACTCCTGATGAGGCATCCAGAGCTGTAAGTAGGTGGTATAAAAAAATCCCGTAATAATGAGTAGCAAATAATATTACAAGAGCCATAAAAAAATAATAGCAATAACAATTTACACCAAAAATATTCATCAATTATTACAGTAGTGAAAAAAAATATCTTATAAGAATTAAAAGAAAGTCACCTGCAATTTTAAAGGAACGCGACAAAAAAAATTATACTATAAGTATATGGAGTAACGATGACATTAATGATAAAGTATGTATTTAAAACAACAAAATAGACTTATATTATGAGCTTGCTGAGAGAGCTTTAGACGGAATCATCAGCGACAGGATCAAGGAATATTCATCTCAGGTAAACTCATCTTCTTAATTTCACTCCGGAAATTTTATGTCGTTTATTATATTATAATTTCAAGAGGTCATTCTCATTATATTATATATAATACAAGAGAAACCGCGGTGTCTCCATAATCATTATCTTATGAATGGTTTTTTTGAGAAATAATTTTTTTGATTAAGTATGTGCAAATATCTGGTGAATCAGGTATAAATATCTGGTGAATTCAGTTCATTATCTGGTGAATGTGTTTTTTTTTTATAAATAAATTTTTTTGTTAAGTATGTGTAAATATCTGGTGAATGGTTTTTTTTTAGAGATAAAATTTTTTGGTTAAGTATGTGTAAATATCCGGTGAATCGGGTACAAAGAATTCAGTTCATTATCTTGTGAATGGTTTTTTTTGAGAAATAATTTTTTTGGTTAAGTATGTGCAAATATCTGGTGAATCAGGTATAAATATCTGGTGAATTCAGTTCATTATCTGGTGAATAGGTTTTTTTGAGAAATAAATTTTTTGGTTAAGTATGTGCAAATATCTGGTGAATCATGTACAAATATCTGATGAATTCAATTCATTATCTGGTGAATGGGTTTTTTTAGAAATAATTTTTTATATTTTTAAAAAGTCAAAAAAAATTTTAAAAAAAAAGGTGCTGATACAGTAACGCTACAGCGCGCTACTGTAGCAGGCAGGGGGCAGGGGAGCCTGCGCCACTTCTGCTTTTTGCTTCTTTTTTTTTTATTTATAAAGGGATAGGCGCCAACTGCAGTGGCGCCTTTAAAGGCGCCAACTGCATTGACGCCTTTGACTTGTCAGATTGAAAAAAAATAAAATATGCCACGTGTTCAAAACGACCCCCCATTGGTAAATAGTTTCAGAATAACGCTAAACTGGTAAATAGTTTCTAAAAGGAACCCAGTTTGGTCAAAAAACCTACCAATTGATGAATGACGTGTACGGTGTGGATTTTATATTTTCTTTCTCTATACTTATAGTATAATTTTTTTTATAGCGTTGTTCCTTTAAAATTATAGCGTTGTTCCTTTAAAATTGCAGGCATCCAATTTTTGATTGGGGCTGAGGGGACGCCCCCTGCAGCGCCACGTGGTACACTGCAGTAGGCGCCACTGTAGGGGAAGACGCCATTTGCTGTGGCGCCTTCCCTTTTGCCTTTTTTTATTATTATTTAAAAAAGGAGAGGCGCCATCTGCAGTGGCGCCTTCAGTGGCGCCATTTGCAGTGGCGTCTTTGACCCGTCAGATTGAAAAAAAATAAAATATGCCACGTGTCCAAAACGATCCTAAACTGATAAATAGTTTCTAAAAGGAACCCAGTTTGGTCAAAAAGACACTAAAAGACTCAGGCTTTCGTCATCTGGAATTTGAAATTCATTCATAGTACAAAACGAAAGGCTAATGTATGATTCAATCAGAGGAAATAGACATGATAGATGATGAAAAATCTGTTATTTGACAAAAAATAACAGTTGACTTCAGAAACGAAGAATAAATGCATAACCTACGAAAACTCATCACATGGATCCTATCTATTCATGGGGAACTAATAACAATTATATATTTAATTAACAAAAAAGAAATACAAGACTTTTTTTTGGTTGCATAAAAGAATAGAAAATTATTACCAAAGCCTATTTGAACAAATAAAAGAAATAGGAAATGGTAGCAATAATACCCTTTTAACATGTAGTATGGCTTCAGTCATATTTAGAAACAGCACACCTTATTGGGTAATGAACCCTTGAGGAGGGACTCAGCAATAATAATAAGTTTAGTTTACAGAAAAATGTAATCAAGATGCATAGTAAAATTAATGCCTTTTAGGACCTCTAAAATTTAGACTTTAGAGGTGTCCTTTCTTCATTTGTGTAAAATCAAATATTAACCTTACTTGAGAAAATCACGAATTAGGAAGGTGCTTGCATCCTCAACATTGTTGATCCAACCAAACCTCTCCATGAAAGGGTTGGCCAAGGACTCTGGTGGGTAGTCATCAATGCATTCATCCCACACATTTCTATCTTCCAGATCCTTCATTACCTCCCATAAACAGCTGTTGCATTTAAAGCCAGCACCAAAGCTTATCATCAACACTCTATCACCCTTCTTGAGTCTCTTCTTGGCCTCCATATATCCTAGCACATACCAAAGACTACTAGCTGATGTGTTCCCAAAACGGTGTAGTGTCATCCTTGCTGGTTCAAGATCATAGCCACATAGATCCAAGCTCATTCCAATGCCATCAATCACTGCTTTTCCTCCTGTGTGGAGGCAAAAATGTTCAACTCCAGTCTTGAAGTTCAATGGGGACTTAGAACTTCCCCCACCAGCAGACTTAGGGGAACTACTTATCTTCAGCTTTTTGATGAGAGACACAATCATAAACCTCAACAACTCCCTAGTTGGCAAAACCTTTGGTGATAAGACCCTTAAATTATCAACAAAAGCCCTTGTAGCTGCCTTGGGAAGATTTTTCCCGAGGTAAAATCCAAGCCTACCATTGTCATCTTCCTTTTGATTACAACAACTATAGGCATCATCTCTAGCTCCATGATGAGTCCTCACCAAACACTTCAACCTCAATATGGCTTTGTGCTTTAAGGACCTTTTGTTTGTGAGAAGAATGGCACAGCCACCAGCCCTGAACAAACAATTGGCAAGGATCATTGATCTGTCATTGCCAGAATACCAATTTGGACTAAGAGACTCAGAAGTCACCAAAAGAGCAAACTTGTTCTTTTGTGACTTGAAAATGTTCCTAATGATGTCCAATGAAATAAGGCTAGCACTGCACCCCATCCCAGTGAGGTTGTAAGCCTTAATGTCCTGCCTCATTTTGTAATGGTTAATGATTCTAGAAGCTAAGGAAGGAAGAGCAGAAAACATTGAGACATTTACCACAAGCACATCAATCTGTGAGGGAGAAATGCCTGTTTTGGAAAGGAGCTTGGCAATGCTGTCATGGAAGAACTCCTCCATCTCTGTGATCCCATCCTTCAATGTTGGATTTGCCTCGCGGCCATCCATGACGTTTCTTGGGGCATAAGTTTCCTCCCCAACACCAGAGCTAACAACAGCTTTGAGGAGGAACTTGTATTCATTCAAACCCAAGTTCTCATTCCTCCTTATGATCTTGCCACAACAATCTGTTCCAAGCTTTCTATCATTGCTTGGCTTGTAGCATTGGTAGGCCAATATGTAGCACTCTTTGTCCCTTCTCTGATCAAACAACTTCCATATCAGAAAACACAAGTACAACACTATGACAAGTATAGTGAGGAACTCCATCACAGAGGGAGAGAAGGGAATGGAGGAAGAAGTGGAAGATAGAGGCACAAAGAAAATTTGATGGATTTGAAATTCAAATGAAGTACTTCAAAAGAAGGTAGTGAGTACTGAGTGAATGAGTTGGCAAAGTAAAGTGGCATATGCTTGATACATATAGCATGTGGGTACATGTACAGAAACTCCTATCTAGTTTAGGTGTCAAAATCAAACTAAAAGTATGAATAAAATGAGATAGAAACAATTTATATATATATATCTATATAATAAATTGTGTAGAGAATAGAGATAAGGTTATGTGTGTATTAGTGTGTAGAAATTGTTCATGTCAACCAACTTTTTCTGTGGAAGGTGTAATAAGTAATAATGTAGGTAGCATTTTTCTCATGTAAATACTACAGCTAGCTCAACTCCCAACAAACTTTTGTCTTTGAAGTTTTCGTGTCGACCATTATTACAAGAAACAAAGGAAGCTCTAGTTACAACTTGGGCATGTGAAAGGAAGAGTTCCCTGTTTCTATGGTCTCTACTCTCTACACATTTTTCTTCAAATGGTGGAGATATATTATATTATAGCCAGCTAGTTTGAGCTGTAATAAAGAAATTGCAGAAGTTGTAGAATGCTAAAACAACATGAAAAGCCATAACAGGTCACAGGTAGAAGCTTACCCGATGTAGTTATCCACATTTATGAAGGTAGAAATCTGGTAGATAGGGAAGACCATAATCTTACATAAAATTATTGTATATATATTTGGATATATCGAGAGTGAATAAATTACGATGAGCGTTACCAACACACTTTCTAACACATTTTTTTTAATACATTTTCTTTTATTGGTTGAAGTTTACGCGAGTCTTACTATTTTGGAAATGAATCTAACTAATTTATGTGAGTCTCACTCGAATTTTGTAAAATGTGTTGGAAAAAATTGTGTAAGAGAGTATCTCGTGGCATTTTTACTAAATTATATAGCAGTCACGGTTGACTCAATTTTCATATTTACACACAGAAATGTACGTACTGCAAAGTAATGAAACTTAGTTAGGTAAGCAAATTCAATTTTCCAACAAGCCTGGTTAAAATTGAGCTTTGAATTAATTGTGGCTCGTTTTATTAAATCTGCAGTTTAAACTCGAAGTTCCGTTCCTTGTATATTAGTATTTGATAGGATTCAAAATATCTCTATGGTGCTTAGCATCAAGGGAACAAGTTTCACGTATATGCGTAGAAGTTGAGAATGTTTTAACTTTTAAAGTGATTTAAAGTAGGGCGCCATAAGTTTATATATCATAATATTACAATTAAAAAAAAGAGTATATGCACAAAATATTAGCTAATATTTAGAAGCCTGCATTACATAAATATCTTTCATATATAAATTTTAAAAAAATTACCGAAAAAAGCTGTCAATTTTTAAATAGATATGACCTCTAACAAAATTATTTTGTTGTATCATGTAAGGAGGCCAGCGCTGTTTAGTTCATGGTGTGTTTGGGATGATGGGGTGTGATGATTAGTAATAGAGTGGAATGGTATAAATATCATGACCCATTGTTTATGAGTTTTTTAAACAATGGAGTGAGATGGTTGGGGATGTGAAGACAAACCAATCCAAACCATCAAAAACTCTATTTTTCATGCCCTCCAATTTGAGGGGTTTGGGATGGAACATTAAAACTCACAAACAATTGAGTGATATACTTTTACCATTTCACACCATCCCACTTTAAACAACTCAATTACTAACCATTATTTCGGCGTTTTGATTGCCCCATTAAGCATAAAAAATGATTTTGGTGCATGTAAAATAAATATACTTTATTGGTATATAATTCGTAAAGAGTAAAGATACGTAGACACACAACTAATATGATGGTGTGACATAGTTGGTAGATAACTAGACCCCTTAAACATGTAGTCAGAGGTTCGATTCCTAGCTCATGCATATGGAAGATCATATGTTGAGAGAGGTCAATCCCTTATAAAATAAATATACTTCATTGATATATAATTCATAAAGAGTAAAGATACTTAGAGAGACAATCAACATGGTGTGTCACAGTTGGCAGATAACTAGGCCCCTTAAGCATATGGCTTGGGGTTCGATTCTTGACTCATGCGTATGGAAGATCATCTGTTGGGAGAGGTCAACTCCTTAAATGGATCTCAGTACCTCGAGGGATTAGTCTCTGGCTCCCGACTAGAGGATACCCGAGTTTACCAAAAAAGAAGAAGATATTTAGACACACAATTTAGACACTTTGTATAGACACCATAGAGCTTATGCGTGTCTTGGGAGTGACGAAATATATGACGAAAGAGAAAAAATAATAAATAAGTGGAGATAAATACTTTTACACGATGTTGGACATTATTTTTGTGTCCAAATATCATTACTCATTATAAATTATATAATTATTATAAATTCTCAATTATATATAAATATTTAATAAATAGGTCAGCATAGGCTAAACAGACTTTATCAAAAGCCAATTATGGCCTAGCCTATATAATTGAATAGGCTTTTTTGAAAAACCTAAGACTCGCTTGTTTGTTAAATAAAGCCGCTCTACATAATCTAGAAACAGAAAACATATTTGAAGTTGACATCTACTTTCGTTAATTGATATAAATATTTGGTTAATTCAATTTATTATATAATTAATTATATATAAATATTTGGTTAATCTATGATGACCCATTAATCATATAAAGAATTAAATTAATCAGATATTTACATGTGATTAATCAAATATTTAGATGGTTATGAAAAATAAGCTTCAAATAACCTATTAACCATATAATAAACTGAATTAACCAAAAATTTATACATGATTAACCAAGATGTCCATGTTGGTATTAAAAACTGATATTAGAATATCATAACTGATCTAGAAATCAGGCAATAGGCAGTACGTTGGCCGTTTGGCCTATTTCTTTTTTCTTTTTCTTTTTTTATAAGGGGCCGTTTGGCCTATTTCTATTACTAATGCTCATCTTTGGTGTTATATTTCGCTTAATTCTTTTTTTTATATGCATTTCGCTTAATACTTATCAAGCATACCTTGGGTAATTACATAAATCTTTATATCATGCAATGATGCAAGTATTTTATTTTAAATTAATAATAAATCAATTATTAACTGTTTAGTACATCTAACTGTGTACACAAAAATCTCTCGATAGTAAATTAGTAACCATGGCATGAATGTGATGGAAAAAGAAAAGGACAAAAAATAGAAATGAATGGAAAAACTTTTTTCTATAAATATCATATTACTAGAATTACAATTAAATAAATTATCTTTCATCCATCAATTCCAACGAGCTTGCAATTTGAGCCCACTGTGAAATATGAATATTAAACTTTTTTTTACCCGTCTATCTTATTCGAAGATATATTTATTATCTAATTAGTGTTCTTAAACAGTGGTCAAGGAATGGAAATATAGAAAATATTAAATGAAAAAAAATTAATATATTGAACATTTACAAAATTTAGTTTTTGTTTCATATTTTATTTTAAATTTCTTGACTAATGTTGTTAGAAAGTAGACACTTGTTGAACACTATATAAGAGGTACAAGTTTCTTAATAGATAAAGGGAAGAGATGAAGGATAGAAATCCTCTGTCTTCTTGTCTCACTTTTGTCTCACGAATAAAATTTTGACAATTCATTTAAAAAAAAAAAAAAAGATGTGTAATTTCTTTCTTAGTTGTCATATTATAATCAAATGAGAAAAAGATTGACATATGAATTTGAGATAGATGATCTTTATCCATATGTGAATTAGTTGGAGATCTAGATCAAATGCATGTGACACGTCAACACTGCATTCAAGTTTTTGAAGACTTGAGTGAGTCTTAATTGAATTACAAATTCATTAACATTTATGTATTTTTCTAATCAACATTTTGACATGCATAAATCACTTAATCAGTAATTGATATGTCTCAGGTATGTTGTGAATGATGTATTATAGTTAACATAGTTCAACCACATGCTACATTCACAAATGGAATAATATTCCTGTTAAGTATATAAATTTGTTTTTAAAATGATTTCACATTTTTTTTATATACACAAAGTTTAGATTGGGGGAAGGCACGCCCCCCTTGCAAGGTCAGAGAATACCGCCAACCTCAGTGATGATTTATAGTAGAATTTACATATTACCTACCAACATGGTAGATCTATAGGAATCGAACCCAAGTCATAACTAGTGTGAGCGGAAGGCTTGACCAGATGTGCTAACCTCTGTTGACAAAATGATTTCACTTTTTTTTTTTTTTCAGGGTATCCTCCGTACACAACAAAATGATTTCACTTTTAATTTGATAAAGTATAACGAAACTTTATCCTACTAAATAATCTTAAAGTAAACACACACTTATTTATTCGCTTTAAATATATACTCATTAATAAAAAAAAAACTTTTTTGACTCGAATTTGCTATTATTTCATGCACAAAAGTTGTTTACTCCTTAAAACACCCGATTTACTACAAAAATATGCTTCAGTTTTTCTAAGTAATTTTTTTTATAATATTTATAATTAAAAATAAATTTTTAATAAACAATTGCTTTCGCAGTGTCCATGTGGAGGTGGTCCAGGTGTAGAGACCCGCCAATAGGTGTGCAGATGCTTTAGCGCAGAAGGGGCACTCGAGATCCTTTGATGTTTCGGCGATTGAGTCTCCATGGCCGGTGTTTGAAGTGTTGGTTGAACAAGATGCAAGGGTTGCAAATACCCTAGCTTCTGTGTAGTTTTTAGTACTTTGTCCCTTTCATATAAAAAAAAATATAAAATTGCCCTCACGATGTCCTTATATATTAATAAAATAACCAATATATATCAGCACCAAAAAAATTAAATAGAAAATGAATAGTCTATTATAAATGAATTCTTTTTTTTCTTTTGTACTACATGAAGGTTTAAGTGGAGAGCAGTTACCCATTTCGAGATAACGTGCTTTTAGGGAGAATAAAGGTTGACAGTGAGGAAGATGTCTCTAATAAGGAAAAGTCAACCATATCGCATCATCATGGAAAAGCATTGCAACCTTGCAAGAGCATGGCATGGAAAAGTCAACCATATCCATCGTGCATGGATGGGCATAGTTAAGATCTACTCCCTCACGACTTTATTACAAGAAAAAAAAGTCTCAAAATTTTTAGTCTAATATATAAACAATTTTTATTTTTCAATGATTCATTTAAAATCATCATTCTCAAAATATCATTCATTATATATAAATTTCAATGATCTTTTAAATGTTTATTTTATTAGTTTAATGAATTAAATAATTCCAACTCTATGATTATAAATAAATTGCATTATTGAAATACACTTTTTTCTTTCTTTATATATTTTTATTTCTTTTTTATAGACATGAATTCAATATTTAAATATTTTTTATTTAAAATTAAAACATTGATTTGCACATTTGAATAATAATGTCATAAAAAGGTTCAAATTAATAAAATAAATAGAAAAACATTAAATAACTCTTCTTAATTTTTTTTAATAACATAGTAACTTTAAAATATCTTTTGAATTTTATACATAATCTATATATATATATATATATATATAAATTTGATATGGTCCCACACCCCACCCCACCCCACCACACACACACACACACACACACACACACACACACACACACACACACATATATATATATATATATAATTTTAGGGTCCGGTGCTCTTCAATTTTAAAGGAATCTATATAGTAATAAGATCGAACATTCTAGATCACTGTACATCTGACTTGGCGGGTCCTCCTTAAATTAGGGAAGTTTAATTACTATTTTAATGCTTCATTTTATTTTGATTTTATTAACTAAAATCTGATTCTTTTATTTTATTGTTGTTTATGATCTATTTATGTCGATTAGACAGAAGTTGGATTGTTACCAACCATGGTCAGACGCATTTATTTGCTTTTTGACCATGTTACATGACGTGGCAAGATGGATGCGTTTATTTTCAAGTCTTTGGACTTGCTATTCTTGTCAAATTATTTAGGTATTCATTTATGGCCTCGTCCACTAAGGAAAAACCAGTCTACTTATCAATTAAATTATAAACGGTTTAAATAACCTTTGGACGGGTAATTCTTTGCACGAGTCCAAGCATTGTATACCTTATTTGAAATGCTTATTATGTATGCTCTATTTTGAATTTTTGTATTTGATACTATATTCACTCTAATATTGGTATCGATGTTGTTATATACTTATAGAATTGGCAAACACTAAATTGACATTATAATTTAACCTTCTCAAATTTCCAATATTTTTCTCATACAGATATCTACTATATTATCAAGTCTATTTTTTTTTTTTTTACATTCAAACCTAGCATTTATGAAATATATCCATTGCAAACTTTGATATATTTCAATTTCAAAGATTTTGTTGACTAATAAATGAATATTATTATATTAAATTATATCATATATGTTATAACTAAAAGTAAGAATATGGTATAACACACTTAAAGTTGGGTTAAAAATGAAAACCAGATTTGTTACATGTAGAGACTTACCCCACCCCTGCCACTCTTTTTTTTTTCTTTTTTCTTTTTCTTTTGCGAAATATAATTTGTACTCCTTTGAGAACCTGGAAGTTATAAATGTGGAATTAAAATGTTAAACTGTGTATATTAGTTGTATAACCTGCTCGTCCACTAATGTGGTTGAAGCGCTCGTCCACTAAAGTGGTAGAAGCGCCCGTCCACTAAAGTGACATAAGCGTCCGTCCACACAAGTGACAGAAACGCTGGTCCACACAAGTCTTTGGACTTGCTAAGCCGTTAAGAGAAAATCCGTCCAGTGACGTGGCACTGTGGATGTCTACTAAATATCATTTAGGGATTATGGATGTATACTTGAGTTACAAGAATAACTCTCGTCTGTAGGCGTTGGGCTTTGTGTGACATGGGGTTAGAGGTGCAATGCTGCTAGCCGTTGGATATGGGGATTTGGTCAGATTAACTAAATGTTTAGTTATGGTTTAAAATGGTGGTGCAGTCTATCTCTATAAATCTAAACTGAATCTCATTATTGCGTTCCCCAACTAATCCTTTCTCCAAAATTCATTTTTCCTTCTCTGCTACAAAGTTGTTCTCTCTCATACTCTTCTTCACTATACGGTTCCTTTTTGTCCTTGCACGCACACTCACTTTCCTCGCTTTTCAGGGTTATTGTACTGACCCAACCATCATTATTTCATTCCCCAATATTTCTTAGCCTTCTCTAGAAAGTTGTTCTCTATCTTACTACCAGTTCACGCTTTCTTCTACCCTTCTCACACTCATTTTCTGCACTTATCATGGTTTCCTTCTACTTTATATGTCTCTATGGTGGTGGTAAGGTGGTTATTTGAAGGCTGACATAGAGGTGGTTTTGTGAGGCTTGTCACGCTTCAGATCGGTACCGTCTAGCATAGACGAGCCCTAGGAGGATGCTTCTATCGATGGTTCTTGCTTTGTCAAACACAGTTACTTTTTGACAGGATGAGGTGTTGTCTGTTTGAGGGGGGGTACGTGTCTAGATTATGGGTTATTTTATGCTTAAATTCGAAATTTTTTGATTTGTGATTACTTAGGGTTGTTGGTTATATATACATTACATTGTAGATTAGTATTATTTATAAATACATAGGAATAGAAACAAAATTGGAGATACAGGGTATGGTGGTGGATTTGTTTATTTATAAAGCCTATGATTTTTATCTAACTCTGTACCTCATTTGGGTATATTGGAATGGTTGGGTTGCATTAATTTGTGTTATCCATTTCATATGTCATATTATTGGCTCATAGATTATCAACTAACAAGTTATTAGGTTTATTATATTTTTAATTGTAGGATTGTCATCATTATTGTAGTTGCTCAGTTTCTTAGTGTAGCCTTTGATTTGATTACTCGGTTACTTGGTTATTATTTTGACGAGTCTTATATTTTACTGATTTGATTGTTCATCTCTGAAATCTCTTCAAATTTGCATCTTACAACTCTGATTTAAGGTGTAAAAATATACATGATACCAAATTTCAAAATTTGAAATTGTTAGTTTCCCTCTCATTTTTGGAGCTAAATTTTATGTTTTGGTTGTCTATAAATTCCTTTGACTGATTCTATTGGTTCATCACTTTGCCTAAACCTTATTTCCTACTATTAAATTGTTATTGTCGTGATCTCTTTCGATTTCAGTGGCTGGTTACTATGATCGAATTAGCTCACTATCTTCCATAAGGGAGTCAATAAGGCTTCTGGTTAGGGTGGTGAGCCTTTGGACTGTTCCACTCTTTAACCACCCAAATCAAATAAGTTGTTTGGAGATGCTTTTGGTTGATGAACATGTAAACATCTATACCTTCTTTTGCTTGGCTTTATATAATTGTTTGATTATTAATGTATATTTTTGTTTGTATGCGGAACTAATTGTCCTTTGTTTCCTTGTTGTTAGGGGGGTAGGATTCAAGCTGTTGTAAGGAAGCCTCTCCTTCAAAAATTCAGTTGCATGTTGGAGGAGGGTGGTACCTATAAGATGGTTTATTTCAATGTAGTACCAAATACTAGTGGTTACAGGGCATCTGCACATTGGTTTTTCTACTGTTCAACAGAAAGAATGTCCTTATATTCCACTTTATAGACTAAACTGTGTTCCCTTTGTTGATATTCTGAATCTTGATTCTACTGATAATCATCAATTTCTCATTGGTGAGTGTTATTAATAATTTTATTTCTATCTCTAATAAAATCTCACATTTGATTATTCTTGAATTTAAAGTTTCTTTCTTTCTTGACTCATTGTTTCATTCCCTACAGATGTAATGGGTCTTCTCACTGCTGTGTTTCCTGAACGGGCAGTACATGATAGATGGAAAGATCACAAACATGGTTGTTATGGAGTTAACCGATCCAAGGTATTAAATAATTAATTAATTTATTTATTTAAATCAAAATACTTTTCATTTATTTTAACATACATATGTGGTTCATTATTCTTTTTTCTTTTTTATAGTGGCAAGTTGGAGTGTGCACTCTTTAGGGATTATGCGGACATGCTGAGGTCTTTCCTGCAGAATGGTGATAATATACAAGTTGTGGTGGTTGTTCAACTGGCTAGAGTGAAGACTTTTAGAGGCATCCTTTTCTATATCTGTCACCTTTCCTTTTATTTTAATAACTTCTTCTTTGATGTTCTTTTTGTCTTTTATTATGATTTTATATGACCTTCATGATTTTTCCTTTTGTATTGCCTTTATGTTGGGCAGGTAAGACTGTATTGCAAAATAGCTTTAATGGTACACGATTGCTGTTTAATCCTGACATACCAGAGGCCATATGCTTTAGAAACGGGTTTGGAAAATTTTCTGATATTTGTGGTTGGTGCTGCTATATATATTTTTATTATAAGTTAATTATTTTTGGAGCCCTCATTGTCCATCTATTTATGTAGTATTGTTGAACATGGGAGTTTGGATGTGGAACCACTTGTTGTCGTACTGGATACTTCAAGGGATGGACTTGAGGCTGATTTCATGAAGAACCATCCCAAGAAAATAGTTTATGGGCTAACTAATATATATGAGGTGCTTCATTTATTTGTTTTATATTTTCCTCAGCAACAAATTACTTTTTTTATATGATTATGATTTGATTTGAAATTTATCTTATATACAAATATTATAATGTTTTCAGATCACTTAATTGATAACTCATATTTGTTTACTTTCAGGATGGACTTTTTATTATATCAGGAGAAATTGTTGACTTAGTGCATGTTAGTTGTATCTCAAAATCATTTACAAGTAATCAAGCTTTCAAAAGTTAGTTATAGTCAATTATTTCGGTTGCAACCTAACTGATGCAGTGGGTCTTTTGGAAGGAGCACGTGCAGGGTTTGTATCTGATGTCTATATATACTTGCGTAGGTGAATAGGCAAAAAGAGGAGAGAGAACTCATTGTATAGCTGAGGTAAAAATTCTATTGTTGTAATTATCTTTGTACTCTAGGTGTAAGGAAAAGAAAGATCAAGAGAGTGTGGGAAATTGTAGAGAAAATAGGCTTGGGTTGTTGCTGTATGTTGTACATGGTTTAGCAAGGAGCCAAGGGAATCTCTATCTTGTTCCTAGCTTGATCTTGTACTCATCTTAATCATAGTGGAATATGCTTTGCTCTCTCCCCGTGGATGTAAGCCCCACCGGCTGAACCATGTTAATTATTGGTGTTAATTTCTTCTCCCTTAATATTGTTTTACATTTAGTTTGTGTTTTGTATTAGTGCATTGTTCTTGGCCAGTTTTGCTCTGCTTGTGTTTGTTCAATTGTTTCAGTGACAAGACCCAATAAGTGGCACCGTCTGTGGGGAATGCACGAAACAATGACTGTGAGAAGGAGAGGAATCAAGAACAGAGGTTGTATAATCGAGTTGTATAATCGATTAGATAATCGATTATGGAGGGATACGAGAAGAAGGAAATTGTAGAGAAGGAACGTGGTTCTGTTTATTGCACAAAAGGGTGCATTACATTTCTGCAATTTCTGTTCTTTTTTTTTTCTTGCGATTTGTTTTTTTCCTGTTCAGTTCTAGGCTGCTGTGTTTGTTTTCTATTGTAACAGGAACAAGATGATCAGTTCTTGGGAAGCACATAGCACGTTGTGGGAACAAGGAACAAAGAACAAGAAAGAATCATTTCAACAATGGGAACAACAAAGTATGACAAAGAAAAATTCGCTGGTTCGAATGACTTTGGACTTTGGAAGGTGAAGATGGAATCCATTCTAGTTCAACAAGGTCTAGCTGAAGCTTTGAAGAGTGAATCAAAGATGCCAGAGACTCTAAGTGAGAAATAAAATACTGACATGATATAGACAAAGCAAGAAGTGCCATCATTCTATGCCTCGGTGACAAAGTCCTAAGAGAAGTAGCAAGAGAAAATACTGCAGCATCAATGTGGATCAAGCTGGAATCTCTTTACATGACAAAGTCACTAGCCAATAGATTGTTCATGAAGTAGCAGTTGTATTCTTTCAAGATGACAGAAGCACAAGTGATCTCTGAGCAAATATCAGATTTCAATAAAGTTCTGGATGATCTTGAAAAGATAGAGGTGAAGCTTGATGATGAAGACAAGGCATTGATTCTTCTTAATGCTCTGCCAAAATCATTTGAGCATTTTAAAGATGCGATGCTATTTGGAAGCGATTAGACAATCACATTGGAGGAAGTTCAAACCTCAATCCGAACCAAGGAACTTCAAAAGAATCAAGAACTGTCCAGAAAGAGAAAGAAAGTCTCAAGACAGTGGAGATGCTGCAATTGCAATGGAAGTGGATGGATATGAGAGTGCAGGCGTTTTGGTGGTTTCAAACACTGAAATTGAAAAGGATTGGGTCATGGATTCGGGCTGCTCTTACCATATGTGTCCTAGGAAAGACTACTTTGAAACATTGGAGCTAAAAGAATGTGGAGTAGTGCCTTTGGGAAACAACAAATCATACAAGGTTCAAGGCATAGGATCAATAAGGCTAAAGATATTTAATGATCAAGAAACCTTGTAACAAGGTGTCAGAGCAATTCAGTGAGTTTTGCAGGAAATTAGGTATCAAGAGGCATAGAACAGTGGTTGGAACTCCTCAACAGAATGGTCTTGCAGAGAGGATGAACAGAACAATTCTAGAACGAGTGAGATACATGCTCCTTAGTGCAGGTCTTCCTAAGGCATTTTGGGGAGAGGCTGCCACAACTGCTGTCTATCTAATTAATAGGTGTCCCTCATCAGCAACTGGATTCAAAACACCTATTGAACTATGGAATGGCTACCCGGATGATGTCAAAGGATATAAGCTATGGAAGCTGGAATCTGGTGAGCAGAAGTGCATAATCAGCAGGGATGTTACTTTTGATGAAACAAGAATGGGAATGATGACCAAGGATCAGGAAGAAATCAGAACTGCAGAAACTGAGACATAAATTTCAGCTTGAGGTGGAGCTGCCAAGGAATCAGAACACTACACAAGACACTCATCCTGAAATTGAAGAGGCTCAACCAATTCAGCAATCTGATCACAGTGACTATCATCTTGCCAGGGACAAGGTGAGAAGAAAGATAGTACCTCCAAGAAGTTTTGGCTATGCAGATCTTATTTGATATGCACTAAATGTAGCAAATGAGATGCTAGAGTCAGATCCTAGAAACTACAATGAAGTAATTGAAAGCAAAGAAGCTCAGAACTGGTTGAAGGCAATGCAAGAGGAAATGAAGTCCTTGAAAAGAACAAGTCCTGGATACTGGTAGATCCACCTAAAGGCCAAAGAGTTGTAGGGTGTGATGGATCTTCAGAAGAAAGGCAAAGGATGAGCACAGTACCATATGCAAATGGTGTAGGCAGCATTATGTATGGAATGGAGTGTTGTAGGCCAGATTTGGCATATACTGTGAATGTTGTAAGTAGGTTCATGGCAGACCCTGGACAACCACATTGGGAAGCATTGGAGTGGATATTAAGATGCTTGAATGGAACCTTGGCATCTGGTCTTCTCTTCAAAATAAAGTTACAAGCAAGGGAAATAATTCAAGGCTTTGTAGACTCTGACTATGTTGGCAACATTGACACTCGAAAATCACTCTCAAGTTATGTTTTCATTGTCTATGGTACTGCAGTCAGTTGGAGATCAATACTACAGTCTGTAGTAGCTTTATCAACACTCAAGCAAAATTTATAGCTCTCACAGAAGGTGTGAAGGAAGCAATATGGCTAAAGGGAATTATTGGGGAACTTGGCCTAACTCAAAACTGCGTAACTGTTTTCTGTGATAGCCAAAGTGCTATCCATCTTTCTAAGCACCAAGTCTACCATGAAAAGTCCAAACATATTGACATTAAACTTCACTTCATTAAGGATGTAATTGAAGCAAAGGAAATCCTTGTTGAGAAGGTTTCAACCGAGTACAATCCAGCTGATGCTTTAACTAAGTCCCTACCCTTTGACAAGTTCAAGCATAGCTTGGACTTGCTTGGATTTTTGTGAAACTCCTGAAGACTGGTGAGAGGGCAAAGTGTGTGAAGATATGGTTAAGTTGATTTAGAGACAAGGTGGAGAATTGTTAGTTGTATCTCAAAATCATTTACGAGTAATCAAGCTTTCAAAAGTTAGTTATAGTCAGTTATTTCGGTTGCAACCTAACTGATGCAGTGGGTCTTTTTGGAAGGAGCACGTGCAGGGTTTGTAGCTGATGTCTATATATACTTGCGTAGGTGAATAGGCAAAAAGAGGAGAGAGAACTCATTGTATAGCTGAGATAAAAATTCTATTGTTGTAATTCTCTTTGTACTCTAGGTGTGAGGGAAAGAAAGATCAAGAGAGTGTGGGAAATTGTAGAGAAAATAGGCTTGGGTTGCTGCTGTATGTTGTACAGGGTTTAGCAAGGAGCCAAGGGAATCTCTATCTTGTTCATAGCTTGATCTTGTACTCATCTTAATCATAGTGGAATATGCTTTGCTCTCTCCCCATGGATGTAAGCCCCACCGGCTGAACCACGTTAATTATTAGTGTTAATTTCTTCTCCCTTAATCTTGTTTTACATTTAGTTTGTGTTTTGTATTAGTGCATTGATCTTGGCCAGTTTTGCTCTGCTTGTGTTTGTTCAATTGTTTCAGTGACAAGACCCAACAGTGCATGATAGCTCCTGGTTCTATTTGGCTTGCAAATGTAATAAGTCTGTTTCATCTCTTTCGGGTGTTAATTTTTGTGAAACATGTGGCATCCCTGTCCTACAAGTTCACCCAAGGTATTTTCCCCCCTTTGTTTGCTTGATTTGTTTACTTAAATTTTAGTATTCTGTTTCTGTTTACTGTGTTCTATTAGTTATATTTTTAAGTGTCCAACTCCTTTTTGCTTATATAATGTATTCATGTCAGATGTTTAGATGTTAAATGGTTGTTTGTTTTTTGCAGGATGAAGGTGAAGGTGGAAATTGCTGACCAATCTGGAACAGCTGTGGTTACTCTCTTTGATCGTGATGTCAATTTGCTGCTGCAAAAAACTTGTGAGGACTTGCTTTGCCTTCATTTTGAGGTGGTCATTTCTGCCTTTCTATTCCCTACTTATATTACTCCTTCTATTTCTATTCTAATTTTTCTACCATGTTTTAATTAGTTATTTATTGTTTTTTTTCCAAATCCTGTTGATGAATGTTTTCTGTCACATGGTGGTACTAGAGATGGATACCCTGATTTACTGAACAGTCTTATAGGAAGGAGAATGTTGTTTATGGTTGAAACGAATATGGAACGACTTTCTCAGTTTGATGGTAGTTTCCCTGATAGAAAGGTGTGCTATGATGAGGTTATATTGTCTATGTTTGATTTGGTTGGAGCAGATTCCACACCCTCCAAGGTATTTTAGTTTCAAATATCAGCTCCTTTATATAGATTATATTATATTATGTATATGTATATAATATGTTATGTATTTAATGATCATTGTTTAAATCTAATTAAAATTCTTTTGCATGTTTTTGCTTTGGGAATTATGGTTGTTTTTGCTCCACCATTTTCAAGGGCGGAATCTGATATCTTGGAGGTGATTGAACAATACTTTGAGTTTTCTCCTTCATGTTCATAATTTTCTTTTTCTTTTTGACGGTTTAATAAGTTAATAATTACTGCTTCATTGTTTTAATGATTGTTGCTATAGCAAAATGTACCTGAACTTGTGGGGAAATCTATTTCATTGGGAGACAGTGATACTTCTCTTCCATCACACTTGACTGCACCCTCTGGGTGGACTCCAGCAAAAAGGAAGCTTGATGTGGACTTTGTGGCTTGCCAAGATGGGGCCTCTGTTAGTGGAATGAAATCAAAATCCGTTGTGGAAGTTAACGATGATGAAACTGCTGTTGATGATGAGTTGTTTGTCCAACTTCAGGATAATTGACATGAAGTGATGAAGTGATGTAGATTGTAGTGGTTTTTTTGTGGATCTTCAAAGTTGAAACTGTGTTGTTGGATAGCTTGATTGAAGATCCTTCTTGCTTAATTTAGTTTTAATATTTGTGGGGTATGGTTGATGTATTTTGATGTGCAATGTTTGGTTTTGGATATTGGCAAGGTCAAATTCTAAATTCAAACATATATGCCTTCAACCAATGACAGAAGTATGTTGCCTTTAGGTTCTTAGTTTGTGTATTCCCTGTTTATTTCTTTCGAGTTGTTTGTTTTCAGTTTGTAAGACTATTGCTACTTTCAGCTACAAGAAACGGTGGAACCTGACCACAAAGGGTTTGTTTTTTTTGTAATACTTGCTATTCCAATATATGTAATGACATTGTGAATATTAATGGAAATCTGTGGCTTTTTTTACTTAATATATGCTTCAAGGTGTTGTTAAATTATGTATTAAATATGGTTTTTAATTAGTGAATGGAATATGTAATGTTCATTCCTTCTTGATAAGAATTTGCAAGGAATGTTTATGATGTATGTAGCCCAATTTTGCCTTTTGTTTCTCATCAATTAAAGTTGTGTCCTGCATGGGGACATTCTTTAGTTCATCTGTGAAGCTCTGATAATATCAATGAAAAGTTATTTGCTCTCATCATTTTTTGTTGATCTTTGTTTACTTTTCTATCATCAAATATCAAGATGTGTTGCTATTTGGACTTAGTTTGGTGATAAATCAATGTATTAATTCATTTTCCTTTCCTGATTCTCCAATGACCAGTTGTTGATACATATATTCATACTTTTTACCACTGAGGTGTTTTGTCAATGATTTTTATGTTGTTGTGTTTGCTGGTGGTATCGATACATTTGTATCACACAATAATTATGGTTTCCCCTTATAAGTATGATAGACTGTAAAGTGGAATAGCCTGAGATGGATAGCATTTTAGACCTGGTACTCCTACTTTAAAATTAAGTGTGCAAATAAAAATAAGAATTTTACCATCTATTATGTCCAAATAAATCTCTGCAATTATCAAATTTCAAAAAAGAAAAAGATAACCATTTATACGTGCTTCTTACCGACAATATCAAGCAGTTGGAAACAATAGTTAATGCCTTTTAAATTCTTCTCCATCACTTAACCCCAAAGAGATACTGGAGAGAATTATCATCAATATCTAAACGGGCATGGATAAAGGAAAAAAAATATAACAATGTCTTTATTAAAGCGATACATAACATGCAGTACTAAAGTCCATGATATTTTTAGGAAATAAACAAATATTCATGATTATTAATTGGTCGTGTCCTTTATCAAGTAAAAAATATATTTTCTTTTATTATTGTTTGATCATCACAACTAATGTTTTTTTAGTACACATTAAAACATTTTCTTTAACTAGGTATTGATCTCTGTCTTTCACATTAGATGATATAATATTTAGTGAAATTAGATATTGGGATAATATTAATTACTGAATACATATCTATGCCTTGATAAGCATATGTTGTGTCAGGGCCGGTCCTGAGATTTTTGGTGCTCGTCCACTAAATTGACAGAAGCGCTCGGCCACACAAGTGACAGAAGCGCTCGTCCACACAAGTCTTTGGACTTGCTAAGCCCTTAAGAGAAAATCCGTCCAGTGACGTGACACTGTGGACGTCTACTGAATTTTAGTTAGGTATTATGGATGTATACTTGAGCTACAAGAATAACCCTCGTCTGCTGTCGTGTCAAGATGGACGTGCTTATTTTCAAGTCTTTGGACTTGTTGTTCTTATCAAGTTATTTAGGTATTCATTTATGGCCTCGTCCACTAAGGAAAAACCAGTCTACTTATCAATTAAATTATAAACAGTTTAAATAACCTTTGGACGAGTAATTCTTTGTATGAGTCCAAGCATTGTATACCTTATTTGAAATGCTTATTATGTATGCTCTATTTAAATTTTTTTATTTGATACTATATTCACTCTAATATTGGTATCGATGTTGTTATATACTTATAGAATTGGCAAACACTAAATTGACATTATAATTTAACCTTATCAAATTTCCAATATTTTTCTCATATAGATATCTACTATATTATCAAGTCTAGTTTTTTTTTTACATTTAAACCTAGAATTTATGAAATATATCCATTGCAAACTTTGATACATTTCAATTTCAAAGATTTTGTTGACTAATAAATAAATATTATCATATTAAATTATATTATATATGTTATAACTAAAAGTAAGAATATGGTATAGCACACTTAAAGTTGGGTTAAAAATGAAAATCAGATTTGTTACATGGATGGTGCCCTCATAATCATTTGAAAATTCTCCTTCTTGCATTTTTAGTTATTCCCTTTATCTAGCAATCTACACCATCTACCCCCTTCCCCTTTTTTACTCTTTTAAAAAGTCATTTTCGATAAAAATCAAAACAAGATTATGCAATCAAAGCAAGAGATTGAGGGAATTAGGGAAAAGAAAGTCTAAGTAGTAAATAAATTAGGAGTGTATCAAATTTTAAATTATAGTAAATTAAAAAGATATTCTAATATATACATATACATTTTCCATATTATTTTTTATCACTCTATTATAATTTTTTTGGAATAATTTTTTCATTGGTAAAAAAATAATTATATAAATTTTTTATTTAATATCTATATATACTATATAATAATATTTTACTTGCTATCTGACACCCCCAAAAAAATGGGGTCCTGGGCGGTCGTCCACCTCGTCCGTGCTCAGGACCACCCCTGTGTTGTGTTATATAAAAGTATTTGTTGCATTTTATACATGTTTAATCTTGTCTCAGAGGTTAAATTTGGATAAGTATTTCCAACAATTTGCTGTATTTGGGAAGCCTATTTTATTTGGTTTAGAATAAATTTGTTACTTCTTATTTTTATATTGAAGGCATGATGTAATGTTTTTTTGTTCTTATTTTGCTTATATAATTAAAATATATATATATATATATATATATATATATATATATATATATACACTTTATTATAGGGAATGAGTTTAGTCAATTATTAGTTTTAAACGTGACCTGCTTGATTGATTGGTTATTTACTTGCATTGTTCCTACTGTAACTCTGTTACATTGGATTTTGGTTTCTCTTGTAAGTACAATATAATTTGATGGAAATCCTTAGGGTAGATGTTTCTGACACCACTCTGCTATGTACTTCTGAGTTGTTTTGCCTACAAGTATAATCTTATCACATTTCCACCTACTTATCAGGCTTGCTTAGGTTAGGATGTGTCTACTACACATTATCTTACAAATGGCTTATTTATTGTAGTTTCATGTCTTCTTTTTGCTGTGCACCTTGGGTGTATGAAGGTAAAACTTTCTGAGGTTAATGTCTCATGGTAACTATCTTTGTTGAACACTGGGTTTGCAAAAAAAAATTAAGGATTATAACTATCTACCTGGAAGGTATTAACTCATCCCACACATTTGTTTCAGATTATATGCTGATGTTATTTCGCTGGCATTGTTGTATGTTTTGGAAATATGTCAGTGGTTTGTACTTGATGGTTATCATTTGGAAGCTTTACTTCTTTTACATGTTGCACCAATTAATCTGCTACTGTTCTATTGTTCTATACCCTGCATGTATTTGGATGGTTCTTTACTAAGGATTATAAATGGATGCTTCACTTTGTTAAAAATCTTGCACTTTGTTTTTGTGATCTGCAATCAAATTTGCTCTTTTGTTATTTTGCTCTATTTAACTGGTCTCTACCTTCTCTAATTGAAATGAATAAAGAAGGCACAGACACAATAATAACAATAGCCATGTAGAAGATTCCAAACTATATATATTACGTGCTTGCTACCATTTCTTTTTGTGAACTTTTTTATCTGTCTCTTCTAAATCAATAACGAATTTGCAATTATTATCCTTAAATATTATGCTACCATTTTCGTTGGTTATTTTACTTCAACATTGTTTGGTAGGCTTCAATTTCATGCTCACTTGATAGTTGTTATTTTGTTAGTATCTCCTTCTACATGTTTTTTCATCTTCAACTTTAGTGCCATCATCTTTGTCATTATGTATTTGATTTTCAAATCTTATATAAATCTTTAAATATAAAAACATATTAGTCGTGTCATTATTTGTTTGATGAATCTGTCATTGGTCATGGTTTAGTTTACAAATGAGTTTAAGTGAAATTGTCATGAATTGAATACTTCTATTTTGTATTCACTCTTGTGAATGTTTAGTGATGAAAAAGAATATATTTAAAATCCCTTTAAAGAAAATTTGCAGTTTTTTGTGCTTTAAATTTTCTATTCTAAGTTTTCCGATTTGTAATGTATTTGTTTGATAATATATATTAAGTACTAAGTACTATCGTGATTAATTGTAGACACTAATAATGAGTGGTGCTCGAGACAAAAATAGATGGTGGTAATTGTTCTTTCGGAAAAGAAGCTAGACAGAGGAGGTTATTCTTAAATAGAGAAAAGAAAAGAAACCGTGATAAAGAAAATGAAGGTATTTAAATTTTTGATTTTCCATGTTGATAAATTTTTATTATCGAGTTAAATGAATGTTATCTAAATGTTAACTCCATTCACTATACAAGCTTGGAGTATAAATAACATGCAACCCACTCCACATGGGCCTCAAGGAAGGAACATTCCTTGGAATGTTATTTGTAGAAGAAGGGTTTGTGATTTTTCAAGGCCTCCTGGTATTGTAAATAATATTTCTATGAATTTTTTTAGTTTTTTAGATAACAATGTTAATTATACACATCTTTGCTAGCTAATTTAATTTTTTTCCCCAAATTATATAAAGTTACAAATGTAGATAGTCGAGGTGATGATACTGGCAATAGGTTGTTTTTTGAAGCTGAAAATGAAGGTAACTGTAGATTACTTGATGTTTACATTTGTATAAAGTTTTGTTGTTGCAGTGTGTACTTTTATATTTTACATATCAAAATATGTCTGATTTTACCCCCTTTTTTTTCGCTAAGTATGTTGATTTTAGAGTTATGTCTTATTTTTGTCAATATTGTGGAGCAAAAGTCTGGTTCGAGGAACGAGCTGACAAAAGGAGGGCTAATTCTGATGTAGAATTCTCCATATGTTGTATGAGGGGGAGAATTATGTTGCCATATCTAGATAGGCCACCTGATTTGTTATGGAATTTAATTAATAGACGAGATCTAAGGGGTCGTCATTTTCTTGAGAATGGATGCTCATATAATAGTATGTTTGCTTTTACCTCGATGGGAGGTAAAGTTCAATATGGGGTTAATGCGAGGAGTGGTCCCCCTCAGTTTATTATCGGTGGCCAGAATTATCATCGTATTGGAAGTTCGTTGCCACCAGAAGGAGAAATCCCAAAGTTTGCACAACTCTACGTATATGACACCCAAAATGAAGTGACAAATCGGCTATCTCATTTAAGTTAATTATTTGTAATCACTATTTTTGTTGATGAAAATATTAATATTGCTTGATAGTTGTTAGAAATGTTATTATTAGGATCAATTAGGATGAAGGTAGTTTGACGGTTCTTTTTGTATTAATTTTTTTTTTTACAATTACTGTTTAGTTATATTAAGTTTGATTTTGTTTTAGTTATTTACATTCTGTGTAGTCGAAACTTGCATTCTAATTTAATATATGTACAATGTACAATTAAGAAATACATCATTATAATTATTTTGTTATGAAATGTTCAGCAGGAATGATTCTGAAAGAAAAAAACTAGATCCTACTTTGGTTAAGGAATTAATGGAAATGGTTGATGTGAATAATGTTCGTGCAAAATGTTTTAGACGTGTTAGGGATGTTATTGAAGAACATCAGGTCTTGGATATATCAATAAGGTTATTTCAGAAATGTGTGGTTGATCCACATACATATAATCTGCCAATCGTGAATGAAATTGCTACTCTTATTGTTGGAGATTTTGATACTTGTGAAATTGGTCGAGATGTTATAGTACGCTATCGGACTGGATATTTGGAAAGAATACCTGAGACCCATATGTGGTTTATGCCGCTTCAATATCTGTTGCTATTTCCATATGGCGAGGATGGTTTTCAAGAAGATATTCCTATTGCTATACCTCATGAATCTACTGCGAAAAACCCAAGGCTCAATGTCACTCTTAGAGAATTTATTGCATTTAGGTTGATGGATAGAGAATTTGAGGAGACCCTAATGTTGAAAACAAAAAGGTTGTTTCAACAATTTGTGGTTGATTGCTATTCAATGCTTGAAGCTTAGAGATTGTCCTTTATTAAAATAAATCAAAGTGTAATCAGGGGTGAGTTTTTGAAAGGTATTGAGGAAGCTGTGGATAAAGGTGATGTCGATGATGCAACTATTGGCAAGCAAGTTATCCTCCCATCTTCATTTACGGGTGGTCATAGATACATGTTTAATAATTGTCAAGTTGCAATGGCAATTTGTAGGTAATTTGGATATCCAGATCTGTTTCTAACTTTTACATGTAATCCAAAGTGGGATGAAATTAATAATTTTGTTTCTGGGGAGGGACTTGCTGCTTCCGATCGTCCCGACATTTCATGTAGAGTGTTTCATATGAAGGTTAATCAACTAATGAATGATCTTAAGAAAGGTCAATTCTTTGGGAAAGTTGTTGCAGGTATTAATATTATTAGTATAATTTAATTTATTTGATTTTTTTATACACACTAATTTATGTGAGATTGGATTATTATTCATTTTTCATTTGATTATATTTTTAGGTATGTACACAATATAATTCCAAAAACGAGGTTTACCTCATGCACATATATTGTTGTGGCTAGAGGAAAAGGATAACCTACAATCAGTTCATTTTATTGACTGTGATTTCTGCGGAAATGCCTGATAAAACAAGGTTTCCAAATATATTTAATGTTGTGTCAAATTTTATGCTTCATGGACCTTGTGGTAATGCCGAACGTAGCTCTCCTTGCATGAAGGGTGAGAAATGTTCAAAGTATTTTCCAAAGAAATTCGTTGACCATACAACATTTGATCAAGATGGATATCCTATTTATAGGAGAAGGGATACTGGTATTACTGCATTAAAGGCTGGTGTTTAGTTGGACAACCAATATGTCGTACCTTACAATCCTAAATTGTTGACGAGGTACCGAGCCCATATTAATATTGAATATTTTAATAAGTCAGACTGTATAAAATACTTATTCAAATATGTTAACAAAAGGTCAGATTGTGTTACAATTGTTGTCGAAAAATGGTGGACCCCAATCAAATGAAATACAATGTACAGATGAAATTAAGAATTACTATGATTGTCTATATCTATCTCCATGTGAGTCTGCTTGGAGACTTTTTGCATTTGATATCCATCATAGATGGCCTCCAGTCCAAAAATTGACTTTTCATCTCCCTAAAGAGCAATTAGTAACGTTTAATGATACTGATGTTGTTGAAGATGTTCTGGAAAGGAACAAAGATAAGATCACAATGTTTCAAGCATGGATGGAAGCAAATCGTAGATATTATGGTTGCAAGGAATTAACTTATGTGGAATTTCCATCACGGTTTGTATACTATCCTTTACAGAGGGAGTGGCCTCCACGGAAGCGAGGACAAATGATTGGTCGTTTAAACTTTGTACCCCCTGGTACGGGAGAAACATATTACATGAGATTATTGCTTAACATACAGAAAGGATGCATTAGTTATGAGAGCTTGAGAATTGTTAACAACAAGACATTTAGAAATTTTCAAGAGGCATGTTCATCTTTGGGATTATTATCAGATGATAAAGAATTTATTAATGGACTTCACGAGGTTGCAGAATTAGCTTCGAGAGTATATTTACGGAGACTTTTTGTTACTTTACTATTATCAAATAGTATCAGTAACCCACTACAAGTATGGGAAGAAACATGAGAACTTTTAGTAGATGGTATTCTGTATGAAAGACAAAAGCTTCTTTAATTTTTATAATCATGATTTCACTTATTTTTTGTTAGGTAGTTATTAATTTATCTTTGGTTGGATTTTACAATATAATTTATATTCATATCTATATTTATAATTAAGCATTATAAAAAATCTTAATATAAAGTTTTATAATATTAAAAACAAATAGTTTTTGTAACAATTTCTTTGGTAATTTGAATGTGCAGGATTATGTTTGACAGATGATCAATTGAGTCATTTTGTTTAGTTGAAATTGAAAAAATCTTGCATCTAAATGGAAAGTCTTTAAAAGATTTTGACACCTTGCCTTTTCCTCATAGTGAGGACCTATCCAATCCGAATAATATTTATGTTCTTAGAGAACTTCAGTATGACATGGATGAAATGGTTCTTAAACATAAAGAATGTTGGAAAAACTGAATCTTGGTCAAAGAGTTGTATATGACGTGATTGTTGCTGGTGTGGTTGATAATGTTGGTGGATTTTTTTTGTCGATGGTTATGGTGGGACTGGGAAAACTTTTTTGTGGAAGACTTTATCCTATAAGTTTTGTGTCGAAAATCGAATTGTTTTGAATGTATCTTCTAGTGGCATTGCTTCGCTTTTGTTACCTGGAGGTCGAACTGCTCATTCACAATTTGCCATCCCACTGTCATTAACTGATTCTTCATGTTGTAATATTAAACTGAATTCTTATAGAGCTGACTTACTTCGAGAGACAACTCTGATTATTTGGGATGAGGCACCCATGGTAAATAGATGGGCTTTTGAGGCATTAGATAGGACTTTGAAGGATATAATAGGAGTTGTTAATGTTGACTACTCTACAAAACCTTTTGGTGGGAAGGTTGTTGTTCTTGGTGGTGATTTTAGACAAATATTGCCTATTGTTCAAAAGGGAGGTAGGGCAGATATTGTGATGGCAACTATTAATTCTTCGATACTATGGAAGCATTATAAAGTGTTGAAGTTATGAAAATATGAGAATTCAAATTAGTCTAAATACTGATGAGCAGCAGGTGATCAAGGAGTTTGCAAATTGGGTCCTTCATATTGGTGATGAGAAGTTAGGTGTTGATGATGATGGTGAGGCTGATATTTATCTGCCTGAAGATTTGTTGATTTTAGATTCGTCTGATCCTGTTGCAAGTATTGTCTCTTATATTTATCCTAACCTCTTGGTTAATATCAGTGATTTCAAATTTTTGAAGATAGGGCAATATTGGTACCAAAGTTAGAACATGTGGAACAGGTAAATAACTATGTGTTATCGTTGTTACCTGGTGAAGAGAAGGAATACTTTAGTTCAGATTCTATTAATAAAATGGAAAATTCTGGTGGTATTAATTCTGAGTGGCTAACTCCTGAATTCCTTAATCAAATCGGGTGCTCTGGTATTCCTAACCACAAGATAACATTGAAGGTAGGTGTTCCTATAATGTTGTTGAGAAATATTGACCAATCTTCTGGTTTATGTAATGGAACACAATTAATGGTTACTGAGCTTGGTGTTAATGTTATTGGAGCTAAAGTTTCCACAGGGAATCATATTGGTGAAAATGTGTATATACCTAGGCTCAACCTAGAGCCCTCAGACCATGCAATGCCTTTCAAGTTTCAAAGGAGGCAATTTCCATTGGTTTTGTGTTTTACAATGACTATCAATAAAAGTCAAGGTCAAACATTATCTCATGTTGGTTTATATTTGCCGTGTCCTATTTTTTCTCATGGTCAATTATATGTTGCTATTTCTAAGGTGACATCTAAAAGTGGATTGAAGATTCTTAGCTTGAATGATGATGGAGAACCATGTCATGTGGTTAAAAATGTTGTTTACAGAGAAGTATTTGATAAGATTTGATGTAATCTAATGCATTTTATTGCATTTATTATTTCATTTTTTGTGATTTAGTGTATGTATGTAACATTTAATCAGTCTATAATCGTGATTTACTATCTAATTACGTTCTTTTGATAATATGATACCTCTACCTCTATATTTAATGCTTCTGATTATTCATAATTATAATTATCTTATTGAAAATATTATGAGAACAATAATATTTTTTCTAGAATTACATATTTGTCATATAGATTACATCTTAATCTAAATAAAAAACAATTATATATTTCAGATTTTGAAACATTACAACAACATCATTGTCATATCAAGTTAGATGATAACGAATATAACATCTGCTCACGGATATGGCATCCATATCATTGTAAATTATAGCTTATCGGTTAACAACCATCATTTTATGTATCATTACCAAAATAAATTTTTAACAGAAAATTTACCCGTGCAATGTACGTGTTAAATTACACTAGTTTGTATGAAGTGTAATAATTTATTCTTTTGCAATGACAATTATGGACAATCTCTTAAACATGTGAAAATTTATCTTTCATAGCCAATTTTCACTCATATGGACAATTGTATGTTGCAATGTCAAGATTTACCTCCCATTGTGATTAATTTATAAGCTTTAAAGATACTTATCTGTGACTATGAATGTCATATTTCAAACTTTACTGCAAATGTTGTTTATGAAAAAAGTCTTTCAGAATATAAGGTAAGTAAGTTACTCATAAATTATTGTATTATTTTTATTGTTTTAATGGTTTATATTTTACTCTGGTTAGTTCTCTTTATCTTTTAGAAGAACTTATTAGAGTTTTTTTTTACATTATAAGAAATCTATATTATAACTCAACAACCAACGTGTGGTTGGTCCAAGTGATAAAGGATTTTGGCATCTTAAGCAAGTGGTCAGAGATTCGAATCTTGACTCTTGTGTATGGAGAAAAACCTGGTTAGGAGGGGAGAACCCACCATGTGTGCCCGATAGGTTTCCTGACGGAAATTAGTTACTACTAACGATGGTGGATACTTCGTAACTATGTCATGGTTACCAAAAAAAATATTATAACTCGACATCTCTGTAGGTATATGCATGTGTCAATCTTATCCTTTTCTATAAACTATTATTTTATTTTCATGTACCTGATTAAAACATACTAAGTCATTGTGTAACAATTGATTTAATACATATAACTCAATATTTCTCAACATTTTCTGCTTTAGATAGAACTTGTATATATATAAAAACACTATTAAAAATGTTAAAATTAGTGACGGAAACATATTTGTCACATACTGCGATAAATTTAGCGACGAATTATGTTTTGATTTACAATTTCTAACAATTTTCTATTTAGTGATAGATTTAATGACGAAACCTGTTGTCGTTGAATATCTCGTAGCAAAATCGATCGTAAAATTATTTCTTTGATATTATTGACGGAATTAACAACAAAAAACATTCGTCGTGAGTCATCCCGTCATTGATATTTTTATTTGAATTTACCAACGAACATAACGTCGCTAAAATTTCCATCACTAAATCCATCATTAGTATTCTATTTGAAACCATAGCTCAAGAGTTCATCAATAAATCTATTGTTGAAATTAGCGACATATTTAGGGACGAAATTTTTTTTTTTTGGTAATTCAGTTTTCTATTTTCTATATCTTTACTCTGTTGCAAAGAGAAGGAGAGTGATAGGTATGTTTCCACACTCCACCGCCAACAACATGTCACGTCCCCACCACCCGCATCACCTTCCCCCGCCACTACCGCCGCCGCCACGAAATCCTACACCGTCACCCCCAAAGAATCCATGGCCCCAATGAAGACAGCGGCAACAGTATCGGCGCGATGGCGACTCGTGGTGGTCAAATGCGTTCACGGCGGTGGCGACTCGTGGTTGAGATCCGGTGGTTCGCGGTAACGGAGCAGCGGCGGAGATGGTGCGGTGGCGGCTGAGATCTGAAGTGACCGGGATCTCGATCTCCATTTCACTCTGTGATCTCGATCTCTCACTGTCATATCTCGATCAGCACCTCAGTCTCCAATTCTCTGTTTCAGGATTTGCACCTCTATCTCTGGGTTTTGTTCTCTCTCTCTCTCTATTCAAAGGTGAGTTTCGAAATTTTCTATCTCCTAAGCTCTATTTCATGACTTACCACCATTTCCTTAATCTGAATCTGTTCTTGGTTTATGCCTAGGGTTCGATCTGTTCTTGCATTCCATAACTTACCATTACCATGCTTGTAGTGAGGTCCCAACACTGAAAACGTTGATTCAGGTATACTCGCTTTGAAGTTTCTTTTGATAAACTCAGGAAATTTTAATTTAGTGCTAATTAGTGAGTGAATGATCTTTGACCGAGTTTGGTTGAGCTGAACAAAAAAAGGACATGGTAATGAAAATGAAGATCAAGTAGATTTATTTTCTTAGAATTTGTGTATTTATCACTTTAACTTGCTTTAGCATTGTTGAGACATGGAGTCGTCTTCTACATATATTTTTTAAAATTAGAGTTTTTTCAAGAGAATTAATAGGTTGATTGTTAAGAGGATTTGGAGTTTTTTTAGGAAAATACTCAGAAAGATTAACATCACATGCATGGTTGTTGTTGAAAAGGTCTATGATGCACACCAAGTGCTTGATAAAATGGCTCAATGAGAATTACTGCTATTTATATGCTTGCTTGTTCATGATTTCATTTGGTTTAGGTTGTCATGATTATGGGTGTTTGGGAATGACCCTGTGTGATTTTATCGTGCATAGTACTCAAGCAATTTTGGTAGGATTGACAATTGGTGGGTTGGTGTTTAGAAGGAGGGTGATGTGATATCCTATTATTTTACTCCTTTTCTTTTAGCTTCCTTATGAACAATATGGTTTAGTTAATTTCTCAAACCAATTTGTTCTGATTCTTCACATGTCCAAGTCTCTATAACCATCGCCATGTAGCCTCGATCTCACTTTATCCACTTACGAGTTCATAATTATCTATAATTTGAAAATTGAAATTTGTTAACCTCGTTGCAACTAATTGATACTTAATCTAAAGTTTAGTTGTTTTTTTATTATTAATTATCATCTTAGCCCACAATCATGTTTATGTTCAGACATAGAAAGCACTGATTATTGTTGTGTGGACTATTTTGGTGTGTGCTATTGTTGTGTGTGCTATTCTGGTGATTTAGAAGTTGGGACAGACAGAGCACTTACATGCTACAACTAGTTCTAGAGTTTAGCAATGAAGATAAATTAGTTATGTAATGGAGATACATTAGTTTAGTGGATATTTAACATGTTTATGTTGAAGCAAGTAATTGCCATGTTGTCCGCATCTAAAGAAATCTTTGATTTAATGGCAGATGGGAAATCCTTTGGATGAAGTAACAGAAGAGCAGAGGGATGCTGCACAAGTAGCAAAATCAAGAGCAATGGATGCTATATCAGAAGGTACATTACTTATTTGACAGAAACTGGAACTTAGATTTTTGGATTCCACGTTCCTTTTTTTTATTTTATTTCTTCATTAAAAGTGCTTCATTTAATTAATTAATGAACTAATTATAGACAAGTAGAAAGGGAAAGGACTAGGGGGTTCACTGCTATTCACAAGCACACAGAGAAGGAACAATTGTAATGTGAAAGCCTTGGGTTTGCTATAGTCATCACAGCTTTATCTCATTAACATTAAATGGCTGACATAAGTGATCATAGTTAAATCATAGGCTGCTTAAACTCTTGTGAAAACACAAGGTTCTTTGTTCAATTTACAACACCATGTTGTGTAATGACTGAGTGATATTTAAGATCACTATGTGAGGTTTTCTTTGTTGTCTAATCGACCTTGTAGCAGGTAATGTCAGGTAGGAGTAGATCAACTTATTTTTAAGTTTAATGTATCTTCCTAGTTCCTATAGTACAAGAGAAAGATCCTTTATATAGCAGCTTAGAGGAAAGTATAATTAATAACATTGGAGATTGGACTCCGCATGACATCCCCTGTTTTGCGGTTGGTACAATTAATCCAAGATATCAAACTTAAGGTTGAAAACATCGCACTGAGGAAAAAAATAGTTTAGGCACTGCATGTTGAAAATGCTCTCCTTTGGTGTGGTAGACCTTCATTGCTTTAATTCTGTTGATAAATGGGAATCACAGTGCTATTCTTTTAGAATATATTTAAAACATCTTTAATAAATCTTAGTTGATTTTTAGAATATATTGTGAATCAATTAATCATCTAACTGAGAAAGCAATCTTATTTGATTAAAGATAGATTCTAATATTAGAGTTATTATTTTATCTTTTATATTATATTGCAACATAACTTATTTTATAGCTTTAAACTTAATTCTTCAACAATTTTGTTCATAATCACTATTGACACAGGAATTTGGCCTGAATCCCCAAGCTTTACTGACACCGACATGCCTCCAGTGCCACCTGGATGGAAGGCCTAGCACTTGGGGCCATTCTCATGGATGTGAAGAAGGCCACAACTCTAACTTCAGCGGCCATGCTGGTATTTTTGTTAGCTGGTGGTTACTACATTCAGCAAATGCCATCTTTATGTAATAGTCACTTCAGTTGATTTGTATTCACTTCCATTATATGGATTCAATATTTTATCTAGTTGATTTTACACTTTCACAAGTACTTTTGTATTGAACACTATGACGTTTATTTTATATTGATTTTGATATTTATGACTTGGTCATGGGTTATATGTATATTTTTATCTTATATATTTAGGTTTTGTTTAATCAAAGGTAGCAAATTGATGTTTTTCTTGTAGTGAATGTTGCAAAAATTAGCGATGAGTTCTTTGTCGTCATTAAATCCGTTGCAAAACACCTTTTTTAGTTGTTAAATTCATCGCTAAAATCATATATTTGTTGTTAAATTTGTTGTTAATTATGACAAATAATTTAATTTTTGTCGCGGGTAGCAACGACATACTCTTGTCGCAATCAGTGATGAATGTATTTTCGTCGTAAACAACGAAGAATCCCAATTCGTCGTAAACAGCGACGACTGCCCATCCGTCATAAATAGCGATGATTGCTCATTCGTCATAAATAGCGATGAATCCCAATTCATCGTAAACAGCGACAAAATTACAAAATTTAAAGTTGTCTTTTAAACATTTTTAGCGACGGATTTTTTATTGTTAGCGACGTTTTTTTTTGTGGTTGACAGCAACAACATATACAAATGTTAAATTTAGCGACGCCATTTTTTTCGACGGATTTTTTCTCGTTGCTAATTTCGTCATTAATTAATTTAGCGACGAATTATGCCCGTCTATGCCTGTCGCTGATTTCAATTTTTTTAGCAGTGAAAGTTGTTGTAACACTTCTCGAGCATATATTTTGAATTTGAAAATAAAAATTAAATACAATATTACTCATACCTCATAAATACTCATGCATCTGGATACCAATACTGGTGGCAAATTATAACAGAAGACAATTAGTAAAAAGTCAACTTAATTTATTGCATATATACCCACAATCCCAATCACAATGTGTTAAAGTCGATGGAAAAGATGTCCAACTGGTCTTAATTACAAGAGGGGTTTATGCAAAAAATAATAAAGTTGACAACAAATATAAATATCAAATTGTAAGACTATAACTATAGGGACATTATCTGGTCAGATAACGTTTTTTGGATTTTTTCATTTAAATTCTTTTTTAGGGCAAAAACAAATTATCAATTTTTTTATTTAATTCCTTTTCTTCTTAAAACAAATTTTTTTTTAAAAATATATATTTTGGAATAATAGTTTACTAAATTTTTTCATTTAATTCATTGTCAATAAATATAGATCGAATATCCTTATTATGTTTTAATTTTAATAAGTATAATTATTATAAGAATATAGTTGTCTTCGTTTTTCTTTTAAATCTTATCATGTACATTGCGTGGCACACATACTAATAATTGAAGTCAATTCGTAAAACTGTAGATGTCAAAATACATTATCATAGAAGACAATTAGTAAAAAGTCCACTTAAGTTGTTATAAAAAAAAATTAAAAAAAAAAATCCACTTAAGTTATTGCATATATGACCACAGTCCAAATTTCCTGCTGGTCTTAATTACAAGAGGGGTTTATGCAAAAAAAATATAATGAAGTTGACCATAATATCCAATTAAGACTATACATAATAGTGACATTATTTGGTCGGATAAATTTATTTTTGGATTTTTATTTAATTATTTTTCTTTCATGACAAAAGTAAGCTTTCCATTTTTTTAATGGATTAAAATAATATATATTGTTGGTGTAAAAATTTTACAATAATATTTACTAATATTTTGACATGTGTGTTTTTGTTTTAATATCCAATAGATAGAAATAACAATTAATAATATAGGTTTGTTAAGATATTATTGGATATCAGTGTAAAAATTAACATCCTTTACACTGACAATATACAAATTAATCTTTTTTTATTTAATTCTATTCTTTCGTAGAACAAAGATTTTCCATAAAAAAATTGGAATAATGGTTTATCAAAAAATTTCATTTAATTTTTTCTAGTGAACCACTGTAATTAGGGTCTTTGACTCCCCAGTGGCTTAACAAAATATCACCACAAACTTCGACCCTTTGGATCGACTGTAAGACTAATCTAGGTCAGTTGTTTAGAGTAGGGAATTAACCCTTGATTTATCACCCTCCCAACTAGGGGTGTTCATTGGTTAGGACCGACCTCACGAACCCGAGAATCAAAACCGAACCAATTAAATTGGTTCAGATTTTTTTTTGGTGTTCGGATCCAAACCAAACCAAACCAAATCCGATGGTAATTGGTTCGGTTATCGGATTCAATGAATTCTAGATCTGAACCAAACTAAGCCGAACCAATTATTATATTTTAATATTTATATTTTTTTTAATATTTAATATTTATTATATTTTATTTTGTAAATGTATTTTAATGTTTTTAATAGTTTAATATTTTTATATTTAATATATTTTATTTATTTATAATATTAAATATTTATATATTTTAATATTTGTCGGGTCGGAACCGAACCGAATCAATCCATTAGTGATTGGTATGGTTTGGTTCAAATTTCCTGACAGAAAAATTGTTAATACGAACCAAATCAAACCAATTGATTTTGATTGGTTCGGATTTGATTTTCATGCAAATTCGAATCAAACCGACCTGTGAACACCCTTACTCCCAATTATGCCTGCCACCAAAATCCAAACTTGTGTTTTCCTCCTTATGGAATAAATATGCTTACCATTCGACTGATCTTTAGTTGGTTTCTTATTTAATTCTTTGCCAATGAACACATAAGATCCTCTTTTGATTCATTTCATATTATGTTTTTATTTGAATAAGTCAAATTATTGTAGGAATGTACGTAGTTGTCTTCATAAAAAAGTTACAATTGTCTTATCTAAATTACGTTTCATTAAACTTTAGTATATTAATGATTTATTAACTAGTTTTAGTATATTAATGAAATTGTTTAACCTTTAAAAAAAAAAAAAACTAGTGTTAGCTTTTATATATGTTTTCATTTATTTAATATTTATAATTATACTTAATAAATTACTTATTATCTATTGGAAGTATTTGTCAATAAATCATTTATTTATCATACTTATTTGATTTAAATATTGATATTAAGTTATTCAAATATTTATTTATTTTAAATTACTTTGATTTTTTAATCACTTATATAACATTTTCTTTTTTAATCTTATCATGTACTACATTGCATGCGCGCACATAATGATTACTGTAGTCAATTAGTAGAACCGTAGATGTCAAACTACATTATGATATAGAAGACAATTAGTAAGAAGTCCACTTAAACAATTTATTGCATATATGACAGTCCCAATCACAATGTGTAAAATGTCAACGGAGAAGAAATCATCCTGATCTTCATACAAGAGGGGTTTATGCAAAAAATAATAAAGTTGAGAAAATATCAAATCAAGAACACACATAACAGTGACATTATTTGGTCAGATATTTTTTTAAGATTTTTTCATTTTATTATTTTATTTAAGGACAAAAACAAATTTTCAGATTTTTTTTAAAAATTTAATTCTCTTCCTTCTTAGAACAAAGATTTCCCAATAACAAAAATGGAATAACGGTTTACCAATTTTTTTCATTTAATACATTGTCAATGAATATAGAATACCCTCTTTTGATTATGTCATATTATATTTTTATTTGAATAAGTCTAATTATTATAAGAATGTAATTTTTTTGATCAGCTATAAGAATGTAGTTGTCTTCATAAAAAGAATTGCAGTTGTCTTATCTAAACATGTTTCATTAAATTTTAGTATATCAATTATTTATTAACTAGTTTTAGATTTTATATATGTTTCAATTTATTTAATAATTATAATTGTACTTAATAAATTACTAGTACTTATTATCTACTACATTGAAAGTACCCCCGGACTCAATTATAAGCAAAAAAATACCTATATTTTGTGGACTCGAATATAAGTAAAAACCAACCAACTCAATTCTATTTAATGTCAATGTTTACTATACAAATTTCTGAAAACAGGAAACAAAATGAAAATATAATGACAATTTTATAATTATTTATGAAAACATGAAAGTAGGAACAAAGCTAAAAGGCTAAGTGTTTCAATTGTAGCTTAGGAGGGGCCAAGCTATTGCAAAATCTTCTTGCAAAGATGATAAGTATGGGACAAGTATACCAAATCGTCAAAAATAACCCAAGTATTTGTGTTTCAATTACCAATTCACAAATTATAAAATTATTAGTTGGACCAATCTTTATCTTATTGCATGGAAAATAGCAAAGGTTTGTGGGTTTTTGCATTTTAACTACTTCAACAAACATTATAACACTTAAACATATGGATTAAAATAGTTAGGGTTGGATTTCTTTAGTTCTTTAATTGCAATAGATCCTAAAATTAACACAAGTAGTACTATTCTCTAAATTGACAATCAAGCTCTTAAAATTACATCCAATCCCCAATTCCTTGACAAATTGGATATCACATTCCTAATTCCGTAGGTGAGCTTGGTTGGGGAAGGGCTTCAAGAACAAGACAGATTAACAATATTACATATAAAACAATCCTTATTCCTAGATCAAAATTTCATCATAGAATCACGTTTCAAAATTTCGTCAAATGAAAGCTTCTCTTTTGTAAGTTTTGAAAATCTCATCTTGGGATTTCATTTTTTTCATGCAAATCCAAATTAAACCGACCCGTGAACACCCATACTCCCAACTATGTGTGCCACCAAGACTCGAACTTGTGTTTTTCTCCTTATGGGTTAGAGATGTGCTTACCATTCGATTTTGTTGGTTTTTTATTTAATTTTTTGCCAATGAATACATAACATCCTCTTTTGATTCATGTCATATAATTATATTTTAATTTGAATAAGTCTAATTATTATAGGAATGTAGTTGTCTCCATAAAAAAGTTACAGTTGTCTTATCTAAACATGTTTCATTAAATTTTAGTATATTAATGATTTATTAACTAGTTTTAGCATATTAATGAAATTGTTTACGTTTTCTTTTGTCAGAAAAAAAAACTAGTTTTAGAGTTTATATATGTTTTAATTTATTTAATATTTATAATTATACTTAATAAATTACTTATTATCTGTATTGGAAGTATTTGTCAATAAATCATTTATTTAACATATTTATTTGATTTAAATATTGATATTAAGTTATTCAATATTTATTTATTTTGAATTACTTTGATTTTTTAATCACTTATATACAATTTTATTTTTAATCTAATCATGTACATTGCATGGACATGGCCGACCTTTGGGTAAAGCCTATAAAGCACCGGTTTTAAGCCTCCCAAAAAATTTCTAATTTTACAAGAGTTTTAGACCTTTAAAAAAATCTCAAACTTAATATATACTTTATTTATATTTCTTTTGTTATCTACAAATGTGAGTAAATATACACATATAACAAATATTTACATCAATCATAATATATTTATTTTAAAAATATAAAAAAAATTACAATAAAAATAAATTATATATATAATATTATTTTTATAAAAATAATTTTATTATTTTAAAATAAATCTCACTCAAAATTCGTTTTAGTTCTTGGATAGGCCCATGCATGTGCACACATAATGATAGGTGAAGTCAATTAATAGAGATGTCAAACTACATTATGATAGAAGCAGTTAGTACAAAGTCCACTTAAACAATTTATTGCATATATGACAGTCCCAATCGCAATGTGTAAAATGTCAATGGAGAAGAAGTCATCCTGGTCTTAATACAAGAGGAGTTTATGCAAAAAATAATAAAATTGAGAAAATATCATATCAAGAACATACATAACAGTGACATTGTTTGGTAAGATAATATATATATATATATATATATATATATATGTGTATGTATGTATGTATTTGGATTTTTTCATTTAATTATTTTTATTGAAGGACAAAAACAAAATTTCAGATTTTTTTTTTTAATTTAAGCTCTTCCTTCTTAGAACAAATATTTCCCAATATAAAAAAATGGAATAACGGTTGACCATATTTTTTCATTTCATTCATTGTCAATGAATATAGAATACCCTCTTTTGATTATGTCATATTATATTTTTATTTGAATAAGTCTAATTATTATAAGAATGTAATTTTTTTGATCAGCTATAAGAATGTAGTTGTCTTCATAAAAAAAAAAAAATTGCAGTTGTCTTATCTAAATATGTTTCATTAAATTTTAGTATATCAATTATTTATTAACTAGTTTTAGATTTTATATATGTTTCAATTTATTTAATAATTATAATTGTACTTAATAAGTTACCAGTAATTATTATCTACTACATTGAAAGTATTCCCTCAGTTTAATGGACTCAAATATCTACTACTCCATCTGGACTTAATTATAAGCAAAAAAATACCTATATTTTTTAGACTCAAATATAAGCAAAATTCAAGCAACTCAACTCTATTTAATGTAAGTATTCAAAAAATCAAGAAAATTAACCAATCAAACCAATTCCCCCTCTAGTTTTCCAATTACAATTAAAGGGTAGTTTAGTAATTATCACTTATTTTTTTACATAAATCAAGACAATTAAACTAAATTAACTAACTTCAATAATAGATGTGAAATTAGTTACTTTTGCTTATAATTGAGTCTGTTGGTAGTATAAGCAAAATTCAACCAACTTAACTCTATTTAATGTAAGTATTCAAAAAATCAACAAAATTAACCAATCAAAACAATTCTCCCTTTACTTTTCCAAGAGCATTGCATATTCCCGAGATAATTAAATGGTAGTTAAGTAATTATAACTCATTTTTTTTTACATGAATCAAGATAATTAAACTAAATTAACTAACTTCCTTAATAAGTGTGAAATTAGTTTTTTTGCTTATAATTAAGTCCGGAGGTAGTACAAAAAAATACATATATTTTATGGGCTCAAATAAAAGTAAAATCCAACCAACTCAACTCTATTTAATGTTAGAATTCCAAAAATCAAGAAAATTAACCAATACAATCAATTCTCCTTTTACTTTTCATGAGCATTACACATTTCCAAGACACTTAAAAGATACTTTAGTAATTATAACTTTTTATATATATAAATCAAGACAATTAAACTAAATTAACCAACTTTCTTAATAAGTATAAAATTAGTTAATTTTGCTTATAATTGAATCCGGAAGAAATATCTACCAATAAATCATTTATTTAACAAAACACAAAGGAAGATCAGCATTAATGTTATATATATGATAAAACTAGAGCAGCAAGCTGCGGAAAACTTCAAAGAAGGTGGCACAAGAAAAATGTGCTTTCGGTGCCAAATTAATGAGACGGCGGCAAAGAAGAATGGGAGCAAGATCTCCTCGTTTCCCTCTTAGTTTACCTGTCGTTGTCTGTCATGAATGGGAAATGAGCAATTAATTTAAGAGTTTGGCTAACGAGTGGTTTAAGAACCGATGTTAAAGAATTCAAAAAAACATATATATATATATATATATATATATATATATATATATATATATATATATATATAAAAAAATTAAGTGTTACACTCTTTAAAATGTTAAATGTTATTTTTCATATAATTTTTTTTATTTCTTAAACAATATCCTAAAAACACTTGTTAACATTCTTCTTAATTTAAGGAATTTCATGCTTATGTCAATCAATCAATTGAATATAGGAGAACTAAAAAAAGGTCCAGCAGATGCTTCTGACACATTTAAAAAAAAAATGAGGAACTAAAAAAATACATTTTCCAAACAAATGATTAAAACAGATTTTTTATCAAAAATGATGGAATAAAAACGTATTTAACACTCCCCGTTTACGTATGCAGTCACAAAGGAGTGAACAATGTAAAATCAGCGAGGAAAAAAATTTAATTGAAGGGTTACATCATAGAATAGTTTATTTACCTAAGAACGTTTGGATGAGATGACACGGATTTCTTTCAGTTTAATCAGAGGTCTTGAGTTCGAATCTCGATCCTAGGAATACAGCAGCATTAAAACTCTTGAGGGAGAGCTTTGCCGCCCTTATGATCCTACCCGACTCGAGGGATTAGTCTCCACAATTGTGTGCGGTGAATTCTCTGAGAAACCGAAGAAAAAATATAGCACAATTTATTTACCACAGATGGATTTTTAACCAATGAGGTGAGGCTCCCATAACTCGGGACATGGTTCTCCCATAAAATGGAGGAATTCAGGAAATACTAAGTTTCTTAAGAGTGCTGACTAAGGAATTAAGAAAATGTGAAGTTTTATTTAAAAACTGAAAATTTCACTTTCAACTAATTTTTTTATATCGAAAATTGTATTGCAAATATCAGCTCTCTATTGACTATATTTTATTATTATGGTCCGTTTGGTGGTCAGGATAAAAGATACAGGATAGGATAAATATCCTGTCTGAAACTGTTATTTGGTGAGCCAGCAGAATAGGGTAAGTCAATCATGTCACTTATCATATTCTGTCAATCTAGTTAAAATTCTATTCTGAGGGGAGGCTGGGTTAGAACTCAACAGGATAAGATAAGGTGATTTTTTTTTCCTGTAACAAGTAGGATAGGGTGATTTAAAGTATAATAAAATATAAAAATATATAATATATAATATATAAAATAATTAAAGTATAATAAAATAATAATTTAAAGTATAATAAAATTTAACATGATTACCAAAAAAAGGTATAATAAAATATAAAATATTTAAAATAAAAAAATATTAATAATCAATTTTAATTTTTTTTTATTTTATCACAGTACCAAGTTTGTTATTTTATATTATTTTTAAAAATTTTAAAATATAAAAGTTATTCTAATAATTTAACTATATGTAAAGTAAAAAAAATGAATATTTAAAAATATAAAAAATTAATTTTAGTTAGACAATATTTAAAAATTTTAAAACATTATATGTAATTTTATCACAAGGATAATTTTATTTTTTTATATAAATTTAAATAATGAAAATTATAAAAAAAAGTATATCTAATAAAAGATGAAAACATTTAGAATAAAAACGAAAATTTTTAAAATTCATACTTAAATTATAATGCCGTCCAGTTGGTTATATGGTGGACACCAAACGTCGGATAGGATAATAGCTTATCCTGCTCATATCTTATCCTACTCCTATCCTATTCTCTTATCCTATCCGTTCTTAACCTATCTTGACTATCAAACGAGCTAGCTCGCTAATGATACCTCATACCTTGGAAATAAACTTTGAACGTAGTAGTATCAAAAGGGATATCGACCCACATGCGAGCTAGTTTTAGTGAATCAATACGCCTTAGCTCATGATTTCAACGGCCCAACCAATAATATGTGTTAATAGTTTCGGCTTTATAACAGTTTGCACTTTGCACTTTGCACAACTATTGGGCTTTTATGAGCTTAAAAATTTATTTGGATCAAGATAATTGCAACCCAACTATTAACACATATTAAGCTAGTGTTGATCCAAATAAATTTTTAAGCTCGTAAAGGCTAGGGCTTTAGGTCTCCAAATTTATTTAGGTTATTAAAGCTTCCAATTTTATTTTATTTTTGGTTATTTAAAATTAAAAAAAAAATTTAAAACCATAAACCATAAACCATAAATTATAGGAAACTATAAATGTGATTGTATGTATACATAATAAAAATTTACGCCAATTATAATAATTACATTTTAAAAATATAAAAATTTATAATAAATATAAATTTTATATAAAAATATTTTTTTAATAAAATATTATTATTGATTTTAAAAATGTCTCATCTCAAATTTCGCTTTAAGTCTAAAGATACATTGGGCTGGCCCTGAACTAGTGGCAGTGTAACACCCCGGTTTTAACTGTTCTTCGATAACAGTAATTTTATATATATATATATATATATATATATATATATATATATATGTATGTATGTATGTATGTATATGTTTATATATTTATATTATTTTAATTGGACTGGTTAATTATCTGGATAATTATTTCAATTTATTTTTATGTGGTTTGGTTTGAGTAATTTTAATTACTCATTTAAAATGATTTTATTAAGTACGTTAGTACTGTTTTATTTTAGTGCAAGCACGCTTACTAGACAATAATATTATGTTATTGTCGCTATTAATATTTATTTAGAAAAATATTTTAAATGATATGATTGAGAGAAATGTATTTTCATATTTTACTCTATTTACTTTTAGAGTTGAAAATAAATTGGTTTGACATTAGTCGGAGATTAATTTTAGATCATTGATTTCTTTGGTTGATAAATTCAACCATCAATCTTTACTCTAATTTGAATTTTAAAAGTATATATTTATCACTCATTGTTTTTAGATCCAAGGATCAATATTATTTATTTTTTTAGACTCAATATCAACCACTCATTTTAATTGATATCTACTTTAAATAAAAGAAGAAGAAAAAAGGGGGAAAAATGATTTTTCTCTCCCTCTCTTACGGCCAGATCACGATACCCCCCACCCTCACCCTAACTATTTTCTTTCTTTTTCTTTCCTGCTACGCCTTCTCCTTCCTCCCTTCAACCTCATCTCTCCCCACCTTCAACTCATTCTATTTCTTCCTCAAAGAAGTGCCACCCCACCCCTGTATAGTCACCGTCGCCACTCGGAGCCGCTGCGCGGAGAGAAGGACGATCGGGCATCTGTTTCGCGTCCTCTGCCATGCGAAACGCCGCTCGCCAGCCCTCCTCCAGCCACCGTTCAACGGTGCTACGAAGGGAGAAGACGATTTCAAGTTCGGATCTTGTTGGGTCGTCTTTGTCCTCGCGAAATGGACCTCCATCGCTGCTGCCGCCAAGTCGCCGGAGCCGCCGCAACCACGTTTGGTCCTCGTTTCCTCTCCTCTTCACCTTGGGTAAGTGTTTTACCCCTAATCTCTTCTAGTTGAAAAATCCCCAAACTGATTTTGAAACCCTAACCCTAAGATTTTGATTTTAGTTTCAAAGTGTGAAATTAACACTTGTTTTAATGCAATTGGGACTGTGAATTAATATTTTTCTAAACCAATTTCATTATTCTTTAGTTAAAATGAATTTTCCCCAAATTGATTTATGAACCCTAAAGTCCCAAATCTGATTTTTATTGAAGTTATCTCTATTTTATAAAATTAAGTATTTAAATCAATTTAAACTAAGTGTTGGATGATGAGAAATTAATTTCTGAATTTTCTGGTTGTGGAAAATGCTTGGACTCCCTCTCCGGGATATTGCCATGGTTGTGTTGATTGGGGAAAACAGGATTTGTGTTTTAGGGAGCTGTATGTACCTGTCACAAAGTGTCAGAGTAAACTGAAACGTCAAGTCAGGTCGTCAATGGATGTTCGATCTTGCGAAAATTTGTTGAACTATGAGTAAACTGTGGAACCCGGAATAAAAGATCTTTTCTGGTCTACAAAGGTAAGTGGAGTACGCCTGAGGAGTTCTAGTAGTCATATACTTAGTAATATGAACTGCTTGTGATGATTTATATTATATTGAATTTATCTTGATTGACTGGGGTATATATATATATGTTATCCGATGTCATATTATTGAGGAATATATTTGTTTGCGTTATTATTTAACTGAGACTGGTCGAGAATTGAAATATGGTTTATTTGTAAACGGAAATGCTTATTAATTTTCAGTTGGAGTTTCAGCTTTGTATGTTGAAAACTCGTTCCGGAAAAGAATTGTACACAATGATTGGTCTTGCCAGGTATATAACTTGCTCATAAAGTTCCTGATGTGTAAGTATTAGGATGTAAATATTTGTAATGAGAGTTTGTATAAAGTATAAATAAGAAATTAATATTTCATACTCATTTTCAAGTAAGATTAAGGATATTAGAAAATTTTATTTTCCGAAAGCAACCAGCTTTCCTTTTTATTTAATATGTTTTAAAGAATTTGAGTTAGTCATGTACCCAAGGGGGGTGTTACATCAGTGGTATCAGAGCTGGTCGAGTCTTTCGGGAACCTTGGGGAATATGTATGTTATGTTTTTGTTGTGTGATCTCTGGTTGGTTAGTGTTTGGAATTGTTTCCTTATCGAAACAATGTGTGTTGGCTTATAAGTATATGTTTTTATCTTGATGGGTTACACGAGTTTTGACTTGTTGGAATCCATAGCTAGTAATTATGTTTTGGTTCATGTGTGACATATTCGGTCATCCTTTTTGGATTGTGTCAGACATTTGAATAGTATGTCTGTTAAGGTAGATTTTCTAGGAACGTTCACTGAGAATGTTCGAGGATTATCATTTGCGAAAGGATTTTCCGGGAGTGTTCCCTATAAATGTTTTAGGTTTGCTGCTAGCAAAGGATATTGATTTTCAATCGATCTAGTTCCTAGATTCTGGTTGATCTCTATCACTTTGTGTGGGATGTCGCCTAAAAAGTTAATCGAGTTAGACGACTCGATTCAACTCAAAGATCTGTGGTCTAAATAATTTGTTAGACCGAGTGTTTTCCATAGGAAGCACCAATGTTGTACGGAGGTTCGAGACTCCGCATGGATTTCGAACAACTCAACAAAATGATGATCAAGAATGAGTACTCTCTTCCGCACATAGTTGATCAGATTGATCAATCGCGAGGAGCTGTTGCCTTCTCAAAGATCGATTTGAGTACGGATTGTCACTGGATTAGAATGAGGACCTATGAAAGATTTTTGCGTCGTTGATTCAGCTTATGAGAAAAGATCAACTATTCACATGTCTGAGAGACTAACTAAGTTGTCTGTGAGTGCCCGATTCAAAGTGACCATACTAAGCATGTCTGGAAAGACCTGTGTGCTTGTTGGAACCAAGGCAAGATGATTTGAATCTTCAACCTTGGGTGAGTGTCTCATGATTAAGGAAATTCTTATCTGTATTGTTCATTCCTTTATGAACTTGTAAATCGACAACTGTTCCTCAAATTTCGATGGTTGTATTAGACAATCACTACAGTCAATTTCGTACCTGTAAAACTAATTTTCTAATCTTGATTTAAAGTCTATCATGATTTAGCAATTAGTCATGGTAATCAGTAATTTTAATTTACCCTAATGGATTTTCTTGTATGTGAGAATTTGTACTCACATTTCTGAATAATCCTCAGTGTATTAGACATTCGAGTGGATTGATTTGATAATATTCATTGACCTGGATATTTTCACATTTCGTTGAAAGAATTTGTTACGACTGTATCTTGAGTTGTAACACCGATAACTTCGTGATAACAGAAGTTTCTTGATGAAAACTTAGTCTAATCGCTTCTACTTTTGGTAGAGGTGACCAAGTATGATTTTTGGCTAGACTATTTTCCTTTTTAAAATCGTCGTCTTGTAAGTTCTTTGTACTAAGAATGAATCCTCATGGGATTAGAAACTATTCATCATTTGATTTCTTAAATCCGCTGGAAATTCTTGTGGAAAAATGAACTTTATTCGATTCATGTTTGTAAATATGTATTGATCATGCATTTTTACGCCCATGAACCTAATTGAAGAATTTTATTTCCATATTGGATGTTCCTGTATCTTTCAAATTGATGAAATTCTTCTCTGTGCTTTTGTGAAAATGAAATCAAGAAATTTCTTTTCTTGAAAATTTCTTTGTGATCTTTAAGACCATGTCTTGTTGTGATTCGATAAAAATTATCATTTGTTGATCAGTTTTACCCTAAACCTTTTCAAAAACGTCATTGACATGTAACCTATCTCAAGAGTTACGAGGATGTGTATCTGATTCATATCAGCATGTCAGAGTTAGTCAGGTACGGTGAAAGAGAGATAATTTGACAATTGAGACCTCCCTTGTTAAGATGTTGGCGTCGCCATGATTTTTCGTTATGAGTTGATGTGCGTGTATTCCGGCAAGTGTACCGGATTCGTTGTCAAGTAATAAAAAGATCGATCCCACGGAGACCGTGATCTCAAATCACATCTAATTATCAAATCAATTAAACTGGACTATATAAAAAAATATTTGGAAAAGATTTGATTTTGGAAATAATAATCAAGTAACAACCAAATTTAAAATTGAAATTAAACAAAATAGGAAAGTAAATCAATTTAGGGTAACTTGAATCCCAAGCAATCTCAATTTCATATCAAATTAGTTTCTACAGATCTATATATCACGCGTCACGGCCGTGACGGATTCTGCCTTGGAGGTTGCTTCACTGGTTGGTCTGTCATGACCGTGACCACCATCACGGCTAGGCTGTGATCAGTTTTGCCTGTGAGGGTCTGGTTCAGCTGACATGTCACGGCCGTGACCAGCTCTGACTTTTCCATTCTTTCTTTTCAGCTCCACTCGATCATGGTCGTGATGGCCATCATGGCTAGGCCGTGATGGGCTCTGTTTGGCTCATTTTATTCACTTTTCAAGCCCCATCTTCATGCAAGCTCCATCATGGTTAATCTTGAGCATTTAATCCTTAATTACTGCACAAAAACACCACAAAACCGCCTTACCCGTTCCAAGGTAAAAACTAACCAAAATCAAATTAGAAATGCCTAAACTATATGAAAATGCATGCAAAATGATAAAAAAATATGAGGTGCAATCACACTCATCAAACCACCCCAAGCTTAAGACTTTACTTGTCCCCAAGCAATCACTAAGGCCAGACAAGATAAACAATCAGAGCATGGATAGTCAACCAAGAACCCGAGTAACTAATCCAAGTGACGTTATTCAAATAAGAAACCAAGGGACAATCAATTTCAAGTCCAATTAGAAGCTTAGGTTTCCTAAATTCATATTCTCACTGATTCAGGCACTTTTCTCACCTCACTCGAGTGTTTAAGGGTATATGACAATTCGCTCAATTTCCTCAAGGAAGGTATTCTACCATAAGCTTGACTATTAACCAAATCTCTACTTTATTAATGAAAACACATAAGAATCAAGAGGTCTTTTATTTTGGTTGTAATGGGGCCATGGGATTAATTATCAGGTGGGGAAATCAAGAAAATGAAATTTCAAGAAGGCTGAACAAAATATCAAACAATACAAGGCATGTCAACCTTCTAAAATACCTTTTTGGGCTTTAGTTCACTTTTCAACCTTCCTTTCTTTTTTTTTCTATTTTATTTTATTTCTCACTTTCTTTTTCTCATCCCCTTCTCCATTTTTTTGGTTTATTTTATTTTATTTATTTAGAGAAGGGGAGATTTTCAGCTTAAGAGAAATATTTTTCTAACTTTCTCATCCCACAATTTATTTTTCAAACTACTTTTTTACCCTTTTTGCAATACTTTAAAAGGTGTCATACCAAGCATCATTCATCAAAATATTTCAAGGTACCAAGAAAAGTATTTTTTTTTTCTTTTAGGCTCAAAATTGGGCAACTAAGGGGTAGCATTTAATCAATAAAAGCTCAGAAGGCCGGAAAGATACCTAGTGCTTAATCATTTTGAAAAATGTTTTCAAAATTTTTTAAGTTTCAAAACGGTTTCAAGTCAAGTTCTAGAGAATACAATCCAAGAGAAATAAAACACTCAATCACAAAGAATGGGGTAGATTTAGTGAGTACCCCTTTTAGGCTCAAAAATCTCACATTTAGTAGTTTAAAATCAATGAGAAACATAATTCTAAGGAACCACGTGCTAATTATCAACTATCAAAAGATTATCTCAAGAATTTTTATTTTTAGCCTTATCACAAGAATACAAAAATTGGGTTCAAAAATTCACTGTCTCAATTCATTTGGCACCAAGTTCTCACAATTGGATGCATAATCTAAGCAAGGGGCAATCTAATCATGTGATCATGCAAAACTATGCCTACATGAATGCAACATGAAAAATGCAAAAAAAATGCAAAAATACCCCTACCCCAAGCTTAAAAACTTACATTGCCCCCAATGTAGATAATCAAGTCGTAGAGAGGAGAAATATGGAACAACTCACCGTGGTGGTAGAGGGTGCTGGCTCACATGCCAATCAAAGAGTTGCTGGAAAATGAGTCACGGCCGTGATGCTCATCACGACTAGGACGTGACCAATTCTGGTCTTCAGGGTCCTTCTCATCACGCCCGTGATGGATATCACGGCTGGTCCGTGATCCTTTCTGATCTTCTTTGGTTAGCTCGTCACGGTCGTGACCACCGTCACGGCCTAGGCGTGATGACTTCTGACTTTATTTTTCTTTGCCTTTTTGCTCTTACTGCTTTTATAACCTGAAAATACTTGGCAAAGCCATCAATTAGTGATCTTTCTTCTCTAATCTTCTCGAATTATTCAAAAACAAATTCAAAAACAAATGGAAAAGGGAAAGAAAACTTGAGTTGCCTCCCAAGAAGCGTTTATTTACGGTCTTAAGCTTGACCATACCCCCTTGGATCAACTGGGGTCAGCTAGGTGTGGAAGTGAAAGAACACCTCTCTTCCAAGGAAGTCCTTCAAAGAGCCTATTTTGTTCGTATGTCCAATTGCGCTTTTGCTTTACTCTTTTCACTCTGAGTTTCATGGCCTTACTTCCTCCCGGCGGAAGTTCTAGCTCCACATGATGAGAAATTCCAACTTCATCACCATTTGGTGCATCATTTGTCATGCAAAGCTTCGGAGTTGCTTCCACGTTAAGCTCTTCCTTCACCTCTGGAGGCATTATCTCGATCCTGCACACATGACTCTCAAAAGGAGGATTGTTATATGAGTTAGTCAAATCAAAATCCACCCTACCTTCCTCTACATTCAGAGAGAGTTTGCCATTTTTTACGTCTATTATCGCTCCAGCTGTGGCCAATAATGGCCTTACAAGAATGATAGGGAATTTAGAATTCCTGTTCATTTCCAATACCATGAAATCAGTGGGAATGAAAAATTTTCCTACCTTTACGGGAACATTCTCTAGTATGCCTAAAGGAATTTTAGTTGAGCCATCTGCGAATTGTAAAGAGAACTTGGATGGACTCAATCCCTTGGTTCCTAACCTCTCAAGGATGGTATGTGGCATCAAGCCCGCACTCGCCCCTAAGTCACATAAGGCTTAGTTTATTTTCACTTCTCCAATTGAGCAAGCAATAGAGAAACTTCCTGGATCTTTTAGTTTAGGAGGCATATTAGTTTTTATCATGGCATCCTTCTCTTAAATTAAGCTCTTGGTTTCTTTTTCTACTTGATTTTTCTTGACAAACCTTTGTGGGAAAGGTATTGGGGGTTGGTAAGGTGGTGGAGGGACATACTTTGGCTCTATCTCTTCATGTTCACTCATGTCCTCCTCACATTCCACATCCTTTTCAACTACCCCAAGCTTATCATCCCTCAAGTATATAGCATTATAGTGCTCCTTGGGATTAACTTTGGGTTGTCCTGGAAACGTATCCTTAGTTCTAGAATATGTACTAGCTTGTTAGGCAATCTGAGTTTCTAACATCTTATTATGGATGACTAAGTTATCTACCTTAGATGCTAACTCTTTTATTGCCTCATTGACTGCCCTACCTTGTTGCCTAAACTCTTCATTTTACTTTGTTTGAGTTTCAACAAAATTTTCCAAAAGAGACTCAAGTTTAGACTTTTGTACCTGAGGATACCCCGACGCGGGTTTCCTATTACCTTGGCCTTCCTGGAATTCGTGGTTCAACGTGTTGTTGTAGTTCCCGTAGGAGAGATAAGGATTATTCTTCCTCACTTGGTTGTAAGAATTTGGGGGAACATAGTTTGGCAACTTCGGGTTCGTGTCATAGAAATTGTGACAAGAGTTCACTTGTTCCTCGAAGCACCGGATCCATGAGCAATACCATGTGGGCACTCCATTATGTCATGTCCCTGCATTCCATAAATCTCACAAACAACATTAGTAGCACCTATTGAACTCACATTAGCCTTTTCAAGCTTACCAAAGCGTTTATTCAGTGAGTCAATTTTAACATAATTAGATCAGTGCTATTCATTTCAAACTTACCCCCCGAAAGCTTTTTTGGGTTATTATCTCTTTCCGAACCCCATTGGTGATAGTTGGTGGCCATGTTTTCAATGATATTCAATGCTTCAATCAGAGGTCTATTCATAAAGGATCCTCCAGCCGCGGAGTCAAGTGACACCTTCGAAGAGTAATCCAATCCGTTGTAGAAGGTATGCACTAACAACCACCTCTCGAGCCCATGATGTGGACAAGACTCCAGCAACCCTTTGTAGCAATCCCAAGCTTCAAATAAGCATTCTCCGTCTTTTTGGATGAAGCCGGTAATCTGAGTTCGTAGTTAAGCCGTCTTGGATGGAGGGAAGAATTTCTCCAAGAAAGCCTGCTCCAGTTGGTCCCAAGTTGACAAGGTTTTAGCGGGCACTTGCTTCAGCCAAGCTTTTGCCTTTTCAATAAGAGAGGAGGGAAACAACCTCAAGCGAATGGCATCAATCGGGGCGCCATGAATTCTAATTGCATCGGTGAACTCCAAGAATGTCTCCACATGATCAGTCGGGTCCTCCGAGGGCAATTCTCCGAATTGATGTTGCCTAATCATGTTAATTAGCATAGGTGGTATAGTGTAGTTCTTCGCCTCGATTTCTGGCCTAGCAATCCCAGTTCGCAAACCCCTAGCATTTGGGGCTGCGTAGTCCTTCAGTGGTTTGGTATCCAGTAGATTCGCCATAAGTGGAATGGGAATCAACCTCTCCCTCTCTCTTTGTAGTCTCCTACGTCTATGAAAGGTCCTTTTGGTTTCGGGGTCGACCTCAATAAGGTTTCCAAGACTTAGGGATCTTTGCATAAAAGAGAAAAACACCTATAAGAGAGAGATAGATACTCTAGAAAGAAAACGAGATAAATAAAAAAAAGGAATTTTTTTTTAAAGGAAATCATTAAAAAGAAAAAGTCAAGAAAAATCAATTTAAAAATTAAATTGAGATTCAAGAAAGCACAGTCCCCGGCAACGGCGCCAAAAACTTGATGTGCGTGTATTCCGGCAAGTGTACCGGATTCGCCATCAAGTAATAAAAAGATCGATCCCACAGAGACCGTGATCTCAAATCACAACTAATTATCAAATCAATTAAACTGGACTATATAAAAAAGGATTTGGAAAAGATTTGATTTTTGAAATAAGAATAAAGTAACAAACAAATTTAAAATTGCAATTAAACAAAATAGGAAAGTAAATCAATTTGGGGTTTTTCAGATCAAAAGGGATTCCTAGGAATTGGGTTACCAACAAGATTGTTCATGTTACTAAATTGACTACCCCTTGTTAATTATCAAAATTTGCTTTGAAGGCGAATTTATCCTAAATAAGTTAATGCTCCCTCTCGGGTTACAAAAACCGTGCCCAATCAAACCAACCCCTACTCTCGTGGTAATTGAATTTAGATTGAACCCTTTAAGCTTTGTGATAATTCGTGAACCCTCGAAGGACTGCTTCTAACTCTCGTGATTTAAGTCCTAAGTTTGATTCCTATAGATCCAATACCTAAGTTCACCGCTAGGTTCCTCCTTAGAGTATCTATGACATGCAAATAAGTGCGCACCAAATTTACAAGTAATTCATGCGATAGAAACCAAATCGAAAGCGAAATCGAAATTAACAAAGGGAAAACATCAATTCATAACATAAACAAATCTTGGGCATGGCCCCAATCCCTAGAAATAAAGCTACTACTCAAGCATGGCCATGGTGATGGCAAGCTTGATTAACATGAACATAAATGAAAACCTAAGAGAAGAGAAGAAGAAGGAGAAGAGAAATCCTATATTTGCCTAAGAGTAGCAGCCCCAAAGCCCCCCCCAAAAAAATCTCCCTATTTTCGAGCCTAAGTGCTTTATTTATAGATTAGGGTAACTTGAATCCCAAGCAATCTCAATTTCAGATCAAATCAGTTTCTACAGATCCATATATCACGCGTCACGGCCGTGATGGCCATCACGGCCAGGCCGTGATGGATTCTGCCTTGGAGGTTGCTTCACTGGTTGGTCTGTCACGACCGTGACCACCATCACGGCTAGGCCGTGATCAGTTCTGCCTATGAGGGTCTGGTTCAGCTGACATGTCACGGCAGTGATGGACATCACGGTCTGGCCGTGACCAGCTTTGACTTTTCCATTCTTTCTTTTCAGCTCCACTCGATCATGGCCGTGATGGGCTCTGTTTGGCTCATTTTCTTCACTTTTCAAGCCCCATCTTCATGCAAGCTCCATCATGGTTAATCTTGAGCATTTAATCTTTAATTACTGCATAAAAACACCACAAAACCGCCTTACCTGTTCCAAGGTAAAAACTAACCAAAATCAAATTAGAAATGCCTAAACTATATGAAAATGCATGCAAAATGATAAACAAATATGAGGTGCAATCACACTCATCATGAGTCTATTGAAGACCTATAAGAGTCTTGTTTAAGTTCAAGTGATCGTGAACCGACTGACGAAGTCGACACCCTTCTTACCTGTTAAGATTCACTATGCAATGGAGAGACTAACCAAAATATGTACCAGAGAATTGGTGAGACTTCATGTAGTATCTTTAGGTATCTTTTCAAATGAAGACCCGAAGTTTACCAACTTTTATTGGTAAAGCTCGCTCTAAGTGTTGAGGACCAAATTGATGCTTAGCTCAATGGATCATTCCCGACTCGAGTGGGTGAGCGAGAAAAATGATCCAATCTTTAGAAAGTTAGTTGAGGAATAGTGGCGACTAGTAAGATGTGAATCCTTAAGATCAATAACAACAAGTGAGACAATTATTATAAACCAAATGTTGATCGAGGCAGAATACCATTAAAGGAATGTAGGATAATGATTAATGTCTGTAGTTGAGATTGGTTGTATGAGTTTAGAGATTTACAGGAAAGTGTCTATAGTGTTGGAACCAAAGTGGCTTTTGGATTAAATAATCCGTGTTTTGATGTTAACAAAAGGATTAAATTTGCTTTGCAAAGTGTTAGTTGATATCTAACAAGTTTATTTAGTTATGCAATAACACTTAAAATTATAAGACATGGAAACTTAGAATAAGTTTTCATTGGACTCATAAAGAGAAATGCATGTCCACCCGTGTAGACGGGCTACTCAATAGTTTGGTAAAGTCATTTATTTATTTATTTGAGTAGACTGGTTTCCTTAAGTAGAGGAGGCACTAAATTTTTACTAGACGGATTTTAAGTTTAAAATCAATTATACTAGTTTTAACTTGCGATGTCAGCGGACGGGAATACTTGGTAGAATTAGATAAAATAAAAAGTAAAAATCAAGTAGACGAGCTCTAAGTGCCACGTCACTAGACGGAGATTATGATAACTCACTAAGGAATAGCAAGTCCAAAGACTTGATAGACAAGCTCTGTATGCCACGTCATCAGATGAGCCTTATAAAAGGACGAACAAACCTAGTCTCACAAATAACTGGGTAGACGGAGATTTTTGAATAGACGAGCTTCTATCTCTTATGTATATGTTGTTCTAAAAATGAATAAATGCAATCTGACCCATATTGAATTTATTTCAAATGATTGATATTTATTTCAATAGAATATTTGTTCTTTCCATTTGTTTTATCCGGTTAATGCTTTGTTTCCTTGTGAGAAAAACATAGTACCATCGAGGAAATACAAAAAGCAAATAGTACAACGAGGAAATGAAAAATGACTTGTACGAATTCTTATTTACTGTTGGAAAAAGCTGGATTGTACACAAAGGAGGAAAGAAGGTTTTCAAGGTACAAATTGCTCAGAAGCAATGACCCTTTATTCTGTGCAAATTTGATAACCAAGAGTACATTTCACGAAGGTCACAATCAAGCTATCAGTCACAACGGATATCATGCATTCAATGTATCTCTAAACGGGACTATTCAAAATAACCGTTGAAGAAATATAAGTGAAGAAGAAGGTCACTACAAATAGAAGACCTCAAGTTCTGAAGAACAACTTTTGTCAATCGATAATTACTCATTCTAATATTCTTTCAAGAGCAAGAGTCTACATTCTTTAGTTTGAATATTATGGATATATTCATTTGATCTTAAACTTTCATATCCTCACACATAGTGAGTTAAGAAGATCATAAGTTAAATCTCTTTGTTAGAGTTAGAGCCTGAAGAGACTTGGTAAGAAAGGAATACTTGTAAGTCTGGAGAGGTGTTGAATACTTTGTTGTAATCTATTTGAAGAAATAGTGGATAAATCCTTCAAGTCGAAGGGACTGGGCGTAGCTCTTGGTTGGAAGAGAGTGAACTAGGATAAAATCCTTTGTGTGAATCTTCTATCCCTAACCTCTTTCAGTTTTATTCGTTTTTAGTGACTGAGGGCTTTTGACATTGCTTTTGTTAAAGGCTTTCAAAAGATCTATTTCTGCGTGCTTGCTTTCGTTTTTATCTTCTCGTGTGTAAAAATAGTTTTAAAGGTTGTTTTTTTTTCGAAAATTATTAACAAACACAATTCAACCCCCCTTCTTATGTTTGCCCGTGTCAAATTTAGTTGGTATCAGAGCTCAGCCTCGAAAGGGTTGAGCATCTAACAAGTGCTGAGGGAGTATGATCCAACAATCATGGATGCAGAAGGACAAGCTATCAACATACCTCCTCTCTTTGATGGAACAACTTATGACTACTAGAAGAAAAGAATGATGACCTTCTTGGATGCACAGAATGTAGATATTTGGGACCTTATCGAAACCGGCAACACAGAGCCAAGAGATGAAGCTGGAGCTGTTGTTCCTAGAGCCTAATGGACTCAAGAGCAGAAAAACCAACATCAGCTGAATCTGAAAGCTAAGCACTATCTCATGTGTGCTATTACCATATCTGAACATGATAAAGTTCACAGCTGTAATTATGTTAAAGAAATCTAGGATACCCTTGCCCTAGCTCATGAGGGTTCATCACAAGCGAATGAATAAAAAATAAGCATGCTGGTTCACCAGTATGAATTGTTTAAGATGGTTGATCATGAATCTATAGATATAATGTTTGGGAGATTTCAAACTATCACCAACAGTCTCAGATCTCTGGGAAAAACATATGAAAATAGAGATCATGTCAGAAAAATTCTGAGGAGCTTATCCAAGCAATGGAGACCTGATGAACGCTCGAATCCGCAAGTGTATGGCTTCGTCGTCAAGTAATAAAAGGATCGAATCCACAGGGATCGTGATCTTGAATAGCAATCAATTATTAAATCAATTAAACTGGACTAAAAAAGATTTGGAAAAGATTTGGTTTTTAAAGGATTAACTAACAATATCAAATATCTAAACGCAATCAAACAAAATCGCAATCAAATCAAATCTGGGATTTTTCAATATCAGAAGAGATTTTCAGGAATTGGGTTACCAACAAGACTGCTCATGTTACTAAATTGACTACCCCTCTTGTTAATTATCAAAATTTACTTTGAAGGTGAATTTATCCTAAAAAAGTTAATGTTCCCTCTCGGGATACAAGAACCGATCCCGATTAAACCAACCCCTACTCTCGTGGTAATTGAATTTAAATCGAACCCTTTAAGCTTTGTGACAATTCAGTGAACCCTTGAAGGATCGCTTCTAACTCTCGTGATTTAAGTCCTAAGTTCAATCCCTATAGATCCAATACCTAAGTTCACCGCTAGGTTCCTCCTTAGAGTATCTATGACATGCAAATAAGTGCGTACCAAATTCACAAGTAATTCATGCAATAAGAATCAAATCGAAAGCAAATTTGAAATTAACAAGAAGTAAAACGTCAATTCATAACATAAAACAAATCTTGGGCATAGCCCCAATTCCTAGAAATAAGACTACTACTCAAGCATTGCCATATTCATAGCAAGTTTGATTAACAAAAGCATAAAAAGAAAACCTACGAGAGGAGAAAAATTGGAGAAGAAGAGAAATCATAGTTTTTTTCGCCTAAGGTAGCAGCCCCAGGGATCCCTATTTTCGAGCCTTAGAGGACTATTTATAGTGTAGGGTAACTTGAATCCCAAGCAATTACAAAATCAGATCAAATCAGGTTTTAAAATTCCAGATATTGCGCGTCACGGCCGTGATGCCCGTCACTGCCAGGCCGTGACAAATTCTGTCTTGGAAAACTTGACATTAATGGCTTGTCACGGCCGTGATGGCCATCACGGCCTGGCCGTGGCAGGTTCTGACTTTTTCGTTCTTTTCTTTTCTTTTCAGTCTTGCTCGATCATGGTCGTGTTGGCTGTCATGGCTAGGCCATGATGGCCTCTGTTTGGCACAGTTTTCTTGCTTTTCAAGCTCCATCTTCATGCAAGCTCCATCATGGTTGATATTGAACATTTTAATCTTCAATTCCTGCACAACAATACCACAAAACTGCCTTACCCATTCCAAGGTAAAAACTAACAAAAATAAAATTAAAACTACCTAAACTACATGAAAATGCATGCAATATGATAAAGAAATATGAGGTGTAATCACACTCATCAAACTACCCCAAGCTTAAGATTTTGCTTGTCCTCAAGCAATAACCAAAGCCAGACAAGATAAACAATTAGAGCATGGGCAGTGAACCAAGAACACAATTATTAAATCCAAGTAATAGGAACATCCAAATAAATACCCAAGAGACAATCAATTTCTAGTCCAATTAGAAGCTTAGGTTCCATAAATTCATATATCTCACTAATTCGGGCACTCTTCTCACCTCACTCAAGTGTTTAAGGGTATATGACAATTCGCTCAATTTCCTCAAGGAAGGTATTCTACCATAAGCTTGACTATTAACCAAATCTCTACTTTATTAATGAAAACACATAAGAATCAAGAGGTATTTTATTTTGGTTGTAATGGGGCCATGAGATTAATTGTTAGGTGGGGAAATCAAGAAAGGGAAAATTCAGGAAGGCTAAACAAAATATCAAACAATGCAAAGCATGCCAACCTTCTAAAATACCTTTTTAGGCTTTAATTCACTTTTCCACCTTTCTTTCTTTTTCTCTTTTTTTTTTCATTTTATTTCTCCCTTTCTTTTTCTCATTCCCTTCTCAATTTTTATTTTATTTTATTTTATTTATTTGGAGAAGGGGAGATTTTCACTTAAGAGATATATTTTTTTTCTCTAACTTTTTCATCCCACAATTTAATTTTCCAACCACCTTTTTGCCCTTTTCGCAATATTTTAAAAGGTATCATACCAAGCATCGTTCATCAAAAATAAATCAAGGTACCAAGAAAATTATTTTATTTTATTAGGCTCAAAATTAGGCAACTAAGGGGTAGCATTTAATCAGTCAAAGCTCAGAAGGCCAGAAAAATACCTAGTGCCTCAATCATTTTCAAATATGTTTTCAAAAATTTTTAAGTTTCAAAACGGTTTCAAGTCAAGTTCTAGAGAACACAATCTAAGAGGAATAAAACACTCAATCACAAAGAATGTGGTAGATTTAGTGAGTACCCCTTTTAGGCTCAAAAAAAAACTCACATTTAGTAATTTAATGAGAAACACAAATCTAAGGAACCACGTGCTAATTATCAACTATCAGAAGATCATCTCAAGAATTTTTATTTTTAGCCTATCACAAGAATACAAAAATTGGGTTCAAAAATTTACTGTCTCAATTCATTTGGCATAAAGTTCTCACAATTGGATGCACACTCTAAGTAAGGGGCAATCTAATCATGTGATTATGCAAAACTGCACCTATATGAATGCGACATGAAAAATGCGGAAAAAAAAGCAAAAAACCCCCCTACCCCAAGCTTAAAAACTTACATTGTCCCCAATGTAAATAATCAAGTCGGAGAGAGGAGAAAAATGGAACAACTCACCGAGGTGGTGGAGGGTGTTGGCTCACATGCCAGTCATAGAGCTGCTGGAAGATGTGTCACGGCCGTGACGTTCATCACGGGCAGGTCGTGACCAGTTCTGGTGTCAAGCAAGTCCCCATCACGGGCGTGCTATACATCACGGCTGGGCCATGATCAATTCGGTCTATAGGAGCTTGCCTCTCACGGTCGTGACTTCCATCACGGCTAGGTCGTGATACATTCTGATCTTTTGGGTCCTTCTCATCACGATTGTGAGGGCCATCATGGCTGGTCCGTGATCTCCTCTGACTTTATTTTTCCATGCCTTGTTGCTCTTCCTGCCTTCATAACCTAAAAATACTTGGCAAAACCATCAATTAGTGATCTTTCTTCTCTTAATCTTCTCAAATTATTCAAAAACGAATTAAAAAGGGGAAAGAAAACTTGGGTTGCCTCCCAAGAAGCGCTTATTTACGGTCTTAAGCTTGACCATACTCCCTTCAATCAACCGGGATCAGCTGGGCTTGGAAGTGCTAGGACACCTCACTTCCAAGGAAGTCCATCAAAGAGCCTATTTTGTTCATACGGCCACATGCGCTTTCGCTTTGCTCTTTTCACTCTGAGTTTCGTGCCTTACTTACTCCCGATGGAAGTTTTAACTCCACATGTTGAGGAACTCCAATTTCATATTGTTTGATGCATCATCTGTCATGCAAAGTTTTGGAGTTGCTTCCATGTTAAGCTCTTCCTTCACCTTTGGAGGCATTGTCTCAACCCTGCACACATGACTCTCAAAAGGAGGGTTGTTATATGAGTTAGACAAATCAAAATCAACCCTACCTTCCTCTACATTCAAAGAGAGCTTACCATTTTTTACATCTATTATTGCTCCAGCTGTGGCCAAGAATGGCCTTCCAAGAATGATAGGGAATTTAGAATTCCCGTTCATGTCCAACACCATGAAATCAGTAGGAATGAAAAATTTCCCTACCTTTATGGGAACATTCACTAATATGCCTAGAGGAGTTTTAGTTGAGCCATCCTCAAATTGTAAAGAGAACTCGGATAGACTCAATTCCTTGGTTCCTAACCTCTCAAAGATGGTATGTGGCATCAACCTCGCACTAGCCCCTAAGTCACATAAGGCTTGGTCTATTTTCACTTCTCCAATTGAGCAAACAATAGAGAAACATCCTGGATCTTTTAGTTTAGGAGACATACTAGTTTTTATCATGGCATCCTCCTCCTCAATTAAGCTCTTAGTTTCTTTTTCTACTTGCTTTTTCTTGACCAACCTTTGTGGGAAAGGTATTGGGGGTTGGTAAGGTGGTGGAGGGACATACTTTGGCTCTATCTCTTCATGTTCACTCATGTCCTCCTCACATTCCACATCCTTTTCAACTACCCCAAGCTTATCATCCCTCAAGTATATAGCATTACAGTGCTTATTGGGATTAACTTTGGGTTGTCCTGGAAACGTATCCTTAGTTCTAGAATATGTACTAGCTTGTTGGGCAATCTGAGTTTCTAACATCTTATTATGGATGACTAAGTTATCTACCTTAGATGCTAACTCTTTTATTGCCTCATTGACTGCCCTACCTTGTTGCCTAAACTCTTCATTTTGCTTTGTTTGAGTTTCAACAAAATTTTCCAAAAGAGACTCAAGTTTAGACTTTTGTACTTGAGGATACCCCGACGCGGGTTTCCTATAACCTTGGCCTTCTTGGAATTTGTGGTTCAACGTGTTGTTGTAGTTTCCGTAGGAGAGATAAGGATTATTCTTCCTCACTTGGTTGTAAGAATTTGGGGGAACATAGTTTGGCAACTTCGGGTTCGTGTCATAGAAATTGTGACAAGAGTTCACTTGTTCCTCGAAGCACCGGATCCAGGAGCAATACCATGTGGGCACTCCATTATGTCATGTCCCTGCATTCCATAAATCTCACAAACAACATTAGTAGCACATATTGAACTCACATTAGCCTTTTCAAGCTTACCAAAGCGTTTATTCAATGAGTCAAATTTAGACATAATTAAATCAGTACTATTCATGTCAAACTTACCCCCCGAAAGCTTTTTCGGGTTATTACCTCTTTCCGAACCCCATTGGTGATAGTTGGTGGCTACGTTTTCAATGATATTGAACACTTCAGTCAGAGGTCTATTCATAAAGGCTCCACCAGCTGCGAAGTCAAGTGACACCTTCGAAGAGTAATCCAATTAGTTGTAGAAGGTATGCACTAACAACCACCTCTCGAGCCCATGATGTGGGCAAGACTCTAGCAATCCTTTGTAACGATCCCAAGCTTCGGATAAGCATTCTCCGTCCTTTTGGAAGAAGCCGGTGATCTGAGTTCGTAGGTAAGCAGTCTTGGATGGAGGGAAGAATTTCTCCAAGAATGCCTGCTCCAGTTGGTCCCAAGTTGACAAATTATTAGCAGGCACTTGCTTCAACCAAGCTTTTGCCTTTCCAGTCAAAGAGGAGGTGAATAACCTCAAGCGTATAGCATCAATCGGGGCACCTTGAATTCTTATTGCATCGGTGAACTCCAAGAATGTCTCCACATGATCAGTCGGGTCCTCTGAGGGTAATCCTCCAAATTGATTTTGCCTAATCATGCCAATTAAAAGAGGCGGTATAGTGTAGTTCTCCGTCTCAATTTCTGGCCTAGCAATCCCAGTTCGCAAACCCCTAGCATTTGGGGCTGCGTAGTCCTTCAGTGGTTTGGTATCCGGTAGATTCACCATGAGTGGAATGGGAATCAACCTTTCTGTTGCTCTTTGTCTTTATAGTCTCCCACGTCTATGAAAGATCCTTTCGATCTCGGGGTCAACTTCAATAAGATTTCCGAGACTTTGGGATCTTCGCATAAGAGAGAAAAATTCCTGCAAAGAGAGATAGATACTCTAGAAAAAGAAAAGGAGATAACTGAAAAAAAGAGAAAATTTTAATATATAAAAAAATCCAGAAAAATCAATTTAAAAATTAAATTGAAATTCAAGAAAGCACAGTCCCCAGCAACGGTGCCAAAAACTTGATGAACGCTCGAATCCGCAAGTGTACGGCTTCGTCGTCAAGTAATAAAAGGATCAAATCCACAGGGACCGTGATCTTGAATAGCAGTCAATTATTAAATCAATTAAACTAGACTATAAAAAGATTTGGAAAAGATTTGGTTTTTAAAGGATTAACTAACAATATCAAATATCTACACGCAATCAAACAAAATCACAATCAAATCAAATATGGGATTTTTCAATATCAAAAGAGATTTCCAGGAATTGGGTTACCAACAAGACTGCTCATGTTACTAAATTGATTACCCCTCTTGTTAATTATCGAAATTTGCTTTGAAGGTGAATTTATCCTAAATTAATTAATGTTCCCTCTCGAGATACAAGAACCGTGCCCAATTAAACCAAACCTTACTCTCGTGGCAATTGAATTTAAATCGAACCCTTTAAGCTTTGTGACAATTCAGTGAACCCTCGAAGGACCGCTTCTAACTCTCGATATTTAAGTCCTAAGTTCAATCCCTATAGATCCAATACCTAAGTTCACCGCTAGGTTCCTCCTTAGAGTATCTATGACATGCAAATAAGTGCGCACCAAATTCACAAGTAATTCATGCAATAGGAATCAAATTGAAAGCAAGATTGTAATTAACAAGAAGTAAAACGTCAATTCATAACATAAAACAAATCTTGGGCATAGCCCCAATTCCTAGAAATAAGACTACTACTCAAGTATTGCCATATTCATAGCAAGCTTGATTAACAAAAACATAAAAAGAAAACCTAATAGAGGAGAAGAAATTGGAGAAGAAGAGAAATCCTAGTTTTTTTTTGCCTAAGGTAGCAGCCCCAGGATCTCTATTTTCTAGCCTTGGTGGCCTATTTATAGTGTAGGGTAACTTCAATCCCAAGCAATTATAAAATCAGATAAAATCAGGTTTTAAAATTCCAGATATTGCACGTCACGGCCGTGATGCCTGTCACGGTCAGGCCATGACAGATTCTGTTTTGGAAAACTTCACATTAATGGCCGGTCACGACCGTGATGGCCATCACGGCCTGGCCGTGACAGGTTCTGACATTTTCGTTCTTTTCTTTTCAGTCTTGCTCGATCATGGCCGTGATGGCCTCTGTTTGGCACAGTTTTCTTGCTTTTCAAGCTCCATCTTCATGCAAGCTCCATCATGGTTGATATTGAACATTTTAATCTTCAATTCCTGCACAACAACACCATAAAACTGTCTTACCCGTTCTAAGGTAAAAACTAATAAAAATCAAATTAAAAATGCCTAAACTTCATGAAAATGCATGCAATATTATAAAGAAATATGAGGTGTAATCACACTCATCAAGACCCAAAGTTACTGCTATTCAGGAAGTCAAAAACCTGAATACACTCTCTCTGGAAGAGCTTCTTGGATCTCTCAAGGTTCATGAACTTTAACTTAATGAAGAAGAAAATTCTAGAAAAGGAAAATCTATTGCCTTAAAGGCGAAGAAAGCAAGCTCATCAAAGGTTCTCAAAGCTGCTGAGTCATCAAATGAGTCTGGATCCTCTGACAATGATGAAGCATCATACCAGGATGAATTGTCTTTCATCACCAGGAAGATTCAACATATGTGGAGAAAGAAAGATGGTTTCAGAAGGAAGTAATTCAACAACATTTTTTCCAAAGAGAAGTTAGACTCCAAGGAAAAAGGTCCACCCTTGTGCTTTGAATACAAGAAACCGGGTCATTTCAAAGCAGACTGCCCTAAGCTAAAGGATAAAAAGAAATTCTTCAAAAAGAAGAAAGGCATAATGGCTACATGGGAGGATCTTGATCTGTCTTCATCATATGAAGAAGCTAATGCGAAGGAAGAGGAAAATATCTGTCTCATGGCAGATACTGTATCAGAAAGTGAATACACTGATGATGAGGTAATGGACTCTGACCCGTCCACTCTTAAAATGCTTTTGATGAATTGTTGCATGAGTCGTCCATACAGTCACGAGAGTATAGGAGTCTCAAAAAGAAATTCTCTAAACTGTTTGGAGAATATGATAGGGTCTGCACTGAGAAACAAAATCTTAAAGATGAAAATGACATACTAAAATCAGTGAATGTGAGTCTGTAATAGCCTGATTTTAATTATGTTGTTCAACCGGTGAAAATATAATTAATTATATTTTAATATGAGAGTTAGAAAGTGCTTTTGAATAAAATAAAATCTTATTCATAGTCTACTTTATGGTAGAAGGTTACGGTAAAATTTCGGGTTGAAAATTCGGACGAAACCCGGTCTGCGCTTTTACTGACAGTAAAAGTTTACTGAGCAGAAAACCTAACTTTGACCCGTGAACGAAATGGTTAGTGTTTTTGTCTTGTTTTGAATGACTTTAGAAATTTTGGAAATTTTACGTTCGAAATTAAAATATAATATTTTATCCAGGTGAAATCATCGAAAACTACTATCGGAAACTTTAACCGGGTACACAACGAAGCAAGATGGGGAGATGAGATGATCAATGTGACTTGTTGGAAAAAGGAGTGACATGTTGATGTGAGTCAAATATCACATCATAAAGTAATCATCGTTACACTTTTTTAATATAATGTATTTTAATCCAAAAACCCATTTTTCTCTCACTTTCTCCTACCAAACACATCTTAGCAAAACTTGGAGCCCAAGTCCCTCACTCTCCTTCTCCCACACGCCACTTTCTCTCTCCCCCTCTATATAAACACTCATTTTCTTTCATTTTCACACTTTACACTCACATAACCAAGTTCTTCACTTCAAAACTCTATTGATTTTCTTCAAGAACCATTCATCTTCCCTCATTTCCTTCAAGCTCCAAGGGTAAAACTTCTTCTTATTACTCATCTAAGTTCTCCTCTTCACTTATTTGTTGAGTTTATGCCATGTTCATCGTTTTGATATACTTAGATCCATAACTTCTAAAATCTCTAGAAAATTATAGAAAAACCATAAAAATGTGAAACCAATTTCTATGATCTAGTTATGATCTCTATTTTCATCATCTAAGAGCATGTGAGCAAAGTAATTTTCCTTCCTATAGATCTAAATAGGGCTGAACCTATGTCTAAATGGACAAATGAGGTTTTGTTCAATTTTTTTAACTTAAATGAGGTTAGATCTAAACTATTTAGGGTTTCTATATTCCTAATCCTCAACTAATCTTAAGTTTCATCAAGTTTTATCTATTTCAAGTCTTAGATCTACTTCTTCAAAGATTATGTAAAAATGTTTAAAAGTGTTTGATGAGTTAAGATTATGGTTTTTATGCTTTTAGATACTTATACTTTTATGATCCAAGGGTTTGAATCCAAATAAATTTTCTAACCTATTTTGATGTTCAAGACCGAAACCCTAACCTTAGAGGTTAAAGGATTTTGTTTCATATTTTCAACTTCTAACAATTTATTCTAGTTATCTAAGACCTAAGCACCTAGAATCCAAAAGATTAGGGTGAGAAAATAATCATAGCCTCATTTTGAATTAGAGGCCGAACCTAGTATTAAAATGAACCTAATGGGAATTGTTTGATTAATCGTTGTTATGTGATGTTGGTTGAAGGATATCGGATATTCGTGACGTAGTTACGAAGATCGGGAAGTTCGTGAATCCGGTGTTAGCTCAGGTGGGGGAAAGAACCAACCTATCGTCTGAATGGATAAGTAGTAGATTATATAATAATTGTGTAGGGCGACCTAAACCCTACTAGTAGTCGAGTAATCGACAAGACCAAAATCACATTGGAAACCTTTTCTGAAAAATCAATGACGATTCAGGGATTGTAGGTTTATCGATATTATGTTGATTTTATATTGTTGATGATTAATTTGAGCTTATTACCTTTATTGAATTGATTTTGTACTATGTTAGTGATATTGGAATATTTTGATTGATATTGTGTTATGCATGATCTGCCTGGTTTTTATTATTATGCTTAGTGGTTTTTAAGCAAAGATATATATGTTGTCTAAGAGATGATTGTTTTGGGTGTGAGGATAATAATGATTTAGAAGTGCCTAACCTAGATGATGTATGTTAAAGAGGTGTTATGGCATAGAATATGTGTCAAGTTCTAATGGAAGGTTAAGGCACTAGGATGTTGTTAAAACGGGTTGGTGAGATTCAAGTATAGGTGTTGTTGTCCACAACCGTGTATTGGTAATATAATACACAAGGACAAAAGTGTATTGGTAATATAATACACAAAGACAAAAGTGTATTGGTAATATAATACACCGTGTATTGGTAATATAATACACGTAAAACACATCTGTGTATTGGTAATATAATACACCTTGTATTGGTAATATAATACACGTAAAATCAAGAGTTCTCACGAGACCACTTCCACCTTAGGGAATAGGTGTGCAACTATGGTGTATTTGAGTAGCATGGGATTGTGGGTAGATGATGGTATATATTAACTTGGGGATGATTCGTTAGTTATGTGTGTTGATTGTCAGTGGCAATTACTGTATAATTTACTATGACTCTCTGATTTTTTATGATAAAATTGTTTCTTATCCCTTGTATATTCCTATATGTTGTATTTTACCTCCTTGTCGAATCATACGAGAACACCCTGTTAATGAGCCTAACCAGGAGGAGTTGAATGGAACTCCCTACGAACCTGATACCGGAGGACGAGCTGTGACCCATGGTGATTAGGGTGTAGTTAGTTATGGCCAATGCGTCTTGTGAGACGTTTGTATATGTTTCCGCTTTGTTTAACTTAGGTATAAGGATATGTCTGTGAGGTATCCTACTGAGAGGATACCCTCGACAGTGTTTTGTAATATGTTTTATATACTTAGATTGTGATGTGTTTTCTATATGAAGCTATATACGTTATAAGTTAAGTTTTTCATTTTTTTTTACGTATTTTCACGTTAAGCGTGCGATTAAGTAATTAAATAATGAGGTTTTAATCTAATGACACAAAGGGGCACGGCGGGGTGTCTCGCAGTCTAGCTGACAAAATGGAGTGTGAGCCCGATGCTTCTTGTGAAGTTGCAAAATTGAAGCAAGAAATAACATATATGACAGACTCTCTGTCAAAGCTTGTTGGTGGCTCGGACAAGCTTAGTCTCATTTTAAGGTACTCTAGGTTACCACATGACAAATCTGGCATCGGTTATGACAAAGAGAAGCAAGAAGCATCAACAAAAGTCAACACCACATAGTCAGCACAGAGCTTCAAAAGCTCAAGCTAAAAATGCTAAAACAAAGTCTGGCCTGTCCAATACCTTCTGCAAAGTGTGTGGAAAGAATGGGCATACTTCATCTAGATGCATACATAATAAACATGCTAAGCATACTCGTCCAGTGACAACTAACAAGAAATGACCCAATTTCGTTTGGGTACCTAAAGATAAGATAATACTTGTTGCAGATTTGACAACAGGAAGAAAACATATGTCTTGGTACTTGGACAGTGACTACTCACGTCACATGACGGGAGAAAGGTGTATGTTCCAAAGCCTTAAGCCCAAAGATGGTGGCTGGGTTAATTTTGGAGGAAATCAGAAAGGGAAGATCATTGGTATAGGTAAAATTGGTTAACACCTTTTTTCTTCCATTGATAATATTCTTTTAGTAAGTGGCTTAAAACATAATCTGCTGAGCATAAGTCAATTATGTAACAGTGGATATGCTGTTTCTTTTGATAAGAACTTGTGTACTGTCTAAAAAGATGATGTATCAGTTTTATTCACTCTAAGAGGCAAAACAATCTTTATAAGATTGGCTTGGAGGACCTCTCAAATCAAAGTGTCTCATGTCTAGTGTCCATTGAAGATGAGGGATGGATTTGGCACAAAATGCTAGGTCATGTAAGCTTGAAATTAATTTCAAAGCTAATCAAGCATAACCTCGTGAGAGGGCTACCAAACCTTAAGTTCAAATCTGATGCTCTCTGTGATGCATGTCAAAAGGGAAATTAAGTCAAAGGTTCTTTTGAATCTAATAATATTGTTAGTACCAATAGACCACTAGAGTTGCTACACCTTGATATTTTTGGTCCAACAAGGACTGCTTCTGTCAGTGGTAAGAAATATGGTCTTGTTATAGTAGACGACTACACTAGATGAACATGGGTTATGTTCCTAACTCACAAGGATGAGTCCTTCAAGGTCTTTTCTGTATTCTAAAAATGTGTACAGAATGAAAAGACATGTGTATCACTTCAATCAGAAGTGCCATGGGGGAGAGTTTGAAAATGAGCTATTTCATAAGTTTTGTGAAGAAAGTGGTATTCTTCACAAGTTCTCAATACCTAGAACACCACATCAAAACGGTGTGGTAGAGAGAAAGAACGGGTCTCTTCAAGAGATGACTAGGACTATGCTCAATGACAACTCTGTCCCTAGACACTTTTGGGCTGAAGCTATTAATACTGCCTGCTACAATCAAAACAGATTATACATTAGACCTATCCTGAACAAGATTCCTTATGAACCGTGGAAAGGACGAAAACCCAACATATCTTATTTTTCACCCTTTTGGTTGTAAATGCTATATTCTTAACACTAAAGATCAACTTGGTAAATTTGATGCAAAAGTAGATAATGGAATCCTGTTAGGATATTCTGAAACTTTAAAAGGCTTTAGAGTTTACAATTCTAGAACTCTAGTAGTAGAAGAAAGTATTCATGTCAAGTTTGATGACAAACAGCCTGATAAGAAATTATCAGAGCTAGATGAAGCTTTTGCAGATCTTGATCTAAACATCTCAGGAGATACATCAGAGATAAAGACTGATGATCAAGCAGGCGACCCCACTCAACAACTAGAAACCTCAATTTCTCAACATGATACAGTTCAAAAATCTTGGTACTTCAGGAACTATCATCCACAAGATCAAATCATTGGAAACCCCAATGATAGGCTAAGAACCAGATCAACCTTCAAAGAGCAAGAAGACTCTGCACTAGTCTGAGTTGGAACCAAAGACAGTAGACGAGGCTCTGCTGGATGATGGCTGGATTATGGCTATACAAGAAGAACTGAATCAATTTGAAAGAAGTGAAGTTTGGAATCTGGTTCCCCTGCCTAAAGATAAATTAGTGATTGGAACAAAGTGGGTTTACAGAAACAAACTTGATAAAAATGGTAAGGTGGTGAGAAATAAGGCAAGACTTGTTGCTCAAGGTTTCTCTCAAGAAGAAGGTATAGATTATACTGAAACCTTTCCACCTGTTGCTACATTAGAAGCAATTAGAATTCTACTTTCATTTGCTACACATCATAGTATTATGCTTTTTCAAATGGATGTTAAAAGTGCTTTTCTAAAGGGCTTTATTAATGAAGAAGTTTATGTTATGCAACCTCCGGGTTTTGAGAGTGAAACTCATCCTGAACATGTATATAAGCTTAAGAAAGCTTTGTACAACCTTAAACAACCTCCTAGAGCTTGGTATGATAGACTAAGTTCCTTTCTTATGGAAAATGGTTTCAATAGAGGAAAGGTTGACACAACCTTATTTATGAAGTCTATTAAGTCTAATTCCATAATTTTACAAATATATGTTGATGATATTATATTTGGTGCTACTAATGAGACTCTATGCAAAGAATTCTCTAAGTTAATGCAGAAAGAGTTTGAAATGAGCATGATGGGAGAACTCAAATTCTTCCTTGGACTTCAAGTAAAACATATTATGGACGAGGTGCTCATCCACCAAACCAAGTATACAAAGGAACTCCTGAATAAGTTCAACATGGATGATTGCAAGCCAATGAATACCCCTATGAACCCCACGTCCATACTGAACAAAGATGATAAAGAGAAAAAGGTATACCAAAAGGTATATAGAGGTATGATAGGATCTCTTTTATATCTTACCGCATCCAGACACGACATTATGTTCAAAGTGTATGTTTGTGTGCTCATTTTCAATCTGATCCTAGAGAATCTCACTTGTCTGCAGATTAAGAGAATATTTAGATATTTGAAAGGTACTACTAATCTGGGTTTGTGTTTTAAGAAATATAAAGATTATGGATAAGTTGGATTCTGTGATGCTGACTATGCTGGAGATAGAATTGAAAGAAAAAGTACCAGTGGAGGATGTCACTTCATTGGAGCTAATTTTGTCTCATGGTCAAGCAAAAGACAAAGTACCATTGCCTTATCAACTACTGAAGCTGAGTATATTTCAGCTGCTAATTGCTGCTCACAACTTCTTTGGATCAAAAATCAATTGGAGGACTACAATGTGTTTGTAAGTAGTATTCCACTCATGTGTGACAATACTGCTGCAATTAATTTATCTAAGAATCCAATACTGCATTATAGAGCTAAGCATATAGAAATCAAACATCATTTCAATAGGGATTATGTGCAAAAAGGTGTGTTTGATATACAATTCGTAGATACTGACTATCAATGGGTAGATATCTTTACTAAACCTCTTGCAGAGAACAAATTTATATTTATTAGGAAGCATCTAAATATGTTGTGTGTAGATTAATTTAAGCGTTCAGATCTGATAATGTTATTCTGATAAATATACGACTATGGATTTTGTTTAATGCATGTTAAAAATTTTGTGTCCAGAGCATGATAAAACTTATTTGCGTCTATTGCAAATTCAACTGCATAACGCGTCTACCACTTTTGCTTACCGTGTCCATTGCATGTTAATATGCGCGTCCATACTTGCTTATGCTTGAACCCGTCTATGCATATATTTGTTAAATGCATTTATTTTGTCTTATAGACATATTTTTCTAGTATATTCTCTCTGCTGAGTCAGTAACTTCCATCAATCCCATCAAGACCTTTTTAGAGTTCCAAAATACCAACGCCGTTTTATTCTTAATGACATGTCTTGTCATTTTCTTTTAATTAATTTCCAAAAGAAAAACCTTTGAAATTCAAAACCTTTTAAGTAAGTTTCTTTCCCTCGAAAAACCTTTTACTACCTATCTTCCCCGACAACTATCTCTCTCAAACTATCGAGCTCTCTGTTTTCTCTGTCTCTGAACCCTATCCTTCAAACCTCAAAAATAGCTTCTTCTTCAACCTTCAACGTGGAAAAACTCAACTTGCCTTTTGAGCATCATTTCAACTTTGGAGTATTGGAAGACTATAACTTGGATATTAGCAAGTATATTAATGCTGCTGGCTGGGGAGGACTCTTCACAGAGAAACTCCCTGTTTTTCCAAACCTAATTAGGGACTTCTGGAGGAATGTTCGATTTTTTGATACAGACTTCTCCTATGTGGTGTTGAGAAAGAAGATTGTAGTTTCTGAGAACACCATTGCTGATGCTATTTTCGGTGCCCAGGAAGGATTGGTTCTCACTAAGACTTGGGAAGCTGATCTGGGTGGTTGAGACTATTAAAGTCTGTTTAATGAAAGAAGACACTATCAGAAATCACTCTTGGAAGGCTGTTGAAATGAAGGATATTGTGTGCATTCTTCACCAGCTACTAAATAAAGTGGTTCTTCATAAGGTTGGGTCCAAGGACAACTTCTCTTCTCTACACAAGTTCTGTCTCTGCCACCTCATGATCGAAACGAAGATCAATCTTCCAAGAATTCTGTATGGAAGATTTAGGGATGTTGTAATGAACAAGAATAGACTATCAGCATTTCCCTACTGTCACCTGCTTTCAAAAATCTTCAAGGCACAAGGAATCCATGAATATATTGCTGTAAGGACTCCTGAGGAACAAGCCAGAATTCTTATTGAAAAACCAATGTCACCTGCTGACTTTGGAAAAATAAACATAGCAAACATGAACCTCAGTACATATGTTGTTGCTGCTATTGCCAAGACTGAGGAATTGATAAAAATTAAAGAAGAAATGGTAGAACAAAACATGGCTGAGACTGTGGAGACAATGAAGAATATCATGAAAAAGACCACTCGCTCCCGGGAAGCCTATGTCTAAAAGGCCTAGTGGAATTGTCATCGGGAACCCTCTGCTGTTGCCCCTTAACCTACTATTTCCCAAAAGAGGACAAGAAATCTGGTGATGTCACAAGATGATGATGAGGATGATAAGTATAGAATTCCCATCAGCTCTGTTTTGAAGAAACAAAAGACTATTATTGTTTCGCCGCCCCCCTGTGCCATTCCAACCAGAAGGAGGTAACCACAGAGGAAAGCCAAAACTGTCTTTGAGACTAAGGTAACTCTACGTGCTAATGACCTTGTTAAGTTTGCAGTAGATGCCCTAGTTTCTAGCTTTGAGGATAGGATAGATGTTTTTCGGTACATATGTTAATAATGATATGACTGATGTACCATACCCCCCTCACCACAAACAAACCTTCTAGACCAACCACAAATAACCCTACCTACTAAATCAACCTTCCAACCAATTATCCCTGTTGATGACTGTAAGACTTAATGACTTAGAGATTTTGATATATGACAAATACAATTTAATGTGTATGCTAGTCTTTTAGTGTCAAATTTCAAAGACAGGTATCAAGCAGTGATCAACAAGTTCATTAAGTAAATTCAAAGAAAATATTCAAGGAAGAACTTGAAGGAATCAATGAGCTGCATGTAGAAATCAAAAGAGCAAAGTCAAAGATCAAAGGATCATCAAGACCAAGCTTAACGAAGAATTTTAGATTTAAGTCTTAGATGATTTGTAAGAGAAAGAAATCTCTTAGTCACAAAATAGCTCAACAAAAAAGATGCATGAAGAAAATCAATTTTCATAACCTGCATTAAAAGGAATAAGTTTTCGTTAATGAAAATGATTTTTGGAAATAAGAAGCACTCATCCACTAAAGTGACAGAAGCGCTCGTCCAACACAAGTGATAGAAGCGCTCGTCCAACACAAGTGACAGAAGCGCTCGTTGGTCGCGCTGTCGCGCACGCGCCAAAAAGAACGAGTGATTACAAAATAATGTAGTATAGAGCGACAACTCGGATCGTCTCTCAAGGACTCTTTAGGTGTTGTTATTATTAACAGAAAATTAGTAAAAGTTAGAAATGGGGGGTTTTGAGATTGGAAACTAAATTAAAGAAGCAAAACAGAAAACAAGGCAAGAAAATAGAGCAGTTACCAAATAAGCTAAAGCGATTAACCTACTGTTCTCAGTTTCCCACTATCATTGGTTCATGCAAATCCTAAGCAGATACTAATCCCCTCCCGGTTGTAGCAATAGTTAACAAACGAAACCACTACTACGGATGTATGTTCCTATTCCCGAATTAAACAAACGGGGTTAAGCCCTTCGTGAACTAAACGAACACGAAACGAACACACGCGAATTAAACAAACGCGATTAAGTATAAGAACATAGCATCACCGAAATGAATCAATACAATACTATACATTCCTGAATTAAACAAACAGAGACGTATAGCATCATATTGAATAGAGAGAAGTAAGTGAAAACATGAAATACAAGAACCTCAAGTGTTAACAGAAACCAATTACAGTAGATTAATCTAGGAGACTAGTTCTCCATTACAAAAGAAAGACAACAAACTAAAAGGAAAACAATAGCTAACAAGTTCAGAAACTAGCCAAAACTGGCTAATTCTGACTATCCTCTTCATTTCTGCCTAAGACTGCTTATATACATGTTTCTGGAGTCAGAGTACTCGCGAGGTGAAGCACTGCTCGCGAGGCGAATTACATGAAAGGTCTGCAACTCTTTGTCTTCTCGCGAGGCGAGCACATCCTTCGCGAGGCGAACTCTTCAACTTCCAACTGTTACGCCCGTGGCATTCAACACGCCCAAACCGTGATGGCTTCTGATCTTCCAAGACTCGCGAGGCGAAGGAATGCTCGCGGGGCGAACTCTTCAACTTCAGAATTGCCACGGCTGTGATCTTCAACACGGGCAAGCCGTGATCGTCTCTGACTTTTTCATGGTTGCAATACTCGCGGGGCGAGAGAGTATTCGCGGGGCGAGTGGCTCCAGATTTATTACATTTTATTAACCTGAAAATAGAAAATAAAAGTAAATAATTATTCAACTCTAAAACAACTAAATTAACATAAAAACAATTTACAGACTCAAAATACTACTTAGGAACAATCAAGTCTAATTTGGGTAAAAATGGTATAAAATAAGCACAAAGCCAAGGTCTTGACTAGTTATAAAACCAGTCAAACAGAGGCTCATCAAAATACCCCAAACTTAAACTTTGCTTGTCCCCAAGCAAACTACACTCAAAAACCTAAAAAGACTCAAGACCTGGCAAGCTTAAGAATTCAATCAACTTTCCACAGATTTCAAGCAATTTAACAAAACAATTTTTCTTCCAATGTTCCCCCCTTTCAAGCAAAGTAATCCCCACATTCATTTATTCTAAACAGTTGAGAAATTAATCATTCAGACAATCAGAAATCTAAGCAGGGGATCCAAATCACACACAAAAGGGAGATCACCAAATCCAAACAACTGCCTTCCTCACAAGGGAAATTTATGTTCACTCAATCGCTCAATTTGTGTCAGGCTATTAACAATTCACTCAATTTTCACTTTTAAGAGCACTTCCCATAAATTTGATTTTCATCTCTAAATGATTCCCACAGAAAACATGCAAGCAACATCAAAAGGTCTTTTATGGGTTGTAATGGGGCCTGGCTAAGGGTAGGATATACAAAGGTACTAGGCTGAAGACCCTAGGAACTAAGAGAGCATGAAACATTTTTACACTTTGAAATTCACTCAAGTTCCTTTCTTTATTTTTTTCTTTACACTTCTGGGTGGCTACAACCTTTTTATTTCTTTTTGGCATTTTTGCACTTTTTAATTTTTTTTTTCTGTTTTTCTTTTCTTTCTCTTTTTTTTTTCTTTTTTTTTCCACTTTTTTTTTTTTCAATCCCAAACAACACATTGCACCTGGTAGCCACCCCAAACTTAATTTCTTGCAACCAAATTTCTTACTAAGATTCCATGCTCTCCTAATCCTAAGATCGGGTTAACATGGTTTTTTTTCAGATTTTAGCTTGTAACATAAGGTTAACAAGAACAATAGGCTCATCAGGCTCAAAGGGCTAACTAGGGAACATGCATTAGGAATTGGTTATTTTTAGGCTAAGTAGCTAATTACAAAGAAAATGCCTAAATCATTTGAAGCAAACACATAATCATGCAAACCAAAAAGAGATTCAATCAAATTCAGGAAAGTGCAACTTAAAAAGTGATTTTCACACAGTCAAAAACATGTTGGAGGCTCAAAACCTCACCTGGACATTTTTTTGCAAATTATTTGAAAGAGATTCTATCCCTAGTGTGTGCTTCCTATCACCCCAAACTTATCATAAATCATGTCATCATAATAAAATCTCAAAGTTCAGTTTTCAATCATATGGGGATCATTTTTTCTAAAATTTTCAAGTCCTAGGGGGAAAACAGTCAACACTATCATGCAATTAATCTATGCAAAATCAATCAAATCCAATAAACTTGCCAATAAAAGACTCAACACACAAATACTCCTGAGCTTCTCAAATTATTCAGGAGCTTTATTAAAAACGAAACAGAAATAAATCAAGAAAAAGAAAATTAAAAAGGAGAAAGGGTTAAGAAAAGCTCATTCAGAGGCGGTTCCACCAGGATCCCACTGCCTGTAGCATAAGTCCCACGTGGTAGCCAAAGGACTGAAATTCATTCCAAGCCTCCCTAACTTGCAGCTTTGATGCGGGAGTGAGCACTTGACAATTATGATGATTTCGCCGAGTGCGGTGGACTTCTCACTCCCCTTCGGGTCACAGATGACCTCCTTCTCAATAAAGTCTCCCCAATAGAAGTGGGGCTCAACCTCTTGGATTGGCCATGGTGCAAGATCCAAGGGCTTAAACTCCATCACTGGTTCCTCAGGGGGAGGTGGCAAACAGTTAGTTGGGGTTACTGGTGTTTCCGGTGCTGCTGCAACTTCTGCAAGGTCTTCATCCACTACACTAACAAATTTTTCACCTGCTATACATGCAGAGATTTCAGCACACACCACACAAAGGTTAGAGTTAGTACATATATTACAAGAAAATGAATCAGAAAAATCTACAATGTCTGGAAATTCTGCAATTAGTTCATCATCCACCCCACTACTCTCAACACATTCAATTGTTTTACTTGAATCATCTACTCCCAAAGGTTCTTCTTTATCTTCAGGCACGGGGGAGTAAATGTCCTCTTGATCCTTCTTTTCTAAGTTCCCTGAAGAAAATAATCCTGCAAACCGATCTGCATTTTCTATTTTTCCTGAAGAGTATAAACCTGTAAAACATTCTACACACAATGCAGTTCCATCACAATAACAAACATTAGGATCAGGGGATTCAACACTAAATTCATCATCAACAGAAACATTATCAGAATCATAATCAGAAGTATTTTCAAAAATAACTGGTGACTCTGTACGATCTTCCAGGGGCTGTGGAGGTAGCATCGCAGCCGAGTTGGCGGTAACTTGATCAATTAGAGCCCACAATTTCTGAGATTCAGCTTGGCTCCTCTGGTACTTAGCCTCCATCTTCTGTTGAAATTCCTCTATCATCCGTTGAGTTTGCTCGGCCATTTGTTGCCTCAGTCCTTCCATATTTGCACTTATCTGTGCAGTCATCTGTTTGCACAAGTCCTCTAGGGAAGGTTCGGAAGGTGTAGAGGTGGTCACTTGGGTAGGATAGTATGGTGGTGGCTCACTAAAATTAGGATAATACATGCATGGTTGCTCATAATAAACATTAGGCACATAATTTCGCATATAATTATCCATGGGGCAAAATTAAAATTTACAGACCAGACAAAGCAGACAAAACTAATTAGCAAAGCAAAAAGTTTTTTTTTTTTTTTTTCAAAAATTATTTTCTGCTAATAACAACAAACCAGAGTCCCCGGCAACGGCGCCAATTTTTGGTCGCGCTGTCGCGCACGCGCCAAAAAGAACGAGCGATTACAAAATAATGTAGTATAGAGCGACAACTCGGATCGTCTCTCAAGGACTCTTTAGGTGTTGTTATTATTAACAGAAAATTAGTAAAAGTTAGAAATGGGGAGTTTTGAGATTGGAAACTAAATTAAAGAAGCAAAACAGAAAACAAGGCAAGAAAATAGAGCAGTTACCAAATAAGCTAAAGCGATTAACCTACTGTTCTCAGTTTCCCACTATCATTGGTTCATGCAAATCCTAAGCAGATACTAATCCCCTCCCGGTTGTAGCAATAGTTAACAAACGAAACCACTACTACGGATGTATGTTCCTATTCCCGAATTAAACAAACGGGGTTAAGCCCTTCGTGAACTAAACGAACACGAAACGAACACACGCGAATTAAACAAACGCGATTAAGTATAAGAACATAGCATCACCGAAATGAATCAATACAATACTATACATTCCTGAATTAAACAAACAGAGACGTATAGCATCATATTGAATAGAGAGAAGTAAGTGAAAACATGAAATACAAGAACCTCAAGTGTTAACGTAAACCAATTACAGAGATTAATCTAGGAGACTAGTTCTCCATTACAAAAGAAAGACAACAAACTAAAAGGAAAACAATAGCTAACAAGTTCGTAAACTAGCCAAAATCAGGCTAACTCGACTATCCTCTTCATTTCTGCCTAAGACTGCTTATATACATGTTTCTGGAGTCAGAGTACTCGCGAGGCGAAGAAATTCTCGCGAGGCGAATTACATGAAAGGTCTGCAACTCTTTGTCTTCTCGCGAGGCGAGCACATCCTTCGCGAGGCGAACTCTTCAACTTCCAACTGTTACGCCCGTGGCATTCAACACGCCCAAACCGTGATGGCTTCTGATCTTCCAAGACTCGCGAGGCGAAGGAATGCTCATGCGGGCGAACTCTTCAACTTCAGAATTGCCACGGCTGTGATCTTCAACACGGCAAGCCGTGATCGCTCTCGACTTTTTCATGGTTGCAATACTCGCGGACGAGAGAGTATTCGTGGGCGAGTGGCTCCGCATTTATTACATTTTATTAACCTGAAAATAGAAAATAAAAGTAAATAATTATTCAACTCTAAAACAACTAAATTAACATAAAAACAATTTACAGACTCAAAATACTACTTAGGAACAATCAAGTCTAATTTGGGTAAAAATGGTATAAAATAAGCACAAAGCCAAGGTCTTGACTAGTTATAAAACCAGTCAAACAGAGGCTCATCACTCGTCCACTAAAGTTGTAGAAGCACTCGTCCACTAAAGTGACAGAAGTGCTCGTCCACTAAAGTGATAGAAGCGCTCGTCCACTAAAGTGACAGAAGTGCTCGTCCACACAGGTGACAGAAGCGTTCGTCCACTAAAGAGATGGAAGCGCTCGTCCACTAAAGTGACAAAAGTGCTCATCCACTAAAGAGATAGAAGCGCTCGTACACACAAGTCTTTGGACTTGCTAAGTCCTTAATGAGAACCTCCGTCCAATGACGTGGCATATGGAGCTCGTCTACTATCAACTACAAGCCCTGAGGATTGAAGACGGCGTCGATGTAGAATCTTATTTCAACAACCAAAATCAAGAAAATAGATTCTGTTATCAGACCCAAATCTGTTTTAATTGATCCCAATGACTATAACTTGTTTTCCTATATATAGAGGGATCAAAGGAACACTTTTATATATATCGAATACAATAGATCAGAATTACACGAAATCAATTTGAGAGATCAATTGTGAAAATCATTCATCTTCTTGCTTGAGCTTATTGTGAAAAGGGTGTTTCATTCTCATAAGTGCTTCAATTTGTATACCTGACTATTGAGAGTTAGGAATCAATTTTTCGTTCTATTTGATTGTAAAGAGAGGGGGAGTCTCTCTGTGTGATTAGGGTGAGGTATCCCTAAGGAAGAACATTGAGGCTCTTCACAAGAGTGTGGTATATCGAGGTGAAGGAGTGCTTTGTGGTGTAATGGTTTTTCAAGCTACCTGGCTAAAGCTTGTTGTGTTAGTGTGTGAAATCCCACAGGTGGAGTGGGGACTGGATGTAAGTCACAGTGGTGGTGACTGAACCTAGATAAATCTGGTTGTGTGGTATCTCTAAACTCAAACTCTTTAATCTCTGTCTTGCGCATATAATTGTGATCTTGATGTTCTAAGTATTCAATTGATATCAGTTCTTAATCTGCATAATCAGTATTGAACATTGAGTAAACTGTAATAATAACTGTGTATTCAATTCTATTCTCAAGGATCAATATTTGATTTGAATCTTGCATCTTATTTGATTAAATTCGAATAGCTTAATTTCTGTTTCTTAATCACTGAAACGAAAACCTGCAAGTTTGTTCTTGATTGTTAGTACTTGTATCTGAAACTTGCATAACTTGTTCTTAATCTTTAAAGGCTTAATCAGTTTCTGTATTTCGTTATTATTGAGTTTTGAACCTGAACCTATTATGTGATCTATTAATTCTGAATCAATCTTTCTTATCCTCATCATCTTCTATTCAAGATTTCATAAAAAGCCATTCACTGTTTTTGTAAAAGATCCTGAGGCAACTCTGATTTGAAAAGTAAAGTTTTTGAAAAGGAAGAATTTTTGAAAACTCAATTCACCCCCCCCCCCCCCCCTCTTGAGTCGTTGAAGCCAAAACAACAATGACCCTTGGTTCAACCAGCCTGATGATGGAATTTGCACTGGTGCCCCCTTTCCAAAAATCAAGAAAATCAACTTTCCCTATACTGGTCCATCAGTATTATATGAGGGAAAAGCTGAGAATTGGGAAAAAGTCAAGAGGATTGGAAGATTCTTTTCCACATCCACCAAAATGAACCTGAATCTATTCTAACCAGATGGTACCCTTTACCAAACAGAGTTGAGGACCAGGTTGAGGCTAAGCACAATGGATTATTCTCGACTCGAGTGGGTGAGCGAGAAAAATGATTGAATATTTAGAAAGTTGGTTGAGAGTAAGTATAGTATCTATCTACGATCATATCTTTAGTCGAATGGATAAGTAGTGGCGAGAGTTTTGTTGAGGAATAGTTGTGACTAGTAAGATGTGAATCCTTAAGATCAATAACAACAAGTGAGCCAATTATTATAAACCAAATGTTGATCGAGGCATAATACCATTAAAGGAATGTAGGGTAATGATTAATGTTTGTAGTTGAGATTGGTTGTATGAGTTTAGAGACTTATAGGAAAGTGTCTATAGTGTTGGAACCAAAGTGGCTTTGGATTAAATAATCTGTGTTTTGATGTTAACAAAAGGATTAAATTTGCTTTGCAAAGTGTTAGTTGATATCTAACAAGTTTATTTAGTTATGCAGGAACGTTTAAAATTATAAGACATGGAAACATAGAATAAGTTTTCATTGGACTCATAAAGAGAAATGCACGTCCATCCGTGTAGACGGGCTACTCAATAGTTTGGTAAAGTCATTTATTTATTTAATTGAGTAGACTGGTTTCCTTAAGTAGACAAGGCACTAAATGTTTACTAGACGGATTTTAAGTTTAAAATCAATTAGACTAGTTTTAACTTGCCATGTCAACAGACGGGAATACTTGGTAGAATTAGATAAACGGAAAAGTAAAAATCAAGTAGACGAGCTCTAAGTGCCACGTCACCAGATGGAGATTATGATAACTCACTAAGGAATATCAAGTCCAAAGACTTGATAGACGAGCTCTGTATGCCACGTCATCAGACGAGCTTTATAAAAGAACGAACAAACCCAGTCTCACAAATAACTGAGTAGACGGAGATTTTTGAATAGACGAGCTTCTATCTCTTATGTATATATTTTTCTAAAAATGAACAAATGCAATCTGACCAACATTGAATTTATTTCAAATGATTGATACTTAATTCAATAGAATATTTTTTTTTTCCATTTGTTTTATCCTGTTAATGCTTTGTTTCCTTGTGAGAAAATCATAGTACCATCGAGGAAATACAAAAAAGTAAATAGTACAATGAGGAAATGAAAAGTGACTTGTACGAATTCTTCTTTACTGCTGGAAAAAGCTAGATTGTACACAAAGGAGGAAAGAAAGTTTTCAAGGTACAAATTGCTCAGAAGCAATGACCCTCTATTATGTGCAAATATGATAACCAAGAGTACATTTCACAAAGGTCACAATCAAGCTATCAGTCACAACGGATATCATGCATTCAATGCTATCTCTAAACGGAACTATTCAAAATAACCGTTGAAGAAATACAAGTGAAGAAGAAGGTCACTACAAATAGAAGACCTCGAGTTCCGAAGAACAATTTTTGCCAATCGATAATCACTCATTCTAATATTCTTTCAAGAGCAAGAGTCTGCATTATTTAGTTTGAATATTGTGGTAATATTCATCTGATATTAAACTTTCATATCCTCATACATAGTGAGTTAATAAGATCATAAGTTAAATCTCTTTGTTAGAGTTAGAGCCTGAAGAGGCTTGGTAAGAAATGAATACTTGTAAGCCTGGAGAGGTGTTGAATACTTGGTTGTAATCTATTCGAGAAAAAGTGAATAAATCCTTCAAGTCGAAAGGACTGGACGTAGCTCTTGGTTGAAAGAGAGTGAATCAGGATAAAATCCTTTGTGTGAATCTTCTATCCCTAACATCTTTCAGTTTTATTTGTTTTTACTGACTGAGGGGTTTTGACATTGCTTTTGTTAAAGGCTTTTAAAAGATCTATTTGTGTGCTTGCTTCTGTTTTAATCTTCCTGTGTGGAAAAATATTTTTAAAGGTTTTTTTTTCGAAAATTATTAATAAACACAATTCAACCCCCCTTCTTGTGTTGCCTATATCAACTTCATATAATAATTTTCCCTAAGCTAAATGGGAACAGTAAAGAGGAGTTTTGGAGTAAAGCTAAGTTGTTAGAAAAGTTCAAGAGTTATGATTTTGGATAATTCAAACTGAAGTGATTCCTTTTGGCTGTAGATGCATGATTGAGTGTAATCATTTTCTTTAAGGTTGAAATGTAAGATTATGATATGATTTGGAGTGGTGGAATATGTTCAAAGGAAACTAAGAATACAATTGTATACTATGAGTAGGAAGTTGATATATGTTGTGGTAAGGTTAGTTGTATCTTGTTAATGACTATGAGAGTTAGATGTGTGGAAGTCAGTTTTTCTAGTGGACCAGTGATTAAGGATAGAAGTGATTGAGTTTTGGTTTTGTTCTTCATGTGGGAGGAACTAAGATACAGTGTCATGAATAGTGGATATAATGTGGTGGTAGAAATTTCGAGGATGAAAGAGAACGACGTAAGAATTGATTATGTTATGGTTAGCAATAAGAGGAATGAAGCGACTAAAAATACAACATAGAGTCTTGGATGGAAATTGATGTGTATGCTGTGAGAGAAGTGAGACTTAAGGATGTAGAGGGAAATTTTTCTAATGGATTAGTATTAAAGGAAGAAGAGATTAAATTTTGATTATATTTTTATGTGTAGAAGATTAAGATAAAATTGTTAATGACAGAAAGTATGAATTGAGGATAATCAATTTGATTATGAGGATAAGTAGAACGAAAAATAAGTATTAATTTTGTTAGTAAGTTACGAAAGTCATCTAAGGGAAGTACAACGTAGGATCTTGGGATTGAGAAGAAATTACAAGATCCTGTCTAGATTCGAGTCACGAAATTTCGAGGACGAATTTTTTTTAAAGTGGGGTAGTAATGTAAAACCCCGATTTTTATGTTTATATATTTATATTATTTTAATTGGATTGGTTAATTATATTGATAATTATTTCAATCTATTTTTATGTGGTTTGGTTTAAGTAATTTTAATTACTCGTTTAAAATGATTTTATTAAGTGCGTTAGCACTACTTTATTTCAATGCAAGCACGCTTACCAGACAATAATATTATGTTATTGTCACTATTAATATTTATTTAGAAAAATATTTTAAATGATATGATTGAGAGAAGAGTATTTTCATATTTTATGCTATTTACTTTTAGAGTTGAAAATAAATTGGTTTGACATTAATCGGAGATTAATTTTAGATATTTGATTTCATTGGTTGATAAATTCAACCATCAATCTTTACTCTAATTTGAATTTTAAAATATATATATATATATATTTACCACTCATTATTTTTAGATCCAAGGATCAATATTATTTATTTTTTTAGACTCAATATCAACCACTCATGGTCAGATCACGATACCCCACCCCCCAACTCTTTTCTTTCTTTTTCTTTCCTACTACTCTTTCTCCTTCCTCCCTTCAACATCATCTCTCTCCACCTTCAACTCATTCTATTTCTTCCTCTAAGAAGCATTGTCCCCACCCCTGTACAGCCACCGTCGCTGCTCGGAGCCGTTGCACGGAGAGGAGGACGACTGCACGTCTGTTTCGCTTCCTCCGCTATGCGAAACGCCGCCCCGTCGCGGGGAGCTTTTCCGGTTATCGCCAGCCCTCCTCAAGTCACCGTTTGACGATGCTACAAAGGGAGAAGACGATTTCAAGTTTGAATCTTGCTGGGTCGTCTTTGACATCGCGAAACGGAGCTCCACCGCCGTTGCCGCCGCAACCACATTTGGCCCCCGTTTCCTCTCCTCTTCATCTTGGGTAAGTGTTTTACCCCTAATCTCTTCTAGTTGAAAAATCCCCAAACTGATTTTGAAACCCTCACCCTAAGATTTTGATTTCGGTTTAAAAGTGTGAAATTAACTCTTGTTTTAATGCAATTGGGACTGTGGATTAATGTTTCCCTAAACCAATTTCATTATTCTTTAGTTAAAATGAGTTTTCCCCAAATTGATTTATGAATCCTAAAGTCCCAAATCTGATTTTTATTGAAGTTAGCTCCATTTTATAAAATTAAGTATTTAAATCAATTTAGACTAAGTGTTGGATGTTGAGAAATTAATTTCCGAATTTTCTGGTTGTGGAAAGTGCTTGGACTACCTCTCTGGGATATTGTCGTGGTTGTGTTGATTGGGAAAGACAGAATTTGTGTTTTAGGGAGCTCTCTGTACCTATCACAAAGTGTCAAAGTAAATCGAAATGTCAAGTCAAGTCAAGTCAAGTCGTCAGTGGATGTTCGATCTTGCGAAAATTCGTTGAACTATGAGTAAACTGTGGAACCCGGAATAAAGGATCTTTTCTGGTCAACAAAGGTAAAGGCAGTATACCCGAAGAGTTCCTAGTAGTCATATACTTAGTAATATGAATTGCTTGTGATGATTTATATTATGTTGAATTTATGTTGATTGACTATGGTGTATATATATATATATATATATATATATATATCTATATATATATATATATATATATATATATATGAATGAGACATATCTAGTAAGAATGATTTTTTTATGTGAGAGTGAGAGGGATTGATTTTAGCCGTTAGATAAAAATTAAAGGCTGAGATTAAAACCCTCATTTTATTAACTCACGTGTTGTCCTTCCCCATTTCCCCAAACTTCAACTACCGCACTGTGAAAATTGAATCTGAAAACTTCACTTAACCTATCGTCTTAGCAGTCACTGCTTGGAGGTGATTTTTTTATCTCTCTCCCCAATGTCATTTTCAAGTTCTCAATTTTTTTACCCCATTTTTCTTACACTGAAAAAATCTGAGCTTGGCAAAACCATTCAGTTTTTTTGACATTGTTGGGGTTTAGTGATGAAAATCGGTGCTTCTCAAGAACTTTGGCCAGCACCTGAAAACTTCTCAAAACCATCTCGTAGGTTTCCTTGTTTTTAAGGAAGAAAATAAAATAAAAAATTGAAAAATTGCATTCTTTGGTTGCTGAACAAATTTTATTTCCAGAAACAAGCATCTATGCTTCTTGGTTTGTTTCATTTTTTGTTTGAATCCGGTATAATACAGAAGATACATGATGCCACCACCTGGTTATGCCTATTAGTTCTACATATACCTCTCCAACGAATCAATGGTTCATAGACCAATTTTCTTTTATTTTAACATTCTATTATAATTCGTTGATGTCATGGTGGTGTCCTTTTTCATTCACGGTGGGTAATTCCACATTTAGACTTGAGAGGTTTTTTGCCTGGAATCGGAGGTGTTAAAGCAGGGTGAGGTGAAAACTTGAGAGCAAACAACGATGTGATATTATTGAGGAATATATTTGTTTGCGTTATTATTTAACTGAGACTGGTTGAGAATTGAAAATGTGTTTATTTGTAAACGGAAATGCTTATTAATTAAATGTGGTTGAACACAAACAAATAGATTCTGATTTCAAAGGAAAATGGAAGGGAACTAGACTTCCGTGCCGAGATTTCAGACTAGATTCTGATTACTGTAAAGTCGGACTAGCATTCCTACTACGGAGGACCTAGTTTTCCGAGACGTCGGACTAATGTTCAATTGAGGAAAAGATTTTTGAAAACTTTAATGATCTTTTTAAAAGACTAAGAATATGAGGTTTAGGCAGACGTGTCAATTGCGGTTTTCGAGCTACAGTTTCACACAGGGTGAACCGACAAATTTGAGAGTTACGGACCAAAGGCATGTTCTTGGGCTTTTGGGTCTTTGAGACATTCGAGCTCGAAATGCTTGGGGCTTTGCAACCTCTTGTCATGGAAATCGGTTACCCTGCACGAATGTACTCAATCAGGAACTTTCCAAATATTATTTAGGTGCGGATACGCGTAATCCTAGAACAATTAGAGATCAGACCTGAAATAAGTGACCGACTCACAACGCAAAACAATTGGGATATAGGAAATATCGCGGCCTATCATGCTCGACGAAAGGAGGTTAGGATCTCCGGAGATTGAAATTCTAGAATTGTGGATATTTAAGTGTTAAAATTTAATTCATCAAACATTTTTTGTTATATTTCTTTATTGAAATAATTATGATTGTCATGTTATGAATTGTTTACTTTTATAATATGCTGATGTGGTTGTGGAATGTGTATATATATATATATATATGACTGTTATCTTTTAAACTTTTATAAAAAAAAATCTTTTAAACTCATATATTGGTAACTTACTTTTGTATTATTTTCTGTGTTTTGGTTCTCTTTGTTGTGGTGTACTTTTTCTTATACAGATGAGGTAGAGGAGTTTCTAGATTCACTCGGGATCTTAGTCCCGATTTTTGAAGAGTCCGTTGAACGTGGTGATGACCACGGGGTTCTCTAGAGGATAGTTTTTAGAGCGACCAGTTTAGGATTTTCCTTTTGGATTATTTGGTTTGAGAAGGTTTTTACGTATGTCCTTTGTAAATTTTCAGTTTGAGTTTCAGCTTTGTATGTTGAAAACTCGTTCCGGAAAAGAATTGTACATAGTGATTGATCTTGTCAGGTATATAACCTGCTCATAAAGTTCTTGATGTGTAAGTATTGGGATGTAAATATTTGTAATGAGAGTTTGTATAAAGTATAAAGAAGAAATTAATACTTCAAACTCATTTTCGAGTAAGATTAAGGATACTAGAAAATTTTATTTTCTGAAAGTAACGAGCTTTCCTTTTTAATTAATATGTTTTAAAAATTTTGAGTTAGTCACGTAATATTCAAGGAGGTGTTACAGGCAGCTTCTCCTAAGGGTGGCAAATGGATGTGTTGGATAAATTTTTATTCGGATCTTAACGGATGGATTAAAAACAATCCATTAATCCATTATAATCCATTAAAAATTCATTAAAAAAAATTCAATCCATCCATGATCCATTAAATAAAATCCATCCGATCCATCCATTAACAACTTTTCATATATGGATATCCAATCCATCCGCTAAAATTTATTTTAAGAAATTAAATAATTTTATATCTCTTTTATCCATCCATAAAATATTTTTAAAAATAAAATAATTTGTGAAAAAAATTAAAATATTATCTCTAGCTCACCCTCGCTCTCTTTCTTCCTCTCTCTACCCTTTCTCTCTCTCCCTTTTTTTCCTATTATCTATCTTTACTCTCTCCACTCTATCTCACGACCATTTTATATCACGGTCATTTTTCTATTATTATATGGGAGTTATTGATTATGTGTATTTACAGAGGTTGTTTTGCCACAACGTTCCATGACATTGTTTTATGAAACTTGTTACGATTTTTTGTGCTTTCAATTAGTTAATATTTTTTTTCAAGTTTCTCTGCAAAAAAAAGGCAACGAAAAAATAAAAGTACGTGATAACATGGACTATAACTGATGCTTAAAAACAATTAATTAGTTAATACTTAATGTAACAAAAAAACAAAAAAAAATACAAATAAATAAAATAAAAAATAGTGAAGAAAAAATAATAGGGAACGGAAGAGAAAATTAGATGGAGTTTTTTTTTTTTTGTTACAAATGGAGGTTTTTTTTATTTGGTGAAAAATAATATGAAAAAAATAAATTGGTTTTGGAATGGATAAAAGTTGATCCATTACATTTTTTATTGTTGGTCCAATGGATTTTAACAGATATTGGATGGATCATAAACCATCCACTAAAAAAATAATCCAATCAATTTATATTATTTTTTTATAAATGAATGGATTGGATGAATTTTCTTATGGATGGACTGGATGAATAGTGGAGAAATGAATCATTTTGCCACCCCTAGCTTCTCCTATAATATTATTATCTATTATGAGATGTAACTTGTTTTTTTTATGAGATATAACTTGTTACCAATCAGTCCAACTACTTTAAAATACTTCTTTTGTTTGAGAGTCATTAGAATTTTATGCTAAAAAGAACTAAAACAAGAAACTCGAAAATCCTAGAAATAGATGGATAAATAATAAATTGGCACTTTCTTGAAGCTCAGGCAGAGATACTGCTGCTGTTGCAAGCCTATTTTGTAAGAATTAATGTCTCATGTGTGTGACAAATATTAGTGGTGGTTTAATATTTGAATGAAATGACATATTATTTAATATTTGAATGAATGGTTATGACTCTTGGGAATGAGTCTTTTCATAAAAGAATATATTGCTTGATGGAAGCATTTATAAAAGAAGGAAATGAAACATTTTCCTATCTCTGCCTAGAAAGAAAGTCTCCTAATTTCATCAAAGTTAGAGGCATAAAGAGGAAGGAAAGGGATAGAAGAGTTTTCAAGCAAAGAAGTATTAACATTTAAGCATGGAGAAATGTTAATGTTTCTATTCATCCTATTAGTGAAGACTATGAATTCTTAAGATCCTTATTAATGGCTCATGTATGATAGAGTTTACATGTGGTATCAAAGATTGTGTTAGGGAATTTATAGTTTTCCATTGATGATATTTGAATTCCCCAATTTTATGAACCCTAATTTTAAATATTGGGAATTTGTAAATTATGATTGTGATTTCCGCTGCACAGTAATTGTTAAATGTCTGTTTCAATTATGATTCTCCCTATATGTTCTCAATATATGATTAGACCATTTAAAAACATTTATTGGAAGTTCTTCTATGTGATTAATTGGAACTTCAATGAATGAAAATTTTTTTTAAAAAAAATGTCGTTTTTCAATTTGGAATTGATATGAACGTTCTTTGTATGTCCTTTTATGAGAATTTCCTATATCCAAAGGCTTTTACGTGATTGTTCACATCTCCCTGTACGTGTTTTCGGAGTTGTGAATTATGAAATAATAAATGACTTTCTTATAATTTTCATTCCATTATCGATGCATCCTAGACGTGATTGTTAAGTTTTGAAATGCCTTTCAATTATCAATCTTGGATGCTTGTACATGATTTCCTTTCAAATGTCAAATTTGAATAAAACTCCATGAACGTGTTTCAAAATGGGAATTAAGGAAAGGCATTTGAATGTTTATGAAATATGTATATTATATGATTAAATGTATGATAGATTTGTTAATCATCAAAATGGTCAAATCTGAAAGTTTATTTTAATTCCAAATAAATGATGATTTATTGCAGTTACCTATAGAATGTGATGTTATAAATGACATGATGATTGTTAGTTTATGGGTAAATTGAAGTTCATTGTTATAAGGCACTTATGGATCACCCAAAGGTTGATTAGTTGTTCTTATAATTAATGGACATGATTGATGGTGATGTGAATGCACTATTAATTTTATTTATATGTCCAAAGATAGTAAATGTTTCTAGTTAGTGCATACTTCATTGCCTAATAATGTTGACTGTATTAGCATCATTATGTTTGTTGTGCATTGATGTATCACCCAAAGGAGAACATTAATGTGCATCGAACGTTTAATGTTTATTGTCTGAATGTGATTGTATGTTATTTTATGACTCAAAGCATTAATGTGAAGCATGTGTTAATTGCAGTATATGTTCCTATGTCTTTACATTCGCATGCTACGTCTGTTTCAACATTTAATGGGCTGAACTTCTCTGAATGGAGTGAACAAATCCAATTTCACCTTGGTGTAATGGATCTTGATTTGGCTCTTCAAGTTGAGAAGCTTGCTGCTATTACTGATGCTAGTAGCACTGAAGAGAAGGCTCATTTTAAGGCTTGGGAAAAGTCAAACAGACTAAGTTTGATGTTTATGCGAATGAGCATAGCAAGTAACATTAAGTCTGCTCTTCCTAAAACTAAAAATGCAAAAGAATTTATGAAGAATGTGGAAGAACGCTCCCAAACTGCTGACAAGTCTCTTGCTGGGACATTAATGAGTACCTTAACCACCATGAAGTTTGATGGTTCTCGTACTATACATGAGCATGTTATTGAAATGATAAATATCGCAGCAAGACTTAAGTTATTAGGAATGGAAGTGGATGAGAATTTCCTTGTGCAGTTCATTTTGAACTCAGTACCTTCTGATTATGGTCCGTTCCAAATGAACTACAACACCATGAAAGATAAATGGAATATGCATGAATTGCACAGTATGTTAGTTCAAGAGGAAACGAGACTTAAGAATCAAGGAAGTCACTCAATCCATTATGTGAACCATCAAGGAGCTGGTAAGAATACTGATAAGAAACATGGAAAGGGGAAAGGACCACTAAAGATAAATGAGTCCTCCGTTAAGAACCAGAAGAAAGGAAAGAATGACAAATGTCATTTCTGTGGGAAATCTGAACATTTTCAGAAGGATTGCCCCAAACGTAAGGCTTGGTTCGAAAATAAAGGTGAGCTTAATGCTTATGTATGTTTCGAATCAAATTTAACTGAAGTTCCTCATAATACTTGGTGGATTGATTCTGGATGTACGACTCATGTTTCTAATACGATGCAGGGATTTCTTACGATCCAAACCATAAGCCCAAATGAGAAGTTTGTATTCATGGGGAATAGAGTGAAAGTTCCAGTAGAAACTATCAGGACTTATCGTTTGATCCTTGACACTGGACATCATTTAGATTTATTTAAAACTTTGTATGTACCTAATATTTCTAGGAATTTAGTTTCTTTGTATAAACTTGTTGTTGCTGGATACTCTTTTAAGTTTGGTAATGGATGTTTCAGTTTGTATAAGCATACATTTATGATTGGATCTGGTATACTTATTGATGGTTTATATAGATTGAATCTTGATAATCTATATGCTGAAACACTTATAACCTTGCATCATAATGTTGGAACTAAACATGGTTTAGTGAATGAACGTTCTGCTTATTTGTGGCATAAGCGCTTGGGTATTATTTCCAAGGAAAGAATGGTAAGACTTATAAAGAATGAAGTCCTTCCAGATTTGGATTTTACTGACCTTAATATTTGTGTGGATTGTATTAAAGGAAAGCAAACAAAACACACAAAGAAAGGTGCCACAAGAAGCATTCAGCTTCTTGAGATAGTTCACACTGATATATGTGGACCTTTTGATGTTAATTCTTTCGGTAAAGAAAAATATTTTATCACCTTTATTGATGATTTTTCACGTTATGGTTATGTCTATTTACTGCACGAGAAGTCTCAAGCGGTGAATGCCTTAAAAAATTATGTAAATGAAGTTGAAAGGCAATTGGACAGAAAGGTGAAAATCATAAGGTCTGATAGAGGTGGTGAGCATTACGGAAGGTATGATGAAAATGGACAACACCCTGGTCCGTTTGCTAAATTCCTAGAAAAGCGTGGCATATGTGCTCAATACACAATGCCAGGTACACCACAACAAAATGGTGTATCGTAAAGGCGTAACCGAACCTTAATGGATATGGTTAGGAGTATGTTAAGAAATGCATCTTTACCCTTATCACTGTGGATGTATGCCTTAAAAACTGCCATGTATTTGTTGAACAGGGTTCCTAGTAAGGTAGTTCCAAAGACACCTTTTGAACTGTGGACTGGAAGGAAACCTAGTTTAAGGCACCTGAATGTTTGGGGTTGCCAGGTAGAAATAAGGATTTATAATCCACAGGAAAATAAACTGGATGCAAGAACAATCAGTGGATATTTCATTGGTTATCCAGAAAAGTCTAAGGGGTTTAGATTTTATTGTCTTACCCATAGTACAAGAATTGTTGAAACTGGGAATGCTAGGCTCATTGAGAGTGGTGAAACCAGTGGGAGTGAAGCTTCACGAAATGTGGAGATTAATGAAGTAAGAATACAAGTTCCTTTGACTTGTGTTCCTACTGCTCAAGTTGTTGTTCCTCAAATTGTTGAACCGTATAATAATCAAGAAGAAGAACAAATTAATGTTCCCGATGTTGACAATGAACCTATATTAGAACAACCACAAGAAATAGCATTAAGAAGATCCCAAAGAGAAAGAAGATCTGCTATACCAAATGATTATGTGGTATATCTACAACAGTCAGAAAATGACTTAGGAATTGATGATGATCCAGTTTCGTTTTCACGAGCCATGAATGGTGATAATGCTGATAAATGGTTAGATGCCATGAAAGATGAGCTTAAATCCATGGAACAGAATGATGTTTGGGACCTCGTAGAATTGCCTGAAGGTTGCAAGAGAGTTGGGTGTAATTGGGTCTTTAAGACTAAGCGTGACTCTCATGGCAACCTTGAACGTTACAAGGCCAGACTTGTTGCTAAAGGTTTTACTCATAAAGATGGCATTGATTACAAAGAAACGTTTTCACCAGTTTTCAAGAAAGATTATTTCAAAATTATCATGGCATTGACAGCTCATTATGATTTAGAGTTGCATCAAATGGATGTGAAAACTGCATTTCTAAATGGGAATTTAGAGGAAGATGTTTATATGAATCAACCAATGGGATTCATAGAGAAAGGAAAGGAACACATGGTATGTAAACTTAAGAGATCAATATACGGACTTAAACAAGCTTCCCGACAATGGTATCTTAAGTTCAATGATACTGTTGTTTCTTTTGGATTTAAGGAAAACACTATTGACCGGTGTATATATCTGAAGATCAGTGGGAGTAAGTTTATATTTCTGATTCTGTATGTTGATGATATCTTGCTTGCAACTAATGATCTTGGTCTGTTAAGTGAGACCAAGAACTTTCTCTCTAACAATTTTGAAATGAAGGATATGGTTGAGGCAAGCTATGTGATCGGAATAGAAATATTCTGGAATAGATCACTTGGATTGTTAGGTTTGACTCAAAAAGCATATATTAATAAAGTTTTAGAGAGATTTAGGATGGACAAGTGCTCAGCATCTCCTGTTCCAATTCAGAAAGGAGACAAGTTTAGTCTCATGCAATGTCCAAAGAATGATTTGGAACGGAAACAGATGGAAAATATTCCTTATGCATCTGTTGTTGGGAGTTTGATGTATGCTCAAACATGCACGAGACCAGATATAAGTTTTGCAGTTGGAATGCTGGGTAAATACCAGATTTATCCAGGAATGGACCATTGGAAAGCTGTAAAGAAAGTTCTAAGATACTTGCAAGGAACGAAGGACTACATGCTTACTTATAGGAGATCTAATCACCTTGAGGTGGTTGGATATTCAGATTCAGACTTTGCTGGATGTGTGGATACAAGAAAGTCCACTTTTGGTTATGTATATCTTTTAGCCGGAGGAGCAATATCATGGAAGAGTGCGAAAGCGATCGGTCATTGTTGCATCCACTATGGAGGCTGAATTTGTTGCATGCTTTGAGGCCACCATTCAGGCTAATTGGCTGCGGAACTTTATTTCAGGACTTGGAATAGTCGACAGTATTGCCAGGCCACTGAAAATTTATTTAATAATTCCGCAGCTGTCTTCTTTTCGAAAAACGATAAGTACTCTAAGGGTGCTAAGCATATGGAAATAAAATACTTTGCTGTTAAAGAAGAAGTTCGGAAACAAAGAGTGTCAATTGATGATATTAGCACTTATCTTATGATTGCCGACCTTTTAACAAAAGGATTACCGCCCAAAGCATTTACTGGTCATATTGAAAGAATAGGCATTGTGTCTGCTAGCGAATGTTAAGTTATGTTTTTAATTCATTAATGATGTATGCATGACACTCTAAGCTTATTAATGTATAAGTTTCTAAAATTTTTATTTTCAAACTTATGTGTGCACAATTATGAATGATGATGTTGAAAAACATGAATGGTCTTTAAAATGACATTATTGTTAGACATATTATGTATTTCTCATGAAAGTGTCATATTAGGAAGAAGACTAATATAGTAGTGCATGGAAGGAACTATGTCAAAGTAGGAATATATGACCACCATGACTTATTATTTCTTGTTCTTAAATATGATTTACGATGAAACAATTGTCCTTATTTATGCGCATTATGATTGAGAATTTATTGGACCACATGAGGTTGTACTTTGTCACATGAGCCAAGTGGGAGAATATAAGAATTAATGTCTCATGTGTGTGACAAATATTAGTGGTGGTTTAATATTTGAATGAAAGGACATATTGTTTAATATTTGAATGAATGGTTATGACTCTTGGGAATGAGTCTTTTCATAAAAGAATATATTGCTTGATGGAAGCATTTATAAAAGGAAGGAAATGAAACATTTCCCTATCTTTGCCTAGAAAGAAAGTCTCCTAATTTCCATCAAAATTAGAGGCATAAAGAGGAAGGAAAGGGACAGAAGAGTTTCCATTATTGATTGAAGTTCAAGCAAAGAAGTATTAATATTTAAGCATGAAGAAATGTTAGTGTTTCTATTCATCATATTAATAAAGACTATGACTTCTTAAAATCCTTATTAATGACTCATGTATGATAGAGTTTATATATTTCCCTTTCCCCATTACGTTAAGAAAAAGAAATTGAAACACAAAATATCGTTCAGCCAAATTACCAATTAACTTGCATTTGTGCCTCCTCTAGCCTTTAACTGAGTCGATGATATTCTACGCCACGTAAGGGTGTTCATCAACCAATCCAAACTGATTCAAACCGTAAAAATCGAATCGAAAAACCGAATAAACCGAAAATCGAAAAAATCGAAAACCGAAAAAACTGCAAATTTTTATTGGATTGGATTGGATTTCGGATCCTCTAGTGAAATCCAATCCAATCCAATCCCAACCGATCTATTATATACATATACTATTAATTTTGAAATTATAGTATTACTCATACTTAAACATTATTCTTCATACTTCTATGTCCCTCATTCTCTTTAATATTTTTGTTGGAATGACATATATGAGACTATTTAGAATAAATATTAATGTCTTGAAGTTATATTTTGCTAAAAGTTTTGATGCATAACATATATATATATATATATATATATATATATATATATATATATATTTGATTGAGTAAACATGAAAAATAGGAAATCAATTATGTAAATTAGAAAAATAATTAGCTATAATTTATTTGTAGCCGATTCAAGGGGAAAAAATAGAATAAGTGAAAGTAAATATAGATAATTAATATAAAAGAACGTGTTAAAAAATGTCAATATTTTTTTTCTTCTCAAACTCTCATATTAAAACGAAGATTATCTTTTATTCACTATTAAATAAGTAGAAATGACACTTGACATTCGAAAAAAAAAATATGACAAAAACCGAATTATCTAATCTAATCCAAACTGCATTTGATTGGATCGGATCGGATCAGATTTTTTTAATGAAGCAAACCGATCCAATCCAAACCGCACGATGTTTTTATAATTGGATCGAATGACTTTTTAGCTCAAAATCGATCCAATCCAATCCACGAACACCCACTAACGCCACGTAGGAATTTCCACGCCTTGGTTTGGACTTGATTTTTCTGGACAATGAACTTTGGACACCGTTGCTTTGTGTACGTTTGTTGATGTACAATAGGAAGGGATTTTATAAATTTAAGAAAACTATTAAATTGAAACAAATTAACTTCTTTCGCTTAATGTGTTTTTTAATTGATTTAGTTTTAGTTTACTTAAACGAACCAGCCATCTCAAATATATTATTATTGGCATATATCTCATTTTAATTGTTATATTTTTTAGGAAGAAAAAGAAATTCTATCTCTTACACAATTTTTTTGTGGATTATTTAGTTCAAATTGAACTGATATCTACAAAGTTCAAACCTTAAGATTTATTATTTTAAATATATTTCTTACTTCTAACACCATGGAGAGGTGATTCATATCTAAAATGTCATCCGATTTGAACATAAAAATAAGTTGTAGTGTGATTAGGATTAAATTTATTATATCATCAAATTCAACCCGATCTTAATTTAAATCAATTTGAATTGATTTGATAATTCAATTTTTATTTTTTATTTGTATAAATTTTCTATTTAAAATATTAATTGATTATATACTCGAATTAGATGTATTTTCCCTGGGGGTGGGGGTGGGGGTGGGGGGTCTTTTGTTTTTAAAATGAACATAAGCATATATTTATCATTAGAACTTAGTCTCTGCAGTTGCGCGCGAAGTATATCATGAGAAATCAAAAACAGAACATTAGTGAATTGAGATTTTTATGCAATTTATGAAATCAATATTGGATAGACCATTACTTATTCCCTTTAAATTTATTCTATATTAAAATATGAGAGGACAATACTCAAGCACAATTTTATAGGTACATTATATGTTATTTTCTAATAATACAGCTCATTAATAAAAATATAATAAACATAACAGTTGTTACACATGTTATATTACTATTGAAAAATAACTTTTAATGTACCAATAAATTTATATAAAAATTAGAATTATGATATTTTGATACTAAAATTTGACATCATCCTCTAATTTTGAATAGGTTACTAATCATAATTTGACACCACGAAGGACGTCTCCCCGTAATGTCAAAATATCATAAGTTTTGTCGATTATGAGATGCTCCATATCCTTATTCTATCGCATCAATGTATGGTGAGTATACACAATCCCCAACTTAATTATAAAAAAAATGTTAAGAAAAAAAAAAAAAGAATGAAAAGATTGGAACATTCTTTCAACATTCCGATTGGATTCTATGTCAACTCTATGTTGTCTTTATCCTACGCTCTTTGAGCTATTCCCTTGTCGTTTTCAACGGCACTCCAACTTCACCAGCGAATAAAGTGATGAGCAGAAGAAGGAGAATGCGACGAAACCCTACCCAAACCCGAATCTCTCATACCATACAAAATATCCGATAAATAATTCCCCAAATCATCGCATGACAAGGCGACAGACTCCGACCCGACCCGGCATTTCTCATGGAGCTCCCTGTACTTCGGTATCAGCTTTGAAGCTATAGCCACTTTGATCTCGTCTCGCAGTTTCGGGTCTGATACGACCCACGAGACCTGCGTTCTGTAAGCTTCGTGAAACGCTGCGTTGAAACTCAGAAACACTGCCTTAACCTCCTCCGCTTTCATCTCGGCCGTCGGATTCTCCGGCAGTGACGTCAGCACCTTGCACCATCCCATCCTCTCGTACTTGGAAACGTACTCTCTCACCTTCTCTTCGTGCTTCGTCAACCAATCCTCTCCGAGAAGGAAGCTTAGGTTCGAGTTCCGCACTTTTACGACGACGTATTGCATGTTATTCGCGAGAAACAGGTAAGCGAGTGCAACGTCCTTGTAGAGCCTCGCTTTGCCGTCGAGCTTGCAGAGAACCATCAGAATCAGCCACGCGAGCCGCTCCGATATCGCTGACGACGGATTTTCCTCGCTGTAGTAAGACTCCGGCAATGGAGCTTGCGGCCAATCGGCTATTATTTCAGAGAGTACGCCGCTGTAATCAGCGAGGAACGTGATGTAGTTCATGACGTAGCGCGTGAGCGGGTGAACTCTACCGCCAGCCACCGGAATCTTCGACGATTCCTTCTGAATCGCGGATTCGAAATCCGATAGCATCGCTCTAACAGCTTGGCCGAGCCTCGCCTGGGAAGTAATCGCTTGTGATCTGATACTCGAGGTCGATTGGAATGAGAAGATAGATTCAATTTGTGGAAAATGATCGGAAATCGCTTCGTACAAGTCCAGTGTTCTGAACATTTTCTCTGGCGTTTTCTTGCATTTTGCCACGTATTCCGGGAATCCAAACAGGAACGTTGCACCTTCTCTGCAAATCTCAGCAAAACATGACTCCGCGATCTTGTTCTTCTCACCGAAGACGTAATCGCAGAGATTTCTCTCGCCGGGGAACAGAGTCCCGACGGCGACCTTGACGGCGTTCAACCAGCACTTGATTTTGAACTCGAGCACCTCTGAATTCATCTTATGAACCTGAGAGAATGCGCTCCTGTCTACTCCGAGATTGTAGAGAGCTTCATCCACAATCGACTTTCTCACGATGATGTAATTCTTCGCACACTCTTTGCCGTAACCGGCGTTGATCATGCACTCCGCAATGGCTCTCAAATCTGCCATCGCAACGATGGATATCCTCTCAGTTTCCGAAACCGAATCGAGATCGGAGAAATCGTCGTCGAAGTCGGAGACGTTGCTCCGGCGATGGGTGGAGGAGCTGCCGGAGACGGAATCCGGATCCAATCGGTCCCTATTATCGGATAAGATCCGATAAAACTCGTTTTCGAGTGTCTTCATTGCGACTTGCATTAACAATTGAGCTTGCACGAGGTTCTCGGAGGAGGAATCCCGTACGACGAGGTGCTGCATAGCGGATTGTAGGTTATTGACGGCGTTAAGGTACTGTTTGGCTTCCTGGCGTGTGTTGCTGAAAAGAGGGTTGGTTTTGTGGTAGGAACACGAAATAGGGTCCCGTTTGGTTATGAGGGAGCGAGCGGTTTCAATGTTTTCTTCCATTAATGAATCGGAGAATGTCTTGCGAAGAGAGGAGAGTGGTGATGGCGAAGAAGGAGGTGAGCGTTTGAATAAGTTTCTGAAACCCATATGAAACAGAAATTTGAATTTAATGAATGGATGGATTACTTGTTATGATTAATTGTATTTCTGCTGTGGGGTTTTAGCGTTTTCTCTTCTCTCAGAGAGATTTGAAGTTTGGGTTTTGGGGTATTTATAGAAGTGAAGGGGTTAAATTAAGGTTAAAGTAATTTTTGGTCAAGCAACTATTTTTAATTTCATCCATATATATAAAAAGTTATCAATTTGATCTTTATATATGATACTAATTTTTAATTTGGTCATCATCGTTAATTGGTCCCTATATAAGAAAACCAAATTACAAATTATTGTCACATGTAGGGATCAATTCAACAAAAAAAATTTGAAATCGATCCCTACATGTAACAATTATTTTCAATTTGGTCCCTATATGTGATAATAATTTATAATTTGATCCTTCTTATATAGGGACCGATTAGCGATGTCACTGTCACGATAAAGATCAAATTGATAATTTTTTATATATAAGGACCAAATTGAAAATCAGAATCACCCTATCTACCAAAAGATTTCTTTAATCTAAAATTAAAAAATAAAGATTGTTCGGGCGTGTCAGCTTGGGGGTGGGTCTGAACAGACTGTGGTCAGTGGAGAGTATAGAATAAAGAAGGATAGCGATATATGCGTACGCGGTAGAATTCAAAAACGTCACATTTTATTTCTGTTATTGACGCTTACGCTTACCTTCGTTTACGGTCACGGTTGTTAATATTTTCTCCGGTACGCAACTAAAACAATCCAAAATCTTTTAATCTAATATATAAGTAAATTTTTTTTTTGCAATCGTATATTTAATAATATTATTCTTACAATACATTTCATTTAATACATTTCATTCAATCATTATATTTACTGTAGACTATATGTTGCTTTAATTATTTTCTTATAATATGAACCTTAACTTTTTCCCTTCAAAAGAATAAGTTGCGGGGAAGCATCTAGTTAATCACAGCTCACTAGTTGCTTTCAAGTTAATGAGTCTTTCTTAATAGAACTGCTAAATATCACAAATGTTTTATACGAAATATGGCTATGAATGATCTGGCTTTTGCCATATTTCTCCTTCTCCCTTTTATTTTCTTGCTGTTTTTACCAGTTCACCTCTATTGTCTGTTACGAGTTTCCTTATTTCAAAAACAACACGTCTACTATATTATTCAACTCAATGTGACACCTCAAGCTCACCTTCACAAACGATATATAAGAAGAAAAATTTATACCCAGGAGATGTGATATCTCTAGTAGTGTACCCAAAAAAAAAAACATTTTCCTCTTCTCAGTTCAAAATATTGCAAATAAAAAATAAAATGAACCATCGCAGAAATAACACAAATTAATTTTTTATAAGCCCAATTTTTAAATTTTATTTTATTTTATTTAGGATTGTTACAAAAAAATTATTTAGAAAACAATGTCAATATCAAAATATACAATTAGCTACACTTGTGATTACCTTCCTTTTTTTTAACTCAATGATTACCAAAAGTCCAAAGCTTACGTATTATAACCATGGATGTATAAATAATCTTACCTTACACGGAGTTTTTCTTTTTTTTCTTTTCTGTAAGCTACCTTATACTGAATTTGAAATCATTAAAAATAGTGATTAAAATAAGAATGATTCTTAAATTAAACAAATGATAACTTTAATAAATTTTCAAATAATAATTGTTGTCAAAATTAAATCAATCTTACTACTACATAAATTGGATCTCGGCCCACAACCATTCCCCTTGAAAGCTACTTCATTGAATAACAATTCGAAACTTGGGGGCTTTTATTACTACTTAATTTGGACCCCAACTAAGGTCCATTCGACGACCCAATGCCCAATGGACCGAAGCCACTTCGGACTAGCAAGTAAGCCAGAGAAGATGGGAAGTCGAGAATCTAGAACCATTAAGAAACCATGCCATTCAAGCAATTTCGACGATCATGATCATCACTCCAGAATATCATAACGAGAGTCATCACCGGAAGATTCTTCGCGGTAAGGGTGTTCATCAATCGATCCAAACCGATTTAAACCGCAAAAATTGAACCGAAAAACCAAAAACCGAAAAACCAAAAAACGAAAATCGAAAAAATCGCTTTTTTTAATTGGATTGGATCGAATTTTGGATCCCTTAGTGAAACCTAATCCAATCCAAACCGATCTACTATAGACATGTACTATTAATTTTGAAATTATAATATTACTCATACTTAAGCATTGTTTTTCATACTTTTATGACCCTCATTGTCTTTAATATTTTTGTTGGAATGACATGTACGAGATTATTTAGAATAAATGTTAATGTCTTTAAGTTATATTTTGCTAAAAGTTTTGATGCATAACATATATATACTTGATTGAGTAAACATGAAAAATAAGAAATCAATTAAGTAATTTGGAAAATAATTAGCTACAATTTATTTGTAATTAATTGAAGGAAAAAATATGATAAGTGATAGTAACTATAAATAATTAACATAAAATAATATTTAACATAAAAGAACGTGTTAAACAATATTAATAATTATTTTTCTCAAACTCCCAAAAATTTGTCAAGGATTCTCTAAAATTTTCCTCACTCTTCATCAAATCAAATAATGGTTAATAAGAAACAAATAGTTGATATCTTTCATAAAGGTTCTATTGTTCTAGTATAGGGAGATGTTAGAATAGGTATTTGGCACCCTAAACTAACTCCCTTAAATGAAAAATATCTTTTGTTTTATCCACTATTAAATATAAGTAGAAATGACACTTGCTATATGAAAAAAATAAAGTATGACAAAAATCGAATTATCCAATCCAATCTAAACAGCATTTGATTGGATTGGATCGGATTTTTTTAAGGAAGCAAACGGATCCAATCCAAACCGCATATTGTTTTTATCATTGTATCGGATATTTTTTAGCTCAAAATCGATCCGATCCAATCCAATCCGCGAACACACCCTACTCCACGGAGTCATCATTGCAAGACAAGGATAACCAAGGACCAGGTCTTTATAAGACGGAGCGCGGATGGAGATCAGATCATCATCAACCCTATACACCTTTTATCCACTTTGGGAAGCTACTCAGAGGATAGTTCTAGGCAGAACAAATCCTAATATTTTTTATAATTAAAAACGATGTTTTATAAATCAAATCAATTTCCAAATTTTGTATTTCCAGACGTCCTCATTGAAAATAACAGCTTTCGCACTCAAGCATTTCCATTGAATAATGGTGGGTAGAATGTTAGTACACGTAGCATACTGTTGGAGTGATATCAATAGACCATTTCCCTCCTTTTGTTTCTAGCACATCACCCTTTGGTAAATGAACTTACGTGGTTAGTTGTTTGTGCTTCTGTTCTGTCTCAGAGTATGCATTATGTTTAGCAGTCAACTAATTAACCGAACGATTTAGTCACTTTCCCCCTTATTCTATTGCCTCATTTCAAGTATGTCTTTATCATGTTCGCTCATTTTTTTTTATCAATTACTTGATAACCCATGTCCGGTGTGATGTGTCGACTAGTTTTGCTTTGCTCATCTCACTTTGATCCAGTCATAGCAGCTATGTCATCCTTTTATTTCTTATTTTAATTTTGAAGACATTTTCTAGAGGCATAATTAGGTTTTGGTTGGTTTAAATTTATCATAAAGAAATGTTCAACCCGATTAAAATATTTTTTATTTTGATTTTTTTGACTGCATCATTTGATTTAGATAAGACATTAATTAAATTTGTCACAAAAAAAATTATAAGACATTAATTAAAGGATATCATCTCTACACACTCTCACACAATAAGCACAAATATAGTATTTTTTCAATAAGACACTCTTTTATTTAAATACTATAATATTTTTTATAATTGCATTACAAATAGTTATATATATGATACTCACAAATTTCTGGATATATTTTCGCACACACTACATTCTTCGGGATTTCCTCACACTCTATAACTCTGCCTCTCCTCAAACAATTGATGTGAACTAATTATGAAAATTTAAACTCACCCGCCTTAGTTCAATGGGCCTGCTCACCAGTTCCATGAAGTTTTGTTTTTCTGCTTTGTCTTTCCTAACTCTTTCTATTTTACCATAAAGGCTGATCCCAGTTTGTACGCCTTGGACGGCTAACTAACAAGCCACCACTACGTATATGGAATGGAACTAACATCCAAAAGGAGAAACTCTGCCTACTTAAGAAGACGGACCCCAATATCACTGTCAGTGTGTGACGTCACGAGTTAAATGTTAAGGTCAACCCATACCTGTTCTACCTAAAGCTATACCCCTCATTAAATTCATGGATGAAAATATTGTAACTCAATCGCTCTTTTTTAACCCTTCCTTCGTATGTGAAGGTTAAAATTGTTACAGTCTTGTAGGAACCAAAATTGAGCTGGCATCGCATGTGCGGAATGACAGCAGAGGAAGAAAAATTCTTCATCCGTGTGTACATAAAGAATTTCACGCATCCGAATTAATGAATTTGATCAAACTATATTCTTCAAATGAAACCGTCCATACTCCGGAATAGACATGGTTGGAAACGACCCACTCGGTGTGAGGTACATGTATGGCTTTGGTGCGTTTCTGTGAATTTCTGTTAGGCACACACTTCACATACTGTAGAAAACTCAATCTATATTTCAATGTGTTTGAGGGGTAAATAGGCTGAAAAAAAAAAAGAGGCTAAAATACAGTTTTAGTCCCCTTAGTTAGCACTATGGTGAAAATCGTCCCCCAACTTTTTTTTTGAGCGAAAATCATCCCCTCGTTTAGCAGTTTGGTAACATTAGTCCCTCTTATATGAGACCGTTAAATATTTAACAGGACGTGCCCACGTGGCTAATGGTCTGACACATGGCACGTCTAGATGTATAATTATAAATGATGATTAAATGAAATAGAAAAGAAGCGACATAAAATCTAAGCAGCCAAAACAAAATTTTTCTATCAAATAACAAATAGAAAGTGATGCCAAAACTATTATCCCTACTTGGACCCAACATTACACCTTAACTGCATATTTTCTCAATGGGAAGTACAATTCCTTCTTCTTCTCACGCTGTGTCTTCAAGGATGCCTATAGGAAACAAAAAGCAAATTCATTCCGCCATGTTAAGAAACAACCCTATTATGCCGAGAATATCAATTACACTCAGCAAACATCATACTAAATTACTAATTGCTAATCAAGAATCCCCCCACAATTCAAAACAGGTATAGGAGTTTAAATAGCACCAACAAGAACGAGGCTTGAATCAGCACAAGTGTGAAACATCAGCAAGTAATTTCCACGTTATATGTCCAAAAACAAGCAATTTTATCATCTACCCCTGAAGGAAAAGTGATGTGTGATTGCAGCAGACCTTCCAACCAATTTCCCTACCCCAATGGTTGAAATGGTACAAAATATAATTTGGAAAAAAAAATGTTATTTGAGAAGATTGATGATATCTAAACAGTCATGACCAACTTTCCAATAAATAAATAACATAATGTTTGGTTGGGAGAAATGGGGGTAGGGGAGGCATTTTTATAAATCTATCTTGTTTTGTTCAATATTTTGGAAGAGAGGGAACCAAAATTTCTCCCCACACAATATTGACTCCTATCCAATACTGGAGGTGAGGGGCGGGGATTTAAAACATTACTAAAATATTCTTATATTTTGAAATCCAAAATTATAAGGGTATATAGTAAATTAGTTTTAAATCCCTCTCCCTCCCCTTCGCTTGTGAACCAAACAAGATAGGTTATTTCCCACCACCTCTATTAGAATCAACCTCTCCTCTTAACCAAGTAGAATATCAAATTAAAATCCCTCGTCTTCCCTTCCTCTTATTTGAACCAAACAGCCTTAAAAAGCTTTCCGAGCATAAGCTGTTTTGAATACAAAACAATTTTAACAACCAAATCGAAACACTATTTCCACAATTTTTCAAGTGCAACCAGTAAAAAGTCTACAATATCACTGATGAGTGTGATTTCACCTCATTTTCCATGTACATTTCTGCATGCATTTGCATTTAGTTAGGCCATTTTAGTTGGATTTTGTTTAGTTTTTCACTTGGAACGGATAAGGTGGTATTGTGTGTTGTTTTGCAGGGATTTTTGATTAAATGCCCAAGTTTTAGCCATGAGGAAGCTGAGATGAAGAGAAGGCCTGAAAACTGAAGAAGAAGGGGGCCAAAAGTCGGGACTGTCACGGCCTGGCCGTGATGGCTATCACGGCCGTGACCCAAAACTAGCAAAAGTCAGAGACGATCACGGCTTGGCCGTGATAGAGATCAAGGGCGTGAAAAGTTGGTTCGCGACGCGAATGATTGCTCGCCTCGCGAGAGAGTGATTGTGCCAAAACCACCAAAGTCAGAGACGATCACGGCCTAGCCGTGATGTACATCACGGCCGTGACCCAGAAACCTCCAAAAGTCAGAAGCAATCACGGCCTGGCCGTGATGGGGATCACGGGCATCAAAAGTTGGCTCGCGTCGCGAAATAAGTGCTCGCCTCGCGAAAGAGTAGTTTGACCAGAACTGGAAGAGACAGAACCCATCACGGCCGTGACCGGCCACGAGTAATAAAAGAACTGAGCAGAACAGAAGAAGATTCATCCAGAGAAAACCCTAAAGAAAATCCTCTGCTGCTGTGGCTGTGTGCATCATTCCATGGAGCTCTCCCCTTTGTTCATCTCTGTAATTATTCCTTTTGTTTTACTTTCAATTATGTGTAGCTAAACTCCCCTTTTGTTGGGGTTAGACTATTGCTATCTGAACTTGGTTGTAAAATGACTTAATTATAATGCAGTTTCCTTGTTCTTTATGAGTGTTTGATTCCATGCTTAATGCTTTCTTAGGCTTGATCACCCTATGAATGATTAGTTGCTTTAATAGATAACTGGAAGGTTGGTGTTAGAGCTTGCTCACGAATCAAATGCCGGGTAGTTCATGAACCTAGGAATAGGTCTTGAGGTGCTTGCAATCTTATAAGTCTTTACTTAATGCAAAATCTCAGGTTAATCCATCTAAGGAATTAGGGTTTAACTTGGGATTTTAGGCTCAATGCACCTAAGGAATTAGGCTTGGGTATCTCTCGAAAAGACTTGATTGTCATATTAGAACTAGGAATCGTGTTAGTTATCATTTCATAACAATCAAGGGAGGATTAGCTTAGTTTAACCCCTTGACAATTCTATCTCATTGTTATTCATCTTTCGGTTTTCACATTAACTATTTGAAAAAAATCCAAAAAGAACAACAACATTTTCTTCTTGTTTGCTTGTTAGATGTTAGAACAACCTTCAATCCAAAATTCGATCGCCTAGATAGTAGTCAAATTTGCGAAGTGGTAATTGTCCACGATCCCTGAGAACGATATCCGGTCTTACCGTTTTATTACTTGCAACGAACCGGTACACTTGCCGAGTCCGTGTCAAGTTTTTGGCGCCGTTGCCGGGGATCGGTGTGCCAATATCACGAGTACCAAAGGGGACTCCTAATTTAGGCATTTTTACTGTTTTCCTACTGTGTTTTTTTTTTCGTTCTTATTGTCTGTATCTCTGCTGTGAATTTCTGCAAGTGCTGTTTTTCTGTTTGTTCTGTGCTACTCCGTTTGTTCAGTGTATGCGAGGTACAATCAACCCAGGTGAACTCCAATTCGAACCTGAGATCGAGAGACTCTGCAGAAGGAATAGAAAGAAAACCAAGGCAAGACAGAACAGAGAAAGAGCATCTTCTAGTAGACAAGAGCAGACAAGTTGAGTTACCCAAAGTGTGCAAGAACCACAAATTGAAATAGCAAATTGTCACCATGGCGTAAGAGAACGCACCAAGGAGAACAATGGGGGACTACACTTCCCCAGAGTTGATAGATGTGGAACTCCGATTGTGAGACCTGCAGTGGCACGCAATAATTTGAAATCAAGGCCTCACTTCTCCACCTTGTACAAAGACAAAACCAATTTGGAGGGTTGGAGAGTGAAGATCCTCATGCTCATATTGGTACCTTCATTGAGTGTGTGACACCATCAAGTTAAACGGAGCTTAGGTGAGGCCATTCGGTTAAGGCTTTTCCCTTTCTCTTTGAGGATAGAGCCAAGGCATGGCTTCAATCTCATCCTCATGGAAGCATCATCACCTGGAACGACTTGGTCGGCAAGTTTTTATCTCGATTTTTCCCTCCGTCAAGAATGATTAAGCCGAGGTCGAGATCAATGCCTTTGCACAGAGGGATGGTGAGTCACTATATGAAGCCTAGGAGAGGTTCAAGTCCTTACTCTGACTTGTCCAAATCATGAACTAGAGACATGGCAAACAGTCGCAACTTTTGTTAATGGGCTCAACAGAATTCAAGAAGTATGATTGAAGCGGCTGCAGGAGGTACATTGAGTCAAAAGACACGGAAGAAGCAAAGGACTTGATTGAGAACATGGCTAACAATGACTATCAAATGCCTAGTTCTCGGTCAATGGTCAAGAGAGGTGTTCTAGAGTGGATGAAATTGGTGCTCTCAAGGCACAAATGGCTATTCTTACCAAACAACTGGGGTCGGTTCATCTGCGGAATTCTCAACTACAAGTCTGTCCAAATTCAAGGTACCTCGGTGTGCGATTTTGTGGAGGCAACCATGCTAATGGAAATTGTGAGATCAATGTGGTTGGAAGTTCGGACAAGAAGAGGTAAATTATATGGGCAACCAAGGGCCTAGAAATGATCCTTACTCCAACACCTACAATCCCAGGGGTGGCGCATGACCATCCTAACTTTGGTTGGAGACAAGGGCAAAGTTCGAGTTCTCAAGCACGACCTCCTCAAGAGAGTTCAAGCAAATTGGAGAGCATTCTAGGCCAGTTCATGCAAGCCACTCAAGAGACTATGAAGAATCAAAATGCCTCCATCAAAAATCTTGAGCACCGAGATAGGACGGTTGGCAAAGCAAATGGCGTAAAGACCTCAAGGACAATTCCCGGGAGATACGAGAGAAGAATCCAGAAGGAAGGTTGCATGGCAATTATCACAAGAAGTGGGAGAGTGTTAAATCCACAAGAAAGAGAAGGAGAAGAAGAGGCAAGAGGAGCTAGAGATGATAAGGTACAATTTGAAGAGGTAAACAATGAAGAACCCGGAAATTCCCAAGATACTACCTCTATTCCTAGGTGTAGAAGCTGAAAAACCGCGAGAAGGAGAAATTGGTTGATGAAGAATTTGCGAAGAAGAAGACTAAAAGACAGATTCTGGAAGAGGTTGATAATCCCAAAGAGCTGCCCCATATTTTAGAATCCCACTACCCCAACGGTTGAAGAAGGAGGCAAAAGACCAGCAGTTTTCTAAGTTCTTGGATGTATTCAAAAAGCTACAAATCAACATCCCGTTTCTTTCAAGCTCTACAGAGATGCCTTCCTACGCAAAATTCATGAAAGAGATCCTTACAAACAAAAGAAGGTGGAAGGAGGAGACAAGGTGATGCTTATCAAGAGTGCGGTGCTATAATTCGAGAGGAAGCTACCAAGTAAAGATGAAGGACCCGGGTAGCTTCACTATCCCATGCACTATTGGTCATGTGAACATTAGGAGAGCATTGTGCGATCTAGGCGCAAGTGTCAACCTTATGCCGTTGTCCATTTTCAAAAAAGGGAATTGGTGAGGTAAAACCAACGAGAATTTCTCTTCAATCGCGGCATCGCTCCATTACATATCCCTATGGTGTTGTGGAGGATTTGTTGGTGAAGGTGGATAAATTAATCTTTCCAAAGAGACTTTGTGGTTTTAGACATGGAGGAGGATGTCAAGTTCCACTCATACTAGGGAGACCTTTTCGCAGCAACTGGTCGGGCTTTGATAGATGTGGAAAAAGGCCAGTTGAAATTCAGAGTGCAAGAAGAGGAAGTAACTTTCAATGTGTTGGACGCAATGCATCGCACGAGCAAGGAAGAGGAGTGTTTCCGCATGGAAGTGGTGGACACAATAGATAAGGAAGTCATTGCACATCAACACCACCCCTCTATTCCAGAGAAGAAGGAAAAGCCCAACATGAAAGCAAGTCTAAAGTTATGCAAAACAAATGATGCATCAGTTGGTGAGGAAGTTGGTCCTGCTCATCTTGTGAAAACGGAACCTCCACCAGGAAGGAGTAAGAAAAAGGGCAAGAGGCCCAGAGCGAAAAAGGCAAAGCAGAAGCACAATTGTTGGCCTTTTAAGAAAAATCAGCTCTTTACAGGAGTTTCATGAAAGAAAAGTGCTCTTGCAATTCTATGTACAGCAGATCCCGGTTAATGAAGGAAGTATCTACTCGTCAAGCTAGTGACGTTAAAGAAGCGCTTATTGGGAGGCAACCCAATTTTTATTTTTATTTTTTTTATTTTATTTTTTTATTTTTTTTATTTTTTTTATTTTCATCTTCTCTTTTGTTTTTGATTTCCCCTCTTGAATAATTTGAGAAGCTCAAGAGGTTTGTTAATAGTTTGTTGAGTGATTCCAGATTTTGAAGGAAGGAGGAGAAGAAGGGCAGAAGGAAACAAAACCAGAAAGCATGTGATTCAGCACCACTACCACTTTGGTGAGTTGTTCCAATTTTCTCCCCTCTCTAAACTTAATTATTTACATTGAGGACAATGTAAGTCTTTAAGCTTGGGGTAGGGGTAATCTTTTTGCTTGCATTGTAAATATTGCATTCATATAGGCTTTAGTCTTGCATGATCACATGAATTAATTGCCCCCGCTTAGATTGAGCATCCGATTGTGAGAGCTAAGTGCCAATGGGGCGATGATAGTGAATTTTTGGACCCTGATTTTATATTCTTGTGATATGGCTTCATTAAATATGCTTGAGATGTTCTTGGATAGTTGATGATTAGCATGTGTTTCTATGGATTTGTGTTCTCACTGGTTCTTGAACCGATGAATGTGAGCTTTTGAGCCATTAGGGGGCACTCACTAAATCTGCCCCCGTTCTTTGTGTAGAGTGTTTTCCTCTTGGATTGTTTTTCTCTAGAACTTGACTTGAAACCATTTCGAAACTTGAAAATTTTTGAGAATATTTTTGAAAAGGATTGAAGCAATAGGTGTTTTTTCTGGCCTTCTGAGCTTTGAATGAATAATGCTACCCTTAGTTGCCCCATTTTGAGCCTGAATGAATAGCATGCTTTTCTTGGTACCCTGAAATGTGTTAAATATGTTTATGAGGAACCTTCTAAAGTACTGTGCAAAAATGGGTTGGAAAATGTAGTTGGAAGTTTGGGATGATGAAAAGAAAAAAAATGAATCTGAAAAAATTTTACTTCTCTTGAATTGCAAAATCTTCCCTTCTCCAAATAAAAAAAATAAAAAAAAAAAGATAGACAAAAAGAAAAAAAAATGGGGATGGGGGTTACAAAAAGTATTTATAAGTAAAAATAAAAATAAAAAAAAAAAAAAAAAAATTGAAAAGAATGGTGGAAGAGTAAACTGAAACCCAAAGAAAGGTATTTTAGAAGGTCGTGCCTTGCAATGCTTGATTGTTTGTATAGCCTTTTGAAATTTCCTGTTTTTGAAATTCCCACCTGAAAATTGATCCCATGGCCTCATTACAACCAAAGAATAAGACCTCTTGATTCTTAGATGTTTTCATTAATAAAGTGAAGATTTGGTTGATAGTCAAGCTTATGGTAGGAATCATTCTTTGAGGAAAATGGAGTGAAATGTCATATTCCCTTAACACTTGAGTGAGTGAGTGAGGCAAGAAAGAGAGCCAAGCAAATGAACAAGCTTGGGGTGAGCTTCAAGTGAGATAGAGTGCCCGAATTAGTGAGAATGTGAGTCTAGGGAAACTAAGCCCTAATTGGACTTGAATTGATTGTCTCTTCTTTGAAATAATTGATCGCACTGTTGCTTGGATCATTTTACTCGGGTTCTTAGTTCACTATCATTGTCCTGGTTGTTTTCATCTTATGGCCTTGGTTTTTGCTTGAGGACAAGCAACATCTTAAGCTTGGGGTGATTTGATGAGTGTGATTTCACCTCATTTTCCATGTACATTTCTCGCATGCATTTGCATTTAGTTAGGCCATTTTAGTTGGATTTTGTTTAGTTTTTCACTTGGAACGGATAAGGTGGTATTGTGTGTTGTTTTGCGGGGATTTTTGATTAAATGCCCAAGTTTTAGCCATGAGGAAGCCGAGATGAAGAGAAGGCCTGGCGAACGAAGAAGGGGGCCAAAAGTCGGAACCGTCACGGCCTGGCCGTGATGGCTATCACGGCCGTGACCCAAAACTAGCAAAAGTCGAGACGATCACGGCAGCGTGATAGAGATCAAGGGCGTGAAAAGTTGGTTCGCGACGCGAATGATTGTCGCTCGCCTCGAGAGAGTGATTGTGCCAAAACCACCAAAGTCGAGAGCGATCACGGCCTAGCCGTGATGTACATCACGGCCGTGACCCGGAAACCTCCAAAAGTCGAAGCAATCACGGCCGGCCGTGATGGGGATCCACGGGCATCAAAAGTTGGCTCGCGTCGCGAAAATAAGTGCTCGCCTCGCGAAAGAGTAGTTTGACCGGAATCTGGAAGAGACAAATCCGTCACTACCGGCCGTGATGGCTATCACGACCGTGGACCAAGCCACGAGTAATAAAAGAACCGAGCGCGAGCAGAAGAAGATTCATCCAGAGAAAACCCTAAAGAAAATCCTCTCACTTCTTTGTGGGTGTGTGCATCATTCCATGGAGCTCTCCCCTTTGTTCATCTCTCGTAATTATTCCTTTTGTTTTACTTTCAATTATGTGTAGCTAAACTCCCCTTTTGTTGGGGTTAGACTATTGCTATCCGAACTTGGTTGTAAAATGACTTGATTATAATGCGCTTCCTTGTTCTTTATGAGTGTTTGATTCCATGCTTAATGCTTTCTTAGGCTTGATCACCCTATGAATGATTAGTTGCTTTAATAGATAACTGGAAGGTTGGTGTTAGAGCTTGCTCACGAATCAAATGCTTAGGGTAGTTCATGAACCTAGGAATAGGTCTTGAGGTGCTTGCAATCTTATAAGTCTTTACTTAATGCAAAATCTCAGGTTAATCCATCTAAGGAATTAGGGTTTAACTTGGGATTTTAGGCTCAATGCACCTAAGGAATTAGGCTTGGGTATCTCTGAAAAGACTTGATTGTCATATTAGAACTAGGAACTGTGTTAGTTATCATTTCATAACAATCAAGGGAGGATTAGCTTAGTTTAACCCAAGCAATTCTATCTCATTGTTATTCATCTTTCGGTTTTCACATTAACTATTTGAAAAAAATCCAAAAAGAGCAACAACATTTTCTTCTTGTTTGCTTGTTAGATGTTAGAACAACCTTCAATCCAAAATTCGATCGGCTAGATAGTAGTCAAATTTGCGAAGTGGTAATTGTCCACGATCCCTGAGAACGATATCCGGTCTTACCGTTTTATTACTTGCAACGAACCGGTACACTTGCCGAGTCCGTGTCAAGTTTTTGGCGCCGCTGTCGGGATCGGTGTGCCAATATCACGAGTACCAAAGGGGACTCCTAATTTAGGCATTTTTCTTGTTTTCCTCTTGTTTTTTTTTTCGTTCTTATTGTCCGTATCTCTCTTTGTGAATTTCGCAAGTCTGTTTTTTCGCTTTGTTCTGTGCTACTCCGTTTGTTCGGTGTATGCGAGGTACAATCAACCCAGGTGAACTCCAATTCGAACCCGAGATCGAGAGACTGCTGGAAGGAATAGAAAGAAAACCAAGGCAAGACAGAATGAGAGAAAGAGCATCTTCTAGTAGACAAGAGCAAGCAAGTTGAGTTACCCAAAGTGTGCAAGAACCACAAATTGAAATAGCAATTTGTCACCATGGCGTAAGAGAACGCACCAAGGAGAACAAAGGGGGACTACACTTCCCCAGAGTTGATAGATGTGGAACTCCGATTGTGAGACCTGCAGTGGCCCCGCAATAATTTCAAATCAAGGCCTCACTTCTCCACCTTGTGCAAAAAAACCAATTTGGAGGGTTGGAGAGTGAAGATCCTCATGCTCATATTGGTACCTTCATTGAGCCGTGTGACACCATCAAGTTAAACGGAGCTTCCGATGAGGCCATTCGGTTAAGGCTTTTCCCTTTCTCTTTGAGGATAGAGCCAAGGCATGGCTTCAATCTCATCCTCATGGAAGCATCATCACCCGGAACGACTTGGTCGACAAGTTTTTATCTCGATTTTTCCCTCCGTCAAGAATGATTAAGCCGAGGTCGAGATCAATGCCTTTGCACGGAGGGATGGTGAGTCACTATATGAAGCCTAGGAGAGGTTCAAGTCCTTACTCCTGACTTGTCCAAATCATGAACTAGAGACATGGGCACAGTGTCGCAACTTTTGTTAATGGGCTCAACAGAATTCAAGAAGTATGATTGAAGCGGGCGCAGGAGGTACATTGAGTCAAAAGACACGGAAGAAGCAAAGGACTTGATTGAGAACATGGCTAACAATGACTATCAAATGCCTAGTTCTCGGTCAATGGTCAAGAGAGGTGTTCTAGAGTGGATGAAATTGGTGCTCTCAAGGCACAAATGGCTATTCTTACCAAACAAGTGGGGGTCGGTTCATCGCAGAATTCTCAACTACAAGCTGTCCAAATTCAAGGTACCTCAGGTGTGCGATTTACGTGGAGGCAACCATGCTAATGGAAATTGTGAGATCAATGTGGTTGGAAGTTACGGACAAGAAGAGGTAAATTATATGGGCAACCAAGGGCCTAGAAATGATCCTTACTCCAACACCTACAATCCAGGGGTGGCGTGACCATCCTAACTTTGGTTGGAGACAAGGGCAAAGTTCGAGTTCTCAAGCACGACCTCCTCAAGAGAGTTCAAGCAAATTGGAGAGCATTCTAGGCCAGTTCATGCAAGCCACTCAAGAGACTATGAAGAATCAAAATGCCTCCATCAAAAATCTTGAGCACCGAGATAGGACAGTTGGCAAAGCAAATGGCGAGAAAGACCTCAAGGACAATTCCCGGTGAGATACGAGAGAAGAATCAGAAGGAAGGTTGCATGGCAATTATCACAAGAAGTGGGAGAGTGTTAAATCCACAAGAAAGAGAAGGAGAAGAAGAGGCAAGAGGAGCTAGAGATGATAAGGTACAATTTGAAGAGGTAAACAATGAAGAACCCGGAAATTCCCAAGATACTACCTCTATTCCTACGGTGTAGAAGTTGAAAAACCGCAGAAGGAGAAATTGGTTGATGAAGAATTTGCGAAGAAGAAGACTAAAAGACAGTATTCGGGAAGAGGTTGATAATCCCAAAAGAGTCGCCCCATATTTTAGAATCCCGTACCCCCATCGGTTGAAGAAGGAGGCAAAAGACCAAAGATTTTCTAAGTTCTTGGATGTATTCAAAAAGCTACAAATCAACATCCCGTTTCTTTCAAGCTCTACAACAGATGCCTTCCTACGCAAAATTCATGAAAGAGATCCTTACAAACAAAAAGAAGGTGGAAGGAGGAGACAAGTGATGCTTATCAAGAGTGCAAAGTGCTATAATTCGAGAGGAAGCTACCAATAAAGATGAAGGACCGGGTAGCTTCACTATCCCATGCACTATTGGTCATGTGAACATTAGGAGAGCATTGTGCGATCTAGGCGCAAGTGTCAACCTTATGCCGTTGTCCATTTTCAAAAAGTGGGAATTGGTGAGGTAAAACCAACAGAATTTCTCTTCAATCGCGACCGCTCCATTACATATCCCTATGGTGTTGTGGAGGATTTGTTGGTGAAGGTGGATAAATTAATCTTTCCAGCAGACTTTGTGGTTTTAGACATGGAGGAGGATGCTGAAGTTCCACTCATACTAGGGAGACCTTTTCTGGCAACTGGTCGGGCTTTGATAGATGTGGAAAAAGGCCAGTTGAAATTCAGAGTGCAAGAAGAGGAAGTAACTTTCAATGTGTTGGACGCAATGCATCGCACGAGCAAGGAAGAGGAGTGTTTCCGCATGGAAGTGGTGGACACAATAGATAAGGAAGTCATTGCACATCAACACCACCCCTCTATTCCAGAGAAGAAGGAAAAGCCCAACATGAAAGCAAGTCTAAAGTTATGCAAAACAAATGATGCATCAGTTGGTGAGGAAGTTGGTCCTGCTCATCTTGTGAAAACGGAACCTCCACCAGGAAGGAGTAAGAAAAAGGGCAAGAGGCCCAGAGCGAAAAAGGCAAAGCAGAAGCACAATTGTTGGCCTTTTAAGAAAAATCAGCTCTTTACAGGAGTTTCATGAAAGAAAAGTGCTCTTGCAATTCTATGTACAGCAGATCCCGGTTAATGAAGGAAGTATCTACTCGTCAAGCTAGTGACGTTAAAGAAGCGCTTATTGGGAGGCAACCCAATTTTTATTTTTATTTTTTTTATTTTATTTTTTTATTTTTTTTATTTTTTTTATTTTCATCTTCTCTTTTGTTTTTGATTTCCCCTCTTGAATAATTTGAGAAGCTCAAGAGGTTTGTTAATAGTTTGTTGAGTGATTCCAGATTTTGAAGGAAGGAGGAGAAGAAGAAGGCGAAGGAAACAAAACCAGAAAGCATGTGATTCAGCACCACTACCACTTTGGTGAGTTGTTCCAATTTTCTCCCCTCTCTAAACTTAATTATTTACATTGAGGACAATGTAAGTCTTTAAGCTTGGGGTAGGGGTAATCTTTTTGCTTGCATTGTAAATATTGCATTCATATAGGCTTTAGTCTTGCATGATCACATGAATTAATTGCCCCCTGCTTAGATTGAGCATCTGATTGTGAGAGCTAAGTGCCAATTGGGCAGTGATAGTGAATTTTTGGACCCTGATTTTATATTCTTGTGATATGGCTTCATTAAATATGCTTGAGATGTTCTTGGATAGTTGATGATTAGCATGTGTTTCTATGGATTTGTGTTCTCACTTGGTTCTTGAACCGATGAATGTGAGCTTTTGAGCCATTAGGGGCACTCACTAAATCTGCCCCGTTCTTTGTGTAGAGTGTTTTCCTCTTGGATTGTTTTTCTCTAGAACTTGACTTGAAACCATTTCGAAACTTGAAAATTTTTGAGAATATTTTTGAAAAGGATTGAGGCAATAGGTGTTTTTTCCGCCTTCGAGCTTTGAATGAATAATGCTACCCTTAGTTGCCCCATTTTGAGCCTGAATGAATAGCATGCTTTTCTTGGTACCCTGAAATGTGTTAAATATGTTTATGAGGAACCTTCTAAAGTACTGTGCAAAAATGGGTTGGAAAATGTAGTTGGAAGTTTGGGATGATGAAAAGAAAAAAAATGAATCTGAAAAAATTTTACTTCTCTTGAATTGCAAAATCTTCCCTTCTCCAAATAAAAAAAATAAAAAAAAAAAAGAGAGAGAAAAAGAAATAAAAATGGGGAAGGGGGTGACAAAAAGGAATGAGAAGTAAAAAGAAAAAGAAAAAAAAAAAAAAAAAAATTGAAAAGAATGGTGGAAGAGTAAACTGAAACCCAAAGAAAGGTATTTTAGAAGGTCGTGCCTTGCAATGCTTGATTGTTTGTATAGCCTTTTGAAATTTCCTGTTTTTGAAATTCCCACCTGAAAATTGATCCCATGGCCTCATTACAACCAAAGAATAAGACCTCTTGATTCTTAGATGTTTTCATTAATAAAGTGAAGATTTGGTTGATAGTCAAGCTTATGGTAGGAATCATTCTTTGAGGAAAATGGAGTGAAATGTCATATTCCCTTAACACTTGAGTGAGTGAGTGAGGCAAGAAAGAGAGCCAAGCAAATGAACAAGCTTGGGGTGAGCTTCAAGTGAGATAGAGTGCCCGAATTAGTGAGAATGTGAGTCTAGGGAAACTAAGCCCCTAATTGGACTTGAATTGATTGTCTCTTCTTTGAAATAATTGACTCACTGTTGCTTGGATCATTTTACTCGGGTTCTTAGTTCACTATCATTGTCCTGGTTGTTTTCATCTTATGGCCTTGGTTTTTGCTTGAGGACAAGCAACATCTTAAGCTTGGGGTGATTTGATGAGTGTGATTTCACCTCATTTTCCATGTACATTTCTGCATGCATTTGCATTTAGTTAGGCCATTTTAGTTGGATTTTGTTTAGTTTTTCACTTGGAACGGATAAGGTGGTATTGTGTGTTGTTTTGCAGGGATTTTTGATTAAATGCCCAAGTTTTAGCCATGAGGAAGCCGAGATGAAGAGAAGGCCTGAAACCAAGAAGAAGGGGGCCAAAAGTCGGGAATCCATCACGGCCTGGCCGTGATGGCTATCACGCCGTGACCCAAAACTAGCAAAAGTCGAGAGACGATCACGGCTTGGCCGTGATAGAGATCAAGGGCGTGAAAAGTTGGTTCGCGACGCGAATGATTGCTCGCCTCGAGAGAGAGTGATTGTGCCAAAACCACCAAAGTCGAGAGGCGATCACGGCCTAGCCGTGATGTACATCACTACCGTGACCTAAAACCTCCAAAAGTCGAAGCAATCACGGCCGGCCGTGATGGGGATCACGGCATCAAAAGTTGGCTCGCGTCGCGAAAATAAGTGCTCGCCTCGCGAAAAAGAGTAGTTTGACCAGAACTGGAAGAGACGGAACCCGTCACGGCCTGGCCGTGATGGCTATCACGCCGTGATGGCCACGAGTAATAAAAGAACCGGCGAAAGTAAGAAGAAGATTCATCCGAGAGAAAACCCTAAAGAAAATCCTCTGCTGCTGTGGGTTGTGTGCATCATTCCATGGAGCTCTCCCTTTGTTCATCTCTCGTAATTATTCCTTTTGTTTTACTTTCAATTATGTGTAGCTAAACTCCCCTTTTGTTGGGGTTAGACTATTGCTATCCGAACTTGGTTGTAAAATGACTTGATTATAATGCGGTTTCCTTGTTCTTTATGAGTGTTTGATTCCATGCTTAATGCTTTCTTAGGCTTGATCACCCTATGAATGATTAGTTGCTTTAATAGATAACTGGAAGGTTGGTGTTAGAGCTTGCTCACGAATCAAATGCCTGGGTAGTTCATGAACCTAGGAATAGGTCTTGAGGTGCTTGCAATCTTATAAGTCTTTACTTAATGCAAAATCTCAAGTTAATCCATCTAAGGAATTAGGGTTTAACTTGGGATTTTAGGCTCAATGCACCTAAGGAATTAGGCTTGGGTATCTCTCGAAAAGACTTGATTGTCATATTAGAACTAGGAACTCGTGTTAGTTATCATTTCATAACAATCAAGGGAGGATTAGCTTAGTTTAACCCCAAAGAATTCTATCTCATTGTTATTCATCTTTCGGTTTTCACATTAACTATTTGAAAAAAATCCAAAAAGAGCAACAACATTTTCTTCTTGTTTGCTTGTTAGATGTTAGAACAACCTTCAATCCAAAATTCGATCGCCTAGATAGTAGTCAAATTTGCGAAGTGGTAATTGTCCACGATCCCTGAGAACGATATCCCGGTCTTACCGTTTTATTACTTGCAACGAACCAGGTACACTTTGCCGAGTCCGTGTCAAGTTTTTGGCGCCGATGTCTTGGGATCGGTGTGCCAATATCACGAGTACCAAAGGGGACTCCTAATTTAGGCATTTTTATTGTTTTCCCTCTTGTTTTTTTTTTTCGTTCTTATTGTCTCGTATCTCTCTTGTGAATTTCCTTAAGTGCTTTTTTTGTTTGTTCTGTGCTACTCCGTTTGTTCGGTGTATGCGAGGTACAATCAACCCAGGTGAACTCCAATTCGAACTCGAGATCGAGAGACTCGCAGAAGGAATAGAAAGAAAACCAAGGCAAGACAGAATGAGAGAAAGAGCATCTTCTAGTAGACAAGAGCAAAGAAGTTGAGTTACCCAGTGTGTGCAAGAACCACAAATTGAAATAGCAAATTGTCACCATGGCGTAAGAGAACGCACCAAGGAGAACAATGGGGACTACACTTCCCCTAGAGTTGATAGATGTGGAACTCCGATTGTGAGACTCGCAGTGGCCTGCAATAATTTCGAAATCAAGGCCTCACTTCTCCACCTTGTGCAAAAAAACCAATTTGGAGGGTTGGAGAGTGAAGATCCTCATGCTCATATTGGTACCTTCATTGAGCCGTGTGACACCATCAAGTTAAACGGAGCTTCCGATGAGGCCATTCGGTTAAGGCTTTTCCCTTTCTCTTTGAGGGATAGAGCCAAGGCATGGCTTCAATCTCATCCTCATGGAAGCATCATCACCCGGAACGACTTGGTCGACAAGTTTTTATCTCGATTTTTCCCTCCGTCAAGAATGATTAAGTCGAGGTCGAGATCAATGCCTTTGCACAGAGGGATGGTGAGTCACTATATGAAGCCTAGGAGAGGTTCAAGTCCTTACTCACAGCCTTGTCCAAATCATGAACTAGAGACATGGCAGCAGGTCGCAACTTTTGTTAATGGGCTCAACAGAATTCAAGAAGTATGATTGAAGCGGCCGCAGGAGGTACATTGAGTCAAAAGACACCGGAAGAAGCAAAGGACTTGATTGAGAACATGGCTAACAATGACTATCAAATGCCTAGTTCTCGGTCAATGGTCAAGAGAGGTGTTCTAGAGTGGATGAAATTGGTGCTCTCAAGGCACAAATGGCTATTCTTACCAAACAAGCTGGGTCGGTTCATCCTGCAGAATTCTCAACTACAAGCTGTCCAAATTCAAGGTACCTCAAAGTGTGCGATTTTGTGGAGGCAACCATGCTAATGGAAATTGTGAGATCAATGTGGTTGGAAGTTCGGACAAGAAGAGGTAAATTATATGGGCAACCAAGGGCCTAGAAATGATCCTTACTCCAACACCTACAATCAAGGTGGCGCCAACCATCCTAACTTTGGTTGGAGACAAGGGCAAAGTTCGAGTTCTCAAGCACACGACCTCCTCAAGAGAGTTCAAGCAAATTGGAGAGCATTCTAGGCCGAGTTCATGCAAGCCACTCAAGAGACTATGAAGAATCAAAATGCCTCCATCAAAAATCTTGAGCACCGAGATAGGACAGTTGGCAAAGCAAATGGCGAGAAAGACCTCAAGGACAATTCCCGGGAGATACAGAGAAGAATCAGAAGGAAGGTTGCATGGCAATTATCACAAGAAGTGGGAGAGTGTTAAATCCACAAGAAAGAGAAGGAGAAGAAGAGGCAAGAGGAGCTAGAGATGATAAGGTACAATTTGAAGAGGTAAACAATGAAGAACCCGTAAATTCCCAAGATACTACCTCTATTCCTCTAGGTGTAGAAGTTGAAAAACCGCAGAAGGAGAAATTGGTTGATGAAGAATTTGCGAAGAAGAAGACTAAAAGACAGATTCTGGAAGAGGTTGATAATCCCAAAGAGTCGCCCCCATATTTTAGAATCCCGCACCCCAACGGTTGAAGAAGGAGGCAAAAGACCAGCGAGTTTTCTAAGTTCTTGGATGTATTCAAAAAGCTACAAATCAACATCCCGTTCTTTGAAGCTCTACAAGCAGATGCCTTCCTACGCAAAATTCATGAAAGAGATCCTTACAAACAAAAGAAGGTGGAAGGAGGAGACAGTGATGCTTATCGAAGAGTGCAAAGTGCTATAATTCAGAGGAAGCTACCAAGAAAGATGAAGGACCCGGGTAGCTTCACTATCCCATGCACTATTGGTCATGTGAACATTAGGAGAGAGCATTGTGCGATCTAGGCGCAAGTGTCAACCTTATGCCGTTGTCCATTTTCAAAAAGTGGGAATTGGTGAGGTAAAACCAACAGGAATTTCTCTTCAATCGCGGCACCGCTCCATTACATATCCCTATGGTGTTGTGGAGGATTTGTTGGTGAAGGTGGATAAATTAATCTTTCCAGCAGACTTTGTGGTTTTAGACATGGAGGAGGATGTCAAGTTCCACTCATACTAGGGAGACCTTTTTCTCGCAACCGGCTCGGGCTTTGATAGATGTGGAAAAAGGCCGATTGAAATTCAGAGTGCAAGAAGAGGAAGTAACTTTCAATGTGTTGGACGCAATGCATCGCACGAGCAAGGAAGAGGAGTGTTTCCGCATGGAAGTGGTGGACACAATAGATAAGGAAGTCATTGCACATCAACACCACCCCTCTATTCCAGAGAAGAAGGAAAAGCCCAACATGAAAGCAAGTCTAAAGTTATGCAAAACAAATGATGCATCAGTTGGTGAGGAAGTTGGTCCTGCTCATCTTGTGAAAACGGAACCTCCACCAGGAAGGAGTAAGAAAAAGGGCAAGAGGCCCAGAGCGAAAAAGGCAAAGCAGAAGCACAATTGTTGGCCTTTTAAGAAAAATCAGCTCTTTTACAGGAGTTTCATGAAAGAAAAGTGCTCTTGCAATTCTATGTACAAGCAGATCCCGGTTAATGAAGGAAGTATCTACTCGTCAAGCTAGTGACGTTAAAGAAGCGCTGATTGGGAGGCAACCCAATTTTTATTTTTATTTTTTTTATTTTATTTTTTTATTTTTTTTATTTTTTTTATTTTCATCTTCTCTTTTGTTTTTGATTTCCCCTCTTGAATAATTTGAGAAGCTCAAGAGGTTTGTTAATAGTTTGTTGAGTGATTCCAGATTTTGAAGGAAGGAGGAGAAGAAGAAGGGCGAAGGAAACAAAACCGTAAAGCATGTGATTCAAGACCACTACCACTTTGGTGAGTTGTTCCAATTTTCTCCCCTCTCTAAACTTAATTATTTACATTGAGGACAATGTAAGTCTTTAAGCTTGGGGTAGGGGTAATCTTTTTGCTTGCATTGTAAATATTGCATTCATATAGGCTTTAGTCTTGCATGATCACATGAATTAATTGCCCCCGCTTAGATTGAGCATCCGATTGTGAGAGCTAAGTGCCAATTAAGCGATGATAGTGAATTTTGGACCCTGATTTTATATTCTTGTGATATGGCTTCATTAAATATGCTTGAGATGTTCTTGGATAGTTGATGATTAGCATGTGTTTCTATGGATTTGTGTTCTCACTGGTTCTTGAACCGATGAATGTGAGCTTTTGAGCCATTAGGGGGCACTCACTAAATCTGCCCCCGTTCTTTGTGTAGAGTGTTTTCCTCTTGGATTGTTTTTCTCTAGAACTTGACTTGAAACCATTTCGAAACTTGAAAATTTTTGAGAATATTTTTGAAAAGGATTGAGGCAATAGGTGTTTTTTCTGGCCTTCTGAGCTTTGAATGAATAATGCTACCCTTAGTTGCCCCATTTTGAGCCTGAATGAATAGCATGCTTTTCTTGGTACCCTGAAATGTTGTGTTAAATATGTTTATGAGGAACCTTCTAAAGTACTGTGCAAAAATGGGTTGGAAAATGTAGTTGGAAGTTTGGGATGATGAAAAGAAAAAAAATGAATCTGAAAAAATTTTACTTCTCTTGAATTGCAAAATCTTCCCTTCTCCAAATAAAAAAAATAAAAAAAAAAAAAAGAGAGAGAAAAAGAAATAAAAATGGGGAAGGGGGTGACAAAAAGGAATGAGAAGTAAAAAGAAAAAGAAAAAAAAAAAAAAAAAAAAATTGAAAAGAATGGTGGAAGAGTAAACTGAAACCCAAAGAAAGGTATTTTAGAAGGTCGTGCCTTGCAATGCTTGATTGTTTGTATAGCCTTTTGAAATTTCCTGTTTTTGAAATTCCCACCTGAAAATTGATCCCATGGCCTCATTACAACCAAAGAATAAGACCTCTTGATTCTTAGATGTTTTCATTAATAAAGTGAAGATTTGGTTGATAGTCAAGCTTATGGTAGGAATCATTCTTTGAGGAAAATGGAGTGAAATGTCATATTCCCTTAACACTTGAGTGAGTGAGTGAGGCAAGAAAGAGAGCCAAGCAAATGAACAAGCTTGGGGTGAGCTTCAAGTGAGATAGAGTGCCCGAATTAGTGAGAATGTGAGTCTAGGGAAACTAAGCCCCTAATTGGACTTGAATTGATTGTCTCTTCTTGAAATAATTGACCTTTTGTTGCTTGGATCATTTTACTCGGGTTCTTAGTTCACTATCATTGTCCTGGTTGTTTTCATCTTATGGCCTTGGTTTTTGCTTGAGGACAAGCAACATCTTAAGCTTGGGGTGATTTGATGAGTGTGATTTCACCTCATTTTCCATGTACATTTCTCGCATGCATTTGCATTTAGTTAGGCCATTTTAGTTGGATTTTGTTTAGTTTTTCACTTGGAACGGATAAGGTGGTATTGTGTGTTGTTTTGCGGGGATTTTTGATTAAATGCCCAAGTTTTAGCCATGAGGAAGTCGAGATGAAGAGAAGGCCTGAAACGAAGAAGAAGGGGGCCAAAAGTCGGACCATCACGGCCTGGCCGTGATGGCTATCACGGCCGTGACCCAAAACTAGCAAAAGTCGAGAGCGATCACGGCTTGGCCGTGATAGAGATCAAGGGCGTGAAAAGTTGGTTCGCGACGCGAATGATTGCTCGCCTCGCGAGAGAGTGATTGTGCCAAAACCACCAAAGTCGAGACGCGATCACGGCCTAGCCGTGTGATGTACATCACGCCGTGACCCTAAAACCTCCAAAAGTCGAAGCAATCACGCTGGCCGTGATGGGGATCACGGGCATCAAAAGTTGGCTCGCGTCGCGAAAATAAGTGCTCGCCTCGCGAAAGAGTAGTTTGACCAGAATCGGAAGAGACAGGACCCGTCACGGCCGGCCGTGATGGCTATCACGCCGTGACCGCCACGAGTAATAAAAAGAACCGAAAGCGCAACGTAAGAAGATTCATCCAGAGAAAACCCTAAAGAAAATCCTCTGCTTCTTTGTGGGTGTGTGCATCATTCCATGGAGCTCTCCCCTTTGTTCATCTCTCGTAATTATTCCTTTTGTTTTACTTTCAATTATGTGTAGCTAAACTCCCCTTTTGTTGGGGTTAGACTATTGCTATCCGAACTTGGTTGTAAAATGACTTGATTATAATGCGCTTTCCTTGTTCTTTATGAGTGTTTGATTCCATGCTTAATGCTTTCTTAGGCTTGATCACCCTATGAATGATTAGTTGCTTTAATAGATAATCTGGAAGGTTGGTGTTAGAGCTTGCTCACGAATCAAATGCTGGGTAGTTCATGAACCTAGGAATAGGTCTTGAGGTGCTTGCAATCTTATAAGTCTTTACTTAATGCAAAATCTCAGAGTTAATCCATCTAAGGAATTAGGGTTTAACTTGGGATTTTAGGCTCAATGCACCTAAGGAATTAGGCTTGGGTATCTCTGAAAAGACTTGATTGTCATATTAGAACTAGGAACTGTGTTAGTTATCATTTCATAACAATCAAGGGAGGATTAGCTTAGTTTAACCCCAGCAATTCTATCTCATTGTTATTCATCTTTCGGTTTTCACATTAACTATTTGAAAAAAATCCAAAAAGAACAACAACATTTTCTTCTTGTTTGCTTGTTAGATGTTAGAACAACCTTCAATCCAAAATTCGATCGCCTAGATAGTAGTCAAATTTGCGAAGTGGTAATTGTCCACGATCCCTGAGAACGATATCCGGTCTTACCGTTTTATTACTTGCAACGAACCGGTACACTTGCCGAGTCCGTGTCAATCACACAATCACAGACCGTTTAGACACACATTATTATCTCTATGCATATCATCCCCCTCCACTCCCTTCTCTCAGTACAATGCAAAAACATAATTAAACCATAAGAAATAAAAATATAAATATAAAATTATTACAGAAAATGCAACAAATGGAGAAAGAAAAGTACCTGGTGCTTGGTGAGGCGCCTTCTGATGGCTCTGGTCTTCTTGGGACGCAGATCCAAAGGAAGGTACTTCTTCTTCTTATAAGCTTCCCTCAACGCTGCCTTTTGCTTCTGCGAAATCACAGTCAGCACCTGCGCTATCGAGAGCCTAACTATTTTTCTGCAACAGTCAAATCAGTAAAAAAAAAACTTCAATTCGAATTAGAAATTAGAAATGATTACAAATACAATTACAGAACAGAGAGGAGAGAAAGAGAAAGCACATTTTGGAGAGCTTGTTTGAGGCTCCGCCGGTGACCTTGGCGACGCGGAGGAGAGCGAGTTCTGCTTTGAGATCCTTCAATTGGTTCAGAAGCTCTGCTTTCGTTTTGTTCCTCAGCTCGTAAACCTTTATTCTAGCTTTTTATTTTTTACATTACATTCACAAAACAAAATGGAAAAAAATAAAAATGATGATCCAATGGAAGGAAATTGAAATATAGAAGCATGTGATGTGCGGTATTAGACGTTTGTTCGTAGTCATACCCATTGCGATTACGAAGCTACTGTGTCAATCACTGTGTGGTCTAAGCTGATTTGCTCCTCTGCTTTGTTAATGTTTGCGTCCCAAAACCCTAATTTGGGGAGAGAAGCTAAGAAAGACCGGTCAGGGAAGGGATTAACTGGACCTGGGCCTTGCCAACTTTTGAGATGCTCTCCAAAGGTAATGGGCCTCCTCCACTTTCAAAAGTCAAAAGAAAGTCCAAGTACCTTTCAAAAAAAAAAAAAGTCCAGGTAAACTACTTAAGTGACTCACTAGTTAAGCAATTCAGATAGATAAATATAATTAAATGTAAATTTAAGTAAATCCAATATGTACTAAAAGAAAGAGTTTAATTACACTTTCAACCAATAAAAAATCATGGTATGAGCGACTTTTGAGGTGATTAGGACAAGAGTCAAATATTTTAACTGATGTGACAAGTTATGATTGGTTGACAGTGTAAAAGATGATGACAATTAGGAACATGGATGTAACTCTGTCAAATTATTCCCAAATTATTTAGATACATTTGTCAAAACTCAATCAAATCTGTTTGTTTTTGTTAGATAAACAAATAACTTCAGGCTTAAAGTTGGACTTTATTGTTTAAATAGGCATAAACTTTTTTGTATGCCTGACGTTAGTAGTAATTCACAAAATAGCTTATGTGTTTGCATTTTACATATACTAGTATGTGACTCGTGCCATGCAGAGGCGGAATTGTAATAACACTATTTTAGTAATGAAAATAAAATTTATTGTACTATAAAATGGATTTTTTTTTGAATTTGTTTGAAAATTATTTTTACCAATTTTATAATAAACTTTTGTTTTTGTTTTATTGTTTTTTGACAGACCTATACATATTAATCCGTTATAGTTACCATAGTTGACATGTTGAAATATTTACGAAATTAAATTAAATTTAGATAAGTCTTTTTTTTTTTTTGATAAAAATTTAGATAAGCGTTGATGCTCTAATTTTCAACTATTAGTTTTTTTTTTTGAAAGGGACAACATTTGAAAGTCTTTGAGGGCTACACTGGGGCTACTAAAAAGGTCTAACACTATCCATTCTCTCTTATAATATTAGTTACAATACCATTGAAGAAATAAATATGAAGGGTTTACATGCAAAACTGAGGCCAAGGTCATACTCTAAAATAAATATATCTATCATCAGAAAGATCAAGAATTTCACTTTTTCAAATGTTAAATACATCAGTTCCTTATATAATATTTATTTTCTTGGTTTCTTAACAAGTGCTATAAGGGCACTCATCAGTATTTTCCTTTCAATAAACTTTTACTCCCTCCGGTCAAGCAAAAATTAAATAAAACACAAAATATTAAGGTGGTTAGTTAATCTTATTGAATCTTGTAAAAAAAATTGGTTTATTATCTAAATTATCATTCATCTAAAACATCAATATTCATTAAACGAGTCATGGAAATTTGTATTAAATAAATGATATTTTGAAAATAATATCATTAAATAAATTATTAAAAAATAAAATTTATTTATATATTGGACCAAAAATTTTGAGAATTTTTTTACTTATAATAAATAGTGGAGGGAATACTTATTTTGGTTTGTTTAGGACACTGGTATGACCTATTTTTTATTAGTGACGAGGAAATCTAAACCAAACATGCTGATAATTATTTTCAACAGTCAAAACATGGATAAAATAGAATACCACTGACACTGTGCTACTGTATCGAAAACATAAAAAGTAATACTAGAATAAACAGAGCCCAATGCGAAACAATTATGATTCAATAATGAAGTTAATTGTTTTCCCCCAAAATCTTTGTTAATTCCAAAGCTTGTGGTGGTAATCATGTCACAGCAAAGATGAGCACAACTTCTTAATCCCAACAACAGAAAGAAAAGAAAAACATAATGATGCAACTTTGAAGTTCCGGATTAACCCCACATTCTAGTGGGACCTAATGCATTTTTTTTTCTCCTTTCTCTTCCCTCCCATCCTCCATTAAGTTTTGAATCAACTCTTCATTCTTCCATTGCATGACAAGCCATTGCTCCCAACTCACAAATCACGGTCATGAAAGGAATTAACCTGTTTTGTTCTTCATCTGCCTCCACAGCCGTAACCTCCAGTATAGACCATCGTTCTTCCATGGTACGTCGAAGCACTAAACGTCGGTACCCCAATGTTCGAAGGAAAAGCAAACTACATGTCCCTTGTTCATCCCAACTGCCCATTAATCCCAAGGCCTATTTTGAAAAGTACTGTAGAAAGAGCTCAGCAGAGAAGCACAACAGTGATGCATGTAGAAAAAGCAACATTCAAGTTAACAACCTATTAAGTAACTCCAATGGTTCATCCACAAGATATCTTCTCGGTGATTGGGTATCTGATCAGTCTGATGAAATCACAGCAATGGCTCCTGCTCAGCCTGCAGACAAGCTCACCCAAGACCAGGTTTTATTTTTTTTTTTCTCTCTCAAAAGAGACTTAATTATTTGAAGAAGAAAAAAATAAGCATGGCTAAGTTATACTACAATGATGATGATGAAGGACAAGTTCGATTTGTCTTGTTTTGGGTTCTAAACAGGTTGTGGTTTTGAGGGTGTCATTGCACTGCAAGGCCTGTGAAGGAAAAGTCAGAAAACACATTTCAAAAATGGAAGGTGAGTTAAATTTACATACTTTTAATTTGGAGGCCAAAATTAAGCATCAAACTTTTTCTTTTTGACGGTATCAAACTTGATACACGTATGAAACGTATACTTATTAGATATTTTTCCATGCCATGATCTTGTGCATATTAACGCATGATACATTTGCATTTTTGTTTTTTCTCCACTGATTAAGAGCGCAAAAAATAAGTAATTTACATAAATTAATTGATGAATTCTGTTAGGAGTAACATCATTCAGCATAGACATGGAGTCAAAGAAAGTAACAATCATGGGGCACGTGACGCCATCAGGGGTTCTGGCAAGTGTCTCCAAGGTGAAGAAGAATGCACAGTTATGGACATCTTTGACATCTTTATCCTCATCATCACTGAGTTATTGATTAACATAACTTTTTTCTTCCCCACTCTCTTAGTTTTCTGCTGTTTGATACACCACTTTCGGGATGTATGTGTTTGTATTAGAAGTTTGATGACCTATCAGGCAGCTTATAACGTTTGTCAAGTAATTAGATGGGTGAATGTAATGCAGCTTTTTCTTCTTGTTTTGTGTTTAATGATTACTGAAGTGGAATTTCCAAGGGTTTTCGGTCAATCTTTACTTTTTCTTTTTGGTAAACTAGTTCGGTCAATCTTGTGTCGTGACTCATGATAATGTTTCTTTAATTCACTTTATAAAAAGATTCTGATGCTCCGGCTGGCAACTTTGCCAATGTGTTTCTCTTGTTCACCGTTATGACTTGAGCCCACGAGGAGAGCTCAACCCAAAAAAACTAGTCTATTATGTAAAAGAGTCTCATGACTTAAGTATCACATTGAGCATCATTTTTCTCGTAGGACTCATAACATTGCCGCCCCTTTTAAGGGTCAACGTCCAAAGCGGCTTTCACTCTAACCGTGGCCCAACTCTTGATGAAACCACCAATGTTATGACTTAAGCTTATAAGTAGAGCTCAATCCAAAATACTAGTCCATTAGATAAGAGAGCCTCATGACTTAAGTACCACATTGAGCATCGTTTTCTACTCAACGTGGGACTCAAAACATTCACGTTCTCCATATATGAAAAGATGGTAGGAAATAATGCATGTACTTGAAAGCCAAAAAGTTAAGACCCACATTAATTTCTTCCTGTTTGTGGGGACCAACTTAATTAACTTATGATCTCAATTCTGTTTGGAAGAAAATTTAGAAATAATAATGTTAAACAGATGGTTACACACATCATTTTAAAGGAGACTCTGCACTCCCAACAGAGTCTGAGAATGACAGATGTATCGCATATGCAACCTTACCTGCATGCACAAGGGAAAAATTGGTCGTTTTCTATGTAGATGTGAGGGTTTAGGTCTCACTCATCTTCAAAAGCTAGTTCAGAAGATGTAGATTGCCCCAACTTATAAGTATTATTCGGGCCTTATTACTATCCAATGTGAGACTCCAATAGCTAGGCACCGGAAAACATTAAACAATCATGGGTCTCCATCTCTTCTTTTAAGGATGAGAACCTGGTGCCCCTTGCTACATGTAAGCACTATTTTTTCCCACTCAAACGAATGTGATAGCTGCGCTTTTAGAGAAAATGTGGAGACAAGGAATGCATGCGAGGCAGTGGTAGGGTGGTAGCAGGCAACAACACTCAAGGCCAGGCTGGTTTGGGACGCATTCTTCAGCAATATTACTTTTCCTTTGTATATTTCTTTTTCAGTTAGTGATCGAGATATTTGACTAAACTCTGGTGGGTCATAGTCATCATAGCTCCTTGCCAATTTTTCTGCTCTTATCATTATCACAATTCAGAAGCCAACCTACCCTTGCCACTTCATCAATGTTACTAATATATCACCAAACTTTTATCATTTTAACTCTGATATGCTTGGTAGTTAACACAGTACCTCACATTTTGCATGAGTAAGAGCACAAATATGTAAGTGTGCTTTAATTATGGTTAGACCAATTGTAGTCAAATGTTGAAATAATACTCTTTGCACAACACAATTTGCCTCAGATCACTTATATTTGCTGAGGCTGCAGAATCAAAAATGGGGTACCACTAGATATAATCACATTGTAAAGATTATGCTAATGTAAAGTGTTTGTATATATTATTTGTATTCATTTTGCTCATACAAGTAGTGATGGGGATTTATCAATACAAATAGCACCCAAGTCTCACTATATATCACAAAAAGCTATTACTAATTACCATGATTCTAAATTACAAATAGCATTGCCATATATAATATCAAGAATATGTTTTTGCACACAGATTTTCGACACCAAAGTAGGGAACACCTATGTTACATATGTGTATAGACAGCGGGCCCAATAAATTTTACATAGATTAGTAAGAAAAATACTATTACCATACCTCTTTTGTGTTCAAATAACAGTATTCATATAATATTGTAACTGGTTATCATTGTAATCCTATCATCGCACAATTATGTCATGATTTCAAATCATAGAGACAGGTAGTGGTAGCTAACCCGACAGGTCCCAGTGTTGCTGGCTTCAATTTGCTTTTTCTGTCAATATTGTACCTTTTCGCCAGATGATGACAGCAGAGTACACTTTTTGGTTGCATAGTCTATATCAAAAGGCACTATGTGGAAGCGAAGAGAATTCTATTCCTTAACTTCATGATTCTTGATTAATTTACTTTCCTCAGCGACCTGCATGGTTGCTTTGATTTCTTTAAATAAATCTTTGACGGCTGGAAAAAGAAAATACCAGAAAAAGTTGAAAAGCAAATGGCTAAGTATGAACCTATTTGTCATGACATTAACCTCACCTCATCGTTAACCAATGATAACATTTATTAGATTTTAGGCCTAACTCAATCTGAAAGAAACTAGCTCATAGGATAAGGATTGCCCACTACTTATAAAGTCTTATTAGAGACCATCTCTAGTCAATATGGGACTTGGGTTTTTCCCAATAACATTTGTTAAAAACTTAATATTAGCTGCACAAGTTTGATTGTAAAATAAGGAGGGGAGTGAAAATGGAGGGAAGACTTGCTCATTGGATGGAAAATATAAGGGTGACCAAAATTTATTGTATGATGTATCGCATATAGATGAACTGTGCTTCACTTTCAATCATCCCATGCTTTTGTTATATCGTGTTTCAAGATATTTTCAATTTAAAATTTTCACCTCCCACTTTTCCCCCACTCAAACATTCATAGCTAAAAGTGTTAGAAAAGTGTGAATAAAGTGGTGTGTACAAATTTGAAATTACCCGATCTGTATCTGTGTTGGTTTTATGTTTATGAATGTATGTTTCTCATGGTGTATACTATTTTTTGCGTTGCTTTCACATTATCATCAATTACAGTGGGAAAGTAAGTATTACACTGATTTTGAGCTGAAAGTACCCTTCACATCTAGTGGACAAAACATGTTTATTCTGTTTAGCACCTTCCAACAGCTGGAAGCATTTAGAAGACGCTATGGCAAGATTCTCACAGTCACAGGCATAAAAAGATTGTAGTTAGTTACTTAGTTTGATGATTTCGACTGACATTACTTATTTGACCTGAATAATGGAATCCCTATAAACATATATTATAGAGAGGAACCGGTCAATTTCACTACAAAGTAAATATTAAACATAAATAAAAACAAGTGTCAAATGCATTAAACAATAATATTGGAAAAAAGAAAAAGGAATAAATTCAGCAGTGCGGTATACTTAACCTGTTTCAGTCTCTGAAGTAGACAGATTTTTTTTTTATGAATAAAATTGTGGTGAGTTAGCTACCACTTTGGGGCTTAGAGCAATATGGATACATCTCTCTCAAAAGTTTATTTCCCCCACCTTTGTACATACTTTTCTATCTAACAAACTTAACACGGTTACCAATAAGCCAACCGTTTTGGTTTTTCTATGAAGTAGACAGATTATAAAAGCAATTAACGCATAAAGAGATATATTAACTTTTTTTTATAAAAAAAAGGTTTAGAGATATATTAATTTTTAAATGAATTTTACAAATCACAACCCAAAATGAACATAAAGCAGCCCACAAAGGCCGGTTCATCACGGTGACCATGTTGGCATGGTCCACATGGACAAGACGACAGCCCTTTAAATAAGAATATCGGTAAAGTCATTATAGGCTGATCATAATTTAAATTTGGCTTCTCTCCAACATTCCAGCTTCTTTCTCACACATCAAAGTTATCGGGTCCGATAGCTTTTCTCTGCATTTTGAGGTTGCTGGACCGTCCAGCAGTTGAAGGCAATCCAAATTCTAACAATTTGTGACTTTATAGTCTGATCAATTACTTTTGTTGGAAAAAAAATCTATTTTACATTAATTTAATCCTTAAACAATATTTATACCGATTGAAAAAAGAAGAATAAATTTGGATTAATTAAAATTTTGAAGAATTTAAGTAATATACACTTAATGGCTTGAAGATTATACTTTATTATTTTTGGTTGAATTACAGTTGGAAAAAGAAACTGGTGAATTGATGTAATAATGAAATTGAAAATAAACTTCATTTTAGACTTGCACCTAAAATACATATTTTTGAACGTTTTCAATAAGTTGAGATGATTATAGCCTAAACTAAGAAGTAGGAATAGAACCTCGGACGAGTGCATTTAACCAAGCTGAAAATCATTTTTTTTTCCACTTAAGTTAGAAAATAACCATGGAGATTCCATGGAACGTGGAACGAATTTGGTTCGGCAAGTTTGTTCATGTTGCCTAACTAACTATCATGTGCCAAAGGTGAAGATGGGACCAAGTGACTAACCGTGAACATGTGTTGCACGTTAGACAAGGTGGGCAGCCATATGAGCCATGCTTCCTTCGGTAGTTAGGTTGCATTGCAATGGTATGGTCTCACGCCATGCAGAAAATAGTTCGGAACATTAACTAATAGGCAATAGCAGAGGTATTCTACGAATAAATCTAATTAATTGGGGGGAAAACAGAAAAGCAGAAAAGATGCTGCAGTTTGATTTGAAAATTTGTCTTTTTCCATATTGATTAGATGAAGTGATGAACCAAACATCTATCTAGAAATATAATAAAGCTAAGCACAAGAGTTTAAATTCCTCATTTCAAAGGGAAAGATAAAGCAAGCCAAAGCATCTATCTTTAACATAGATAAGAAGATGAGTATAAATCCCTTATTTAAAAAAGGAAAAGTACTATAAAATAGTAATCCACTAATTCATTTAAACCCTTTCCCAAACTAGATTCAGTAATAATATTTAGATTCTAGTTTGGTGGAGGGAAGAAAATGGCATCGGAAGTCCTCTTTGAACGGAAGAGTTGCTCAACTCCTGAATCAACATTGAAAGCAGCCTGCAGAACGGTGGGTGATAATGCCTTCCACACCGAAGAACTTCCAGCCAAGTGGGTAAATATAGGACTGCAAAAAGTAAGAAAATCATAAGGATTATTAGAAATTATAACCATGATACGTGACCACAATTTTCCAGAAAATAAATGATATCATTGCAAATTATTAGTCTATGACTATAAGCACTACGCACTACAATCACTGATTGACAATAAACGACCATTGCAAATTATAAGCATATAGAAAACAATTGTGAGCATTATTAGTCTATAAGCACTACGCACTCAAGTAACTGATCGACTAACCCACCCATTAGTGTCTGTTTGCGAAAGATATTTTCCCTCTATTTATATATATATATATTAAAAAAAATTAATTTCGGATTTAATATGATATGTATAGCAAATTTGATTAAAATATGAAAAAGTGATTTTTATTAAAAACAAATGTGATTTTTTAGAGTGGTGGAAGTTTCAAGCTTATTTGGAAAAAGTCATTTGATTATTTTAAAATCAATCACATTTTTCTCAATTCACCACATAAAACTAACTATTAAACATACTATTAATCAAACAAAAGAGATTATCTTGAAACTGCATTTCAACAAATATATTCCAACATAAAACTGATTATATTATTATAATCAATTACACATAAAATCAATTATTAAAATAATTTATTTTTAGCAGCTTACAATGTATCAAATATTGGTGAGGCTAACATGTGCCTTTACAATCAAATATATCAATATATTGTTATCATAAGTGCAATACACAGTGCATTTGTTCTCATACTGATTTTTCAATTTCCAATCAAAAAAAAAAATATTCCTTGCAATTATAGAGACGAGGGCCAGAAACTTTCGTTTATGATGTATGTTCCAAGTGACATATGCCAAATACTAGTTAGTAATATTAGTACAAGGCTACAAGCATAAGAGCAAAAATATTGAAGCATAAATCAATTACAGTCCAGAAGAAGAAACCATGGAAAGCTCCAGTGTTCAAGGTGGGTTTCCCAAACACAAAGATAAACACAACAATGGTTGGGACAAAATACCATCCAAGCATGTGAGCAACAAATAGAGTATTAAATGGATGATTGCTTTTATAATCATGTATAACAATTAGCAACAATAAATAACAGTACTGGCAATAAGGTAAAGTAAGAAAGACTTACTTGGGAGTGGTGATGATAGAGAACCACTCCAAACCATCAGGATCAGCAATCTTAGAGACCACAAAAAACCTTGGCACAATGAACAAATTACCAGCTTTGATAGTTGTCTCCAAAACCCTACGGCCATCAACACCAACAACTTGAACCCTGCCACTCCCCCTTACAATATAAGTAACCTGTAAAGCAGAGTCACAAGAGAATCCTGGGGAACACATGGCTTTTCCATCCAACCTTACAAGGTCAGCTCCCAATCCAACCTCACCAACCAAGGGAAGATTCTTGGTGTTCAACACTACAACCCTTCCACCACCCTTAATGTCAACATCCAATGGAGCCTCTAAACAGTTCAAGGCCATGCCATTCCGGTGCTCTGGTTTAGGCTCGGGTAGGCTGATATTTCCTTCCAGTTTCACAATGCCTTTGCCTGATTGTTTCCCAACAAGGTTCTTGACATCTTTCTCTTCCAAGTCCCAAGCTCTGCCCACAAACTCGGTCGAAAAGCCGGTGAAGATTCCATTGGAACCAGTCAGATAAAAGTCAGTGAATTCACCAGCCTTGTGAGCTTTTGAGGTATCCCCTAGGAACAGAACAACCAACTCAGTATCTTCCTTGTTATACCACCAGGTCACAACACCAAAGGGGAGTGCCAATGTATCACCCTTCTTGATTGCAACAACCTTCTCCTCTGATTCAGGGAGCACTATTCCAGCAACCCCACTTCCTGGATCAACAAAATAGCTTCACAATTAACCAATATAGCAAACATAAATTCATAATGTAAAATACAGAATGAAATATTGATCATGGGAAAGAGCACTTCTATAGTTAACATTACATTATTTAGTTTATTTTAAACTAATAATTTGGTCCTATAAGTGATAATGATCTTGAAATTGGTCTTTACAAGTGATGATTTTGAAATTGGTATGTGCAATTATTTTTAATTTAGTCATCGCCATTTATTTGTGTTATATGATAGGGATCAAATTCAAAATAATTGTTATATATTGAATTCAAGTTTTTTATTCAATTCAGTTCATACACACGACAATCATTTTCATGTACGTGGACCAAATGATTGGTTTAATCTTCAGTTTATTTCAACCATAATATGTTAACAAATAATAAAATGATTTTTAGGATTCCAATATATTGCAAATCAGGTAAAAATATATATTTATCTGATTCACACAAATCAAGCTATTATACAATTTCATATCAGCCAATTTACCTTCAATTCTCTTCAATTATCAATGAATCTGGAAATTTCACTCATAAATCCTCAACATTAAAAAATAAAAATAAAAGAAAACGACAGAATTCTGAGAATAATATAATAAAATATTTTTAAAAAAAATAATTAAAGGATCGTGATCAAGGAATTCATGATCATAAAAGGACTAGAGGACTCAATCAAGGGATTCAAATTGAATGGAATGTACCTTGGAGAACGTAGGCAACCTTGGAAGAATCAGAGTAACGAGGAAGCGCGAAACCATTCTTCTCAAGAGCGAGCTTTGAGGCACCAATGTTCCCTTTTTGCAGCATGGGAAGCTCAGAGGGGGACCAAGCGTAGTAGGACCCACCATTTCCTCCGTCCACCTTCTTCGCTAACTGGGGAGAAAGATCAATTTCCATATTTTCCTTTTTTTTTTTCTCGTTCTTTTTGCAAGAGAAAAAAAAGACCTTTTCTAATTTCTGTATTCTTGGTGGGTGAGTGTGCAATGAAGAGTGTGTGTGTGTGTTATATATACAGGGATGGATGGGAGTGGATTCCGACGTAAGCGTAACAGAATGAGGAGTTGTAATCTTCTACTTCCAGTGCCACTGAAACTTCACAGTGAGTCACGGTTAACTGGACCGACAGCTCGTCGTTATCTAATACGAATACTGATAAGGAAAATGCTTTACTCAAAACATAAATGCTGTTAAATTTAGGATTAGGATTGGATCATTGGATTGAGCGTATCTTCCTGAAATTTACTCTTTATCTATTCAAGAAAAATAACAATAGAGGTTGTTGATCGGATAAACTAAGCCTCTTTTTGGTAAAAACTAGTGAATAATGGATATATTCGTGGATAGCGGATAACAGATTAGTTAGAGGATTGGATTCGAAGTGTTTAATAAAAATATATGTTGGACTAGCCATAAATGTGTAAAATTCATATATGACAAATTGTATTTCATTTAATGAATATTGAATGATGAATGAATTGGTTTACAAAGTGAGAGCTATGCTGTTTCTATAAACCTCAGTCATAGCTTTAATCTAAAGCAATCTCAAAGGAATTATCAGATAAGCTAATCCAATCATAACTAACTTAAGTGACTCAACCTCTTTAACAAACTTAACTAACTTTGACTTTTTCTACACTCCCCTCAAGTTGGTGCATGCATGTAGGTTTATAATGCCCAACTTAGCAACTAAGAACTCAAATTTGTCCATGCCCAAATAGCTGGTCTTTGCTTCCAATCTTCATTGGTTCTATGTCTCTTGGATGAACTATCTCTCGAACAAAGTAACAATCCATTTCAACATGCTTGGTTCTTTCATGAAAGACAGGGTTCATTGTGTAACACCCGGGTGCCGACGAGGGCGGGGAGTGATCGCCGGTGCAAGAAGGCATGGACAAGGAGCGGCTCCTGGCAGGCTTCTAGGAGGAGGGACACATGAATGAACCGATTACACACCCGAATGAGAGGGATTCTGAGACTATATAGGAACGGGACTATACAGTTGAGGATGACTTATATGAATTGATTGGTACTACCTATACCAACAAGATGCATTTTCTTTTCGGGAGCCCATCACTTAAGAACTCCACAGTTAAGCGTGCTTGACTTGGAGCAATTCTGGGATGGTGACCTCTTGGGAAGCTTTCCCAGGAAGCGTGTGAGTGAGGACAAAGCACGTTGAAAAGACCCGTGTTGGTCTGTGGGGACAGTCGTCAATCCATAGAGCAGTCAGGGATGTTTCACCCCGGGTGTATGAATTAAGGCGAGCAATTACTCACCTTAGACAAGGCAAGATGTCAGTTTCTGCTTACTACACAAAGTTGAAGGGTTTGTGGGATGAGATTCAATCTATCTCACCTTGGCCAGATTGTACTTGTGGAGAGTGGACATGTGATGTTCAAAAACAACTGAAGCAAATGCATGAGCGGGGACAATCGTATGACTTCCTCATGGGGTTGGATGAGGTTTTCAACACAGTGAAAACCCAAATATTGAGTATGGCACCTAAAATACACCCTAGGTCATGCATATCATCTTGTTGCTGAAGATGAGCAACAAAGATTGATCTCAAAGAACCCATAAACCCAGCACAGTAGTCACCGCATTCCAGGCACAAGGCGTCGCTTCAAAGAAAAGAAGAAAGAAAGAACTTCAAGAAAGAAAGACCAAGATGCAATCATTGCCAAAAGCTGGGACATGTACAAGAGGAATGCTTTGGGAGATTGTTGGTTATCCAAGATTGGAGGAAACCAAACGAGAGAAAGAAAGAACAAGCCAGCACCTTGGAGCAACAAGAAGGGTGGTTTCAAAGTAGCACGAGTGACTACAAAAGACAACCCTATCCCTGGATTGACAATGAAACAATATGAAAAATTGTTGCAAAGCACTTGAAAGATGATGGTGATTACGTAGCTACAAAACCGTGAGGCTAGACCAATCATTAACATGGCAGGTAACAATTTTACACATAGGCCCTAGATCATAGACTGCGGGACCATAGAACACATCACCTGCAATAGGAATTTGCTAAAGGAAATGATTGTTTCAAATCAACAAATTGTGCATATCCCCAATGGTTCTAGTGTGCCAAGAAGGGGATTAGGAAAATTAGACTTGTTTATTGGTATAAGTCTTGATAATGTGTTGTATATACCGACTTCAATTGCAATCTCTTATCCGTCAAGTAGATTCACAAAAGACTATAATTGTCTTGTTACTTTCTCAGTTGACACTTGCGTTATGCAGGACTTAGCCTCGAAGACCATGATTGGAATGGCTAAGCATCATAATGGGTTGTACTTTCTTGAACCAACTCAAGGAATTGCAATGAGAGTAGGAAATACAGTGAGATGCTGATGTGTGGCATCAAAGACTAGGACACACATCGAGATAACATAATGAATAGTATAGATTACATTCCTGATGTAGCTAGAAAAATCATTCCCTGTGATTCTTGTATTAGGGCCAAGCAAACAAGGCTTCCCCTTTCCTGTTAGTGAAATAAAAACTAAGTCTTGTTTTGATATGATACACTGTGATATATGGGGAAGGCATGCCACTACATCCATTACAGGAGCACACTACTTTCTCACTATTGTAGATGATTATAGTAGGGAGTGTGGATATATTTGATGAAACACAAATCAGAAGTAGAAATTTATTTGCCTATGTTTGTTTGCATGATAGAAACTCAATTTGGAAAGAGGATTAAAAGAGTTATGACTGACAATGACCTAGAATTTACCTCTAATCATATGCAGAAATTTTATAATGAAAGAGGCATAGTTATGGAATTAACATGTACTTATACCCCTCAACAAAATGGAATGGTAGAAAGGAAACATAGGCGCATCTTAGAAATTGCTAGAGCCTTGAGATTTTATGCTAATTTGCCTGTGATGTTTTGGGGTGAGTGTGTTGTTACTGCTGTTTATATCATAAATAGGTTGCCAACCAAGGTTCCAAACAACAAAACACCCTATGAAATTGTTTTCAATAAAAAGCCAAATTATGAACATTTGAGGGTGTTTGGTTATTTAGCATATGTTTTGAAACCCAATAAAGATGGGAAATTTGATGAGAGGGGGGGAGCCAATGTATTCATTGGCTATCCCACTGGTCAGAAAGGATACAGAACATATGACATAGAAAAGACAGAAATACATGTATCAAGAGACATAATGTTCTTTGAGAATGAGTTTCCTTTCAGAAATTTAAAGAAACAAGAAAAGCAATCTTTGAATCAGCACACCACTTATGAAGGTGAAGCAGAACAGAGGCATGATAAAACAAGACAAGTGCAAAATGACATTCAGGAACCAGACAAAGATGAAATTGCCACAAAAGCACAAAATGTGCATGATGATGTACAAGAACAGCTGACACAGATCGATCAAACCACCACTCCACAACAGATAAGACACAGTGAGAGAGTAAGACAACTTCCAATTCAATTAAAGGACTATGAGGTTAATTACCCTCATCCATTTTGCCATCCATGTCTGGCTTAACCACTGCCATTTATCCTTTGTCAAGCTACCTATGATATAATAAATTTTCACATTCTCATCTAGCCTACTTAGCAACCATCTCTTCTAGAGATGAGCCAAGTAATTTTTTGTAGGCAGTAGCTCACAAAGAATGAAGGGAAGCAATGAGGAAGGAAGTCGAGGCATTGAAAAAGAATGAGACTTGGACATTGGAAACTCTACCACAAGGAAAGAATGTTGTGGCCTCAAAGTGGATTTACAAAATCAAATACAAGCCAAATGGTGACATAGAGAGGTACAAGGCAAGGTTGGTGGCAAGAGGCTTTACACAAGTGGAAGGTGAAGATTTTCATGAAACCTTTGCACCTGTGGCAAAGCTAGTGACCATAAGGTGCCTTCTCACCATAGCAGCAAATAAAGGATGGCATATTCACCAATTGGATGTGAATAATGCCTTCCTACATGGAGATTTGACTGAGGAGATGTATATGAAGATTCCTCAAGGGTTTGCAAGGATATGAGACAACCGAGTATGCAAATTGAGGAAATCAATTTATGGACTACGCCAAACTTCCAGAAACTGGTATAAAAAATTCACAAATGCTTTAAACACCATTGGATTCAAGCAGTCAAAGGCAGACCACTCTCTTTTCATATATGATCAACAAGGAGTGTTCGTGACAGCTCTAATATATGTGGATGATGTCATTCTGGCAGGAGATAGCCTGGAATTCATGAACAAAGTGAAGTCGTACTTAGATAAGAAGTTCAACATAAAGGACCTAAGAGTATTAAAATACTTCTTAGGCATTGAAGTCTCAAGGACAGGGAGAGGAATGGTACTCAGTCAAAGGAAGTACATCCTTGACATTTAGAAAGAGACCAAAATGGAAGAGTGCAGACCAAGCAACTTTCCTATGGAGCAAAACTGTAATTTAAGAAACTGTGAAAATGATCCTGATGCGGATGCAACAAGGTATAGAAGACTCCTTGGCAGATTGTTGTACTTGACTGTGACTAGACCAGATATCACATATGCAGTCAATACATTGTGCCAATTTATGACAACTCCAAAGCAAATTCATATGGATGATGTGGATAGAATTCTGAGATATTTGAAGAATACTCCGGGGAAGGGAATTCTACTGTCAAAACAGACAGACCTTGATTTGCAAGCTTATTGTGATGCGGATTAGGGAGGACGTCCCATCACTCGAAAGTCTTGTACAGATTATATGATTCTTCTTGGTGGCTCTCCAATTTCATGGGAGGTTAAAAGACAAGTTGTTGTGGCCAAGTCTTCAGTCGAGGCAGAATATAGAGCCATGACAGCCACAGTAAGTGAGTTGATTTGGTTGAGATGGCTCCTGACAGAGTTAAAAGCCTCATAAACAGGTCCCACACAGTTGTTTTGTGATAACCAGCTGCATTGCACATAGCAATGTATAACATCGTAAAATTTCAAAACAGTATTTTTAATAAAAAGAATAAACTAATATGAGTTTTATTGTAAAAGATTTGTTAATATAAGAATATATTTAAATTAAAATGATGAAAAACTGGATAAATAAATAAAAAATATATAAATATAACTAGGGTAAGGAGCTCTCTCCGTTAAGCCCAAGCACAGTTATATGAGTTTAAAATAAAATAAATAAATAATAAATATGTATACTAATTTAAAGTCACGTCAGGGGTTCCATTGTGGAACATTAGTTCTCCACTGCGAGCCGCACAGAGTGTAGCGAGGGAGAGCATTCCGAGAGTTGTTATTTTCTTTGGCAGTATAACCATAGCAGCACACAGATCCAAAAACATCAGTGAAAGGAAAAAGAATTTTTAGTGAAGCACAATCCTTTGTCATAAATATTTTTTAGAGCTTTTGGGAGGTCTTAGAGAGGTGAGTAACAATATTTTTTACGAACTCTTTCCATGTTATATATGATTGTTTGTGTTGACAATGAATTACCATATAAAATTGGGAGTTTTTAATTGATTTGATGCATATTGTCAGTAACCTAATTTCTGAAATTGGGGTTTTTGTTAAAAGGGGAATAAGTTGGTTAATTGATGTTGTAAGATGCTTATTATGTATGATATATTGTGATATTCGTGATTCCTTGTTGTTGGGAGAAATTTACATGTTTAATTCGTGGAAAATGTTTTGTTATATGCATGAGACATGACATATTTGAATTATAATATGTTGTATGATGTTTGCCACAATACAACCTATAATAGGGGTATCGAAGAGTAATACCGTTGGAATGGGGTATCGAAAGTAGCATCGCCATGTATCTGGGATGTCGAAAAAGAGCAATGCCACCTAAAAAGAGGTATCGAAAGTAACACCACCACACGTTGGGATGTCGAAAAGGGAGAAATACTACCATGTGCACATGGGAGGTATCGAAATGGAAATGTTCCCGACAAGAGGGTGACATCGAAACACTCCTCGTGAGTAGGGGTGGGCAATAAGACGCCATTATCGTGTGATGTGTGAGATTTATGATATGCCGGCAAGAGACCGATTTAATTATGAGGCCTTCGAGCCACTTGGATTAATTTAGAATTTACTTGGTATGTGAAATGTGATGCATTGAGATGAGTTGTTCTTATGCTATATGCATTTGACTTGATGAAATTTTGTTGCTATTCAAAGTATTCTTTTTATATATTATTTTGGAAAATTAGCGGATACCATGGACTGTTTTTTCCTGTATCTACTTTGAGAACAATACTATTTTCGAAAATATTTTATAAACTATATTGTTGTTCACTGGGATTTTATATCTCATTATAAGTGTTATTTTCAGAGTACGAGGGCATCACTATTGAGGACCCTGAGATATGAAGAGTCATCTTTTTGATTATCTAGTTTGTCAGTAATGTAATGTGGTTGAGAGTATTATGCGGACAACGTTCTTTGGTTTACATATTATTTTTCTTGGATTGTAATTAGACGCCCGTTTTTGAGGCTTTTGGTTTTTATTTATTATTCGAACGTATGGATTTATATTTATGTTTAATACTTGGATACTTTCTTACTATATTATTTAATATGAGGTATTTTCAGACTATAATTATTTAAGAACTTTTTTTATGACATGTATAATTTAATTAAACATTTTAAAGGATTTTTATTGATTTTACTTTGGGTTACTGATGTAACAAATGGTGTTACATTTTTGGTATCAGAGCAGTTCGATTCTAAATCGGACTGTGATAGTGGGGTCTTTTATAAAACAAAACTCAGGCGCATAGGATGCTTGTTAGAGTTATAAATGTTGCATTCTAGTCTTTGGGATATTGGACCTAGTCAACCCAGTATTTCATTGGTAATGAACAAATTTATGGAGACTAATAGGCGAGGGACGAATGTTGCACTTATAGGAGCTTTGGATCGTGTGGCCAGAGTTATGCAAGGATAGACGGAGACTCTCCGTCAACTGAAGGGAACGGAGGCCAGTCACTTATGGAGTGGTGGCAACCTAAGACCTTTAGCACGTTAGACTTTTCGAACTCAAGAAGAACAAACCGCCATCATTCCGAGGCATTTTAGATCCGAAGGAGACACGATTTCTTCAACTCGTATAGGAGAAAAAGTTACTATATTGTTTGATTCGGGAGCAACACATTATTTGATATATCCTTCATGTGTGAAATTTGAGTTGCCTATCATTCGTTTATCCCTTGATTCATGTGTTTCTACTTCTATGGGGATAATCTTATTACTTCCCGTGCTTGTTTGAATCGTCTTCTTATGCATCAATATGTGCCTTATGCCATCGATGTTATTTGTTTTCCATGTCTGGGATAGATTCTATTCTTGGTAAGGATTGATTGTCGTCTAGACTTGTTGTCATAAAGCACTCTAATAGAACTATTTTTATTTTTGTTGCCTCTTCACAACCAATGTCTATTTGATCCTTCTGTGTCAACCCTTATTGTATCTGTTGTTTCTTCTAATAAGTGCTTAGTTGTGGGAACTCAAGGATCGGTACATACTCTAGTTTTCGGTAAGGTATAGATTTATCTTGACGTGTGATAATACTTATACCATGTGAGTAAAACACTTTCTTAAAACCTTAACGAAATGAATTATTGAAGGATGTGATTTCTTGATTTGTTTTATTTTCTTTTTTAAAATGTGGAAATTGAGGTTTTCACATGTAGATTTGTCTATTATGAAGAATCGGGGTTTTGAGATTATTGATTATTGATTTGGGATTCTTAAAATATTTTAAAGTTATTTGATTAATTAATTAGATAATATATATTTTTAAATTTTATAACGAATATTTTAATTTGTGGTTTTATTTCTTTTGTTACAATGTATATGTGGCTCCTTAGTTTTATTTTCGTACGAATTGTGCAGTCCTATCTCATTGCATTTACGCTACCTCAATTAATTTTTCTTTTTGTTTGATGGCAGAATCGCAAAACTCACTTGAATTGATCTGTTATATTCCATTTTTTATTGTTTCCTTGTGAAGTATTGCTGCATTTTGTCAAGTCATTTATGTTTTTCACTTTGCCAAATTCAAATAATACTTAATTGGAATCACAATTTACTTATATTTCCTGACACATTGTTTCCTGGTGCAATGATTTTTTTATACTATTTTATTGGATCCTAATTAATTTTTGTTTAATCATAATATGAGTCAAATTCCACTTTAATTATTGTTAAGAAATATGTTTAATTTTGTAATAAGTTTTGAGTTCTTTTAGTGAAAAAAAAATGACGGGGATATGAGGTTATGTGTGGATAATATCCAATTTAACAAAGTAACCATTAGGGATATGTATCTTTTTCCTAGGAGAAACGATCTTAGAAAATAGATTAAGAAAATGTAATATTTTTTTTAGAAATTGCAATCTCTTTTGGATCAAAAGAATTATGTGTTATTTGTTAATGGTCTAGTGTTGTTTAAGAATGTGATCATTGTTCCTAAGGAGGGGAGCCTTAAAGGAAAAAAAAATGTTAGAAGAGACACATAAGGGAACATTAACCATACATCTAGGAATAACAAAAATGTACCAAGTTTTAAAGATGAACCGATGGAGGAGAATAAAAATGGATGTTGTATATATATGCTCAAGTTTTATTATTATGTTGTAATTTTGTTATATAGTTTTTTTTTTTAGAATCACTTTCTTTGGAATTTCAAATTGCCTCTCAAGTGATCAGATATTAATCGTGGTTAATATACCCTAGGATTTGTTTTCCATATATACTAATGGCATGTCTAATCTTAACAAACTTTTTTTTATCAAAAAGTGAGAGATGTTAATTCTTATCTGTATGTGTCTACTCAAAGATCAAGATGAAACTGATTTCTTAGTACTACTGTGGTGTATATTTTTATAGTTGTTTCTGTACAATGTCTGTACAGTTTAATTGCAAGTTATTAAATCTTATTCTCCATTTTGTTATCACATTTCTTTTAAGTTAGATCTTCTTATCAATCGTAGGTGAAACTTTTTTTTTTCTTGTGAAATTATCATCTTGGACTAAGATAAGAATTGGTATGTGAACTGATTCTCCTTTCTTTATTTTTCTTATTTATAAAATTCCTCCGTTATGTAGATAATATAAGAAATTTGGTGTAGAGTTCGTAAGAGACTATTATATCTACGTATGGATGATAGAAAATATTACTTCTTTTTCTTTTGTGGATTGTTTGCTATAAATTTAATTTGTGAGAATGCTTATAATGATGAAATGCAAGTAAAGGTATTCTAATTACAGGCGGATGGAAGAAAACAAATTCTTAAGTACATGACTTTATTATATAAGTGTTCTTACTGACTTCATTTTAATTTTTTTTTTGGTTAATAGAGGTTATTTTTGTGAGACTTACCACAGTTTCATTTTAGGAGATTTAACCATAATATGTTGAGTTTTTCTAATTATAGATTCAGGTGAATTTTTTGTGGCATGAGTTTGGTTTTGTCCACCCTGATTTGCCTTCTTATGTTTTTTTTTTAATTTTTTTTGTGGTGTGTTGCAAGTGATTTGCAAGGGATTGCGGTACCTAGGTGGGATTGCCTCATCAAAAGTGATACTTTTGCATGTCAAATATTTTTTTTGTTTTTCTTTAAAAATAAAATGATAAAGTGTCATGAATTGTATACTTATTATCTGGTGAACTAGTTAATGACTATATAATATATAATGATGATATGATTAGGAAAGATAGGGCCCCCTCTATGTTAGTGCGGAGTAGGTGAGAAGATCATATTAGTACCATATTTAATCTAAGAGACCACTTTTAGGGTGAATAATTGAGGGAACGATGTGCACTGTGTAGAATAAGTAAAAAGTGTTATGGCAACAAGAAAAGAAAGCCTTTAGAATTTTAGGAAGAGAAACACGTATTCTTGAGAGTCACTCCTAAGGTTGGGATGGGGAGGTCAACGTCATTCAGAAAACTGATTCTTTGTTTCATAGGACCTTTCCAAATTCTCAAAAGAGTCGTGTTCGTTGCTTACCAATTGACTCTTTCGCCACAATTGGCAAATCTTCATGATATTTTTCATGTGTCGCAACTCAGAAAAATATGCGCTCGAGGAGTCTCATGTGATAGCTTCTGAGTCTGTACAATTGAAAGATAGTTTGATCTATTAGCTCAGGCTTAGTCAAAATTTGGACAAGAGCACTAAGACTCTGAGGAAAAAGGCGGTTCCTTTGGGAAAAGTGTTATGGAAAGGACTGACTCCTGAGGAGACTACTTGAGAGACGGAGGAGGACATCGTATGCTAATACTCATATCTTGTTATTGAAGGTAAGGTAACCATTATGTTTGGTTTTTGGCATATGTTAAAATAGGTGCATGAGTATGGGATGAATTTCGGGGACGAAATTCTCTAAGGAGAGAAGAAATATAACATCATAAAATTTCAAAACAGTATTTTTAATAAAAAGAATAAACTAATATGAGTTTTATTGTAAAATATTTGTTAATATAAGAATATATTTAAATAAAAATGATGAAAAAATGGATAAATAAATAGATAAAATATAAATATAACTAGGGTAAAGAGCTCTCTCCATTAAGCCCAAGCACAGTTATATGGGTTTAAAATAAAATAAAAAAAATAATAAATATGTATGCTAATTTAGAGTCACGTCAGGGGTTCCATTATGGAACATTAGTTCTCCACTGCGAGCCGCACGGAGTGTAGCGAGGGAGAGCATTCCGAGAGCTGTTATTTTCTTTGGCAGTATAACCATAGCAGCACACAGATCCAAAAACATCAGTGAAAGGAAAAAGAATTTTTAATGAAGCACAATCCTTTGTCATAAATATTTTTTAGAGCTTTTGGGAGGTCTTAGAGAGGTGAGTAACAATATTTTTTACGAACCATTTCCATGGTATATATGATTGTTTGTGTTGACAATGAATTACCATATGAAATTGGGAGTTTTTAATTGATTTGATGTATATTGTCAGTAACCTAATTTCTGAAATTAGGGGTTTTTGTTAAAAGGGGAATAAGTTGATTGATTGATGTTGTAAGATACTTATTATGTATGATACATTGTGATATTCGTGATTGCTTGTTGTTGGGAGAAGTTTACATGTTTAATTCGTGGAAAATGTTTTGTTATATGCATGAGACATGACATATTTGAATTATAATATGTTGTATGATGTTTGCCACAATACAACCTATAATAGGGGTATCGAAGAGTAATACCGTTGGAATGGGGTATCGAAAGTAACATCGCCATGTATTTGGGATGTCGAAAAAGAGCAATGCCACCTAAAAAGAGGTATCGAAAGTAACACCACCACACGTTGGGATGTCGAAAAGGGAGAAATACCACCATGTGCACATGGGAGGTATCGAAATGGAAATGTTCCCGACAAGAGGGTGACATCGAAACACTCCTCGTGAGTATGGGTGGGCAATAAGACGCCATTGTCGTGTGATGTGTGAGATTTATGATATGCCGGCAAGAGACCGATTTAATTATGAGGCCTTCGAGCCACTTGGATTAATTTAGAATTTACTTGGTATGTGAAATGTGATGCATTGAGATGAGTTGTTCTTATGCTATATGCATTTGGCTTGATAAAATTTTGTTGTTATTTAAAGTATTCTTTTTATATATTATTTTGGAAAATTAGCGGATACCATGGACTGTTTTTTCCGGTTACCGCGCTGGTTGAGAACAATACTATTTTCGAAAATATTTTATAAACTATATTGTTGTTCACTGGGATTTTATATCTCATTATAAGTATTATTTTCAGAGTCCGAGGACATCGTTGTTGAGGACCCTGAGATCTGAAGAGTCATCTTTTTGATTATCTAGTTTGTCAGTAATGTAGTATGGTTGAGAGTATTATGCAGACAACGTTCTTTGGTTTACGTATTATTTTTCTCGGATTGTAATTAGACACCCGGTTTTGAGGTTTTTGATTTTTATTTATTATTTGAACGTATGAATTTATATTTATGTTTAATACTTGGATACTTTCTTACTATATTATTTAATATGGGGTATTTTCAGACTATAATTATTTAAGAACTTTTTTTTTATGACATGTATAATTTAATTAATCATTTTAAAGGATTTTTATTGATTTTACTTTGGGTTACTAATGTAACAAAGGGTGTTACACGGGTTGCATTCCCTTTGGAGAACCGTTCTGCCAATTCAATCCAGATTTCTCGAGCCGTGTTTGCATAACGAACTGTGCTCCTGACTTCCTTGTCCATGCTTGTCTTTAGCCATCCTTTCACCATCACGCTGCACCTCATCCAGTGTGCAAGGTTGCTCGAATCGATTTGTGGCATTGGAATGGCGCCGTCCACAAACTCGATTTTGTTCTTTGCGTATAGGCATTACTCATATCAGCTACCCACTCTCCATAATTTCCATCAATGAGTGATTCACTCACAAAGATCCGTCCTGGATGATCCGGGGCATGAAGAAAGTATGGTGACATTGCATCGGTTCCAATTTCATTGCTTGCTTCAGTTTTCTTCCCTTTGTGCGATGACGATGGCTCCTTCTTTGGTGTTAATTTCTTGGTTTTCACTTTTGGGTGAATCATCTTCTTGCGCCATTTCTTGGAGATGACTGAGCTAGCTTTGTAATCTCAGGATTTTGGCTCTAGATACCATGTAAAATTTATATATGACAAATTGTATTTCATTTACCGAATATTGAATGATGAATGAATTGGTTTACAAAGTGAGAGCTATGTTGTTTATATAACTTCAGTAATAGCTTCAATCTAAAGCAATCTAAAAGGAATTATCACAAAGCTAATCCAATCATAACTAACTTAACTGACTCAACCTCTTTAACAAACTTAACCTTTTCTACAAAATGTAAAATTACATAAAAGGATATGTTTGTATTTTATTATATAAATTATATGTATATATATTATTTATATTATTTATTTTAAAATAATTATCACTTTTATCACTTTAATTTATTTTAAATTATTTATCGTTTAAAAAATTTAAATATTATTTTTAATTTTGGTATTAATTTAGTTTTAATTATATTTAATAAATAAAATGGAATAATAAAAATACAATTATATATTGATATGATATTTATATAAATTTTATTTTTTATAGATAAAGATATATTTTCTATTTTTCTTATCTTAAATATAAATCTAAATAGTGAAATTAATTTTTATATATATACTATGTTAAATGATTAATATTTTATTTTATTAGCTAACTATGAGTGAGGAATTTAGTTAAGATGGTAGGGATAAAAATGAAAGGAAAAATGATAAGTTATATGCTATAAGCTCAAACGTTACTTCAAGTAGCACTTGAAAAAAAACGTTTTACGCTAGTAAAAAAACGTTATACACTAATTTTAAAAAAGGTTACCAAACGAGACTACTTTTCCATCCGCTATAAGCTATCCGCTATACGCCAGCGGATTTGGCAAACCAAACAGACTCTAACCGATGATAATGGATGAACTTATATCAAAGTGATGCAGTGATGCATTATCCAAGTGACACATTATGCTCTAATCATTTTACCACTTGAGTTAGTTCACTATTCAACCACAATTTGCATTTCTTAAAGTTTTTGTATTTCTAGTTGGTATTTTTCGTATTTCATATTTAAAAAATACATGGCGATGGTCGCCCGTCGGTGGTGGTCAGTGGTTGTTGGCAGCCTGTTGTGGCCGACGGTGGTCGGAGGTGATGTTGGCGTGAGTCATTAGAATCACCAGAAAATAGGAACATTAATTGTAAATAGTTGTCAAATCCCTTAGATCAAGGGACAAACTTATATTTAGCCATGAGTATTGTGACAAACTTATATTTAGCCATGAGTATTGTGTATAGGCTAGGAAAATTCCTAAAATCTCTCCTCCTTGTATGTATTTATGCTCTGTAAATGACTCAAAGGAATAATAAGGTGAATGAAATACCTTCTGTTCTGACATGGTATCAGAGCATAATCTTGGGACCCAAACACAAACAGTTCTGAATAGATGGTTGATTCCTCAACAATGGGTGATTCCTCAGCAATTGGCGACTCCACGAAGCAGCCATCAAACGCTTCTGCCGTCGATTCCATTTTGGAAAATCTTACGGCCAAAATGATGGAGGTTTTTTCAAAAGCCCAACCAACATCACAACCGCCGATCTCTGATTCCTCGACGGTACCGATCAGCATCGAGTTGGATGGTTCCAACTATGCCCTATGGTCCCAGGTGGTTGAGATGTACATCTCAGGCAAAGACAAACTGGGATATATTGATGGATCCTTCCCTCCACCGTCGGAAACCGATTCGACGTTCCGTAAATGGCGAACTGAGAACGCCATAGTGAAAGGATGGTTGATCAACTCAATGGATCCCTCGCTGGTGGGGAATTTCATCCGCTCCCCAACAGCCAAAGGGGTTTGGGACGACATTGGTACGACATACTTTGACAGATCTGATACCTCGCAGGTTTATGACCTTCAACGTAAGGTAACCCGGATGCGGTAGAAAGGAGGATCAATTGAAAAATATCACAATGATCTACAAGGGTTGTGGAGTGAGATAGACTTCCGACGCCCTAATCTCGTGGAGTGCCCAAGAGATATACAGAAATAGAATTCTCTGCTACAGGAGGAAAGAGTTTATATCCTTCTCGATGGATTGGATGACCGACTCGATAACATTCTGAGTGACATACTCCAACTGAAGCCATTCCCCACAATCGAGCAGGCTTATGCAGACGTTCAAAGGGAGGACACTCGTTAGACTGTGATGGTATCTGGGGCAGAGAATATAACAAGTGGTGCTGTTATGGCCACTAAAAGCTCAAAATTTGGTCAATTGCCAACACTAGTGGCTGGGAAACACAACTCAGTCTTGAAGTCGAAGGGTCCATACGATGGAGGAAAGTGCACACATTGTGGAAATGCCAGACACACTCGTGATACCTGTTTCAAGTTACATGGGTATCCAGAGTGGTGGCATGAGTTGCAAGCTAAGAAGAAAAAAGACACCACTACACTTGAGGAAGGCACTGGTAAAGCTGCCGTAGTCACTGTCGAGTCTCAACTATTGCTTTTTCCTATGACCAGTTCCTCCACCTCAATGAAATCAGGTAACTGCGGTCAAGTTTTCTGTAGTTCTAATTCTCAGGATGCAAGTGCATGGATTATTGACTCAGGGGCAATAGACCATATGACCTTTGATCCCATGGACTTCTCCCATTCAACTCAACCACGTAGGACTTGCATTGCGAATGCAAATGGAGTTGCATACCCAGTCACAGGCGCTGGAACTGTGGCATTATCACCCTCACTCTCCTTATCTCACATTCTCCTTGTTCTTACACTATCTAATAAATTAATGTTTGTGAGTCAAATAACTGAAGAACTCAATTGTATGGTATTGATGTACTCTACTTTTTGTCTTCTTCAGGATGTTCTCAACAAGAAGATTATTGGGCGTGGTACTAAGAGAGGGGGGCTATACTACCTAGATGATTTTAGCAAAGGAGAAGCACATCACGTGCACCACCAGTTCAGTAGCAAAGAACGAGAAATATGGTTGTGGCATCGTCGTTTGGGACATCCATCATTCAGTTATTTAAGACACTTATTACCAGATTTATTTTTGAATTTGAAAAATGTTGAGTTTACATGTGATACTTGTATTTTGGCTAAAAGCCATATAACCTCCTATCAGATGAGTTTGAATAAAAGCAGTGTTCCTTTTTCTCTAATACATTCTGATGTGTGGGGACCTTCCCCTAGGACTACCGTATTTGGTCACCGCTGGTTCGTAATATTTGTCGATGATTGTACACGGATGACATGGCTTTACTTGATGAAGACTAAAGATGAGGTGTTTCAAATATTTCATAATTTTCATGTCATGATTCAAAACCAGTTTTCAGCCAAGATTCAAGTTCTTCGGTCAGACAATGGAGGGGAGTTTGTTAACCATCGTTTCAAAGCATACCTCCAGCAACATGGACTTCTTCACGAGACCTCATGATGACAAATTCCACCACAGAATGGCGTCGCCAAACGGAAAAATTGTCATATCTTGGAGACAGCACGTGCTCTTCTTCTTGGCACCCATGTTCCAACTCGCCATTGGGATGATGTTGTAACTGCCCCCTCATCCTACTGATGAAGAAATTGCTAGTGAAGAGGTTCCCGTCAATGAAGAGTATATTGATCAAGGAAGTGAAGAGCCCCCTCTCTCCACAGTACCCGACCCTCTCACTGAGAACAATCCTGAGGTAAGCTCTCCTATTATCTCCTCATCCACTAATGCTCCTGTAAGATATGTATTACGTATCAGGAACAACCGAGGAAAGCCACCCAATAGATACTCTCCTGATGCAGAAGAAAGGCGATCCAAATACCCCGTTGCAAATTATGTGTCTACTCAACAATTATCAAAGTCTATTCAAGCCTTCACAGAGACATTATTCTCCTGTCATATTCCAAAGAATGTGGAAGAAGCCTTAGCTAATCCTAAGTGGGCACAAGCCATACAAGAGGAAATGGAGGCTTTACAAAAGAATAATACATGGAGGTTGATACCACTTCCTAAGGGGAAGAAGACAGTGGGTTGCAAATGGGAGTTCTCAATCAAATACAAAGCCTACGGATCCATTGATCGACACAAGGCAAGGCTAGTGGCGAAAGGGTTCACACAGACTTACGGTATAGATTATACAAAGACTTTTTCACCGGTGGCCAAACTAAATACTGTTAGAGTCCTATTATCTCTTGCAGCAAATTTAGATTGGCCACTACTCCAGCTCGACGTGAAGAATGCTTTTCTCCATGGAGATCTTGAAGAAGATGTTTATATGGATATCCCACCGGGCTATATGTCCTCTTCCAGAACCAAGGTGGTATGCAAGTTAGAGCGAGCATTATATGGATTGAAACAATCACCTCGAGCATGGTTTGGAAGGTTTAGCTCAACTATGAGAAGGTATGGCTTTAACCAAAGTAATGCAGATCACACCCTATTCTTAAAGCATCGGCAAGGAAAGGTGACAGCTCTAATTGTTTATGTAGATGACATGATTATTACTGGAGATGATACCGAAGAAATTTCAAGACTACGAGAGCAATTGGCAGCTGAGTTTGAGATGAAGAATTTGGGTGGACTCAAGTATTTTTTGGGAATAGAGGTGGCAAGGTCACAAAGAGGCATTTTCTTGTCTCAAAGAAAGTATGTGTTGGACCTATTGGCTGAGGTGGGGCTGCTGGACTGCAAACCAGCAGATACTCCAATAGTTCAAAATCACAAACTTTCACAATACACAAACCAAGTGCCTACGAATAAAGGAAGATACCAAAAATGGTGGGGAAACTTATCTATTTGTCGCATACTCGCCCTGATATTGCCTATGCCGTAAGTGTGGTGAGCCAATTTATGCATAATCCAAGTGAAGAACACATGGATGAAGTAAACCGAATACTTCGCTATTTAAAATCCTCACCAGGAAAGGGGTTGATGTTCTCTAAGAATAATCACTTGAGTGTTGAAGGGTACACCGATGCAGATTGGGCAGGGAATGTTCTAGACAGAAAATCCACATCAGGATACTTCACATTTGTGGGAGGGAATTTAGTTACATGGAGAAGTAAAAAACAAAAGGTAATGGCCTTGTCTAGTGCTGAAGCTGAGTTTAGGAGCATGGCAAAGGGACTTTGTGAACTATTATGGCTCAGAAGGTTACTAATGGAGATCGGCTTTGGTCCTAGCATGGAGATGAACCTGTTCTGTGACAACAAAGCTGCAATTGATATCTCACAAAATCCTGTCCAACATGATCGAACAAAGCACGTGGAGGTAGATACACATTTCATCAAGCAGAATCTTGAGGAGAAGATTATTCGATTTCCTTTTGTCAAGTCGGAAGACCAGTTGACAGATATTCTTACAAAGGCAGTATCCGGTAAGAACTTCCATGACTCCTTTGACAAGTTGGGCATTAAAGACATTTATGCACCAACTTGAGGGGGAGTATTGGCGTGAGTCATTAGAATCACCAGAAAATATGAACATTAATTGTAAATAGCTGTCAAATCCCTTAGATCAAGGGACAAACTTATATTTAGCCATGAATATTGTGACAAACTTATATTTAGCCATGAGTATTGTGTATAGGCTAGGAAAATTCCTAAAATCTTTCCTCCTTGTATCTATTTATACTCTGTAAATGACTCAAAGGAATAATAAGGTGAATGAAATACCTTCTATTCTGACAGGTGATTCACCGACGGTGGGCGGCGAGCGGTGGGAGGTGGCCGGCGGTGGCAAGCGACACATGCGATAGGAGAGGGAATTTCTAATCCATTCATTTTTAAATTATTCATATTTAATATCCAAACAATGTATTTTGTATTGATGCATTTTAATTACACTCTTAAAATATTTTACCCTCTTAAATTTCCCCATCCAAACACAAAGTTGAAAATGCAAATACATTAAAAATAAACATATATGAAAGCAAAATACAAAACAAATACAAGTTTGCCTACATTTTGACCTTTGAATGACCCTTAAGTGATAAACGATTGGATCATAATGTGTCACTTGGATGGTACACCAATGTATCACTTTGGTGGATGGTGCACCTTAAACGGAAACTTATCGAAAATATATATCAAGTAAATTAAATTAATCCTTAAATATATATTTTATTAATTAAATTATTTTTATAATTTTTTTATACAGAGATTTACTTATAAATATGCATTAATATATTTTATGTCTAGTATTTATAATTCAAAGACTAAATAATTTTTTTTATTTACGAAAGGAACTATGATAAATGAGTTAATTGAAATAGTAAAGATACAAACAAGAGAAAAAAATAATAAGTTATAAGCTTAAACACCACGACCCCGTTTGGATAGCACAGCTTACAATTTATTAGAGTTTTAGGAAAAAATAGTGTTTGGATAAACTTAAATAAGGAGTAAAACCCCGGAATTTGATCCTTAAAATTGTAACACTGTATCAACTTAGTCCCTGAAATTAACAAAATTACAAAAACGTGTCTGAAATTGTGAAACTTTAATCAATCTAATATCTCTGTCAACCCCAGTTAACTGACATCGTTAGTAGGGCTAATGTGGCACGTTAAGTGACCTGTTGGCTGCCATGTTGTACACGTGGGGAGTCAGAAGAGTAACTTGACACTCTAATTTCATGGACTAAATTAACACATGGACTAAATTGTCATTTTTTACTTGTTAAAAATTCATATCGGTTCTCTCCCTTGTTTGTACCTTTTGCATCTTTCCCCCTCTCTCTCTCTGCAACCTAAAGTGGAATCGCTCAAAGCTGATGATGATGGGCGGTGGTTCGCCATATCCGTACTCAAGACAAACTAAGAAAGCCAAAAGAAGTTAGTATGGTAGCTCTAAGGTTAACGGGTCTAAAAGCGACAACCCATTTGCTTTGGTTTGCGATTGTGAGAGAAGAGTTGTCTTACGAGTTGCTAGGACGTTGAGGAACCAGAGAGGGCCTTTTATGGATGTGGAGTTGGTGCTGGGGTTGGGGCTCTGATTGGAGTTGCCTTGTTAGTGGTATAAGAGGGCCTATTATGCCATATCTCCTTCCCTGCACAAGTTGCCCTCATTTTAGTATCAAATTAGTCCCCAACACCACCAACTTAATACCAAGTCAGTCCCTAGCAACACAGACTTAATATCAACTAAATCCTTAACATAAACCAGCTACCCATACCTTCTGTACTGGTTGGTGTGGAGCTTGCACTTCTGCTGTGGTCCCTTAGCTTGACTGTGTGTATCCCTGCTAATCAAATACAACATGAATCTTTCTAAAAGACTCATACAGTGCTTCCTCCTATTGTTGCGGCTCATCTAAATTCCACTTCTTAGGTCTGATATCCACTCCTTGGTTCATGCACCCCTTCCTGTTATGCCCCTCCAAACCACATCCAAAGCATGTAAAAACAGGGTATGACATCGTAAGTTTGGTACACTCACAGGTTTCTCATTCCCACCCATCATCATCACGTTTTGAACGATTCTACTTTATGGTTGCAGAGAGAGAGAGGGGAAGTAGAAAGAGGGGGGAATATGTAGAAGGCACAAATAAGGAAGAGAGTCGTTGGGTATTTAACAAGCAAAAGTATTAATTTAATCCCCATGTCAATTTAGTCCCTGAAATCAGGGTTAGTTAGGTCAACAACTTCCATTAAATATTCGATTGTTGGTTGAAGCAATGCCAAATTTGTTTGATTTTGAGATTAGAGAGACTTGATTTAAGTAATTGAAGCTACATGGATTAAAACCACCCATTTATGAAACTATAAGGACTAAAACTGTAATTAAGTCTTTACATTATTTTAAAACCCACAAAAAAAATAGTTTTTTTTCTAAAATATATTTTGTGGCCATGTAAAAGATTTTCAACCTTATCCACTAGCGGGGCGCTTAAGTGGGCTCGTTGTGCCGGCTTAGCGGGCTTGCACGAAAGTGAATGCGATCGTGACTTAGTAATGAATCACGAGCACAAGTCACGAAGGCCGTTAGGCTCACTTTCTTCTCTTCTCCTTCCTTATATTTTATAGTCCCAACGCAACGCACCGTTTCGCATCCCCACTCGCCGGCTCGTCTTCTATTTTCCCACCGTGCCACTGTCAGCACATCAACTTTATTAGTCAACTACTTCACTTCCCTCGCTCTCAAATTGAACCTCCTTCCTTTCCTGCATTTTTTTTTTGTTTAAATAATTATATTCTTCATCTCCTCCTCCGTGGCCGTTACGGCTGCCACCGTCAATCACCACTGCTATGCTTCCAGGTTTTCCTCTCTATACCTCTTTAGTTACTTTCATATAATGCACTGCTCTCTACTGCTTAAACAAATTTACTCTATGGTTTGCTCAATTTTAGTAATGTCTCCTTGATTTGACAGGTGTCAGACTTGGATTCTACCAGCATGTGATCCATAATTATAAATGAATAATATAATTCATAAAAACTTGAGCTATTAAATGAAGAACTGCATGTTGTGCAGTTTTTGTTTAACAACTGTTTTCATTGTTTTTGTCTTGTGTGCTTTTCATTACAAGCATCTATGAACTCCCTCTAGTGCTCAATCTTGCTTAGTTGCTCTTTCCAGAGTAGAATTAGTTTCTTATATCTTCTCTTTGTTTATTTGTTGAGAGTTAAGTGTATACACTGGCGAGGTATTTGAGAATTGAGTTTGAGTGAAGTGTGATGACTCTGTTGTATTCTCCATCATATTTCCTTATTGAATATATATGACAGTCGTTTTTGCATGTGGATGAAGGCTCTAAGCTGAATCACATTTGTGCTTATACTTGCTTTATTTGCACTAATTTTTTAACAAATTCTTTAAGATATTGTGTAAACTTAGCATATAATTGTTAATCTGTTTTTGGTGCATTAAGGATATTAGCGCAAAATTAGGGATTAAATTGGATTTCATTGATCTAAAATGCATTCCAAACAATGAGATTTCATAAATTTAATGATTTGTTTCCGAACAAGAGAGTTTATTAAATAATATAATTAATTGAGTTTAAAAGAATTGAATTGAATTCCTTATGGAATTTGCTCCAAATGTGGCCATTAGCATAATAGCATTTGAAAAAGATGGGGAAGCAGAAAGAATGGGGAGACTTTCCAACATGAAGGGAGAGTGATATATGCTAGAATTTTTTTTGATAGGATAACCAGTACTTGTGAAGTTGAAAGCTCATTTAGATGGGTGGAATGTGTCAGTGGAAGGTAAGAGAATGGAACATGATGAAATGAAACATTTAATATCCCGTCTGGGAACAAAAAAATCATTTAATCTCCTTTCCATTCTATTTTGTTCCCAAATATACACACATCAATTGTTTTCCCCCTAGGGTGTAGTACTATCCAACCTGAGGAATGCTTATCAGTACTATTTCCTTAATTTTCTTTTCCATAATTTTAAGATAACATTTGATTCTAACTTTCTCTTTTATTTATATACCAATCATATTCACCAATAGTTGAACATGACCATCAATATTATGCTCATTGAAAAATGAGATACCAGTTTCCATAAACTGCAGTCTTATGAACGACTTCACGTTAAAATTATTGAATATGGAGATCAATATTTTGATGAGATATTTTAGGAAATTATGAATGGATTATTGCTCACACTCAAATCTAATTAAGAACAATCTATTGTTCTATGCTGACATTTGGCACTACATAAGAGGAATAATATTATTTCCTACATTTAGATATTGAAGGTGTTCATGTAAATATTCAAAATGACTTCTCTTTATAGAATGTTTTTGTTAGGAAAAAAACCAGTGCAAATAAGTTCATGTTATACTATCATGTATGAGGCAGTATTAGAGTATATGATAGACTGTGTTAGTCTAGCTTAGTGCCGAGTCAGCACATTCTGTTAGAGTTAGTTACAGCAGTTAATTGTATAACTGCTCTTGCGAAGCCTATATAAGGCTTGCTCTCTATTTCACTGAAACTCTGAGATTCATAATACAACTTACATATTCTTTCTCTCTCTCTCACTCTCTCTTTCTCTATCCTAGTTCCAACTCTATTATGGTATCAGAGCTTCTCTTCTCTGGGCCTAATCGTTCATGGCGTCCATTGGAAATCCTTTCACAGAGAATGATGCTGTCAATCCTCCTCTTTCAGTAAAACTTGATGATCAAAATTTTCTATTGTGGAAACATCAAGTTGAAGCTGTTATCATTGCTCATAAGCTTCATCGCTGGGTTGTGAACCCTAACATTCCTCCGATCTACAATTCGGAAGTAGAACAAGCTCAGGATATTGCGTCAGATGCGTATCAGCTATGGTTAGTCCAAGATCAGATGTTGTTTACATGGTTGTTGAGCTCGATCTCACCATCAGTGCTTCCTCGATTCCTCAGTTGTAAACATTCGTATCAGATTTGGGACAAGGTGCATAAATTTTTCCATTCTCATCTACTCGCAAAGGTTTGTTAGTTTCGCTCTGAGCTGAAGAACACTCGAAAAGGATCGCGCACGATGCAGGAATTTTTGGTGCGCATTCATGCTTTGGTGGACTCGCTTCATGCGATTGGAGATTCTGTGAGTGATCAAGATCACATTGACACGATTTTGGAAGGTTTACCTGAAGAGTATAATTCGTTCGTAATGATGATTTTCGCTAGGGTTGATCCAATTTCTGTTGAGGATATTGAATCGCTTCCGATGGTTCAAGATGCGCAATTGGAGAAGTTCAGACAAGAGCTTCCCTCGTCTTCTGTATCTCTCAACCTAGCTCACACCTCTTCGACTGCATATCCTTCCGATCAGCCAAACAACACAGAATATGCTTCAGATCGTGGTGGTTTTCAGGGTACCAATAGAGGCCGAGGCCGTGGTAATGGAGGATGTGGCTTCTTAACTACTCAGAATCAGCCTTCAGCTTTCTTAACTTCTCAGCAACCTCAGTATCAATCTCAGTTTGGTACTCCTCAGAATGGGTCATACACTCAGGAATTTACAGCTTCTCATATGTGGTACCTTGACTCTGGACCTTTACCAACCGTTTGACCTTTTACCAACCGTTCGACTGAGTTGGGTATTATGCACAGGTTGACTTGTCCTCACACATCCCATCAAAATGGGACTGTGGAACATAAACACAGACATATTGTTGAAATGGGATTGACTTTACTTTCCCATGCCTCCATGCCATTGACCTTTTGGGATCATAGTTTCACTATGGCTGTCCATTTAATAAACAATCTTCCCACAACAGCTCTTACTTCCTTTTCTTCTCCCTATCATGCTCTCCAAGGGTCCATTCCTGACTACTCTCTTCTTAGAACCTTTGGATGTGCTTGTTTTCCTCTCTTGCGTCCATATAATCAGCACAAGCTGCAGTTCAGGTCAACAGAGTGTGTTTACCTTGGTATTTCTCCCCAACATAAAGGTCACAAGTGCCTATCTCCTTCGGGTAGAGTTTATGTCTCAAAGGATGTTTTATTTAATGAACTTAGATTTCCTTATTCCTCTCCTTTTCCTTCCTCCTCTACAGGGTCAAGTTCAAAAGATTCCACCTTTCCTTCAACAATTCCCACTCCTCTTCTTCCTCCTTTAAATCCTGTACCTTTAAATCAGTTTCCTCCCCTTTTTTCTACCTCATCCTTGCCTACTCCTGGTCCTGTTCATATTGCTTCTCCCTCTTCTCCTGTGACTTCCACAATCGAGTCCTTCACCTTCTTCTCCTGTCATACCCGACCAACACGTCAGTCCCTCACCAACCCAGCCTGCTCATCCTATGTTGACACGATCTAGAACTGGCTGCTTACCACCTAAGTTGTATCCTCGGGTGAACCTTGCCTACGCAGAGCCTGCATCAGTTAAACAGCCCCGCCTGACCCTCCTTGGCTTGAGGCTATGCAGGCAGAGTATAGTGCCCTTCTAAAAAATGAGACCTGGTCCTTAGTTCCTCTTCCTTCAAATAGGAAGGCTATTGGGTGCAAATGGGTTTTTCTTGTGAAAGAAAATCCAGATGGGATTGTTAACAAATATAAGGCAAGGTTGGTTGCCAAAGACTTCCACCAAACTCATCGGTTTGATTTTCATGAGACATTCTCTCCTGTCATCAAACCAGTCACAATTAGAATCATCCTCACCATGGCACTATCCTCAAAATGGGTCATACAGCAGATTGATATAAACAATGCCTTTTTGAATGGATTGTTGAGTGAAGAGGTTTGTATGACTCAACCTCCTAGCTTTGAGGCCCAAGACAAATCTCTTGTTTGTAAGCTTCACAAAGCTCTTTATGGGCTCAAACAAGCCCCAAGGGCCTGGTATGAACGCCTCACTAGCACCCTGTTACAATTTGGCTTTGTCATTAGCCGTTGTGATCCCTCACTTTTCATCTACTCTAAGGGAGCAGTGTGCCTCTATGTCTTGGTTTATGTAGACGGCATCATTCTTATTTGCACTTCTCCAACTCTCATTTCTGATCTTATCAAGAGACTCAATGCTACCTTTGCTCTTAAGGAACTTGGTTCTCTTGACTATTTTCTGGGTGTTGAAGTCAAGCACCTACCATCGGGTTCCATCTTGCTGACTCAATCTAAATATATAAGGGATCTACTCAACAAAGCTAATATGTTAGAGGCCAAAGGTATTTCTTCTCCTATGGTGAGTGGCTGCAAACTGAGCAAGTTTGGGACAGATTCAGTAGCTGCTCCGGGTCTCTACAGGTCAATAGTTGGGGCATTACAGTATGCCACATTAACTAGGCCAAAGATAGCCTACAGTGTTAACAAGGTTCGCCATGAACTAGAGACTCGTTGGCAAGCTGTAAAAAGAATCCTTCGGTACCTAAAAGGTTCCATGCACTTTGGACTTCTCTTACGGCCTTCCTCTACCACTTAACCCTTCACTATTAAGGTCTTTTGTCATGCTGATTGGGCCAATGATCCAGATGACAGGCGCTCTACCTCTTGCTCATGCATCTTTCTTGGTCCCAACTTGATTTCTTGGTGCTCCAAGAAGCAACCACTAGTAGCACGGTCTAGTGCAGAAGCGGAATATCGTAGCATGGCTAATACAACAGCAGAAACACTCTGGATCATGTCTTTACTTACTGAACTGCGGGTTCCATTTTACACTCCATAGATTCTCTGTGACAACTAAAGTGCAGTTGCAGTAGCTGATAACCCTGTTCTTCATTCTCGAACTAAGCACATTGAGCTTGATCTTCACTTTGTTAGAGAAAAGATCCTGTCTAAAGCTCTTACTGTGCATCATGTTCTAGCATCTGCTCAACTAGCTGACTGCTTCACTAAGCCATTATCTTCCACTAGATTCAGTGACTTACGAACCACTCTTAATGTGGTTGCAGCTCCTCAACCACCTTGAGATTGCACGGGGGATATTAGAGTATATGATAGACTGTGTTAGTCTAGCTTAGTGATAGAATTGAGAGTAGAGAGAGAGAGAAGCTCATAGGGAGAAGGGAGAACAGAAACTGAAAAATTGAATTATGAATTTCATTTCTGAAAATCATACAATGTACAAGACTTTATTTAGCTGTACTTAGCTTGCACTGCTAGGAGCTTTAACTGCTCTGTAACTAACTCTCAACTGAATGCTGACTCAGCAATTCAGTTGAGTTACAACAGTCCTAACTAACTCTCAATCAATGTCGACTCAACAATTCGGTTGAGTTACAATGATCCTAAAGCTAAGCTAAGGCTAAGCTTATACTCTTAACACTTAGTGATAGCTTGTAAGTGCCGAGTCAGCACATTCTGTTAGAGTTAGTTACAGCAGTTAATTCTATAACTGCTCTTGCGAAGCCTATATAAGGCTTGCTCTCTATTTCACTGAAACTCAGAGATTCATAATACAACTTATAGATTCTTTCTCTCTCTCTCTCTCTCTCTCTCTCTATCCTAGTTCCAACTCTATTAGGCAGCTAGAGGTACGGGTATGACACTTTGTATGGTAGCAACATGATATAGTTATGCTTAGTTGTAATGGTATCTGTGATCGGAGTATGCTAGGGACTTAGGAGCATTTAGTGGAGTACCTTTGATGTGCAACACCAACATGTCAACAACCACCAAGTCGGATCCCACTAGGTGGGGTTGCCTATGTGAATCAATCAGTGTAATTGGGCTGTATCTAAAACCAAATCTTACACTTCTTTTTTGCTCTTGTTGGTCTTCCATTGCCCAATATTCTCTACCACAGAGCATTGCTTGCCTTATAGTGGCCAGGTAGAATTTTCCTTGGAGTTTAATAGGCTCTTTGCAATCATAAAATATGCCTGAAGCATTTCTCCATTTGATCGACTTAGCTTGAATCTTATCTTACGTGTAACATCCCCAACAATCTCCCAATTACTCTGTAACATTGATCCAAGATGCCTAAATCACGTAAATTATGGTATGATTTGATCCCCAATTTTTACCTATAAAACATTGCTAACTAGCGTCTTTACTGAACTTGCACCCCATTTCCTTTGTCCTTTCTCGACTCATCAATTTGGACAATGTCATATGAAAAAAGCATGCATGAAGGTATTGACTCAATACATTTGCTGTGCATTTAGAGAAAATCATACTTGTATATGGTTAGAGATCTAAAAAAGCCAATGAGCTTTTAGGAGAGTTGGCCATTGACATGGTATCATATCCTCTATGACAAAGTGGTTAAGAGTTTGATCCTTACTGCCCCCGTTAAAAATGGGGTTCTGCATTATCCACCCTTTAAGCTGAAAGGGCTCTTGCATTTGTCTTTCATGACCCTTCAGCTCAACAGCTGAAGCTTTTAGAAGTGTTGGTCATTGAGAGATATATAAGGAGAGATCTATCCTTAGACTTGCTACGGGATAAAGTTGTTTTGATGGTCTCTCTTTGATGTTCACCACTTACATTGTTTCAGGGCGTCCCTTTGGTAGATACGGAGAGAGATCGGTCATTGCTGTGCTCTTCTATATTAGATTTTTTCTGCATTTTTTATTTCTTTTTTAGAAATTTTGTTAATGAGGAAGTGTCCCCTTCTATTTGTAATCTTTCTTCTTCCTAATGAAATTTCTTCATTTATAAAAACAAAAAATATTGAGAATATTTTATGCTACAAATTCTTACCATGGACTGAAAGGAGTGTGTCAACCTGCTTTTTAATTTACAAAGTAAAATAAATAAATAAAAGATTTCGAAAGAAAAAAATGGCCATTAGTAACAGATCTGTACATTGGAGGAATAAATAGTTGACTTTATGTGTAACATAAAATTCTAACCTATTAGTATGTTTTGTTAATTAAGTATTAGCACAGGAGAATAGTAAAGGACATCGGTTACTTTTTTTTAGTTTAAATATAAAAAAGATATTCTGGAAGACTATATAAAGCCTTCCCATCGATTAAACCCTAGTGGACTAATTCCTCTATCTCCCCCGGCGCCGCAGTCGGCCACCTTTCTCTTGCTGCGAAACAACACAGGTAGGTACTGCAAAGAAACTACCTTTGGCATCCAGGTTAATATTCTATCTTTGTTGATATGAATTTGCGAATGTTGTAAAACGCCTAGGTCCACTATATCGTGAACTGACTTCCTATGAATAAGATCGTGTGACCTTGAACGAGGTTTTGTTGATTCGTATGAATTACGAAACACTGGTAAAAATTATGAATGTATTTCTTTTATTCTTGTGTGATCTTCTTTTAATGAAAGCAAAAGAAGAATATTTTGCATAATCTGCTTGGTTAGGAAACTCTAGACTTCCATCAATGTGTGCTAGAGATTTGTTAAGAGATTAGATGCACGACCTTCGATATGATTTTACAAAATAAAATAAATGATAGGACTGCTTACTCTGCATTAGCTGTATTTCTAATTGATTCATTTTATGAGGACCGAATATATCTAATAACCCATAAGTGAGAGTTGGTCATTGTACCTAGCTGAATCTTATTTATTGGTGGTAAATTTCAAGTTTTGTCTAGTATCAGAGAAGTCTAATTGCTCAGGGTAATCATCTCTTTAGGGACTTGCTCAAATTTGTAACAACCTTACATAAATTTAGATGAGTAAAAAGTTGCTTTAATAAATGCTAAATATTTTGAGAATGTATATATGATTGCTGACTTCCCCTAGAAGGGGTTGTAATGGGTTGACATAAAAATGACCATATATAGCCTTATATTGTTAGCTATAATCTCTTTACAACATGCATTTATCACTGATATGAAATTTTATAAGGTATTGAGTGTTTTTTTTAGAAAAAATCTATAATGTGTGATTTTTTAATTATTTTTGGTGAATGTGTTAGAAGTTATAGTTGTTAGATTTGATACAGAGCTCCTTTTTTTACCCAGATCATCAACTGAAAAACTGTGTTTTGGCGTTGAAGATGTATGTCATGAGTATATGTGATGACAATGGATTAAGAGTTCTTGGGTCTTGTTGATTTATTTGGATCAGCGTTTTTATCTACACCCTCCCTTGATTAGGTTACTTGTAAAAAGGTGAATTAGTAAGTTTTGACTAAGCAAGTATTTTCTTTTAGAGAAGTAGTTAAAACTTTGAAGGTCAAAAGTGGATATGGTTAGTTTAGGACATTATTTTCTGATTCTACTTATGTTGCTTGGTAATTTATGTTTCGTGCTCCCTAACTTCGTAGACTGAAGGTCAATCTCAAATTCCGAATTACCTGTAACATTCATATCTGATGCCTTATAGAGAGAGAGCTAACTCTGCTTTAATGACTGTACAAGATACAGCATTAAAAAGGAGTTTAAATACTTGTGCTTTTTCAATAGATTTTTCCTTTGAAATAGTAGGTTGTTCTTGGTGCAGCGTTTTGCCATCAGTCTACAACTCTTCCTAGTGTTGTTGACATGAACTGGCTACTTCTCATCTGAAGTGCAAAATTAACAATTATATTATGCACTTAGGCTCACAAGTCATGCTCATGCGTACTGATTACTTGTGCTATTTGTGTTTCTGACATGTTTCTAATGCATCTCGCTAATGTATGCTTCTTCAGACTCTCCTACTAATTTTCAAGAATGTGGAATGGGAAGGAAGAACCACCAAGCAGTGCTGCACAGGCAAGTATTTTCCACTTAATATTAACTTGGATACACGAAACTCTCTTGTCTGCACATTACCCTTCTGAGTGATGGAGCATGAATAGGTTGTATTAATGTCCTTACAGGCAATAGGCTTGATGTCAGCAGTGAAGGAATTGCAAGGGCTTACGTCCGTGGATCTTAATAAATTGTTGAGACACTCTGAAAATTTTACTATCCATTACCTAAGCGGAAAAGGATCATCACTGAAGGTTGTCTCAGACTCAACAACATATTGCTATTTTATATCTTGTTTTATCAGACTGTTTTTTATAATTGTGTTTGGATACAGATTGATATGGAAAAGCTTGTAGGATCTCTTCCATTGCACCTTACTGCAGTGCTAATGTCATCTGATAGAGATGAAGCAACCTTCAGATACTTGTTATATGGCATCCGACTCTTGCATTCCTTGTGTGATTTAGCCTCCCGAAATTCTAGAGTCGAGCAGGTTAATATTTATAATGCATATTAATATTAATATATTGTGTTTCTCTTGTAGTTTTTTTCTGTTTGTTTTCTTGTGTGGAAAGACATGTTATCTAAATGTTGAATAATGAAATTTATTAAAATTCCTCTAAAGTTTGTACAGCATTTATGGTATGCTAAATAGTACTTTTCTTGCCAGCAATTGACTGTGTAGTTGGGAGTTGGGACACCCTATCTTTTGAGATAAAGCAGGGTGTAAATTCAGTGGTAACTTTGGTGATAAACTATCTATATTCTAAATTCTAAAAACATGAGGGGGAGGGAGGTAATAATTTTTGGTTCCATTTACTTCTTTACCTTTCACAGCAATGTATGGTCATATTTTGGCAAAGAAAGATAAACATTGTAGAGTTTGTGGAAGTTGTGTTCACTCTCCTATACAACTCGTTTATTCACAGAAATTAACCTGTTGGGGTACCCTATACATATTCATTTTGCAAATTTGAATATTATAGCAACACTTTGATTCTGATTTCATGTATTTGGAATATGATCACAGTTTTTTGAAGATGAAGCGAAAATGTTGGAACCGCTGATTGATCTTGTTTTCTACATGCTAATTGTTCTTGGTGGTTACAGACAGGTTTTTCTCAGTTCTGTTCTTTGCAGTTTGATCTTCTGTGTTGTCTAGGTGTATTGAGATTTGCATTCATGTTGCAGGAAGACTGTGCTTTTAGTCATATGTATCTTGTGCATTCAACTCTTGTAGCATGCAGTTTTTATCTATTGAGAGGATTTATATCGACAAAATGGCAAGATATTGCCCAAACATTGCTTGCTCACCCTAAGGTACAAGTACAAGCTCACCTCCACCCTACATTTTAGTTGCTGGATTCAGAAACAGAATTCTCGTACTGTCCATTTGTCATAGCTGGTAAAAATTGCTTTTATAATGTCAACTATTTTGAACACTTTAGAAAGGGTTTTCAGTGTCAAAAATTGATTTTTACCCCAATAAAGACATTATACCAATTGAAGTAGCATTTGCTTCAATCCACTTGTGCATGCATCTAGAACTGTTTCCCAGTCAATTAAATTCTTTATGTATAATCTCTATTTCTCGTGACATTTTCCAAAAGTCTGTTATTTTTTGATAACATGTCTATGCTATTGCTAACCATGAATTCTGTGACAGGTTGAAATATTTATGGATGCAGCTTTTGGATCAATTCGCATGGTTGTCAGGTGTCTTGATATTACACTGATAGCTTATAAAGATTTTTCGACGGAATCAAATCTGACAGCTGAGCGACTAGTTTATTATCTCTCCCAGCAGTGTGAAGCTTCTCTGCAGTTTCTTCAATCATTATGTCAACAAAAATTGTTTAAGGAGCGGCTGCTTAAGGATAAGGTTTTCCTAACTAAACTTTCTTTACAAATCTGGAGCAACACATCAAGAGGTGACTTTGTCCCTAAATTTGTATTAAGAGGGACTTTTCTAAGTTTAGAATAATAGAGATGGGGTTATATAGAATTCTGGTTGCATCCTTTATCTCTCTCTCTCAGTCACAATGTAATATAGTTGGATACTGGATAGCTTCATAAATAAATCACGCCAAATTCCTTCTCAAGCCAAAGTGATGTAAATATACTTTGTCTCAATAAAGGAAGTCGTCATATGTTGGTATCTTTACAGTCCTTCAAGGTCACCCTTTTTCTCTCACCGTTGATTTTAACAGCCAAAAATGGAGCAGCATCTCAGTTTTGGCCTTGTTGACTCTTTGTGGTGTCTGGCACCTGGTTACTTTTGAGGAGTCTCTTCATTAGATTTACAAAGGGAGGAAAGCTCTTTTGTACTAATGGTTTTTTTTTTTATTTCTGTTTGTTGTTGTTTTTCCTATTAAATTTTCTAAGGAGGATTCTTTATCTTTTTCATTTGTGTATCACTTCTTTCCTTCTAATTTTCCCCATCTAACAAAATACTGTCTGATCTTCTTATCAACTGTCTGAACAGCTTCAACTTTCTCCATCTCAGAACTACACTCTTTTTACTTTTTAAAGTAGATCTAGATGCTCTACTGTGAATTGTTGTTTTGTTTGATGATTGTACCCCCTTGACACTACTTGTGATGATATCAGCTAGCTTTCTAAAAAGAAACAGCGAGATGCATTCTTTTATGGGCTTATCTGTGTATAGATTTGATATCATTTTCTTCATTTTTTTGTCAAACCTTTTCACTGTTATGCATGTATTCTCTTTATGTATTTAATTAAACAGAACAGAAATTGAGAATCCTATGGACAACCAACTTTCTTAGAAAGGCCAACATCGAGGATTCTGGTTAAATATATCTGATTAAAAAGTTAGCGCTCTACACACAATAATGTCCTTATTTCTATTTGTACGATAGATAAACAAAGCCCTTCTTTAATACCATATTTATGTGAAAAACATGTACCCTATTATTCTTTCTCCAACATGAATACTTTTAGGCTTGAGAGCTCTTCCATAAAATGCTTTGAATTCCATGTTCTGAACTTTTATCCATATTGTTTGAGTTACCCTGTTTCAAAGCTGACCAATCTACTAACTCCAAGCTAATGTGGTGCACCAATAAAGATAAATATCGTTATAGGAAATAGGACTTTTATGTGCCAGAGACTCCATTTAACAAACTGGCCACTTGCAACAAAGACACTATGGAAGATGCTTAATGTTATTTCTTTGATTTGGTTGATTGCTAAGATGAATGATGTTTTTTAAGGTACATATATGAACTGCGTGAGGCATGTGTTTTTGTTTACTTACAGGAGCTATGCGGAAAGGGAAGCATTCTTTTTCTGGCTCAATCCATCTTGAAGTTACACATTCAATTATCTTTTCCAACTAGGATTCAGGCAGCTATATCTAGGCTAAAAGCTAAAATACTATCTATTGTGAGTCTAATGGAAAATTTTACTATAGAGCCCTGCTTTTAGATTTAATACTTTATAATTTATGCATATTATTAATAATAATGTCACTGCCTTCTTTGCCCAGCTGCTGAGTTTGTGTGAAGCAGAAAGCATTTCTTATCTTGATGAAGTAGCCAGATCATCACAAAGTTTAGATTTGGCTAAATATGTTGCATTGGAGGTTAGTTTCAGCTGTTGACTTATAATGCAAATTGTTGAAGATAAAGGGCTACAATGTTTTGCTGGTCTTTTGCTAATAATTGGCTTGTCGAAATTATTGCCTGAAAATTATTTAAACTGACCTTATCAACTTCTTTTGACTCCTAAACATATAATGTGGATTGTCGAGTAGAAGTTTTTAAATTGATATTGTTTCATGGTGGTCTGCAGTATGCATTTGTGCCATTAAGCAAGTCGATGTATTTTTTTTATCAGGTCCTTGCTTTTAAAATAGTTCTCATGATGCAGGTTTTTGACTTGTTGAAGACTGCTTTTGCAAGAAATCCCAGGCATTTCAGTACTGACAGAAGTCACCCAATGGGATTTGTACAGCTCAATGCAATGCGTCTAGCTGACATATTCTCTGATGATTCAAACTTTCGATCCTACATGATACTTTGTTTTGTAAGTCCATGTTTTTCACAATATAGAGAGTTAACTTGCATTAGTATTATTGACTCCAAACCCAATGTGCGATAAAAGTAGATTTAGTTGGTAGTAGCATCATTCTATTTTGTTTGTTAATTCGATAGAAGTGCTCAAATCTTAAAGAAACTTGCCTCTTGTGTTTGTCTTTAATTTGTATCAAATGCATTGTATACTTTTTCCACTATTTATCAGCTGTGCGTTCTCGGAATTTGACTGTTTCCTTTGCATGTGATTCCAGACTAAAGTTCTGGCAGCAGTAATTTCACTCCCCCATGGAGATTTTATATCCTGTTGGTGTTCATCTAATCTCCCCGAAACAGAGGAAGATGCAACTCTTGAATATGATATATTTGCTGCAGTTGGATGGGTTTTGGATAATACTTTGCCGGATATTAGGAATGCCACAAATTTGGAATTCAAGCTAATTCCTAACAGCATGCCTAAGGCTTCTTATGCACATCATAGGACATCATTATTTGTCAAGTTCTTTGCAAATCTTCATTGTTTTATTCCCCACATATGTGAAGGTTGGTTATTTATCAACACACTGCATTTTTTTTTTAGCCAAATTTCATTGTTTTACAGATATATATTTCCTCATATCATTTACCATTTTTTAAAATTTTAATCCCCAGAGAAGGAAAGGCACCTTTTCGTTCTCACCGTCATGGAGTGCTTGCAAATAGATCTATCTAGTGTGCTGCCTGGATTTTCTTTTGCTTCTGATGCTCCTAAAGCTTCCACCGCTAGCAAGAACCTCCGTAATGATTGTTCCCATATCCTTGTTATCACGGAATGATGAGTAATATATGGCTACTTTCTTACAAGTAAACTTCCTTTTGTAGGCTCGTTGTTAAGTCATGCAGAATCTCTGATTCCAAACTTTTTAAATGTGGAGGATGTTCAACTTTTAAGGTTATTTTCTCTCTATTTTCGTTGTATTGTTTGACACATTGACATTGGCATGACTGATTCTGAACTATAGTTTCAATGCTTAATCATGTATTATATATATATGATGCTTTATGCTTGAGCGGCATTAATGATAAATGCTTATTGCACTTGATTAAAATTGGAAGATATTTTTAAGCTGATTGAGGACGAGTACCTTCTTGGTTTTTATTTTTAAGCATGATGTTGAAGTAAATTTTTATTTTCTTTCCCGATAAGGGGAGCTTGTTGTCTTTAGAAGAGGCGGTCAGGGGATCTTCCTGATCACTGTATGCTACATGTCCAGCGGATAGTTTGCCAAAAATCAATTAGAGTCTCTTCTGGATATGGTCTATTCATATTTACTATTACTAGCTTCCTGATGTTCTAGGTAGTACTAAAAACATATTTTGACATTAATATAGATATTTACTAGCCATTTTATCTGTGCTGCAAATAGGAAGCTTTGTAAATTCAGTTCTATGCTAGTTTCGATGAATTTGTGTTCTTGAGAACTGTGTTTTATTATACTTATTTTTTATGTCCCTTTCTGTTTGCTTTCTTCTTTTTCCCCCCACTTCAACTCCTTGGTTAAGCCTATGAAAGATTTTTTCTGTTAACCATTTAGGTCCTGCACATCCGGGTCCGGCATTGTACTGTCTTTAGTGTCATGTTTAAACAAACAACTTTTTGTAAATTGTTTGCAGGGTGTTTTTTGACAGCTTACAATCACTATTTACTTCTACTGGATTTGTGGAAAAGCGTGCTCAAGTAAATCTTTTTCTTTAGTTTGAGCTGTTAATGTTGTTTGTTCCTGATCTATTTCTTTTCTCCTCTGCTCATGTCACTTCTTTTCTGCGGGAAAAAACTCAGGATAGCATATTTGAGGAGTCATTTTCTTGGGATAAGTTTTCTAAACTCAACTTCAATGAACATTGTCAGGTATTTGCAAGGTTTCTTTTTGACCGACATCTTTTGTGATCACATTGTATCATGTTTGTTCAAATTGTTAGCACTATTGTCCCAATAGAAATGTAATTCAGATTAATCTTTACTTTAGAACTAGACAATGCCTTTAAATGTTAAAAAACAAAATAGGCCAATTCTCAATTTGAGTTATTTGGTTGTCATGTTGCTTGTCCTCAACATAATCTGACCTTAACAGTGAAGTTTGATTTCCTGTAGGAGGCTCAGATTGCAGGAAAATGCGCATCACCTTTAACAGGAAATGAATCTACTGGTGTTATTAAGAAGGGTGGAAACTTAAAGGAAGGAATGTCTGGTGACTCTGCATTTCCAAACATAGGCCAACATGATTCCAGAGCTGAGGACACAAATCAAGGCACAAATCAAGGCAATGACTTAAACAGGAAAGATCAGGTAGAGGATAAAGGCATATCTGGCAAAAATGCATCAGGAGGAGCAAGAGATATGGACAAGGATGCTCTGACCATTGAAACAAGCGGTTTGGATACTAGTTCTGCAAAAGGAAAGAATGTTATTCATCATATTGATAATGGTGAGCTTTCAAAATCAAGCGAGCATCTTAAGAAAGTTGCGGTTGAAGAAAATCCAGAGGATGAAAAGGTTGAAATTATACCGAGGAGGAAACGAAAGCGAAATATAATGAATGATAAACAGGTGACACTAATTGAGAGGGCACTCTTGGACGAGCCTGATATGCAGCGAAATCCAGCTTCACTTCAATCATGGGCTGATCAATTAAGTTTTCATGTGTGTGAAATGCAACTCAACTCATGAGTGATACATTCTTGACATTTTTTTTTTCTGAAACTTTCCTGCATTATGTTTTTCAGGGTTCTGAGATTACATCTTCGCAGCTTAAAAATTGGTGAGGATGCCTTCTTTATGTAACTTATTATATTGTTTGTTAAGTTCTTCACATTGATCATGTTCCTATTTAGGAATTCAGGACCCATAGCATTACCTTTATTTCCATATAGGTTGATGTGGTATAACACCTAGTATCAAGTCATATAAACAAGGTTTCTTTACCAAATTATACCAAAATCTTTTAAGATTTTATCTGAAGCTGAACTGGTACTAGGTATTGATCTAATTTCCCATGTATCTACTATTATTTAACAATTTTCAGTGTCAAGAAATGATAAATGAAGCCTGGTGTGTGATAAGGCAAAACCAGAGTAAAATTTCTTCATCTCTGAAATATTATTATGCGATTTGTAGGCATTGTCACATTTTTGGTCTTGAAGCCTCCAATATATCAATTCCCTGTGTACATCATAACTAGGTCAATTTATTTTTATCCGGTTTGATTTGTAATTGAATTTCATGTTTGTCATATCAGGTTGAACAATAGAAAAGCTAGACTAGCTCGCACAGCTAAGGATGTTCGAGCATCAGCAGCAGATGTTGACAATCCGATCCCAGACAAGCAAAGAGGGCCAGTACTTGGGTCCCAGGACTCAACTGACAATCCAGGTGATGCATCAGATTCAAGAGACGGTCTTCTATATCTCGCGAGAATAGCTTCTGAACTTCCCGAGTATTCACTTGCTGGACGGGTTAATATTGGCTCCCCAGAATTTGGTACATACAAGGCTGGTCAAAATGTAATGCTTGTAGGTGGAGAAGGAGAGGACATTGGCAAAGGAAAGGTGTTTCAGGTGAGTGGTAAGTGGCATGGGAAGAGCTTGGAGGAATTAGCTGCTTGTGTTGTGGATGTTACTGAGCTCAAGGCTGATAAAGGGTTGCTGCTACCCTACCCATCAGAAGCCACAGGTACTTCATTTGCGGAGGCTGAAACAAAGTTAGGTGTCATGAGAGTGTTATGGGATTTGCAAAGACTTAGTGGGTTGCAGCCTTAACGAGTTAAATGAGGCTTCGGTCTCTGCAGCTATTCCTTTGTTAACTGATGCAATTTGTTACCAATGTACATGTCTTCTATTTCTACAAACATTAACTGAAGGGATAAATAAAGAATGGGATAGCTGAGCATAATAAAAATACCAAATTACCAAATTGAATGAGACCAGTTTAATTAGCTAAGGGTAGCGCGGAAAGTAAAGATGGCTTTTTAGGGAAAGCAAGGGCGATTCAGCAATGAAACGCAGTTTAAGATATAACCTACAGTTATATACGGCAGGTAAAATGGTTAGTACTGTTATACAAAACATGTTTCCAATAATTTTCCCGGCAACATAAATTGACAACCTGCTGGCAGGTAAAATGGTTAGTACTGTTATACAAAACATGTTTCCAATAATTTTCCCGGCAACATAAATTGACAACCTGCTGAACTATGGGGTTTGATAAGATCTAGAATTATGTCATTTTCCAAATTTGGAGTTTGTGCTGTCGAAAGACTGATTCTCACTCAACCGGAGAGGGGGGAGCAAAGGACCTACTTTAATTTTAGGGATTAGGGAACGTAAATTCTACAGAGAAATATCAACATTTACGAATCTTGCACGGTTCATGTTAAAAATAATGATATCGTAATAATTGACAAGATGTTTATTTGGTTGGAGTAGAATTTATTTTTCGGTACTTAACTCCTTGGGCTTACATGCACCTTCTTATACTGTCCTAACCTTCAATTCATTATCTCATTTTCATTCCACCTTGTATAGCATTCAATAGTGTTGTAATTTGTGAAGGGCGCGTAAGAGAGGAGAGAATCTGAAAACCAAAATCGTATCATATAATTGTTGTTTGAGAATTCCCAATCTCAACTATTTATATAAAGGGGTGATTGAAATTCTAACAAACTGGATGGTGCATGCAATACTATGCTACTCTAAAATACACTCTAACACCCCCAAAACTCAGGGTGGGTTGACCAAAGTAAAGTGATCGAACACTTCCGAGTTTTTGTCTTAATTCTTCAAATTTGGGTGCTGATAGTGGTTTGGTTGGCAGATCAGTCGTTTAGAGTGCGGGGACTAGGCAGTGGCGGATCAAGACCCCGGGTCACTTTGGGCAATCTATTTCAAATTTTTTTAATAATAATTATTATCATACATACGAAGATAAAGACATAGATGTTTAAATCATAAAATTTTAAGAATTTAATTGGTATGTGTACTGACCGAAAATATAAGGCCGATGACTTGTAATAAACTGGACTAATCGAGCTTACTCTTATAAATGGGCCTTGACCCGAACTCCTCCAAAGTCGAGGACTCATTAATACACTTATCAGCCGAGAATAAATACTCGGATCTATCCCATAATAGACCACGGGTGAAGACACCTCGGTCCCGTGCAATCCAGTCACAACTGACTGGGCCAAATATCTCGCTGGTCCAAATATCCCTCCGTATAACTCGGAGCCTTATCCTTATCTTTATCTAGCTATAATAACAATACGATCCTATCAGATAGGATCTCAACAACAGTCCAACTCAAATTGTTATACCAAAACATCTCTATAAATAGGGGACCAACCCCCTCACTTAGAACTACGTTTGCTTTGATTCCCATTTGGATACGTAGGAGCAGAATTCCGATTCTGTCAAGCTATTCCAAAAACACTCCCACAAGAGTCTCTCCAGACGAGTATCTCTCACTTGAGATATTTGGACGGAACATTTGGCGCCGTCTGTGGGAATCGAAACAAAATTTTCCCATACCACAAACAATGGTGAGGATAAGGAGCGGGAACTGCAGGAGAGAGGGGCCGGAGAATGCCAACAATGTGGACAACAGAGAACGATCCATAAACCCAGCGATGACGACCGACAATCCCATTATTCAAGAACTTCTCGCACAAGTGGCAATGCTGAGAAGGGAGAATGAGGAGATTCGTCAGCAGAACAGCCGTCGTGAACGAGAACAAAGCAGAGAAAGATCTGCCTCTTCTCATTAGAGAGAGCGCCAGACAGCTGAGAATGAAGGATCCAGGAACACGCACAGAGAAGAAGGAATCCCACAACCCCGTGTTTCTCACCATGTTGACCGAAGAGGCGAGGAGGAATTTCCTAGGCAGGCCCCTGAACTTTCACTTCAGGCAAATAGGCCTAATGAAAGGGCCGGCGCACGGAGGCCGAGACATCCCTTCACCGACGCCATCATGGAGGTTCCTCTACCAGCCAACTACAAACCAATAAACATTGACAGGTATGATGGCACCACGGACCCGGAACATCATCTAGATGCTTTCACTACTCAAATATACCTCTTTACCGATGATGATATTGTCATGTGTAAAGTCTTCCCTACTACTCTGAAAGATGTTGCGTTAAGCTGGTATACCCAGCTACCGCCAGCATCAGTTGACTCCTTTGACACGTTTATGATTAAATTCAATGCTCAGTTTGCCACGAGCCGAGCTCATCAAAAAACCTTGGCCTCGTTGGTAAATTTTAAGCAAGAAAAAAACGAGTCTCTGCGTGACTTTATGGCCAGGTTCAGCAAAGAGACTGTCCTTATCCGGAATCTCAGTGCAGATGTCGCACTACATACTATCTTGACCGGATTACGGCCTGGCCCTTTCGCCAGACACCTAGCTCGGAAGCCTCCATCCAGTATGGATGAGTTGAGGAGAAAAGCTGTCGGATTCATTAATATTGAGGAAATTGAAGAGTCTAAGAAAAGAGAAAGAACCGATGATTCTGATAGACGAGAAGGGAAAGAGAAGAGGAGGGTTGGAGGTGACAAGCAGAAATTCAAAAATACATCCGAGCATTTACATAGGGGGCCAAAGTATGAGCACTATACCCCCCTCAACACCAATAGAGCTCGGGTATTTGAGGAAGCCTACAACGCAGAACTTTTGCAGCTCCCCAACCGTGGCCACACGCCCCAGAACGCTGATCGACAGAAGCATTGTTGGTACCATCGTAACTACGGGCATACCACCGAGGAGTGCTGGGTCCTGCGTGACAAGATTGAAGAGTTAGTGCAAGCTGGTCATCTGAATAATTTCGTTCGTAGAAATCACAACAATGGTGAAGGGCGTGGCATAAGCAGAAGAAGAGGAGATGGCCAAAGCCCGGGAAGGGGCGGCAGTCGGCAAAATAATGAAAGAGTGGAAAATAGGGAAGATCAGAATGAAAGGAGGGAGGAGGATAATACTGTCCGAGGTGTAATAAACACTATTTCAGGTGGATTTGTGGGAGGAGGCACAACGAATTCAGCTCGGAGAAAACACCTGCGGGCTATTCGGGCTGTAAACTCGGTAGCTGGCAAACCCCGGAGGATTTCCCCACCGATTATTTTCTCCGATGAAGACTTCTTGGGTGTGGATCCTAATCAGGACGACCTAATGGTAATCACAGTGCAATTGGCCAACTTCTCGGTCAAGAGAACTCTCGTCGACCAGGGGAGCTCGGCTGATATCCTATATTATTCAACATTTCAAAAGCTCGGGATCCCAGAAAAATCTATTCAGCCATACGACAGTAAAATCGTCGGCTTTGCTGGGGAACAGGTGGATACTTGAGGATACATAGGCCTCCTAACTACTTTTGGAGATAGCAAAATGTCCAAAACTATTCTGGTCAAGTACGTGTTGGTTAATGCAGTAACATCGTACAATATCTTGATCGGAAGACCATCCTTGAACGAGTTGGGAGCCGTGGTCTCTACTCCCCACCTCACTATGAAGTTCCCTTCCAACTCGGGAGATATAATTGTTATCCGGGCTGATCAGAAAATGGCCAGACAATGCTATGCCGATAGTTTGCGTGTAAGCAAACTCAAACCTACACCTGCAGAAACACTAGACAGAGGAAAAGACAAGTCTGTAAATTCGGTTAGTTCTGTTGAACTGGACCCGAGGTTTGACATGCAAGAACAACGGCCACAACCTATCGAGGAGTTGGAAAAGTTCCAGCTTGGATCACAGCCCGATCAGTGCACCAAACTAGGCGGTCAACTTGAGCCGAATTTAAAAGAAAAAGTAATGGGAGTGCTCCGGAGCAACGCCGATTTGTTCGCCTGGACAACATCAGACATGCCGGGGATTGACCCCGATTTCTTGTGCCACAAACTGGCAATCTGTCCCGAGGCAAAACCGGTAGCTTAGAGGAAAAGGAGACTTGGTGAGGAAAGGAGAAAAGTGGTGGAAGAAGAAACAGCAAAGTTGGTTAAAGCCAACTTTATTCGAGAAATAGAATACACTACTTGGCTGGCTAACGTGGTTCTGGTCAAAAAAGCAAACGGCAAGTGGCGTATGTGCACTGATTACACAGACTTAAACAAAGCTTGTCCAAAGGATTCTTATCCTTTACCGAGTATTGACAGGTTGGTGGATGGTGCTTCCGAGTACAGAATTTTGAGCTTCTTGGATGCATATTTGGGGTACAATCAGATCCGAATGTATCCCCCAGACGAGGAGAAAATAGCTTTTATAGCTGAAGGCTCAAACTATTGCTACCGGGTAATGCCATTCGGATTGAAAAATGCTGGAGCAACCTATCAAAGGCTCATGGACAAAGTGTTTGAAAAACAGATCGGGAGAAATATGGAGGTTTATGTGGATGATATGGTCGTAAAATCCGATGACCACAACAATCACTCGAAGGATTTGGAGGAAATTTTTCAGCAGTTAAGAAAGTACAACATGAGACTGAATCCAGAAAAGTGTGTTTTTGGTGTCCAAGGTGAAAAATTCCTTGGATTTATGCTGACACACCGGGGAATCGAGGCCAATCCGGACAAATGTCGAGCTGTGATTGAGATGCGAAGCCCACAAAATGTTAAAGAAGTGCAGCGACTGGCAGGGCGACTGGCATCGTTATCTCGGTTCCTCCCCAGATCTGCAGAAAAAGCTCGGCCTTTCTTTAAATTATTAAAGAAACCTCAAACTTTCGCGTGGACTGAGGAATGCGAGATGGCCTTTGTTGACTTTAAGACCTTTCTATCTTCACCGCCAATATTAACTCGACCTATCCCAGGGAAAGAGTTGTATTTATACCTGTCAGCCACCGAGTACGCCATCAGTGCGGTCATTGTGCAAGAAGTAGAGAAAACGCAAATGCCGGTGTATTTCATCAGCAGAATCCTTCATGACGCTGAAACCCGGTATCAAGTAATAGAAAAGCTAGTTTTAGCTCTTGTAACGGCAGCTCGGCGATTGCGCCCATATTTCCAGAGTCACCAGGTGATCGTCAAAACTGATCACTCTATTAAGCAGATTCTCAAAAAGCCCGAGTTAGCAGGCCGCATGATTGCTTGGTCGGTGGAGGTATATGAGTTTGACCTCAAGTATGAGTTGAGAGGTCCTCTGAAAGCTCAATGTATCTCCGACTTCGTAGCCGAGCTCAATCCGCTGCCGATTACTGAAGATTTATGGTGGAATCTATATGTGGATGGATCCTCGAATGTCAAAGGCAGTGGAGCTGGGGTAATACTGGAGGGTCCGAGAGAGCTAATCCTAGAGAAGTCACTAAAGGTTTGAGTTTAAAACTTCAAACAACCAAGCTAAATACGAAGCCTTGATAGCAGGGTTAATGCTGGCTAGGGAAATGGGAGCAAAAGCTGTTAGATGCCGAAGTGATTCACAGCTAGTCACAAGACAAATCTCTGGAGAATACCAAACAAAAGAGCCTCAACTTACCATGTATTTATGTAAAGTAAATCAGTTAATTTCCAACTTTGAGAAATTTACTATTGAACACATTCCCAGAGAAGAAAATACTCGGGCCGATCTACTGTCAAAATTGGCCAGCACGAAGAGGCCAGGCTAGCATAGGACAGTTATTCAGGAAACTCTCAATGAACCGAGTATTACGCTTGGAGAGGTGATGGCTAACGAACCAGTTGACCGAGAATGGATGACACCCATATGGGAATATTTATCCTCAGATACTCTGCCCCCAGATCACGCCGAGGCCAGAAAGATCAGGCTCAGAGCAAGTCATTTTGCTATTATTTCCGGAGAGTTGTATAAAAGGGGATTCTCGGTACCGATGTTAAAGTGTCTGACCAAAGCCCAGTCAAGATATGTAATGGAAGAGGTTCATAGAGGAATCTGTGGTTTTCACTGCGGGGGCAGATCAATGGCCTCCAAGGTAGTCCGAGCAGGGTACTATTGGCCAACCATCCTAGCATATTGCATCGAGTGGACGAAACAATGTGATGAATGTTAAAGATTTGCCAATGTAAGTCGTACCCCGCCCGAAGAACTTCACACATTAAACTCGCCTTGGCCCTTTGCTATGTGGTGGATGGATATACTTGGACCATTCCCCATAGCCAAAGGTCAAGTCAAATTTCTCCTGGTAGCGGTGGACTACTTTACAAAATGGATTGAAGCAGAACCTTTGGCGAAAATTACTGTCGAGAAGGTACAAAAGTTTGTGTGGAAAAACCTCATCTGCAGGCACGGAATTCCCTTTGCAATTGTCACCGATAATGGAAGGCAGATTATAGATAAGACATTGCGAGAATTCTATGTCAAACTCGGTGTTAAACACCACGTCACATCGGTGGAACATCCCCAAACCAATGGGCAAGCCGAGGCGGCCAACAAAGTCATTCTCGAAGAGCTGAAGAAGAGAGTGGGAAAAGCCAAAGGAGCTTGGGCAGAAGAGTTGCCGAGTATTCTTTGGGCCTACCACTACACGCCACAATCCACTACTCAAGAAACACCCTTCAGGCTGACATACGGAACAGACGCCATGATCCCAGTTGAGGTTGGTGACCCGTCTTTTCGGCGAATGCAACATGAGCAGAATGAGAATGAAAGCAACTTAAGGGTCGAACTTGACTTGGTGGAGGAGATCAGAGAGGAGGCTAAAATCAAGGAGGAAGCTTGCAAACGAAGAGCTACTCGGAGGTATAATTCAAAGCTGAAACCGAGGAGTTTCGCACGCGGAGACCTGGTGCTAAGAATGAAAGGAGAAGCAAGAAGAGATCATACGGAGGGCAAGCTAGCAGCAAATTGGGGAGGACCATTCCGAGTGGTAGAGAACTTAGGAAATGGAGCATACAGGTTAGAAGAATTGTCAGGAAAGCCTATCCCGAGAACTTGGAATGCTTCCCATTTGAAATTTTATTACAGTTGATGTATATAGTCAGGTGATGTACTTTTTTTCCTACCTCGGTATTTTATCCCAAAAAAAAAGGGTTTTGACCGAGAAGGTTTTAACGAGGCACACCGCAGACTTTCTTTTCTATCCAATAAAAAAGTTATTATGAACATTGGTCTATTTTCTTATTTTGCCGATGTATTTATTCTGCGAATATTTAATTGTTAAGGCCAAGTTTGAGCCTAAAGGCCGAGTACGAGCCGTTAATTTGTTAAGGCCAAGTTTGAGCCAAAAGGCCGAGTTCAAGCCATTAAGTTGTTTAAGGCCAAGTTTGAGTCTAAAGGCCGAGTACGAGCCGTTAATTTGTTAAGGCCAAGTTTGAGCCTAAAGACCGAGTTCGAGCCGTTTAAATTGTTTTAAGGTCAAGTTTGAGCCTAAAGGTCGAGTACGAGCCGTTAATTTGTTAAGGCCAAGTTTGAGCCTAAAGGCCGAGTACGAGCCGTTAATTTGTTAAGGCCAAGTTTGAGCCTAAAGGCCGAGTTCGAGCCGTTTAAATTGTTTTAAGGCTAAGTTTGAGCCTAAAGGTCGAGTACGAGCCATTAATTTGTTAAGGCCAAGTTTGAGCCTAAAGGCCGAGTTCGAGCCGTTTAAATTATTTAATGCCAAGTTTGAGCCTAAAGGCCGAGTACGAGCCGTTAATTTGTTAAGGTCAAGTTTGAGCCTAAAGCCCGAGTTTGAGCCATTTAAATTGTTTTAAGGCCAAGTTTGAGCATAAAGACCGAGTACGGGCTATTAAATTATTAAGGCCGAGTTCGAGCCTGGAAATTGTTAAGAGAAATCGAATACAAGCATCAATTAAAAAAGAACAAAGTTCGAATCTAAAGGCCAAATATGAGCCATGATTTTACTAAGGAAACCGAGTACAGTGCTGAAATTGAAAATAAGGCCGAGCCGACCTCAAAATCCTCGGAACTGGAGCAAGACCGAGTGGCCAGAACATTCTGGGCCTAGGAGTAGGAACCCAGGTATTGCTAGTAGTCCCCCCACTCGGATGCCCCGATGGACGAAGTAATCACTTTCCCCCTGAGAAAGCTGGATGGTGAGGCACTCGGCCAGCTTCGGGAGAAGATGGATGTTACCCCATTCTCTACTCCCGGAAACTGCTATTCTCCCAGCTAACATCCTTTTTAGAAAGAGATTACATCACGAAAGAGATTCTGGATCCCATCTCCCAATTACACCCTTTTTGGTAGCTTTAAAGCTTGAAAAAGGATGTTAACTGGGAGAGAGGAACGTAAACCCCTAGCAATATTATGAAAAGAACTACTCGGGTCAAAAGGGGACGAACTTTGCTGGTCGAAAAGATGAAGAATGAAGAAGTGAAGCAAACAAACAACCCTATTTATAAGGGGGGAGAGGCATTGGAAAGGGGAAATGTGCTCTGGGAAAAGGTTTATTGAAAAAATAAATCTCGAAACTCAGCAAAAAACAGTAATTGCATGAGTCCTCTAGGATTTCCAAGGCACATAACGTGTGAACACATATATAAAACGTGAATCATGCATTTCACATTTGACAACAACTATTCGTTTCAGATACGAATAACAAAATATCTTGGCCTTGGTCGAAGTTTCGTTCAAACAGCCGAGTACACAATACAAACAACGTCGGAATATAGAAATACTCCGGTCACACTCAAAGTATTCGAAGAATACCTCGGCCGAACAAATGTTATAAAAGTAAGAGGAAGTCATCAAAGTGCTGGAAGAGTTTTTCATTAGATTAATAAGGATTACAAGGGGAAAACCCATTACAGGGGTAGGAAAAACAAAAATACAGTTACTAGTCCCTATGGCTATCTTCGGCGTCAATGTGATCCTCGGGAGAATCTTCCCCCCCTTCCACCTCTTCTTCCTCTTTGGGAATGATGGGAACAAGTTCCCCATTTTGCACCTCCTTATTCACATCGGCACCCGAGATATCAATCCCCGGGGCAAGAATTTGAACTTGAGCGATGGCCTTGGCAAAACCAGCCCGATGCTCTTCAAGGATGCAATCGGTGGCCTCCTTCAAATCTTCCTGAATCTCCAGCTTGGCCTTAGTCTCGGCATTCAAGTCGGCTTTAAGTCGTTCAATTACAACTCGAGATTCCTTGAGCTCCTCTTCAGCACGAGCTTTATCCTCCTCAGCTGATTTTGCTTAGGAGTTCAACTCGGAATTCTGACCGTTAAGCTCGGCGATGTAGTACTCAGGAGATTATTGGCTTGGGCCAGCTCATCACGCTCCGTGGAGATCCGAGCGAAATCCTCATTCAGCTTCTCAATCGAAGCAAACTCAGCCTCCAAGTGCTGAGACTTTCTCTCAGTCTCTGTCAATTCTCGACTACAGAAACGGGCCAGAGCAGCAGCTCGGAGACAGTAGACTGAGAGGGCCTCCATGCTAGACCGAGCCCCATGTTGCTTAATTAAGCGGAGATCGGCAGGCTTCAGGAAATTCGAGTCAAAAGAAGGGAAGGGGTTGAAGTCTTCACCCCAGAGAGACGAGGTTCCTGCTTTCAAAGAAGTATTATACCACTTCACGTCGGCAGAAGGAGGAAGTTGCTCCTCTCGACCCGCAGTTCCCTTTTCATGAGTGGTAGGACGTTGGGGACTCGAGCGTGGAAGGGAAGAATCTTCGGCGTCGATTACCATCTCTACCCATTTTCTTTTATGAGGGGCGGATGATGAAGCCCCCTTAGAAGTGGCCTTAGCAGCGGCCGAAGGAATTCTTTTCTTTTTCTTCTCGGTCGCTGAGGGACCCTCCTTCGCGGCAGATTTGAAAAGCTTAGAGAAGTCGAATTTCCTCATGATAACTGCCGAAAAGAAAAGTTGTTAGTACGGGAACACATACAAAAAAGTTTGAAAAATTAAAAAGCTGAACACTTACTTTTAAAGTCGGCTCTCGGAGTGGATGAAAAAGGGAGTTTCAGAAGACGTCCACAATGGAGAGGCCTAGGAAGTTTTTCTAAGACATCTATATCCTGTTTATCCTCGGCAGGAAGGGATTCGTATTCAAAACCAACGAAATTGGTAGGGGATGATTGCCAGTACAAAGGAAACCTGGCACATCCGTCTTCATCAAAAAAGAAGGAAAGGTGAGAGCCCGAGGGGCGAACTCGGAAGAAGCCGACTTTGAAGTCTTTATACGATGATGTGTATAAACTAATCAACCCTCTTCGGTTCAGCCCATTGAGGGAAATCCACCCAGTCTTATCACCAAATCTGGTTTGGTAAAAGTACAGAAATTTGGGAGTAGTGGGCTCCATCCCAATGTATTTACACATAACTTGAAAGGCTTTTAAAGAAGCCCAACTGTTAGGATGAAGCTGAGTAGGTGCGACATTCATGGTTCTCAGAACGTCACACTCAAACTCAGTAAAAGGAAGAGACACGTGCAGCTGAGAAAATAGTGTTTTATACATATATGTAAAAGGGGGACTCAGAAGGATGAGCCCTGAGGAAAACATACTCGGTACCCGAGCATGGGGAACAAATAAACTCGGATTCATCTCCGGATGCCGAGATAGTAATCTGGGACCGAAGACGAGCAATTGAATCTAGAGATTGATAGTTAGAAAAATAAACCCCAACTTCGCCCTTAACCCAGGTGTACCCAGGGAGGGTAATATCGGGAACAGGGTCTTTTGGAACCCTTTGACGTCGTTTGCGAGCGGTGGGTTTGGAAATTTGGGGGGAGGGAGAACCAGACCTAGAACGATCGGACCTAGAAGAACCAGACTCAGAAGAAGACGACCCGGAGGGGGACGGTCTTACCTGACCGACGTTTAGTTCCTGTGAAGGAACAGAAGAAGTGGAAGGAGAACCCCCAATGGGGGAAACCTCGCGCTCCACCAGAGGTGAAGTGTTCGACTCAGTGGACTCGGATGAACTCATGACCGGAACCCAGAAATAAACTTAGAAATATGAAAGAAGGAAGAAGGCTGGGCGTACCTGGAGAGCGAAAGGCAGAAAAACGATTGCAGAAACTTGAAAGACAGAGATGAAGAGCGGAGGAAGGTAGTGGGCAAGGGGGAATAAGGTGGAGTTAGAGGAGATATTTATAGCTGCTATGGTTGATGACGAGATATGATCAACGGTCCGCATTCCTTCAAATAAAAAAAGGAAAAGAGGCGCGACTTTTATTTTTCCCCCTCATTAAATGAGCGCGGAACTTTAGGATTACTCACACATAACGTGCAGCAGAAGATCGAAGGGAAATGATAACCTTCTCTGACAGGAGGAAAATTCAGTTGAAATGACGGTTTGAAATGACGGTTTGAAACACGGAAGGAAGAAAGTCCAGCAGCCGAAGTATAAGCTCGGTTTGATACTTGTCAGCTCTTTCGCTTATTTAAGCTCGGAGCTCGGGGGGCTTGTGTACTGACCGAAAATATAAGGCCGAGGACTTGTAATAAACTGGACTAACCGAGCTTACTCTTATAAATGGGCCTTGACCCGAACTCCTCCAAAGCCGAGGACTCATTAATACACTTATCAGCCGAGAATAAATACTCGGATCTATCCTATAATAGACCACGGGTGAAGACACCCCAGCCCCGTGCAATCCAAAGAATAACCGATGGGCCAAATATTTCGCTGGTCCAAATATCCCTCCATATAACTCGGAGCCTTATCCTTATCTTTATCTAGCTATAATAACAATACGATCCTATCAGATAGGATCTCAACAACAGTCCAACTCAAACTGTTATACCAAAACATCTCTATAAATAGGGGACCAACCCCCTCACTTAGAACTATGTTTGCTTTGATTCCCATTTGGATACGTAGGAGCATAATTCCGATTCTGTCAAGCTATTCCAAAAACACTCCCACAAGAGTCTCTCCGGACGAGTATCTCTCACTTGAGATATTTGGACGAAACAATATGCAGTATCAATGTAATCAAATGTCAATCAATCAAAAATTGATACATCATAAAAATGTTTGACTCTTATCCTAACTATCATAAAAGTCACACATGACATGAGTAACAATGTAAAAAAAATTATATTGACAATGCATAGCAATTAAACTCAAATTTTAATATATATAATCAAATAAACAAGGGTGGCTATCGTGCACCACCCATATTTTACACCACCCACTACAACACCCATGTGGCAAATTTTGGGTCAATCAAATTCCGACATAGGTTGGTCAAAATTTCAAACTTTCTAGTTGTATTATACTGTAGTCAAACTATATGAATACAGTATATTGTAGTATAATATATGTGTTTTTTGTATTTTCAAATTTAACTCATATTAAAATAATGTTTTTTGATTAAAAAAAACTGATTATATTGCAAAATATTATTGACAACGAACATTATTTTAATTTATATTAAAATATTATTTTGTAATATAATCAGTTTTTTAATCAAAAAACATTATTTTAATATGGGTTAAATTTACGAATACAAAGAGTACATATACTATACTACAATATATTGTATTCATATATTTGACTACAGTAGAAATACAACTAGAAAGTTTGAAATTTTGACCAAACCCATGTGACAATTTGATTGGTCCAAAATTTGCCACATATGGGTGGTGTAGTGGGTGGTGCAAAATATGGGTGGTGTACCTTAGCCCAACCCTCAAATAAACTATTTACTTTATAGTTGTCATGATTTCATGTTTTGAAATAGTTGAATGATCCATAATTAAGCTTATCAATGAGGTTCTAGACCAGCAACATAGAACCAGGGTTGACAATAGCGCGCGTTCGCGGCGTGATTGCGGTGGTGCGGGGCGGAGCGACCGGCGGCCGCTACATAGGCGGTGGAGCAAAGCGTTTTTCTGTAGCGACCATCACGGCTGCTAAAGAGACGGAAAAACGCGGGATTGAAGGGAGTAGCGACGCTCCACAACCGCTAATACCTCGTGGGCCGACATAACCCTCCGACGAGCCTTTTCCGACCACTCCCAACCGCCGGCGCTGCTGTTCCACGATTGGGTCTCCCTCTCCCGTTTCTGGTTCTTCGTCACCCACAGCTGTTTGGCGGCTGATACATTTCAGATCTAGGATTTTCTTCAAGTTTGCTCATTCTTTAATCTAATTTTCCTATTCTACCCTTCTTTAACTCACTAATTCTCTTTTTTGCCCTCTTCCTATTTATTCAAATGACTTTTTTACCCTCACTTATACCCATTAAAATATTAAAATATTTATTTCCCTGACTCTTCCTTCACCACCCCTCCCTTCCCTCACGTTCACCCCATCTCCCTCACGTTAATATTTTTTTTATTTTATATCACTTGTACCCATTAAAATATTTATTTTCCTGACTCTTCCTTCACCCCCCCGCCTTCTCCCTCACGTTAATATTTTTTTCTATTCTATATCAGAGCCTCTTCCTCCGCCTCTCTTCTCCCTCCAACTTTCATCCCTCTCTCCCCTTTGCCTCTCCTCCCTCTTTCCTTCTCAGTCCTCCCCTCTTGCCTAAAATAGCGACTGTCCCGTTACACGCTAGCCTGTAACAGCATTTTCGGGGCCAGCCACTACGCTATCCGGGATTGATCACTCTGTATAGAACTGTCCATAACAATAATATCATCCACACAAACCAAAACATATAGCTTATGGGAGGAGGTGGAGTGAATAAAGAGTGGGAGATCACATTTGCTTGAGTGAAAAATCAAATCTGAGCGTCTTAGTGAGCCTTTCAAACCACACTCGTGGGGCTTTTTAAACCATGGATGTGCTGGTCCACACCAAAACACACACACACACACATATATATACACACACACATATATATATATATATATATATATATATATAAAGATTCTTCTAGGATTGAAGCAAATTATCACAAATAAATTAGCACATGACTATTAAAGATCCTTTTTCTGACAGTTGTGTAACTAGCATTTCCCTACAACAAAGCGAGTCACTGCATGCAGCATGTACTTGCGAATCAAGGTTCCTTGCTGTTAGTACAATCAAATTATGCCTGTCATAGTTTTTCACAGAATGATTATACCATGTGAGAGTAATTGCCAATCATTGAGAGGTGCTGGAAATCACCACAAACCTTCCATCTTTCCCCCCATACACATCTCTGGAAAACTAGGTAAAGAAACAACTTTGCTTGAGCAAACGCAATGTACATGTTTCAATCTATTATCATTCTTTTGGCTTTAGTCAGTCTATAATTGATCTCCCCTATGGAAAAATGAGGGGCTAATACCGTTTAAAATTCTCTGTTTGTTATGAAAGTGTACCAAAATCCGAGAATCTAGCTGCAGTTGGTGCTGTCTGGATTTAAGTCAAACCAACTCGGTATAATGATTTATCCATGATCTTAAATATTGAATGTGCAGCTCTGAACTTATTTGAAGCTACCTCCCCACTTCAGACAGTACCAGGTGTCAGGTCAGCAAAGGTTACCTCCATCTTAGTCACGGGTTCTCCTTTAAATTATTTGAATCCCCATTGTGAACAAGTGCTACAGTGGAGGTTGTCTTTTGAGGTGCTTTTTTCCTCCAGAAGCTTTTTGCATAAAGGGAGCCAAAGACAATGACCTGATAATGTACTTGCATTACAATGCTTCTCACAAAATTCACTAAGGAAATGATTGCATACACATCTAATGTTTAATCTTTGATCCATCTAAGAGTGCAAGTGTAACATGACTCAATTCATTATAATGGTCAGAAAAGGTAAAAGTGAGTCTTACGGCTCCAATGCACTGTTCCCAGCTTAGAGGATGGGCAAACCACACACATGACAGCATAATGCTCACCAACTGCAACATTTGGAATAAAAAAATAACATACATTGAAAAACACATAATTGTAGGGAAAATGAAAATTAGTTTTCTGCATGCAATAGTTTACCTGTCTTGTGGTCATTATGGTAGCAAATGTCAGAGCGCCAAAAGTGCGAATTGTGTAGGAAATAAAAAATTGACTAGCTGTTGCAACCTGTGTAACTCAATAATAGACAAAATTCTTCAGTGAAATGGAAGATGAAGAAAAGGGAAATAATTTTATTTTTTACTTTTTAAGCAAAAAGGATTAAAAACAAAAGCATTAGAGTATCAGGGATTGCTATAGATTTAAAAAATCTCTTAAAAAAAACAGAAAAGAGAAAATATTATTAATATTGCATTATAAAATTTACAGCAGAGGGAGGAAGCTTGCTTACAGTCGAAAGCAATGCTATGTCAAAGAGACAATCATGATGGCGATAGACAAACTCTGTTGCTGGTATTAAATGTCCTTGCAAGATAAGACCTAAATAAAAAATATCAAATGTTAAAAGAATGGATTTCCAACCATGAAGCGGGAAAGGAGGAAACACGAAAGAACCTGAAAGAATCAAAGAATGACAAAATATAAGAGAACGCATTCCTGACAACAGCAACAACAATCAAGCCCTTTCCTACCGGGTGGGGACGACTACATGGATCAAACAATGTCATAATGTTCTATTGTAACCATCGACTTATAAATCCTTCTTGATGGTTTCGCCTATAATTTTTCTAGGTCTCCCTTTGCCTCTAGCAATTGGGCTACTTCCATCTAATCTACTCTCTTCACTAGGGCTTCTACAAGTCCTCTCCACGTATACCCAAACCACCTAAGCAAGATTCTACCATCTTTTCTATAATAGGTGTTACCCCAACTTTCTCTCTAATGCATTCATTCCTAAGTCAAAACCCTATCTTGTCTAGTACGAAAATTCATCCAACGCAACATTTTCATTTCTATTACAATGAGATTAATAGTTGAAAGGTAAAACTTTCTCTTAAGCTTGAGCAAAATTTTTCTATCACGGATAACACTCGAAGCACTCCTCATTCCATCCACCATGATTGAATCATATAGTTTACATCTCCCTGTATTTCTCCATCATTTTGTATGATGGACCTATGATACTTAAACCGTGTGACATGTGGTATGGTCTCTAATTTTCACCTCTAAGATAGGATCAGAGTTGTCAATCCCGGATAGCGGAGCGGAGCGGCCCCGAAAATGCTATAGCGAGATAGCGCATAGCGGGATGACCGCTATTTTAGGCAGGTGGGGAGAAGTAATAAGGGAGGAGGGAGGAGACGCGGTAGGATAAGAGGGGGAGAAAAGAGGAATGAACCAGATCTGATAAAACAAAAAAGAACGTGAGAGGGGGGAGAGAGTGGGAGGAAGAAACAGAACAAAATAAGGGTAAAATAGAGATTTACTGATTATAAGTGAGGGTAAAATAGAGATTTACTAAGTATAAGTGAGGGTAAAATAGAGAATTGAAGTGTTAAAGAGAGGGTAAGATAGGAATTGAGGAGAAAAGAGTGACCTAACTCCTGAAAACCCTAGATTTGACTATAAGTGAAGGTAAAATAGAGAATTGAAGTGTTAAAGAAAGGGTAAAATAGGAATTAAGGAGAAAAGAGTGACCTAACTCCTGAAAACCCTAGATTTGACTGCAGCCGCCGCAGGAGAGCATGCGTGACACCTCCAACAGCTACACCGAAGACTGGGTGCGGCCGGAAGAGGCTCTTCGGAGGCTTATGTGGACGAAACTTCAACCCATGATGCAGGAACGGCCCAAAAGTGCTCGCTCCACCGCTTTTCGACGTTAGTTCACCGCAAAAGCGACCGCGACTTGAAAATGCTCCGCCACACCGTTCGAGTAGCGGTCACCGACCGCTCCGCTCCGTCCCTCCGCTATAGCGTGCTATTAACTATCCTGGATAGGATTGATGCACATCTTACTAAACTTACATTCCATATACTCCGTCTTACTTCTACTTAAACGAAAGTTATTTGCTTCCAAAGCTTGTCTCTGGATCTTTAATTTCCAATTTATCTCCTATCTTGACTCTCCAACTAAGATTATGGTGGCGTTTGGAAGAGCTTATTTAAGTTCCTTTTGACTTATCTGATGACATAAGCTCTTATGCAGTGTGTTTGGCAGAGCTTATAAAAATAACTTATGTCATCCCATAAGGAGTTTTTGACTTATTTTCATAAGTCACCGGGAGAAGCTTATGGAATTATCCAAGAGCTTATGCACTAAACACCCCCTCTGTTTTTCCTATTCAATCCTCTCATGTCCCTTTCTTTCTTTTTCTTTCTTTCCATTAATCTCATCGATAAGTCTTTCGACTCTTAATTAAGTTGTTTATCCAAACGCATCCTATATCATCTGCAAAAATAATGCATCGTGTCACCGATTCTTGGATATGATCAGTAAGCACATCCAAGACTAAGGTAAAAAGATGGGAGCTAAAAGTTGATCCTCGATACAATCCTATAGTTATCGGAAAATATTCTGTGACCTCACATGTTTTCACACTAGTCGTGACCCCTCTCATGCATATGTTTGATTGATCAAACATAGGCAATACAAACTCCTTTCTTTTATAGGGCCTTCCACAATACCTCTATTGACACCTTATCGTAAGCCTTTTCCAATTTAATGAAAACCATATGTAAGTTCTTTTGATTCCTTCGATACCACTCCATCAATCGTCTTTGCATATGTATAGCTTTCACGGTCAATCTACCTGGCATAAAACCAAATTGTTTTCCAGTAATGTGAGTCTCTTGTCTTAATCTTCGCTCAATTACTCTCTCCCATAGCTTAATAGTTTAACTCATGAGCTTAATCCTGCCTATACTATGCTTTGTTGCAAAGTTATACATAGACAATCCCTAGCTCTGATAAAAGGTGAGGGTTGTGTTAGGCAGCCAACATCAAACGTAAAACTTTGTCAAATCTCATTATCTCAATGACATGGATCACATTCCAGAAAAGAAAAAATTACTAACCAAATCAGAAGTCTAGAGAAAGGTTTGGCCAACTCAAAATATTGGCTATCAAGATAGATAGTTTATTACTTCGTTTTGAAGTTGGGAGTCTTTGGTGAACTGCTGGCACATAGAGAAAAGGAAGCAAGCCCAAAAAACAAAAGAAATACCGATGCAAAGGTTCCCACTTTAAATTCACGAGGGTCAAACATTATTGTATTAAATAAGTTTATCGTGAACTCTTAAGGTGCAAGTTACATATTTTCCAAACACCATCCAGGACTTCTAGAAAATTTTGTCCAGCATAAATTTTCATACTCAACTACCCTAGCAAACAAATCATCATTATATTACCAGACAGGATATGCATGACAATGTATAATGTTCAACATAAAATTTCACTGTGACTGTCTGAAACCTACCTGTCAGGCTAAGAATACAAGAACACAATGTAGTATAAAATATCTGATTATGTATCTCCATGTCATAGCCTTTAAACAGCTTGTCTTGGAATGTGCTTGTAAAGCCATCAAACCTATTACACAAAAAAAAAAAAAAAGAATCTGATTCAATTAGAGGATTGTATGTGAATCACTTTCAAAGATAAATTCTTAAAATAAATTGTAACAGCATAAAATTAGTAATGCACATATAAATAAGTACATTCAAGAGTCTTGAAAAAAAAAGGTAAAAAAAATGCAGTGTTTCAAAATGAGGCTTTAACTAAATAATGCAGCTTCAAATAACCAGTACAGCTCAAATCAACAAAAATATAGTTGCCCACAATAACTCTGAACTTTGAAAGAGGGAAAAACAAAAATTATATGCAAGAAAATATTCAAACTGTTAGGTAGGCAAATTACGTTTACTTTTTCCCAACATAAGGAGTGAAGAAGGTAGCATTTATTTTTGGACTTTTTCCCCACATAATACATAAAATCACTCATCACAGGAAGAGGTATTGAGTTCTGTAGTGATACCCAAGATAGCCCATCATTAGGAGAACGCCCCAAACTGTATTTTCCCTTCCTCTACTGTATGGACTTATGTCAGTTGCCTACAATGAAGAGTAAGAAAGAAAATTCTGTTACATTATGCTAGCTAAAATGGAACATGATCCAAAAAACATTTTTCATAAAAGGCAATCTATCGGTTGCTATAAACATATAACAATCTGGTAAGGATTGCAAGACAGAATACCAACATCAAGTCTGCGGTTAATTACTCAGTTTTTCAAAAGTTTGTATCGCTATTCAAACCACCTATTCCCTCTCTCTCCCTGTAGATTCTAAGTTACATATAATACAAATATATGAAAGAAATGTGAGCTCGATTGTTAGTGAATATCTCTATTCAAACCACCTCTCTCCCTCTAGGTCCTTGTTGCATATGAAGATATCAAATAAATGTGTGGACTTGTAATTGTCAAATGGGATCCAATTTTGCTACCAATTATGAGTAGCTAACAAAGACAGAACCCAATGGCAAGCTTGCATATCAATTGGGGATACTAACTTAAAAATTCATTATAAGGGTAAATTTTGTGAATCCGAACCCTGCTTTATTTGCTTTGGTACAGTCAAGTAGACAAAAATGCAAAAAAATTTATGAGTTAGTTTAAATTTTAGAACTTCCAGCTCTTAGGGACAAGATAGGGCATAGTGATAGCCTTCTTAGGAGGGTTTCTATACTGATACAGGATGATTCAAGAGCCTTCTCATTTTGTTGTGTTTCTGTAATAATATACTTGTGCAACTTTCTTATCATGTCCTCAATAAGTCTCCTCTTTTAATACCAAAAGAAATAACAGTACCACCCACACGCAACATCAAATACTGGAAACAGCTAGTATGGAGGTAGCATATGGGCATTTCATTGCCAGTTCTATGATAGAAAAGGACCACATACAGAAACAATGATGAAAAAGCTGTAGAAATTAACTAGGTTCAAAGACCCAATAATAATAATTACCGGATATAGAATAAATACTGAACAGCCAAGGGTAACTAAAAAAGCCAACAAATAGTCAGGTCCCTGATATTTCTTCTGCATTATGAGAGTACCCCAGACCTGTATAACATAAAAACCAGGAATAAAGATTCAAGGTGCTAGAAAGGCACAAGATAACAATCAATCTTAACTAAAAAAAAGGGAATGGGATTCATGGAATCAAGAACAAGATTTGAGCAGGATGAAAGAAAAACAAACAAGGGGAGGGCATCATTTAATCGACAACTTAGATAGACTCCACTAGGTAGAAAATCTATAATTTAAATGAATATAAGGAAAGTCCTTGGATTAAATAGTGAAACTGAAAATATAAGTTGTACTTCCTCTAAACATGTGCTTTTACATTCATAATCAACTTGACTGACAAGTAAAAAATCCTGCTCTTAGGCCTCTCCATAATTCACACACCACAACTCTAAGCCTCCCTTAATGCTCCATTTAATGGATAGACAGCATCAACTTTAAAATCATTTAACTAATCAATTTGTTAAATATAATTAATGTGGACGGTGTAGTCCCATCCATTGTATTCTTATGTTCATTGTATATTTCTCCTAGGATTTAGCATAAACTTTTATTGTTCTAGGAATCAAGTGCATAGTCAAGTGTATGTATATCTTGTAGTCCTATTCATTATCAATACAAGTAAGGTATTCAGTTTTCATATTCAAGTCAATTATAGGTGTGATATTTAAAATCTCATTCTAGAAGCGTATGTGATTCTAGCTTGTCAGGGTCAGTTTACCATTGTGAATATGCAAAGGCTAGCAATTTTCAGGATAACTGCACAATTACAAGATTTTGAGGTCAAAACATAAAATTATACTATCTACATTACATTTTTTATTCTTCATGGATTTGTCCCCTTCAAAGTAAAGAAAGGGGACACTAATGATGGCAATTACACACCGTTGGGTGGAGAGAGAGAGCATGAAGCATTCAATGTTTAACACCAAAACAAAGCAATTACTACTATGCTTTATCAAAAGAAGTGGAGATGAAAGATAAGCTACAAATGAAAGATACAAGACAAACACCGAAGAATGGTTAATATAAGGAATATAGAAATCAGCTTGCAATCAACATAAAAGAAATTTATATAATTGGGCATAGTATTAAAGTTTGACCTACCATAACTGGTATCATTTTTGCACACTTTGCCAGAGTCTGAACAGGAAAACTAACATACTTGAGGGCCTGGAGTAAGAAATATGGTCATTCCAGTAAATATGGTATTAACTTATAATAAACATTAACACCATCAACTTCTTATGAGCTTGCAGGTACACAGAATAGAGCAGCTTACCTCATACTGACAAGTTGTGGTTAGTATGTTTGACACAGATACAAGGCAATACTTATAAATGGGAGCTACTGGGTCAATCGCCTTTTTACTTGCCTATAAGAAAGGTTGAAAATTATGAAACTGCAGATAATTGTGGCTAAAGAAATGCAGTAACGAGAGAGTTAGGTTGCAAATTAAACACCGGAAAATGTGTCAAAGCTACACATGCACATGAGAGTATTTTTTGCATATAACATCTACTTAACTTACAAGCAAAGAACCAGCAGAAACAGCAGATGTTGTGATGCGGTTGCAGAAAACAAGAAAGAGTGAAAATTTGAAGTACTCCTTTTCTGCCCCATATGGTACTCTCATGATCTTTTCCTGCAAGAGACAAATATCTCTAATAACTCACTAGATAAATGTTGGACTCTGAGAGGGCTTTGATATTATCCTTTCAAAATAAGGGGGAAAAAGAAAGAAGGAGAACCATGTTAGGTGAAAACAAAATAGTCCAGAATGAATCCACATGTCTAACATAGATGTTAATCGAAAAATCGAAAAATAAGCATGAAATTACTACGAAGTAAGAATACTTCAACCAATAGTATGTTTTTTGTGCTTATGCTACTCTTTTCTTATTAGTTGCCTTTTTTTTGGGGGTCTACAATACTAAACCTTAAAAACAGATTGGCCATGGATGTTTTGTATTTTTGTGACATTTTCTTGTCTGGGTCCAATTAAAAATATTAACTTTAATTGGACCCAGACAAGAAAATGTCATAAAAAAATAAACAAGCCTCTCCATTTTACTCAGTTATGAACTACCTTACTTTTCACCCAAAATCAGAATTCAATTCTATGAAGAAAATAAAAGATTGAATGCAGTAAAATAATCACTTTCAGATAGATGAAGAAAGAGGGAAAGAGAGAATTTTTTTTTATGGTTTTTGACCTGCAAGACACCATAGGTGACGAGGGTAACCATGATTCCGGTGACAGCAAAAGTGCCTTTCCAAAACTTGTGGTCTCTGGAATCAACTGAAACAGAAGAGCTCGATGATGCTGATGATGATGATTCCGCCATAGCCCACAAACATAGAACGGATGAAAACGGTGTCGGATTGGGTTTTTGAAGTGTAAAGAGATAGAAAGACAGAGAGAGCTGGGTGCTCACTGCTCAGACTCAGTTTTGTACTTTTGTTTCTGTTTTAAGAAAAAAGAGAAAAGAGAAATGGGCTGAGTCTCATGACCTTCGCTTTCTCCGGCGTAGTTTTCTGCGATTTTAAGAAAAGAAATACGAATTGGTCTGCCATGTCAGCTTGACTATTAAAGAGTGAGAAGGGGCCCGCACCAACACGCTACCGTATTTGGATTTGGATTGTTGTCTTCTATTTATTGTTGACCTGTGATTATTTAACACATATTTGCCACATCATTCGCGACACCTACGATATGTAGCGCTATTGTAACACAAATTTATTTTTTTATTTTTTATTTACAGATTTTGACTTTTTTAAAAAAAATAAAATTTTATTTTTAAAAAATCCATTAATCAGATAATTAATAAGATATTTGTATCTGATTAATAAAATATTTGTACATATTGAATCAAAAATTTTATTTTTCAAAAAAACCCATTAATCAGATAATGAATTGAATTAATCAGATATTTATACCTGATTAATCAAATATTTGCATATACTTAACCAAAAAACTCATTAACCAGATAATAAACTGAATTAACCAGATATTTGTACCTGATTAACCAGATATTTGCACATACTTAATCAAAAAATTTATTTCTCAAAAAACCCATTAACCAGATAATGAACTGAATTAACCAGATATTTGTACGTAATTAACCAGATATTTGCACATACTTAATCAAAAAACCCATTAACCAGATGATGAATCGAATTAACCAGATATTTACACATACTTAATTAAAAAACACATTAACCAGATATTTATAGATATTTATACATACTTAACCAAAAATTTTATTTCTAAAAAAAAAAAAAACATTAACCATATGAATGAGATATTTTGTGTCAAAATATCATTTCGGTTATTGTTTGAGTGATGCAAATTGAAAAGCCCTTTTCATTTTGGTCTGGTCAACCCTCGGTGCACCCAAACCATGAATTGGATTTGGGACGAGTTGTACGGTGAGCGAGTTGGTCATATCGCTCACTGTGAGAGACCTTTCCTGGCCGTCAGATATAGTACTAAAAAATTGGACGTTTGTGATATGTTGTATGTAACCGGTTAAGTGGATTTTTAATAATTTGCCAATCAGTCCCTATGATTACTAGGGGACGTAGGTATGGTGTATTGCGCCTATAGTGATTTGATGAGAGGACATTGGTATGAGAGTCTCCGACTGGAGAGCACCGTATGATGGTTGCCGGCAATGGTCAGATGGCAGCCGACGGAGGTCGTGGCGTGACCCAGTTGAGCAACCGCTGCATCCATGAAGGTCGATATTGACGTATTAGGTGTTTATGCTGACATGTGGTCATGAAATTGGTAAGACTCTGATAGTGAAGTGAATTGATTGAAAATTACGGTGGTCGGTAAGCCGTGGTCATCAAATTTATGCAATGTCCGATGGTGATTCATGTGCTCAGCGGGTTGATTTCAATGGTATTGAAATGGAAGATTATCAGACCCTTTAACAATAGAGGCAGTGGTTAGTTGTTTAATAAGGCAGAGGCAAGTAAGACTTTCGTTCGGTTGGTTTGTATCAATTGTGAAACTGAAGTAATTGGTGAACGGATTCCCTAACGTTAGGGCGCGAAAGGTACTGCACTTGAAACAGAACAATTTGGGTGAGGAGCATAATGCTATACTTTTTGATCATTGCCCTATTGATGCCTAACATGACAGCATTCCATAATAACATGACAACACTAGAGAATACATTAAATTGATGCTTCTTCTTTCTTTTGTTCTTTCAAAGACCAGCAGGTTTGATTTCAAGAAAAGAGAAATAGTACATGTGACAGCAAGTTGTATTCTTAACCAATTGTTGTCTAGGGTGCTGCCTTATTAAAAGTCACCTGAACATGTCTTCTTATTACAAGCACATGTGCTGCCAAGTTACAATGCACAAGGCTTTCATTAATAGAAATAGATGCTCTCAAGATATTACATTGTCAATTTCAAAATGAAACTTGAAACTTATACATCATATTGTACAAGTAAATCCAATTGCTAATTTTTGTACATAAGATGCAAAGGATGCTAAGTCTCTTTCAGTTCAGCATATTAGCTTTTAACTCCGTGTCTTTATTCCCCAGTTGTGCTTCACTTTCTTCAATCACCTTGAGTGGTCAAGTTGTAGGCTGGTGGGTGAAAGTTTTGTACTTCAACTCCAGCCATTGTTCCACAATAGCAGAAAGAGCAGCAAAAACAGCAGCATAACAATCTACCAATTCCATATCCCCTACAAACTTCATAAGCAAAAATAGCTTGCACTAACTCATAAGATGGTTTATTAAAAGGAAGCCATGTGCCTTCAGGTAGCCAGCATAGTTTTTAATATCAAAAGCAGAAACCATATTTTGTACTTAGATACCATAACCAGCCAATTTTACCTTTTAGACATTTCTATTACAGTTAACATCAATCAAGAGACTTAACAATTTTTTTTTTTTTGGATAAGCAAAAGTATATTAAGAACGAGCACAAGGGATGCTCTAACCCGTATACAAAGAACAAAAAATGAACCTGTGTAGAAAAGTTATTATCCCTAACAAGAAACAGAATCAAATATACAAAGGTTTTCATGTGTAGCCAAATACACCCAAAAAAATCCTTTTACACCCAACGTATCACCCAGATGTAAATTGTCCCTATAAGAACGTCATACCATTGAATACCAAAACCAAAACAGCACATCTCAGGACCACTCAACTTCTGCCAATTCAAAGTAGAGCTACCCCACAATAGCAGATAACCATTGAATCAGAAAATCAGCTTAAGGACCCCAGCCATCGTGCAATAACCAACACACCAAAACTAGGTGATGCAGCAGTACACCGAATACCAGTCAATAGCAACCAACAAAAAACCAAAGTCGTCCGAGCCTTCATACTGAAAAACAACTTCACAGATTGGCATTCCAAACATCATTTGGCATACTCTAAAACCAGAAAATAATAGAATTCTTGATTAACACTAGAAGCACAAGAAGGACAGTTTGTTGGGCTTATTTGCATATTGCTTGAAACATCAAAGAGAGATATCAGCTTCCAATAAAATTACCAAACAACTACATACGTCCAGAAACACCTGTTATGTAACTCCCCTTCCCAAATTCATAATACAAAAGGTAATGAATCATCAATGATCCTATGTACATCTCAAACCAAGAATTAGAGGCCAAATGAGAGGAAACATAGTGCCAAAGAAAAGAAAAAGATTTGTAACTAAGGGTGGCAAATGGATGAATCGGATAAATTTTTATTCGGATCTTAACGGATGGATTAAAAACAATCCATTATAATCCATTAAAATTCATTAAAAAAAATCAAATTCATCCATGATCCATTAAATAAAATCCATCCGATCCATCCATTAACAACTTTTTCATGGGTGGATCCACTAAAATTTATTTTAAGAAATTAAATAATTTTATATCTCTTTTATCCATCCATAAAATATTTTTTTAAATAAAATAATTTGTAAAAAAAATTTAAAATATTATCTCTATCTCACCCTCTCTCTTCTCTTTCTTCCTCTCTCTACCCTTTCTCTCTCCATTTTTTTCCTACTTTCTCTCTATCTTTACTCTCTCTCCACTCTATCTCACGACCATTTTCTATAACGGCCATTTTTCTATTATTATATGGGAGTTATTGATAATGTATATCTACAGAGGTTGTTTTGCCACAACGTTTCATGACATTGTTTTACGAAACTTGTTACAACTTTCTCTGCTTTCAATTAGTTAATACTTTTTTTTTTTGAAGTTTCTCAGCAAAAAAAAAAGGCAACGAAAAAAGAAAATGTACATGATAACGTGGACTACTACTGGTGCTTAAGAACAATTAATTAGTTAATATTTACAACAACAACAACAACAACCAAGCCTTATCCCACTAGGTGGGGTCGGCTACATGGATCATACGGCGCCATAATGTTCTATCATGAATCATGTTAACAGTTAAATCATTGGCCTCCAAATCTTTCTTAATAGTTTCTCCTATAGTTTTTCTTGGCCTACCTCTACCTCTAGCTATTGGATTGCCCTCCACTTGATCCACTCTCCTTACTACAGAATCTAAAGGTCTCCTCCATACATGCCCAAACCACCTAAGTCGAGATTCAACCATTTTTCTACAATAGGTGCTACCCCAACTCTCTCTCTAATTCTATCATTCCTAATCCTATCACGTCTAGTTTTTCCGCTCATCCAGCGCAACATTCTCATCTCTGCTACATTGATTTTACTCTCGTGTTGGTTTTTTACCGCCCAACACTCCGTCCCATACAACATCGCCGGTCTAATAGCTGTACGGTAAAATTTTCCCTTTAGCTTAAGAGATACCTTTTTATCACACAAAAAACCCGAAGCCTTCCTCCATTTCGACCACCCTGATTGAATCCGATGGTTTACATCTCCCTCAATTTCTCCGTCATTTTGTATAATAGACCCAAGATATTTAAACCGTGTGACTTGTGGTATGTTGTGGTCTCCAACTTTCACCTCTAAGCTAGAGGTGTTTCGCCTTTTGCTAAACTTACATTCCATATACTCCGTCTTGCTTCTACTCAAGCGGAAGCCATGTGCTTCTAAAGCTTGTCTCCAAGTCTCCAACCTTCCATTTATATCATCTCTCGACTCTCCAACTAGGACTATATCGTTTGCGAAAAGCATGCATCGCGGTGCTGGCTCTTGAATGTGCTTCGTAAGTACATCCAAGACCAAGGTAAAAAGATAGGGGCTTAAAGTCGACCCCCAGTGCGGACCTATGGTTATTGGGAAATCTTCTGTGGCTCCACCCTGCGTTCTCACACTAGTCGTGGCCCCCTCATACATATCCTTGATAGCTCGAATATAGGCAATCCGAACACCTTTCTTTTCTAGGGCTTTCCACAAAACCTCTCTCGGCACCCTATCATACGCTTTCTCCAAATCAATGAAGGCCATGTGTAAATCTTTTTGATCCCTTCGATATTGTTCCATCACTCTTCGTAGCAAGTAAATTGCTTCCATGGTCGACCTCCCGGGCATAAAACCAAATTGGTTGTCAGTGATTTTGGTTTCTTTTCTTAGTCTCCGTTCAAGCACCATTTCCCATAGCTTCATAGTATGACTCATAAGCTTAATCCCCCTATAATTTGCGCAATTTTGTATATCTCCCTTGTTCTTGTAAATCGGAACTAAAGTGTTTCTCCTCCATTCGTCCGACATTTTCTTTGACCTCATAATCTCGTTAAAAAACTTCGTGAGCCAACTAATGCCTCTATTTCCTATACTCTTCCATACCTCCACAGGTATATTGTCCGGTCCAACTGCCTTGCCATTATCCATCCTTCTTAGAGCTTCTTTTACCTCATGCTCTTGGATTCTACGATAAAAAGTGTAATTTTGGTCATCCTCTCTAATGTCAAGCACCTGTGAGCATGATAAAACTTCAAATCCTTCATTAAATAACTTGTGGAAATAATTCTTCCATCTATCTTTAACATCTTGTTCCTTAACCAAAACTTTACCTTCTTCATCCTTAATACACTTCACTTGGTCCAAGTCTCTTGTCTTTCTTTCCCTATTTTTAGCAAGCCTATAAATAGATTTCTCACCATCTTTGGTGCCTAAGGATTGGTACAACCCGTCAAAAGCTTTAGTTCTAGCTTCGCTCATTGCCTCCTTGGTCTCTTTTTTGGCCACCTTATAATTTTCTCAATTTTTCAGCATTTCTACATAAAGACCAAGCTTTAAAACATTCCCTTTTAACCCGAACCTTAGCTTGCACACTTTCATCCCACCACCAGGATTCTTTACCCTTAGGTCCGAATCCTCTTGATTCACCAAGCATCTCTATAGCTACCTTCCTAATCCCCTTGGCCATCTTGTCCCACATATCATTTGCACTTCCGTTTGCCTCCCAAAACCCTCCCTCCAAAACCTTGTGTTGGAAGATCCTTTGTTTTTCACCCTTCAGTTGCCACCACTTGATCCTTGAAACCTTTTCGTGGCCTCTTCTCTTCACACTCCTTTTAACTCTTACATCCATGACCAAGACTCTATGTTGGGTAGTCAAGCTCTCTCTAGGTATGACTTTACAGTCCAAGCAAATCTTTCTATCCGATCTCCTAATAAGAAAGAAATCTATTTGAGAGCTTGTCACCCCACTTTTGTACGTGATAAGATGCTTCTCACGTTTCCTAAAACACGTATTGGCTATAGTAAGATCGAAGGCAGATGAAAAGTCCAAAATAGACTTGCCCTCCCCATTTACCTCCCCTAGGCCATATCCCCCATGAAAACCGTCGTAACCTCTAGGTGCCCTCCCTACATGCCCATTTAGATCACCTCCTAAGAAAATCTTTTCACCTAGCGGTATTTCCTGAATTAGGCCTTCTAAATCCTCCCAAAATTTTACCTTGAAGTGTTCTTCTAACCCTACCTGAGGTGCGTAAGCACTAATCACATTAAAGGTGTCTTGTTCCACTACAAATTTTAGGGCAATGATCCTATCTCCAACCCTTTTTACATCCACAATATCATTCTTCCAATATTTATCCACAATTATGCCCACCCCATTTCTCGATTTTACTTTGCCAGTGTACCAAAGCTTAAAACCCGAAGAGTCTAATTCCTTTGCCTTTTCTCCCACCCACTTAGTTTCTTGTAGGCACATGAAATTGATCCTCCTCCTACTCATAGTGTCAACTATTTCCATTGATTTACCTGTAAGTGTGCCTATATTCCAAGTTCCAAAGTGAATCATACTCTCATGAGCTAGCTTCTTTACCCACACTCGTTCACAAAAATGTGGGAACCCTTGCTTATTTTTCACTACATTCAGGCGGCGATGCAGCGGCCCTTGCTCTTTTGACACTGTACTCGAGCTATACAGCGCGTTGCTTCTGGGCAACGACTTAGCATTAGCATTATTACGTCGTTGATCCATGTCATAGAGATTCGACTAAGTTTTACGTTGGCTGTCGATGGCCTAACACAACCCTCTCCTTTTATCCGGGCTTGGGACCGGCTATGTTTAGCTTTGTCACAAAGCACGACATAGGCTGGATTTTAGTTAATATTTAATATAACAAAAAAAAAAGTAGATAAATAAAATAAAAAGTAGTGAAGAAAAAATAATAGGGAACGAAAGAGAAAATTAGATGAAGTTTTTTTTTGGTTACAAATGGAGGTTTTTTTTTATTTGGTGAAAAATAATATGAAAAAAATAAATTGGTTTTGGAATGGATAAAAGTTGACCCATTACATTTTTTATTGTTGGTCCAATGGATTTTAAAAAATATTGGATGGATCATAAACCATCCACTAAAGAAATAATCAAATCCATCCAATCCATTTATATTTTTTTTTTATAAATGGATGGATTTGATGGATTTTCTCGTGGATGAACTGGATGGATAGTGAACAAATGGATCATTTTGCCACCCGTTTTTTGTAACACTCTAAAACCCCACCCTAAAATCCTAGCAAGATCCTCCACTCAAAGAGTTTCCCACCCACCTAAAAATCTCTCATATCCAAATCTTTCTCCACTCTAAAATTCTTCACTCAAAGAATGCATACTCTCATTTCATCCCTCACTTAACAATTGCTCTCAAAATAATAATAGCATTCAACAAAATTATGTATGTAGAGTGTTAAAAATCCCACCATTGAACAACCATTCAGACTTGGTGTCGCCCAAGCAACTGCAGAAAAGGAAAATGTCAAATGTCATACGATGTGGTTCAAAACTAAACTCCTGAAAACACAATCAGCAAGAGCGTGAAGTCCAAATATTGCTTTAACATCACTAAATGCTGAATGAATTCTTCGAAATTCAGTAGTAAAATCAGATTAACACCATAGAAAGCAAAAATGAAAATACAGAAGCAAAGTCCCTATTCCCTCGCGAGTCTCTATTCTTATTGGCATAACTATGTTCTTCTTCTTTCTCAAACCATGCCCATTTTCAACTGTGATGCAAGAGCCGCTCCATTGTTCCTCTTCCTGAAAGTACCCAAGTCAAAATGTTAAAAAGGAGGGATAAAAAAAATCGCAAGGAAACAGAAAGGAAACGTGAGAGAACAGGGGGCATACCCCTCTGCCGTCGTCGGAGAGGCCTCCTGCCGGAGAGGAGGGCGGTGGCGGAAGGCGGCAGCGGAGAGACGAAGAGACGATGGTCGTACATGGGAGGATTAACTTTTCCACTTTTGCAGAAAGGGACCTGACCGTACGTGGGGGGCTTAGTGTGCAAATACATGGTCATGTGTTACCGAGAAATTAATCCAGCATCTACTATAGCCGGTCACCCTAAGTTCTGTCACCATGAACCACTTGTGTAGCTTGCTCAGCCTAGAATTTGTCTTGGATTTGGATCCATCTTTTAAGTCCACAACTTGCATTGACAAAGAATCCAAATGGGTATCACTAATTGGGTTAGTTTGATAGCCTGAACCCATTCCACAATTATGTTGTATACTTGTATTCCTATTTGTTTTAATATTTATTGACATGTATTTAATATTAGGGTTGTTGACTCGTGACGGATACAGTTTTAGTAAGTATCAACAAATTTCTTTTATAAATAGTATTAGTTTACATTTTTTTATAGAGATAAATATTCGTTTACTTGGCATTAATCACTTAAACCAATGAATTTCACTAAATTACAATAAGTCGCTTAAAATGGCCCAAGTATCCATCACCACTTCTATGTAATACTTACGGGCCCTTTTCATCACAAGGCCTTATCAACTCTCGAAACTTCAAGTTCCAATCCCCTAGTCTCAAATCAACCATAGGCTACACTTGAACCACTCAAGATCCGCCTCCCTCGATGTGAAAAAAAGAACTTCCGTTTGTAAGTATTCTTCCATACTCTGCTACTGCATGTAGGGGTATTCATCAACCGATCAAAATCGATTCAAACCGTAAAAACCGAACCGAAAACTGAACAAATCGAAAATCGAAAAAATCGAAAACCGAAAAAATCGAAAGCCGAAAACTGAAATTTTTTATTAGATTGGATCGGATTTTGGATTCTCTAGTGAGATCCAATCCAATCCAAACCAATCTATTATATACATATACTATTATTTTTTAAATTATAGTATTACTCATACTTAAAAATTGTTTTTCATACTTTTAAGTTCGTCATTGTCTTTAATATTTTTGTTGCAATGATATATATGAGACTATTTAGAATAAATATTAATGTCTTGAAGTTAAATTTTGCTAAAAGTTTTGATGCATAACATATATATATATATATATATATATATATATATATATATATATATATATACTTGATTTTTTTTTGGGTTTCCTAGGGTATCCTTCGCGCGCAACCGCATAGACTAATCCCTCGAGTCGGGTAGGACCACAAGTGCGGCAAAGCTCTCCCTCAAGAGTTTTAACGCTGCTGCATTCCCAAGGTCATGATTTGAACTCAAGACCTCTGGTTAAGCTGTAAGAGATCCGTGCCATCTCATCCAAGCATTCTTGGGTATATATATACTTGATTGAGTAAACATGAAAAATATGAAATCAATTAAGTAAATTTGAAAAAAAAAATAGCTATAGCTTATTTGTAGCTGATTCAAGGAAAAAAAAAGGATAAGTGAAATTAGATATAGAGAATTAACATACAAGAACGTGTCAAAATATCAATATTTATTTTTTCTCAAACTCCCAACTTAAACTGAAGATTATCCTTTGTCTACTATTAAATAAGTAGAAAGGACATTTGACATAAGAAAAAAAATAAGTACGACAAAAGCCGAATTATCCAATCCAGTCTAAACCGCATTTGATTGGATCGGATCGGATTTTTTTAAGGAAGCAAACCTATCTAATCCAAACCGCACCTTATTTTCATCATTGGATCGAATGACTTTTTAACTCAAAACCGACCCAATCCAATCCGCGAACACCCTTGATTGCATGCAATTCATAGCCTGCTTCTAGGGTGAGAGACTATGACAAGTCTCTCACCATGCAACACCATTTATTGCCCTTGGATTCATCTCTACCCATGTTCATACCATGCATCCTCCACACCGGATAACCACTCTTATCAACTACCTCTCCCCATCCCTCTAGTTCACAGTGCCGCCTCCACCACTATCTCCCTTCTCCGGCGCCATCGTCGCTGCCGGCGACATCCTCGTTCTCCCTAGCAAGTTCGACGCCATTGAGGAGCTCCTCTGTTTGGTCCCCTCTATTGCTCCAACGAAACAGTCACTGCCAACAACCTTAGACCCGCTGCTGCCTCTGAACCATAGTGCAAAGCAGATCTCGCGATGGCGGAAAATCGAAGGGGTTCGCATTGGTGGTGGTGCTGTGCAAGATGGAAAGAGTCCCGCCACGACACCTTTTCCCTCCTCCACAGCAAAGCCCTCTTCTCCTTCCCTTCCTACCTCATCTCCCTCTCCGCCGCCATCTCCTCCGTCCACTCCCCCCTCTCCGCCTTTCACGCTAACAACACCCCGCCCTATCCGGCTCCACCTTCCTCGCCGTCGCGAGGTGGGCCCTCCAGGTTTACCTGATGGCGGTGCTGAGCGTGTGCCTCGTGGTCTCCGTAGCATAGAAGTTTGGGTTGGACGCCACTAGTGTCGGATCGGGTTTTGTTGGGTTTGTTGGTGGTGGTTTCAAGGTGATAAAGTCGAAGCTGGAAGAGTTGATGAAAGATGAGGATGAGCCGCCATAGTTTTTGGCCGTGAGGGCGGTGAGGAAGAATAAGAGGATTGCTGGAGGGTATAGATCTGGAGTGGGTGGTCATTACGGTAGCTGGTGGTTATGGTGGTGGGAGGTAGAGGAGAGTGAGAGAGCTTGGAGTTTTTCTATTAGAGGCCAGACCTGGTGGGTATACGACGGTGACTGAGCGATGGCAGTGGGTGGCTGGGAGAAGGGGCGGAGAAGGAGAGAAACTTGTTTCTGGTGAGTGGCTTTAGATAGAGCTGGGATCCGGTGTGGAGGATGTATGATATTATCGTGAGGATCATAATATATCAATGGTTATTAGTAGCCTCTCATGGTGAGAGACTTCCCTAGGTCTCTCACCTTAGAATTAGAAGTGTTCATCAACCGATCCAAACCGATTCAAACCGAACCGAAAAATCGAAAACCGAACAAACCGAAAACCGAAAAAACCGAAAATCGAAAAAACCGCAATTTTTTATTGGATTGGATCGGATTTTGGATCCTATAGTGAAATCCAATCCAACCCAATCCAAACCGATCTATTATATACATATACTATTATTTTTGAAATTATAGTATTACTCATACTTAAACATTATTCTTGATACTTTTATGTCCCTCATTCTCTTTAATATTTTTGTTGGAATGACATATATAAGACTATTTAGAATAAATATTAATGTCTTGAAGTTATTTTTTACTAAAAGTTTTGATGTATAGCATATATATATATATATATATATATATATATATATATATATATATATATGATTGAGTAATCATGAAAAATAGGAAAACAATTAATTAAATTTGAAAAATAATTAGCTAAAATTTATTTGTAGCCGATTCAAGGAAAAAAAATAGGATAAGTGGGAGTAGATATAGAGAATTAATATAAAAGACCGTGTTAAAAAATATCAATAATTTTTTTCTTCTCAAACTCCCAAATTAAAACGAAGATTATCTTTTATTCACTATTAAATAAGTAGAAATGACATTTGACATTAGAAAAAAAATAAAGTATGACAAAAATCGAAATATCCAATCCAATCCAAACCGCATTTGATTGGATTTGATCAGATTTTTTTAAGGAAGCAAACCGATCCAATCCAAACCGCATGATGTTTTCATCATTGGATCGGATGACTTTTTAGCTCAAAACCGATCCAATCCAATCCGCGAACACCCATACTTAGAATTAGTGACAATTCACATTCAATTGCCTTGAATATGGTATTTTTATTTTGTTCTGGATAATCACAAAAAACAAATTGTTGTATTCACATCCTATAATTATACTATATTATTGATACTATAATTATACTAAAATAATATAAAACATTATTCATTATTCAAGTAATCAAACTATAATTAAAATAAATTTTTTTTATTTGGGAATAAATAAAAATTCAATTAGTCAATTAAAAATAGTAAAATAACCTGGAAACAAAAAACGTTTTAATATTATAAACAAATATATTTAAATAAACTAGGATAAAAAATATATAAAACACAATGTACTAAACTTAAATTAAAATATAAAATACGTTTGAAATACAATGATGCAAAAAAGTCTAACCAAGACAGAAAGCTTCTTTGATTTAGGCTGAAGTGGAGTACGAATAAAATTATCAACATTAGAATTGATATAAGAAACTTGGGAGTTAAAAGTTGTAGATAAGTGGAAGAATAAATATATACATAAATGATGTCAAAATACTGTAGAAGTAGAACCTGTCTGTAGAGGGCTGTGAAAAAAATAAAATTTGGGCAGCTAAATTGATAAATTTTTATGGGCAAGTATATTGGTCAATATGTTCTTCAATTGCCAATGCCATTTCAAATGTAAACTCCACAACAATATAGTTTTGTTTGTCTCAAGGTACAATGTTTGAGGGAGAGCCCAGTATATATTATGTTAGGAGAGATAGAGAGCAGAAGAATTCATGCTTATTTTGTTAAATGTATTAAAATTAAAATTTAAACTAAAATGGATCATTTTTTGGAGGAAGTGAGACAAAACATGTAAATTCACTCTGATATTAGCATAGCAACAAATACATAACCAACATAATATAAGAGTAATCCAATATTCTTCTCTCTGCAGAAGCCCAAAGCTTCAATAAACTATAGGAAGCAAAAGCAGTAGCAATTTTCTAATTATCAGATCAATCACATGGTCATAGTCAGCATAATAGATAATTCCAGGGATATATCCAAAAAGAGAAAGCACCAAACAGATCTAAAACTCCACCTGCATCCAACAAACGATGAAGCACGTGTGTTGTGTTAATCTCACAGTCTACAATTCATTTTAACACATTAGAGTAGAAACTAAAATTGTGTAAAATCTTTTTGAAAAGCAAGAAGTAATTAAGTTGATGTGTTACAGAAGTAGAAGTACATAGTATATACAATACCTTGCAGCCAAACATGAGGAAGACTCCAAGAGGAGCCAGGATGATGGCAAGGAGGATGTCTATGCAAAAGGGTGTGCTCTCACTGCCCATTTTATTTGTTTCTTTCAAAGTAGCAAGACAGGAACTCCTGCAAAATGCAAAAGGTGCAATTGGAATTTTAAAATGCTATTGCTAACCATTAACTAACTGCAAAATGAGAAATGAGACAGAGAAAAATAGTTTGGGCTTCTCACATTACAACTTACAGGGCTCTTTCAACATACACATAGCAGGTTATCATTCCAGCACAGGCAAGTGCCTTTTTCCCCCTTTCCACTCCTTTACTCTCATCAATGATAAAAATGCTTCTTTCAAATGTATGCCTAAATGCAATAGCTGCAAAAAAGAAAAAATATATAAATAAATCTAAAAGACTGATGGGTATAGATAAAAATGGAAATCTTGAAATCCTATCCTATTAAGGTAGAACATAGAATCAACCAAATAAAATATCACCAAAAATAAAAATTTAACCATTGACAAATGCAACTTTAACTATGTGAATCCTGCTTGCTAATGGAATCATTTTAGCCATAAGTATTCACTGTGTTGTTGGGATTGAAGATGTTCTACAAACTGAGCATGAAAAATACAGTCTCAAATATGGGTATAGATAATAGAAAAAAATAATAATAATAATAAAGAAAAGATAGATACTGTTGTTGTTTTAGTGTTTCATCCTCAACAACAGGTGGTTCATATCAACATTATCATCATTAATGGTATCTTCAGGCTCAGGAGCATCTGACAATTCTTAGGCAAGTCTAAGAGCAAGGAGTCTATCAAAATGAATATTATCAACTAAATTTTTATGAGATTTTTGATCCTACCTTCTCCAATGGATAAGCAATTTTGCCACATATAGCACACTTGCTGTGTTCCAGAAACTAGAAAAGATGCTGATAGGGACTTTGCAATAAAATGAACTCATAGCATGTTTGGTACTGTGGCCAAACTCTCCAAAAATGCTTCCACCAACCATGTCCACCGCAATTTTTATGAAGCTACAAATAGTAGCTTTCACGGTGAGCATTGTTCCCATCGTGATTCCAAACAGGCACTATGTTAGATGTGTGCACAAATTTATTATCAAAGCTACAATGCATCTGTCAAACGATAAATACCCAAAATGCTTGGTTGTAATGTAAAAGGCTATACATGTAAACTTCTATTATACAGAACTCACTTCTATGTAAATTCATTTGAGAAACCCATTTAAAAAAAAATATGCATGAAAAAATAAATAGAGTAAGAGCTATATTATTTCTTCTTCAATATTTCAAATATATCTACCCAAAAACTATTAATAGCAAGAGCAAAAAGTTTAAATCAATTTCTAAGATAGCAACCTGGTTCAAAATTAGGGGTAGCAACCTGGTTAAAATTTATTGTTTTAAGCAGGATAAGTACTAAGGTAGGTAGCATTAGAACACTAAGTAAGTATACATCGAGAATATCCAAAAGTCTTATCAAAGCAGCCTAGATATAATAAGTAGAAAGTTGCTATATATTATGAACATATAGATCACTATGGCTAAAATTTTGGTTTACTTAAAAATGTAGACAGAAGGAATTCTGAATATTATTTCTTGATTTAAATTGTACAAGTATGAATTACAATATATAGACAAAAGGGATTTAAATGCTACCCTAAAAATAAGGATGAAAATATGCCCTAATAATGAAAAGAATAAGAACATAATCTGTCTAATTATAACTGATGATATCAATCATAAATACAAGATATTGTATGATATTACAACACTCCCCCTCAAGCTGGTGAATGGATATCTATCATTCCCACCTTGCAAGTAAGACCATGAAACTGCTGTGGGAAGCCCCTTGGTGAAGACATCTGCTAATTGGAACTCTGAGGGCACGTACTCAGCAGCTATAAGACCATCATCCAATTTTTCCTTGATAAAGTGTCTATCTATCTCTATTTGTTTAGTCTTATCAAGCTGGACTGGGTTGTGAGCAATACTAATGGCAGACTTGTTGTCACAAAGTAATCTCATAGGAGCTTCATACTTTATTCTGAGATCATCCAGTATGATTCTCATCCATAATGATTCATAAATCTCTTGGGCCATAGTTCGAAATTCTGGTTCGGCACTAGATCTTGCAACGACATTTTGCTTCTTACTTCTCCAAGTCACTAAATTTCCTCCCAAAAACATGTAGTACCCTGAAGTGGATCGCCTGTCTACAACCGACCCAGCATAATCTGCATCTGTATAGGTTTCTATGGACAAACTTTCCATTTTCCTGAATAATAATCCCTTTCCTGGGCTTGACTTCAAATACTGGAGGATTCTATTCACTGCTTGCATATGTCTCTTACGTGGATCATGCATGAACTGGCTAACCACACTGACAGCATAGGTTATGTCCGGCCTGGTGTGGGATAAATATATCAATTTCCCCAATAGTCTCTGATATTGTGCCTTGTCCACCCTTGGGCTCTCCTCATTGTTTCCAATCCTGTGATTCTGTTTAATAGGTGCCCCTGTGGTTTTGCAACCCAGCTTACCTGTCTCTTTAAGGAGATCCAGAACATATTTCCTTTGGGAAATAAAGATGCCTTGTTTGGATTAGGTAACCTCTATCCCAAGGAAGTACTTCAGCTTCCCCAGGTCTTTCATTTCGAACTGTGCAGCTAGTTTGTCTCTCAGAACACGTTTCTCAACCTCATCATCATCGGCAATGATCATGTCATCAACATAGACCAAAAGAAGTGTGAGCTTGCCATCCTGAGAATGTTTAACAAAGAGGGTATGAGCTCCTTGGCTCTGTCTATAACCTAAGGATACCATAGCATTGGTGAACCTTCCGAACCAAGCCCGAGGAGACTGCTTGAGCCCATATAAGGCCTTTCTCAATTTACACACCTTATTCCCTCCACCAGCAGGGTCATACCTTGGTAGAATATTGATGAGTGTGATTCCACCTCATCTTTGTCTATCATTTTGCATGCATTTTCATGTAGTTTAGGCATATTTTTATTAGATTTTAGGTTAATTTTCCTTTGGAACGGGTAAGGCGGTTTTCGTGTGTTGTTTTGCAGATATCAAGGGTAAAATGCTCAAGATCAACCATGATGGAGTTTGGATGAAGATGGAGCTTTGAAAGTGAAGAAAATGAGCCAAACAGAGCCCATCACGGCCTAGCCGTGATGCCCATCACGGCCATGATCGAGCAAAACTGAAAAGAAAGAAGGCTAAAGTCGGAAAGGTCGCCGGGGTCGAAGCCATGATGGCCATCACGGCCGTGATGGCCATCACGCCCGGCCGTGATGAGCATCACACGCCATGACAGACCAACCAAGTGAAGAATTTTCAAGGCGAGAATCTGTCACGGCCAAGGCCGTGATAGCCATCACTGCCGTGACGCGTATTACTTGGCTCGAAGTAACGAGGTGGATCTAATTTGAGTTGGATTAGGACTCTAACCGCCCAATTCTATAAATAAGGGACCAGCAGAGGCAAAAAACATCAACACATTAGGGGCTACTACTCTAGGCTTAGATCTCTCTTCTCTCTCTTCTCTTCTCTTCTCTCGATTTTTGTATTTTCATGCTATTTGTAATCATGCTTGTCATCTCCATGGCAAGGCGTGAGTAGTAGCATAGTTTCTAGGGATTAAGGGCTCGCCCGAGGTTTGTAAATGATGTTAATTTGATGTTAAAACCATTGTTGATTTCATAATTGTTTTAGATCTGATTTCTAGTGTGTTAATCACTCATAAATTTCGGCAACCGTTTATTTACGTGACATAGACGTTCTAAGGAGGAACCTAGCGGTGAACTTATGATTTCTAGGGTGATTCACTCGTAAAGCCCCAGCTGACCACTAGTTTGTGAGATGTGAATGATCCAAGGAGGAACCTAGCGGTGAACTTAGGTTATTTACATGACCGAGACATTTCAAGGAGGAACCTAGCGGTGAACTTGGGTGTCGGACCTATAGAGGTCAGACTTGGGACTGAAATCACGAAAGTTAGAAGCCGTCCCTCGAGGAGCAACGAGTTGTCACGGAGCGCAAAGGGTCCAATCTGGGATCGACTACCACGAAAGTAGGGTCGGGTCAATTGGGCAAGGCTTTTGTAACCCGAAAGTGAGCTTAAGCTATCAGATGATAAACTCGCCTTCAAGGCAATTTCGGTAATTAACAAGGGTAATCAACTTCATAACGTAAACGATCTTGTTGTAACCTAAATCCCTAGGAACCCATTTAGATACGAAAAATCAAAAAGATTTGTTTTCCTGTTTTGTTTGATTCTGTTTTATCTCTTAAATTCAAATTCAAAAACCATTTCAAAAATATAAAAATCTTTTTAAACAAGTCCGGATCTAATCGATTTGATAATTAGTTGCGATTCGAGAACACGCTACGTGGGATCGATATCTTTTATTACTTGGCGACGATCCCAGGTACACTTGTCGGAATCGCACGTGCATTCGCGACGCTATCAAGTTTTTGCGCGCCGTTGTCGGGTTGTGCCTTTTCGAATCTCAATTCAAATTTTGAATTGATTTTTCTCGGACCTTTTCTTTTTATTTGATTTTTATTTCTGAAATTTAAAAAATTAAAAAAAAAAAATCAAAAATTTCTTTTCCTTCTATTGTATCCATCTCTCTCGTGTGTTATATGCAAAGATCTCTAAGTCTTGGGAGCCTTAGTGAGATTGATCCAGGAGATCGAGAGGACCTTCCACCGACGTAGAAGACTACAAAGAGAGGAAGAAAGGTTGAGTCCCTTTCCATTCATGGCGAATCAACCGGATACAAAGCCTTTGAAGGACTACGCAGACCCCAAATGCGAGAGGCTTGCGAACCGGGATTGCAAGGCCGGAGATTGAGGCGGAAAACTATACCATACCGCCCATGCTAATCAACATGATTAGGCAACATCAATTCGGAGGATTGCCTTCGGAGGACCCGACCGATCATATAGAAACATTCTTAGAGTTCACCGATGCAATCGGGATTAATGGAGCCTCGGTCGATGTTGTGCGTTTGAGATTGTTCCCTCTTCTCTCACTTTGGAAAGGCAAAGGCCTGGCTAAAGCAAATTCCCGCTAACACCTTGACTACTTGGGACCAACCGGAGCGGGCGTTCTTGGAGAAATTCTTCCCTCCATCCAAGACGGCCTACATAAGAACCCGGATCACCCGGCTTCTTCCGAAAAGACGGAGAATCATTATCTAAGCCCGGGATCGTTACAAGGGACTGCTGGAGTCGTGCCCACATCACGGACTCGAGAGGTGGTTAATAGTGCACACCTTCTATAACGGATTAGACTACTCTTGAAGGTGTCACTAGATTCTCGGCAGCGGTGGAGCGTTTATGAATAGGCCTCTCACCGAGGCATTCAACATCATCGAGAATGTCGCCACCAACTACCACCAATGGGGATCCGAAAGAGGTAATAACCCGAACAAGATTTAGGGGGTAAGTTTGAGGTAAATAGCACGGATCTTATTATGTCAAAGATAGACTCACTTAATAAACGTTTTGATTGGTGGAAAGAGCTAATGTGAGTGCATTAGGTGCTACTAACCTTGTTTGTGAGATTTGTGGAATGCGGGGACATGACATGATGGGATGCCCACATGGATCCTAAGGCCGGGTGAACAAGTGAACTCTTGTAACAACTACTATGATACGAACCCGAAGCTGCCCAACTATGCTCCCCCAAATCCCTACAACCAAAGAAGGAACAACCCTTACCTCTCCTACGGCAACTACAAAGAACACGCTTAATCATGAGCTCCAAGAAGGTCAAGGTAATAAGAGAGAAAGACCGGGGTATCCTCGGTACAAAGATCTAAACTCGAGACTTTATTTGAAAGTTTTGTCGAAACTCGGACAAAACAGAATGAGGAGTTTAGACAACAAGGAAGAAGCGGTGAGTGAGGCAATAAAGGATCTAGCATCTAAGGTAGACAACTTAGCAACTCATAACAAGATGCTAGAAAACCAGATTGCCCAACAAGCCAAAGACGTACTCGAGACCTAAGGTTGCATTCCCGGTGCAAGCCGACGCAAATCCCAATGAGCATTGCAATGTCATACACTTGAGGGATGATAAGCTTGGGGTGGGGGTAGCGGAAATGGACGTGGAACCGGAGGAGGACACGAGCGAAAAAGAAGAGCGTAACCAAGTATGTCCCCTCCACCACCGTACCAACCCCGATACCTTTCCCACAAAGGTTGGTCGGGAAAAAGCAAATAGATGTAGAGACTAAAATGCCTACTAAATTGAAAGACCCAGTGTAGTTTCTCCATCTCTTGCTCGATCGAACAACCGCAAATTGACCAAGCCTTATGTGACCTAGGGGCAAGCACGAGCTTGATGTCCCTCACTATCATGGAAAGGTTGGGAAGCAAAGAGTTGAGACCATTCCAATTCCCCCTTACAAATTGCGGATGGCTCAACTAGGACTCCTCTAGGCATACTAGAGAACGTTCTGTAAAGGTAGGGAAAATTCTCATCCCTACCGACTTCCCGGTATTGGACATGAAAGGGAATTCTAAATTCCCCATCATTTTAGGAAGGCCATTCTTGGCAACCATTTGGAGCATTAATAGACGTAAGGAATGGCAAACTCTCTCTAAATGTAGAGGAAGGTAGGGTAAATTTTCGGTTGATTAACTCTTGTAACAACCCTCCTTTTGAGAGCCATGTGTGCAGAATTGATGTAACGTCTCCAGGTAGAGAAAGAATTTAGCATGGAAGCAACCCCAAAGATATGCATGGTTGGAGATGCACCCAAAGTGGTGAAGTTGGAATTGCTGTCCATGCGAAACAATACTTCAGGGAGGAAGGAAGGCTAGGAAGCTCCGAGAGAAAAGAGCAAAGCGGAGCGGCATCGGCCGTATGAGCAGAAAACGGCTATTTGAAGGAGCTCCATGGAAAAGAAGTGTTCCTGCACTTCTACGTCCAGCCGACCGGTTGACTTGAGGAAGTATGGTCAAGCTTAAGACCATAAATAAGCGCTTCTTGGGAGGCAACCCAAGTTTTCTTTCCCTTTTTCCTTTTGTTTTTGATTTAACCTCTTGAATAATTTGAGAAGATCAAGAGGCAAAAATATCATTAATAAGTTTGTCTAGTGTTTTCAAGGTTGAGAAAGAGAAGAAGAGCATAAAAAAATAAAGTCGGAGGCCATCCGCCGCGGCGTGACGTGTGGTCACTACCGTGATGAACTAAACAAGAGCACGAGAGAGCATCACGGCCTAGCGCGTGACAACCATCACGGGCGTGATGAGTAGGATGCCAAGATCGGAGAGCATCACGGCCTAGCCGTGATGTAGATCACGGCCGTGACAGGGGCAACTCCCGAGGATCGAAACGATCACGGCCGCCCGTGATAAGCCCTCACTACGTGATACAATTTCTACCCAAGTTTTGACTGGAATGTGAAGCCAACACCCGCCACCGAGCTCGGTAAGTTGTTCCATTTTTCTCCTCTCTCTCGACTTGATTATTTACATTGGAGACAATGTAAGTAATCAAGCTTAGGGGTGGGAGTATTTATTTTTGCATTTGCATTGTTGCATTCATGTTGCATTCACATAGGCTTAGATTGGTATGATCACATTCTCTAGATTTCCCTCACTTAGCACATGCATCCGATTGTAAAAACTTGGAGCCAAATGAATTGAGATAGTGAATTTTGAACCCAATTTTTCATTATTCTTGTGATATGGCTAAAAATAAAAAATTCTTGAGATAGTCATTTGATAGTTGATAATTAGCATGTGGTTCCTTAAACTTGTGTACCTCACTGATTTTTGAACTACCAAATGTAAGATTTTGAGCCAATAGGGGTATTCACTAAATCTACCCCATTTCTTGTGATAGAGTGATTTAATTCCTCATGGACTGTATTTTCTAGAACTTGACTTGAAAACATTTCAAAACTTAAAAATTTTCGAAAACATTTTTGGAAATGATTGAGGCACTAGGTATTTTTCGGGCCTCCCTAGCTTTTTATTATCAATGGTACCCCTTAGTTGCCCAATTTTGAGCCTAAAAGAAAAAAAAAACTTTTCTTGGTACCATGAATTAATTTGATAAATAATGCTTGGTATGGCACCTTTTAAAGTATTACAAAAGGGCAAAATGGTAGTTGGAAAAAGTATGGGAAGAAAAAGTTAGAAAGTAATTTCTCTTGAGATATAAATCTCCCCTTCTCCAAACAAATAAAAATGAAATAAACACAAAGAAAAAAAAAATGGAGAAGGGGATGACGAAGAAAGTGAGAAATGAAAAAAAAAAAAAGAAGAAGAAAGGTGGAAAAAGTAAACCAAAGTCCAAAAGGGGGGTATTTTAGAAGGTGTCATGCTTTGTAATGTTTGATAATCTGTCTAGCCTTCTTGAAATTCCCTTTCCTTGATTTTCCCACCTTACAATAAATCCCATGGCCACATTACAACCAAAGGAAAAGACCTCTTGATTCTTAAGTGTTTTCATAAATAAAGTAGAGATTTGGTTAATAGTCAAGCCTATGGTAAAATACTTTCCTTGAGGAAATGGAGTGAATTGTCATAAACCCTAAAACACTTGAGTGAGGTGAGATGAGTGCCCAAATCAGTGAGGATACGAACTTGAAGAGCCTAAGCTTCTAATTAGACTTGAACTTGATTATCTCTTGAGTGCTTATTAAAAATGCCTATTACTTGGATTAGCTTCTAGGGTTTTTGGTTCACTATCCATGCTTTGATTGATTTATATCTTATGGCATGAGTAATTGCTTGAGGACAAGCAAAGTTTTAAGCTTGGGGTGATTTGATGAGTGTGATTCCACCTCATCTTTGTCTATCATTTTGCATGCATTTTCATGTAGTTTAGGCATATTTTTATTAGATTTTAGGTTAATTTTCCTTTGGAACGGGTAAGGCGGTTTTCGTGTGTTGTTTTGCAGATATCAAGGGTAAAATGCTCAAGATCAACCATGATGGAGTTTGGATGAAGATGGAGCTTTGAAAGTGAAGAAAATGAGCCAAACAGAGCCCATCACGGCCTAGCCGTGATGCCCATCACGGCCATGATCGAGCAAAACTGAAAAGAAAGAAGGCTAAAGTCAGAAGCTGTCAGGGCCAGGCCATGATGGCCATCACGGCCGTGACAGACCAACCAGTGAAGAATTTTCAAGGCAGAATCTGTCACGGCCAGGCCGTGATAGCCATCACGGCCGTGACGCGTATTACTTGGCTCAGAAGTAACAGAATTGGATCTAATTTGAGTTGGATTAGGACTCTAACTGCCCAATTCTATAAATAAGGGACCAGGCAGAGGCAGAAAACATCAACACATTAGGGGCTACTACTCTAGGCTTAGATCTCTCTTCTCCTCTTCTCTTCTCTTCTCTGATTTTTGTATTTTCATGCTATTTGTAATCATGCTTGTCATCTCCATGGCAAGGCGTGAGTAGTAGCATAGTTTCTAGGGATTAGGGCTCTGCCCGAGGTTTGTAAATGATGTTAATTTGATGTTAAAACCATTGTTGATTTCATAATTGTTTTAGATCTGATTTCTAGTGTGTTAATCACTCATAAATTTTAAGAACCGTTTATTTACGTGACATAGACGTTCTAAGGAGGAACCTAGCGGTGAACTTAGGATTTCTAGGGTGATTCACTCGTAAAGCCCGCAGACCACTAGTTTGTGAGATGTGAATGATCCAAGGAGGAACCTAGCGGTGAACTTAGGTTATTTACATGACCGAGACATTTCAAGGAGGAACCTAGCGGTGAACTTGGGTGTCGGACCTATAGAGGTCAGACTTGGGACTGAAATCACGAAAGTTAGAAGCCGTCCCTCGAGGAGCAACGAGTTGTCACGGAGCGCAAAGGGTCCAATCTGGGATCGACTACCACGAAAGTAGGGGTCGGGTCAATTGGGCACGGCTTTTGTAACCCGAAAGGGAGCTTAAGCTATCAGAGGATAAACTCGCCTTCAAGGCAATTTCGGTAATTAACAAGGGTAATCAACTTCATAACGTAAACGATCTTGTGGTAACCTAAATCCCTAGGAACCCATTTAGATCTGAAAAATCAAAAAGATTTGTTTTCTGTTTTGTTTGATTCTGTTTTATCTCTTAAATTCAAATTCAAAAACCATTTCAAAAATATAAAAATCTTTTTAAACAGTCCAGATCTAATCGATTTGATAATTAGTTGCGATTCGAGAACACAGTCTCTGTGGGATCGATATCTTTTATTACTTGGCGACGATCCGGTACACTTGCCGGAATCGCACGTGCATTCGCACGCTATCAAATATCCATATATACCTCCTCTTCCAAGTGCCCATGTAGAAAGGCGTTTTTAACATCAAATTGGTGCAAGTCCCAACCAAAGTGTGCTGCCAAGGAGAGAATAATCCTGACTGTGTTCATCTTTGCTACCGGGGGAAACGTTTCCTCATAATCTATTCCATATGTCTGAGTATACCCTTTTGCAACCAGTCTTGCCTTATACCGATCCAATGTCCCATCAGACCGATATTTCATTGTATAGATCCATCTGCATTCGACTATCCTCTTATCCTTCGGTTTATCAACAATCTCCCAAGTCTGATTTTTCTCCAAAGCACTCATCTCTTCATGCATGGCTTGAACCCAGTTCTCATCCTTTAAAGCTTCTTGTACTGAAGTAGGAACAATGATAGAGTCGACCGCTGAAATAAACAGCGGTCTTTGTCTTTGAAAGGTGTTTAGTGGACTCAAATTGTGATATAGGATATTTGGTACATGCTCTCTTCCCTTTTCTCAAAGAAATTGGTAAGTCATCAGGGTTAGGTTCATAATTATTATTTAAAAGACTATCCAAAGGCTCAGGGTTAGGAATATTTACCTCCAAGTCAGACAATTGAGGTTGCTGTTGGACCATGTCGGGTTTTTTTCGTCTCTGAAACTGAGTCCTGTTTCGTCTCATATCATCATCTGCATTTGATACTGGACCAGAGACTGATTCTGTATTTTGCTCAGAAACCGTACCGGAAGGTGATGCCACCTCTTTTATGAGAGGAAAACCAGATGGCTTAAGAGGTTCAGCCATAAGAGGAGATGACTCAATATTTTCGGCCATACGAGGAACAACTGACAACTCAGCTTCTAAACCACTGTCCCCCTGAAACTGAGGACTAGGGTAAAACGACCCGGTTTCATGAAAAGTAACATCCATGGAGACATAGACACGAAAAGTCTGGGGATGATAACATTTGTACCCTTTTTTGTCGGGAGCATATCCTATGAAGATACATTTAACAGCCCGAGGATCCAACTTACCACGATGCTGCCTGTGAATGTGCACATGCACAAAGGCAGTACAACCAAAAACACGACACGAGAGACTGGTCATGGTGGGAGCGGAAGGAAAGAAAGACGTCATGTGTTGAACAGGACTAAAACCATCCAAGACATGAGAAGGTAACCTATTTATTAAATATGCAGCGGTTAAGATAGCTTCCCCCCAGTAAGATTTTGGTACAGACATTTGAAAGAGAAGGGCTCTGGCCATTTCAAGAAAATGACGGTTCTTTCTTTCGGCAACCCCATTTTGTTGTGGGGTATCCACACATGTTAACTCATGCAAAACACCACGTTCTTTAAGAAATCTGGAAAATTTTTGATTAACATATTCTTTTCCATTATCAGAACGTACCCGTTTAATAGATCGCCCAAACCGAGTCTTAATCATGCGATGAAAATTCAAGAATATTTGAAAAACTTCAGATTTATCTTTCATGAGAAATATCCATGTGACACGAGTGCAATCATCAATAAAGGACAAACCATTTTGCACCAGATAAATTAGAAGTAGAAGAAGGTCCCCACACATCAGAGTGAATAAGCTCAAATGGTTCAATACTTTTCTTATTACTAGGAAGAGAAGTTGTGCGATGGTGTTTCGCAAATTGACAAACATCACAATGAAAATACTCGACTGATCTCTTTTTAAACAAATTAGGAAACAGAGACCTAAGAATACTGAAATAAGGATGACCAAGATGTTTGTATTGAAGCCATACCTCAGAGACATCAGAGTCAGAACTAGTCTGATGACAAGAAGTGGATATCTTTTGTGTGGTATTATCTTGAGTTCCATGTAGACAATATAACCCGCTCTGTTCCTTAGCAACCCCAATCGTCTTCCCCGTGGCAATATCCTGAAAAACACAATGAGGGGGAAAGAAGGTTATGGTGCAATTTAAATCTCGAGTAAGTTTGTGTATAGAAATGAGATTATTTGAGAGCTTAGGGACATAAAGCACATTATTTAAAGGAAGAGAGGGTGGAAGGTGAATGTTACCACAACCAGAATCAGAGACATGGGTACCACTAGCAACAATAATGTGATGTTTACCAGGCAAATGAGAGTAAGATGAAAAATATGAGGGGTAAGGAGTCATATGATCAATAGCACCGGAGTCAATAATCCAGAGATCCTCAGACATGGTACTCGAAACATTAAAGGACAATAAACTAGATATCTTACCGGTCATGGTTAGAGAACAAGTACCAAAAAGCTTACTCATAGAATCCAGGAGAAGTTACAAGTAGTCCGGCTCGACTTTACTAAGCGCTGGAACAAGGGAGGATCGAGTGGTATCGGATTCAGATATTCTGGAATGACCCGAAAAGCTCAGATCTGGACAAGGGAGGACCGGCGATCAGAACAGTGGTCGGTGTGCTGTGAACGATGGTCTGGAAGGCGGCGGCACGTGGGGTGTGAGTGGCAGTGCGTGGGGAGCCGGAACGGGATGGGCTTTTGGTGGTTGACCGGAAATGGGCCGATTAGAGGTATGAGGAAGGCGGTGAGACAAACCGCGGCGGCTGGTGGCGGTGGGCAGCAAGTAAGGCTGCAAAGGAAGAGGCAGCATCGAAGGCTGCAATGAGACAGCAATAAGGCTGCTCAAAAAAAAAGAAGGATAGCAGCAATAAGGCTGCCCAAACAAAGGAAGAAACCCTAGGAAACAACCTGGACTCTGATACCATCTTGGAATTTGGGTTTGGGCCTAACTCAACCCCAAAAGCTAGCTTGTAAGGTGAGGATTGCCCAAGCTTTATAAGCACTACTTTGGCCATATCTCTAGGCGATATGGGACTAAACACACCCCTCATACTCAGCACAATGAAGGTGCTGGAGGCTGCAATGAAGGCAGCCCAAACTTGCCGCAATTAAGGCGGCTAGGGGCGAACCGCAATTAAGGTAGATTTCCAACACACCCACTCACGCCCAAGCCCAATGGGCTTGGAGCGTGGATGATGCGGGCAACCCAACAACATATCTAGGATATGCTCTGATACCATCTTGACAGAAGGAATTCTGACTATTATTTCTTGATTTAAATTGTACGTATGAATTACAATACATAGACAAAAGGGATTTAAATGCTACCCTAAAAATAACGATGAAAATCTTCCCTAATAATGAAAAGAATAAGAACCTAATCTGTCTAATTATAACTGAGGATATCAATCATAAATACAAGATATTATATGATATTACAACATGTATTATCTGTAACAAAAAGCAGGAGAGAATGGCACGTGAATAAAGTGTATTATATTGCACTTGCTGTAATATTGTTGAGAGTATCGTGTATTATTGTTTGAAGAACAAACTTGCAATTTGACACCCTCACCATATCATAAAAAAAAAAAATATATATATATATATATATATATATATATATATATATATATATATATAATGAGCAAATGCCTTCACCATATCATAAATGCAATAAAAATAAGCCAATTTCGTTTAGGGATAACTCAATAATCAAAAGTACAAAGACCATTGCATGTAGCAATCAAGCAAAGAGAGAAATGAAGAAAGCAATGAACACGTGCAGTCAAAGGAACGTGCAGAAAATGATGTTAGGGAAAAAGGCATATAAATGGTGGTAATAAGTGATATACCTAAAAAGAACACAACCAATCCACGGAGGTCTCCCTTGAATAGCTCATTTTCGGTGTTGAATGCTAATTCAAAAAACCTCTTGCACACAAATATGAACTAAATTGCAGCATCAACATTGTTAGTTAAGCAAATGGTCAAACACATTGTAGACATAAAAAATCTTAATCTCAATTGATGTAATGTCAAGGTCCTGAACAAACCTCTCAAGCATATCCCGCAGCAGCCGCAATTCAAGTCCTGCAAGAATGACAACACTCACACAAACATTAGAGCCACAAATATAGAATTTGGCAATATTACACACAGAGTAAATTTCTCAAACACCTCACAACTCACGTGCTTTATTTAAAACCAACACAATACAAACAACTTAGAATCAAACCCCAATTTCAGTGTTAATTAAATAGCAGCTGTAAACAACAAATAACAAAGAAGGGGTAAAACGTTCTTATCATGGATGCCAAACCACAGAGCAACACCTCTGATGTCACGCTCTGTCACAAAACCATGACCATCTTCAGCTGCATCACAACTCAATCGGAAAAGCAAACATCAGTTAATGCAACAAAAACACAGAATAACAATTAATAGCATCTGAAAAAATAAAATAGAAACCTTTGACAGAGCTCTTGTGAAGATAATATCTAATACCTAATGTTTTTTCTTGAGTTTTGTGTGTGGCTCCGTCTGGAGGGAGGGGGACTTTGCGTATGAAAAGGAGAAGATTGCTGCCAGTGATGTTCAAACGGTAGAACGGTGATAAGAACCATTCCTGCCAGTGATTTCCCCAACCCACGACCTATCTTCGTCAAAGTTGACTTTCAGGAAGATGAACTGTTGATGGTGAAGGACGACACTCCTTTGGGTATATGGTCTCTGTGAGAGACCTTGAAGAAGCCCATAGAAAATTCCGATAGAAACTGGAAGAAGAAGAAATAAGAGGGTGAAGTTTGATTTTATTTGTTGGAACCATGGAAAGAGAGAAAGAGAGAAGAAAGAAGAGAATGGTTTCTATCATCTATTGCAGAACCTATCATCTATGCTCTGATAAGCTTTTTGTCCACTCATAGAGTTGCTGTGTTTGACAAAAAAAGGGGGAAGGGGGAGGCGGAGCCATGTTAGTGTCCTTTTTTTAAAATAAAACAACCTAACTTTAAGAAAGGGGAATAGGCTAGCTAAGCTACCCTCTTTTCAGTGGTCTAATCCTAAGGAAATCTTCCTGTCTAAGGAACCCAGATCATTTAATAAACAGAAAATCTTTCACAAATTAGCAATAAAAAATTGATTCTCTCCCTAATTTGCGGACAACACTCATTATACTATATAGTATACACAGAATTTAATGCATTTATACCTTTAAGTGTCTCTACCAGTAGCAACGACACTCTACCATCATAAGTTTATTTTCCTTTTTGTGTTTTAATTTAAAAAACAAAAAAACATTCGCTATACTAAACTCCAAATAAATAAAAAGACTCCCCAGTAAATGCTTAAATAATAGGAACCTCTCAAGCATACAGACATTGATTACAGGCTACAACTACCATATTTTAAATGTTAGTCACGTATAATAGACACTTGAAGTTTGTCGATAGTCCATATGATCAATAGTGTCACTCAACCACTTAGAGATTATTATACTACAAAATACCAAATAATGACTACATGGTGAAACCCAACACTTTGACCGCCCAAAAACATGAAAGAAAAGGTAAGTATATTTATAAAGCTATCTGAAGTAACTGCTAATACCTAATATGCTATGAGCACAAGCAAGCAGTCAAGAATCTATAACATAGCATATAATATTTTGAAGGAACCTTAAAATCTTTGCAGCATGTTATGGTCACCAAAAAATATTAAGTGGTTAAAATTAAAGACAGAAGAACTCTGTGAAACAGCCTGCATAATGAGAAAAAAGAGAGGAAAAGGAGTTTAAGCCTGTTAAATTCATATTTCTGCTGGGATTTATCAAAATACTTTACAAACATACTAAATACCTATTGTTTTTAGAGGTAAAGTATAATGAATTTTAACACCAAATTGTTTGAAATATTGTGTCCTCGTTTAAAAACATTGAAACAAATTTTGAAAAAGTATGTATAAAATTCCAACCTTATTAACAGTAATAAAATGACAATAAAACCATCAAATATTCCATCTCAATCTTGGTTCTAGATAATTTGTATATAAACAAATCAGAAGGCATATGATATATGCAAAGGAAAATACCTGTCCATTAATTTGTTGTAATCTAGAGGTAAAGAGATGCCATCATTGTCATCAACATCCTCCCTATTGGGCACACCACTTCTTGAAAACCAAGCATGATATCTTCTAGGTAGAAGCTGATGCTCTAAAAGTTCATTCCAGAACTGTAGATTAGTCTTCTGGCATGGCCCAGCAAGCAAAAAGTGCATGATCAAAAAGTAAACTTCTCTAATGTTCTATATCCACATCATTCCAAACAGCATGGCCAACAGCTCCCATATCCTTGAGGGATTGAGCCATCTCACATCCACCTGATTTGAAACATTCGTAGGTGCAATGCTCAGCGATGATGCACACCATAAGTTTTGCACTTCTGCAAATTTACGTCTGGGAGACAACCCACAACAGAAGAACAAACTACAGTACATAAGAGTACAGATTATGCTATAAATTTTAAAGAAAACCCTAAATAACAGGGTTGATATTCTTTCAAAGTACATCTACATCGTATAGTGCATCATATGACACAGCAGAAGTGCAGATCTACTTCGGATTTCATTAAAAATAAATAAATAATATCCATTTTCAATCTCAAGTCCATTAAATTCAAAAGAGGTTTCCTTCTCTCTCTGTTTTTGCATGAATGGGCATAAAGAAATTAATAGTTTGTTTGCTAAACCAAAATGAGGTTAGATTAGTCCCAATTTGAACATTTAGCACAAGTAAAGACTTCTACAATCGAAAACAGAGAAATCAAACTTGTAAATTGCAACAAAACCATGATACTTTGAAGTTTGGAGAAAAATCGACAAAAGCAAAGTGAAACAGTTCAAACACAATAAAACAAACTAACACAAAACAAAAACAAGTGCAAAGTGGGTATTATTGGGCTCAAAATGTAAACCAACAAAGAATACGTTATGCCTACCACTTAAGAGAATACAATCCTCTGAGATGATCAAAATAAAGGCAGATTTTTGGGATTTAATAGAAAGAAAATGACCTGAACATATTTGCTTGGTGCAAGTAATCAATACGCAAATTCCTTAGCCCAAAAAAAGTAGTAAATTGAAAATAAGCAGATTATTGTCAATTTTTTGTCATTACCCCATAAACTGCTTCACTGGCTAAACCAAGTAAAATGCAAACTATATGTGTAGTGTAATCTTTATATATAAACAAAATATTATTGTCAATTCTTAGGAGATGCATAAACAAAAAGGACAACTTTCAAGAATGTTGAATTGATTTCAACTTACCCAAGTGAACTGACCAAGGAGGAATGGCCCATCATCAAATTTACCAAGAGCCTTCTCCAAGTAATCAAAAGCAGGATCTGATTCAAATTACCAATTTGAACTTTGAAGGCCCGTTTTATATTTCAAAAACACTTCCTTATATTTATAAACTAAACTTTAAGATATTACTTACTGGCTTGTTGTACAGCATCCCCTTTCAGTGAAATGAACATGTCTTTGGTGAATGTGTCAGCATAGGATATCAACTGCTCACCATACTCTTTCTTGGCAGGATCCTAGAATAATGTCTTCTTAACATCATTAGTTCACTACTCCACTAACTAATAATAGAAAGAGGTGAGAGGGCATGATGGGAAAAAGGACAATGTGCAGTTCTTACACTGGGAATCAGAGATGGCCCTTCGAAGTTGGCATCTACATATTTGATCAAATCAAGACTTTCCCCCACTACCTTGCCATTGTGCTCCAAGGATGGATCCTGTATATATTAATTAGGAGGAGAAAGTCAAGACTCAAAATCAATGATCAGTGAATCAAATTAGCTCCATCAAGCCAACATAGCAAACTTAGCCACATATTTATGTTACACCTTATTTTCAGGGTAGACTTTCTCCTTATACCAAGCAGGCCTGTTTTGAAGGTCGATAGGAACCAATTTGATCTTATCTTGCAGCCCCTATAAGTTAACCAACAGAGGAAAGAACAGTGACAGAAAGATTAAAATAAGAAAAATGCTAGACAGTCAAAAATTCTTTGCGAGAATTATGGTTTTGGCATGCTTTCTGAATCTTGAATTGATGAGTGATTTTTTTATCATTTTATTTCATCTAACAATCATCCTTAAAAAGAGGGCAACAAAATGAATAGTTTATAAAGAAGCATCTTATGATAAAAGGTAAAACAAAAACAATATTACCTAAGATCAAATTTGGTGATTAGAAACCAAGAATACCCCTCACCAGATTACCTGCATATCTTTCTTGAATTGCCTTAATTTGTCTTCCATACCATTTTCTCACATGAATTGCTATTTCACTGGTTCTACAATTCTTACTGCAATGTCAAGACTTTTGTTGGGCAAACAGATGTTAGATGCAAAATTAATAAAAAAGTAAAAAGGAAAATTCAAAAGTAAAAAGGAAAATTCAATAGAGAATGGAGAAGAAGGTCACACCCTATAAGAAAGAGAGGCAAGGAAAGAAAATATGGACATTAGTTCTGCTATCTCCAAAAATCATTATCCCAAGAAAAACAATACTTGGGTGTCATGCCTATATAAAACTTGTATATTTTTATTTAAAAAAAAAACATGTTCTATCATCTCCTTTTTTTCATGTAGAATGTCCAAGCCTTATAAGCACTATTTAGGTCATATCTTTAGTCGATGTGGGACTCTCAACACAACCCAGGCCTGGACATCTGGAACGTGAACAAATGTGGGTGGAATAATAGAGATCTTGGCCCAATAACCGATCTAGGATAGACTCTGATACCATCTTAAATTCGGGCTTTGGACCTAACTCAACCCCACAAAACCGACTTGTAAGACGAGGATTGCCAAAACCTTATAAACATATCTAGTCGATATGAGACTCCGAACAGTTTTCAACAAAAACAGTAAGAAGTCAAGGGAAAAAGTAAAGCTAAGTTAGCTGACCCTTTTTTAATCCCTCCAGTCGTTTGATGCATTTGGAGCCTCATTGGAACCATGTTCATAATTTTGAAGATGTTTATAGAAGTTTCCAGAATCATCTATTAGAGGTTCAAGGACTCCATCTTTGGCTTTATGCCCAGCAACTTGGTGCTCCGGGATCTGAAGCATTTTTGCTGCACATAATGAAAAAAACCCTCATATCTAAGAAACAAAATAGCAGAAGAACGAAAGGAAAAGTAAGAGGCACAACCCATATGGTTGTCTCAGTCCCATTTCCATCTACCAGTGGCTTCCATTTCCTGCATTTTATCCAGCAATTTTTTACATAAATTTTAATTGACCAAGATGTCGAAATCTATATTAATATAAAAGTTGGATAGACCGTCCACATATCATTTCAGCAATTTGTTGCCTTTTTGTATATTTTTTAATTTTTTTTAAAAAAAATTAATTTTTTACTTATTTTTTTAAAAAAGTTTAATTTTTTTTTTACTTTTTATTACGTTTTTTAATTTTTTTTATGTTTTCCTTAAAAATTTTAATTTTTTTCCTAATAATTTTTTTTATAATACTTTTTTTTTTGAATTTATTTGTATATATTGAGAGTGTAAAATTTTTGTATACTATCAACCAATCATAAATTGATAAACAGTAAAAGTAAAATTGTCATGTTCTTAATATTTTAATTTTTATATACTTATATTTTAATGTATATATAATTTAATATTTTTTATTTATATATTTATATATATTTTAATATTTTTCAGTTCTAACCGAACAAACCAAACCAATTTTAATTGGTTCGGATATTGTTATTGACTTTTTAAAGTTTATAATTTTTTTTGTTTTTAAATATTTTTAGCCAGGAAAGGTAGCAAAGCTACCCGATTCTTCGAAAAAGTTTAGGGTCGTAAGACTCGAACCAATAATTCGATGAATTTGAAAATCCGAACCAACCAATTAAATTGGTTCGTTTTTTTTCTTTTTTATGCATTGCTCTGAATAGAACCAAACCCAATGATCATTAAGTTAGTTATTTTGGAACCGAATCAATTACTATATTTTAATATTCAATATGTATATCACTTTATTAGTTAACAATTTTTCTTCTACTGTTCGTGTAACAGTAGAGGCAGTTGTCAACAGGTGGATTATTTTAGATTATTTAAATTTATTTATTTATTTTTTAAACATATATTCTTTATAATATTTTTTTAATTTATTTTTTTCCCGGTTTAGTTTTTTTTCTAGTTTACTTTTTTTTAAATGATTTTTTTAAAATATTTTTGTTTTCTAATTAATTTTATTTTTATAATTTTTTTGAATATTTTTTAAATTATTATTTTCCTAATTTTATAAAATATTTTTATATACTTTTTCTAATTTTTTTCCTAAATTTTTTTAAATATATTTTTTCCTAATTTTTGTTTTATTTTTTCTAAATAGATATTTACCTAATTAATTTATATTTTTTATAATTAATTTTATTTTTCTTATTTTTTAAAATTTATTTTTTCTTATTTTTTTATAATAAATTTTTTTCTAATTTACTTTTTCCTTTTAAAATATTTTTTTATAATTACATTTTTTTTATGTTTTCCTTAATTTTAAAATTTTTTTACTAATAATTTTTTTTGCTAATACTTTTTTTTTGAATTTATTTGTATCAAGTGACAGTGTAAAGTATTTTTACACTGTCAACCAATAATAAATTGGTAAACAGTAAAAGTAGAGTTATCGTGTTCTTGATGTTTTAATTTTTATATACTTATATTTTAATGTATATATAATTTAATATTTTAAAATTTAATATTTTTTATATTTTTTAGTTTTATATTTATATATATATATATATATATATATATATTATTTTCCGGTTCAAATCGGATCAAACCAAACCAATTTAATTGGTTCGGATATTGTTATTGACTTTTTAAAGTTTATAATTTTTTTAAAAAATATTTTTAGCCAGGAAATGTAGCAAAGCTGCTGTGTTCTTCGAAAATGTTTAGGATGTAAGACTCGAACCAATAACCCGATGAATATGAAAATTCAAAACAACCAATTAAATTTGTTCCTTTTTTTTTATTTTTTGAGCATGACTCCGAATTGAACCAAACTCCAATTACTATATTTTAATATGCAATACGTATATCACTTTATCAATTAACAACTTTTCTTCTACTGTTCCTGTAACAGTAGAAGGAGTCTTCAACTGGTGGATTATTTAAATTTATTTATTTATTTTTTAAACATATATTCTTTATAATATTATTTTTAAAATATTTTTTTACGGTTCCGAATTGAACCAAATCCAATGGTCATTGATTCTGCTATTTTTGAACCGAATCAATTACTATATTTTAATATTTTTATATATTTTAATATTCAATATGTATATCACTTTATCAATTGACAAATTTTCTTCTATCGTTCCTGTAACAGTAGAAGGAGAGTTGTTAACTGGTGGATTATTTTGGATTATTTAAATTTATTTATTCATTTATTTTTTAAACATATATTCTTGATAATAATTTTTTTAAAATTTATTTTTTCCCCGAATTAGTTTTTTTCTAATTTAATTTTTTAAAAATGTTTATTTTTATAATTGATTTTTTAAATTTTTTTGTTTTCTAATTAATTTTATTTTTCTAATTTGTTTGAATTTTTTCTAATTATTTTTTTCCTATTTTTTAAAATATTTTTATATACTTTCCTAATTTTTTTTATTTGTTTTTCGAATTATTTTTTTCTAATTTACTTTTTTATTTTTCTAACATCTAATAGAGGCATGGCTATTCATAATTTGTATTTTTTTCTATATCATTGCCTTTGTTTTTTCTATTTTAAATAATAAACCTATATCTATACTAATTAATAAGGGGAATGCTGATTTTAGTGTAGTACTATGGTTCAAGCCACATGTCAAGTGATGAATTTTTTTTTTCTAAAATTTATATATTTTTTTGTTTTAAAATATTTACAAACTGATAAAGGTACAATGTTTTGGGAGTCAAACGTGACAATCTCTGAATTGACATAAACAGAGGTAGAGCTGTTCATATTTTCTATTCTATTTTTTTCTACATCTTTGCCTTTATTTTTTCTATTTTAAATAATAAATCTATATATATACTAATGAATAAGGGGAATTGATGATTTTCTAATAAAGCGACACGTGTCGGCACCACATGATTTAAGAGGATCGGTTGATCGTTAGTAATAATCAAAGAGGAACACTTAACACATAGTGTTACATTACGTATTGTAATATCATTTTAAAATAAAAATAATATTCAATTCTTTGCACTCAAATTATAGATAAATTTGTTTCAAGGTTTTTGCTGATCACTTCTGTCTATAAATAAAAAGCCTTGGAGATGAATGAATACTATCATTATGGGTGAGAAGGAAATATTGAAAGCAATGTGTGAAATAAGTCAAGAAAATGTTTGACATGGTGGACTTAATTTGGGATAAAGAAAAAAAAAAGTTTTGTACATATAGAAACACAATTCAAGTTATTAGTGATAGCAATGCTATCAATAATAATAGTAATTGATGACCCGTGCATCACACGGGTGCAAAAATACTAGTACAATACAAACACCATAACCAATCCAGAAATACACAAATAATTTGTTTTTTTTTAATAATAACATGGAAAAAGATAAAAGACAGCCTTTGTCTTCAAGCTCCTTGCATCTCTATGGATTTCTACCTCTCCGCTTGCCGCCGCCGTCCCACCGTCGTGTCGGTGCCATCAGTCACATAATATGGTCCTCTGTTTTCTGTCGTTCCAGCGTAGCATCCATGCCGCTGTTACCCGCGAGATGCGGTCATGCCTCTATCCTCAGCCGCGCCGTGCACGGCCTCTCCGCCGTCGTTCAGAAACCCGCTGCCGCCTTACTTCTTGTCGTGTTCTCCACCGTCGACGTTTGAACTCGTCGTCGGTTCTCCTCAGTGTGGTCTTCATCCTGTGTCAAGAGAGAAGGAAAAGATGAAGAAAAAGTGAAAGATGAGAGAAAGAGACCAAAGAAGTTGTCCTTGGTTGCATGTGACCAAGGAGTTTGTCAATGTCCTATCTCCATTAATGTTTCCCTTCCTCTGTAAGGAACCAAAACATAAAAAGATTAAAATAATCAGTAGAAAAAAAGTGTTGAATAATAAAATAGTGATTAAACCTCCCTAAATTGCGCTTAGCATGACAAGTCAGTATTTCAGCAAATCCAAACATTGAATAATAGTAAAGGTATGATTTTATATTTATTGACATTTATTTAATATTTTATATTTATATTTATTGACAAATCGCCAGGCTACACCACTCACTGTTAGGCTTTGGCAGAAAAAAAATGTTTGTGGTTGGTTCTTAACCTTGCAAAAGTACAGCTAGAATTATTGGATAACGGTTCCTTGTCCAAACACATCCATAAATAGTGGTGGGTTTTTTTTTCCTATTTTCCTTGCATGTTGATTGCTGAGCGTGACATAAAATAACAACACAACTTTAGGAACTTTTTCAGTTTCTGAGAACATATTTTGAAGTCCCAGCCTATGGACACTGCTTCATTCCCTCATCCTTTGATATCCCACGTCATCGCCAGCTCAAGGTATTTTCTTTCTCTATGTTCCATTGCACTATTGTTCTTTAGTTACTTTATTTGAATGATCAAAATACCACACTTAATCAATATCTTATCCATATCTGCATATGATATACATTTCAATACATAAAGTATATCACACAGCAATAAATCTTACACACATAAAAATGAAGTGTCTCACAGATGTCAAATCCTAGTATATGTATAAAAAATAAAAACATTATTGATTGTTCTCTATGTTGAACTCAAATTAAATTTGATTATACTTTGTTTGCAGCTTGCATCGCTCTTATGCTACTCATCAAAGTGCAAGGTTTGGCCCATGGAGGAACAGGATGTTGTACTCAGCTTTTTGTGCTATTGGCTTTTCTGCAGTTGGAGAAGAACAAGTGTTTGATGACAGTAATAATGGATCCCTCTTAGGTGCATTAAACGAGTCTTCTTCAACACCATTTGAAACATTTGACACTGAGATAACCCCAGAAACCAATGATTTCTTTGTCAGTGATGCCGAAGGTGATCCAGACTGTCCCTCTAAGGGTTATTCTTCCATTGAGCAGGCACTTAATGCACTATGTCAAGGAAAGGTTGGTTTTATGTTCTGCCCAAAAAGCAAGAAAAAGTTCCTATTCTTTACCATTTAATGTGTCACAGATGGAAAAGTGAGTACATTCTTGTGAGCATAATATGTAAGCTGAAATTTAAGCTCATGTGTGACACTAAATGAAATTAGAATAGTGATTTTGTACTTAGTTATTGGAGACAGGATCATGTTTACCTATTAAGAATTGTTTCAATGACATCGAGTACATGAAATAAAAAGATTAAGTGTGTGTCTGATTTCATGGTTGGAACCTACAGAATTGATTCTGCCTCCTATCAAACGTGATTTGAGTGAAAACATGGTGTTTGGTTACTGTTAGATAAAATTGATTTTGCCTTCAGAAGCGATTCTGACTAGAAGCTATAGAAAGTACCTTTTACGTTGAATTGAAAAATTTACACGAAGTTTTACCTCAAACTTGCTTTTAAAACAAAAACATCTAAACATAAATCACTTCACCATAAACTCAATTCTAACCAAATCAATTTTACAAAATCAATTTTACAAAATCAATTTCATTCAAAATCACTTTTATCAAACGTTCATCCAAACACACTAAATATTCCTCTGTCTATTCATGCACTCCCAAATTGCAGCTTTCACTGGGACAAGTCGTAGAGCGACATATTGTAATATATGTGACTATAAAGGGGGCATAGCCAAAGAATACATACTAATCCTAAACGTCTCTTATCAGGGTTCTATTGGTTAAGACATACACTATCGTTCACACATATTAGTATTAGGTGTCAATAGCCCATGACAGATGGATCAATATATTGGTGGTATTAAACATCATCAAATGGATCGTAACTTTAGTATGTTTCCAAAAACCATAATTGGTTGTACCCTATTAGAATTATTATAAAAATCCTAACATAATATAAAAATATAGATGCCTATATTCATGTGTATGTTTGGTGAATAATCTTGAAAATTGTTCTTAAGTAAGTGCTTTAAGAATGATGGATTACTCTAATAATTGGTGCAATATTTTGTTTTCAGTTTGTGATTGTTGTGGATGATGAAAACGACGATATCGAAGGAAATCTTATACTGGCAGCATCTCTTACTAGTACCGGGGATGTAGCCTTCATGATTAAGCACGGATCAGGGATTGTTTCGGTTGGCATGAAAGAAGAGGATCTTCAAAGACTCAACCTCCCTCTTATGTCACCAGAGACTGAAAACGAGGATTCCTCTGCCCCAACATTCACTATCACAGTGGTAAGTATCATAGTCCTATTAATTGAAGCCTACTTGCAATCTTTCTATAGCAAATTGTATCTTAGAATATTTAAAAGCTTGAGAGGGGACAATGGGATTGTAAAACTTTGTTGTTTACCCGAGTAGGATGCAAAATTTGGCACTTCCACAGGAGTATCAGCTGCGGATAGAGCAAAAACAGTTATTGCTTTGTCATCTCCTGAGTCTAAATCAGAAGATTTCAGAAAGCCAGGTCATGTGTTTCCCCTTAAGTACAGAAATGGCGGGGTTCTTAGGAGAGCAGGTCATACCGAGGCTTCAGTAGATTTGGTTGCACTGGCTGGCTTGCCCCCAGTTTCAGTTCTTTCTGCTCTTGTTGATGAGGATGATGGTTCTATGGCATCTTTGCCCAATTTAAGAAAGTTAGCATTGGAACACAGCATACCAATTGTCTCAATAACTGATTTGATAAGGTAAGTACCAAGTACTAACTAGGGGAATTGATCATTTTATTTTCAGATAGATTGACACAGACTCTAAACAAGGTCACACAAATTTTGACATGACCCCACCTGTTTAGAGTTTTTGTGTATATCTCTGTACTCACATGACATGTGAACAGAGAGTCTCACGTGAGATAATTCATTCTCAAATAGGTAGCATTACCTTCACTTGTGAGAAACTAACTATAAACAACTTTGGTTCCTTCTCTTATGTCACACTTTCTAATTTTTACTTCAGTAACTGACTTTAGTAATCAAGTTAACTTAATGATGTGATTGTATTTGCTGCTTCAAGGTATCGAAGAAAGAGAGAAAAATTGGTTGAAAGAACATTTGTTTCTCGCTTGCCTACTAAATGGGGTGTATTTCAAGCATATTGCTACAGCTCAAAGTTAGATGGAACTGAACATGTGGCTGTAGTAAAGGTAAGAAAGTTGTCAATATAAAAGATTCACAATTTCATGTGGTTTGTTAAGGTGAAACATAATGGACTTAAAGACTTCATATCAATTTCCAACATATACATGAGAAGACTAATAACAAACTAACTGAATAATGAATAAATTTATCAATTATTATATATCTTATATGAATTACTTGTTCTCTTCAAAATATACATAGGGAAACATAGGAGATGGGCAAGATGTTCTAGTACGAGTACATTCAGAATGTTTAACTGGGGATATATTTGGATCAGCACGGTGTGACTGTGGCAACCAATTAGATTTGGCAATGCAGTTAATCGAAGAAGCTGGTAGAGGAGTAGTAGTTTATCTTCGAGGTCGTGAAGGAAGAGGCATTGGGCTGGGTCACAAACTTAAAGCCTATAACCTACAGGATCAAGGTCATGACACTGTCCAGGCAAACATAGAACTTGGGTTAGCAGTTGATGCTCGTGAGTATGGGATTGGTGCCCAGGTCAGATTTAATTACATGACAATAATTGGTTGACAATGTAATATATATATATATATATATATATATATATGGGGCATATCTAGTGAGAGGGCTTTTCTTATATGAGAATGAGAGGGATAAATCTTGGTCATACAACCATATATGGATGGTCAAGATTTAAAGTTATTTGATGGTTACATAACCAATTAAAACAGTCACATGATTTTATGTTTTACTCTTGATCATTCATGGTTTGATCTATTGGCTATGACTTATTCCTCTCACTCTTATATAAAAAAGGCACTCTCACTTGATATGTCTCCTATATATATATAGGGTTGGGCTAAGGTGCACCACCCACTGCACCACCCATATGTGGCAAATTTTGGACCAATCAAATTGACACATGGATTTGGTCAAAATTTCAAGTATTATACTGTAGTCAAACTACACTTATCTGATAGTACATACCAATTAACTTCTTTTTGTTACCCCTTGTCACTGATCTATGATTTGCCTACAACAATACAATATTTCAAACAGGATAAAGTTATAAGTGGAAAAATTTAACCATCATATACTCTGCATAATTCTGCAAAAGAGTTTACTATTGTATAGCATGCTCCATTGTTCCTTTATTTTTTATATGAACTTTAGAGATACAATGTGTAGCACGTCTTCCTTTTATAAATTATATATATATATATATATATACACTCACCAAACACACTTATGGTGAAATCAAATTGCATTTATGTGATTGCATTTTATTTAATGAACTTATATATCGTGTTATTGACAAATAACTTTGAAGTGTGCAGATTCTGAGGGATATAGGAGTTCGAACTATGCGATTGATGACCAACAACCCAGCTAAGTTCATTGGTCTTAGAGGATATGGTTTAGCAGTGGTAGGGCGTGTTCCTGTGTTGACACCAATCACTGAGGAAAACAAGCGGTACTTGGAAACAAAAAGGACCAAAATGGGTCATATTTATGGGTCTGATATACAAGGGACGTTACCTGGATTCGACGATCCAATTGTAAATAACCAAGAGCCATCGGAGAACACACAGTCTACACAAAAATAGCAGAAAAACTTCTTGTGTTTATAAAAAAACGTTTAAAGGATAAAATTATCTCTGAAGATTGTATTCGGCTTATTGTGTGTATAGTTTGATACTAAAAAAAAACAGATATTGCCCAATGATAGACAAATATTTTTTACGATATACAGACAGTTTGCTCCTTAATCAACAGAAATTTCGAATCTCAAAAACAATTGCTAAACCTAATACAGAAATGTAATGTTGAGATATTCCAATCAATGTCTAATAGAGCAATACAATTAGCATCAGTTAGGCACGAGCAATTAACATTATACTTCTGAATTGTAATTCCAATTTCACTCCTATCAAAATTGGAATTGGTTTAAAATAATAAATTCTATGTATGGGTTGAGCAAAATATTAAAGCACAAAATTATAATTTTATATACCATTCTGCTTAATCAAAATGATGTTAATTCAGTCCTGAATATTCCTCTAATTGACACTACAGTGTCAGATCAAGTCATATGGGGGATGAGTAAAGATCGGGCATACACAGTGAAATCAGCTTTTTGGTGTTACTGGGAGAAACTACTTGATGATAGTCACCTAAGAGTTCAAGAAAGCTGGAATTTATTGTGGAAGCTGAAGGTCCCAAATCGTGTCAAACAGTTTCTTTGGGGAGCCCGTAGAGGTGTTCTTCCAACGTGTATCAATCTCCAAGGAAAAGGTGATTTGTGGGAAAGGATCGAAGGGCTAACTGATGATGTTGATAGCTTCGATTCTTTAGTGTGGCATATGCTCGAGCAGTTGGAAGACAAGAAAAGGAGCATTTTTGTGATGATTATGCAGGGGATATGGAAGAACTGAAATGTTACAAACCAGAACCGTTTGTGTGTTGTTAATTCAGTGGCAGTGCAGAACTTCTTTTCTGCTGATGATGCAGTGTTGATACTGCAATGCTGCACCTTTCTTGATCAAGAGTTGCACCAAGAAGGTTATGTGCAATGATCAGATTGTAGGAAAGAATGTAAAGAATGAAAAACTGAATGACACAAGGAGAGTTATCGTGGTTCAGGGCCAATGGAAACCCCTACATCCACACTGAGGAGAGCTACTTTCTGTGATGAATTCAAAGAACAAATACAAGAGTTTCAAGTATCGAATACTTGCTGCTATTTGATCTATCAGCTTGGCCAGTTTATATACAATCATCCAAGCTCTTCATCTAGCATCATCTATGACTTCCATGCTAACTAACTAACCAATACAGGTTGTTACAATCAGTTACAAACAAAACAGTTATGCAAAACAGTTTTATAACTAACTAGCATCACATAGACTCTAAGTTGCTCTAAAACACACTGCATCTGCCAGCTGCACTTTGATGATCCACTTTGCATAACATTCTCCACCTTGGATCTTCAAAGACTTTGCCAGCTAGCTTTTGACAGCCTCCTCACGAGGCTTACACATTACAGCTTCCAATATTAACCAAATTCAAGCAGTGACTGAATTTGGTATTTGGAATCACCTTGGTCATCATATCCGCAGGGTTGTCTTCACTGGTCACCTTCTTGACTGCTATCAAACCTTGAGATATTATGTCTCTAATGTAGTGTAGCTTTACATCAATGTGCTTTGTCCTCTCATGGAACACTTGGTTCTTTGAGAGACAAATAGCACTTTGAGAATCACACCAAACACTTGTAGGAACAGTTCTCCCTTCCAGTTCATTCACAAGTCCTTTGATCACACTGACTTCTTTGATAGCTTGATTAGTGCAATATACTCTGATTCAGTGGTTGACAAAGCCACAACCGGTTGCAAATTGGCTTTCCAGCTCACCACACTTCCATATAGAGTAAATATGTATCCAGTTATAGACCTGCGTTTGTCCACATCCCTTGCAAAATCAGCATCAACATAGCCTGAAATGTTTCCATCATCTTCATCCTTTCTGCCATAGATCAGACCAGTGGTCTTGGAACCTTTTAAGTACCTAAAAATCCATTTGACAGCCAACCAGTGCTCCTTTCCAGGGTTAGCCATGAACCTGCTCACCATGCTTGCCGAGTATGCCAAGTCAGGTCTTGTACATGACCATGGCATACATTAAACTGCCAGTTGCATTAGAGTATGGAATGCAGCTCATTGCTTTTTGTTCAACCTCAGTTTTAGGAGAGTGGTTGATAGACAACTTAAAATGTGCAGCTATAGGTGTAGAAACAGATTTGACATCTGTCATATTGAACTTGCTGAGCAGTTTTTCAATGTACCTTGCTTGAGACGAGTACAATATGCCTTGAGATCTGTTTCTCAGAATGTCCATGCCCAGAATTCTTCTTGCTGCACCAAGATCTTTCATTTCAAATTCTGAGCTTAGCATTCCTTTCAGCTGTTTGATTCTTTGTAGTACCGCTGACCGGCTATCGACATGTCATCCACATAAAGGAGTAGATAGATGAAGCAACCTGTCTTGGTTTTATTGAAGTAGACACAGCTGTCAAAAGAGCTTCTATAATAACCATTTGAAACAATAAAAGAGTCAAACCTCTTATACCACTGTCTTGGTGATTGTTTAAGACCATAGAGAGATCTTTTGAGCAAGCATACTAGTTGTTCCTGTCCACTCTGTATAAAGCCTTCTGGTTGATTCATAAAAATCTTTTCTTCTAGTTGGCAATGCAGGAATGCTGTTTTAACATCCATCTGTTCTAATTCAAGATCATAGGTTGCAACTAGAGCCAATATGACTCTAATGCTTGTGTGTTTTACCACTGGAGAGAAAATCTCATTGAAGTCCACCCCTTCCTTTTGTGTAAAACCTTTTGCCACAAGCCTAGCTTTGTACCCTCTTGCTTTCAACCTGTGTATCTCGCTTTCCTCATGAAGATCCACTTGCATCCTACTATTCTTTGGTTTTTAGGCCTTTCCACAAGTTCCCCAGTATTGTTCTTACTCGGAGAATGAATCTCTTCTGTCATGGCGAGCTTCCCCATTCGGTTTGTCGAGTCCCGATACGACTTCTTTATAGCTTGTAGGATCTGAATCTTCCCTGTCTATTTCCACAGCCAAAGCATAGGCTATCAAGTCAGCATATCCAAATCTCTGAGGTGGTTTGATCTGCCTCTTTTCTCTGTCTCTAACCAGGCTGTATGATGATTCTTCTTCACTGATCTGAGAAGGAAAATCTGGTCCTGAATGAGTTCCATCATGAGTTGTTTCTGATGATTTGGATTGCTCTGAAGGTTGCTCCACCTCCAAATGAGTAGTATGATTTTCTGTGATAGGCTATTGAGAAGTAGATGATTCTTTTCCAGCTTGTTCTAGCATGTCTTCTTCTCTAAAGATGACATCTCTGCTGATTATTGTTCTTGGTCCAGCAATATCAATTAATCTTACCTTGTAGCCCTTTACACCTTCAGGGTAACCAAGAAAGATCCCCTTCCTGGCTCTTGGCTCAAGCTTGCCTTCACTGACATGTATGTATGCTGTGCAACCGAAAATCCTCAGATTTTCACAGTTAGGTGCTTTACCAGTCCACTTTTCTTCAGGTGTTTTGAAATCAATTGCTGCTGAAGGGCATCTGTTGATCAAGTAACAGGCTGTATTGACTGCCTTTCCCCAATAGTTCTTGGATAGTTTTGCATTTGAGAGCATGCACCTCACCCTCTCCAAAATGGTCCTATTCATCCTTTTAGCCAGGCCATTTTGCTGAGGTGTATGCCTCACTGTTTTATGTCTTGCAATTCCAGCTTCCTTGCAAAACTCAAGAAACTCTCCTTCTAAGTATTCCAATCCATTGTCAGTTCTTAGAACCTTGATTTTCATCCCTGATTGGTTTTCCACTAGGGATTTCCATTGTTTAAAGCACTTGAAGGCTTGGTTCTTGTGTTTCAACAGATACACCCACAATTTCCTTGACCAATCATCTATGAATGTTATAAAGAACCTTGCTCCACCCAAAGAGGGTACTTTTGCTGGCCCCCAAATGTCAGAATGCACATAGTCTAGAATAGCCTTGGATGAATGGATTGCGTTTGGGAATTTGACCCTTTTCTGCTTGCCATACACACAATGTTCACAGAAGTTTAACTTCTGTAATATTCCATTCCCTATCAATCCTTGCTTGTGAAGTTCCTGTAATCCTCTCTCACTCACATGGCCAAGTCTATAATGCCACAACTGTGAGGAGTTTGTCTTTGAAATAGACACTAGACCAGATGAGTGCAAGAGAGTGTTACCTTGAAGCCTATATAAGCCATTCTGTCTGATGCCTTTCATGATCATCATGGATCCCTTGCAAATTTTGAGGACTCCACCTTCACCTTTGAAAGAGCAGCCTGATTGATCCAACATTCCTAAAGAAAGCAAGTTCCTCTTCAGATCTGGCACATGCCTGACATTTGCAAGAGTTCTCACTGATCCATCTGCCAGCTGCATTTTGATTGATCCAATGCTAATAACCTTGCATTCCACGTTATTCCCCATGAGTACTTTGCCTCCATTGATTTCTTTATATGAGTTTAACCATTCTTGATTCGGAGTCATGTGGAAAGAACATCCAGAATCAAGAATCCACTCATTGCAGCAATTTTCAGTGGACACTGTCAACACCTCTGCACTGTCATATCCATCGGCCAATACTGCTACATCATCCAGCTCCTTGCCTTTTCCATTGTTCTTTCTCCTTCTCTCAAGACACTGCTTTCTGAAATGTCCTTCTTTATGACAGTAGTAACAAATCTTTTTACCTCTGGACTTTGATCTCTGTCTGTGCTTGTTCTTGCCATCTTTCTTTTCTGGTCTTCCCTTTGCATAGAGTCCTTCTTGTTCAGCACCTTCACCTTTGATGTCTATTATCCTTTTCTCTAGTTCTCGAGAATTCAAGGTGGCTTTGACTTCCTCTAGAGTGAGAGTGTCTCTTCCATACAACATGGTGTCCACCAAGTTATCATAAGAAGGTGGAAGAGAGCATAGCAAGATCACTGCTTGATCTTCTTCATCCATCTTGACCTCAACACTTTTCAGGTCAAGAACATCTTTGGTAAACTGAGTAATGTGCTCTTTGATGGACATGCCTTCCTCCATCTTCAACTGATGAAGTCTTTTCTTCATGTAGAGCTTGTTAGTCAAAGACTTTGTCATATACAAGCTTTCCAGTTTTAGCCAAATTCCTGCAGCAGTGGTCTCTTCTGCAACTTCTCGAAGAACATCATCATAAAGGGAGAGAATTATGGTGCTGTGTGCTTTCTTGAGGAGATCTCTTCTTTCCCTTTCAGAAAGAGTTGTAGGGAGCTTTGCTTCCCCTGCCAAGGCTTCTTCCAATCCTTGATGGACAAGAAGTGCCCTCATCTTGATCCTCCAAAGGCTGAAATCGTTTTCTCCAGTGAATTTTTCAACATCGAATTTGGTTCCCATTGCGGAAGATGCCCTCCAATCGAAATGCTACTGATACCAATTGTTACAAACCAGAACCGTTTGTGTGTTGTTAATTCAGTGGCAGTGCATAACTTCTTTTCTGCTGATGATGCAGTGTTGATACTGCAATGCTGCACCTTTCTTGATCAAGAGTTGCACCAAGAAGGTTATGTGCAATGATCAGATTGTAGGAAAGAATGTAAAGAATGAAAAACTGAATGACACAAGGAGAGTTATCGTGGTTCAGGGCCAATGGAAACCCCTACATCCACAATGAGGAGAGCTACTTTCTGTGATGAATTCAAAGAACAAATACAAGAGTTTCAAGTATCGAATACTTGCTGCTATTTGATCTATCAGCTTGGCCAGTTTATATACAATCATCCAAGCTCTTCATCTAGCATCATCTATGACTTCTATGCTAACTAACTAACCAATACAGGTTGTTACAATCAGTTACAAACAAAACAGTTATGCAAAACAATTTTATAACTAACTAGCATCACATAGACTCTAAGTTGCTCTAAAACACACTGCATCTGCCAGCTGCACTTTGATGATCCACTTTGCATAACATGAAATGATAAGGTTTGGAACAATTAAGAGATGCAAGCACATGTGATACTCTATATATCAAAGCAAACTCTTTTTGAATGGATTCAAGCACAAAACAAGATGCAATTTCAACAACAAAAAAAATAAATAAATTTGAGCGCTTGGCTATGTCAAGTGTAAAAAAAAGATGCAATTTCAACAAGTTCAGAACCCCTTACCTGAGCGTGTTGGCTGGGAACCTCCACCGCTTGGCTATGTCAAGTCCAGCAGGAGATGAAGTATGGGGTGGGTATGTGTGATAGAGACGAAATGGTTTCCTTCTTAGGAGCTGCTACCGCCTGGTTCCTGGGTTGCCCGTGCGTCCATGAAGCACGAGCAATTGGTTTATTGCTCATGCTCTTTGCAAGGGCTTCGAATCTTTCTGCTAGCTCTTTTACTTTTGATGATATTTCATTTTGCATTACTGAATTAATTCTATATTCAATTTCAAACGTCATAGAGGAATGCTTAGTAAAATGATAAATGATATGAATTTTGAGTAAAAAACCACATCCTTAAGGGGTTTTTTTGACCAAACTGGGTTCCTTTTAGAAACTATTTACCAGTTTAGGGTTATTCTGAAACTATTTATCAATGGGATCGTTTTGAATATTTTATTATTTTTCGGTATGAAGACGCCACTACAAATGGCGCCTTTGAAGGCGCCACTGCAAATGGCACCACACTTTTTATAAAAAAAAAAAATCAAAAGGGGAGGTGCCAATTGTAGTGGCGTCTCTGCCCCTACGTACTGCTATAGTAGCGCACTGTAGCGCCATTGTAGCAGCCCCCCTTTTTTTTTATTTTGACTTTTTTTTAAAAAAAAAAATTATTTCTAAAAAAACCCATTTACTAGATAATGAACTGAATTCACCAGATATTTGTACACGATTCACCAGATATTTGCACATACTTAACCAAAAAATTTATTTCTCAAAAAAACATATTCATCAGATAACGAACTGAATTCACCAGCACTTTTTTTTTTAAATTTTGACTGTTTTAAAAAAATAAAAATTTTATTTCTAAAAAAACCCATTCACCAGATAATGAACTGAATTCACCAGATATTTGTACATGATTCACCAGATATTTGCACATACTTAACCAAAAAATTTATTTCTCAAAAAAACCATTCATCAGATAATGAACTGAATTCACCAGATATTTATACCCGATTCACCAGATATTTACACATACTTAACCAAAAAAAATATTTCTCAAAAAAACCATTCACGAGGATAATGACCAGATTCACACGGATATTTGTAGGATTCACGAACAGGATATTTACACATACTTAACCAAAAAAATTATTTCTCAAAAAAACTCATTCACCAGATATCTAAACTGGTAAATAGTTTCTAAAAGGAACCCAGTGCTGGTGAATTCAGTTCATGATCTGGTGAATAGGTTTTTTTGAGAAATAAATTTTTTGGTTAAGTATGTGCAAATATCTGGTGAATCATGTACAAATATCTGGTGAATTCAGTTCATTATCTAGTGAATGGGTTTTTTTAGAAATAATTTTTTTATTTTTTTAAAAAAGTCAAAAAGAGAAAGAAGAGGTCACACGGTAGCGCCATCAGAAGCAAGATGCGTAGAGCGGGCGCCACTGCAGTTGGCGCCTCCCCTTTTGATTTTTTTTTTTTTTATAAAAAGCGTGGCGCCATCTGCAGTGGCGCCTTTGACCCATAAGACCGAAAAATAATAAAATATTCAAAACGACCCCCATTGGTAAATAGTTTCAGAATAACCTTAAACTGGTAAATAGTTTCTAAAATGAACCCAATTTGGTCAAAAACCCTCCATGAAGCCAAACATATTCCATTTGGATTAACACACTTGTAAATGCGGTTATTTGATGTAATAGTATTATAGTAATAATACATATATTCTTTGATAATATGTAGTGAAAAATAGGCGACTTGGGTTTGGATATGTATACCTGTGGATGGGTTAGGCCCATGGGCATATGGAGGGTCTAAGCATTAGAGCCCAACAAATAAACAAAAAATGAATAGTTTGGGCCATTTCATTTCATATTATAATTGGGAGTATGTGTATAAGAGCCGATTGTTTCTACCTCGAACCAAACCCTAGATACGGCCACTGCTGCCTCTGCTTCTCCCCACGCAGGTTTGTAACTCTAACTCTGCTCTTATCCACTCCCTTGTTCAATTAGCTTCAGCTTCATTCCTTTTTCTCTTTCAGGGTTTCGCTAATATTTGACATCTAGGGTTTCGTTTTAATCGCACACTCATGGCTCCAGCTAAAGGTATATTTTTTTTCTTCCTATGTTCACTCCTTGATGCCCCATTTGTTCCTATTCTCAATTCCCGCTTAGGAAAACTGCGAACCGGTGGTTGAAGATTCTGATTTAGTCCGAATTTGGGTTTATAGATTTCAAATTGCAATTATCTGATAATAAAATTAGGATCTCCATTATGCTTTACATGTTAATCATCTAGTTTGTGTGGACTGTGGGGATCTGAAACGAGGGGGAATTGCTTAGTTTGTTTCTGATTTCAGCTCAATTGAGCTATACCAAGTTCAGCAGAACTGTCTTTTTCCTTATGATAAACATTTCACCTTTGAGCATTACTTGGCACTACATATATAATAAGATTATAATAATAATTATAATAGAAAATAAAATTTTTTTTTGGCAGGCAATTATGATCGAAGTAGTATAAGTTATTAATGATGACAAAACTTTAGCATATTTTCTGTGGGGTACTTATAGCCAACACTGTCTGTCTCAATCTTTATTTCATTAGTGGCTAAAACCTGCATTCTTGTGTTGATAACTTTCTATACTCCTATGATGACAAGCAGTTGTACTTTGAGGCCTTGAGCTTTCAGTAAGGATTGAGATTAACTAATTGTCAATGGAGATATTTCTGATACAGTTAATGCCATTTCGTTTCTGTGTATGGTTGATTCTTGCAGTATTATTGAAATCAATAATTTCTTTGCATGTAATTGCACAAAAGATTATGCTGTGTGAAAAAATTGTTGGCCCGTGATTTTTCTTGTGTGTGATGTAACTTTATCAAGTGTTTTGTGCAGCTGATGGTTCAAAGAAGACTGATCCAAAGGCGCAGGCCTTGAAAACTGCCAAGGCGGTCAAATCAGGCCCTACCTTTAAGAAGAAGGCCAAGAAGATCCGAACATCTGTCACATTCCACCGACCAAAGACTTTGAAAAAGGATAGGAACCCCAAATACCCTCGCATTAGTGCTCCACCAAGGAATAAGCTTGATCATTATCAGATTCTGAAATATCCTCTCACAACTGAGTCGGCAATGAAGAAGATTGAAGACAACAACACTTTGGTTTTCATTGTTGACTTGCGTGCTGACAAGAAGAAGATCAAGGATGCAGTGAAGAAAATGTATGACATCCAGGCCAAGAAAGTAAACACCTTGATCAGGTGAGCCTTTATGTAGTGATTCTTTGACATTAGTCTGCTAACTCATGATTGCAAATGACAATGGGAGACTGGTAGTGATTCGATATTGTGTTTTCCCATTCAATCTTTAATTATATTCATATGCAGTGCATTGTTATTCATGTTGCATGGCTCATGTTGTTCAATGTCAATTTGCAGGGAAAAATTGAAATGCATACATTTTAAATATACCCAATATAACCTAAACTAACAATGGCATGGAAATGAAGCATCAAATTTTGTAACAAAAAATTAACACCCATACTTAAAACAGCTAATGTTTCTCCTAAATTTGATTCATTCTGTTTTAGGCCTGATGGCACCAAGAAGGCCTATGTCAGGTTGACACCTGATTATGATGCCTTGGATGTAGCAAACAAGATTGGAATTATCTAAGGTAATACCTGGCTTTACTAGGGTCAATTTCTATTTAGATGTTAATTCTGTTTTATGAGGATCATTGATGTAGACTTTTGAAACAAGATTAAGTTCTAAATTTTGCAGTTTGTTATTTGGTGTATTTTGGTTCAAGTGGAATTAAGTTACTTGTTTACAATTTCATTTTTGATGAGTACATGAGCATTTTATCTTTGTCCAGTTTTAATTATTAGAAATGATGATGAGCAAGCGCGGTTTTTTGATATTTTTTTTGAGACATTTCTCACCTTTCAAAAGAAAACCTAACCATTTAAGGATTTTGTAAGGTATTCATTAATATGAATATAATATTTAGAAATTCTAGGGATTTTTGTTCGTGCCCAGTTATTCTTTAACTAACGCACGTTTTACGAATCTTGTGAGGTTGTAGTCCGTCTTGTGTTTTAGATGGGTCTGTGTAGAGTCCAAACCTTTAACTGCTCTATTAATATTTCTATGTATATATAGCCGTACTACATATTCCAGGAGTCGAATAACAAACAATTGATAAAAGTCTGAGAGTTTAAGGTTTAGATTTGTTCGATGTTTTGTACTGAGTTTGTCACATGAGGAATCGCAAATTCGCTCAAAAAGATATGGTAAATTGATCAGCTGATTGAACGAGAAATGTAGTTAGGTTGCGAGCTTAATATTCCCTCCGCTCTGTTATATACTCGGTGCAATAAATAGGAAGCTCAGTATACTGGCGTATGTTTCAAAAAGCCATAGGGTATTGTTGTCACGTGGCGCTAGTTATTAATCAATAATGCGAATCTGCGATTCCAAGGTACGAAGCTAACACGTAGTTATGTTATGTATGACCCGTGGTCAAAACGTGAATAGATGACAAAAGTAAACGAAGGCTTATATCTATGTGACTATGTGATGCACGCAGTCTTGCCTTCAGTATCGAGTAATAATATTTTCGCAATGGTTTGGTTAACATCATCTTTCATTTTACACGTATTTTGTAACCATTAATCAAAGAAGCATTTGCTTTGAGTGGGATTTGATGAACTGTTTCCTTGGGTAATTAAGGCAACGATATGGATGGATGGTATTGTCATGTCGTGTGCCAACTGATTTGCCCAAGACACATACGGGCAGAATTATATGCAAAATGCAGCTTAAAAAGAAAGAGTAGAATATAGGCATATAATTCAGTTATACACTCTGAGGAGATTCCTGTAGTTATTAGATTTGCATCTCGGTTCTAAATACCGAGTCTCTGTACTTTACTTCTATGGTGACTTCTTGACGTTGCTTCATAAATCATAAATATTTGTATGTTATTCCTACTTCTCTCTGCATCCCTACACAAAAATATCCAAAGTAACAAACTGAACAAGTAAACAAGAAAAGTCCTGTTTTTATGAATAAGAAAATGTACGTAGCTGCAAATTATCAAGTAACAACTAAGGCGAATATCCATAAATAATTTTCTTACACGAGAAACAACCTTTTACATAAAAGTCATAATGTACACATTTTTTATCATGAAAATTTAATTTTTATTTAGAAGGATGGGGCTGAAGAATTGAATGGCTGATTTCAAGTAACCTCATGGCTCCTGGTATTATTTATAGGAAAAAGTCTGCCTGACTAAGTTTGGAGTTTAGGAGTATTTGTCATTCTGGATGTTATGTGGGATGCTCTTCTGCATCTTCTTCAGGCTTGACATTTTGTGTCCTCAGATCCAAGGATGAGAGATTCTTCTTGCTGCTGCCGGATGAACAAGCGGAGTTCAATTTCTCTCCTGTCACTGAAATTTTCCATTAGGAGAGATCCATCAGTCTTTCTCTCTCATACTGAAAAATTCCAGGTGACGGGAGAGGATCCCATTCCTGAGCATGTGAGCACCCAAAAGGACACTTGGCTTGGTCCTATTAGACCCAATTTCCATAGTGTCAATATTCATACTTTTCTCTCTGCATCCCTTCACAAAAGTACCCAAAGTACCAAACTGAACAAGGAAACAAGAAAAAACATGTTTTTATGAATAAAAAAAATTTGTGTAGGGCTACAAATTATCAAGAACCAACTCCCATAAGGCAAATGTTCATCAGGAACAACCTTTTATAAAAGAGTTGCAAGGCACATGATCGTTTTTATCATGTGCTAAAATTTAATTTTAATGCAGAAGATCGAGGTTGAAGAATTGAACAGTTGATCACTTGGTTAAGCAAGCTCTGATACCATGTCAACAATTAGTCATTTTGAAAGCTTAAGTTGTTTAGTGAATGCTCATGAGATGCACCTGTAACTCATTAATCTGGACTAGACTGTTGTCTAATGGCCAAAATTTGCACCATTTCAGAGTGGAGGGATTGGAAATGTGCATCCCTTTCTAGGGAAAAGTCTTCCCTCCTCAAAGTTTCTAGCAATGGGTGGGAAGATACTGAACAATCTGGATTAGCAACAAGGTCATGATTGACATGAGACCTACATAGAGGACAATTTGAATGAGACTGAAGCCATGTGTCAATGCATGAAACATGGAAGCCGTGGTTACAGTTAGGAAGATGTTTTAGCCATTCCCCTTCTTCAAAATCCCCCAAGCAAACAGCACAATCTGCATTAATTGTTATCTTTTCTTCTCCCTCATTTTTCTTAAACTGAAACACAGGAATAGAGTTTATCACACAGAATTCCAAGCCATAGCTTTGAAGCTGTAGAGAACCATCATCAGGAATGGACACATCTAGAAGTTGCCTTTGAACCAGGTTTCCATGGGACCTTGAACTGTTAACTCCAAACAAGAGATTTTTAAGAGTGTTGCAACAACTTAGTATAAGGAAGAAGACACATACTATAACAACTAAACAAACGTCTCCTGGTACCCATGATGAGTACTCATTAGACATTTTAATGAGAGGAGATTAATGAAAAGTGTTTGCAATTGTAAAGGATTTCAATTAACTTGTTGGCAGCTTATATAGGAAAATCAGCATAGGCAAACAGGACGTATAAACCAAAGTTATACCAAGTACAGACGCATGGTTGGAGATAATATTAAGGATTTCCCATTGTATTAGCTGACAACCCTTGCCTTAGTATCAACGTTAAGGGGGGGAAAATCAAAATTTGAAACACTAGCAAGGATATTGCAATTCAATAACTAGATGTTAATGTTTATCAAGAATTAGAAGAAGCAAAATGGAACTAGTAATCTCAAAAATTAAATATCCAAAGAGAGGAGGACTACATTTTCAGCTAAAATCAGAAGGGTCAGGTATCACCCTTTAATCAAAACAATGGTATGCCATTTACACAAAAGGAGAAGAGATTTTATCAAAAGCATTGAGGCCTTTGATGCATCCCTGATGAGGTATGGTTCTTGACACTACTAGCGTTTGAAGTCAACTGCCATGTATTGTTCCATGAGCCGCCAAAGGTGTTGTTCCCAGCAAAGTTGAGCATAGAAGGTGAGGATAGAAGTGTTGGTTTCTGAAATGAGTTCCAAGAATTTGCAAATGCATTGAGCTCCATCCCAGGGGTATCAAAGTCTTCCAGCATGTTAAGAGGTGGAGTTTTGATGGCTTGCAAAGGAGGAGGATTTCTCCAAGTAGGAAGTGGCCCTGCAAGAAGGAGTGTCTCAAGTAAGGGACCAGCATCCATCACAGCCTGAAGGAGTTTTCCTTCTTGTGGCAATACTTTCCCTTTGGAAAGGCAATCAATCACTGCAGTTCCAACATCAGAAGAAGAAGCAGGCTTTTCACAAGAGAGTAAAGCTGGGGATGGAGAACCATTGAAGTCATGAACCAAATGCTGATGATTGAGATACCCCAAGTCATATGAGTCAACAACATTAATGTTTGAAAACTCTGTAGCCTCTAAGAAGGAATCAACAGGATAGGAAACATGTGAGAAACTGTTCAATTCTGTGATGCTTGAGTTTGCTTTAGTTGCTGGTAGCATTTGGAAGCTTTCAGGCTGAACTTCAAGGAACACTTTTTTGAAGTCATTTGAGGTGGAAGGCATGAGCTTGCTCACAAGTTGCTGAAGCTGATTTCTGGCTTCATCTCTCTCTTTGTAAGCCATCTCAAGCAGATTAAGCAATTCTATCTGGAGTTTCTTCATGTTTTCAAGTTCAACTGTGGTATGCAAGAGCTTCTGCCTCAGCTCCTCAGAACTCTACAAAAGCAAAAACAAGGAATTGTTAATGAGGTTGAGAAAAATTGTGCCAACCAAGAAGGAACCAATATCAAATGCACACTGTTCATTGAGTGTGAGTGCAGGAAAAGAGGTGAAATTTGAGCTGAATATTATGCAGACTTGATACAAATGGAGGTAAGTAAACAAAGAAAGCCACAAGTTTGGTGCATAGATAAAAAGTTCTTGGGCCTTAAAAAGTGAGAGTTGACACCGACTTTGATTTTAGATCATTATAGATTCTTATTGGCATGAGGTTAAGTCTTACAATTCCCCTGTTTCAAAGTTAGGAAGAACTACACAATATCAACGGTTCCAGGAGCAAAAATTAAGACAAACCATTCAACCACCACCATCGTTAGCATGACTAAGCTCCGTCGGGGAACCTGTTGGACACACAAAGTGTAGGTTATCACCTACCAAAGGCGGAATATTAAGCAAACTTGATACAAATGGATGTAAGTAAACAAAGAAAGCCTTAAATAGTGAGAGTTGATACCGACGTTGATTTTAGATCATTATAGATTCTTATTGGCATGAGGTTAAGCCTTACAATTCCCGTGTTTCAAAGTTAGGAAGAACTACACAATATCAACAGTTCTAGGAGCAAAAATTAAGACAAACCATACTTTTTTAACTATGTTCTAGTATCAACCACCACCATTTCCGTCGGGGAACCTGTTGGACACACAAAATGGGTTATCATCTACCAAAGGCGGTTTTCTCGGAAGAACTACACAATATCAACTGTTCTAGGAGCAAAAATTAAGACAAACCGTATTTTTTAACTATGTTCTAGTATCAACCACCACCATCGTTAGCAATGACTAATCTCCGTCGGGAACCTGTTGGACACACAAAATGGGTTATCACCTACCAAAGGCAGTTTTCTCCGTATACAAGAGGTTTTCTCCGTATACAAGAATCAGAATTCGAACACAAACTATTTTAATTAAGCAATTTTCCATACCATAAAAGAAAAATCGATTATAGAAAAAACAATGATATGGGCATTTTACTAATGGAAAAAAAAAAAAACGGGAAAAGGGGGTCAAATATAAATGACTTCTTTAAATCAAGGAAAAAGAAAGGATAAGCTTTTAAAACAAAAAATTGAGATGGACCCCGGTAACTAATGCGTAGAAATAGGTCTCCATAATCTGTCCATAACATTCTCCTTCTTGAAGAAGGCTCAACGAAGCACATGTAAGAGACAGACCAAAATCATCACTCACTTCCCAGTTCCCACTAAAACCAAATCCAAACTCATAATTCTTCTAATGAAGAAAAGGCAAACATGTACACTATATTCCATACTTTAGTATATAATATAAAAACGTTAAGAAAAAAATAAATAAGTGAACGAATGAGTAAAAGAGATGAATGAAAAAACCCAACAACTAAATCTTCATAAAGGTAACGGACATGAATGATGAAACTGTGAAACCAATGAAACAAACTCAGAGAAAGCATTTATGAATGCAAGTCTGGTTTAAGGAAAAAGAGTTATTATAAGTAGTATGTAATGAAGAAGGGTCAAGATTAGCAGGGAAAAGATGAAGAAACAGGAGTTTGAAGGGAATTATGCAATGACCCACCTCCTCAGGATGATAACTGAGTATGGAACCCACTTCCATGCTTGCAGCCTCTCGTGAAAGAAAGAAAAAGGGAAGAAAGAAAATATTAGAAAACAAAAGTATTGACTAAGGAGGTTTATGGAATGGGAATTAAGTCTTCTTTATAGAGAGGATCAATGAAATTTAAAGAATGCCAAAACTTTCCTTGTAAAAAATATTGGAGTTTCAATTTTCTATTATGTGGTATGATTTGAAAATCCCCAAGATTCTCTTACCTTTTCTGGACTCCTATCCCTTCCTAATATTTCTGTCTCTGTGGTGTATATTTATATCAAACTTTTCTCTTACATCAAAGTTTAACAATTTATTTTGATTTGATCTAACAGCAAAAATAAAATGTATTTAATAACAAAAGATTTTAAGTATCTTGAATTTTATTAAAAAATGCAGATTGTTGAACTACAAGTTTTTTTGTAATATTTTTTTTCCTAATATTTGTTTAATATTATTGTTTTTCCGCATTTTATTAAAAAAACAATTTTTTAATAGCAAGATTATCTTGCTTAAAATTATAATATCTTGAATTTTTATTAAAATATAGTATTTAATCCTGTTTTTCCTTAAAATTTTAGTTTTTTTATGCTGTTCTTTTCGGTGGTGTATTTATTTATTAAATAATTTGTATTTTAATTTCTAGATATTAGATATAATTCATTAAATATTTTTATAATTATTGAATATTAAATATTTTATATTTAAATTTTTTAGATTATTTTTATTCGTAATATGTTTTTATTTATTTTTTATTTATATTTTTATATAGATAAAACTATATTTAATTTTACCATTTATCAAATTAAAAAAAATGCATAAAAAATAAAAAATTAGAAAATACTATTAAATTTTAAGTGCGGAAAAAATTGTTATAAAACTTTTAGTAAAATAATATGCACTTTTTAAAACAACGTTACACTTAAAAAAATAGATATGCATTTTTAATAAAATTTTATTCTATCCATTTTTAATTAATAAAATAGTGACTATCTCTAAATTAAAACATAAATTACTTAATAAATAAAAAATATTTTATTTTAATAAAATTCAAGATACTTAAAATCTTCCATCATTAAATACATTTTATTTTTTCTCTCTACAATAATGAAGGTAAGATTAAGCTGTTAGATTGCATCAAAATCAATGGTTAAAAATTGGTGTAAGGGAAAAGTTTGACACCTGACGTCAATCGATCATCTCTATATATATATATATATATATATATATATTCTATAAATATACAAAGTAGAATGTCTCCTTCACCACCCTCCAAATTTTGTTGTCGTGTCGTGCTCACATTTATTTGAAGAAAAATTATTATGATGATACTTAAAGTAGGAATGTTAATCAGAATCAATTTGAAATCAATGAAATCAATTCATTTTATTGAAATCAATGAATGTGTTCAAAGTTTGGAAATGGCAATTAAAACCAATTAATCAATTAATAAATATTCAGATACAAAATTAAAATTGAATATAATCAATTAAAATCAGTATTAATGAATGAATCAATCAGACATTAAAACTCACCTAAAAATCCGTAAAACAATTATTGACCAATTTAAAATACTTAAGATTCATTCTCACTTTATATATGTATTTTAAACCCTTTATTTTACCCTTCTCCTTCTTGCTTTTCTCTACCTACCTCTCTGCATCCCTCACTCTCCCCACCAGAGGCCACCACCTCCTACCACTTTTGCATTTTTAACATCTCTTCGAAGCCCATCTTTGCTCCCTCTAATTCTCGCTCTTTTTTATATTATCAGTTTTTCAGAGCACCATCTCAAATATTCATAAAGATAAGGGTCCCTTCTCTTCTCATTTTTTTTTACGAAAAACACGAAGAAGATAATGAATCTAGCGATTACTAAGAAATCACATGATAGTGAAAACGATGACGACAAAACCTTCCCCAATGCATGCTTATTTGTTGTATGATGGCGATTGTACAAAGATATATGAAGCAATACTTTTTTTATGTTTGATATAATTATATTTGGTATTTTTTTTTTTTTTAAGTATTGAGACATTTCTTAAAATTTATGTTCGTGGGATATAAATAAAATAATAATAATATGAAGGATTAAATATATGACAAATAAACTTCCGAAAAAGTGATTGAAATATTAAGGGAGCTTAGCGCCAAATATTCCCAAATTTAATATATTTTTTTACTTCAATCAAGTATGTTGAAGCATTACAACAACAACAATAATAATAATAATATAATAATAATAATAATAATAATAATAATAATAATACAACATTAATATGGATTTAATTATTGTTTAACATTATAATATTATAATATAAAAATAATATTATCATTTTTTTTTACAAAAATAATAAAATTAATATTGTTTCCAATATCACTTTTCAAGGTAATAATAATTGACGAAAAATTAATGGATAGCTATCGCATTGATTTGGTTCCATTTCTATTTATAATATTGATTTACTTATTACTTTTTAATTGAGTATTTTAAATATTTTAATATATATATATATATATATATATATATTTGAGACTCTAGCTTATATGAAAAATTTACATGTGTAATCTTACTAGTATAATTTCACGTTTTTTGCTTAAAGTTTTCTGAAAAAATATAAACCAAGTTAACTATTTTTATAAAATATATTTAGTTATCTTATTATTTTTTGTTCTCTTTTAAAAATCTATTTGATTTATTTATCATCTTTTCATGTGCAAGAAAAACATTTTAAGAAAAAAAATTCTATCTTATTATTTTATCTTTCTCTTAAGAATCTATTTGATTTATTTCTCTTCTTTTTCCTATTGAAGTTAACTATTTACAGAAAATGTATTTGTCTATATGTTTTTTCTTTCTCGCTTGAAAACTATTTAATTTATTTCTCCTCTTTTCCCGGTGCAAGTTAAATATTTTTAGAAAATAAATTTACCTATAATATTACTTGCCATCATAATCTATTTGGAATTGTTTCCTATTTTGGTACCTACCATGGTTCAATTAACATCTATCATATTATTATGAGTTTGCTGAAGACCTACACGAGTCTTGTTTGAATTCAATTGAGCGTGGATTGAGTGGTAAAGTCTACACCGTTCTTAAAAGTTAAGATCCACTATGCAGTGTTAGTGAACCGAATAATGTACCAGAAGATTGTTCAAACTTCATGGAGTATCTTCAAGTGTTGTTTCAGATGAAAAACAGAAGTTTATCTACGTGTGTCGGTTAAGTTTGCTTTAAGTGTCGAGGACTAAGTTGAGGCTAAGTCCAACTGATCATCCTCAGCGGGATGGATAAGTAATGAGATGACCTATCCTTAGCAGGTTAGTTGAGGGATAGTGTGGTACCTAATTTTGTCATCTCTATGGTAGGACAAACCAGAGTTGATAGGAGCTTCGTTAATGTATAGATGTGAATGGTACTATGAGAACCCTTAAGTTCAACATCATTGAGTGAGATGATTACAATTGACCTTATCATGATCGAGGCATATATATCATTAAAGGAATTTAGAGTGGTGATCAACGTTTATGGTTAATGTTGACTTCGTGAGTCCGAGGATTAACGGAAAAATACCTATAGTAGTTTTCCTTAAGCTGAACGGAAATAGTAAAGAGGAGTTCTTGAGAAACTAAGTAGTGAGAAGAGGTTGAGAGCTCTGTTTTATAGTTTGAAAGGTCTGACCATGATGAAATTTGGAGTGGTGGAATAAGTCCAAAGGAAGCTAAGACTACACTTGGATACTTTGAGTAGGAAGTTGATGCATGTTGCGATAAAGTTAGTTTTGATCTTGGTAATAACTATGAGAGTTAGATGTGTGGAAAACAGTTTTCTAGTGGACTAGTAATTGAGAATAGAAATGATTAACTTTTGATTTTGCTTTTCGTGTGGGAGGAACTAAGATAAAATTGTTAGGGACAAGAAGTATGGATTGAGGATAAGGTATTAAATTTTGAGGATCAGTATGATGAAGCATAAGTATGAAATGTGTTATTAAGTTAAAAAAAATCATCTAGGGGAAAGTGAATACGGGAAGTACAATATATGATCTTGGAATAAAGAGGGGATTATAAAATCCTGTTTAGTTTCGAGCTACGAAATTTCGAGGACGAAATTTTTTTAAGAGGGGTAGTAATGTAACACCCTAGTTTTTACACATATGATTAATTATTTTATTTGGATGTTTATGTTCATTTTGTTATGTGGTTTAGTTTGAGTAATTGAATTGCCCTCTTCAAATTATTTTATTGGGTGCGTTAGCACTGACTTATTACAGTGAATGCACGCTTACTAGACAATAATTTACGTTATCGTCGCTATTATTACCAGTACAGAAAAATGTTTTAAATAATATGATTAAGAGAAAATCATTTTCATATTTTCATTCTATTTAATTTTAGAGTTGAAAATAAACAAGTTTGACATCAATCAGAGATTAAATTTTGGACCGAGTATTTTTTTAGTTGATCAATTCAATTATTAATCTTTACTCTAATTTGAATTTCGAAATCATAAATTTATCAACCTTTATTTTTAGATTCCAAAAAGTAAAAACAAGTTTATTTTAGGCTTAACATTTATCACTCATTTTGTACCCACTAATACAAAAAAACTAAAATTCTCTCTCCTTTCACTCATCAGACCCGTAACCCCCCTCTCTTTTCTTTCTTTTTCTTCTTCTTTCTCCTTCTTTCCCTCTTCTTCTTCTTCCCCCCTTCAACTTACATCTTCCCTCTTGCTCCAAAACTGGACCAGCCCCTCCACCATGACCAGCCATGCGCCACCATCCGCAGGAACACCAACCAGCCGCGTGTGCCACCTCTGAGAACGCCTCTGACTGCCGCGCGACGTGAAGGAAGACGCAAGACCGTGTTGCCTCGTCCAGTTCTGTCACACCACGCGACCACCACCGCTCGAGGAGGGCGACCGCGCCTCGCGTCCCTCACTGTGAAATGCCGGCCGCACCTGAAAGCGAGTTGTCCGCCGTACGAACCACCCTCTGCCACAGCCAACCGCCGCTGTCCGCCTTGCTGCCACCATCCGCCGTCGCGAGGAGCACCCTAGTCACCACCATGACATCTTCTTCTTCCTTGAGTAAGTGAAAACCTCGTGTATTTTGCTTAGATTCAAAAATCCCCAAATTGATTTTGAAACCCTAACTTTTCATCTTACTTTAATCATGAAATTGGTTCAGTTTTAGTGCAATTGGGACTTGTAATTAATGGTTTCTAAGGTTAATTTTATGATTCTCTATTTAAATCAAATTTTCCCCAAATTGCTCTTTGAACCCTAAACCCCAATTTGATTTTATTTGAAATCGATTGTGTTTTTATAAAATTAACTATGTTTTATTCAAATTAGGACCTTTAATTTGAGATTTCTAAGTTCAATTTCATGTTTCTCAAACCAAATCAAATGTTCCCCAAGTTTAATTATGGATCCTTTTTACCCAAATCGATATTATTGAGAAATCGATTCTATTTACTGAATTAAATGCATGGTTTCTTTTGATTATATGTTTTGAGGATGAAAAATTGAATTGGTGAATTTGTTGGTTGTTATCATGCTTGGTTTGTGTCTCCGTGGTGTTGAACATGGCTATGCTTGCTTGATGGAGTAGATAGGTACACTCTTGGAGCTAATGTGAGCATTAAGGCGAGGATCCTTTACTTGTCTTCAAAGGTAAGGGGAGTTTGCCTAGGGATATTCAATAACTATATGCATGTGTGTATGGGTGTAATTGAGTGTTGTGAATATTATTGTGATATTTTAGCCAATACTCGAATAACTTGTTTACTTGAACTATTGTGGTTATTACTTGACGTTGAACATTTCTTGCTTTAAAGTGTTATGAATTATATATATGTGACGAACTGTCATTAACTGTGATATTATTATTGTTATGAATATATTACTGTTGATTGAAGTTTGAGAAGCCAGACTTGAGTCTGTGCCCAATGACTATAAGGATTAAAAACTTTAATAAGCCTTGAATAGAACTTTGAAAGTTTTGGGTTCACTTATAAAAGTTCCTTGTTTAAAGTGCTTACTTCAGAAGAATAAGATCTTGGTTTTTAGAAAAATGTTGAAGTGATTTTGAGTTGAAGGAAACTACATTTTTATGATCAAAAGTTTTGTACGAGAGAAAACCTTTTCGAACGGCGTGTTTTATGAAGGAAAGACCTTTTGAAAATATTTGACTTTATTCCATCAAGGATTTCAAAAGTAAACAAATTTCCAAATGTTTTATAAAAGGCTTTGTAAAGGAAAAGATTTTCTCCTAAATGATTTAGAAACGTTCCGGTCACTTGGATAAGTGACCGGGGTTTTGTTTTGGTTTTTGATTTTCACTGAGTAAAAAGTAAGCACATGTGAAAGAGAATACTAGTTCGCGAGACGTCGCCTCTAGTATTCAGTTGTATGCTCGTGATCTTTGATCCGTGTCAAGAATTATGGACCAAGGGTCCCAATCGTGATATTATGGGCTAGGAGTCCTGATTTTGGAATTGAGGACTGTGTGTCCTAATTTCGTTGTTATGGGCTAGGAGTCCTTACCATGTTGAAATAAAACATGGATAAAATTATAATTGTTTCTACGACCACAACCTCGGACTGCGGCATCGGTCTAAGGTGTTGTGATTGAGCACTCGGACTGCGTGTCCCGTGTTATTGATTTTCAAGTAATGAAAATTGTGAATAGTCGTTAGCCTTGGGCTTCGACAACGAAAAAGAGTGAACACAAAGAAAAGTCTCGATAATGAAAAGTCTTTTATTCATATGCATTTCCCCTTAGCAGACGTGCTTGAGTTATCCGAATACCCGCTTAAGATGTTGTATTCGATGAGGTATACATCCGAATGACCGTTATAAGGGATTCGTGATGATGTTGATCCGGGCGCATGAGGCGACGGAGACAACTTGCCAAACGGGGCGTATGAGCCTGATCAGCTCTTTCTTTCTTAATGATAAAACGGTGTTGGTATCTCACGAGATTAAGTTTAGAGCCTGATGATTGAAGTGTCATGCATTCTCTTTATAAAACTGATTGATTCGGGCATGAGACACACTGATACGACACTAGTCATTTTATCTCTGTATAATAATTAAATGTTAATGTGCTGAGGTGATATATGTATCGTGTATATGGTTGTTGTGTGATATATCCATTTGTCGGTATCTCGCCTTTACAGATATATTAGGTTTCTTCTGGTTCGCTATTGTAACCTGGGTACTTTCGTACATATGGTGCAGAGGAGTCTCCCTAAGTCACTCAGAGACTTAGATCTGGTTGTTTGATGAAGTACTTGATCGTGGAGTGACCACGTGAGTTTTCCTCAGGAATAACTTTTAGAATGACCAACTTAGGGTTTGAGACTTAGATTATTTTTTATAGTATGTATGAGTATGGCTCAGAGAGCCTTTATTTTAAAATGGAATGTTTATGGCTCGGAGAGCATATCTTTTGAATGAAAACCTAAGCTGTTCCTTTTGGTCTTGTACAGCTTATTGACATAACTATTTTTTTTAGCATATTACTGCCTGGTTGTATTTGGTGTAACTGGAATTCTGGAATGAAAATGTAATTATTTTAGCAGATGTTCTTTTACCTGGGATGTCCGAATTATAGAGGAGACTCTGTCGAAATTTTCGTAAAAATACTAACTTTTACTCAAGTATATCTTTAAATTAAATAGGCTTGCCATGCTATGATAGTAAGTCTGTGTGTCGATCAAGGCTTAGGTTTGGAGTCGTGACAAATTTTTTATACCCAATTTCAGACGCTTACGTACTTATATAAATAATTTTTCGAAGGCAACCAACAAATTATCCTTTTAATTTTATTTCCGCATGTGTTTACGTAGTAATGCCCAAGGGGGTGTTACAAAGTGGTATCAGAGCTTCTTGAGTCTTTCGGGATCTTTGGGGAATAGGTCTGTTAAGTTTTTGTTGTGTGATCTCTGGTTGGTTCTTGTTTGAATTGTTTCTTGTTGAAGCAATGTGTGTTAACGTACAAGTATATGTTTTCTTGATGGTTTTCCAAGGGTTTTATGTCCTGGGAGACCATGGATCTTGAATGTTACTTGGGTTCGGATATGACATTCGATTATCCTTGTGAGTCGTGTCAGACATTCGAAACAAGGTGCTTGTGTAAAGGGTTTTCCGGGAGTGTTCCCTAAAAATATTCTAGGTTTATGGTTAGCAAAGGACATTGATTTTAGATTGATCTAGTTTCTGGATTCGGTCAGATCTCTGTCGCTTTGTGTAGGATGTTGCCTACAAAGTTAAAACGAGTTAGACAACTCGATTCAACTGAAAGATCGATGGTCTGAACAGTTTGTTAGACCGAGTGTTTACCTTGTGAAGCACCAATGTTGTGTGAAGGCTCGTGTCACCGTGTGGATTTCTGACAACTAAGTAAAAGGACGAATTATGAACAAGTATTATATGACTTGCGTAGTTGATTTGGTAAATCAATTGCGAGGAGTTGTCGTCTACTCAAAGATCGACTTGAAGACGAGTTATTACCAGATGGGAGTGATGACGTATCTAAGATTTTGCGTCGTCAACTCAGTTTATGAAGAAAGATCAACTCTTTGTATGTTTGATCGACTGATTAAGTTGTCCGGGATTGTACCCAATTCAAGGTGGTCATACTAAGCATGGCTAGGAAGACTTGTATGTTGGTTGGAACCAAGACGAATCGAGTGGATTTTCGATCTTGGGTGAGTGTCTCGTGATTAAGAAACTCTCCATTGTACCCTTTGCTTCTCTTGTATTTGTCAGTTGACATTTATTTCTCAAATCCTATGATTGTGTTAGATAATCACAACGGTGAAGTTTGTATGTGTCAGACAAATTTTCTGACTTTAATTTGAAATCAGTCAGGACTCATGGATTAGTTATGCTAATTCATAAATTTCCAGTTATTCATTTCTTTATTTATGAGAAGTCGTACTCGCACTTCTAAATAATCCTCGATGTATTAGACATTTGAGTGAATTGATTTAACGGAATCCATTGGTCTGGATACTTTCACATTTTATTGAGATAAGTGGTTATGACTATTTCTTGAGTTATAACACAGATAATTTCATGATAGCAGAAGTTTCTTGGTGAAACTTAGTTTCGTCACTTCTATTTTTGGTAGAGGTGAAAGTCATCATTTTGTAAATTCTTTGTACTAAGAATAAGAATTAATCCTCTTTGGATTAGACATTATTCACCCTTTGATTCCTTAAATCTGCTGGAGGATTCTTGTGGAAGAATGAACTTTATTAGATTCATGTTTGTAAATGTGTATTGATCATGCATTGTTACACCCACGAACCTGATGGAAGAATCTTTTTCCATACTGGATGTTCCTGTATCCTTCAAATAGTGAATTCTTTTCTATGCTTATGTGAAAGTGAAATCAAGAAAAATTTCTTTTCTTGAGAAATTCTTTTATGATCACCAAGGTCGTGTCTTATTGTGGTTCGAAAGTACTTCTTGTCGTTGATCATCTTAGTTCTACGTATTCTCCAAATGTCGTCGATGTGTGACCTATCTCATCAGTCATGAGTTGGGTATCTCCACATCAAGATGTCAATGTTAGTCGAGTACAGTGAAAAAATTGATAGTTTAACATTTGAGACCTTCCTTGTTAAGATATTGGCATTCCTTCAATCCTTGTTATGAGTTTTCTGAAGACCTACACGAGTCTAGTTTGAATTCAATTGAGTGTGGATTGAGTGGTAAAGTCTACACCGTTCTTACAAGTTAAGATCCACTATGCAGTGTTATTGAACCGAATAATGTACCAGAAGATTGTTCAGACTTCATGGAGTATCTTCAAGTGTTGTTTCAGATGAAAAACAGAAGTTTATCAACGTGTGTCGGTTAAGTTTACTTTAAGTGTCGAGGACTAAGTTGAGGCTAAGTCCAACTGATCATCCTCAGCGGGATGGATAAGTAATGAGATGACCTATCCTTAGCAGGTTAGTTGGGGGATAGTGTGGTACCTAATTTTGTCATCTCTATGGTAGGACAAACCAGAGTTGATAGGAGCTTCGTTAATGTATAGATGTGAATGGTACTATGAGAACCCTTAAGTTCAACATCATTGAGTGAGATGATTACAATCGACCTTATCATGATCGAGGCAGATATATCATTAAAGGAATTTAGAGTAGTGATCAACGTTTATGGTTAATATTGTTGACTTCGTGAGTCCGAGGATTAACGGAAAAATATCTATAGTAGTTTTCCTTAAGCTGAATGGAAATAGTAAAGAGGAGTTCTTGAGAAACTAAGTAGTGAGAAGAGGTTGAGAGCTCTGTTTTAGAGTTTGAAAGGTCTGACCGTGATGAAATTTGGAGTGGTGGAATAAATCCAATGGAAGCTAAGACTACACTTGGATACTTTGAGTAGGAAGTTGATGCATGTTGTGGTAAAGTTAGTTTTGATCTTGGTAATAACTATGAGAGTTAGATGTGTGGAATACAGTTTTCTAGTAGACTAGTAATTGAGAATAGAAGTGATTAACTTTTGATTTTGCTCTTCGTGTGGGAGGAACTAAGATAAAATTGTTAGGGACAAGAAGTATGGATTGAGGATAAGGGATTAAATTTTGAGGATCGGTATGATGAAGCATAAGTATGAAATGTGTTATTAAGTTTAAAAAAATCATCTAGGGGAAAGTGAATACGGGAAGTACAATGTATGATCTTGGAATAAAGAGGGGATTATAAAATCCTGTTTAGTTTCGAGCTACGAAATTTCGAGGACGAAATTTTTTTAAGAGGGGTAGTAATGTAACACCCTAGTTTTTACACATATGATTAATTATTTTATTTGGATGTTTATGTTTATTTTTTTTATGTGTTTTAGTTTGAGTAATTGAATTACCCTCTTCAAATTATTTTATTGGGTGCGTTAGCACTGACTTATTACAGTGAATGCACGCTTACTAGACAATAATTTACGTTATTGTCACTATTATTACCAGTACAGAAAAATGTTTTAAATAATATGATTAAGAGAAAAGCATTTTCATATTTTCATTCTATTTAATTTTAGAGTTGAAAATAAACTGGTTTGACATCAATCGGAGATCAAATTTTGGACCGAGTATTTTCTTAGTTGATCAGTTCAATTTTTAACCTTTACTCTAATTTGAATTTAGAAATCATATATTTATCAACCTTTATTTTTAGATTCCAAAAAGTAAAAACATGTTTATTTTAGGCTTAACATTTATCACTCATTTTATACCCACTAATACAAAAAACCTAAAATTCTCTCTCCTTTCCCGCATCAGACCCGGTACCCCCCCCCTCTTTTCTTTCTTTTTCTTCTTCTTTCTCCTTCTTTCTCTCTTCTTCTTCTTCCCCCCTTCAACTTCCATCTTCCCTCTTGCTCCAAAACCGGACCAGTCCGTCCACCATGACCAGCCATGCGCCACCATCCGCGGGAACACCAACCAGCCGCGTGTGCCACCTCTGAGAGCGCCTCCGACCGCCGCGCGACGTGCAGGAAGACGCAAGACCGTGTTGCCTCGTCCAGTTCTGTCGTACCACACGATCACCACCGCTAGAAGAGGGCGACCGCGCCTCGTGTCCCTCACTGTGGAATGCCGGCCGCACCTGAAAGCGAGTCGTCCGCCGTGCGAACCGCCCTCTGCCACCGCTGATAAGCCTCTGGCTCATCTAGTTTTATGGCTAGTATGACCAGGATTTTGTGCTAATTATATCTCATTTTCACCCAAATTAGATTAGATTGTCCTCAAGCAAGGTTTTGAGTCTCTAAAGTAGTTTTAGGTTAATTTAGCCAGTTTTGAGTCAAATAAAGCACTTATGGCTATTTTATTGTTTTCAGGTTAAGTTAGAAGTCAAGGGAATAAAGAAACAGAGGAAATTTCAAGTCTGGAGGTGTTCGCCTCGCGAGTGTCTTCTCGCCTCGCGAACCTGAAAGCCAGCTGAACAGTAAAAATGTCATCCTCTCTGGTTTGCCCCGCGAGCAACACCTCGCCTCGCGACCCTGATAGCTGACTGTTCCAGAGAAATGCAACCCGTTCTGTGTCGCCTCGCGGATCCATGTCTCGCCTCGCGAGATTGAAGACCAGAAGCCATGACTCTTCCATTCCTCGCCCCGCGAGCAGTACTTCGCCCCGCGAGAAGACCAAACGTTGCAGACTCTTCATGATATTCGCCTCGCGAGTGAGGGTTCGCCTCGCGAATGGACTCAGTTTATGAATACTATAAAAGGCTCTTCTGGGAAGATTGGAAAAACCTGGGATTCTCCATTGTTTTCTTTACTTATTTTCTGGTTGTGTGTTTTGTTTTTATGGAGAACTAAATTTCCTTGATTAGTCTACTGTAATCGATTTCCACTACACTTGAGGTTCTTGTAATTCCTGTTTTGTATGCTTTTCCCTTTTCAATGCTATGCTATATATTTCTGTTTGCTTAATTCAGTAGTGTATAGTGTTGTGTTGATTTATTTCGGTGATGTTATGTTCCTATATTTAATCGCGTTTGATTAATTCGCGTGTGTTCAATTCGTGTCCGCTTAGTTCACGAAGGGCTTAACCCCGTTTGCTTAATTCGGGAATAGGAACATATATCTGTAGTAGTGGTTTCGCTTGTAAATCGTTGCTACAACTGGGAGGGGATTAGAATCTGCTTAGGGCTTGGAATTTACATGAACCGATGATAGTTGGGAAATCGAGAACAGTAGGTTAATCGCTTTAGTTTAATTGTTAATCTCTTAAACTGCTCTGTTTATTGCTTTGTTTTCCTTAATTGAATTTCAAACCAAACCCCCCCAAAAACTGATTTTTGTGATAAATAACAAGTCAAGAGTCCTTGTGAGACGATATCCGAGTTGTCACCCTAAACTACATTTTTATAAAACCGCTCGTTTTTTTTGGCGCGTGGGCGACAACGCGACCAAAAATTGACGCCATTGTCGGAGACTCTTGTTCGTTATTTTTCACATTTTATTTTTTCTTTTTCTTTTATTTTCGTTTTTGTTTTGAATTGGTCTGGCTACTAGGTCTACTTGCCCTGAATTGTGTGATTTTGATCCTGAAATTGAAAGAACACTGCACACACGCCGTAGAGAAATTCGGGCTAGCACTAGTGGTGATTCTAATTCTCAAACTGTTTTTGAAACCATGGGTGACCAAAGGACATTAAGACAGCTTGCTGCCTCTGATGTTAATTATAATGGCTTGTGTATTGCATATCCTGGTGCTGATACTCCTTTTGAATTAAAATTTGGTTTCATTCACTTGTTGCCAAAGTATAGTGGTCTTGCAGGTGAGGATCCACACAAGCATTTGAAGGAACTCCAGGTTGTATGCTCAACAACCTCGAGATTAGAGGGAGTAACTGAGGATAACATCAAGCTGAGAGCTTTCCCGTTCTCACTCCAGGGCGCTGCAAAGGATTGGCTGTTATATCTTGAGCCAAATTCTATTACCACCTGGAACGATTTGAAGAAGCTCTTTTTAGAGAAATATTTTCCTACCTCCAGAGCTGCATCAATTAGGAAGGAAATATGTGGCATCAGACAAGGAAATGAGTCATTGGCTGAATATTGGGAGAGATTCAAGCAGTTGATATCCAGTTGCCCCCAGCATCAGATTTCTGAACAGCTTTTTATCCAGTATTTTTATGAAGTGTTACTACCGATGGATAGAAATATTTTGGATGCTGCTAGTGGAGGAGCACTTGTTGATAAGACTCCAGCTGCTGCCAAGCAATTAATTGAAAATATGTCACTGAACTCCCAGCAGTTTACTACCAGGAGAAATTCTGTTGAGACAAGAGGTGTGAATGAGGTCCATAGCTCTTCTTCCATCCAGGCCCTTGAGAATAGAATGGATGAGCTCACTTCGTTTGTAAGGCAATTGGCAATGGATAGAGTTCAGCCTGCAAGGTTGTGTGGCATGTGCAACTATCCTGAGCACCCGTATGATGCATGCCCCATTCCGAAGGAAGAGTTCGTCACTGATCTGTCTCAGGCTTATGCAGTCCATCCTTACAATCAAGGCAACAGTCAGAACCGGTACAACACTCCAGACCTCTCCACAAATAGGTACCATCCCAACTGGAGGAATCATCCTAACCTTCGGTATGGGAACCCATCACAACAACAACCGATGGCAGCACCACAGAATCCTCCTCAAGTGACCACTTCTGCACCTTCCGAACCTTCCCTAGAGGACATGTGCAAGCAAATGACTTCACAAATGACTGCACAAATGACTACATTTTTCCAGCAGCAATTTGGACAGTTCCAAGCCTCACAGGCACAATTTCAGCAGCGAACGGATGCCAGCATTCAGAATTTAGAGACACAGGTTGGACAGCTTGCCACATTCATAAATAATATACAGCAAGCTCAAAGAACAAGTCAACTGTCTGCACAAACAGTGATAAATCCCAATGTCTCCAATCCAAATGTGAGTGCCATTTCTCTGAGATCTGGAAGAGTCGTTGAGGCAGCCTCTGAAAAAAATGAAGAAACTATTGAGGTAACTCCCGAGCCTTCAGTTGATGTTGAAGCTGAGAAAGTGTACATACCACCAATCCCCTTCCTACAAAGATTGCAGAAAAATAAGAAGATTGGTGGGAAAGACAAGGAGAGGGAAATTTTAGATGTGTTCAGAAAGGTGGCGGTGAATATTCCCCCTTTTAGATGTGATCAAGCAGGTGCCCAAGTATGCAAAATTTCTGAAGGATCTATGCACCAACAAGAGGAGGTTGAAGAATAATGAGAGAGTTAATTTGGGAAGAAATGTTTCAGCTCTTATCCAGTCTAAGCCTGCACCAGAAAAAGTTACTGTTTCAGCCCCTACTCAGGCACTACCACAGAAGTGCAAGGATCCAGGCACTTTTACTATTCCATGCATTATTGGAGACAGAAAATTTGAAAATTGCATGTTGGATTTGGGAGCCTCCATAAATGTCATGCCCACCTCTATTTTCAATAACCTTGATCTTGGTCCCTTGCAGTATACATGTCTCACTATCCAGTTGGCCAACAGGACCAGTGCCCGCCCCATGGGAATGGTAGAAGATGTGCTGGTACAAGTTGATGAGTTGATCTTCCCTGCTGACTTCTACATCCTAGACATGGCAGGAGAGACAAATTCCAGTAAATCACCAATCATCCTGGGCAGACCGTTCATGAAGACAGCTAAGACTAAGATTGATGTTGATGATGGGACCATGTCTATGGAGTTTGGTGATATTGTGGCAAAGTTTAACATCTTTGATGCTGGGAAACATCCATTGGAAGAGCACTCTGTTTTCCAGTTAGAGTTACTATCTGAAGTTATGGATGACACCCATGAGGACTTGTTTTCTGATTTTCTATTTGTTTCTGGCTATGATAATATTTCTTCATGTACCGATTGTACTAACACTAACCATTGTGTGGTATGTGCTGAGATTGCTGCATGTATAGCAGGTGATGGATTTGTCAACGCAGTGAATGAAGAATATGCAGAAGATGAAGCAGCACCGGAGACCCTCCCTACCTATCTGCCACCTCCCCCTGTAGAAGATTTTGCACCATGGCCAGTCCAAGGGGTTGAACCCCGATTTTATTGGGAGGACTTTGTTGAGAAAGCGGTCATCTTTGACCCAAGAGGAAATGATGAGTCCGCCGCATTGGGCAAGGTCACCATCATTGTCAAGTGCTCAATCCTATATCAAGGCTGCAAGTTATGGGACCATGGAATGAACTCTCCCTCTTTGGCCTTATGCTACAAGCAATGGGATCCAGGCGGAAGCTCCTACCTACACTGACACTTGATCAGGGAGTACCCCTTCCTTTCCCTCACTCTGATTTTATAGTTATGTTGTTTCATTGGGGACAATGTATGTTTTAAGTGTGGGGGAGGGAACTAATTGTATTTTTGTTTTGTGTTTGGTTGGTCTTGTTTTTCTTTTAGCTCTTGAATAAATTGTGTGAGTCTTTGGTTGGTGAGCTTGATTGATTTTAACTGAATTTGCACAGATTGCTTGCATGATTTATGTGATGATTCCCCCTAGGTTGATTTTTTTTTTTGAAAAGCGATCCCCATGTGATTGAAAACTGAACTTTGAGATATTTTGTTGTGATGGCATGATTTATGATAAGTTTGGGGTGAAGGGAAACACACACTAGGGATAGAATCTCTGTCAAACAATTTGCAAAAATGTCCAGGTGAGGATTTGAGCCTCCAACAGGTTTTTAACTGTGAGAATCACTTTTAAGTTGCACTTTCCCGAATTTGCTTGAATCTCTTTATGGTTTGCATGTTTATGTGTTTGCTTCAGATGATTTAGGCATTTTCTTTGTAAATAGATACTTAGCCTAAAAATAACCATCCTTAATGCATGTTCCCTAGTTAGCCCCTTTGAGCCTAATTAGCTTGTTAATTCTTGATAACCTTATGTTACAAGCCTAAAATCTGGAAAAAAAAACCATGTTAACCCGATCTTAGGATTGGTTGCAAGAAACTAAGTTTGGGGTGGCTACAAGGTGTAATGTGTTGTTCGGGATTGAGAAAAAGAAAAAAATAATAATAAAAAGGTTGGAGTCAAAGGCAAGAAAAAAAAAGCAAAAAAAGAAAAAAAAAGGAATGAAAAAAAAAAGAAAAAAAAGAAAGAAATAAAAAGTACAAAAATTTCAAAAAGAATATTGAAAGAAAAGAGGCTGTAGTCACCCAAGGCAAAAAGAAGAATGAGAAAAGGAACTTGAGTGGAATTTCAATGTTTTGAAGTGTTTCATGCTCTCTTAGTTCCTAGGGTCTTCAGCCTAGTACCTTTGTATATCCTACCCTTAGCCAGGCCCCATTACAACCCATAAAAGACCTTTTGATGTTGCATGCATGTTTTCTGTGGGAACCATTTTGAGATGAAAATCAAATTCATGGGAAGTGCTCTTATAAGTGAAATTGAGTGAAATGTTGATAACCTGGACAAACTGAGCGATTGAGTGAAACACTAAATGCCCTTGTGAGGAAGGCGATTGTTTGAATTTGGTGATCTCCCTCGTGTGTGTAACTTGGATCCCTTGCTTAGATTACTGATTGTTTGAATGATGAAATTCTCAATTGTTTAGAATAATTGAATGTGGGGATTGCTTTGTTTGAAAGGGGGGGACATTGAAGAAAACTGTTTTGATGTATTGCTTGAAATTTGTGCAAGGTTGATTGAATCTCTTAAGCTTACCATGTCTTGAGTCTTTTTGATTTTTGAGTTGTAGTTTGCTTGGGGACAAGCAAAGTTTAAGTTTGGGGTATTTTGATAAGCCTCTGGCTCATCTAGTTTTATGGCTAGTATGACCAGGGTTTTGTGCTAATTATATCTCATTTTCACCCAAATTAGATTAGATTGTCCTCAAGCAAGATTTTGAGTCTCTAAAGTAGTTTTAGGTTAATTTAGCCAGTTTTGAGTCAAATAAAGCACTTATGGCTATTTTATTGTTTTCAGGTTTAGTTAGAAGTCAAGGGAATAAAGAAACAGAGGAAATTTCAAGTCTGGAGGTGTTTGCCTCGCGAGTGTCTTCTCGCCTCGCGAACCTGAAAGCCAGCTGAACAATAAAAATGTCATCCTCTCTGGTTCTCCCCGTGAACAACACCTCGCCTCGCGACCTTGATAGCTGACTGTTCCAGAGAAATGCAACCCGTTCTGTGTCGCCTCGCGGATCCATGTCTCGCCTCGCGAGACTGAAGACCAGAAGCCATGACTCTTCCATTCCTCGCCACTCGAGCAGTACTTCGCCCCGCGAGAAGACCAAACGTTGCAGACTCTTCATGATATTCGCCTCGCCTCGCGAATGGACTCAGTTTCTGAATACTATAAAAGGCTATTCTGGGCAGATTGGAAAAACCTGGGATTTTCCATTGTTTTCTTTACTTATTTTCTGGTTGTGTGTTTTGTTTTTATGGAGAACTAAATTTCTTTGATTAGTCTACTGTAATCGATTTCCACTACACTTGAGGTTCTTGTAATTCCTGTTTTGTATGATTTTCCCTTTTCAATGCTATGCTATATATTTGTTTGCTTAATTCAGGAGTGTATAGTGTTGTGTTGATTTATTTCGATGATGTTATGTTCCTATATTTAATCGCGTTTTCTTAATTCGCGTGTGTTCAATTCGTGTTCGCTTAGTTCACGAAGGGCTTAACCCCATTTGCTTAATTCGGGAATAGGAACATATATCTGTAGTAGTGATTTCGCTTGTAAATTGTTGCTACAACCGGGAGGGGATTAGAATCTGCTTAGGGATTGGAATTTACATGAACCGATGATAGTTGGGAAATCGAGAACAGTAGGTTAATCGCTTTAGTTTAATTGTTAATCTCTTAAACTACTCTGTTTATTGCTTTGTTTTCCTTAATTGAATTTCAAACCAAACCCCCCCAAAAACTGATTTTTGTGATAAATAACAAGTCAAGAGTCCTTCTGAGACGATATCCTAGTTGTCGCCCTAAACTACATTTTTATAAAACCGCTCGTTTTTTTTGGCGCGTGCACGACAGCGCGACCAACCGCCAACCGTCGCCGTCCGCCTTGCTGCCACCATCCGCCGTCGCGAGGAGCACCCTAGTCACCACCATGACATCTTCTTCTTCCTTGAGTAAGTGAAAACCTCATCTATTTTGCTTAGATTCAAAAATCCCCAAATTGATTTTGAAATCCTAACTTTTCATCTTACTTTAATCATGAAATTGGTTCAGTTTTAGTGCAATTGGGACTTGTAATTAATGGTTTCTAAGGTTAATTTTATGATTCTCTATTTAAATCAAATTTTCCCCAAATTGCTCTTTGAACCCTAAACCCCAATTTGATTTTATTTGAAATCGATTGTGTTTTTATAAAATTAACTATGTTTTATTCAAATTAGGACCTTTAATTTGAGATTTCTAAGTTCAATTTCATGTTTCTCAAACCAAATCAAATGTTCCCCAATTTTAATTATGGATCCTTTTTACCCAAATCGATATTATTGAGAAATCGATTCTATTTACTGAATTAAATGTATGGTTTCTTTTGATTATATGTTTTGAGGATGAAAAATTGAATTGGTGAATTTGTTGGTTGTTATCATGCTTGGTTTGTGTCTCCGTGGTGTTGAACACGGCTATGCTTGCTTGATGGAGTAGATCGGTACACTCTTGGAGCTAACGTGAGCATTAAGACGAGGATCCTTTACTTGTCTTCAAAGGTAAGGGGAGTTTGCCTAGGGATATTCAATAACTATATGCATGTGTGTATGGGTGTAATTGAGTGTTGTGAATATTATTGTGATATTTTAGCCAATACTCGAATAACTTGTTTACTTGAACTATTGTGGTTATTACTTGAAGTTGAACATTTCTTGCTTTAAAGTGTTATGAATTATATATATGTGACGAACTGTCATTAACTATGATATTATTATTGTTATGAATATATTACTGTTGATTGAAGTTTGAGAAGCCGGACTTGAGTCTGTGGCTCTGTGCCCAATGACTATAAGGATTAAAAACTTTAATAAGCCTTGAATAGAACTTTGAAAGTTTTGGGTTCACTTATAAAAGTTCCTTGTTTAAAGTGCTTACTTCAGAAGAATAAGATCTTGGTTTTTAGAAAAATGTTGAAGTGATTTTGAGTTGAAGGAAACTACATTTTTATGATCAAAAGTTTTTGTACGAGAGAAAACCTTTTCGAGCGGCGTGTTTTATTAAGGAAAGACCCTTTGAAAATATTTGACTTTATTCCATCAAGGATTTCAAAAGTAAACGAATTTCCAAATGTTTTATAAAAGACTTTGTAAAGGAAAAGATTTTCTCCTAAATGATTTAGAAACGTTCCGGTCACTTGGATAAGTGACCGAGGTTTTGTTTTGGTTTTTGATTTTCGCTGAGCGAAAAGTAAGCACATGTGAAAGAGAATACTAGTTCGTGAGACGTCGCCTCCAGTATTCAGTTGTATGCACGTGATCTGAGATCCGTGTCCAGAATTATGAACCAAGGGTCCCAATCGTGATATTATGGGCTAGGAGTCCTGATTTTGGAATTGAGGACTGTGTGCCCTAATTTCGTTGTTATGGGCTAGGAGTCCTTATCATGTTGAAATAAAACATGGATAAAATTATAATTGTTTCTACGACCACAACCTCGGACTGCGGCATCGGTCTAAGGTGTTGTGATTGAGCACTCGGACTACATGTCCTGTGTTATTGATTTTCAAGTAATGAAAATTATGAATAGTCGTTAGCCTTGGGCTTCGACAACGTAAAAGAGTGAACACAAAGAAAAGTCTCGATAATGAAAAGTCTTTTATTCATATGTATTTCCCATTAGCAGGCGTGCTTGAGTTATCCGAATACCCGCTTAAGATGTGGTACTCGATGAGGTATACATCCGAATGGCCGTTATAAGGGATTCGTGATGATGTTGATCCGGGCGCATGAGGCGACGGAGACAACTTGCCAAACGGGGCGTATGAGCCTGATCATCTCTTTCTTTCTTAATGATAAAATGGTGTTGGTATCTCATGAGATTAAGTTTAGAGCTTGATGATTGAAGTGTGATCAGCCTCTGGCTCGACTAGTTTTATGACTAGTAAGACCACGGTTTTGTTCGAGTTTAATCTCGTTTTCGCCCAAATTAGACTTAATTGTCCTCAAGTAAACTTTTGAGTCTGTAAAGTAGTTTTAGGGTATTTTCATTGATTTTGAGTCAAATAAAGCATTCACTGCTAATTCATATTTTCAGGTTAACTCAGAGTCAAGGGAATGAAGAAACAGAGGAGAATGCAATTCTGGAAATGCTCGCCCCACGAGAGGCTACTCGCCTCGCGAGACTGAAGACCAGCCAGAGACAGCAGAATGTCATCCTTTCTGTCTCGCCCCGCGAATCACACCTCGCCACGCGAGCCTGAAGGCTGATTGTGCCAAGAGAATGCAACCATTTCTGTCTCGCCCCGCGAACCATGTCTCGCCTCGCGAGCCTGAGGATCAGAAGCCATCACGCCCAGGACCTGATACTCATCACGGGCGTATTTGAAAAGACCCTTACTGTCTCACCTCGCGAGAATCCGAATTCAAACTGGCGCCATTTTTAATATTCGCCTCGCGAGCACGCGCAGTTTCTGAAAGTTATAAATAGCTATTTTAGGGCAGAACAGAGGGATCTTTTTGTTAATCCTTGTTTTACGAATTTCTCTGGTTGTATTACGTTTTTAATGGAGAACTAACTCCCTTGGATTGATCTGCTGTGATTGGTTCCCATTGCCACTTGATGTTCTATCAATTCCCAATTTGATTTGCTTTTCCCTTTCAATATTTTTTCTGTATGTTCTGTTTGCTTAATTCAGGATTGTATAGAATGGATATTGATTTTTTTCGATGATTGTATGTTTCTGTACTTAATCGCGTTTGCTTAATTCGCGAGTGTCCAATCGTGTTTTCTTAATTCACGAGTGCTTCACCCCGTTTGCTTAATTCGGGAATTAGGAACATACATCGCGTAGTGCCAGTTTCGCTTGTTAACTGTTGCTACAATCGAAAAGGGATTAGAATCTGCTTAGGGCTTGGAATTTATATGAATCAATGATAGTTGGGGACCGAAAACAGTAGATTAATCGTCTTAATTATTGTTAATCACTTATTCCTTAATTGCATTGTTTTCTTTTAATTGAATCTTTCAATTTGACACCCCCCCCCCCCAAAAAAAAAAATGATTTTTCTACGAATAATAATCCAAGAGTCCTTGTGAGACGATACCCGAGTTGTCGCACCCTAACTGCATTTTTGTAAACCACTCGCTTTTCTACGCGTGCGCGACAGCGCGTCAAAATTGGCGTCGTTGCCGGGGACCCTTGTTTGTTAGTTTCGCATTTTTCGTTTTTTTTTTCTGAATTAGTCTGGCTACTAGGTCTACTTGTTCTGACTTGTGTGATTTTGATCCTGAAATTGAAAGAACTTTGCACACACGCCGTAGAGCAATTCGGGCTAGCACTAGTGGTAATTCTGATTCTGAACCTGTTTTTGATAACATGGCTGACCAAAGAACATTAAGGCAGCTTGCTGCCCCTGATGTTAATTACAATGGTTTGTGTATTGAATATGCTGGTGTTGTTGCGCCCTTTGAGTTAAAATCTGGTTTGATACACTTGTTGCCAAGGTTTAGTGGTCTTGCAGGTGAGGATCCACATAAACATCTGAAGCAATTCCAGGTTGTTTGCTCTACACCTTTGAGACCTGAAGGAATAACTGAAGATCATATCAAGCTGAGAGCCTTCCCATTCTCACTTGAAGGTGCGACGAAGGATTGGCTATATTACCTTGAACCGAATTCCGTTACAACCTGGAATGATCTGAAGAAAGTCTTCCTAGAGAGGTACTTCCCTGCCTCCAGAGCTGCATCAATCAGGAAGGAAATATGTGGCATCAGACAAGGCAATGAGTCGTTGGCCGAGTACTGGGAGAGATTCAAGAAGTTGGTGTCCAGTTGTCCTCAGCACCAGATTTCCGAGCAACTGCTCATTCAGTACTTTTATGAGGGATTGCTACCGATGGACAGGAATATTTTAGACGCTGCTAGTGGGGGAGCACTTGTTGATAAGACCCCATCCGCCGCCAAGCAACTGATTGAGAACATGTCACTTAACTCCCAGCAGTTCATAACTAGAAGTAATTCTGTTGAGACAAGGGGTGTGAATGAGATCCATGGTTCTTCCTCCAACAAGGCCCTTGAGACCAGACTTGATGAGCTCACTTCTTTGGTGAAGCAGTTGGCAATGGATAAGGTTCAACCAGCGAGGGTGTGTGGCATTTGTACTTCTCCTGAGCACTTGACCGATGTATGTCCCATTCTGAAGGATGAGTAAGTCACTGATTTGCCTCAAGCATATGCAGCCAACCTTTACCATTAAGGCAACAATCAGAACAGGTACAACAACATTCCTGACCTCTCCACTAATAAGTACCACCCCATCTGGAGGAATCATCCAAACCTTCGGTATGGGAACTCATCCACACAATAGCAGCTGATAGCACGACCACAGAATCCTCCCCAAGTGACCACCTCTGCACCTTCTGGACCTTCACTAGAGGACCTGATCAAGCAAATGGCTGAAAACAATCTCCAGTTTCAGCAGCAAGCAAATGCTAGTATCCAAACCTTGCACACACAGATTGGACAGATTGGACAATTTCAACAGCGAACGAATGCTAGCATTCATACCTTACAGACACAGATTGGACAGCTTGCCAATTCGATGAATGCCATGCAGCAAGCTCAAGGATCGAACCAACTACCTGCACAGACAGTGGTGAATCCTAATGTTCCAAATCCTAATGTGAGTGCCATCTCTTTGAGATCCGGGAAAGTTGTAGAGGCAGCCCCTGAAAAGAATGAAGTTGTTGAGGTAACACCTGAGCCTCCTGCTGTTGTTGAAGCTGAGAAAGAGTATGTGCCACCGATCCCCTTCCCGCAAAGAGTGCTGAAAAATAAGAAGATTGATGGGGAAGACAAGGAGTGGGAGATTCTAGATGTGTTCAGAAAAGTGGCAGTAAACATTCCACTCCTTGATGTGATCAAGCAGGTTCTGAAGTACGCAAAATTTTTGAAGGATTTGTGCACACACAAGAGGAGGTTAAAGGGTAATGAGAGAGTCAACTTAGGGTGAAATGTTTCAGCCCTCATTCAACCTAAGCCTGCACCTGAAAGGGTTACGGTTTCAGCCCTCACTCAGGCACTGCCACAAAAGTGCATGGATTCGGGAACGTTTGCTATTCCATGCACCATTGGGGACAGTAAATTCGACAACTGCATGTTGGATTTGGGAGCTTCTATTAATGCCATGCCCACTTCTGTCTTCAACAACCTTGATCTGGGTCCTTTGCAACATACAGGTCTTACTATTCAGTTGGCAAACAGGACCAATGCTCGCCCCATTGGAGTGGTAGAAGATGTGTTGGTACAGGTTAATGATTTGATCTTCCCTGCTGATTTTTACATCCTGGACATGGCAGGGGAAACAGATTCTAGTAGATCACCAATCATTCTGGGCAGACCGTTCATGAAGACGGCGAAGACAAAGATTGATGTTCACGATGGAACCATGTCCAGGGAGTTTGGTGACATTGTGGCAAAGTTCAACATTTTTGATGCTATGAAGCACCCTTTGGAAGAGCACTCTGTTTTTCAAATAGATATGCTCTCTGATATTGTTGATGAAACTTATGATGATTTGGTTGCAGCTACTGATTTCCCATCCATTTATGGTTTTGATGATGTATACTCATGTGCTGATTGCACTCACACTGACCCGTGTGCTGTTTGTTCTGGGATTGACGCTGCCATGAGGGGTGATAATGTAGAGGAAGCCATTTGTTCAGCTGAAGTTCTTGACCGCCCGTCTGTCCCAAACATACCATCTATTGAGCAGCCACCCTCCTTAGAGCTCAAGCCACTTCCTGGAAATATGAAGTATGCTTACTTAGAGAGGAATGAAAAACTTCCAGCTATAATTTCCTCTAACCTTGATTCTGATCAGGAAACTAAGCTCTTGGAGGTTCTGAAGAAGCACAAGAAGGCTATTGGGTGGACCTTGACCGACATACCAGGTATTAGCCCCTCCAGGTGTATGCATAGGATTCAGTTGGAGGATGGGGCTAAACCAGTTAGGCAACCCCAAAGGCGACTCAATCCCTTGATTCTTGATATCGTGAAGAAGGAGGTAACAAAACTCTTGCATGCGGGTATCATATATCCTATCTCTGACAGTAATTGGGTGAGCCCAGTACAAGTTGTGCCCAAGAAGTCTGGACTCACAGTGGTGAAAAATGAGAATAATGAACTTGTCCCCACTAGAGTTCAGAATAGCTGGAGAGTCTGCATTGACTACCGGAGGTTGAACCAGGCAACTAGAAAGGATCACTTTCCTTTGCCGATCATTGATCAGATGCTTGAACGACTAGCAGGTAAATCACATTACTGTTTTCTTGATGGTTTTTCAGGTTACTTCCAGATCCACATTGCACCAGAGGATCAGGAGAAAACAACCTTCACGTGCCCCTTTGGCACGTTTGCTTCCAGGAGGATGCCATTTGGTCTTTGCAATGCTCTAGGCACATTCCAGAGATGCATGATTAGCATTTTTACTGAATATATTGAAAATTGCATGGAAGTGTTCATGGATGATTTCACTGTTTATGGCTCCTCATTTGATGCATGCTTGCATAGTCTGAATCTGGTTTTAGAAAGATGCATTGAAACTAACCTTGTTTTGAACTATGAAAAATGTCATTTTATGGTTGAACAGGGGATTGTTTTGGGGCATATTATTTCTGAAAGGGGTATTTTGGTAGATCCTGCTAAGATTGATGTGATTTCTACACTGCCTTACCCATCTTGCGTTCGCGAGATTCGTTCTTTTCTTGGTCATGCAAGTTTTTACAGGCGCTTCATAAAGGATTTCAGCAAGATAGCTCTTCCGCTATCCAACTTGTTGAAGAATGATGCCGTTTTCAACTTTGATGACAACTGCAAAAAGGCATTTGACTTCCTGAAGAAAGCTTTGACCTCTACCCCCATCATCCAGCCCCCTGACTGGACCCTCCCTTTCGAGCTCATGTGTGACGCTTCTAACTATGCTGTGGGGGCGGTCCTTGCACAGAGGGTGGGCAAGGTTGCCCATGTGATCTATTATGCTTCTAGGACTTTAAATGCTGCACAGGCTAATTACACCACTACTAAAAAGGAACTTCTAGCTATTGTTTTTGCTCTTGATAAATTTAGATCATATTTGCTAGGTTCCAAGGTTGTTGTTTTCACTGAACATGCAGCTTTGAAGTACTTGTTGAAGAAACCAGAAGCAAAATCGAGATTGATTCGGTGGATGTTGTTGCTCCAAGAATTTAATGTGGAGATTAAGGACAAGAGTGGAGCTGAGAAGTTGGTGGCTGATCACTTGAGCAGAATAGAAAGGGATGAAAATCCTTCTCCCATCCAGGATGACTTTCCTGATGAGCAGCTTTTACAGTTACATGGGGTAACTCCTTGGTTTGCTGATATTATTAACTATCTTGTTGCTGGTGTTTTTCCTGCAGGTGCAACTAGGTCGCAAGTCCACAAACTCAAGAGTGACGCCAAGTACTATGTTTGGGATGATCCATTTCTTTGGAAATTTTGCAGTGATCAGGTAATTAGGAGATGTGTCCCCGACTATGAGATTGAGTCTATTTTGCACTTTTCTCATGCTTCTCAAGTAGGGGGACACTTTGGGCCACAAAGGACTGCAAGGAAAGTCCTAGACTCAGGTTTTTATTGGCCCACCATTTTTAGAGATGCTTATGAGGTTTACCGGACTTGTAAAGAATGTCAGACAGCAGGTACAGCCATCACTCGTAAGAGTGAAATGCCTCAGCAGCCCATGCTTTTCTGTGAGGTATTCGATGTGTGGGGAATCGACTTTATGGGTCCTTTCCTTGCATCTTTTGGTTTTCTCTATATCTTACTGGCTGTTGACTATGTTTCAAAGTGGGTGGAAGCTATCCCCACTAGGACTAATGATTCTAGAGTTGTTGCAAATTTTGTCAGGTCCAATATTTTTTGCAGGTTCGGCATACCTCGCGCTATCATCAGTGACCAAGGCACTCATTTCTGCAACCGTACCATGGAAGCTTTACTCCGGAAGTATGGAGTTGTGCACAGGGTCTCTACTGCGTACCATCCCCAGACTAATGGGCAGGCTGAGATCTCCAACAGAGAGATCAAACAGATCTTAGAGAAAGTGGTGCAGCCAAATAGGAAGGATTGGAGCCGCCGTCTAGAAGACTCACTTTGGGCTCAAAGAACAGCTTTCAAGACACCAATAGGGATGTCTCCCTATAGACTCGTGTTCGGTAAGGCGTGTCATCTTCCTGTAGAGATTGAGCACCGCGCTTATTGGGCGGTCAAAAGCTGTAATTTGGAAATGCAAAAAGCTGGCATTGAAAGAAAACTCCAATTACAGCAGCTTGAAGAGCTGAGGCTGGAAGCCTATGAAAGCTCTCGGATTTATAAAGAGAAAACTAAGCACTTTCATGATAGAATGATTTCTAGGAAAGAATTCTCTGTGGGCCAACGGGTTTTATTGTTTAACTCCCACCTAAAAGTGATGGCTGGGAAACTTCGATCCAAGTGGATTAGCCCATTCATTGTTACTGATGTTTTCCCTCATGGTTCAGTTGAAATAAAAAGTGTAGGTAGCAACAAGGTTTTCAAGGTTAACGGGCAGCGCTTGAAGCCATTCCATGAGAGCTCGGTGCCTGAAGATGCTACTGTTGAGAAGCTCTCCTTGGGAGAGCCCGCCTACACTACACCTTGATCAGGGAGCACCTTCTCCTTTCCCTCACTCTGATTTTATATTTATGTTCTTTCATTGAGGACAATGCATGTTTTAAGTGTGGGTGAGGGAACCAATTGTTTGTTTTTGTTTTGTTTTCCTTTAGCTCTTGAATAATTTGAGAAGATCGAGAGTTTGTGTGTGAGTGTTGTGTCGGCAAGCTTGGTGGATTCTGTTGAATTTGCAAAGATAGATTGCATGATATATGTTGGCTTGATGATTTCCCCCCCTAGGTCTTGAAAATTGAAAATTGACCCCCATATGAAAAATTGAAAATTGAACTTTGAGTTATTTTGTCGTGATTGCATGATTTATGATAAGTTTGGGGTGAAGGGATGCACACACTAGGGATTGAATCTCGGTCAAACAATTTGCGATTAATGTCCAGGTGAGGATTTGAGCCTCCAACACATTTTTTATTGTGTGAGTCACTTTTGAGTTGCACTTTCCCACATTTGCTTGAGTCTCTTCATGGTTTGCATGCTTATGTGTTGCATCAGATGATTTAGGCAATTTTCTTTGAAATAACTACTTGGCCTGAAAGAACCATCCCTAATGCATGTTCCCTAGTTAGCCCCTTTGAGCCTAATTGGCCTATTGTTTCATGATGACCCTATGTTACAAGCCGAAAAATCTGGAAAAACTATGTCAACCCAATCTTAGGATTAGGAGAGCATGGAAGCTTAGCAAGACAAAGGTTGAAAGAAACTAAGTTTGGGGTGGCTACAAGGTTTGATATGTCATTCTGGGTTGAGAAAAATAAAAATAAAGGTTGAAGCCAAAGGCAAAAAGAAAGAAAAAAAAAAGAAAAGAAGAAAAAAACAAAAATGTCAAAAAGGGTATTAGAAGAAAAGGGCTGTAGTCACCCAAGGCAAGAAGAAAATGGAAAAAGGAATTTGAGTGGAAATTCAATGTGTCAAAATGTTCATGCTCTCTTAATTCCTAGGGATGTAAAGCCTACTTCCTTTGAATTATCCTACCTTATCCAGGCCCCATTACAACCTTTAAAAAACCTTTTGATATTGCATGCATGTTTTCGTGGGAACCTTGTTTGAGATGAAAATCAAATTCATGGGAAGTGTTCTTTAATGTGAAATTGAGTGAAATGTTGATAGCCTAGACAAATTGAGCGAATGAGTGAAATATTAAATGCCCTTGTGAGGAAGACAATTGTTTGAAATTGGTGATCTTCCTTTTGTGTGTAACTTGGATCCTCAACTTAGATTAATGATTGCATGAATGATGGAATTCTCAATTGTTTAAAGTAAATGAATGTGGGGGTTATATTGTTGCAAAGGGGGGAAACATTTAAGGAATTTTGTTTTGTTAAAGTTGCATGAAATTTGTGTGAATTTGATTGAATCTTTTAAGCTTGCCAAGTTTGAGTCTTTTTGAGTTTTAGTTTGCTTGGGACAAGCAAAGTTTAAGTTTGGGGTATTTTGATCAGCCTCTGGCTCGACTAGTTTTATGACTAGTAAGACCACAGTTTTGTTCGAGTTTAATCTCATTTTCGCCCAAATTAGACTTAATTGTCCTCAAGCAAACTTTTGAGCCTCTAAAGTAGTTTTAGGGTATTTTCATTGATTTTGAGTCAAATAAAGCATTCACTGCTAATTCATACTTTTAGGTTAACTCAGAGTCAAGGGAATGAAGAAACAGAGGAGAATGCAATTCTAGAAATGCTCGCCCCGCGAGAGGCTACTCGCCTCGCGAGACTGAAGACCAGCCAGAGACAGCAGAATGTCATCCTTTTTGTCTCGCCCCGCGAATCACACCTCGCCACGCGAGCCTGAAGGCTGACTGTGCCAAGAGAATGCAACCATTTCTGTCTCGCCCCGCAAACCATGTCTCGCCTCGCAAGCCTGAGGATCAGAAGCCATCACGCCCAGGCCCTGATACTCATCACGGGCGTATTTTAAAATACCCTTACTGTCTCGCCTAGCGAGAATCCGAATTCAAACTGGCACCATTTTTAATATTCGCCTCGCGAGCGCGCGCAGTTTCTGAAAGTTATAAATAGCTATTTTAGGGCAGAACAAAGGGATGTTTTTGCTAATCCTTGTTTTACGAATTTCTCTGGTTGTATTACGTTTTTAATGGAGAACTAACTCCCTTGGATTGATCTGCTGTGATTGGATCCCATTGCCACTTGAGGTTCTATCAATTCCCAATTTAATTTGCTTTTCCCTTTCAATATTTTTTCTGTATGTTCTGTTTGCTTAATTCAGGATTGTATAGAATGGATATTGATTTGTTTCGATGATTGTATGTTTCTGTACTTAATCGCGTTTGCTTAATTCGCGAGTGTCCAATCGTGTTTGCTTAATTCACGAGTGCTTCACCCCGTTTGCTTAATTCGGGAATTAGGAACATACATCGCGTAGTTCCAGTTTCGCTTGTTAACTGTTGCTACAATCGAAAAGGGATTAGAATCTGCTTAGGGCTTGGAATTTATATGAATCAATGATAGTGGGGGATCGAAAACAGTAGATTAATCGTCTTAATTATTGTTAATCACTTATTCCTTAATTGCATTGTTTTCTTTTAATTGAATCTTTCAATTTGCCCCCCCCCCCCCCCCCCCCCAAAAAAAAACACTCATTTTTTTGCGAATAATAATCCAAGAGTCCTTGTGAGACGATACCCGAGTTGTCGCACCCTAACTGCATTTTTGTAAACCACTCGCTTTTTGACGCGTGCGCGACAGCGCGTCAAAGTGTCATGCATTCTCTTTATAAAATTGATTGATTCGGGCATGAGACCCAGTGATACGACACTAGTCATTTTATCTCTGTATAATAATTAAATGTTAATGTGCTGAGGTGATGTATGTATCGTGTATATGGTTGTTGTGTGATATATCCATTTGTCGGTATCTCACCCTTACAGATATATTAGGTTTCTTCTGGTTCGCTATTGTACCCTGGGTACTTTAGTACAGATGGTGCAGAGGAGTCTCCCTAAGTCACTCAGAGACTTAGATCTGGTTGTTTGATGAAGTACTTGATCGTGGAATGACCACGTGAGTTTTCCTCAGGAATAACTTTTAGAATGACCAACTTAGGGTTTGAGACTTAGATTATTTTGATAGTATGTATGAGTATGGCTCAGAGAGCCTTTATTTTAAAATGGAATGTTTATGGCTCGGAGAGCATATCTTTTGAAGGAAAACCTAAGCTGTTCCTTTTGGTCTTGTACAGCTTATTGACATAACTATTTTTTTAGCATATTATTGCCTGGTTGTATTTGGTGTAACTGGAATTCTGAAATGAAAATATAATTATTTTAGCAAGTGTTCTTTTACCTGGGATGTCTGAATTACAGAGGAGACTCTGTCGAAATTTTCGTAAAAATACTAACTTTTATTCAAGTATATCTTTAAATTAAATAGGCTTGCCATGTTACGATTGTCATTTGTAAGTGCATTCAAATATGATGATAATTTATAATCAATTGTATGATATTATTTGTTAGGATTTAATTGATATATGCTGACAGTGTAAAGTTTTTTTACACCGTCAACCAATCAGAAATTGATATATCATGATAAATGCTTTACTCTTATCCTAACCACCTTAAAAGTCATCAATTTCATGATTTCTGATTGGTTGTCAGTGTAAAAATCTTCACACCGACAGTGCATACAAATTAAACTCTATTTTTTAATCGAATAATGTTGTTTTTTTCTTATAATATTTAAATTAAATGGAGATTTGAATCAATTAATATACAGATATGATATGATATGCATACGATTTTGGAATTTTGAATTATCAAGTTTCTCGTGGATTTCATGGTATTTTTAAATTTAGAAAAAATATATAAAAATAAATGAAAGGAAAAAGAATTTATTATAAATGATAAATGATAAATATCCATAATCACTTTAAATATAAATCATAAAATGAACTTAAGATATATAATTTGAATTTGAAATATATGTTTTTAATGTATTGAATGTCTTTCCTTATTATGCCTTTTTATTATAATAGAGTAATAAATTTTTATTTTTAATGCAATAAAATATTTCCTTTTAGTATACCAAAAAAAGAATATTTCTATTTAGGTCCAATTAAATATTCGCCTACTCATTCCTTAGTTTATGCTTTGATCGACACATAGGATTCTGATGAGGTGGCGGCGTTATTGAGTGACACGTGTAAGAAAATTTCCTGCATACATTTTCTTATGTATATATTATAGATTCCTTCATTCTTCCATTCCTTATTTCTTCAATCATTTGAAGTTAATACACAGTCTTTCTTAGAGCATCTCTGATGCTAGAACCCAATTTGGGTTCTTATGTCTCTTTTAGTGGGACCTACAATGTCATATATGATTTAAGAACCTCCATTAATTTTTACTCCAATGGTAGAACTCAACTTGGGTTCTTAACTTATTTTTCCTCTCATCTTTTGATTGGTTCTAAAGGAATAAAATATTTATTTAATTATAAGAACTGAGTTCTTATAGAAGAACTGTTCTTATAGAAGAACTCAACCCCTCCATCTCCAATGGTAGTTCTATGTAAGAACCGTTCTTAGTTCTAAGAACTCAGCCTAAGAACTTGCGTTGGAGTTGCTCTCTGTTATTTAGTCTACTCTTTGAGTGTTTTACCAGAAATATTTGCGAGATGTATTAAATACACAAACACTTTACTATTCTTTTAGTTGTTGAACCTGAAGAGGCTATGTGAACAAATAATACTTGTATAAGAGTGAGTCTGAAGAAGCTAGGTGTGCAAAGAATACTTGTATTGTAATATGATCGGTTATAGTGGAGAAAACTTGGTGCTGTCAAGGATTGGACGTAGCCCTATTGGTTTTGGGGTGAACCTGGATAAATCTCTTGAGTGATATGTTTTTCTAACAATAGGTTAAATATGTGAATATAAAAATATTTTAAGTTGTTTTATGTTTGTGTGTGCTGTTTAAAATATTAGACAAATCACTCGTTTGATAATCTGTTTCACCTGTCTGCCTACTCTGCATGCAAAAAGGATTTTCTAAGTTTGGAAAAAGTTTGATAATCACAATTAAACCCATGTGTTTACTTTGGTTATTTCATTTGTTTCTTTGTTACAAATACTAGTGCAGTGACCCGTGCTGTGCACGGGATATATGTTAGCTTTCAGATGTTTCTATAAAATATTTTTAATTTTTACCACATAAGAATTTTGTAAAATTTTGTATTAGGAATTTTCTATGAAAGATTAATTTTATTTCAATTAAAATATAAAGTACAACACTTTTTAAATTATTAATTACCACTGTGCATTATAAATAGTTTGTTAAATATTTAGTTAATTATCATCTTTAAGTAGAATATAAAATATATGTGAAAAATAAAAATAAATTATGGACGTGGTAGAAAAATAATTTATATGATTGTTGTGAAATAATATTTCTACCAAATTAAAGTGAGAGTTGCTGGTACAAACAAAAGCATAAAACAACAAATATATTTAGAGGATATAAGTTAGCACTTTTTTTCCCACTATCTCTATATTGTACTTTTCTCAACATTTAATACTATATATGTCTTTTACTTCTCCTTGGTTCACCCTAATCATATCCAGCACATATTTATTTGTTAATCTACAAAGCTGATTGAATTTTAAAAAAAAAAAATCCATAAGAGTGTTTGCAATAGATCATGAATATATTCATCCACATGCTCGAAGGGTTGTGGCAAAATAAAAAATTGAACAATAGTTAAGTCATACATCAAATATGTATCTCAAATATAATACAATCTTTTGTTGGAAAGTACGATAGATTTATTCTTTTCCCTTCAATTTCTTTCTCTGACTGATTCAACGTGCATGGCTGTCCTCAACTACATATGAACTTCAAATTCTTTATTCTTTTCATGTAGATTTCTGTGAATATCATCCTTGCATTTTCCCTTAATCTCAAACTGTTTGTCAAATTTTAAATATCTCATCACGAGCCAAAAATAAAATGATTAGATATTCCATTCTCGTTGCCATATGTCAGCTAAAGCACATGAGCATATTAGATCTTTCTCACAATAACCTTCCCGGGCAGATATCTTCATGCTTGAGTGATGTATCATGGGGACTTTGGATCCATTAGATCTTGCATCCTTAAGAGTTCCTATAAAAAGATATATGATTCACAAATTATGTAGTATCTGATAATGATGATACAGGACCATGAACTCATAAAACAACTCAAAAAAAAGTAAAAAACCATAGATACCAGTAAACCATTTGAAAAACATCGTATACTCACACATCTGAAAAAATATGGAAGATGAGAAAACGGAAAAATAAACCATTTGCACCGAACCTACTAATACATATTCTTTGTGACAACTAAACCATTTCCCAAGGACCTACTAATACTTGTCACTCCAATTTCTCTGAATCCGCCGACCCAATCCTCAATCGTGTTTGCACCGCTTCCTCCAAACACTGCCGATCCAAGATCGTTAGATCCCAACTTTCTATGAATTTTCTTTCCATATAAATGATATGATTCTATTTGATTATTTCTTGGTGTTACATGCATTCCCACAATTTAAGAAAACCCAAATGAGAAAACAATCAAAATAGTATCTCTATTTCAAATAAAGAAAAAGATAGAACACAAGAAATACTAAAAAAAATTAAAAAAAAATACAAAGAAGGAGACAGAAGAATGATAAACCATTCAAACAAAACTCAATGGAAATCAATAATATTTTCAATAGAGATAAAAAAAAAGGCAGAGGTACCTTAGAGAGGGAGGGGCGAAAAGGAGCATGGCAGAGAGTGTTGCCCACGGGTCACCCCAGACAAATGCAGCATGGATAGCTATGTAGCGGCGTGTTGCACAAATTCAAAAGCTTCAACAAATGCAGGGGAAATGATTTGAATGGTGGAAGTATGGAGGAACATTAAGGAAAAATAATGCTGATAAAGTTTAATACACATACATATGCACAGGTATTTGTGTGAAGATTGAACTACTTAATCCTTGAGGTACAAATTGTTCAAGGCAATTGCTTCTTCCAGAGTCTGAGCATAAAAGTAGCTAATTTCAATAAGAATCTAAACTGCAAAATAAATAAAACCAATGCTTTTATACAATCGCTATACTGCAAAAATCGCTATGTTGAATTCTCCTCATTTATAAATTCTCAAACACGTCATGTTCATTTTTCAGAATCAACCGAAGAATCACAAACAAATAAGAATCAAATATGATTATCAAAATCAATCAGATTAATATAAATCAAGCATAAATATATAAATATATATATATATATATATATATATATATATATACACCAGCAATAGACAACATAGAACAAAGCAAATGCAGTAAAAAGAAAATAAATACATATTATTGAAGACCAGAAAACTCACCTTCTTTGAAGCAACAACTTGAAGCTCAAAGCTGCCAACCCTAATATAGGAACTTGCATAAAAGCAGAAATATATGGGTTAAGGAGATGGAACCCAACCTGAAAAGCATAAAGGTTATGAATTTTGGTAGCAACACAGATCTCTACCCATAGCAGTACTGCATCCAAAATCAGTTTCTGATATTGCGGTCACCATAAAGTAAATCTAGAACAATATGGAAGAAAGCAGAAGCAAAAAACTGGAGTTAGCCATCATCACCCATTAAGTTGTACAATTTTGAAAATAAATGGAAGATGAGAAAACAGATGACAAAACCATTCAGCTTATGTTGTAGTAGTACCTTCGTTTTGGTTAGCAAATCAATGACAGTCTCTTCTACGGTAGCCTCCAAAGTCTTATAAATGAACTCAATATGCTTGGTTCTCTTCACATGCAAATCAGTCTCCTACATGATTAAATAGTGACATGATTGAGAATCCAAGATATACACATTACTTCAAATTTTCTTTTACAGATATGTCACAAGTTAGCTCAATTTTGAAAGGAAAGCTAATTGTAAAGAACTTAACTCCAATCAACATAAAAAAAACTGTTGTAAAAATTTCGTTCTAGGATAAGAAAGAATGCAGTTTGGAGGAAGCATGGAGCTTGAAAATAGTTTTGATCATGTTCTTCTCACTTCTCCATAACTGGGAATTATCTCATAAGAGATACCAAGCTTTCATAAGTGCTTTTCACGAATAATAATTAAATTATAAAATTATTCATAGGACATTAAGTAAAAGGAAATCACAGCTTTAGTTTTTTTTTTCTTCCTATAATCACCCTTTAAAAGTGGAGCATACCACATCTTTGGTAGATATTAATCTTTTGGCTAATTTAATGTAAATCATTGTCCTTTTAGGGAATCCACAAAAACGAAGATGACAATTAAATTAAAAATTTAAATGTCAAATTCTCAGAACACTTCCAACACTTATCAATTCTCAACAAAAAAACCCCACAATAGCAGCAAAAGTTTTTTGCTTTTTAATTAGCTTCTAATTAATCACTCACATGGCACAAAAACCTAAAACATAAAGGTAATGGAACTCAAACACAAATTCAAAAAAGGAGTTGAATTTACCAGACTATTACAATTAAAGCATCTTCTATTGAGTGGACACTTTATGAGACCCCTGATAGTTTTCGTGTTCTTCTGTTCTTCTATTCTACTTCCCAATTTCGACACCTCCCCATCAGAAACCCTAGGAGCTTCAATCGAAATCAAAGAGATTCCCCATAAATAAATAGAGAGAGGTATCCTTCACTGATGGCATGTTTACCCTTGAACAGAGTCATAAATTCGTTTTCCATCCTTCCAACAACAATTCACAAATAGCGCCTAGCTTTTCTCATTGTTATCCAACAGCTTTATGTTCTTCAATGTAAACCTCTAGCCTTGAAATGACAGGACTCACACTCTGTACTTCTGCAATCTGGAAACATAAAGAAACCACTGTAAAAATAAAATAAAAAATGAAACGAAATGTCATATTAAAATTGGGGTCCTAGCCTAATCTTCAAGAAATTTTAATAACCAAAAGAGGATGGCTGGCATCAGGGGTTTTTTTTTTACTTCCTAAAAAATGGTTAGAGAGGTTGATTGACAATTATGAAATTGGGATACATTTACGTACTCTTATTGTACCATTTTCATTATATTTAATTATTACAATATCAAATTGGTTTTTTAAAGTTGTGATATTTATTTGTGTGGATTATATCATTTTATTGTTGTTGTTATTCATATCAGATTCTCCAAAATTTATTGCCTCCATGATTCTACATGGTTTTGGTGGTTTGATCCCAATAAAATCAATTTGAATCAATTGCTAATTATGACTCGATAAAATGATATTATTTGAAATTTTAAAATTATATTGATTGTGGTTTAATGTTGAATCTTATAACTTTTGGTGTTAATTGTGTTTATGAAACGAAATGTCACATTAAAATTGGGGTCCTAGCCGAATCTTCAAGAAATTTTAATAACCAATTAATTGTATTATTTAATTTTGTATCATTTAATTGTAAGAATCGAACCAATAATTCGATGAATTTGAAAATCTGAAACAACTAATTAAATTGGTTCCTTTTTTTTCTTTTTTGTGCACAACTCCGAATTGAACCAAACCCAATGGTCATTAATTCGGTTATTGTCATTAATTCGGTTATTTTGCAACCGAACCAATTACTATATTTTAATATTTATATATATTTTAATATTCAATATGTATATCACTTTATCAATTAACAACTTTTCTTCTACTGTTCCTGTAACAGTAGAAGGAGTTGTCAACTGGTGAATTATTTTGGATTATTTAGAATTATTTATTTATTTTTTAAACATATATTCTTTATAATATTATTTTTAAAATATATATTTTACGGCTCCGAATTGAACCAAACCCAATGGTCATTAATTCTGTTATTTTTGAACCGAACCAATTACTATATTTTAATATTTATATATATATTAGTATTCAATATGTATATCACTTAATTAATTAACAACTTTTCTTCTATCGTTCCTGTAACAGCAGAAGGAGTTGTCAATTGGTGGATTATTTTGGATTATTTAAATTTATTTATTTATTTTTTAAACATATATTCTTTATAATATTTTTTAAAAAAATTAATTTTTTCCCGAATTAGTTTTTTTCTAATTTACTTTTTTTAAAATGTTTAATTTTATAATTGATTATTTTAAAAAAAATTTGTTTTCTAATTAATTTTATTTTTCTAATTTTTTTTGAATATTTTTTTCTAATTATTTTTTTCCTATTTTCTTTAAATATTTTTATATACTTTTCTAATTTTTTTTATTTTGTTTTCGAATTGTTTTTTTTCTAATTTACTTTTTTATTTTTCTAATATCTGTATTTACATAAATAGAGACAGAGCTATTCATAATTTGTATTTTGTTATATATCATTGCCTTTGTTTTTTCTATTTTAAATAATAAATTTATATCTATACTAATTAATAAGGGGAAATGCTGATTTTAGTGTAGCACAATGGTACAAGCCACATGTCAAGTGATGATAATTTTTTCTAAAATTTATATTTTTTTTGTTTTAAAATATTTACACACCGGTAAAGGTACAATGTTTTGGGAGTCAAACACGACAATCTCTGAATTGACATAAATAGAGGTAGAGCTATCCATATTTTCTAATCTATTTTTTTTCTACATCCTTGCCTTTGTTTTTTCTATTTTAAATAATAAATCTATATCTATACTAATTAATAAGGGGAATTGATGATTTTCTTATAAAGTGACACGTGTAAGCACCATATGATTTAAGAGGATTAGTTGATCAGTAGTAATAATCAAAGAGGAACACTTCACACATAGACATAGTGTTACATTACGTATTGTAATATCATTTTAAAATAAAAATAATAATCAATTCTTTGCACTCAAATTATAGATAAAATTGTTTCAAAGTTTTTGCTGATCACTTCTGTCTATAAATAAAAAGCCTTGGAGATGAATGAGTACTACCATTATGGGTGAGAAGAATAGTTCAGAACAGTACAGGACAAAAAGTTAAGTCACAACACAACATTTTGTGCTGTATGATGTTTGTTGGTCGATGCACAACACAAACAATTTTGTACAGTATGTTGTTTGGTATGCTCAAGTACTGGACATAACATCGTTAATTTTACCAAAATGTCCTTTGTATTGTATAATGTATGATTTGCATTATAAAAAGATACAAAACACATTTTTTATATTTTAAATTACTTTTTATTATGATTAAATTATAAATAATTTTTATATAAAAAAATTATAAATAATTTTATCTTAAATTGATTTTTTAACAAAATAATACAGAAAAGAAATAGTATGTACAAGGGCTTTTGTGTTTCAAGAAGTGAATGTTCAACAAATGGGTCACAAATAAGGAAAACAAATGGGTTGCAAATTAGGCACTTTGCAATTTCTTCAAAAAGTCCCCTTGTCCACTTTTGTGCTTAGCGAATAGGTCGAGATGATTGCACAATCGAAGGCACCGAATTTGCTTCAATTACTGCAGTTGTAATATGGATGTTTACCGAAGAAAATAGTGCAGAGAGGAGAAAGAGAGTTTTACTTCCACAATAGATAAAGCTTGCAACAGTAGTGAAAAACACATGAAGAGGGAGGATGGCGGAAAATTCCACATTTGAAGGGAAAGAAATCGTGAGAGTTTGGCACAGTGAAGGAGGTAGCAAGAGGTGGGTTTCATGGAGAGTGGAAGACGTGCGTACTGCATAGGTGAGAGAGGGAACATGCAGGATAATTTAGTCATTTCATTTATATTGTACATGGGACAAAAAGTTGTCCCCTGATTAAGTGAGTAACAAAGTTTTAAGCTTCTGTCCTGTCCATGATCTTGTTTTTGTACTGTCCCATAAACCAATTTTAAAATCAAACATGTTAGATAATGGAGTCTGGCCTGCAACAAAGAAGAAGCAAACAAAGGTAATGCACAATATCCAAGGCGTGTAGGAACACTAGGCTTTAGGTTTGATTCGCCCCCACCAATCTCTCCTCGTAGATTGGATACAACAGGTGTAACTGGAGAATCCCCTTCAGGATACAATGGAGTAACCTTGGTTTGGTTTGCACACCCTAAACCAAGCGTATCGTCAATGGCAGTTTACAGAACAATAGTCTTCTTAACTCTCTTTGCGCACAAGGGAGAAAAGAAGGTGATTTGGAGTGAAGATAACTCGGGAAATTCTGAGATTTTCGTATGTCTCGTCTGCATGCAGATGGTTCTATTTATAGACCAACTCATGCCACTTGGTGTAAGAAAGCAACTCTCCAAGTGTTTAACCAACAGTCAAATATAATAGTTAAATACCATTAATGATCAATGGATGACACAATATAGTTGTTGGTTTAGTGGCTAGCGGGTGTGTCCATCTACCTTGTGTTTCCGAGTTCGAATCCTCACAAGATACTTTTTCCAATTTAAACGTTATAAATTAAAACTGTCAAAAATTAATAGTTCAAAATGGCATCAGGTGAGTATTGAACCTGCGAATGTCAAGCAATATTTCAAACATTTATTTTGGAAATATCTCACAATCCACCACCATTTTCAAAATAAATCTGAATCCCATTATTCCGGAAATCGCATGTTTTCAGACAAAGGTATCTTGGGGATTTGAACCTTTGCTTAGTAAGCCATGGGTTTCACTCATCCCCGAATAAAATGGTAGACAAGCTTTGAACCAAATATTCATTAGAACAAGCGTGCATGACTTGCACATGAAATCTCGGTACCATTGAACGGCGTGGTAGTATAACACATTTGGTAAGGTCTTGTGTCGTGTATACTTTTCATGAGAGCTTACAGAGTCAAACCCAACTCTAAGAAGCGGCCCCAATTCACTCTCATATAGGTGGACTTTACCAAAAGCACCCCCATAAGTTGGGCACCTCAGCACACATATGCTATAGGTCCATTAAGAGCAAAAGCTCACCCTTTTCCTTTTATCCTTATGGTATCCAAGTACTTTTAAACCTTAGGATGTATCTATTCTTCAAGTACTTGCAATCACTCTCATAGTGTACTTTGGCCATATTGAACTCAAGACTTGATGCTACTCAAGTGTGAGTTGGGTTTCCACCATTGGTGATCATGTAGATATGGGCTTGAGTCACATCCCTAATGATGTTTTCAACATCATATCCCTTGTCAGCCATTTCGTCAAAGGATCTGCAAGATTCCTCTCTATTTTCACAAAGACTATGGATTTTACTCCATTTGTAATCAAATCTTTTACATAGCTTTGTCTTAGCCCAATGTGCCTGGACTTTCCATTATAAACCTGGCTATATACCTTTGATAGTGTTGATTGACTATCACAATGTATGGATATTGGTGCTCTTGGCTTTGGCCAAATTGGTATCTCATACATCAAATTTCTAAGCCATTCAGCTTCTTTGCTTCCTGCTGCCAATGCTATGAATTCTGTAGCCATGGTGGAGTCAGCAATGCAAGTTTGTTTCTTGGATCCCCATTAAATAGCACCCCCACCAAGTGTGAAGACCCAACCACTTGTTGAAGCATGATCTTCTGTATAAGCCACCCAACTGGCATCCGTGTAACCTTCTAATACTGAAGGATACCCATTATAGTTCAAACTATAATTCATTGTCCCCTTCAAGTATTTCAATACTCTTCGGACAGCATGCCAATGGTCTTCGCTTGGATTACTTGTATACCTACTTAGTCTCCCTACAGCATATGCAATGTCTGGTCTAGTACATGTCATGACATACATTAAGCATCCAATTACTTTTGAGTATTCAAGTTGTGCTACTGGACAACTTTTATTTGGTACTAAATTAGTGTTATGATCAAAAGGAGTAACAACAGATTGACAACCAAATTCATTAAATTTCTTTAACACATTTTCTATATAGTGAGATTGGGACAAAACTATGTTCTCACCATCTCTTATTATTCTAATCCCTGGTATCACATCGACTTTCCCTAGGTCTTTCATATCAAAATTACTAGAGAGGAAACTCTTAGTTTTTTCCACCTCATCTAGATCGGTACCAAATATTAACATATCATCAACATATAAACAAATCATAACACCTTTTCCATTAAGGAATTTACTATAAATACACTTTTCAGATTCATTTATTTTATATCCATTAGCTAGCATAACTTGATCAAACTTTTGATGCCATTGTTTAGGAGCTTGTTTTAGTCCATACAAGGACTTATTCAATTTACACACCTTCTTTTCTTGACCATTAACCACAAACCCTTCAGGTTGTGACATATACACCTCTTCATCTAATTCCCCATTAAGAAATGTTGTTTTCACATCCATTTGATGAATGACAAACTTATAGATGGATGCAAGTGCCAATAGCACCCTAATTGAGGCAATTATTGCCACAGGTGCATATGTATCAAAATAGTCAATGCCCTCCTTTTGTGTAAATCCCTTAGCAACTAGTCTTGCCTTAAACTTATCTATGGTTCCATCTACTTTCATTTTCCTTTTGAAAATCCATTTACAACCTATAGGTTTGGAACCAGGTGGGAGGTCTACTAATTTCCATGTTTTATTCCCCATTATTGAGTCTATTTCCTCTTGTATAGCTTCCTTCCAGAAAGCGGCATCTTGAGACTTTATTGCCTCTTCAAATGTTTCTGGATCACTTTCTGTATTATAACATATTGGTCCATAACTGTCTATGGGCTCTCTTGTTCCTTCAACAAGGGAACATGAAAAAGTTTGGTCCATAAATTTTCTCTTTCCTAGCTCTCTGACTTCTTCTAAGTTCTGAACTCTCTCAAGTATTATTATTAAATACATTGGTTTCTAGATTATGTGCATTACTATGAACATTATTTTTGTGACTTGGAATTGAGTTAAACCTATCTTCTTGAAAGATAACATCCCTAGACTCAATTACTGTATTTACAGGATATGAGTCATTGGATTCTATAACCATGAATCTATATGCTTTGCTACATCACTTGGTCTATAAATATAACCATAAAAATCTTTCAACCATTCTTCACTCCAAATCACCTTGTTTTCTCCCTTGTGCGCAGAGAGAGTTAAGAAGACTATTGTTCTGTAAACTGTCATTGATTATACACTTGGTTTATGGTGTGCAAACCAAACCAAGGTTACTCCATTGTATCATGAAGGGGATTCGTCGGTTACACCTGTTGCATCCAATCTACGAGGAGAGATTGGTGGGGGCGAATCGAACCTAAAGCCTAGTGTTCCTACACGCCTTGGAGATTGCGCATTACCTTTGTTTTCTTTTTCTTTGTTGCAGGCCATACCCCATTTTCAACAATTGTTATCTTTTCTTCTCCCTCATTTTTCTTAAACTGAAACACAGGAATAGGGTTTATCACTGAGAATTCCAAGCCATAGCTTTGAAGCTGTAGAGAACCATCATCAGGAATGGACACATCTAGAAGTTGCCTTTGAACCAGGTTTCCTTGGGACCTTGAACTGTTAAATCCAAACAAGAGATTTTTAAGAGAGTTGCAACAACTTAGTATAAGGAAGAAGACACATACTATAACAACTAAACAAACGTCTCCTGGTACCCATGATGAGTACTCATTAGACATTTTAACGAGAGGAGATTAATGAAAAGTGTTTACAATTGTAAAGGATTTCAATTAACTTGTTGGCAGCTTATATAGGAAAATCAGCATAGGCAAACAGGACGTATAAACCAAAGTTATACCAAGTACAGACGCATGGTTGGAGATAATATTAAGGATTTCCCATTGTATTAGCTGACAACCCTTGCCTTAGTATCAACGTTAAAGGGGGGGGAATCAAAATTTGAAACACTAGCAAGGATATTGCAATTCAATAACTAGATGTTAATGTTTATCAAGAATTAGAAGAAGCAAAATGGAACTAGTAATCTCAAAAATTAAATATCCAAAGAGAGGAGGACTACATTTTCAGCTAAAATCAGAAGGGTCAGGTATCACCCTTTAATCAAAACAATGGTATGCCATTTACACAAAAGGAGAAGAGATTTTATCAAAAGCATTGAGGCCTTTGATGCATCCCTGATGAGGTATGGTTCTTGACACTACTAGCGTTTGAAGTCAACTGCCACGTATTGTTCCATGAGCCGCCAAAGGTGTTGTTCCCAGCAAAGTTGAGCATAGAAGGTGAGGATAGAAGTGTTGGTTTCTGAAATGAGTTCCAAGAATTTGCAAATGCATTGAGCTCCATCCCAGGGGTATCAAAGTCTTCCAAAGCATGTTAAGAGGTGGAGTTTTGATGGCTTGCAAAGGAGGAGGATTTCTCCAAGTAGGAAGTGGCGCCCTGGAAGAAGGAGTGTCTCAAGTAAGGGACCAAGCATCCATCACGACTGAAGGAGTTTTCCTTGTTGTGGCAATACTTTCCCTTTGGAAAGGCAATCAATCATTGCATTTCCAACATCGAGAAGAAGAAGCAGGCTTTTCACAAGAGAGTAAAGCTGGGGATGGAGAACCATTGAAGTCATGAACCAAATGCTGATGATTGAGATACCCCAAGTCATATGAGTCAACAACATTAATGTTTGAAAACTCTGTAGCCTCTAAGAAGGAATCAACAGGATAGGAAACATGTGAGAAACTGTTCAATTCTGTGATGCTTGAGTTTGCTTTAGTTGCTGGTAGCATTTGGAAGCTTTCAGGCTGAACTTCAAGGAACACTTTTTTGAAGTCATTTGAGGTGGAAGGCATGAGCTTGCTCACAAGTTGCTGAAGCTGATTTCTGGCTTCATCTCTCTCTTTGTAAGCCATCTCAAGCAGATTAAGCAATTCTATCTGGAGTTTCTTCATGTTTTCAAGTTCAACTGTGGTATTCAAGAGCTTCTGCCTCAGCTCCTCAGAACTCTACAAAAGCAAAAACAAGGAATTGTTAATGAGGTTGAGAAAATTGTGCCAACCAAGAAGGAACCAATATCAAATGCACACTGTTCATTGAGTGTGAGTGCAGGAAAAGAGGTGAAATTTGAGCTGAATATTAAGCAGACTTGATACAAATGGAGGTAAGCAAACAAAGAAAGCCACAAGTTTGGTGCATAGATAAAAAGTTCTTAGGTCTTAAAAAGTGAGAGTTGACATCGACTTTGATTTTAGATCATTATAGATTCTTATTTGCATGAGGTTAAGTCTTACAATTCCCCTGTTTCAAAGTTAGGAAGAACTACACAATATCAGCAGTTCTAGGAGCAAAAATTAAGACAAACCATTCAACCACCACCATCGTTAGCATGACTAATCTCCGTCGGGGAACCTGTTGGACAGACAAAGTGGGTTATCAACTACCAAAGGCGGAATATTAAGATACAAATGGATGTAAGTAAACAAAGAAAGCCTTAAATAGTGAGAGTTGATACCGACTTTGATTTTAGATCATTAAAGATTCTTATTGGCATGAGGTTAAGCCTTACAATTCCCCTGTTTCAAAGTTAGGAAGAACTACACAATATCAACAGTTCTAGGAGCAAAAATTAAGACAAACCATATTTTTTTTTAACTATGTTCTAGTATCAACCACCACCATCGTTAGCAATAACTAATCTTCATCGGGGAACCTATTGGACACACAAAATGGGTTATCACCTACCAAAGGCGGTTTTCTCCGTATACAAAAATTCGAACACAAACTATTTTAATTAAGCAATTTTCCATACCATAAAAGAAAAATCGATTATAGAAAAAACAATGATATGGGCATTTTACTAATGGAAAAAAAATACGGGAAAAGGGGGTCAAATATAAATGACTTCTTTAAATCAAGGAAAAAGAAAGGATAAGCTTTTAAAACAAAAAATTGAGATGGACCCCGGTAACTAATGCGTAGAAATAGGTCTCCATAATCTGTCCATAACATTCTCCTTCTTGAAGAAGGCTCAACGAAGCACATGTAAGAGACAGACCAAAATCATCACTCACTTCCCAGTTCCCACTAAAACCAAATCCAAACTCATAATTCTTCTAATGAAGAAAAGGCAAACATGTACACTATATTCCATACTTTAGTATATAATATAAAAACGTTAAGAAAAAAATAAATAAGTGAACGAATGAGTAAAAGAGATGAATGAAAAAACCCAACAACTAAATCTTCATAAAGGTAACGGACATGAATGATGAAACTGTGAAACCAATGAAACAAACTCAGAGAAAGCATTTATGAATGCAAGTCTGGTTTAAGGAAAAAGAGTTATTATAAGTAGTATGTAATGAAGAAGGGTCAAGATTAGCAGGGAAAAGATGAAGAAACAGGAGTTTGAAGGGAATTATGCAATGACCCACCTCCTCAGGATGATAACTGAGTATGGAACCCACTTCCATGCTTGCAGCCTCTCGTGAAAGAAAGAAAAAGGGAAGAAAGAAAATATTAGAAAACAAAAGTATTGACTAAGGAGGTTTATGGAATGGGAATTAAGTCTTCTTTATATAGAGGATCAATGAAATTTAAAGAATGCCAAAACTTTCCTTGTAAAAAATATTGGAGTTTCAATTTTCTATTATGTGGTATGATTTGAAAATCCCCAAGATTCTCTTATCTTTTCAGGACTCCTATCCCTCCCTAATATTTCTGTCTCTGTGATGTATATTTATATATATTTATGAGAGACAGGATATGTAAGGTGTCAAACTTTTCTCTTACATCAAAGTTTAACAATTGATTTTGATTTGATCTAACAGCAAAAATAAAATGTATTTAATAACAAAAGATTTTAAGTGTCTTGAATTTTATTAAAAAAAATTAATGCTGACTTTTATTAAAATTATAATATGCATATCTGTTTTTTAAAGTTCAACATTGTTATAAAAAATGCAGATTGTTGAACTACAAGTTTTTTTATAATATGTTTTTCCTAATATTTGTTTAATATTATTGTTTTTCCGCATTTTATTAAAAAAACAATTTTTTAATAACAATATTATTTTGCTTAAAATTATAATATCTTGAATTTTTATTAAAATATAGTATTTAATCCTGTTTTTCCTTAAAATTTTAGTTTTTTATGCTGTTCTTTTCGGTGGTGTATTTATTTATTAAATAATTTGTATTTTAATTTCTAAATATTAGATATAATTCATTAAATATTTTTATAATTATTGAATATTAAATATTTTATATTTAAATTTTTTAGATTATTTTTATTCGTAATATATTTTTATTTATTTTTTATTTATATTTTTATATAGATAAAACTATATTTAATTTTACCATTTATCAAATTAAAAAAAATGCATAAAAAATAAAAAATTAGAAAATACTATTAAATTTTAAGTGCGGAAAAAATTATTATAAAACTTTTAGTAAAATAATATGCACTTTTTAAAACAACGTTACACTTAAAAAAATAGATATGCATTTTTAATAAAACTTTATTCTATCCATTTTTAATTAATAAAATAGTGACTATCTCTAAATTAAAACATAAATTACTTAATAAATAAAAAATATTTTATTTTAATAAAATTCAAGATACTTAAAATCTTCCATCATTAAATACATTTTATTTTTTCTCTTCACATTTAAGTTATTTTTAATTATTCTCTCTCTGCAATAATGAAGGTAAGATTAAGCCGTTAGATTGCATCAAAATCAATGGTTAAAAATTGGTGTAGGGGAAAAGTTTGACACCTGACGTCAATCGATCATCTCTCTCTCTATATATATACACAAAGTAGAATGTCTCCTTCACCACCCTCCAAATTTTGTTGTCGTGTCGTGCTCACATTTATTTGAAGAAAAATTATTATGATGATACTTAAAGTAGGAATGTTAATCAGAATCAATTTGAAATCAATGAAATCAATTCATTTTATTGAAATCAATGAATGTGTTCAAAGTTTGGAAATGGCAATTAAAACCAATTAATCAATTAATAAATATTCAGATACAAAATTAAAATTGAATATAATCAATTAAAATCAGTATTAATGAATGAATCAATCAGACATTAAAACTCACCTAAAAATCCGTAAAACAATTATTGCCCAATTCAAAATACTTTAGATTCATTTCACTTTATATATGTATTTTAAACCCTTTATTTTACCCTTCTCCTTCTTGCTTTTCTCTACCTACCTCTCTGCATCCCTCTCTCTCCACACCAGAGGCCACCACCTCCTACCACTTTTGCATTTTTATCATCTCTTCGAAGCCCATGCATCTTTGCAGTTTTTCAGAGCACCATCTCAAATATTCATAAAGATAAGGGTCCCTTCTCTTCTCATTTATTTATTTTTTTACGAAAAACACGAAGAAGATGATGAATCTAGCGATTACGAAGAAATCACATGATAGTGAAAACGATGACGACAAACCCTTCCCCAATGCATGCTTATTTGTTGTATGATAGTGATTGTACAAAGATATAAGAAGCAATATTTTTTTATGTTTGATATAATTATATTTGGTATTTTTTTTTAAAGTATTGAGACATTTCTTAAAATTTATGTTCGTGGGATATAAATAAAATAATAATAATATGAAGGATTAAATATATGACAAATAAACTTCCGAAAAAGTGATTGAAATATTAAGGGTGCTTAGCGCCAAATATTCCCAAATTTAATATTTTTTTTTTACTTCAATCAAGTATGTTGAAGCATTACAACAACAACAATAATAATAATAATAATAATAATAATAATAATAATAATAATAATACAACATTAATATGGATTTAGTTATTGTTTAACATTATAATATTATAATATAAAAATAATATTATCATTTTTTTTACAAAAAGAATAAAATTAATATTGTTTCCAATATCACTTTTCAAGGTAATAATAATTGACGAAAAATTAATGGATAGCTATCGCAATGATTTGGTTCCATTTCTATTTATAATATTGATTTACTTATTACTTTTTAATTGAGTATTTTAAATATTTTAATATATGTATAACATATATATATATATAATAATAATAATAATAATAATAATAATAATAATAATAATAATAATAATAATAATAATAATATATAGATTTGAGACTCTAGCTTATATGAAAAATTTACATGTGTAATCTTACTAGTATAATTTCACCTTTTTTGCTTAAAGTTTTCTGAAAAAATATATACCAAGTTAACTATTTTTATAAAATATATTTAGTTATCTTATTATTTTTTGTTCTCTTTTAAAAATCTATTTGATTTATTTATCCTCTTTTCATGTTCAAGAAAAACATTTTAAGATAAAAAAAATTCTATCTTATTATTTTATCTTTCTCTTGAGAATCTATTTGATTTATTTCTCTTCTTTTTCCTATTGAAGTTAACTATTTACAGAAAATGTATTTGTCTATATGTTTTTTCTTTCTCGCTTGAAAACTATTTAATTTATTTCTCCTCTTTTCCCGGTGCAAGTTAAATATTTTTAGAAAATAATTTACCTATAATATTACTTGCCATCATAATCTATTTGGAATTGTTTCCTATTTTGGTACCTACCATGGTTCAATTAACATCTATCATATTATTATGAGTTTGCTGAAGATCTACACGAGTCTTGTTTGAATTCAATTGAGCGTGGATTGAGTGGTAAAGTCTTCACCGTTCTTACAAGTTAAGATCCACTATGCAGTGTCAGTGAACCGAATAATGTACCAGAAGATTGTTCAAACTTCATGGAGTATCTTCAAGTGTTGTTTCAGATGAAAAACAGAAGTTTATCAATGTGTGTCGGTTAAGTTTGCTTTAATTGTCGAGGACTAAGTCGAGGCTAAGTCTAACTGATCATCCTCAGCGGGATGGATAAGTAACGAGATGACCTATCCTTAGCAGGTTAGTTGGGGGATAGTGTGGTACCTAATTTTGTCATCTCTATGGTAGGACAAACCAGAGTTGATAGGAGCTTCGTTAATGTATAGATGTGAATGGTACTATGAGAACCCTTAAGTTCAACATCATTGAGTGAGATGATTACAATTGACCTTATCATGATCGAGGCAGATATATCATTAAAGGAATTTAGAGTAGTGATCAACGTTTATGGCTAATGTTGACTTCGTGAGTCCGAGGATTAACGGAAAAATATCTATAGTAGTTTTCCTTAAGCTTAACGGAAATAGTAAAGAGGAGTTCTTGAGAAACTAAGTAGTGAGAAGAGGTTGAGAGCTCTGTTTTAGAGTTTGAAAGGTCTGACCATGATGAAATTTGGAGTGGTGGAATAAGTCCAAAGGAAGCTAAGACTACACTTGGATACTTTGAGTAGGAAGTTGATGCATGTTGCGATAAAGTTAGTTTTGATCTTGGTAATAACTATGAGAGTTAGATGTGTGGAAAACAGTTTTCTAGTGGACTAGTAATTGAGAATAGAAATGATTAACTTTTGATTTTGCTTTTTGTGTGGGAGGAACTAAGATAAAATTGTTAGGGACAAGAAGTATGGATTGAGGATAAGGGATTAAATTTTGAGGATCAGTATGATGAAGCATAAGTATGAAATGTGTTATTAAGTTAAAAAAAATCATCTAGTGGAAAGTGAATACGGGAAGTACAATGTATGATCTTGGAATAAAGAGGGGATTATAAAATCCTGTTTAGTTTCGAGCTACGAAATTTCGAGGACGAAATTTTTTTAAGAGGGGTAGTAATGTAACACCCTAGTTTTTACACATATGATTAATTATTTTATTTGGATGTTTATGTTCATTTTGTTATGTGGTTTAGTTTGAGTAATTGAATTACCCTCTTCAAATTATTTTATTGGGTGCGTTAGCACTTACTTATTACAGTTAATGCACGCTTACTAGACAATAATTTACGTTATCGTCACTATTATTACCATTACAGAAAAATGTTTTAAGAGAAAAGCATTTTCATATTTTCATTCTATTTAATTTTAGAGTTGAAAATAAACTGGTTTGACATCAATCAAAGATTAAATTTTGGACCGAGTATTTTTTTTAGTTGATCAATTCAATTATTAATCTTTACTCTAATTTGAATTTCGAAATCATAAATTTATCAACCTTTATTTTTAGATTCCAAAAAGTAAAAACAAGTTTATTTTAGGCTTAACATTTATCACTCATTTTGTACCCACTAATACAAAAAAACTAAAATTCTCTCTCCTTTCCCTCATCAGACCCGTAACCCCCCCTCTCTTTTCTTTCTTTTTCTTCTTCTTTCTCCTTCTTTCCCTCTTCTTCTTCTTCCCCCCTTCAACTTACATCTTCCCTCTTGCTCCAAAACTGGACCAGCCCCTCCACCATGACCAGCCATGCGCCACCATCCGCAGGAACACCAACCAGCCACGTGTGCCACCTCTGAGAACGCCTCCGACTACCGCGCGACGTGAAGGAAGACGCAAGACCGTGTTGGCTCGTCCAGTTCTGTCACACCACGCGACCACCACCGCTCGAGGAGGGCGACCACGCCTCGCGTCCCTCATTGTGAAATGACGGTCGCACCTGAAAGCGAGTCGTCCGCCGTACGAACCACCCTCTGCCACCGCCAACCGCCGCTGTCCGCCTTGCTGCCACCATCCGCCGTCGCGAGGAGCACCCTAGTCACCACCATGACATCTTCTTCTTCCTTGAGTAAGTGAAAACCTCGTGTATTTTGCTTAGATTCAAAAATCCCCAAATTGATTTTGAAACCCTAACTTTTCATCTTACTTTAATCATGAAATTGGTTCAGTTTTAGTGCAATTGGGACTTGTAATTAATGGTTTCTAAGGTTAATTTTATGATTCTCTATTTAAATCAAATTTTCCCCAAATTGCTCTTTGAACCCTAAACCCCAATTTGATTTTATTTGAAATCGATTGTGTTTTTATAAAATTAACTATGTTTTATTCAAATTAGGACCTTTAATTTGAGATTTCTAAGTTCAATTTCATGTTTCTCAAACCAAATCAAATGTTCCCCAAGTTTAATTATGGATCCTTTTTACCCAAATCGATATTATTGAGAAATCGATTCTATTTACTGAATTAAATGCATGGTTTCTTTTGATTATATGTTTTGAGGATGAAAAATTGAATTGGTGAATTTGTTGGTTGTTATCATGCTTGGTTTGTGTCTCCGTGGTGTTGAACACGGCTATGCTTGCTTGATGGAGTAGATAGGTACACTCTTGGAGCTAACGTGAGCATTAAGGCGAGGATCCTTTACTTGTCTTCAAAGGTAAGGGGAGTTTGCCTAGGGATATTCAATAACTATATGCATGTGTGTATGGGTGTAATTGAGTGTTGTGAATATTATTGTGATATTTTAGCCAATACTCGAATAACTTGTTTATTTGAACTATTGTGGTTATTACTTGAAGTTGAACATTTCTTGCTTTAAAGTGTTATGAATTATATATATGTGACGAACTGTCATTAACTGTGATATTATTATTGTTATGAATATATTACTGTTGATTGAAGTTTGAGAATCCAGACTTGAGTCTGTGCCCAATGACTATAAGGATTAAAAACTTTAATAAGCCTTGAATAGAACTTTGAAAGTTTTGGGTTCACTTATAAAAGTTCCTTGTTTAAAGTGCTGATTTCAGAAGAATAAGATCTTGGTTTTTAGAAAAATGTTGAAGTGATTTTGAGTTGAAGGAAACTACATTTTTATGATCAAAAGTTTTGTACGAGAGAAAACATTTTCGAACGGCGTGTTTTATGAAGGAAAGACCCTTTGAAAATATTTGACTTTATTCCATCAAGGATTTCAAAAGTAAACGAATTTCCAAATGTTTTATAAAAGACTTTGTAAAGGAAAAGATTTTCTCCTAAATGATTTAGAAACGTTCCGGTCACTTGGATAAGTGACCGAGGTTTTGTTTTGGTTTTTGATTTTCACTGAGCGAAAAGTAAGCACATGTGAAAGAGAATACTAGTTCGCGAGACGTCGCCTCTAGTATTCAGTTGTATGCTCGTGATCTGTGATCCGTGTCAAGAATTATGGACCAAGGGCCCCAATCGTGATATTATGGGCTAGGAGTCCTGATTTTGGAATTGAGGACTGTGTGTCCTAATTTCGTTGTTATGGGCTAGGAGTCCTTACCATGTTGAAATAAAACATGGATAAAATTATAATTGTTTCTACGACCACAACCTCGGACTGCGGCATCGGTCTAAGGTGTTGTGATTGAGCACTCGGACTGCGTGTCCTGTGTTATTGATTTTCAAGTAATGAAAATTGTGAATAGTCGTTAGCCTTGGGCTTCGACAACGAAAAAGAGTGAACATAAAGAAAAATCTCTATAATGAAAAGTATTTTATTCATATGCATTTCCCCTTAGCAGGCGTGTTTGAGTTATTCGAATACCCGCTTAAGATGTTGTATTCGATGAGGTATACATCTGAATGGCCGTTATAAGGGATTCGTGATGATGTTGATCTGGGCGCATGAGGCGACGGAGACAACTTGCCAAACGGGGCGTATGAACCTGATCAACTCTTTCTTTCTTAATGATAAAACGGTGTTGGTATCTCATGAGATTAAGTTTAGAGCCTGATGATTGAAGTGTCATGCATTCTTTTTATAAAACTGATTGATTCGGGCATGAGACCCACTGATACGACACTAGTCATTTTATCTCTGTATAATAATTAAATGTTAATGTGCTGAGGTGATGTATGTATCGTGTATATGGTTGTTGTGTGATATATCCATTTGTCGGTATCTCGCCCTTACAGATATATTAGGTTTCTTCTGGTTCGCTATTGTACCCTGGGTACTTTAGTACAGATGGTGCAGAGGAGTCTCCCTAAGTCACTCAGACTTAGATCTGGTTGTTTGATGAAGTACTTGATCGTGGAATGACCACGTGAGTTTTCCTCTGGAATAACTTTTAGAATGACCAACTTAGGGTTTGAGACTTAGATTATTTTTTATAGTATGTATGAGTATGGCTCAAAGAGCCTTTATTTTAAAATGGAATGTTTATGGCTCGGAGAGCATATCTTTTGAATGAAAACCTAAGCTGTTCCTTTTGGTCTTGTACAGCTTATTGACATAACTATTTTTTTAGCATATTATTGCCTGGTTGTATTTGGTGTAACTGGAATTCTGGAATGAAAATGTAATTATTTTAGCAGATGTTCTTTTACCTGGGATGTCCGAATTACAGAGGAGACTCTGTCGAAATTTTCGTAAAAATACTAACTTTTACACATGTATATCTTTAAATTAAATAGGCTTGCCATGCTACGATAGTAAGTCTGTGTGTCGATCAAGGCTTAGGTTTGGAGTCGTGACAAATTTTTTATACCCAATTTCAGACGCTTACATACTTATATAAATGATTTTCCGAAAGCAACCAACAAATTATCCTTTTAATTTTATTTCCGCATGTGTTTACGTAGTAATGCCCAAGGGGGTGTTACAAAGTGGTATCAGAGCTTCTTGAGTCTTTCGGGATCTTTGGGGAATAGGTCTGTTAAGTTTTTGTTGTGTGATCTCTGGTTGGTTCTTGTTTGAATTGTTTCTTGTTGAAGCAATGTGTGTTAACGTACAAGTATATGTTTTCTTGATGGTTTTCCAAGGGTTTTATGTCCTGGGAGACCATGGATATTGAATGTTACTTGGGTTCGGATATGACATTCTATTATCCTTGTGAGTCGTGTCAGACATTTGAAACAAGGTGCTTGTGTAAAGGGTTTTCCGGAAGTGTTCCCTAAAAATATTCTAGGTTTATGGTTAGCAAAGGACATTGATTTTAGATTGATCTAGTTTCTGGATTCGGTCAGATCTCTGTCGCTTTGTGTAGGATGTTGCCTACAAAGTTAAAACGAGTTAGACGACTCGATTCAACTTAAAGATCGATGGTCTGAACCGTTTGTTAGACCGAGTGTTTTCCTTGTGAAGCACCAATGTTGTGTGAAGGCTCGTGTCACCGTGTGGATTTCTGACAACTAAGTAAAAGGACGAATTATGAACAAGTATTATATGACTTGCGTAGTTGATTTGGTAAATCAATTGCGAGGAGTTGTCGTCTACTCAAAGATCGACTTGAAGACGAGTTATTACCAGATGGGAGTGATGACGTATCTAAGATTTTGCGTCGTCAACTCAGTTTATGAAGAAAGATCAACTCTTTGTATGTTTGATCGACTGATTAAGTTGTCCGGGATTGTACCCAATTCAAGGTGGTCATACTAAGCATGGCTAGGAAGACTTGTATGTTGGTTGGAACCAAGACGAATCGAGTGGATTTTCGATCTTGGGTGAGTGTCTCGTGATTAAGAAACTCTCCATTGTACCCTTTGCTTCTCTTGTATTTGTCAGTTGACGTTTATGTCTCAAATCCTATGATTGTGTTAGATAATCACAATGGTGAAGTTTGTATGTGTCAGACAAATTTTCTGACTTTAATTTGAAATCAGTCAGGACTCATGGATTAGTTATGCTAATTCATAAATTTCCAGTTATTCATTTCTTTCTTTATGAGAAGTCGTACTCGCACTTCTAAATAATCCTCGATGTATTAGACATTTGAGTGAATTGATTTAACGGAATCCATTGGTCTGGATACTTTCACATTTTATTGAGATAAGTGGTTATGACTATTTCTTGAGTTATAACACAGATAATTTCGTGATAGCAGAAGTTTCTTGGTGAAACTTAGTTTCGTCACTTCTATTTTTGGTAGAGGTGAAAGTCATCATTTTGTAAATTCTTTGTACTAAGAATAAGAATTAATCCTCTTTGGATTAGACATTATTCACCCTTTGATTCCTTAAATCCGCTGGAGGATTCTTGTGGAAGAATGAACTTTATTAGATTCATGTTTGTAAATGTGTATTGATCATGCATTGTTACACCCACGAACCTGATGGAAGGATCTTTTTCCATACTGGATGTTCCTGTATCCTTCAAATAGTGAAATTCTTTTCTATGCTTATGTGAAAGTGAAATCAAGAAAATTTCTTTTCTTGAGAAATTCTTTTATGATCACCAAGGTCGTGTCTTATAGTGGTTCGAAAGTACTTCTTGTCGTTGATCATCTTAGTTCTACGTATTCTCCAAATGTCGTCGATGTGTGACCTATCTCATCAGTCATGAGTTGGGTATCTCCACATCAAGATGTCAATGTTAGTCGAGTACAGTGAAAAAATTGATAGTTTAACATTTAAGGCATTCCTTGTTAAGATATTGGCATTCCTTCAATCCTTGTTATGAGTTTGCTGAAGACCTACACGAGTCTTGTTTGAATTCAATTGAGCGTGGATTGAGTGGTAAAGTCTACACCGTTCTTACAAGTTAAGATCCACTATGCAGTGTTATTGAACCGAATAATGTACCAGAAGATTGTTCAGACTTCATGGAGTATCTTCAAGTGTTGTTTCAGATGAAAAACAGAAGTTTATCAACGTGTGTCGGTTAAGTTTACTTTAAGTGTCGAGGACTAAGTTGAGGCTAAGTCCAACTGATCATCCTCAGCGGGATGGATAAGTAATGAGATGACCTATCCTTAGCAGGTTAGTTGGGGGATAGTGTGGTACCTAATTTTGTCATCTCTATGGTAGGACAAACCAGAGTTGATAGGAGCTTCGTTAATGTATAGATGTGAATGGTACTATGAGAACCCTTAAGTTCAACATCATTGAGTGAGATGATTACAATCGACCTTATCATGATCGAGGCAGATATATCATTAAAGGAATTTAGAGTAGTGATCAACGTTTATGGTTAATATTGTTGACTTCGTGAGTCCGAGGATTAACGGAAAAATATCTATAGTAGTTTTCCTTAAGCTGAATGGAAATAGTAAAGAGGAGTTCTTGAGAAACTAAGTAGTGAGAAGAGGTTGAGAGCTCTGTTTTAGAGTTTGAAAGGTCTGACCGTGATGAAATTTGGAGTGGTGGAATAAATCCAATGGAAGCTAAGACTACACTTGGATACTTTGAGTAGGAAGTTGATGCATGTTGCGGTAAAGTTAGTTTTGATCTTGGTAATAACTATGAGAGTTAGATGTGTGGAATACAGTTTTCTAGTAGACTAGTAATTGAGAATAGAAGTGATTAAATTTTGATTTTGCTCTTCGTGTGGGAGGAACTAAGATAAAATTGTTAGGGACAAGAAGTATGGATTGAGGATAAGGGATTAAATTTTGAGGATCGGTATGATGAAGCATAAGTATGAAATGTGTTATTAAGTTAAAAAAAAATCATCCAGGGGAAAGTGAATACGGGAAGTACAATGTATGATCTTGGAATAAAGAGGGGATTATAAAATCCTGTTTAGTTTCGAGCTACGAAATTTCGAGGACGAAATTTTTTTAAGAGGGGTAGTAATGTAACACCCTAGTTTTTACACATATGATTAATTATTTTATTGGATGTTTATGTTTATTTTGTTATGTGGTTTAGTTTGAGTAATTGAATTACTCTCTTCAAATTATTTTATTGGGTGCGTTAGCACTGACTTATTACAGTGAATGCACGCTTACTAGACAATAATTTACGTTATTGTCACTATTATTACCAGTACAGAAAAATGTTTTAAATAATATGATTAAGAGAAAAGCATTTTCATATTTTCATTCTATTTAATTTTAGAGTTGAAAATAAACTGGTTTGACATCAATCGGAGATCAAATTTTGGACCGAGTATTTTCTTAGTTGATCAGTTCAATTATTAACCTTTACTCTAATTTGAATTTAGAAATCATATATTTATCAACCTTTATTTTTAGATTCCAAAAAGTAAAAACATGTTTATTTTAGGCTTAACATTTATCACTCATTTTATACCCACTAATACAAAAAACCTAAAATTCTCTCTCCTTTCCCGCATCAGACCCGGTACCCCCCCTCTCTTTTCTTTCTTTTTCTTCTTCTTTCTCCTTCTTTCTCTCTTCTTCTTCTTCCCCCCTTCAACTTCCATCTTCCCTCTTGCTCCAAAACCGGACCAGCCCGTCCACCATGACCAGCCATGCGCCACCATCCGCAGGAACACCAACCAGCCGCGTGTGCCACCTCTGAGAGCGCCTCCGACCGCCGCGCGACATGCAGGAAGACGCAAGACCGTGTTGCCTCGTCCAGTTCTGTCGTACCACACGACCACCACCGCTAGAAGAGGGCGACCGCGCCTCGTGTCCCTCACTGTGGAATGCCGGCCGCACCTGAAAGCGAGTCGTCCGCCGTGCGAACCGCCCTCTGCCACCGCTGATAAGCCTTTGACTCATCTAGTTTTATGGCTAGTATGACCAGGGTTTTGTGCTAATTATATCTCATTTTCACCCAAATTAGATTAGATTGTCCTCAAGCAAGGTTTTGAGTCTCTAAAGTAATTTTAGGTTAATTTAGCCAGTTTTGAGTCAAATAAAGCACTTATGGCTATTTTATTGTTTTCAGGTTAAGTTAGAAGTCAAGGGAATAAAGAAATAGAGGAAATTTCAAGTCTGAAGGTGTTCGCCTCGCGAGTGTCTTCTCGCCTCGCGAACCTGAAAGCCAGCTGAACAGTAAAAATGTCATCCTCTCTGGTTCGCCCCGCAAACAACACCTCGCCTCGCGACCCTGATAGCTGACTGTTCCAGAGAAATGCAACCCGTTCTGTGTCGCCTCGTGGATCCATGTCTCGCCTCGTGAGACTGAAGACCAGAAGCCATGACTCTTCCATTCCTCGCCACGCGAGCAGTACTTCGCCCCGCGAGAAGACCAAACGTTGCAGACTCTTCATGATATTCGCCTCGCGAGTGAGGGTTCGCCTCGCGAATGGACTCAGTTTCTGAATACTATAAAAGACTGTTCTGGGCAGATTGGAAAAACCTGGGATTCTCCATTGTTTTCTTTACTTATTTTCTGGTTGTGTGTTTTGTTTTTATGGAGAACTAAATTTCTTTGATTAGTCTACTGTAATCGATTTCCACTACACTTGAGGTTCTTGTAATTCACGTTTTGTATGCTTTTCCCTTTTCAATGCTATGCTATATATTTCTGTTTGCTTAATTCAGGAGTGTATAGTGTTGTGTTGATTTATTTCGGTGATGTTATGTTCCTATATTTAATCGTGTTTGATTAATTCGTGTGTGTTCAATTCGTGTTCGCTTAGTTCACGAAGGGCTTAACCCCGTTTGCTTAATTCGGGAATAGGAACATATATCTGTAGTAGTGGTTTCGCTTGTAAATCGTTGCTACAACCGGGAGGGGATTAGAATATGCTTAGGGCTTGGAATTTACATGAACCGATGATAGTTGGGAAATCGAGAACAGTAGGCTAATCGCTTTAGTTTAATTGTTAATCTCTTAAACTGCTCTGTTTATTGCTTTGTTTTCCTTAATTGAATTTCAAACCAAACCCCCCCAAAAACTGATTTTTGTGATAAATAACAAGTCAAGAGTCATTGTGAGATGATATCCGAGTTGTCGCCCTAAACTACATTTTTATAAAACCGCTCATTTTTTTTTGGCGCGTGCGCGACAGCGCGACCAAAAATTGACGCCGTTGCCGGGGACTCTTGTTCGTTATTTTTCGCGTTTTATTTTTTCTTTTTCTTTTATTTTCGTTTTTGTTTTGAATTGGTCTGGCTACTAGGTCTACTTGCCCTGAATTGTGTGATTTTGATCCTGAAATTGAAAGAACACTGCACACACGCCGTAGAGAAATTCGGGCTAGCACTAGTGGTGATTCTAATTCTCAAACTGTTTTTGAAACCATGGGTGACCAAAGGACATTAAGACAACTTGCTGCCCCTGATGTTAATTATAATGGCTTGTGTATTGCATATCCTGGTGCTGATACTCCTTTTGAATTAAAATCTGGTTTCATTCACTTGTTGCCAAAGTTTAGTGGTCTTGCAGGTGAGGATCCACACAAGCATTTGAAGGAACTCCAGGTTGTCTGCTCAACAACCTCGAGATCAGAGGGAGTAACTGAGGATAACATCCAGCTGAGAGCTTTCCCGTTCTCACTCCAGGGCGCTGCAAAGGATTGGCTGTTATATCTTGAGCCAAATTCTATTACCACCTGGAACGATTTGAAGAAGTTCTTTTTAGAGAAATATTTTCCTGCCTCCAGAGCTGCATCAATTAGGAAGGAAATATGTGGCATCAGACAAGGAAATGAGTCATTGGCTGAATATTGGGAGATATTCAAGCAGTTGATATCCAGTTGCCCCCAGCATCAGATTTCTGAACAGCTTCTTATCTAGTATTTTTATGAAGGGTTACTACCGATGGATAGAAATATTTTGGATGCTGCTAGTGGAGGAGCACTTGTTGATAAGACTCCAGCTGCTGCCAAGCAATTAATTGAAAATATGTCACTGAACTCCCAGCAGTTTACTACCAGGAGAAATTCTGTTGAGACAAGAGGTGTGAATGAGGTCCATAGCTCTTCTTCCTTCCAGGCCCTTGAGAATAGAATGGATGAGCTCACTTCGTTTGTAAGGCAATTGGCAATGGATAGAGTTCAGCCTACAAGGTTGTGTGGCATGTGCAACTCTCCTGAGCACCCGTATGATGCATGCCCCATTCCGAAGGAAGAGTTCGTCACTGATCTGTCTCAGGCTTATGCAGTCCATCCTTACAATCAAGGCAACAGTCAGAACCGGTACAGCACTCCAGACCTCTCCACAAATAGGTACCATCCCAACTGGAGGAATCATCCTAACCTTCGGTATGGGAACCCATCACAACAACAACCGATGGCAGCACCATAGAATCCTCCTCAAGTGACCACTTCTGCACCTTCCGAACCTTCCCTAGAGGACATGTGCAAGGAAATGACTTCACAAATGATTGCACAAATGACTACATTTTTCCAGCAGCAATTTGGACAGTTCCAAGCCTCACAGGCACAATTTCAGCAGCGAACGGATGCCAGCATTCAGAATTTAGAGACACAGGTTGGACAGCTTGCCACATCCATAAATAACATACAGCAAGCTCAAAGAACAAGTCAACTGCCTGCACAAACCGTGATAAATCCCAATGTCTCCAATCCAAATGTGAGTGTCATTTCCCTGAGATCTAGAAGAGTCGTTGAGGCAACCTCTGAAAAAAATGAAGAAACTATTGAGGTAACTCCTGAGCCTTCAGTTGATGTTGAAGCTGAGAAAGTGTACATACCACCAATCCCCTTCCCACAGAGATTGCAGAAAAATAAGAAGATTGGTGGGGAAGACAAGGAGAGGGAAATTTTAGATGTGTTCAGAAAGGTGGCGGTGAATATTCCCCTTTTAGATGTGATCAAGAAGGTGCCCAAGTATGCAAAATTTTTGAAGGATCTATGCACCAATAAGAGGAGGTTGAAGAATAATGAGAGAGTTAATTTGGGAAGAAATGTTTCAGCTCTTATCCAGTCTAAGCCTGCACCAAAAAAAGTTACTGTTTCAGCCCCTACTCAGGCACTACCACAGAAGTGCAAGGATCCAGGTACTTTTACTATTCCATGCATTATTGGAGACAGAAAATTTGAAAATTGCATGTTGGATTTGGGAGCCTCTATAAATGTCATGCCCACCTCTATTTTCAATAACCTTGATCTTGGTCCCTTGCAGTATACAGGTCTCACTATCTAGTTGGCCAACAGGACCAGTGCCCGCCCCATGGGAATGGTAGAAGATGTGCTGGTACAAGTTGATGAGTTGATCTTCCCCGCTGACTTCTACATCCTAGACATGGCAGGAGAGACAAATTCCAGTAAATCACCAATCATCCTGGGCAGACCGTTCATGAAGACAGCTAAGACTAAGATTGATGTTGATGTTGATGATGGGACCAGGTCTATGGATTTTGGTGATATTGTGGCAAAGTTTAACATATTTGATGCTGGGAAACATCCATTGGAAGAGCACTCTGTTTTCCAGTTAGAGTTACTATCTGAAGTTATTGATGACACCCATGAGGACTTGTTTTTTGATTTTCTATTTGTTTCTGGCTATGATAATATTTCTTCATGTACTGATTGTACTAACACTAACCATTGTGTGGTATGTGCTGAGATTGCTGCATGTATAGCAGGTGATGGATTTGTCAACGCAGTGAATGAAGAATATGCAGAAGATGAAGCAGCACCGGAGACCCTCCCTACCTATCTGCCACCTCCCCTTGTAGAAGATTTTGCACCATGGCCAGTCCAAGGGGTTGAACCCCGATTTTATTGGGAGGACTTTGTTGAGAAAGCGGTCATCTTTGATCCAAGAGGAAATGAAGAGTCCGCCGCATTGGGCAAGGTCACCATCATTGTCAAGTGCTCACTCCTATATCAAGGCTGCAAGTTATGGGACCATGGAATGAACTCTCCCTCTTTGGCCTTATGCTACAAGCAATGGGATCCAGGCGGAAGCTCCTACCTACACTGACACTTGATCAGGGAGTACCCCTTCCTTTCCCTCACTCTGATTTTATAGTTATGTTGTTTCATTGGGGACAATGTATGTTTTAAGTGTGGGGGAGGGAACTAATTGTATTTTTGTTTTGTGTTTGGTTGGTCTTGTTTTTCTTTTAGCTCTTGAATAAATTGTGTGAGTCTTTGGTTGGTGAGCTTGATTGATTTTAACTGAATTTGCACAGATTGCTTTCATGATTTATGTGATGATTCCCCCTAGGTTGAAATTTTTTTTTGAAAAGCGATCCCCATGTGATTGAAAACTGAACTTTGAGATATTTTGTTGTGATGGCATGATTTATGATAAGTTTGGGGTGAAGGGAAACACACACTAGGGATAGAATCTCTGTCAAACAATTTGCAAAAATGTCTAGGTGAGGATTTGAGCCTCCAACAGGTTTTTAACTGTGAGAATCACTTTTAAGTTGCACTTTCCCGAATTTGCTTGAATCTCTTTATGGTTTGCATGTTTATGTGTTTGCTTCAGATGATTTAGGCATTTTCTTTGTAAATAGATACTTAGCCTAAAAATAACCATCCTTAATGCATGTTCCCTAGTTAGCCCCTTTGAGCCTAATTAGCTTGTTAATTCTTGATAACCTTACGTTACAAGCCTAAAATCTGGAAAAAAAAACCATGTTAACCCGATCTTAGGATTAGGAGAGCATGGAATCTTAGTAAGAGATTGGTTGCAAGAAACTAAGTTTGGGGTGGCTACAAGGTGTAATGTGTTGTTCGGGATTGAGAAAAAGAAAAAAAAATAAAAAGGTTGGAGTCAAAGGCAAGAAAAAAAAAGCAAAAAAAGAAAAAAAAGGAATGAAAAAAAAAAGGAATGAAAAAAAAAGAAAAAAAAGAAAGAAATAAAAAGTACAAAAATTTCAAAAAGAATATTGAAAGAAAAGAGGCTGTAATCACCCAAGGCAAAAAGAAGAATGAGAAAAGGAACTTGAGTGGAATTTCAATGTTTTGAAGTGTTTCATGCTCTTTTAGTTCCTAGGGTCTTTAGCCTAGTACCTTTGTATATCCTACCCTTAGCCAGGCCCCATTACAACCCATAAAAGACCTTTTGATGTTGCATGCATGTTTTCTGTGGGAACCATTTTGAGATGAAAATCAAATTCATGGGAAGTGCTCTTAAAAGTGAATTTGAGTGAAATGTTGATAACCTAGACAAACTGAGCGATTGAGTGAAACACTAAATGCCCTTATGAGGAAGGCGATTGTCTGAATTTGGTGATCTCCCTCGTGTGTGTAACTTGGATCCCTTGCTTAGATTACTGATTGTTTGAATGATGAAATTCTCAATTGTTTAGAATAATTGAATGTGGGGATTGCTTTGTTTGAAAGGGGGGGACATTGAAGAAAACTGTTTTGATGTATTACTTGAAATTTGTGCAAGGTTGATTGAATCTCTTAACCTTACCATGTCTTGAGTCTTTTTTATTTTTGAGTTGTAGTTTGCTTGGGGACAAGCAAAGTTTAAGTTTGGGGTATTTTGATAAGCCTTTGGCTCATCTAGTTTTATGGCTAGTATGACCAGGGTTTTGTGCTAATTATATCTCATTTTCACCCAAATTAGATTAGATTGTCCTCAAGCAAGATTTTGAGTCTCTAAAGTAGTTTTAGGTTAATTTAGCCAGTTTTGAGTCAAATAAAGCACTTATGGCTATTTTATTGTTTTCAGGTTAAGTTAGAAGTCAAGGGAATAAAGAAACAGAGGAAATTTCAAGTCTGGAGGTGTTCGCCTCGCGAGTGTCTTCTCACCTCGCGAACCTGAAAGCCAGCTGAATAGTAAAAATGTCATCCTCTCTGGTTCGCCCCACGAACAACACCTCGCCTCGCGACCTTGATAAGTGACTGTTCCAGAGAAATGCAACCCGTTCTGTGTCGCCTCGCGGATCCATGTCTCGCCTCGCGAGACTGAAGACCAGAAGCCATGACTCTTCCATTCCTCGCCACGCGAGCAGTACTTCACCCCGCGAGAAGACCAAATGTTGCAGACTCTTCATGATATTCGCCTCGCGAGTGAGGGTTCGCCTCGCGAATGGACTCAGTTTCTGAATACTATAAAAGGTTGTTCTAGGCAGATTGGAAAAACCTGGGATTCTCCATTGTTTTCTTTACTTATTTTCTGGTTGTGTGTTTTGTTTTTATGGAGAACTAAATTTCTTTGATTAGTCTGCTGTAATCGATTTCCACTACACTTGAGGTTCTTGTAATTCCTGTTTTGTATGCTTTTCCCTTTTCAATGATATGCTATATATTTCTGTTTGCTTAATTCAGGAGTGTATAGTGTTGTGTTGATTTATTTCGGTGATGTTATGTTCCTATATTTAATCGCGTTTGCTTAATTCGCGTGTGTTCAATTCGTGTTCGCTTAGTTCACGAAGGGCTTAACCCCGTTTGCTTAATTCGGGAATAGGAACATATATCTGTAGTAGTGGTTTCGCTTGTAAATCGTTGCTACAACCGGGAGGGGATTAGAATCTGCTTAGGGCTTGGAATTTACATGAACCGATGATAGTTGGGAAATCGAGAACAGTAGGCTAATCGCTTTAGTTTAATTGTTAATCTCTTAAACTGCTCTGTTTATTGCTTTGTTTTCCTTAATTGAATTTCAAACCAAACCCCCCCCCAAAAACTGATTTTTGTGATAAATAACAAGTCAAGAGTCCTTGTGAGACGATATCCGAGTTGTCGCCCTAAACTACATTTTTATAAAACCGCTCATTTTTTTTGGCGCGTGCGCGACACCGCGACCAACCGCCAACCGTCGCCGTCCGCCTTGCTGCCACCATCCGCCGTCGCGAGGAGCACCCTAGTCACCACCATGACTTCTTCTTCTTCCTTGAGTAAGTGAAAACCTCATCTATTTTGCTTAGATTCAAAAATCCCCAAATTGATTTTGAAATCCTAACTTTTCATCTTACTTTAATCATGAAATTGGTTCAGTTTTAGTGCAATTGGGACTTGTAATTAATGGTTTCTAAGGTTAATTTTATGATTCTCTATTTAAATCAAATTTTCCCCAAATTGCTCTTTGAACCCTAAACCCCAATTTGATTTTATTTGAAATCGATTGTGTTTTTATAATATTAACTATGTTTTATTCAAATTAGGACCTTTAATTTGAGATTTCTAAGTTCAATTTCATGTTTCTCGAGCCAAATCAAATGTTCCCCAATTTTAATTATGGATTCTTTTTACCCAAATCAATATTATTGAGAAATTGATTCTATTTACTGACTTAAATGTATGGTTTCTTTTGATTATATGTTTTGAGGATGAAAAATTGAATTGGTGAATTTGTTGGTTGTTATCATGCTTGGTTTGTGTCTCCGTGGTGTTGAACACGGCTATGCTTGCTTGATGGAGTAGATCGGCTCACTCTTGGAGCTAACGTGAGCATTAAGACGAGGATCCTTTACTTGTCTTCAAAGGTAAGGGGAGTTTGCCTAGGGATATTCAATAACTATATGCATGTGCGTATGGGTGTAATTGAGTGTTGTGAATATTATTGTGATATTTTAGCCAATACTCGAATAACTTGTTTACTTGAACTATTGTGGTTATTACTTGAAGTTGAACATTTCTTGCTTTAAAGTGTTATGAATTATATATATGTGACGAACTGTCATTAACTGTGATATTATTATTGTTAGGAATATATTACTGTTGATTGAAGTTTGAGAAGCCGGACTTGAGTCTGTGGCTCTGTGCCCAATGACTATAAGGATTAAAAACTTTAATAAGCCTTGAATAGAACTTTGAAAGTTTTGGGTTCACTTATAAAAGTTCCTTGTTTAAAGTGCTGATTTCAGAAGAATAAGATCTTGGTTTTTAGAAAAATGTTGAAGTGATTTTGAGTTGAAGGAAACTACATTTTTATGATCAAAAGTTTTGTACGAGAGAAAACCTTTTCGAACGGCGTGTTTTATGAAGGAAAGACCCTTTGAAAATATTTGACTTTATTCCATCAAGGATTTCAAAAGTAAACAAATTTCCAAATGTTTTATAAAAGACTTTGTAAAGGAAAAGATTTTCTCCTAAATGATTTAGAAACGTTCCGGTCACTTGGATAAGTGACTGAGGTTTTGTTTTGGTTTTTGATTTTCACTGAGCGAAAAGTAAGCACATGTGAAAGAGAATACTAGTTCGCGAGACGTCGCCTCTACTATTCAGTTGTATGCACGTGATCCGAGATCCGTGTCAATAATTATGGACCAAGGGTCCCAATCGTGATATTATGGGCTAGGAGTCCTGATTTTGGAATTGAGGACTGTGTGCCCTAATTTTGTTGTTATGGGCTAGGAGTCCTTATCATGTTGAAATAAAACATGGATAAAATTATAATTGTTTCTACGACCACAACCTCGGACTGCGGCATCGGTCTAAGGTGTTGTGATTGAGCACTCGGACTACGTGTCCTGTGTTATTGATTTTCAAGTAATGAAAATTGTGAATAGTCGTTAGCCTTGGGCTTCGACAACGAAAAAGAGTGAACACAAAGAAAAGTCTCGATAATGAAAAGTCTTTTATTCATATGCATTTCCCATTAGCAGGCGTGCTTGAGTTATCCGAATACCCGCTTAAGATGTGGTATTCGATGAGGTATACATCCGAATGGCCGTTATAAGGGATTCATGATGATGTTGATCCGGGCGCATGAGGCGACGTAGACAACTTGCCAAACGGGGCGTATGAGCCTGATCAGCTCTTTCTTTCTTAATGATAAAATGGTGTTGGTATCTCATGAGATTAAGTTTAGAGCTTGATGATTGAAGTGTGATCAGCCTCTGGTTCGACTAGTTTTATGACTAGTAAGACCACGGTTTTGTTCGAGTTTAATCTCGTTTTCGCCCAAATTAGACTTAATTGTCCTCAAGTAAACTTTTGAGTCTGTAAAGTAGTTTTAGGGTATTTTCATTGATTTTGAGTCAAATAAAGCATTCACTGCTAATTCATATTTTCAGGTTAACTCAGAGTCAATGGAATGAAGAAACAGAGGAGAATGCAATTCTGGAAATGCTCGCCCCGCGAGAGGCTACTCGCCTCGCGAGACTGAAGACCAGCCAGAGACAGCAGAATGTCATCCTTTCTGTCTCGCCCCGCGAATCACACCTCGCCACGCGAGCCTGAAGGCTGATTGTGCCAAGGGAATGCAACCATTTCTGTCTCGCCCCGCGAACCATGTCTCGCCTCGCGAGCCTGAGGATCAGAAGCCATCACGCCCAGGCCCTGATACTCATCACGGGCGTATTTGAAAAGACCCTTACTGTCTCGCCTCGCGAGAATCCGAATTCAAACTGGCGCCATTTTTAATATTCGCCTCGCGAGAGGCTTCTCGCCTCACGAGCGCGCGCAGTTTCTAAAAGTTATAAATAGCTATTTTAGGGCAGAACAGAGGGATCTTTTTGTTAATCCTTGTTTTACGAATTTCTCTGGTTGTATTACGTTTTTAATGGAGAACTAACTCCCTTGGTTTGATCTGCTGTGATTGGTTCCTATTGCCACTTGAGGTTCTATCAATTCCCAATTTGATTTGCTTTTCCCTTTCAATATTTTTTCTGTATGTTCTGTTTGCTTAATTCAGGATTGTATAGAATGGATATTGATTTTTTTCGATGATTGTATGTTTCTGTACTTAATCGCGTTTGCTTAATTCGCGAGTGTCCAATCGTGTTTGCTTAATTCACGAGTGCTTCACCCCGTTTGCTTAATTCGGGAATTAGGAACATACATCGCGTAGTGCCAGTTTCGCTTGTTAACTGTTGCTACAATCGAAAAGGGATTAGAATCTGCTTAGGGCTTGGAATTTCTATGAATCAATGATAGTGGGGGACCGAAAACAGTGGATTAATCGTCTTAATTATTGTTAATCACTTATTCCTTAATTGCATTGTTTTCTTTTAATTGAATCTTTCAATTTGAAACCCCTCCCCCCCCAAAAAAAACTGATTTTTCTACGAATAATAATCCAGGAGTCCTTGTGAGACGATACCCGAGTTGTCGCACCCTAACTGCATTTTTGTAAACCACTCGCTTTTTGACGCGTGCGCGACACCGCGTCAAAATTGGGGCCGTTGCCGGGGACCCTTGTTTGTTAGTTTCGCATTTTTCGTTTTTTTTTCTTTTTTTTTTCTGAATTAGTCTGGCTACTAGGTTTACTTGTTCTGACTTGTGTGATTTTGATCCTGAAATTGAAAGAACTTTGCACACACGTCGTAGAGAAATTCGGGCTAGCACTAGTGGTAATTCTGATTCTGAACCTGTTTTTGATAACATGGCTGACCAAAGAACATTAAGGCAGCTTGCTGCCCCTGATGTTAATTACAATGGTTTGTGTATTGAATATGCTGGTGTTGTTGCGCCCTTTGAGTTAAAATCCGGTTTGATACACTTGTTGCCAAGGTTTAGTGGTCTTGCAGGTGAGGATCCACATAAACATCTGAAGGAATTCCAGGTTGTTTTCTCTACACCTTTGAGACCTGAAGGAATAACTGAAGATCATATCAAGCTGAGAGCCTTCCCATTCTCACTTGAAGGTGCGGCGAAGGATTGTCTATATTACCTTGAACCGAATTCCGTTACAACCTGGAATGATCTGAAGAAAGTCTTCCTAGAGAGGTACTTCCCTGCCTCCAGAGCTGCATCAATCAGGAAGGAAATATGTGGCATCAGACAAGGCAATGAGTTGTTGGCCGAGTACTGGGAGAGATTCAAGAAGTTGGTGTCCAGTTGTCCTCAGCACCAGATTTCCGAGCAACTGCTCATTCAGTACTTTTATGAGGGATTGCTACCGATGGACAGGAATATTTTAGACGCTGCTAGTGGGGGAACACTTGTTGATAAGACCCCATCCGCCGCCAAGCAACTGATTGAGAACATGTCACTCAACTCCCAACAGTTCATAACTAGAAGCAATTCTGTTGAGACAAGGGGTGTGAATGAGATCCATGGTTCTTCCTCCAACAAGGCCCTTGAGACCAGACTTGATGAGCTCACTTCTTTGGTGAAGCAGTTGGCAATGGATAAGGTTCAACCAGCAAGGGTGTGTGGCATTTGCACTTATCCTGAGCACTTGACCGATGTATGTCCCATTCTGAAGGATGAGTAAGTCACTGATTTGCCTCAAGCATATACAGCCAACCTTTACCATCAAGGCAACAATCAGAACAGGTACAACAACATTCCTGACCTCTCCACTAATAAGTACCACCCCATCTGGAGGAATCATCCAAACCTTCGGTATGGGAACTCATCCACACAACAGCAGCTGATAGTACGACCACAGAATCCTCCCCAAGTGACCACCTCTGCACCTTCTGGACCTTCACTAGAGGACCTGATCAAGCAAATGGCTGAAAACAATCGCCAGTTTCAGCAGCAAGCAAATGCTAGTATCCAAACCTTGCACACACAGATTGGACAGATTGGACAATTTCAGCAGCGAACGGATGCTAGCATTCATACCTTACAGACACAGATTGGACAGCTTGCCACTTCGATGAATGCCATGCAGCAAGCTCAAGGATCGAACCAACTACCTGCACAGACAGTGGTGAATCCTAATGTTCCAAATCCTAATGTGAGTGCCATCTCTTTGAGATCCGGGAAAGTTGTAGAGGCAGCCCCTGAAAAGAATGAAGTTGTTGAGGTAACACCTGAGCCTCCTGCTGTTGTTGAAGCTGAGAAAGAGTATGTGCCACCGATCCCCTTCCCGCAAAGAGTGCTGAAAAATAAGAAGATTGATGGGGAAGACAAGGAGAGGGAGATTCTAGATGTGTTCAGAAAAGTGGCAGTAAACATTCCACTCCTTGATGTGATCAAGCAGGTTCCGAAGTACGCAAAATTTCTGAAGGATTTGTGCACACACAAGAGGAGGTTAAAGGGTAATGAGAGAGTCAACTTAGGGTGAAATGTTTCAGCCCTCATTCAACCTAAGCTTGCACCTGAAAGGGTTACGGTTTCAGCCCTCACTCAGGCACTGCCACAGAAGTGCAAGGATCCGGGAACGTTTGCTATTCCATGCACCATTGGGGACAGTAAATTCGACAACTGCATGTTGGATTTGGGAGCTTCTATTAATGTCATGCCCACTTCTGTCTTCAACAACCTTGATCTTGGTCCTTTGCAACATACAAGTCTTACTATTCAGTTGGCAAACAGGACCAATGCTCGCCCCTTTGGAGTGGTAGAAGATGTGTTGGTACAGGTTAATTATTTGATCTTCCCTGCTGATTTTTACATCCTGGACATGGCAGGGGAAACAGATTCTAGTAGATCACCAATCATTCTGGGCAGGCCGTTCATGAAGACGGCGAAGACAAAGATTGATGTTCACGATGGAACCATGTCCAGGGAGTTTGGTGACATTGTGGCAAAGTTCAACATTTTCGATGCTATGAAGCACCCTTTGGAAGAGCACTCTGTTTTTCAAATAGATATGCTCTCTGATATTGTTGATGAAACTTATGATGATTTGGTTGCAGCTGCTGATTTCCCATCCATTTATGGTTTTGATGATGTATACTCATGTGCTGATTGCACTCACACTGACCCGTGTGCTGTTTGTTCTGGGATTGACGCTGCCATGTGGGGTGATAATGTAGAGGAAGCCATTTGTTCAGCTGAAGTTCTTGACAGCCCGTCTGTCCCAAACATACCATCTATTGAGCAGCCACCCTCCTTAGAGCTCAAGCCACTTCCTGGAAATATGAAGTATGCTTACTTAGAGAGGAATGAAAAAATTCCAGTTATAATTTCCTCTAACCTTGATTCTGATCTGGAAACTAAGTTCTTGGAGGTTCTGAAGAAGCACAAGAAGGCGATTGGGTGGACCTTGGCCGACATACCAGGTATTAGCCCCTCCAGGTGTATGCATTGGATTCAGTTGGAGGATGGGGCTAAACCAGTTAGGCAACCCCAAAGGCGACTCAATCCCTTGATTCTTGATATCGTGAAGAAGGAGGTAACAAAACTCTTGCATGCGGGTATCATATATCCTATCTCTGACAGTAATTGGGTGAGCCCAGTGCAAGTTGTGCCCAAGAAGTCTGGACTCAGTGGTGAAAAATGAGAATAATGAACTTGTCCCCACTAAAGTTTAGAATAGCTGGAGAGTCTGCATTGACTACCGGAGGTTGAACCAGGCAACTAGAAAGGATCACTTTCCTTTGCCGTTCATTGATCAGATACTTGAACGACTAGCAGGTAAATCACATTACTGTTTTCTTGATGGTTTTTCAGGTTACTTCCAGATCCACATTGCACCAGAGGATCAGGAGAAAACAACCTTCACGTGCTCCTTTGGCACGTTTGCTTACAGGAGGATGCCATTTGGTCTTTGCAATGCTCCGGGCACATTCCAGAGATGCATGATTAGCATTTTTACTGAATATATTGAAAATTGCATGGAAGTGTTCATGGATGATTTCACTGTTTATGGCTCCTCATTTGATGCATGCTTGCATAGTCTGAATCTGGTTTTAGAAAGATGCATTGAAACTAACCTTGTTTTGAACTATGAAAAATGTCATTTTATGGTTGAACAGGGGATTGTTTTGGGGCATATTATTTCTGAAAGGGGTATTTCGGTAGATCCTGCTAAGATTGATGTGATTTCTACACTGCCTTACCCATCTTGCGTTCGCGAGATTCGTTCTTTTCTTGGTCATGCAGGTTTTTACAGGCACTTCATAAAGGATTTCAGCAAGATAACTCTTCCGCTATCCAACTTGTTGAAAAATGATGCCGTTTTCAACTTTGATGACAACTGCAAAAAGGCATTTGACTTCCTAAAGAAAGCTTTGACCTCTACCCCCATCATCCAGCCCCCTGACTGGACCCTCCCTTTCGAGCTCATGTGTGACGCTTCTAACTATGCTGTGGGGGCGGTCCTTGCACAGAGGGTGGGCAAGGTTGCCCATGTGATCTATTATGCTTCTAGGACTTTAAATGCTGCACAGGCTAATTACACCACTACTAAAAAGGAACTTCTAGCTATTGTTTTTGCTCTTGATAAATTTAGATCATATTTGCTAGGTTCCAAGGTTGTTGTTTTCACTGACCATGCAGCTTTGAAGTACTTGTTGAAGAAACCAGAAGCAAAACCGAGATTGATTCGGTGGATGTTGTTGCTCCAAGAATTTAATGTGGAGATTAAGGACAAGAGTGGAGCTGAGAAGTTGGTGGCTGATCACTTGAGCAGAATAGAAAGGGATGAAAATCCTTCTCCCATCCAGGATGACTTTCCTGATGAGCAGCTTTTCTGATTACATGGGGTAACTCCTTGGTTTCTTGATATTGTTAACTATCTTGTTCTTTGGTGTTTTTCCTGCAGGTGCAACTAGGTCGCAAGTCCACAAACTCAAGAGTGACGCCAAGTACTATGTTTGGGATGATCCATTTCTTTGGAAATTTTGCAGTGATCAGGTAATTAGGAGATGTGTCCCCGACTATGAGATTGAGTCTATTTTGCACTTTTCTCATGCTTCTCAAGTAGGGGGACACTTTGGGCCACAAAGGACTGCAAGGAAAGTCCTAGACTCAGGTTTTTATTGGCCCACCATTTTTAGAGATGCTTATGAGGTTTACCGGACTTGTAAATAATGTCAGACAGCAGGTACAGCCATCACTCGTAAGAGTGAAATGCCTCAGCAGCCCATGCTTTTCTGTGAGGTATTCGATGTGTGGGGAATCGACTTTATGGGTCCTTTCCCTGCATCTTTTGGTTTTCTCTATATCTTACTGGCTGTTGACTATGTTTCAAAGTGGGTGGAAGCTATCCCCACTAGGACTAATGATTCTAGAGTTGTTGCAAATTTTGTCAGGTCCAATATTTTTTGCAGGTTCGGCATACCTCACGCTATCATCAGTGACCAAGGCACTCATTTCTGCAACCGCACCATGGAAGCTTTACTCCGGAAGTATGGAGTTGTGCACAGGGTCTCTACTGCGTACCATCCCCAGACTAATGGGCAGGCTGAGATCTCCAACAGAGAGATCAAACAGATCTTAGAGAAAGTGGTGCAGTCAAATAGGAAGGATTGGAGCCGCCGTCTAGAAGACGCATTTTGGGCTCAAAGAACAGCTTTCAAGACACCAATAGGGATGTCTCCCTATAGACTCGTGTTCGGTAAGGCGTGTCATCTTCCTGTAGAGATTGAGCACCGCGCTTATTGGGCGGTCAAAAGCTGTAATTTGGAAATGCAAAAAACTGGCATTGAAAGAAAACTCCAATTACAGCAGCTTGAAGAGCTGAGGCTGGAAGCCAATGAAAGCTCTCGGATTTATAAAGAGAAAACTAAGCACTTTCATGATAGAATGATTTCTAGGAAAGAATTCTCTGTGGGCCAACGGGTTTTATTGTTTAACTCCCGCCTAAAAGTGATGGCTGGGAAACTTCGATCCAAGTGGATTGGCCCATTTATTATTACTGATGTTTTCCCTCATGGTTCAGTTGAAATAAAAAGTGTAGGTAGCAACAAGGTTTTCAAGGTTAACGGGCAGCGCTTGAAGCCATTCCATGAGAGCTCGGTGCCTGAAGATGCTACTGTTGAGGAGCTCTCCTTGGGAGAGCCCACCTACACTACACCTTGATCAGGGAGCACCTTCTCCTTTACCTCACTCTGATTTTATATTTATGTTCTTTCATTGAGGACAATGCATGTTTTAAGTGTGGGTGAGGGAACCAATTGTTTGTTTTTGTTTTGTTTTCCTTTAGCTCTTGAATAATTTGAGAAGATCGAGAGTTTGTGTGTGAGTGTTGTGTCGGCAAGCTTGGTGGATTCTATTGAATTTGCATAGATAGATTGCATGATATATGTTGGCTTGATGATTTCCCCCCCTAGGTCTTGAAAATTGAAAATTGACCCCCATGTGAAAAATTGAAAATTGAACTTTGAGTTATTTTGTCGTGATTGCATGATTTATGATAAGTTTGGGGTGAAGGGATGCACACACTAGGGATTGAATCTCGGTCAAACAATTTGCGATTAATGTCCAGGTGAGGATTTGAGCCTCCAACACGTTTTTAACTGTGTGAATCACTTTTGAGTTGCACTTTCCCGAATTTGCTTGAGTCTCTTCATGGTTTGCATGCTTATGTGTTGCATCAGATGATTTAGGCAATTTTCTTTGAAATAACTACTTGGCCTGAAAGAACCATCCCTAATTCATGTTCCCTAGTTAGCCCCTTTGAGCCTAATTGGCCTATTGTTTCATGATGACCCTATGTTACAAGCCGAAAAATCTGGAAAAACCATGTCAACCCAATCTTAGGATTAGGAGAGCATGGAAGCTTAACAAGACAAAGGTTGCAAGAAACTAAGTTTGGGGTGGCTACAAGGTTTGATATGTCATTCTGGGTTGAGAAAAAGAAAAATAAAGGTTGAAGCCAAAGGCAAAAAGAAAGAAAAAATAGAAAAGAAGAAAAAAACAAAAATGTCAAAAAGGGTATTAGAAGAAAAGGGCTGTAGTCACCCAAGGCAAGAAGAAAATGGAAAAAGGAATTTGAGTGGAAATTCAATGCGTCAAAATGTTCATGCTCTCTTAATTCCTAGGGATGTAAAGCCTACTTCCTTTGAATTATCCTACCTTATCCAGGCCCCATTACAACCTTTAAAAGACCTTTTGATGTTGCATGCATGTTTTCGTGGGAACCTTGTTTGAGATGAAAATCAAATTCATGGGAAGTGTTCTTGAATGTGAAATTGAGTGAAATGTTGATAGCCTAGACAAATTGAGCGAATGAGTGAAATATTAAATGCCCTTGTGAGGAAGACAATTGTTTGAAATTGGTGATCTCCCTTTTGTATGTAACTTGGATCCTCAACTTAGATTAATGATTGCATGAATGATGGAATTCTCAATTGTTTAAAGTAAATGAATGTGGGGGTTATACTGTTGCAAAGGGGGGAAACATTTAAGGAATTTTGTTTTGTTAAAGTTGCATGAAATTTGTGCGAATTTGATTGAATCTTTTAAGCTTGCCAAGTTTGAGTCTTTTTGAGTTTTAGTTTGCTTGGGGACAAGCAAAGTTTAAGTTTGGGGTATTTTGACCAGCCTCTGGCTCGACTAGTTTTATGACTAGTAAGATGGTCGCGCTGTCGCGCACGCGCCAAAAAGCGAGCGTTTTATAAAAATGTAGTTATAGGGAGCGACAACTCGGATATCGTCTCACAAGGACTCTTGGGTTGTTGTTATTAACACAAAATCAGTTTTGGGGGGTTTGGATTATGGAAGTAAATAAGGAAAACAGAGCAAAAACGGAACAATAAAACAGAGCAGTTTAAAAGACAAATAAGCTAAAGCGATTAACCTACTGTTCTCGGGTTCCCACTATCATTGGTTCATGTAAATTCCAAGCCCTAAGCAGATTCTAATCCCCTTTCGGTTGTAGCAACAATTAACAAACGAAATCGCTACTACAGATATATGTTCCTATTCCCGAATTAAACAAACGGGGTGAAGCCCTCATGAACTAAACGAACATGAACGAACATTAAACAAATGCGATTAAGTGTAGGAACATAACATCACCGAAATGAATCAACACAACACTATACACTCCTGAATTTAACAAACAGAAACATATAGCATAGCATTGAAAAGAGAAAAGCAAATAAAACAGGAATTACAAAACCTCAAGTGTGGTAATGGAAACCAATTGCAGTAGATTAATCCTAGGAGACTAGCTCTCCATTCCTAATTTCGCAGCTATCTAAACTAAAAAGAAAACAAAAGATTAAAAAAGATCCTTCATCAGTTCTGCCTAAAAGACTTATATACAGCTTCTGGGTTCCGCTGGTTCGCGAGGTGAACACTATCTCGCGACGCGAATATTATGAACAGTCTGCAACGTTTGATCTTCTCGCGAGGCGAAGTACGGATCGCGTAGCGAGGAATGGAAAAGTCATGGCTTCTGGTCTTCAGTCTCGCGAGGCGAGTCAAGTATTCGCGGGGCGAGACAGAAAGGATTGAAAATTCTGGAACAGTCACGCTTCAGGTTCGCGAGGCGAATGCCTTCTCGCGGGGTGAAAGATCCAGAATTATTTCACTTTATTAACCTGAAAACAAGAAATAGCATAAGTGCTTTATTTGACTCTAAATCAACTAAATTAACCTAAAAATACTTAAACGACTCAAAATGCTGCTTAGAGACAATCAAGTCTAATTTGGCTGAAAATGAGATAAAATCAGCACAAAACCACGGTCATACTAGTCATAAAACTAGATGAGCCAGCGGCTTATCAAAATACCCCAAACTTAAACTTTGCTTGTCCCCAAGCAAACTAAAACTCAAAAACTTAAAAAGACTCAAGACATGGCAAGCTTAAGGGATTCAATCAACTTTGCACAGATTTCATGCAATTCATCAAAACAATTTTCTTCAATGTTCCCCCCTTTCAAACAAAGCAATCCCCACAATCATTTATTCTAAACATTTGAGAATTTCATCATTCAAACAATCAGTAATCTAAGCAAGGGATCCAAGTTACACACAAGAGGGAGATCACCAAATTCAAACAATTGCCTTCCTCACAAGGGTATTTAGCATTTCACTCAATCGCTCAGTTTTTGTCAGGCTAACAACATTTCACTCAATTTCACTTTCAAGAACACTTCCCATGAATTTGATTTTCATCTCAAAATGATTCCCACAGAAAACATGCATGCAACATCAAAAGGTCTTTTATGGTTGTAATGGGGCCTGGCTAAGGGTAGGATGTATAAAGGAACTAGGCTGAAGACCCTAGGAACTAAGAGAGCATGAAACACTTCAAAACATTTTGAATTTCCAGTCAAGTTCCTTTTTCCATTTTTCTTTATGCTTTGGGTGACTACAGTCATTCCTTCTAATACTTTTATTTTTATCATTTTTTCACTTTTCTTTTCTTTTTCTTTTTTGTTTTTATTTTCTTTTTCTTTTTTGTTTTTCTTTTCTTTTCTTTTGGCCTTTGGCTCCAACCTTTTTATTATATTTTTTTTCTTTTTCTCAATCCCAAACAACACATTACACCTTGTAGCCACCCCAAACTTAGTTTCTTGCAACCATTCTCTTGCTAAGATTCCATGCTCTCCTAATCCTAAGATCGGTTTAACATGGTTTTCTCCAGATTTTAGGCTCATAACATATGGTCAACAAGAATTAACAATAGGCTAATCAGGCTCAATGGGCTAACTAAGGAACATGCATTAGGGATGGTTATTTTAGGCTAAGTAGTTATTTACAAAGAAAATGCCTAAATCATTTGAAGCAAACACATAAACATGCAAACCATAAAGAGATTCAAGCAAATTCAGGAAAGTGCAACTTAAAAGTGATTTCACACAGTTTAAAACATGTTGGAGGCTCAAATCCTCACCTGGACATTTTTGCAAATTGTTTGACAGAGATTCTATCCCTAGTGTGTGCTTCCTATCACCCCCAAACTTATCATAAATCATGCAATCATAACAAAATATCTCACAGTTCAGTTTTCAATTTTTCAAGTGGGGATCAATATTTCAATTTTCAAAACTTAGGGGGAAAATATCCACAGTCAAAACATATCATGCAATCAATCTATGCAAAATCAATCAATATCAATCAAGCTTGCCGACACAAGACTCAACACAACTCCTGAGCTTCTCAAATTATTTAGGAGCTGAAAGAAAAACAAAACTAAACAAAGCAAGGGAAAAAAAATTAAAAAGGAGAGGGTTTAGAGAAACTCATTGAGGTGGTTCCACCGGGATCCCACTGTCTGTGATACAGTGGCCACGGAATGCTCAAAGTACGATATGATCCTCCCGGATCCCATGGCTTGTAGCATAATGCCCACGTGGTAGACAAAGGATGGAAGCTCATTCCATGGTTCCCTAACTTGCAGCCTTTATATGGGAGTGAGTGCTTGACAGTTACGGTGACTCCGCCAAGTGCGGCGGACTTCTCACTCCCTCTTGGGTCACAGTTGACCTCTTTCTCAATAAAATCCTCCCAATAAAATCGGGGTTCAACCTCTTGGACTGGCCATGGTGCAAAATCCAGAGGCTTGAACTCCATCACCGGTGGTTCCACAGGGGGAGGTGGCAGATAGGTAGGGAGTGTTACTGGTGCTGCTTCATCTTCTGCATGATCTTCATTCACTGTGCTAACAAATCCATCACCTGCTAAACCTACAGAAATCTCAGCACACACCACACAAAGGTTAGTGTTAGTAGAGTCAGTACATATAGTATAATAAACTGAATCAGTAAAGGCTAGAATGTTTGGAAATTCAGCACACAGTTCATCCACCACATCACTTTCAACACATGCATATGAATTAGTTGAATCATCTACTTCCAAAGGTTCTTCATTATCCTCAGGCATGGTGAAGCAGATGTCCTCCTGATCCTCATTTTCTTCATTATCCTATTCCATATGGATGTTTGGCTCTTCATACCTTTCAAAACATGCTATACACGAAGCAAATTCATTACAATCAGCACATGCAGTATAATAGATAGAATCAGGGGAAGAGTGAATATCTGGAGATTCAACACACAGTTCATCAACAGAAGTATTATCAAAATCATCCTCAGAAGTATTGTCAGGAATAACTACTTGTGAATCTGTATGTTCTTCAAGGGGATGTGGAGTTTGCAGTGTAGTCCCGCTGACTTGCTGAAGAGTATTAATGCTAGCATCTGTTTGCTGCTGAAACTGTGTCTGTAAGGCCTGCAACTGTCCAATTTGCTGCTGAAAAAGTGTAGCCATATGTGTAGTCAATTGTGAAGTCATTTGCTTGAACATGTCCTCTAGGGAAGGTTCGGAAGGTGCAGAGGTGGTCACTTGGCTGGGGTGGTACTCATCAGTGGAAGGGTGAAGAATGTTGTGCCTGTTCTGATTGTTGCATTTATCTCCACCATGTTGGCTATGATAGAAAGGTTGCTCCTCATTCACTCCACTCATGTCACAACTACTGCTAAACTCATAACTTCCAGCAAAGTCAGGATAATATATGCATGGTGGTGGGTTACTAAAATCAGGATAATACATGCATGGTTGCTCATAATAAACATTAGGCACATAATTTTGCATATAGTTATCCATGGGAAGCACTAAGATTCACAACCAGACAAAGCAGACAAAACTAATTCAGCAAAGAGAGTTTTTTTAACTGTTAATAACAACAAGAGTCCCCGGCAACGGCGCCAATTTTTTTGGTCGCGCTGTCGCGCATGCGCCAAAAAGCGAGCGTTTTATAAAAATGTAGTTATAGGGAGCGACAACTCGGATATCGTCTCACAAGGACTCTTGGGTTGTTGTTATTAACACAAAATCAGTTTTGGGGGGTTTGGATTATGGAAGTAAATAAGGAAAACAGAGCAAAAACGGAACAATAAAACAGAGCAGTTTAAAAGACAAATAAGCTAAAGCGATTAACCTACTGTTCTCGGGTTCCCACTATCATTGGTTCATGTAAATTCCAAGCCCTAAGCAGATTCTAATCCCCTTTCGGTTGTAGCAACAATTAACAAACGAAATCGCTACTACAGATATATGTTCCTATTCCCGAATTAAACAAACGGGGTGAAGCCCTCATGAACTAAACGAACATGAACGAACACACGCGAATTAAACAAACGCGATTAAGTATAGGAACATAACATCACCGAAATGAATCAACACAACACTATACACTCCTGAATTTAACAAACAAAAACATATAACATAGCATTGAAAAGAGAAAAGCAAATAAAACAGGAATTACAAAACCTCAAGTGTGGTAATGGAAACCAATTGCAGTAGATTAATCCTAGGAGACTAGCTCTCCATTCCTAATTTCGCAGCTATCTAAACTAAAAAGAAAACAAAAGATTAAAAAAGATCCTTCATCAGTTCTGCCTAAAAGACTTATATACAGCTTCTGGGTTCCGCTGGTTCGCGAGGCGAACACTATCTCGCGACGCGAATATTATGAACAGTCTGCAACGTTTGATCTTCTCGCGAGGCGAAGTACGGCTCGCGTGGCGAGGAATGGAAAAGTCATGGCTTCTGGTCTTCAGTCTCGCGAGGCGAGTCAAGTATTCGCGGGGCGAGACAGAAAGGATTGAAAATTCTGGAACAGTCACGCTTCAGGTTCGCGAGGCAAATGCCTTCTCGCGGGGCGAAAGATCCAGAATTATTTCACTTTATTAACCTGAAAACAAGAAATAGCATAAGTGCTTTATTTGACTCTAAATCAACTAAATTAACCTAAAAATACTTAAACGACTCAAAATGCTGCTTAGAGACAATCAAGTCTAATTTGGGCGAAAATGAGATAAAATCAGCACAAAACCACGGTCATACTAGTCATAAAACTAGATGAGCCAGCGGCTTATTATAAGACCACAGTTTTGTTCGAGTTTAATCTCATTTTCGCCCAAATTAGACTTAATTGTCCTCAAGCAAACTTTTGAGTCTGTAAAGTAGTTTTAGGATATTTTCATTGATTTTGAGTCAAATAAAGCATTCGCTGCTAATTCATATTTTTAGGTTAACTCAGAGTCAAGGGAATGAAGAAACAGAGGAGAATGCAATTCTGGAAATGCTCGCCCCTCGAGAGGCTACTCGCCTCGCGAGACTGAAGACCAGCCAGAGACAGCAGAATGTCATCCTTTCTGTCTCGCCCCGCGAATCACACCTCGCCACGCGAGTCTGAAGCCTGACTGTGCCAAGAGAATGCAACCATTTCTGTCTCGCCCCGCGAACCATGTCTCGCCTCGCGAGCCTGAGGATCAGAAGCCATCACGCCCAGGCCCTGATACTTATCATGGGCGTATTTGAAAATACCCTTACTGTCTCGCCTAGCGAGAATGCGAATTCAAACTGGCACCATTTTTAATATTCGCCTCGCGAGCGCGCGCAGTTTCTGAAAGTTATAAATAGCTGTTTTAGGGCAGAACAGAGGGATCTTTTTGCTAATCCTTGTTTTACGAATTTCTCTGGTTGTATTACGTTTTTAATGGAGAACTAACTCCCTTGGATTGATCTGCTGTGATTGGATCCCATTGCCACTTGAGGTTCTATCAATTCCCAATTTAATTTGCTTTTCCCTTTCAATATTTTTTCTGTATGTTCTGTTTGCTTAATTCAGGATTGTATAGAATGGATATTGATTTGTTTCGATGATTGTATGTTTCTGTACTTAATCGCGTTTGCTTAATTCGCGAGTGTCCAATCGTGTTTGCTTAATTCACGGGTGCTTCACCCCGTTTGCTTAATTCGGGAATTAGGAACATACATCGCGTAGTTCCAGTTTCGCTTGTTAACTGTTGCTACAATCGAAAAGGGATTAGAATCTGCTTAGGGCTTGGAATTTATATGAATCAATGATAGTGGGGGACCGAAAACAGTAGATCAATCATCTTAATTATTGTTAATCACTTATTCCTTAATTGCATTGTTTTCTTTTAATTGAATCTTTCAATTTGAACACACCCCCCCACCCCACCCCCCCCCCCCCCCCCAAAAAAAACTCATTTTTCTGCGAATAATAATCCAAGAGTCCTTGTGAGACGATACCCGAGTTGTCGCACCCTAACTGCATTTTTGTAAACCGCTCGCTTTTTGACGCGTGCGCGACAGCGCGTCAAAGTGTCATGCATTCTCTTTATAAAACTGATTGATTCGGGCATGAGACCCAGTGATACGACACTAGTCATTTTATCTCTGTATAATAATTAAATGTTAATGTGCTGAGGTGATGTATGTATCGTGTATATGGTTGTTGTGTGATATATCCATTTGTCGGTATCTCACCCTTATAGATATATTAGGTTTCTTCTGGTTCGCTATTGTACCCTGGGTACTTTAGTACAGATGGTGCAAAGGAGTCTCCCTAAGTCACTCAGAGACTTAGATCTGGTTGTTTGATGAAGTACTTGATCGTGGAATGACCACGTGAGTTTTCCTCAGGAATAACTTTTAGAATGACCAACTTAGGGTTTGAGGCTTAGATTATTTTGATAGTATGTATGAGTATGGCTCAGAGAGCCTTTATTTTAAAATGGAATGTTTATGGCTCGGAGAGCATATCTTTTGAATGAAAACCTAAGCTGTTCCTTTTGGTCTTGTACAGCTTATTGACATAACTATTTTTTTAGCATATTACTGTCTGGTTGTATTTGGTGTAACTAGAATTCTGAAATGAAAATATAATTATTTTAGCAGGTGTTCTTTTACCTGGGATGTCTGAATTACAGAGGAGACTCTGTCGAAATTTTCGTAAAAATACTAACTTTTATTCAAGTATATCTTTAAATTAAATAGGCTTGCCATGTTACGATTGTCATTTGTAAGTGCATTCAAATATGATGATAATTTATAATCAATTGTATGATATTATTTGTTAGGATTTAATTGATATATATTGACAGTGTAAAGTTTTTTTACACCGTCAACCAATCAGAAATTGATATATCATGATAAATGCTTTACTCTTATCCTAACCACCTTAAAAGTCATCAATTTCATGATTTCTGATTGGTTGTCAGTGTAAAAATCTTCACACTGACAGTGCATACAAATTAAACTCTATTTTTTAATCGAATAATGTTGTTTTTTTCTTATAATATTTAAATTAAATGGAGATTTGAATCAATTAATATACAGATATGATATGATATGCATACGATTTTGAAATTTTGAATTATCAAGTTTCTCGTGGATTTCATGGTATTTTTAAATTTAGAAAAAATATATAAAAATAAATGAAAGGAAAAATAATTTATTATAAATGATAAATGATAAATATCCATAATCACTTTAAATATAAATCACAAAATCAACTTAAGATATATAATTTGAATTTGAAATATATGTTTTTAATGTATTGAATGTCTTTCCTTATTATGCCTTTTTATTATAATAGAGTAATAAATTTTTATTTTTAATGCAATAAAATATTTCCTTTTAATATACCAAAAAAAGAATATTTCTATTTGAGGTCCAATTAAATATTCGCCTACTCATTCCTTAGTTTATGCTTTGATCGACACATAGGATTCTGATGAGGTGGCGGCGTTATTGAGTGACACGTGTAAGAAAATTTCCTGCATACATTTTCTTATGTATATATTATAGATTCCTTCATTCTTCCATTCCTTATTTCTTCAATCATTTGAAGTTAATACGCAGTCTTTCTTAGAGCATCTCCGATGCTAGAACCCAATTTGGGTTCTTATGTCTCTTTTAGTGGGACCTACAATGTCATTTATGATTTAAGAACCTCCATTAATTTTTACTCCAATGGTAGAACTCAACTTGGGTTCTTAACTTATTTTTCCTCTCATCTTTTGATTGGTTCTAAAGGAATAAAATATTTATTTAATTATAAGAACTGAGTTCTTATAGAAGAACTGTTCTTATAGAAGAACTCAACCCCTCCATCTCCAATGGTAGTTCAATGTAAGAACCGTTCTTAGTTCTAAGAACTCAGCCTAAGAACTTGCGTTGGAGATGCTCTCTGTTATTTAGTCTACTCTTTGAGTGTTTTACCAAAAATATTTGCGAGATGTATTAAATACACAAACATTTTACTATTCTTTTAGTTGTTGAACCTGAAGAGGCTATGTGAACAAATAATACTTGTATAAGAGTGAGTCTGAAGAAGCTAGGTGTGCAAAGAATACTTGTACTGTAATATGATCGGTTATAGTGGAGAAAACTTGGCGCTGTCAAGGATTGGACGTAGCCCTATTGGTTTTGGGGTGAACCTGGATAAATCTCTTGAGTGATATGTTTTTCTAACAATAGGTTAAATATGTGAATATAAAAATATTTTAAGTTGTTTTATGTTTGTGTGTGCTGTTTAAAATATTAGACAAGTCACTCGTTTGATAATCTGTTTCACCCGTCTGCCTACTCTGCATGCAAAAAGGATTTTCTAAGTTTGGAAAAAGTTTGATAATCACAATTAAACCCCTGTGTTTACTTTGGTTATTTCATTTGTTTCTTTGTTACAAATACTAGTGCAGTGACCTGTGCTGTGCACGGGATATATGTTAGCTTTCAGATGTTTCTATAAAATATTTTTAATTTTTACCACATAAGAATTTTGTAAAATTTTGTATTAGGAATTTTCTATGAAAGATTAATTATTTCAATTAAAATATAAAGTACAACACTTTTTAAATTATTAATTACCACTGTGCATTATAAATAGTTGGTTAAATATTTAGTTAATTATCATCTTTAAATAGAATATAAAATATATGTGAAAAATAAAAATAAATTATGGACGCGGTAGAAAAATAATTTATATGATTGTTGTGAAATAATATTTCTACCAAATTAAAGTGAGAGTTGCTGGTACAAACAAAAACATAAAACAACAAATATATTTAGAGGATATAAATTAGCACTTTTTTTCCCACTATCTCTATATTGTACTTTTCTCAACATTTAATACTATATACGTCTTTTGCTTCTCCTTGGTTCACCCTAATCATATCCAGCACATATTTATTTGTTAATCTACAAAGCTGATTGAATTTTAAAATAAAAAAAAAAATCCATAAGAGTGTTTGCAATAGATCATGAATATATTCATCCACATGCTCGAAGGGTTGTGGCAAAATAAAAAATTGAACAATAGTTAAGTCATACATCAAATATGTATCTCAAATAGAATACAATCTTTTGTTGGAAAGTACGATAGGTTTATTCTTTTCCCTTCAATTTCTTTCTCTGACTGATTCAACGTGCATGGCTGTCCTCAACTACATATGAACTTTAAATTCTTTAATCTTTTCATGTAGATTTTTGTGAATATCATCCTTGCATTTTCCCTTAATCTCAAACTGTTTGTCAAATTTTAAATATCTCATCACGAGCCAAAAATAAAATGATTAGATATTCCATTCTCGTTGCCATATGTCAGCTAAAGTACATGAGCATATTAGATCTTTCTCACAATAACCTTCCCGGGCAGATATCTTCATGCTTGAGTGATGTATCATGGGGACTTTGGATCCATTAGATCTTGCATCCTTAAGAGTTCCTATAAAAAGATATATGATTCACAAATTATGTAGTATCTGATAATGATGATACAGGACCATGAACTCATAAAACAACTCAAAAAAAAGTAAAAAACCATAGATACCAGTAAACCATTTGAAAAGCATCGTATACTCACACATCTGAAAAAATATGGAAGATGAGAAAACGGAAAAATAAACCATTTGCACCGAACCTACTAATACATATTCTTTGTGACAACTAAACCATTTCCCAAGGACCTACTAATACTTGTCACTCCAATTTCTCTGAATCCGCCGACCCAATCCTCAATCGTGTTTGCACCGCTTCCTCCAAACCCTGCCGATCCAAGATCGTTAGATCCCAACTTTCTATGAATTTTCTTTCCATATAAATGATATGATTCTATTTGATTATTTCTTGGTGTTACATGCATTCCCACAATTTAAGAAAACCCAAATGAGAAAACAATCAAAATAGTATCTCTATTTCAAATAAAGAAAAAGATAGAACACAAGAAATACTAAAATAAAATTTAAAAAAATACAAAGAAGGAGAAAGAAGAATGATAAACCATTCAAACAAAACTCAATGGCAATCAATAATCTTTTCAATAGAGATAAAAAAAAAGGCAGAGGTACCTTAGAGAGGGAGGGGCGAAAAGGAGCATGGCAGAGAGTGTTGCCCACGGGTCACCCCGGACAAATGCAGCATGGATAGCTATGTAGCGGCGTGTTGCACAAATTCAAAAGCTTCAACAAATGCAGGGGAAAGATTTGAATGGTGGAAGTATGGAGGAACATTAAGGAAAAATAATGCTGATAAAGTTTAATACACATACATATGCACAGGTATTTGTGTGAAGAATGAACTACTTAATCCTTGAGGTACAAATTGTTCAAGGCAATTGCTTCTTCCAGAGTCTGAGCATAAAAGTAGCTAATTTCAATAAGAATCTAAACTGCAAAATAAATAAAACCAATACTTTTATACAATCGCAATACTGCAAAAATCGCTATGTTGAATTCTCCTCATTTTTAAATTCTCAAACACGTCATGTTCATTTTTTAGAATCAACCGAAGAATCACAAACAAATAAGAATCAAATATGATTATCAAAATCAATCAGATTAATATAAATCAAGCATAAATATATAAATATATATACACCAGCAATAGACAACATAGAACAAAGCAAATGCAGTAAAAAGAAAATAAATACATATTATTGAAGACTAGAAAACTCACCTGCTTTGAAGCAACAACTTGAAGCTCAAAGCTGCCAACCCTAATATAGGAACTTGCATAAAAGCAAAAATATATGGGTTAAGGCGATGGAACCCAACCTGAAAAGCATAAAGGTTATGAATTTTGGTAGCAATACAGATCTCTACCCATAGCAGTACTGCATCCAAAATCAGTTTCTGATATTGCGGTCACCATAAAGTAAATCTAGAACAATATGGAAGAAAGCAGAAGCAAAAAACTGGAGTTAGCCATCATCACCCATTAAGTTGTACAATTTTGAAAAAAAATGGAAGATGAGATAACAGATGACAAAACCATTCAGCTTATGTTGTAGTAGTACCTTCGTTTTGGTTAGCAAATCAATGACAGTCTCTTCTACGGTAGCCTCCAAAGTCTTCTAAATGAACTCAATATGCTTGGTTCTCTTCACATGCAAATCACTCTCCTACATGATTAAATAGTGACATGATTGAGAATCCAAGATATACACATTACTTCAAATTTTCTTTTACAGATATGTCACAAGTTAGCTCAATTTTGAAAGGAAAGATAATTGTAAAGAACTTAACTCCAATCAACATAAAAAAAACTGTTGTAAAAATTTCGTTGCAGGATAAGAAAGAATGCAGTTTGGAGGAAGCATGGAGCTTGAAAATAGTTTTGATCATGTTCTTCTCACTTCTCCATAACTGGGAATTATCTCATAAGAGATACCAAGCTTTCATAAGTGCTTTTCACGAATAATAATTAAATTATAAAATTATTCATAGGACATTAAGTAAAAGGAAATCACAGCTTTATTTTTTTTTTTCCTTCCTATAATCACCCTTTAAAAGTGGAGCATACCACATCTTTGGTAGATATTAATCTTTTGGCTAATTTAATGTAAATCATCGTCTTTTTAGGGAATCCACAAAAACGAAGATGACAATTAAATTAAAAATTTAAATGTCAAATTCTCAGAACACTTCCAACACTTATCAATTCTCAACAAAAAAAAACCCCACAATAGCAGCAAAAGTTTTTTGCTTTTTAATTAGCTTCTAATTAATCACTCACATGGCACAAAAACCTAAAACATATAGGTAATGGAACTCAAACACAAATTCAAAAAAGGAGTTGAATTTACCAGACTATTACAATTAAAGCATCTTCTATTGAGTGGACACTTTATGAGACCCCTGATAGTTTTCGTGTTCTTCTGTTCTTCTATTCTACTTCCCAATTTCGACACCTCCCCATCAGAAACCCTAGGAGCTTCAATCGAAAACAAAGAGATTCCCCAGAAATAAATAGAGAGAGGAACCTTCACTGATGGCATGTTTACCCTTGAACAGAGTCATAAATTCGTTTTCCATCCTTCCAACAACAATTCACAAATAGCGCCTAGCTTTTCTCATTGTTATCCAACAGCTTTCATGTTCTTCAATGTAAACCTCTAGCCTTGAACTAACAGGACTCACACTCTGTAATTCTGCAATCTGGAAACATAAAGAAACCACTGTAAAAATAAAATAAAAAATGAAACGAAATGTCACATTAAAATTGGGGTCCTAGCCGAATCTTCAAGAAATTTTAATAACCAAAAGAGGATGGCTGGCATCAGGTTTTTTTTTTTTTTTACTTCCTAAAAAATGGTTAGAGAGGTTGATTGACAATTATGAAATTGGGATACATTTACGTTCTCTTATTGTACCATTTTCATTATATTTAATTATTACAATATCAAATTGGTTTTTTAAAGTTGTGATATTTATTTGTGTGGATTATATCATTTTATTGTTGTTGTTATTCATATCAGATTCTCCAAAATTTATTGCCTCCATGATTCTACATGGTTTTGGTGGTTTGATCCCAATAAAATCAATTTGAATCAATTGCTAATTATGACTCGATAAAATGATATTATTTGAAATTTTAAAATTATATTGATTGTGGTTTAATGTTGAATCTTATAACTTTTGGTGTTAATTGTGTTTATGAAACGAAATGTCACATTAAAATTGGGGTCCTAGCCGAATCTTCAAGAAATTTTAATAACCAATTAATTGTATTTTTGAACCAAACTCAATGGTTATTAATTCTGTTATTTTTGAACCGAACCAATTACTATATTTTAATATTTATATATTTTTTAATATTCAATATGTATATCACTTTATCAATTAACAGCTTTTCTGCTACTGTTCCTGTAACAGTAGAAGGAGTTGCCAACTGGTGGATTATTTTGAATTATTTAAAATTATTTATTTATTTTTTAAACATATATTCTTTATAATATTATTTTTAAAATATATTTTTTTACACTATTAAACCTTTTATTTTTACCTTTATCACTTCCTATTTGGATTATTTAAATTTATTTATTTATTTTTTAAACATATATTCTTTATAATATTTTTTAAAAAAATTAATTTTTTCCCGAATTAGTTTTTTTCTAATTTACTTTTTTTAAAATGTTTAATTTTATAATTGATTATTTTAAAAAAAATTTGTTTTCTAATTAATTTTATTTTTCTAATTTTTTTTGAATATTTTTTTCTAATTATTTTTTTCCTATTTTCTTTAAATATTTTTATATACTTTTCTAATTTTTTTTATTTTGTTTTCGAATTGTTTTTTTTCTAATTTACTTTTTTATTTTTCTAATATCTGTATTTACATAAATAGAGACAGAGCTATTCATAATTTGTATTTTGTTATATATCATTGCCTTTGTTTTTTCTATTTTAAATAATAAATTTATATCTATACTAATTAATAAGGGGAAATGCTGATTTTAGTGTAGCACAATGGTACAAGCCACATGTCAAGTGATGATAATTTTTTCTAAAATTTATATTTTTTTTGTTTTAAAATATTTACACACCGGTAAAGGTACAATGTTTTGGGAGTCAAACACGACAATCTCTGAATTGACATAAATAGAGGTAGAGCTATCCATATTTTCTAATCTATTTTTTTTCTACATCCTTGCCTTTGTTTTTTCTATTTTAAATAATAAATCTATATCTATACTAATTAATAAGGGGAATTGATGATTTTCTTATAAAGTGACACGTGTAAGCACCATATGATTTAAGAGGATTAGTTGATCAGTAGTAATAATCAAAGAGGAACACTTCACACATAGACATAGTGTTACATTACGTATTGTAATATCATTTTAAAATAAAAATAATAATTAATTCTTTGCACTCAAATTATAGATAAAATTGTTTCAAAGTTTTTGCTGATCACTTTGTCTATAAATAAAAAGCCTTGGAGATGAATGAGTACTACCATTATGGGTGAGAAGAACAGTTCAGAACAGTACAGGACAAAAAGTTAAGTCACAACACAACATTTTGTGCTGTATGATGTTTGTTGGTCGATGCACAACACAAACAATTTTGTACAGTATGTTGTTTGGTATGCTCAAGTACTGGACATAACATCGTAAATTTCACCAAAATGTCCTTTGTATTGTATAATGTATGATTTGCATTATAAAAAGATACAAAACGCGTTTTTTATATTTTAAATTACTTTTTATTATGATTAAATTATAAATAATTTTTATATAAAAAAATTATAAATAATTTTATCTTAAACTGATTTTTTAACAAAATAATACAGAAAAGAAATATTATGTACAAGGGCTTTTGTGCTTCAAGAAGTGAATGTTCAACAAATGGGTCGCAAATAAGGAAACAAATGGGTTGCAAATTAGGCACTTTGCAATTTCTTCAAAAAGTCCCTTTGTCCACTTTTGTGCTTAGCGAATGGGTCGAGATAATTGCACGATCGAAGGCACCGAATTTGCTTCAATTACTGCAGTTGTAATATGGATGTTTACTGAAGAAAATAGTGCAGAGAGGAGAAAGAGAGTTTTACTTCCACAATAGATAAAGCTTGCAACAATAGTGAAAAACACATGAAGAGGGAGGATGGCGGAAAATTCCACATTTGAAGGGAAAGAAATCGTGAGAGTTTGGCACAGTGAAGGAGGTAGCAAGAGGTGGGTTTCATGGAGAGTGGAAGACGTGCATACTGCATAGGTGAGAGAGGGAACATGCAGGATAATTTAGTCATTTCATTTATATTGTACATGGGACAAAAAGTTGTCCCCTGATTAAGTGAGTAACAAAGTTTTAAGCTTCTGTCCTGTCCATGATCTTGTTTTTGAATTGTCCCATAAACCAATTTTAAAATCAAACATGTTAGATAATGGAGTCTGGCCTGCAACAATGAAGAAGCAAACAAAGGTAATGCTCAATCTCCAAGGCGTGTAGGAACACTAGGCTTTAGGTTTGATTCGCCCCCACCAAACTCTCCTCGTAGATTGGATACAACAGGTGTAACTGGCGAATCCCCTTCAGGATACAATGGAGTAACCTTGGTTTGGTTTGCACACCCTAAACCAAGTGTATCGTCAATGGCAGTTTACAGAACAATAGTCTTCTTAACTCTCTCTGCGCACAAGGGAGAAAAGAAGGTGATTTGGAGTGAAGATAACTCGAGAAATTCTGAGATTTTCGTATGTCTCGTCTGCATGCAGATGGTTCTATTTATAGACCAACTCATGCCACTTGGTGAAAGAAAGCAACTCTCCAAGTGTTTAACCAACAGTCAAATATAACAGTTAAATTCCATTAATGATCAATGGATGACACAATATAGTTGTTGGTTTAGTGGCTAGCGGGTGTGTCCATCTACCTTGTGTTTCCGAGTTCGAATCCTCACGAGATACTTTTTCCAATTTAAACGTTATAAATTAAAACTGTCAAAAATTATTAGTTCAAAATGGCATCAGGTGAGTATCGAACCTACGACAGAATGGATATCCAACCAAGGACTTACCATTGAACCATTGCATCCATGTATGCAAGGTAGCAGCCGTTAATTTTATTTAACCATTAATGTCAAGCAATATTTCAAACATTTATTTTGGAAATATCTCACAATCCACCACCATTTTCAAAATAAATCTGAATCCCATTATTCCGGAAATCGCATGTTTTCAGACAAAGGTATCTTGGGGATTTGAACCTTTGCTTAGTAAGCCATGGGTTTCACTCATCCCCGAATAAAATGGTAGACAAGCTTTGAACCAAATATTCATTAGAACAAGCGTGCATGACTTGCACATGAAATCTCGGTACCATTGAACGGCGTGGTAGTATAACACATTTGGTAAGGTCTTGTGTCGTGTATACTTTTCATGAGAGCTTACAGAGTCAAACCCAACTCTAAGAAGCGGCCCCAATTCACTCTCATATAGGTGGACTTTACCAAAAGCACCCCCATAAGTTGGGCACCTCAACACACATATGATATAGGTCCATTAAGAGCAAAAGCTCACCCTTTTCCTTTTGTCCTTATGGTATCCAAGTACTTTTAAACCTTAGTATGTATCTATTCTTCAAGTACTTGCAATCACTCTCATAGTGTACTTTGGCCACATTGAACTCAAGACTTGATGCTACTCAAGTGTGAGTTGGGTTTCCACCATTGGTGATCATGTAGATATGGGCTTGAGTCACATCCCTAATGATGTTTTCAACATCATATCCCTTGTCAGCCATTTCGTCAAAGGATCTGCAAGATTCCTCTCTATTTTCACAAAGACTATGGATTTTACTCCATTTGTAATCAAATATTTTACATAGCTATGTCTTAGCCCAAAGTGCCTGGACTTTCCATTATAAACCTGGCTATATACCTTTGATAGTGTTGATTGTCTATCACAATGTATGGATATTGGTGCTCTTGGCTTTGGCCAAATTGGTATCTCATACATCAAATTTCTAAGCCATTCAGCTTCTTTGCTTCCTGCTGCCAATGCTATGAATTCTGTAGCCATGGTGGAGTCAGCAATGCAAGTTTGTTTCTTGGATCCCCATTAAATAGCACCCCCACCAAGTGTGAAGACCCAACCACTTGTTGACGCATGATCTTCTGTATAAGTCACCCAACTGGCATCCGTGTAACCTTCTAATACTGAACGATACCCATTATAGTTCAAACTATAATTCATTGTCCCCTTCAAATATTTCAATACTCTTCGGACAGCATGCCAATGGTCTTTGCTTGGATTACTTGTATACCCACTTAGTCTCCCTACAGCATATGCAATGTCTGGTCTAGTACATGTCATGGTATACATTAAGCATCCAATTACTTTTGAGTATTCAAGTTGTGCTACTGGACAACTTTTATTTGGTACTAAATTAGTGTTATGATCAAAAGGAGTAACAACAGATTGACAACCAAATTCATTAAATTTCTTTAACACATTTTCTATATAGTGAGATTGTGACAAACCTATGTTCTCACCATCTCTTATTATTCTAATCCCTGGTATCACATCGGCTTTCCCTAGGTCTTTCATATCAAAATTACTAGAGAGGAAACTCTTAGTTTTTTCCACCTCATCTAGATCGGTACCAAATATTAACATATCATCAACATATAAACAAATCATAACACCTTTTCCATTAAGGAATTTACTATAAATACACTTGTCAGATTCATTTATTTTATATCCATTAGCTAGCATAACTTGATCAAACTTTTGATGCCATTGTTTAGGAGCTTGTTTTAGTCCATACAAGGACTTATTCAATTTACACACCTTCTTTTCTTGACCATTAACCACAAACCCTTCAGGTTGTGACATATACACCTCTTCATCTAATTCCCCATTAAGAAATGTTGTTTTCACATCCATTTGATGAATGACAAACTTATAGATGGATGCAAGTGCCAATAGCACTCTAATTGAGGCAATTCTTGCCACAGGTGCATATGTATCAAAATAGTTAATGCCCTCCTTTTGTGTAAATCCCTTAGCAACTAGTCTTGCCTTAAACTTATCTATGGTTCCATCTACCTTCATTTTCCTTTTGAAAATCCATTTACAACCTATAGGTTTGGAACCAGGTGGGAGGTCTACTAATTTCCATGTTTTATTCCCCATTATTGAGTCTATTTCCTCTTGTATAGCTTCCTTCCAGAAAGCGGCATCTTGAGACTTTATTGCCTCTTCAAATGTTTCTGGATCACTTTCTGTATTATAACATATTGGTCCATAACTGTCTATGGACTCTCTTGTTCCTTCAACAAGGAACATGAAAACGTTTGGTCCATAAATTTTCTCTTTCCTAGCTCTCTGACTTCTTCTAAGTTCTGAACTCTCTCAAGTATTATTATTAAATACATTGGTTTCTAGATTATGTGCATTACTATGAACATTATTTTTGTGACTTGGAATTGAGTTAAACCTATCTTCTTGAAAGATAGCATCCCTAGACTCAATTACTGTATTTACAGGATATGAGTCATTGGATTCTATAACCATGAATCTATATGCTTTGCTATTTTTAGCATAGCCCAGGAACACACATTCAATTCCCCTTTCACCTAATTTCTTTCTTTTTGGTTCAGGAACTTTTACTATTGCCCTACAACCCCAAACTTTGAAATAGTCAAGGTTGGGCTTTCTATTTTTCCAAAGTTCATATGGGGTTATTTTGTTCCTTTTGTTTGGAACTCTATTCAAGATATAACAAGCCGTCAACAAGACTTCTCCCCAATAACCCTTTGCTAGACCAGAATATGATAATATTGCATTTATCATTTCTTCTAATACCCTATTTTTCCTTTCAGCTATGCCGTTTTGTGGTGGGGAATAAGGTGCGGTTGTTTGGTGAATTATTCCAGTAGACTCAAAGTGACTAGGGTTATAGAACTCTCCTCCTCTATCACTCCTAAAACATTTAATAAATGTTTCATGTTGAAGTTCTACTTATGTTTTAAATATCTTAAATTTATCTAACACTTCATCCTTTGAATGCATTAAATATACATAGCAATATCTAGTACAATTATCTATGAATGTCACAAAATATTTTTTACCACCTATAGTGGGCCAACCATGTAAATCACATACATCATAATGGATTAAATCTAACACTTTAGAACTTCTTTCAACTCTAGGAAAAGGAAATCTAGTTATCTTAGTTAGCATACAAGTTGTACATGCATCTGAAATCCTACTTGTTTTAGGAATTAAACATGAATTCATCATTTCATCCAATTTCCTAAAATTAACATGTCCTAAACGAGAATGCCATAAATTACAAGACTCTACAATATAAGCATAAATAAATCCATTATCATTAACAATATTGAGTTTGAACATATTATCACAAAGGTATCCCTTTCCTACAAACATTCCTCCCTTAGAGAGAATAAACTTGTCTCCCTCAAATACACATTTGAACCCGTACTTAATAAGTAACGGTACAGAAATTAAATTCTTCCTAACATCTGGTACATAATAAACATCTGTAAGAGTGACCACTTTTCCCGAAGTGAATTCTAGTTCCACCGTCCCTTTGCCTTTAAGTTGGATAGTTGATGCATTTCCCATATATAGAACGGTTCCATCTTCTTCATTAATTGTCTTGAAGAGATCCTTGTTCTTACACACATGGCGAGTTGCACCGGAGTCAATCCACCATGATCCAACATCTTCTATCATGTTGATTTCGGAAATGACCGCAACAAGATTGTCCTTTGTTGCACTAGATTCCTTCTCTTTTTCCTTTTTCAGGAGACGACAATTCCTCTTGAAATGTCACGGTTTTCCACAATAGAAACAACCATTTGTCTTTTTCCTTTTCTTGTAGTCATTCTCATTGTTGTTTTCATGAGATTTTCCAAAATCTCGATTCCTCTTTTTAGAGGACTTACCGGATTTCCCTTCCTCTACTACATGCACCTTCTCATGAACAGAATGTTCTTTAGTATCATCTTGTTTACGATACTCTTCTTCTAAACGAAGGTGATTACCCAGTTGTTCAAGAGAAATGTCATCTTTCCGATGTTTAATACTTCTTTTAAAGTCTTTCCATGAAGGAGGAAGTTTGTCAATGATTGAGGAGACAATGATGGTTTCATCCATGTGCATATTATGTTGTTTGTAGTTATTGAGAATACGTTCAATTTCATGCATTTGTTCCATGATAGGCATACCATCAACCATTTTATAATTATTAAAATGACTAACAAGAAAATTCTTACTTGTTGCGTCCTCCATCATGTATCTAGCCTCAAGTTTCTCCCAGAGTTCTTTGGAGGATCCCACATTTTGATACACATCGAACAATGAGTCGGTCATGCCATTCAAAATATGCCCCATGCAAATGTAGTCATCATTAACCTACTTGTTCCTCTCACGAGTCTCATTGATGGTCTCATCTTCTCTTTCCTCTGGTCTTGGTGTGTTCAACACATATGCCACCTTCAATGTTGTAAGAAGGAAGTGCATCTTCTTTTGCCAACGATGAAAGTTTCCACCTTCGAACCTCTCAAGTTTCATAAAGTCAGAAGTCATCTCCTTCAACGTTGCAGCCATTGTTATAGAAAATCGAACCTAAAGATTGTTAGATAATGGGGTCTGGCCTGCAACAAAGAAGGAGAAAAGAAAGGTAATGCGCAATCTTCAAGGCATGTAGGAACACTAGGCTTTAGGTTCGATTCACCCCCACCAATCTCTCCTCGTAGATTGGATGCAACGGGTGTAACTGGCGAATCCCCTTTAGGATACAATGGAGTAACCTTGGTTTGGTTTGCACACCCTAAACCAAGCGTATCGTCAATGGCAGTTTACAGAACAATAGTCTTCTTAACTCTCTTTGCGCACAAGGGAGAAAAGAAGGTAATTTGGAGTGAAGATAGCTTGGGAAATTCTGAGATTTTCGTATGTCTCTTCTGCATGCAGATGGTTCTATTTATAGACCAACTCATGCCACTTGGTGAAAGAAAGTAACTCTCCAAGTGTTTAACCAACAGTTAAATATAACAGTTAAATACCATTAACGATCAATGGATGACACAATATAGCCGTTGGCTTAGTGGCTAGCGGGTGTGTCCATCTACCTTGCGTTTCCGAGTTCGACATCAGGTGAGTATCGAACCTGCGACAGAATGGATATCCAACCAAGGACTTACTGTAACACCCTCCTTGGGCATTACCTTCTAAACACGTTCGAAAATATAAGTAAAAGATAATTTTGCTGGTGCTTTCGGAAAATAATTTATATAAGTACATAATTGTCTAAAATTGGGTATACAATTTTTGTCACGACTACATACCTAAGCCTTAATTGATCGACACACAAACTTATTATCATAGCTTGACAAGCCTATTTAATTTAAAGGATATACTTAAATACAAGATAGTAATTTTACAAAAATTTCGACAGAGTCTCCTCTGTAATTCGGACATCCCAGATAAAATAACACCTGTTAAAATGATTACATTTTCACTCCAGAATTCTAGCTACACTAAATTCAACCAGACATCAATACATAAAAATAATAGTTATAGCCATAAGCTTTACAAAACCAAAAGAAATAGCTTAGATTTTCATTCAAAAGATAGGCTCTCCGAGCCACAACATTCCATTATAAAATAAAGGCTCTCTGAGCCAAACTCGTACATACTATCAAAATAATCTAAGTCTTAACCCTAAGCTGGTCGTTCTAAGAGTTATTCCGCAAGTAATACCTCATCAAGCAACTACATCTAAGTCTCGGAATGACTTAGACAGACTCCTCTGCACCATCTGTGTTAAGGTACCCAGGGTACAATATTGAACTAGAAGAATCCTGAAATGTGTGTGTAAGGGTGAGACGCCAATATATAGTTTTAACCCAATAACTAAATGCTCGACACCACATAACACATATACATTTACCACACAAGCATTTATAAGCTAATAGTTTATCAGTGGGTTTAACACCCCAAACATCATCCATAAAATTATGCATGACACTTCTATTCATCATCTACTTTTCGTCCTAATCTCATGAGATATCCCAACATCATATGAGTTGATCAGACTCCATAGCCACACTGGCTAACTTGGCTAATTGCCAACAGGTGCGCAACCTCTTCCCATCTTTAAAAACAAGGCATACACAGCCAGGCACTCACAAGGCCAAACACATTGCTAACGTCCACAACCAGTGGCATCATACCATTAGCAAGTAAGATGGGGTCTCAATGTCCTCCAAGGCACATTGAGATAAATACACATCGTAATTACCTTTCGCCGAAGGTAATTATCCCCAATATGAAATAAGGCATTAAACCACAAATCGCAGGCACGTCTGCCAAATGCATACAAAACACTTTTGTTTTGTTCTTTTCTTTGTGCTCATTCTTTCTTTTGCCGAAGCTCAAAATGGCTTACGACTCACATAGTTTTAAAACACTTTTTAAAACTTTCATCACAACACAGGACCTCACTGTCCATAAAACTTTCATCAAAACATAGGACCTCACTGTCCATAAAACCTTTATCAAAACATAGGACCTTACAGTCCAAGTGCTCAATCACGACACCTCTCGACCGGTGCACCAGTCGTAGGTTCGTGGCACTAGAAAACATCTTCAATGTTTTATCACATTATACCTCATGTATACAATATAGGCACTCCAAGTCCAAATGACTGAGTCCATCACAACACAGAACATTAGTACCCCGACGTCTCGGTTACTAAGTCCAACTGTATTTTTAACATTGTTAAATCAACTTTTGATTTTTAGAAATTCTTTTCTAATGGTAGAAATTCATTATAAAAACTTAGCTTTTCACAAACCAATGAGTCACTTGAGATTTAACTTCCTCAAAATAGGTACTGCCGTTTCAAAAATACTTGCCTTCTACGTTTTTCCAAATCTGTCATCACTCTTTTCCAAATCATTCATCAATTATCACTTTTAAAGCTTCTTAAGCCAATACTTAACTTTTTCCACTGAAAACACTTTCTAAAATCATCATTAACTTCTTTTCAACAATTAATTTCATAAAATAACTTTGTATAATATTACAAACTTTCTTACATAAAAATTTAGCAGTACTTAAACATTTTCACAATTTCGCTCTCAGTGTGACTCAAGTTATCTTTACACTAATAAATTATCATCATCAAAACTCCTTAAATTTCCAAAATAATACTTTTCACCACTATTATATTCCAACGTTTCCCATAAAACATTGAATATAATTTACACAGCTTATTAAAGCTTTTATCTGATTAGCCGGTTGTGCACTGACCACAGTCAGGCTTCTCAAACAACACTCACAAGCAAAGTTCAACAACAAACCACTAGACAGATAATGTACCATAGCAATATCATATTCAAATAAATAATTTAAAACAGATCAAACACTGATACTCAGATATACAACACAACATAAACCACATAATCAGATAACCACAATGTTGGACGAATCTGGGCAAGTATACCCAGTCGTGCAAGTAATACGGTGGTAAGACCGGTTTATCGTATCCACGGGGATTGGATGTCAAGTACCAATTCGCAAGCTTGGCAACTATTTAGACTAAACTATTCATCAAGAGAAAGTAAAACAAACAAAAGAAAAGAAATAAAATCTTTTTGTCTTTTTGGGGACTTTTGACAAACACTTGGAGTGCAGAAAGGATATGTTAGGACTAGACTTCACCAAACTTCTAACTCATGCACTATCAGGACTAGATACCTCCCATTCATGCTTCAGATATTAAAATCAATCCACTAAACTACTCAAACCCCGATTCCTCGGATGGCAAGAGCCTAAATCCACTAATAGACCCTAATTCCTTAGGTGGCCTAGATTAATGAATTTGCATTAAGATTAGGGATTACGCGATTACTAATAAACCTAGTTCCATTCCTAGATACAAGGCTTACTAGGTGATTAAATTCAGTTCCGGTTATGATACGAACGTTCCCATTGCATACCAAAACACAAATCAAGTCATGGGGGTGCTAGCCACAACAAGCATTAAGCACAGAAAAATAACCACTAATATGAAGACATGAACATAGAATAATCAGTCAAGATAAATACATAAACATAAGTTTGATTACATCTAATCCCAACACAGGGATTTAACTACTCATAAAACAAAGAAAACCAAACCAGAGAAATAGGAGAGAAGAGGCTCCATGTGAGCTTTCCTTCTTCTTCAAAGCAATCCCTCTTGGCTCCCTTCTAGGGTTGAAACCCTAGCCCAGCTGCAGCCTCCAAGTGCCTTCAAATGGACCCCAAAACTCCCCCTGTTCTGTCTGCTGCGTTCTTATTTATAGGTCTGCTGCGCGTCACGGCCGTGATGGCCATCACGGGCTGGCCGTGACGCGTTCTGGAGTGGGCGTGTTTGCACAAAATGAAGTCTCGCGAGGCGAGCTAGGTTTCGCGTCGTGAAACCCTAATTTTCTGGTTGGTCACGGCTGTGATGTCTATTACGGGCAGGCCGTGACAGTCTCTGACTTTTGCCTTCTGCTCTGCTTGATCACGGCCGTGATGGGCTCTGTTTGGCTCATATTCTTCACTTTTCAAGCTCTATTTCATCCAAGCTCCACCATGGCTGATTTTGATCACTTTTACATTAAATTCCTGCAAAACAACACCAAGAAACCGCTCCACCCGTTCCAAGGGAAAATCTAACTAAAATCAAATAAAGAATGCCTAATCTATATGCAAAATGCATGCAAAAGTATACAGAAAATATCATGTAAAATCACACTATCAAATCACCCCAAGCTTATTCAATTGCTTGTCCTCAAGCAATCACTAAGGCCAGAAGAATAAACAGAACATTGATAGTGAACTAAGAACCCGAGCAAATAATCCAAGCAATAGGCAATTCAAACAATTCAGCAAGAGACAATCAATTCAAGTCCAATTAGAGGCTTAGGTTCCTTAGAATCATGTTCTCACTGATTTGGGCACTCTTTCTCACCTGAAGCTCACCCCAAGCTTGTTCATTTGCTTGGCTCTCTTCCTCACCACTCAAGTGTTTAGGGGATAAGACATTTCACTCAATTTTCCTCAAGGAATGAATCCTACCATAGGCTTGACTATCAACCAAATCTCTACTTTATTAATGAAAACAATTAAGAATCAAGAGGTCTTTACTTCGGTTGTAACGTGGCCATGGGATTAATCGTTAGGTGGGGATAACAAGAAAAGGACATTTCAAAAGGCTACACAAAATATCAACATTTCAAAGCATGACCTTCTAAAATACCTTCTTGGGTTTTCAATTTATTTTTCCACCTTTCTTTTATTTCTCACTTTTCTTTTTGTCATCCCCTTCTCTATTTATTTTTTTTTCTTTTGTTTTTCTTTTATTTGGAGAATGGGAGATTTTTTTCAAATCAAGAGAATTATTTTTTTTTTTCTGATTCTTTTCCCAAACTTTTTCAACTACCTTTTTACCCTTTTGTAATACTTTAGAAGGTCCCTTGTCAAACATATTTATCAAAACATTTCAGGGTACCAAGAAAAGCATTTTTTTCATTCAGGCTCAAAATTGGGCAACTAAGGGTAGCATTTCAACAATCAAAGCTCAGAAGGCCAGAAAAATACCTATTGCCTCAATCATTTTCAAAAATGTTTTCAAAAAATTTTTTAAGCTTCAAAATGGTTTCAAGTCAAGTTCTAGAGAAAGCAAACCAAGAGGAATAACACTCTAACACAAAGAATGGGGTAAAATTTTGTGAGTACCCCTTTGGCTCAAAATCTCACATTTTAGTTCAGAATCAATGAAAATCACAAGTCCACAAAACCATATGCTAATTATTAACTATCCAAGATTATCTCAAGCATTTTCATTTGCAGCCATATCACAAGAATAACAAATTGGGTTCAACAATTCACTATCACAATTTATTTGGCACTTAGTTCTCACAATTGGATGCAAAATCTAAGCAAGGGAAATATAATTGTGTGATCATGCAAACTATATGAATGCAACATGCAAAATGCAAATGCAAAATACCCCTACCCCAAGCTTAAAAATTTACATTGTCCCCAATGTAAACAATCAAGTTAGAGAGAGGAAGAAAAATAAAATAAAATAAAATAAAAATGGAACGGCTTACCGAGGCGGTAGCAGGTGTTGACTTTCATTCCAGTCAGAAACTGCCTGAGAATTGGGTGCTTTTTCTTGTCATCTTGATCTTCCCTCCTTCCTTTTTTCCCTGAAATCACTTGGCAATTTTATTAGTAAAAGAAAACTCTTGATCTTCTCAAATTATTCAAGAGTTTAAAATCAAAAATCAAATCTAACTAAACAAAAAGGAAAAAGAAAAAAGGAAAAGAAAAATTGGGTTGTCTCCCAATGAGCGCTTCTTTAATGTCACTAGCTTGACTTATTGAAAAGCATCACCTGGATCCTCCTCCCGGATCAAATGGAAATTGGGATGGTGATTGTAGCAGTAAAATAACTTTATTTTCAATTCCACCCATCCATTGGGTGAAATATCCATTGACCTTTGCAACCATAATAATGCACTTACTTCCTAGCGGGTCAAATGGCATTTTCACCAGGAAGTTTGAAAAACATGGGGAAGGGACTAGTTTACCAATGTCCACACATGCATGCAAGCCGACATATTTGTCAAATGCAGAAAAATCAAACCTTTCAGCAAGCATGGTGGAATCCCCTACCACTTCGTCTTCATCTTGAACTATCCCCCAAACCAGATTTTCCTCAAATTGGGCTTCATGTGACTCTTGTACTAACTGTTGGCAAATCTCCTCAACGTGCGTTTTGAAGTTCTGCTTCACAGCTTCGATACTCTCACAATTTGCTCTTGCCTTGGCCTCAGAGGCGGATAGCTCTTGGGAATATCTTGTTCTAGAGCAGCTTTCAACGGTATTTGCTCCTTCCATTCCCATTCCTCCTCATGCTTCATTATCACACTATAAGCTTGTGCATGAGGGCAGTGACGTCCCCAGAGCCCGTAGTCTCCCAAGACTACATTGGGCCCAAAGTGGTATTTTGTAACACCGTCCAAGGTGGGAAAGTAATAAGTCTCCATGATTTTCAGTCCACCTTGCACAAACAAAACTCAAAACAAAAAGATCAAATATATACAGAAAAATAAAAAAGAATAAAAATGTCTAAATTAGTTGCCTCCTTCGTTACTAATGATATTGGCAAAACCAATCCCGAGAACGGCGCCAAAAACTTGTTGGACGAATCTGGGCAAGTATACCCAGTCGTGCAAGTAATACGGTGGTAAGACCGATTTATCGTATCCACGGGGATTGGATGTCAAGTACCAATTCGCAAGCTCGGCAACTATCTAGACTAAACTATTCATCAAGAGAAAGTAAAACAAACAAAAGAAAAGAAATAAAATCTTTTTGTCTTTTTGGGGACTTTTGACAAACACTTGGAGTGCAGAAAGGATATGTTGGGACTAGACTTCACCAAACCTCTAACTCATGCACTATCAGGACTAGATACCTCCCATTCATGCTTCAGATATTAAAATCAATCCACTAAACTACTCAAACCCCGATTCCTCGGATGGCAAGAGCCTAAATCCACTAATAGACCCTAATTCCTTAGGTGGCCTAGATTAATGAATTTGCATTAAGATTAGGGATTACGCGATTACTAATAAACCTAGTTCCATTCCTAGATACAAGGCTTACTAGGTGATTAAATTCAGTTCCGGTTATGATACGAACGTTCCCATTGCATACCAAAACACAAATCAAGTCATGGGGGTGCTAGCCACAACAAGCATTAAGCACAGAAAAATAACCACTAATATGAAGACATGAACATAGAATAATCAGTCAAGATAAATACATAAACATAAGTTTGATTACATCTAATCCCAACACAGGGATTTAACTACTCATAAAACAAAGAAAACCAAACCAGAGAAATAGGAGAGAAGAGGCTCCATGTGAGCTTTCCTTCTTCTTCAAAGCAATCCCTCTTGGCTCCCTTCTAGGGTTGAAACCCTAGCCCAGCTGCAGCCTCCAAGTGCCTTCAAATGGACCCCAAAACTCCCCCTGTTCTGTCTGCTGCGTTCTTATTTATAGGTCTGCTGCGCGTCACGGCCGTGATGGCCATCACGGGCTGGCCGTGACGCGTTCTGGAGTGGGCGTGTTTGCACAAAATGAAGTCTCGCGAGGCGAGCTAGGTTTCGCGTCGCGAAACCCTAATTTTCTGGTTGGTCACGGCCGTGATGTCTATTACGGGCAGGCCGTGACAGTCTCTGACTTTTGCCTTCTGCTCTGCTTGATCACGGCCGTGATGGGCTCTGTTTGGCTCATATTCTTCACTTTTCAAGCTCTATTTCATCCAAGCTCCACCATGGCTGATTTTGATCACTTTTACATTAAATTCCTGCAAAACAACACCAAGAAACCGCTTCACCCGTTCCAAGGGAAAATCTAACTAAAATCAAATAAAGAATGCCTAATCTATATGCAAAATGCATGCAAAATATACAGAAAATATCATGTAAAATCACACTATCACACAACCACATCAATTATACATAATACACAACAAGTAAATGGTCAACAAGTAAATGGTTATTGAGAAAAATCCATCAGGCAAGCTCCCCTTACCTCTTGAAGACTCGAACTAAATAATCTCCCGAACTCGATTCGATTCCCCTTCGTCAGTGTAAATCAGCTAACTCCGTAGTTTCCTTCAAACGAATTGCAACCAAAATAAATCAAATCAAACAACAACACACTTAAATCAATGGGGGTTAGGGTTCGGCTTTACCCAATTTTCTAGGTTAGGAAACTTAAAATTTGATTAACTTAGGGATTAATGATCCATAAGTTACTTAAGCATGATTAATCACTTTAACCATGATTATGAACCAAGATCATGAACTAAAACTCATCTAGTTCCAAGAACTAGGGTTTCGGCCAAGGGCTGAGTTTGGAGTTAGAAATCTCTAAAATTTCTAAACTCTTGGATTTAATCAACATACAAAACCTAGAGTTAGATTCAAGTGTTACAAACAACTTTTGAATCATAAAACCAACAAGTGCTCATACCTAGGGTTTCGGTTTTTGAAGAATCAAATAGGCTCAAGTTAGATTTTTGATCTTCTATATACTTGAATACAAGAATTATCAAGATATAATCATGAATCAAGACATGAAATTGAAATAAAACCTAAGAACACAAATTTAACCTAGGTTCGGCCATGACCAGAATTTAGGGAAAGAAATTTCACATGATATTAGGCTTCTAGATGATGAAAATAGAGATGATTATAAGATCATAGCAATTGGTTTCATGTCAAAAGGATTTTTCTAGAATTAGTTATGAATTTTTCAATCTAGCTTCAAGAACTTTAAACAAATGAAGAACATGTTGATCAAAGGCATAAACTCAAGAATCTTATGAAGAGAAAAGCTTAGAATAGCAAGATTAAGAGAGACTACCTCTTGATGATCAAAGAAAATGATGATTTGGATGATGTTCTTCAAGAATTTCTCATGGTGTTCTTGAGAAACTTAAGGGAGAAGATGAACCTAGTTAGGGTTTTAGAACAGTTTCGGTATTTTGGGTATATCTCTCAACATACTTATCCGTTTTGGATGATCTTTATGTCGTTGGAAAGAAGAGAGAAAGATGAACAACTTTCATGTTGAAAGTTTTTCGAGATTCAAAATAGAAACTGATCAGAATGGCTATGCAAAAATCGGACGAGTTATGAACTCTTTGAAGCAAAGAATCATGAAAATGGAAAAAATGGCTTAAGGAAGAAGACATCCTATTTAAATGAAGAAGCAACCAGCTTAATGAAGAAGAAACAAATTCTTAATGAAGAAGAAATCAAAACTTGGAGAAGAAGAAGTCAAAACTTGGTTAAGAAGAATTCAAAACTTCATAAAGAAGAAGTCAAAACTTAATGGAGAAGATTTCAAAACTTAATGAAGAAGAATTCAAATGCTTAATGAAGAAGATGTTGGAGCCGTGAGGATTGGGCAAGAGTTTTGGGTCAATTTGTCCAATGGCATTTGGTAGAGATTGTCATAAAAAGACAAGGGTATTTTGGTCATTTCATAACAAAATTAAATGTTGCCATAAATGTGCCATTTATTGCCATTTATGATAGGATAAACTCGTCATGAATGCTAGTCAAGTTGGTCAATCCAATGTCTCTGCTACTTTGCCGACTTCCCGATTCATCTAACTCAGGCTCTGCCTAGAGACATCTCGTCGTATAGGCCCGCAACATACATAATATTTTAATTTTTTTCCAAAATTTCCAAAACTTTCAGTATCATAGTAAATATGATAAAAATATTTTTCATCTCGTTAACGATTCAAAATTAGATCTTCTGAGCAGTAAACTTTTACTGTCAGTAAAAACACAGAAAACAGCAGACCGGCCTCCGTCTGAGTTTTCAACCAAAAACTCCCCTGTAACCTTATAAAAATAAGTATAACAAGGAAATGACCTTGGTTTATCCAAAATCATTTTCTAAGTCTCGGATAAAAATATATATTTATATATTTATCACCGATATTACGAAACATCGAAAATCGGGGTGTTACACTTACCACCGAACCGTTGCATCCATGTATGCAAGGTAGCAGCCGTTAATTTTATTTAACCATTAATGTCAAGCAATATTTCAAACATTTATTTTGGAAATATCTCACACATGTAACAAGGCATGTTGTGTTGTGTTGTCCTTCAAAAAATAGCAAATCAAACGGACTCTTAGAGACACAATTCAAGTTATTAATAATAACAATGCTATCAATAATAACAATAATTGATGACCCGTGCATCGCACGGGTTCAAAAATACTAGTACAATACAAACATCATAATCAATCCAGAAATACACAAATAATTTGTTTTTTTAATAATAACATGGAAAAAGATAAAAGACGGCCTTTGTCTTCAAGCTCCTTGCATCTCTATGGATTTCTACCTCTCCGCTTGCCGCCGCCGTCCCGCCATCATGTTGTCGCCATCGGTCACATAACATGGTTCCCTGTTTTCTGTCGTTCCAGCACAGCATCCATGCCGTCGTTACCCGCGAGATGCGGTCATGCCTCTATCCTCAGTCGTGCCGTGTGCGGCCTCTCCGCCGCCGTTCAGAAACCCATCGCCGCCTTACTCCTTGTCGTCCTCTCCGCCGCCGACGTTTGAACTTGTCGTTGGTTCTCCTCAGTGGTCGTCGTCCTGTGTCGAGAGAGAAGGAAAAGATGAAGAAAAAGTGAAAGAGGAGAGAAAAGGACCAAAGAAATTGTCCTTGGTTGCATGTGACCAGGGAATTTGTCAGTGTCCTGTCTCCATTAATGTTTCCCTTCCTGTGTATGGAACCAAAACATAAAAAGATTAAGATAATCAGTAGAAAGAAAGTGTTGAATAATAAAATAGATTAAACCTCCCTAATTTGCCCTTAGCATGACAAGTCAGCATTTCAGTAAATCTAAACATTGAAGAATAGTAAAGGTATGATTTTATATTTATTGATATTTATTTAATATTTTATATTTATATTTATTGACAAATCGCCAGACTACACCACTCACTGTTAGGCTTGGCAGAAAAAAAATGTTCGTGGTTGGTTCTTAACCTTGCAAAAGTATAGCTAGAATTGTTGGATAACGGTTCCTTGTCCAAACACATCCATAACTAGTGGTGGATTTTTTTTTTCCTATTTTCCTTGTATGTTGATTGCTGAGCGTGACATAAAATAACAACACAACTTCAGGAACTTTTTCAGTTTCTGAGAACATATTTTGAAGTCCCAGCCTATGGACACTGCTTCATTCCCTCATCCTTTGATATCCCACGTCATCACCAGCTCAAGGTATTTTCTTTCTCTATGTTCCATTGCACTATTGTTCTTTGGTTACTTTATTTGAATGATCAAAATACCACACTTAATCAATATCTTATCCATATCTGCATATGATATACATTTCAATACATAAAGTATATCACACAGCAATAAATCTTACACACATAAAAATGAAGTATCTCACAGATGTCAAATCCTAGTATATGTATAAAAAATAAAAACATTATTGATTGTTCTCTATGTTGAACTCAAATTAAATTTGATTATTCTTTGTTTGCAGCTTGCATCGCTCTTATGCTACTCATCAAAGTGCAGGGTTTGGCCTATGGAGGAACAGGATGTTGTACTCAACTTTTTGTGCTATTGGCTTTTCTGCAGTTGGAGAAGAACAAGTGTTTGATGACAGTAATAATGGATCCCTCTTAGGCTCTTAGGTGCATTAAACGAGTCTTCTTCATCACCATTTGAAACATTTGACACTGAGATAACCCCAGAAACCAATGATTTCTTTGTCAGTGATGCCGAAGGTGATCCAGACTGTCCCTCTAAGGGTTATTCTTCCATTGAGCAGGCACTTAATGCACTATGTCAAGGAAAGGTTGGTTTTATGTTCTGCTCAAAAAGCAAGAAAAAGTTCCTATTCTTTACCATTTAATATGTGTCACAGATGGAAAAGTGAGCACATTCTTGTGAGCATAATATGTAAGATGAAATTTAAGTTCATGTGTGACACTAAATGAAATTAGAATAGTGATTTTGTACTTACTTATTGGAGACAGGATCATGTTTACCTATTAGGAATTGTTTCAATGACATCGAGAACATGAAATAAAAAGACTAAGTATGTGTTTGGTTTTATGGTTGGAACATGCAGAATTCATTCTGCCTCCTGTCAAACGTGATTTTAGTGAAAACAGGGTGTTTGGTTACTGTCAAATAAAATTGATTTTGCCTTCAGAAGCAATTCTGACAAAAAGCTATAGAAAGTAGCTTTTGCGTTGAATTCAAAAATTTACACGAAGTTTTACCTCAAACTTGCTTTTAAAACAAAAACATCCAAAAATAAATCACTTCACCATAAACTCAATTCTAACCAAATCAATTTTAAAAAATCAATTTCATTCAAAATCACTTTTATCAAACGTTCATCCAAACACACTAAGTATTAGTCTATCTACTCACGCACTCCGAAATTACAGCTTTCACTGGGACAAGTCGTAGAGCGACATACTGTAATATATGTGACGATAAAGGGGGCATAGCCAAAGAATATATATTAATCCTAAACGTCTCTCATTAGGGTTCTATTGGTTAAGACTTACACTATCGTTCACACATATTAGTATTAGGTGTCAATAGCCCATACAGATGGATCAATATATTAGTAGTCTTAAGCATCATCAAATGAATCGTAACTTTAGTATGTTTACAAAAACCATAATTGGTTGTACCCTATTAGAATTGTTATAAAAATCCTAACATAATATACAAATATAGATGCCTATATTCATGTGTATGTTTGGTGAATAATCTTGAAAATTGTTCTTAAGTAAGTGCTTTAAGAATGATGGATTATTCTAATAATTGGTGCAATTTTTTGTTTTCAGTTTGTGATTGTTGTGGATGATGAAAACGACGATATCGAAGGAAATCTTATACTGGCAGCATCTCTTACTAGTACCGGGGATGTAGCCTTCATGATTAAGCACGGATCAGGGATTGTTTCGGTTGGCATGAAAGAAGAGGATCTTCAAAGACTCAACCTCCCTCTTATGTCACCAGAGACTGAAAACGAGGATTCCTCTGCCCCAACATTCACTATCACAGTGGTAAGTATCATAGTACTCCTAAATCCTAATGAAAAATTCCGGGTGACCGGAGAGGATCCCATTCCTGAGCATGTGAGCACCCAAAAGGACACTTGGCTTGGTCCTATTAGACCCAATTTCCATAGTGTCAATATTCATACTTTTCTCTCTGCATCCCTTCACAAAAGTACCCAAAGTACCAAACTGAACAAGGAAACAAGAAAAAACATGTTTTTATGAATAAAAAAAATTTGTGTAGGGCTACAAATTATCAAGAACCAACTCCCATAAGGCAAATGTTCATCAGGAACAACCTTTTATAAAAGAGTTGCAAGGCACATGATCGTTTTTATCATGTGCTAAAATTTAATTTTAATGCAGAAGATCGAGGTTGAAGAATTGAACAGTTGATCACTTGGTTAAGCAAGCTCTGATACCATGTCAACAATTAGTCATTTTGAAAGCTTAAGTTGTTTAGTGAATGCTCATGAGATGCACCTGTAACTCATTAATCTGGACTAGACTGTTGTCTAATGGCCAAAATTTGCACCATTTCAGAGTGGAGGGATTGGAAATGTGCATCCCTTTCTAGGGAAAAGTCTTCCCTCCTCAAAGTTTCTAGCAATGGGTGGGAAGATACTGAACAATCTGGATTAGCAACAAGGTCATGATTGACATGAGACCTACATAGAGGACAATTTGAATGAGACTGAAGCCATGTGTCAATGCATGAAACATGGAAGCCGTGGTTACAGTTAGGAAGATGTTTTAGCCATTCCCCTTCTTCAAAATCCCCCAAGCAAACAGCACAATCTGCATTAATTGTTATCTTTTCTTCTCCCTCATTTTTCTTAAACTGAAACACAGGAATAGAGTTTATCACACAGAATTCCAAGCCATAGCTTTGAAGCTGTAGAGAACCATCATCAGGAATGGACACATCTAGAAGTTGCCTTTGAACCAGGTTTCCATGGGACCTTGAACTGTTAACTCCAAACAAGAGATTTTTAAGAGTGTTGCAACAACTTAGTATAAGGAAGAAGACACATACTATAACAACTAAACAAACGTCTCCTGGTACCCATGATGAGTACTCATTAGACATTTTAATGAGAGGAGATTAATGAAAAGTGTTTGCAATTGTAAAGGATTTCAATTAACTTGTTGGCAGCTTATATAGGAAAATCAGCATAGGCAAACAGGACGTATAAACCAAAGTTATACCAAGTACAGACGCATGGTTGGAGATAATATTAAGGATTTCCCATTGTATTAGCTGACAACCCTTGCCTTAGTATCAACGTTAAGGGGGAAAATCAAAATTTGAAACACTAGCAAGGATATTGCAATTCAATAACTAGATGTTAATGTTTATCAAGAATTAGAAGAAGCAAAATGGAACTAGTAATCTCAAAAATTAAATATCCAAAGAGAGGAGGACTACATTTTCAGCTAAAATCAGAAGGGTCAGGTATCACCCTTTAATCAAAACAATGGTATGCCATTTACACAAAAGGAGAAGAGATTTTATCAAAAGCATTGAGGCCTTTGATGCATCCCTGATGAGGTATGGTTCTTGACACTACTAGCGTTTGAAGTCAACTGCCATGTATTGTTCCATGAGCCGCCAAAGGTGTTGTTCCCAGCAAAGTTGAGCATAGAAGGTGAGGATAGAAGTGTTGGTTTCTGAAATGAGTTCCAAGAATTTGCAAATGCATTGAGCTCCATCCCAGGGGTATCAAAGTCTTCCAGCATGTTAAGAGGTGGAGTTTTGATGGCTTGCAAAGGAGGAGGATTTCTCCAAGTAGGAAGTGGCCCTGCAAGAAGGAGTGTCTCAAGTAAGGGACCAGCATCCATCACAGCCTGAAGGAGTTTTCCTTCTTGTGGCAATACTTTCCCTTTGGAAAGGCAATCAATCACTGCAGTTCCAACATCAGAAGAAGAAGCAGGCTTTTCACAAGAGAGTAAAGCTGGGGATGGAGAACCATTGAAGTCATGAACCAAATGCTGATGATTGAGATACCCCAAGTCATATGAGTCAACAACATTAATGTTTGAAAACTCTGTAGCCTCTAAGAAGGAATCAACAGGATAGGAAACATGTGAGAAACTGTTCAATTCTGTGATGCTTGAGTTTGCTTTAGTTGCTGGTAGCATTTGGAAGCTTTCAGGCTGAACTTCAAGGAACACTTTTTTGAAGTCATTTGAGGTGGAAGGCATGAGCTTGCTCACAAGTTGCTGAAGCTGATTTCTGGCTTCATCTCTCTCTTTGTAAGCCATCTCAAGCAGATTAAGCAATTCTATCTGGAGTTTCTTCATGTTTTCAAGTTCAACTGTGGTATGCAAGAGCTTCTGCCTCAGCTCCTCAGAACTCTACAAAAGCAAAAACAAGGAATTGTTAATGAGGTTGAGAAAAATTGTGCCAACCAAGAAGGAACCAATTTCAAATGCATACTGTTCATTGAGTGTGGGTGCAAGAAAAGAGGTGAAATTTGAGCTGAATATTAAGCAGACTTGATACAAATGAAGGTAAGTAAACAAAGAAAGCCACTAAGTTTGGTGCATAGATAAAAAGTTCTTAGACCTTAAAAAACGAGAGTTGACAACGACTTTGATTTTAGATCATTATAGATTTTTATTGGCATGAGGTCAAGTCTTACAATTTCCCTGTTTCAAAGTTTGGAAGAACTACACAATATCAACAATTCTACGAGCAAAAATTAAGACAAACCATTTTTTTAACCATGTTCTAGTATCAACCACCACCATCGTTAGCATTGACTAATCTCCGTCGGAAACCTGTTAAACATACAAAGTGGGTTATCACTTACCAAAGGAATAGAATTCGAACACAAACTATTTTAATTAAGCAATTTTCCATACCATAAAAGAAAAATCGATTATAGAAAAAACAATGATATGGGCATTTTACTAATGGAAAAAAAAATACGGGAAAAGTGGGTCAAATATAAATGACTTCTTTAAATCAAGGAAAAGGAAAGGATAAGCTTTTAAAACAAAAAATTGACATGGACCCCGGTAACTAATGCGTAGAAATAGGTCTTCATAATCTGTCCATAACAATCTCATTAAGAAGGCTCAACGACGCAGATGTAAGAGACAGACCAAAATCATCACTCCCTTCCTAGTTCCCACTAAAACCAAATCCAAACTCATAATTCTTCTAATGAAGAAAAGGCATACACTATATTCCATACTTTAGTATATATTATAAAAACGTTAAGAAAAAAATAAATAAGAGAATGAATGAGTAAAAGAGATGAATGAAAAAATCCAACAACTAAATCTTCATAAAGGTAACGGACATGAATGATGAAACTGTGAAACCAATGAAACAAACTCAGAGAAAGCATTTATGAATGCAGGTTTGGTTTCAGGAAAAAGAGTAATTATATGTAGTATGTAATGAAGAAGGGTCAAGATGAGCAGGGAAAAGATGAAGAAACAGGAGTTTGAAGGGAATTATGCAATGACCCGCCTCCTCAGGATGATAACTGAGTATGGAACCCACTTCCATGCTTGCAGCCTCTCGTGAAAGAAAGAAAAAGGGAAGAAAGAAAATATTAGAAAACAAAAGTATTGACCAAGGAGGTTTATGGAATGGGAATTAAGTCTTATTTATAGAGTGGATCAATGAAATTTAAAGAATGCCAAAACTTTCCTTGTAAAAAATATTGGAGTTTCAATTTTCTATTATGTGATATGATTTGAAAATTCCCAAGATTCTCTTACCTTTTCAGGACTCCTGTCCCTTCCTAATATTTCTGTCCCTGGTGTGTGTGTGTATATATATATATATATATATATATATATATATATATATATATATATATATATATATATATATATATATCTGTGTGTGTGTGTGTGTGTGAGACAGGATCCGTTGACGTCAGACGTCTCTTAATAGCATTTTCCCCTGCTCGTATTTCAGCCCTCTGAATCATGGAACTGACTTCCTCCTTGCTACGCTCTATGCTCAAGCTCAAAGAATAAGCATCTATATCCCAAAGAATCTCTAGCAAATCGGGATCCAGCTCGAAGTATGGTGGTGGTTGCAAGGATGACAAATAGGATTTTCATTCCTCTTTGGAGTATATCTTCACATGCTTGTCAGTGATACCATCAAACACGATCCAATCAAGTTGATATTCCCAAGTTGGATAGTAACGATAGTCCATGTGTTTCATCAACCTTGTACAAACAAAACTCAAAAGAAAAGGTCAAATATATACAAATAAAAATTAAAAAGACTAAAGTAGTTGCCTCCTTTGTTACTAATAATATTGGTATTGCCAATCCCCGGCAACGGCGCCAACAACTTGATAGGCTCCGGCAAGCGTATCAGATCGAAGCAAGTAATAATAAAACGGTGAGAAACCGAGTATCGAACTCAGGGATTGAGAAACCAAGTGTCACTTCACAAATTAAACTATTTAGATCGAGAAATATGTGTGAAAATATTTCAAGAAAATAAAAGAAACAATAAAATCAAATCAAATATTTTTGGGATTATAAATTAAAAGAGATTTCCATGAATTAGGTTACCAACAAGACTGTCCATGCTACTAAATTGACTACCCCTCTTGTTAACTATCAAAATTGCTTTGAAGGTGAATTTATCCTAAATAAGTTAATGTTCCCTCTCGAGATACAAGAACCGTGCCTAATTAAACCAACCCCTACTCTCGTGGTAATTTTATTTACATTGAACCCATTAAGATTCATGACAATTCAATGAACCCTCGAATGACCGCTTCTAACTCTTGTGATTTAAGTCCTAAGCTCAATCCCTATAGATCCAATACCTAAATTCACCGCTAGGTTCATCCTTAGAGTATCTATGACATGCAAATAAGTGCGCACCAAATTTTTAGAAATAAAAAGACTACTCAAGCATTGCCATGTTCATAGCAAGCTTGATCAACAAAAGCATAAAAAAAACCTAAGAGAAAAGAAGAAATTGAGAAGAAGAGAAATCCTAATTTTTGCCTAAGGTAACTGCCCAGAGCTCCCTATTTTTGAGCCTTAGAGTCTTATTCATAATGTAGGGTAAATTGAATTCAAAGCTGTTACAAAATCAAATCAAATCAACACTTAAATTTTTAGATATCACGCGTCACGGCCGTGATGCATGTCACAGTCAGGCCGTGACAGATTCTGTCTTGGAAAACTTGGCGTTAGTTGGCCTGTCGCGGCCGTGATGGCCAACATGGCCTGGCTGTGACAGGTTCTGACTTTTGCCTACTTTTGTTTTCAGCCTTGCTCGATCATGGCCGTGATGGCTGGCACGGCTAGGCCGTGATGGGCTCTATTTGGCTCATTTTTCTTGCTTTTCAAGCTCCGTCATCATGCAAGCTTTAACATAACTAATCCTGAGCATTTTAATCTTCATTTCCAAATCAATATCTCCAAATTAATTGCCAAATCTTATCATATCCTTTATTGTTGTGATAGGCAATTATTATCCAAATCCAAATTGTTTTGGATCCAATCTTTTATCTCAATGTCAATTGAATTATCTTTCAATCATAATAATTCAAATCCAAATTGATTTGGATTCAAATCCATTATGGGGGCCCTTGCAGTTTACTTGGCAATCTTCAATTTAATTGATTTCCATTCTTTTCTTCTTGATACTTTCTTAAAAATCAAAAATAAGAATAATATCAGAAAATTAATCAAAATCTAATTAAAATTAATTAAATACACACATTGACTCTAAAATAACCAAAATAAGGAAACAAAGTCTAATTTGGGCTAAATCAAGCATTCAACAAAATTTAATTGATGAAATCCGCTCTAAAATAATAGATAAAACATGATAAGACAGTGGATTATCAGTCTTTTATTATATATTTATTTATATTAATATATATTGATAAAACATTGATTCAAACCTACCGATTTAATTATCATTATCGTCATTATGGTGATTTGATTGCATTTGATTTCAATATAATTTTGATTAATATTGACATTTGAAATTATTAATTAATGTTTAAATTTGATTCTCATTTAACAGCCCAACGATGGTGAGAGTCAACGAGAGAATATTCTTCCACATGTGTCATTTGTAAGTGCATTCAAATATGATGATGATTTATAATCAATTTTATGATATTATTTTTTAGGATTTAATTGATATATACTGACAGTGTAAAGTTTTTCTACACTGTCAACCAATCAGAAATTGATATATCATGATAAATGCTTTACTCTTATCCTAACTATCTTAAAAGTCATCAATTTCATGACTTCTGATTGGTTGTCGGTATAAAAATCTTCACACTGACAGTGCATACAAATTAAACTCTATTTTTTAATCGGATAATGTTGTTTTTTTCTTATAATATTTAAATTAAATGGAGATTTGAATCAATTAATATACAGATATGATATGATATGCATATGATTTTGAAATTTTGAATTTTCAAATATCAAGTTTCTCGTGGATTTCATGGTATTTTTAAATTTAGAAAAAATATATAAAAATAAATGAAATAAAAAATAATTTATTATAAATGTTAAATGATAAATATCCATAATCACTTTAAATATAAATTATAAAATCAACTTAAGATATATCATTTGAATTTGAAATTTGAATTTGAAATATATGTTTTTAATGTATTGAATGTCTTTCCTTATGTATGCCACTTTATTATAATACAGTAATAAATTTTTATTTTTAATGCAATAGAATATTTCCTTTTGGTTTACCAAAAAAATAATATTTCTATTTGAGGTCCAATTAAATATTCGCCCACTCATTCCTTAGTTTATGTTTTGATCGACACATAAGATTCTGATGAGGTGGCGGCATTACTGAGCGACACGTGTGAGAAAAATTTCCTGCATACATTTTCTTATGTATATATTATAGATTCCTTCATTCTTCCATTCCTTATTTCTTCAATCATTTGAGGTTAATGCGCAGTCTTTCTTAGAGCATCTCCGATGCTAGAACCCAATTTGGGTTCTTATGTCTCTTTTAGTGGGCCCTACAATGTCATATATGATTTATGAACCTCCATTAATTTTTACTCCAATGGTAGAACTCAACTTGGGTTCTTAACTTATTTTTCCTCTCATCTTTTGATTGGTTCTAAAGGAATAAAATATTTCTTTAATTATAAGAACTGAGTTCTTATAGAAGAACCGTTCTTATAGAAGAACTCAACCTCTCCATCTCCAATGGTAGTTCTATGTAAGAACCGTTCTTAGCTCTAAGAACTCAGCCTAAGAACTTGCGTTGGAGATACTCTCTGTTATTTAGTCTTCTCTTTGAGTGTTTACTAGAAAGATTTGCGAGATGTATTAAATACACAAACACTTTACTATTCTTTTAGTTGTTGAACCTAAAGAGGCTATGTGAACAAATAATACTTGTATAGGAGTGAGTCTGAAGAAGCTAGGTGTCCAAAGAATACTTGTACTATAATATGATCGATTATAGTGGAGAAAACTTGGTGCTGCCAAGGGTTGGACGTAGCCCCTATTGGTTTTGGGGTGAACCTAGATAAATCTCTTGAGTGATATGTTTTTCTAACAATAGGTTAAATATGTGGATATAAAAATATTTTAAGTTGTTTTATGTTTGTGTCTGCTGTTTAAAATATTAGACAAGTCACTCGTTTGATAATCTGTTTCACCCGTCTGCCTACTTTGCATGCAAAAAGGATTTTCTAAGTTTGGAAAAAGTTTGATAATCACAATTAAACACCTGTGTTTACTTTGGTTATTTTATTTGTTTCTTTGTTACAAATACTAGTGCAGTAACCCGTGCCGTACACGGGATATATGTTAGCTTTCAGATGTTTCTATAAAATATTTTAAATTTTTACCACATAAGAATTTTGTAAAATTTTGTATTAGGAATTTTCTATAAAAGATTAATTTTATTTCAATTAAAATATAAAGTACAACACTTTTTAAATTATTAATTACCATTGTGCATTATAAATAGTTGGTTAAATATTTAGTTAATTATCATCATTAAATAGAATATAGAATATATGTGAAAAATAAAAATAAATTATGGACGCGGTAGAAAAATAATTTATATGATTGTTATGAAATAATATTTCTACCAAATTAAAGTGAGAGTTACTGGTACAAAGAAAAACATAAAAAAACAAATATATTTAGAGGATATAAATTAGCACTCTTTTTTCCCAACATCTCTATATTGTACTTTTCTCAACATTTAATACTATATATGTATTTTAATTATCCTTGGTACACCCTAATCATATCCATCACATATTTATTTGTTAATCTACAAAGCTGATTGAATTTTAAAATAAAAAAAAAAACCCATAAGAGTGTTTGCAATAGATCATGAATATATTCATCGACATGCTCGAAGGGTTGTGGCAAAATAAAAAATTGAACAATAGATAAGTCATACATCAAATATGTATCTCAAATAGAATACAACCTTTTGTTGGAGAGTACGATAGGTTTCTTCTTTTCCCTTCAATTTCTTTCTCTGACTGTTTCAACGTGCATGGCTGTCCTCAATTACATATGAACTTCAAATTCTTTATTCTTTTCATGTAGATTTTTGTGAATATCATCCTTGCATTTTCCCTTAATCTCAAACTGTTTGTCAAATTTTAAATATCTCATCATGAGCCAAAAATAAAATGATTAGATATTCCATTCTCGTAGCCATATGTCAGCTCAAGCACATGAGCATATTAGATCTTTCTCACAATAACCTTCCCGGGCAGATACCTTCATGCTTGAGTGATGTATCATGGGGACTTTGGATCCATTAGATCTTGCATCCTTAAGAGTTCCTATAAAAAGGCCTATGATTCACAAATTATGTAGTATCTGACAATGATGATATAGGACCATGAACTCATAAAACAACTAAAAAAAAGTATAAAACCATAGATACCAGTAAACCATTTAAAAAAAATCGTATACTCACACATCTGAAAAATGTGGAAGATGAGAAAATAGAAAAATAAACCATTTGCACCGAACCTACTAATACATATTCTTTGTGACAACTAAACCATTTCTCAAGGACCTACTAATACTTGTCACTCCAATTTCTCTGAATCCGCCGACCCAATCCTCAATCGTGTTTACACCGCTTGCTCCAAACCCTGCCGATCCAAAATAGTTAGATCCCAACTTTCTATGAATTTTCTTTCCATATAAATGATATGATTCTATTTGATTATTTCTTGGTGTTACATGCATTCCCACAATTTAAGAAAACCCAAATGAGAAAACAACCAAAATAGTATCTCTATTTCAAATAAAGAAAAAGATAGAACACAAGAAATACTAAAATAAAATAAAAAAAAATAGAAAGAAGGAGACAGAAGAATGATAAACCATTCAAACAAAACTCAATGGCAATCAATTATCTTTTCAATAGAGATAAAAAAAGGCAGAGGTACCTTAGAGAGGGAGGGGCGAAAAGGAGCATGGCAGAGAGTGTTGCCCATGGGTCACCCCAGACAAATGCAGCATGGATAGATATGTAGCAGCGTGTTGCACAAATTCAAAAGCTTCAACAAATGCAGGGGAAATGATTTGAATGGTGGAAGTATGGAGGAACATTAATGAAAAATAGTGCTGATAAAGTTTAATGCACATACAAATGCACAGGTATTTGTGTGAAGATTGAACTACTTAATCCTTGAGGTACAAATTGTTCAAGGCAATTGCTTCTTCCAGAGTCTAAGCATAAAAGTAGCTAATTTCAATAAGAATCTAAACTGCAAAAGAAATAAAATAAATGATTTGATACAATCACAATACTGCAAAAATCGCTATGTTGAATTCTCCTCAATTATAAATTCTCAAACACGTCATGTTCATTTTTCAGAATCAACCGAAGAATCACAAACAAATAAGAATCAAATATGATTATCAAAATCAATCAGATTAATATAAGTCAACAATATATATATATATATATATATATATATATATATATACCAGCAATAGACAACATAGAACAAAGAAAATGTAGTAAAAGGACAATAAATACATATTATTGAAGACCAGAAAACTGACTTGCTTTGAAGCAACAACTTGAAGCTCAAAGCTGCCAACCCTAATATAGGAACTTGCATAAAAACATAAATATATGGGTTAAGGAGATGGAACCCAACCTGAAAAGCATAAAGGTTATGAGTTTTGGTAGCAATACAGATCTCTACCCATGGCAGTACTGCATCCAAAATCAGTTTCTGATATTGCAGTCACCATAAAGCAAATCTAGAACAATACGGAAGAAAGCAGAAGCAAAAAACTGGAGTTAGCCATCTTCACCCATTAAGTTGTAACATTTTGAAAAAAAAAATGGAAGATGAGAAAACAGATGACAAAACCATTCAGCTTATGTTGTAGTAGTACCTTCGTTTTGGTTAGCAATTCAATGACAGCCTCTTCTACATTTGCCTCTAAAGTCTTACAAATGAACTCGATATGTTTGGTTCTCTTCACATGCAAATCACTCTCCTACATGATTAAATAGTGACATGATTGAGAATCCAAGATATACACATTACTCCAAATTTTCTTTTACAGATATGTCACAGGTTAGCTCAATTTTGAAAGGAAATCTAATGGTAAAGAACTTAACTCCAATCAACATAAAAAAAACGGTTGTAAAAATTTAGTTTCAGGATAAGAAAAATGCAGTTTGGAGGAAGCATGGAGCTTGAAAATAGTTTTGATCATGTTCTTCTCACTTCTCCATAACTGGGAATCATCTCATAAGAGATGCCAAGCTTTCATAAGTGCTTTTCATGAATACTAATTAAATTATAAAACTATTCATAGGACATCAAGTAAAAGAAAATCACAGCTTTATTATTTTTTTTCCTTCCTATAATCATCCTTTAAAAGTTGAGCATACCACATCTTTGGTAGATATTAATCTTTTGGCTAGTTTAATGTAAATCATTGTCTTTTTAGGGAATCCACAAAAACGAAGATGACAATTAAATTAAAAATTTAAATGTCAAATTCTCAAAACACTTCCAACACTTATCAATTCTCAAAAAAAAAAAAAACCCCACAATAGCAGCAAAAGTTTTTTGCTTTTTAATTAGCTTCTAATTAATCATCACTCACATGGCACAAAAACCTAAAACATAAAGGTAATGGAACTCAAACACAAATTCAAAAAAGGAGTTGAATTTACCAGACTATTACAATTAAAGCATCTTCTATTGAGTGGACACTTTATGAGACCCCTGATAGTTTTCTTGTTCTTCTATTCTACTTCCCAATTTCGACACCTCCCCATCAGAAACCCTAGAAGCTTCAGTCGAAATCAAAGAGATTCCCAAGAAATAAATAGAGAGAGAAAGAAAGAGAGAGAGGTAACCTTCACTGATGGCATGTTTATACTTGGACAGAGTCTAAAATTCGTTTTCCATCCTTCCAACAACAATTCCCAAATAGCGCCTAGCTTTCCTCATTGTTATCCAACATCTTTCACGTTCTTCAATGTAAACCTCTAGCCTTGAACTGACAAGACTCACATTCTGTAACTCTGCAATCTGGAACCATAAAGAAACCACTATAAAAAAAGGTAGAAAATGAAACGAAATGTCACATTAAAATCGGGGTCCTAGCCGAATCTTCAAGAAATTTTAATAACCAATTAATTGTATTATTTAATTCTGTATCATTTCAATTTATTAGAAAATAAAATCACATGTGTGAAATGAAATTCAAATTTAAAAATGGTTTTAATGCAGATTGTTTGAAATTAATATTGTAATTAAATTATTCCTCAAATCAGCTATATTATTAATTAATTAATTAATTAATTAATTAATTTGAAATTAATTATAGTTATTAGATGGGTATTATTACTCTTATTTGAATTCAGGTTATTATTTTTTTCTTTCTAAAATCAAATAATATCCCCAAATTTTATGAAACGCTTTAAAAGAGGATGGCTGTCATCGGTTTTTTTTTTTTTTTTACTTCCTTAAAAATGCTTAGAGAGGTTGATTGAAATTGGGGCATACATTTACGTACTCTTGTTGTACAATTTTCATTATATTTAATTATTACAATATCAAATTGGTTTTTTAAAGTTGTGGTATTTATTTGTGTGGATTATATCATTTTATTGTTGTTGTTATTCATATCGGATTTATTGCCTCCATGATTCTACATGGTTTTGATGATTTGATCCCAATAAAATCAATTTGAATCAATTGCTAATTATGACTCGATAAAATGATATTATTTGAAATTTTAAAATTATAGATTGTGGTTTAATGTTGAAGTGTATGGGATTTTAAATTATTTTTTAAAAGAACTAAATAAACATTATTTTATCAACATTAGTTTGTGTTATAGAATTTATTTATTTTTTTGGTAAAGTGTTATAGATTCCTTTATCCGACCGGGAAGTAGTATGTATATCCAGCCTACTCAACTAGACAGTAAGTAAAAATTCATTAGTGTTTCTGTTGCAGTGCTATAATAATCATTAATATTAATTTGAAAGAGAACATGATCTCTATAGTTCTTAGTGTTGATTGAAGGAGGAAAACTCCAAAATCACATTATTTATAATACATAGCTTGCAAACGACAAAGCTGCTTAAATTAGAAGTCGATATCACATCTTCTCATGTACATTGTATCTAGCGGCTAGTAACATGCATTTGTGTGAATTACATGTGTAAGCAATCTTGAATCTTTTCTTTGTCAATTGTACACCTCCAAATTAAGGTTGACCCTTCTGCAATTCTGCTACTCAAACAATATTTTACGAACTAAATTATTGTGATCATAGCCTCATAGCTATAGCAACACATTATATTGATTACAACCTATTATATAGTCAATTAAATGTTCCAGAAATGTAACAATTGGTTGAGACAGTCAATAAATTTAAATTGGAGCAACGACTTTTAACATGAAATTAGTAGCATAATATAAATTTGTATGTGCACTCTGTAGTCCACTCGAAATAGTACATTAACAGTTAAACATATCAAAAAACAGTTTACTTAGATTAATTTAGTTAAAAATATGAGCTAACTACATAGATTTCCAACAACGTACAGTTACTTTCAGTTTTGGAATCTTTGTAGTATTTTACTGATTCTGAAAAATAAAAATAAAAATGAAAGTTTTAGGCTAGAAGCATTATATACACAGAACACAGTCCTAGTCTCCTAGAGGATAATTCCAAATTACAAACTTGACTTGCTTTAATGTAAACCCATGTTAATATTTCATTACGGTCATGGTGAACGAGGAAATATAGCTAAATGTTTGTGGGAAAGCAAACAGACCTACTATGAAATTCACATGCAGACGCATAGGGGCACAATTGTAATTATAGTTTCTGAGTTTGACAAATTAATGGTCCAAAAAAACGGAGACCGGCCTCCTCACCTACTTAACGGGGTAACCACTTTACCTGTCCACCCAATGATGCAGTATGTTAAATCCTAAAAAGAAATAGATATAGGTAACTAGGGATGTCAACGGGGCGGGGCGGGCACGGATACTGGATACCCGCTACCCGTCCCGTTGGATAATAAAACTATCCGCATCCGCCTGCACTGCGGATATCTGACATTGCGGGTTCTTCTAACGGATTTGTGGGGATCCGCGGGTATCCGCGGGTAGTTATAAAAAAAATAAATCTTTTTTTTAATTTAAAAAAAATACATAAAACTTAAACAAACCACCACATTAATATCTTCCGATATTTGAACAAAATAGCACTTACAAATTAATACATCACACTTAAAATATCCATGAAACAACACAATAGATGAAAATTATCTAGAAAATGATATAAGGACTTTGAGAGTAGATATATATAATAAAGGGTATTATAGTAATTAAGAACGAGTGACGGATATCCCGGCACGGATAGTATGATACCCGCCGCCGCCGCTTATAAACGGGTATTGGAATTACCCGTTTATTTTACCTAATTCGTTTAACTACCCCCGCCTTTGCTGATTTTATCCATGGTATCCACTGCATACGGATAAAATTGCCATCCCTATAGGTAACAAACACTCATAAAGAAAAAACTCCCTGTTCCCTCTCACAATTGTGACACTTGTCATATACGTTTGATTAATTTATGTCAGATTTAATCATATTAATCATATAATAATAAAATTATATAATCGTGCATATATATATATATATAAAGATAATCATAATATTAATTGTAGAGAATTAAATTATATTATTAATGATACATAATTCTAAATATTTTTAATTAATAAATGAAGAAAGTATTAAATATTTTTAATTCAATTGTTTTATTTCAATTATCGCATGCATAAGTTTAGAAAAATTTAAAATCATGCTGCAAAGCCATTGGATTTTTCTCTCCACATATCAGAGCCATTGATTTTGACTGGAGAGAGCTGCAGACAAACATCAGCTGCAAGGATCCAATTTGCAAACGAAGCTACTGCACTGAAAGAGGTGATTTATTGGGTTAGGAGTTTAGGTTGCCACAATGTTATTTTTAACTTGATTGTAAAATTGTGGTAGACCATATTAACTCCCTATTCACCCAAAAAAAAAATTATTAATTCTCCTAGGACATATATTTATGAGCTTGGTTATATGGTTCATGATTGTTCTGAGCTTTCTTTCTCTTTCCCAAAACTTTAGATGAGTTTTGTTAGCTAGGAGGTTACGAAATGGTGTGACTCACTCCTTGGCTAGAGTCTCATCATTGTTGGCTAATCCCCAAATTTATCATATTGCCCCTTATGTATTGCTTATTTAATTATTAATGAAATGCAATAATTGATTTGCTTCAACAACAAAAAAAAAAAACTAATCAACAAATGATTAAACAATTTTAGGTGGGATTTGATAAAATGAAACATACAACAACATTACTTTTTATGTACTTTTACGAATTTATATTATCGTTATCCAAAAAGAAATGTATTAATTACTTCTCAAAATGAAGTATACAAAGAGTTGTCAAAATGGGTCAACCCGCCACAAATTAAGGTAATAAACGGGTCAATCCAACCTGACTCATTATTTTGTGAGCCAGCAAATAGCCAACCCGGCTCGACCCACCTCAGATTGGTGGGTTATGCAGGTTGGGTCACTTTTATTTAAGAAAAACTAAAAAAACATAATTTTATTTTTAAAATAATATCTATACGAAAGATGACTTTGTTTCCTACTGCACTCTACGTCTCTGCCCCCTGCTCCTGTCTTGCAGTTAATATTTAGAGAGTCCAAGAATGAAAGTTTAAAATTATCAACATGTCTTAATAATATGATAAATTTTTTACACTACAAGAATACATGGAATTACCGACGGCCTTTTACCGACGGACATTTTTCCGACGGAAATTTTATTATTACCCACGGAAAAAACCGTCGGAAATATGGAAGGGAAAAATCAACGTCATTTCCGACGGAAATAGACGTCAGAAACATTACCGAAGGACAAGCCGTCGGTAATTCCGTCAAAAAAGTGGCGGGAATAAATTACCGATATAAATTTACATCGGTAACTTACCGATGGAAATTTCCATCGGTAATGAGTAGGGAAAGTCGGATTTCTGAAGGAAATTTCCGTCGGTAAGTTACCGACGAAAATTTCCATCGGTATTGAGTAGGGAAAGTCGGATTTCCGATGGTGATAAGTAGACAAAGGCAAATTTCCGTCGGAAATGCGTCTCGAAAATCGGAAACGCATTACCGATGGAATTTCCGTCGGAAATGTTTTTGTACCAACGGAAATTTCAGATTTCCGATGGAAATTTCCGTCGGAAATCCAAGAATATGCGCGGGAAATATATTACTGACGGACGGGTCCGTCGGAAAGTCGGATCCCGCCGTCGATAACTTGAACCTGTTTTTGGGTACCAATGGCTCTGTCAGTAACCCCATGGTCTTTTTAAAACCTGACCCCCCCTTCATCTCCCTCGCGTCCCCCCCATTTCTGTACAAACCCGCCCCTCCCCAACCCCCACATTTTCGATTCCGGACCCACCCCCCAACCCCCCACCCTTACATTTATGATTCCGAGTCCCCCCACCGGCGGCCCCGTACTGGCCCCATTCCCGTTCCTCTTTCTCCTTCTTCTTCTTCTCCATCTCTTTCCTTTCTATTTTCTCTCCCCCACCTCCCAACAACCGACGCCGCAACCGCCATATACCGCTGCTCACCGTCGCTAAGCCGCCTGCCCAGCCGCACGTCGCCACCCATTCAGGTGAGCTACCTTTTTCTCCAACCCTCTTCTCTCTGTTTGTGCATTATAGCTAGTAACTCAATCTTTGTCTTCTCCAGTGAACAACCACTAGTTTGGAGCACCAGCCACCAGTCCGGTTGTTTTAGGTGAGTTTCCAATTTAATTTTAAATTTTTTTAGATTTTTTTGTTTATTAATTTAAATGTTGAATCGATAGTTGTTGATTATGATGTTGTAAATTGTTGGGACAATGATAAAATGTATTGGAATGTATTGTTGGATCGATTTTTTTAAACTGTGTTGGACAGTTAGGTGTATTGTACTGTTATATTGTAAATTGTTAAGTGTGTTGGACTGTTATATATGTTGGATCAATTTAGTAAATTTTTATCTACTTGTGGTTTGGATTGCAAATACATATGCTGGTTTTGTTTTATTTATGATATTGTTATTTCAAATTTTATTGTGGTTAGAAACACGTGTCATTTAATGCTGGTTTATGGTAGTGTAAAATTCACCGTTAGCCAGAGAACTTGCCTGAGTGGGCCAGGATTCCCAGAGCTGAGGATCGACCATGGGTCACACCTATTTCTGGATCGTAAGAAATTTTTAACTTTGACTATTTTATATTTATCCAATAAGTATATATTTGTTGATTGTCATATTGTTGAATTAATCACATTTTAAATCCTTCAGCTTCATCCCATCGAAAGTGGGATCGAAGAACGTTACATACGCCCTCAAGGCACAATATCGTCGCTTCTGGCCATCATGGGAGAGGATACCGAAGGATGACCGGGATCGTATCTTCAAACGATTCAGGGTAATGTTGTGACGCCGGCAAGTGTACCGGGTCGTCGCAAGTAATAAAATAAACACGGTAAGTAATTACCGAGGTCGAACTCAGGGATTGGGCTACCAATTCGACTAATCCGCGGGAAATCAGATGCGTTTGGTCAAGTCACAGAAGAAGGTGGTTGAGAGAGAAAAGAGAGACGAGGATCGAAATTCAATTAACAAATCTAATAAACTAATTAACTAAAAATCAGAAATTAAAATATCCAAGGTCACAAATCCACCTACCCAATATGTACACCCAAGTGATGATGAATTCCTCCCTAAGTTCAATTACAATGTCAACCGGGACCCCTAAATTCTCCTAAATCCACTGTCGTGCTCATTAGGACGTATTCAAAGATTGGATTAATTACTTGTTCTGTCTCATAACCCTAATCCCGAATTCTGTTAATTCTTGTTCCCTATAAGGTTGCACTGATCTCCTAAATCCACTGTCGTGTTTATTATTCAATTAGTGATTCCAATTCAAGTTCTAAAACGCGAATCGCCGTTCGGCCTCAAACACGTTAACTAGTTAATCACGCAAAACATATGATCAACGCAATCAAAACAGAATTGGAAAACATTAATTAAAAGAAGGAAAGGAAAACATACATCACATCGAATCTACACTGCCATGGGCGGCTTCATTGATCCCTCGGACGAAGGGATTAGTTCCTCATGCTCATAGACAAACACTCGGACATAATCACCATCGTAAAATAACACAAAAGAGAAAAAGGGAGACGCAGCTCCAAAGAGAAACAAGGATTCGTAACTAAACTGCCCTAAACAAGTGGAAAAACCTCCTCTCAAAGTGTCCCCCCAATCTGATCCGAAACAGCCTTTAAATAAGGATTCTAAATCTTGCTCGCTCGCGGGGCGAGCACTCCTTCGCGAGGCGAATTTTAGTATTGGCGCGCTTTCAAATTTGGATTTTCGCGAGGCGAGGGTGTGTTCGCGGGGCGAGTCTTCCAACTTCAATCTGTCACAGCCGTGACATTCATCACGGCTAGGCCGTGATGGTCTCTGTCTTCCAGGGTCTTCAGGCTCTCGCTTGGCGAGCTGTATCTCACGGGGCGAGACTTCAAACCTAATTCTGTCACAGCCGTGACCTTCATCACGGCTATGCCGTGATGGTCTCTGTCTTGCAGGTCTTCAGACTCTCGCGTGGCGAACCAGAGTGATGATTGTTGCTGCTTCGTTGACCTTCAGTCTCGCTAGGCGAGCATACACTCGCGGGGCGAGTGTCTTCAGAATTGCAATTTCCACTGTTTCTTGACTTTCCTTGACTCCCGGAGCTTCACTTATTGACCTAAAAACACCAAAAGCAACCAAAAGCATAATTCTATCCAAAATAAGCTAAAAACTACACAAAAGACGCAAAACGAGTCAAAGTCCAACTTAGGAACAAAACAAGGCAAATTTGGGCGAAAACGAGAGTGAACTCGACTGATTGGCACATAAACCCTAGTTCATCTAGTCATAAAACTAGATAAGCCAGAGGCTTATTGATAAGCCTCTGGCTCATCTAGTTTTATAGCTAGTATGACCAGGGTTTTGTGCAAATTATATCGTATTTTCACCCAAATTAGATTAGATTGTCCTCAAGCAAGGTTTTGAGTCTCTAGAGTAGTTTTAAGTTAATTTAGCAAGTTTTAAGTCAAAATAATACACTTATGCTTATTTCCTTGTTTTCAGGTTAAGTAGAAGTTGAGAAAATAAAGAACAGGGGATTCGCCCCGCGAAAGCCATGCTCGCCTCGCGACCCCGAAGCCTGACTGTTCCAAGAAATTGCTAAGTCTCTGGGTCGCCTCGTGAAGAAGGTCTCGCCCCGCGAGTCTTCCAAACCTGAAAAAGTCAGAGACGATCACGGCTTGCCCGTGTTGAAGGTCATGGCCATGGCAGTTTTGAAGCTGAAGAGTCTCGCCACGTGAGAATCACTTCGCCTCGCGAGAATGCCAAGGGTTGCTGACAGTTCATGAAATTCGCCTCGCGAATGGTTGTTCGCCTCGCGAGCCCTCTGAATTCTGAAATTGTATAAAAGGCTGTTCTGAATATTTTGTAGAGACTTTTGCTCATCTAACTTTCTGATATACATTTTTCCTTTGTGATTTCGTTGTTGCCATGGAGCACTAAGTCCTAGGATTAGTCTACTGTTTGAGGATCCTATATACTTGAGGTTATGTAAATCCCTATTTTAATTGCTTTTCCCTTTTCAATATCATATTGCATATTTCTGTTTGTTTTTTCATGAGTGTGTGTTATTGTATTGATTAGTTTCGATGATGTAAATTTCCTATACATAATCGCGTTTGTTAATTCGCGTGTGTTCATTCATGATCGTTTGATCATGAGCGCTTAATCCCGTTTGTTATTTTCGGGAATAGGAATTTGCATCCATAGTAGCAATTACGTTGTTAGTTATTCTTCAGAATCGAAAGGGGATTAGAATCGCTTAGGGCTTGGGATTACATTAACCAGGGATAGTTGGGAATTCTTTGACAAGAGATTAATCGTTGTTTGATAACTGATAATCCCTTTTCAACTGCTTTGTTTTTGATTGCTCTGTTTTGTTTGTTTCTTAATTGCAATCCAATCCAAACCCCCCCAAAACTGAATTTTTTTTGTGAAAGATAATATTCTCAGAGTCCTTAGAGACGACATCCGAGTTGTCGCACTATACTACACTTTTAAACCCGCTCGTTCTTTTTGGCGCGTGCGCGACAGCGCGACCAAAAATTGGCGCCGTTGCCGGGGACTCTGAGTTGTTATTTTTCTCAGCTTGTTTTTATTTTATTTTCTTTTCTTTCTTTTATTTTCTGTCTGTTTTGAATTGGTCTGGCTACTAGGTCTCATTGCCCTGAACTGTGTGATTTTGACCCGGAAATTGAAAGAACATTGCACACACTCCGTAGGGAATTTCGGGCTAGCACTAGTAGTGATACCAATTTTAAAACTGCTTTTGAAAACATGGGAGACCAAAGGACTTTGAGGCGGCTTGCGGCCCCTGATGTGAATTATAATGGTTTGTGCATTGCTTATCCTGGTGCTGACACACCTTTTGAGTTAAAATCTGGGCTAATCCATTTGTTGCCAAGATTTAATGGTCTTGCAGGTGAAGATCCACACAAGCACTTGAAGGAGTTCCAAGTTGTCTGCTCCACAACTTTGAGGCCGGAAGGAGTAATCGAGGATCATATCAAGTTGAAGGCTTTTCCATTCTCACTCCGGGGAGCTGCGAAAGATTGGCTTTTATACCTTGCGCCGAATTCCATTACCACATGGAACGACTTGAAGAAGCTCTTCCCGGAGAAATATTTTCCCGCCTCCGAGAGCCGCGCAATTAGGAAAGAAATCTGTGGAATAAGGCAAGGAAATGAGTCGCTAGGCGAGTATTGGGAGAGGTTCAAGCAGTTGACATCTAGTTGCCCCCAAGACCAAATTTCTCGAACAGCTCCTCATCCAATATTTTTATGAAGGATTGCAGCCTATGGATAGGAATATTTTGGATCTTGCTAGTGGGGAGCATTGGTTGACAAGACCCCACTTGCTGCTAAGCAACTTATTGAGAACATGTCGATGAATTCCCAGCAATTCACTACAAGAAGAAATTCTGTTGAGACTAGAGGTGTACATGAGGTCCGCACTTCCTCTTCCAGCCATGATGGTGATGATAGAATTGATAGGCTCACTTCTTTGGTAGAGAAATTGGTAATAGATAGGGTTCAGCCTGCGGTGTTGTGTGGCATGTGCAGTTCTCCGAGCACCCATATGAAGCATGCCCCATTTTGCAAGGAGGGTCGATTCATCGAATCACCTCAAGCCTTTGCAGTCCATCAAGTATAATCGGGGCAATAACCAGAGCAGATACAAAGATTCCAGCATCTTTCAACAAATAGGTACCATCCCACCGGAGTAATCACCCTAATCTGCGGTATGGGAACTCATCCCAACAGCCGATGGCACCTCGGAATCCTCCTCCAGTGACTACTTCAGCACCCTCCGGACCTTGATGAGATGACATGCTCAATAAAATGGCTGCACAAATGGCTGCACAAAATCTACAGTTTCAGCAGCAAATAGGACAGTTCCAGGCCTCACAGGCACAATTTCAGCAGAGAACGGATGCGAGTATTCAGGCATTGCATACACAGATTGGACAGATGGCTACAGACATAAATAATATAAAGCAAGGTCAAGGAACAACCCAGCTCCCAACACAGCCAAGTGATCAATCCTAATGCCTCCAACCCCAATGTGAGTTCTATATCTCTCGAGGTCCGGAAAGGTTGTTGAGGCCACTTGGAAAGAATGAAGAAACTATGAAGGCTACTCCCGAGCCTCTTGTTGAAGTTACTCCCGAGCTTGTGGTTGAAGTTGAAACCGAGAGAGTGTATAGATCACCCATTCCATTCCCACACAGAATCCGAGAAAAATTTGAAGAGTGGTGGTGAAGATAAAGAGAAGGCAATTCTTGATGTGTTAAGAAAGGTTGGTGTTAATATCCCTCTGTTGGATGTGATCAAGCAAGTGCCCAGATATGCCAAATTTCTCAAGGACCTATGCACCAACAAGAGAGGACGATGAAGACTAATGAGAGGGTTGACTTGGGAAGAAATGTCTCGGCGCTTATCCGATCCCGAGCCGAGAAAGAGTTGTTGCTTTAACCCAGGCACTGCCACCGAAGTGCAAGGATCCAGGCACCTTCACTATCCCATGCACTATTGGGGACAAGAAGTTTGAAAACTGAATGTTGGACTTGGGAGCATCTATCAAAGTCATGCCTACCTCCATCTTTAACAAACTGGATCTTGGTCCTTTGAAGTACACAGGTATCACCATTCGGTTGGCCAACGGGACTGTGCCCGCCCATGGGAATGGTGGAAGATGTACTAGTACAAGTTGATGATCCGATCTTCCCACCTGATTTCTACATCTTGGACATGGCAAGCGAGACACATTCCAAGAAATCACCAATCATCCCGGGTAGGCCATTCATGAAGACAGCCAAGACTAACAATGATGTGGGTGATGGGACCATGTCTATGAAGTTTGGGGATATAGTTGCAAATTTCAACATATTTGATGCCATGAAACATCCAGCGGAAGAGCACTCTGTATTCCACATTGAGCTGGTATCTGAGACTATTGAGGATAACCATGAGAACTTGTTTTCTAATTCTCCACTTAATTCTGGCTGTGATGATATTCTTTCTTTTCTTGATTGTACTAACGCTAACCATTTTGTGGTTTGTGCTGAGATTGCTGCATGTTTAGCAGGTGATAAGATTGTCAGTGCAGTGGATGAGAACCATGAAAAGGATGAAGCAGCACTGGAGGCCCTCTCTACCTCTTTGGACTTAGACTGCAAGGAATGGGATCCAGTGTGACAGCTCCCGCTTACATCGCACTTGATCGGGGAGTACTCTTTTCCTTTCCCTCACTATGATCTTATAATTCTGCTGTTCATTGGGGACAATGCATGTTTTAAGTGTGGGGGAGGGAATTAGTTGTAGTTTTTCTCTTCTTTGAATAAAGTTTTCTTTTCTTTGAATAAAGCTCCTGAATAATTTGAGAAGCTCGGGAGCATTTGTGTGTTGAGTCTTTTGATTGGCAAGTTTGTTAGATTTTGATTGATGTTGCACAGATTGCTTGCATGATTGATATGTGATGATCCCCCCTAGGCTGAAAAATTTGAAAAATTTTTGTGATTCCCATGTGAAATTGAAAACCGAACTTTGGGATTTTGTTATGATAGCATGATGAATGATAAGTTTGGGGTGATAGGGAGCACACACTAGGGATAGTATCTCTGTTCAAATAATTTGCAAATAATGTCCAGGTGAGGTTTTGAGCCTCCAACATGTTTTAAAATGTGTGAAAATCACTTTCAAGTTGCACTTCCCTGGATTTGATTGAATCTCTTTTTGGTTTGCATGATTATATGTGTGTAGCAAATGATTTAGGCAGTTTCTTTGTAAATAGCTACTTGGCCTGAATAAACCAATTCCTAATGCATGTTCCCTAGTTAGCCCTTTTGAGCCTATTAGCCTGTTAATTCTTGATAACCTAATGTTATAAGCCCTAAAATCTGGAAAACCATGTTAACCCGATCTTAGGATTAGGAGAGCATGTAATCTTAGAATGGGTGCAAGAAACTAAAGTTTGGGGTGGCTGCAAGGTGTAATATGTTGTTGGGATTGAAAAAAAAATTTATGTGAAAAAAAAAAGAAAAAAGGAAAAAAAAAAGAAAAGAAAAGAAAAAAAAACAAAAAAATTTTAAAAGTGCAAAAATGACAAAAAGAAATAAAAAGGTTGTAGTCACCCAAGGCATAAAAGAAAAATGAGAAAAGGAACTTGAGTGAATTTCAAAGTGTAAATAATGTTCATGCTCTCTTAGTTCCTAGGGTCTTCAGCCTAGTTCCTTTGTATATCCTACCCTTAGCCAGGCCCCATTACAACCCATAAAAGACCTTTTGATGTTGCTTGCATGTTTTCTGTGGGAACCATTAGGAGATGAAAATCAAATTTATGGGAAGTGCTCTTAAAAGTGAAAACTGAGTGAAATGTTGATAGCGACGACACAACCGAGCGATTGAGTGAAACATAAATTTCCCTTGTGAGGAAGGCATTTGTTTGAATTTGGTGATCTCTCTTTTGTGTGTAACTTGGATCCCCTGCTTAGATTGATGATTGTTTAAATAATGAAATTCTCAATTGTTTAGAATGAAAGATTTTGGGGATTGCTTTGTTTGTAAAGGGGGGAACATTGAAAGTATTTTGATAAATTGCTTGAAATTTGTGCGAAAGTTGATTGAATCTTTTGAGCTTGCCAGGTCTTGAGTCTTTTTAAGTTTTTAAGTTTTTAAGTTTTAGTTTTCTTGAGGACAAGCAAAGTTTAAAGTTTGGGGTATTTTGATGAGCCTCTGTTTGACTGGTTTTATAACTAGTAAAGACCTTGGCTTTGTGCTTATTTTATACCATTTTTACCCAAATTAGACTTGATTGTTCCTAAGTAGTATTTTGAGTCTGTAAATTGTTTTTAAGTTAATTTAGTTGTTTTAGAGTTGAATAATTATTTACTTTTATTTTCTATTTTCAGGTTAATACAAAGTAATAAATCTGGAGCCGCTCGCCCCGCGAATAATCTCTCGCCCCGCGAGTATTGCAACCATGAAAAAGTCAGAGACGATCACGGCTTGCCCGTGTTGAAGATCACAGCCGTGGCAATTCTGAAGTTGAAGAGTTCGCCCCGCGAGCATTCCTTCGCCTCGCGAGTCTTGGAAGATCAGAAGCCATCACGGTTTGGGCGTGTTGAATGCCACGGCGTGCAGTTTGAAGCTGAATAGTTCGCCTCGCGAAGGATGTGCTCTCCTCGCGAGAAGACTAAGAGTTGCAGACCTTTCATGTAATTCGCCTCGCGAGCAGTGATTCGCCTCGCGAGTACTCTGACTCCAGAAACGTGTATATAAGCCTGTTTAGGCGTAATCAAGGATAGTCGAGTGCTTGATTTTGGCTAGTTCACGAACTTGATAGTCTTTTGTTTTTCTTAGTTTATTGTTTTCTTTTGTTATGGAGAACTAGTCTCCTAGATTAATCTACTGTAATTGGTTTCTGTTAACACTTGAGGTTTTGTGATTCCATGATCATTTGCTTCTCTCTTTTCAATGCAATCTTTGTATGTTTTCATTTTGTTATTTCAGGAATATATAGTATTGTATTGTTTCATTTCGGTGATGCTGTGTTCCTATATATAATCGCGTTTGTTATTTCGCGTGTGTTCATTCATGTTCGTTTGTTCATGAGAGCTTAACCCCGTTTGTTATTTCGGGAATAGGAACATACATCTGTAGTAATGGTTTTCGTTTGTTAATTGTTGCTACAACCGGGAGGGGATTAGTATCTGCTTAGGATTTGCATGAACCAATGATAGTGGGAAACTGAGAACAGTAGGTTAATCGCTTTTGTCTAATTGCTATTTTCTTTTCTTACTCTGTTTTTATTTTGTTTCCTTTATTTTATTTTAATCTCAAAACCCCCATTTCTAACTTTTACTAATTTTCTGTTAATAATAACAACAACTAAAGAGTCCTTGAGAGACGATACTCGAGTTGTCGCACTATACTGCATTATTTTATAATCGCTCGTTCTTTTTGGCGCGTGGCGACAGCGCGGTCAAATTTTGATGAGCCTCTGTTTGACTGGTTTTATAACTAGTAAAGACCTTGGCTTTGTGCTTATTTTATACCATTTTCACCCAAATTAGACTTTATTGTCCTTAAGTAATATTTTGAGTCTGTAAATTGTTTTTAAGTTAATTTAGTTGATTTAGAGTGAATAAAGTATTTACTTTTATTTTCTGTTTTTCAGGTTAATAAAATGTAATAAATCTGGAGCCACTCGCCCCGCGAATAATCTCTCGCCCCGCGAGTATTGCAACCATGAAAAAGTCAGAGACGATCACGGCTTGCCCGTGTTGAAGATCACAGCCGTGGCAATTCTGAAGTTGAAGAGTTCGCCCCGCGAGCAATCCTTCGCCTCGCGAGTCTTGGAAGATCAGAAGCCATCACGGTTTGGGCGTGTTGAATGCCACGGGCGTAACAGTTGGAAGCTGAAGAGTTCGCCTCGCGAAGGATGTGCTCGCCTCGCGAGAAGACAAAGAGTTGCAGACCTTTCATGTAATTCGCCTCGCGAGTAGTGCTTCGCCTCGCGAGGACTTGGATTCCAGAAACGTGTATAAAAGCCTGTTTAGGCAGAACTAAAGAGTAGTTTTTTTAGGCTGTGGCTAGTCAGTTTTGGCTAAGTCTCAGTTAGTAGTTAATTAGTTTTAGTCTTATTTTCTCTTCTTTTGTTTTATTTCTGTAATGGAGAATTAGTCTCCTAGATTAATCTACTGTAATTGGTTTCTGTTAACACTTGAGGTTCTGTATTTCATGATTAGTTGCTTTTCTCTTTTCAATGCCATGTCTGTATGTTTCATTTTGTTATTTCAGGAATATATAGTGTTGTATTGTTTCATCTCGGTGATGCTATGTTCCTATATATAATCGCGTTTGTTATTTCGCGTGTGTTCATTCATGTTCGTTTGTTCATGAGAGCTTAACCCCGTTTGTTATTTCGGGAATAGGAACATACATCTGTAGTAATGGTTTTCGTTTGTTAATTGTTGCTACAACCGGGAGGGGATTAGTATCTGCTTAGGATTTGCATGAACCAATGATAGTGGGAAACTGAGAACAGTAGGTTAATCGCTTTTGTTTACTTGTTAATCTCTTTTCTTAATTTGTTTTTATTTTGTTTTCTTTATTTTAGTTTTAGTCTCAAAACCCCCATTTCTAACTTTTACTAATTTTCTGTTAATAATAACAACACCTAAAGAGTCCTTGAGAGACGATCCGAGTTGTCGCTCTATACTGCATTATTTTATAATCGCTCGTTCTTTTTGGCGCGTGGCGACAGCGCGGTCAAAAATTGGCGCCGTTGCCGGGGACTCTTGTTTGTTGTTATTAGTAGAAAGTTACATTTAAAAAAAAATAATAAAAAAATATTTGCTAATTAATTTTGTCTGCTTGTCTGGTTGTTTGATTGCCATGGATAATTACATGTATGGATATTTGCCTAATGTTTATTATGAACCACCACCTTGCGTGTATTATCCTAATTTTAGTGAGCCACCACCATACTATCCTACCCAAGTGACCACCCCTGCACCTTCCCAACCTTCCCTAGAGGACCTGTGCAAACAGATGACTGCACAGATAAGTGCAAATATGGAAGGACTGAGGCAACAAATGGCCGAGCAAACTCAACGGATGATAGAGGAATTTCAACAGAAGATGGAGGCTGAGTACCAGAGGAGCCAAGCTGAATCTCAGAAATTGTGGGCTCTAATTGATCAAGTTACCGCCAACTCAGCTGCAATGCTAACTCCACAGCCCCTTGAGGAACATAAGGATTCACAGATGGTTATTCCTGAAAATACTTTTGATGATAATTCTGATGATAATGTTTCTGTTGATGATGGTTTATGTGTTGAATCCCCTGATCCTAATGCTTGTTATTGTGATGGAACTGCTTTATGTGTTGAATGTTTTACAGGTTTATACTTTTCAGGAAAAATAGAAAATGCAGATCGTTTTGCAGGTTTATTTTTTTCAGGAAACTTAGAAAAGGAGGATCAGGAGGACGTCTGCTTCCCCGTGCCTGAAGATAAAGAAGAACCTTTGGGAGTAGATGATTCAAGTAAAACAATTGCATGTATTGAGAGTAATGGGGTGGATGAATTGATTGAAGAATTCCCAGACATTCTAACTTTTTCTGATTCATTTTCTTGTAATATATGTACTAACTCTAACCCTTGTGTGGTGTGTGCTGAAATTTCTGCGTGTATAGCAGGTGAAAAATTTGATAGTGCAGTGGATGAAGACATTGCAGAAGTTGAAGCAACACCGGTAACCGTTACTAACTGTTTGCCACCTCCCCCTGAGGAACCAGCGATGGAGTTTAAACCCTTGGATTTTGCACCATGGCCTGTCCAAGAGGTTGAGACCCACTTCTATTGGGGAGACTTTATTGAGAAGGAGGTCATCTGTGACCCGAGAGGAAGTGAGAAGTCCGCCGCACTCGGCGAAGTCATCATAGTTATCAAGTGCTCACCTCCGTATCAAGGCTGCGAGTTAGGGAGGCTTGGAATGAATTTCAGTCCTTTGGCTACCATGTGGGACTTATGTTACAGACAGTGGGATCCTGGTGGAACCGCCCTTCAATGAGTTTTTCTTAACCTTGCTCTTTTAATTTTCTTTTCCTTGCTTTATTTCTGCTTTGTTTTCAATAAAGCTCCTGAATAATTTGAGAAGCTCAGGAGTTGTGTCGAGTCTTTTGTTGGCAAGTTTATTGGATTTTATTGATTTTGCATAGATTGATTGCATGATAGTGTTGACTGTTTTCCCCCTAAGATATGAAAATTTTTTGAAAAATGATCCCCATGTAATTGAAAACTGAACTTTGGGATTTTGTTGTGATGGCATGATTTATGATAAGTTTGGGGTGATAGGAAGCACACACTAGGGATAGAATCTCTGTCAAACAATTTGCAAAAAAATGTCAAGGTGAGGTTTTGAGCCTCCAACATGTTTTAAACTGTGTGAAAATCACTTTTTAAGTTGCACTTCCCTGGATTTGATTGAATCTCTTTTTGGTTTGCATGATTATATGTGTGTAGCAAATGATTTAGGCATTTTCTTTGTAAATAGCTACTTGGCCTAAAATAACCATTCCTAATGCATGTTCCCTAGTTAGCCCCATTGAGCCTATTAGCCTGTTAATTCTTGATAACCTAATGTTATAAGCCCAAAAATCTGGAAAACCATGTTAACCCGATCTTAGGATTAGGAGAGCATGTAATCTTAGAATGGGTGCAAGAAACCAAAGTTTGGGGTGGCTACCCGGTGCAATGTGTTGTTTGGGATTGGGAAAAAGAAAAAAAATTATAACATAAAAAAAATTTGTGAAAAAAAAAAAGAAGTGAAAATAAAATTATATTAAAAAAAATAGAAAAGAAAAAAAAAAGTGTAAAAATGTAAAAAAAAAAAAAAAATATATTAGAAATAAAAAGGTTGTAGTCACCCAAGGCATAAAGAAAAAAATTAAGAAAGGAACTTGAGTGAATTTCAAAGTGTAAATAATGTTCATGCTCTCTTAGTTCCTAGGGTCTTCAGCTTAGTTCATTTTGTATATCCTACCCTTAGCCAGGCCTCATTACAACCCAATAAAGACCTTTTGATGTTGCTTGCATATTTTCTGTGGGAATCATTTTGAGATGAAAATCAAATTTATGGGAAGTGCTCTTAAAAGTGAGAAATTGAGTGAATGTTGTTAGCCTGACAAACTGAGCGATTGAGTGAACATAAATTTCCCTTGTGAGGAAGGCAGTTGTTTGGATTTGGTGATCTCCCTTTTGTGTGTAACTTAGATCCCCTGCTTAGATTTCTGATTGTTTGAATGATGAAATTCTCAACTGTTTAGAATAAATGAATGTGGGGATTGTTTTGTTTGAAAGGGGGGAACATTGAAGAAAAAAATATTTTGATAAATTGCTTGAAATCTGTGTGGAAGTTGATTGAATCTTTTGAGCTTGCCAGGTCTTGAGTCTTTTTAAGTTTTTGAGTGTAGTTTGCTTGGGGACAAGCAAAGTTTAAGTTTGGGGTATTTTGATGAGCCTCTGTTTGACTGGTTTTATAACTAGTAAAGACCTTGGCTTTGTGCTTATTTTATACCATTTTCACCCAAATTAGACTTTATTGTCCTTAAGTAATATTTTGAGTCTGTAAATTGTTTTTAAAGTTAATTTAGTTGATTTAGAGTGAATAAAGTATTTACTTTTATTTTCTGTTTTTCAGGTTAATAAAATGTAATAAATCTGGAGCCACTCGCCCCGCGAATAATCTCTCGCCCCGCGAGTATTGCAACCATGAAAAAGTCAGAGACGATCACGGCTTGCCCGTGTTGAAGATCACAGCCGTGGCAATTCTGAAGTTGAAGAGTTCGCCCCGCGAGCAATCCTTCGCCTCGCGAGTCTTGGAAGATCAGAAGCCATCACGGTTTGGGCGTGTTGAATGCCACGGGCGTAACAGTTGGAAGCTGAAGAGTTCGCCTCGCGAAGGATGTGCTCGCCTCGCGAGAAGACAAAGAGTTGCAGACCTTTCATGTAATTCGCCTCGCGAGTAGTGCTTCGCCTCGCGAGGACTTGGATTCCAGAAACGTGTATAAAAGCCTGTTTAGGCAGAACTGAAGGGTAGTAGTTTTAGGCTGTGGCTAGTCAGTTTTGGCTAAGTCTCAGTTAGTAGTTAATTAGTTTTAGTCTTATTTTCTCTTCTTTTGTTTTATTTCTGTAATGGAGAATTAGTCTCCTAGATTAATCTACTGTAATTGGTTTCTGTTAACACTTGAGGTTCTGTATTTCATGATTAGTTGCTTTTCTCTTTTCAATGCCATGCTGTATGTTTCTGTTTGTTATTTCAGGAATATATAGTGTTGTATTGTTTCATCTCGGTGATGCTATGTTCCTATATATAATCGCGTTTGTTATTTCGCGTGTGTTCATTCATGTTCGTTTGTTCATGAGAGCTTAACCCCGTTTGTTATTTCGGGAATAGGAACATACATCTGTAGTAATGGTTTTCGTTTGTTAATTGTTGCTACAACCGGGAGGGGATTAGTATCTGCTTAGGATTTGCATGAACCAATGATAGTGGGAAACTGAGAACAGTAGGTTAATCGCTTTTGTTTACTTGTTAATCTCTTTTCTTAATTTGTTTTTATTTTGTTTTCTTTATTTTAGTTTTAGTCTCAAAACCCCCATTTCTAACTTTTACTAATTTTCTGTTAATAATAACAACACCTAAAGAGTCCTTGAGAGACGATCCGAGTTGTCGCTCTATACTGCATTATTTTATAATCGCTCGTTCTTTTTGGCGCGTGGCGACAGCGCGGTCAAAAATTGGCGCCGTTGCCGGGGATCGAATGGGTGCAAGAAAGGCTTTTGAAAAAAAAAAGTGTACAAATGTAGAAAAAAAAAGAAGAAAAAAAATACAAAAAAAAATACAAAAATGCCAAAAAGAAATAAAAAGAGCTGTAGCCACCCAGAAGTGTAAAAAAAAAAATAAATAAATAAATAAAGAAAGGAGCTTGAGTGAATTTCTATGTGTAAATATAGTTCATGCTCTCTTAGTTCCTAGGGTCTTCAGCTTAGTTCCTTTGTATATCCTACCCTTAGCCAGGCTCCCCTACAACCTATAAAAGACCTTTTGATGTTGCTTGCATGTTTTCTGTGGGAACCATTTTGAGGTGAAAATCAAATTTTTGGGAAGTGTACTTGAAAAGTGAAACTGAGTGCAAGTTGTTAGCCTGACATAAACTGAGTGACTGAGTGAACAAATAATGCCCTTGTGAGGAAGGCAGTTGTTTGGATTTGGTGATCTCCCTCTTGTGTGTGACTTAGATTCCCTGCTTAGATTTCTGATTGTTTTCATGATGAAACTCTCAATTGTTTGGAATAAATGAATGTGGGGATTGCTCTGTTTGAAAAGGGGGAAACAATGAAGACAAAATTGTTTTTGAAGTTGCTTGAATTTGTGCAATGTTGGTTGAATCTTTTAAGCTTGCCAGGTCTTGAGTCTTTTTGATTTTTGAGTCTTAGTTTGCTTGGGGACAAGCAAAGTTTAAGTTTAGGGTATTTTGATAAGCCTCTGGCTCATCTAGTTTTATAGCTAGTATGACCAGGGTTTTGTGCAAATTATATCGTATTTTCACCCAAATTAGATTAGATTGTTCTCAAGCAAGGTTTTGAGTCTCTAGAGTAATTTTAAGTTAATTTAGCAAGTTTTAAGTCAAAATAATACACTTATGCTTATTTCCTTGTTTTCAGGTTAAGTAGAAGTTGAGAAAATAAAGAACAGGGGATTCGCCCCGCGTAAGCCATGCTCGCCTCGCGACCCAAGCTTTGTTGTTCCAAGAAATTGCTAAGTCTCTGGGTCGCCTCGCGAAGAAGGTCTCGCCCCGCGAGTCTTCCAAACCTGAAAAAGTCAGAGACGATCACGGCTTGCCCGTGTTGAAGGTCATGGCCGTGGCAGTTTTGAAGCTGAAGAGTCTCGCCACGCGAGAATCACTTCGCCTCGCGAGAATGCCAAGGGTTGCTGACAGTTCATGAAATTCGCCTCGCGAATGGTTGTTCGCCTCGCGAGCCCTCTGAATTCTGAAATTGTATAAAAGGCTGTTCTGAATATTTTGTAGAGACTTTTGCTCATCTAACTTTCTGATATACATTTTTCCTTTGTGATTTCGTTGTTGCCATGGAGCACTAAGTCCTAGGATTAGTCTACTGTTTGAGGATCCTATATACTTGAGGTTATGTAAATCCCTATTTTAATTGCTTTTCCCTTTTCAATATCATATTGCATATTTCTGTTTGTTATTTCAGGAGTGTGTGATATTGTATTGATTAGTTTCAGTGATGTAAATTTCCTATACATAATCGCGTTTGTTAATTCGCGTGTGTTCATTCATGATCGTTTGATCATGAGCTCTTAATCCCGTTTGTTATTTCGGGAATAGGAATTTGCATCCATAGTAGCAATTACGTTGTTAGTTGTTACTGTAACTGAAAGGGGATTAGAATCTGCTTAGGGCTTGGGATTACATTAACGAGGGATAGTTGGGAATTCTTGACAGTAGATTAATCGTTGTTTGATAACTGATAATCCCTTTTCAACTGCTTTGTTTTTGATTGCTCTGTTTTGTTTGTTTCTTAATTGCAATCCAATCCAAACCCCCCCCCCCCCCCCCCAAAACTGAATTTTTTTTGTGAAAGATAATATTCTCAGAGTCCTTAGAGACGATATCCGAGTTGTCGCACTATACTACACTTTTAAACCCGCTCGTCCTTTTTGGCGCGTGCGCGACAGCGCGACCACTTATCAAAACACCCCAAACTTAAACCTTGCTTGTCCCCAAGCAAGCTTAAAACTCAAAAACGACTCAAGACTTGGCAAGCCTAAAGGAATCAATCGATTTCGCACAAATTTAATGCAATCAAAACCGTTTTTCTCCAATGATCTCCCCCCTACATTAATGTAATCCCCGCATTCATTTACTTTAAACAATTGAGAACTTATCATTCATGCCATCATTAGTCTAAGTTGAGGCTCGAAGATACACACAAAGGAAGATCACCTATTTCAAACAACTGCCTTCCTCACAAGGGCATTTAGTATTTCACTCATTCGCTCAAGTTTGTCTAGGCTATCAACTTTTCACTCACTTTCACATTCTAAGAGCACTTCCCATGAATTTGATTTTCATCTCAAACATAGTTCCCATGAAAACATGCATGCAACATCAATAGGTCTTTCAAAGGTTGTAATGGGGCCTGGCTAAGGGTAGGATAATGAAGGATATTTAGGCTTAAGTCCCTAGGAACTAAGAGATCATGAGCATTTTGACACTTTTTCCACTCAATTTCCTTTTTTCATTTTTCTTTTTGTCTCGGGTGACTACAGCCTTTTTCCTTGCTAATCTTTTGATTTGCCCCTTTTCTTTTTTTTGGCAAATTATTTATTTTTTTTCAACCTTTATTTTTCTTTTTCTCACCCCCAATATGACACATCACCTTGTAGCCACCCCAAACTTAGTTCCTCACAACCATTCTCTTGCTACGCTTCCATGCTCTCCTAATCCTAAGATTGGGTTAACATGGTTTTTCAGATTTTGGCTCGTAATATAGGGTCATCAAGAAACAATAGGTCAATTGGGCTCAATTTGGATAATTAGGGAACATGCATTAGGGATGGTCCTTTTTAGGCCAAGTAGTTATTCAAAGAAAATTGCCTAAATCATTTGATGCAACACATAAACATGCAAACTATATAGAGATTCAAGCAAATTCGGGAAAGTGCAACTTAACAGTGATTCACACATTCAAAAACAGAGTTGGAGGCTCAAATCCTCACCTGGACATTTTGCAAATTGTTTGACCGAGATACGATTCCTAGTGTGTGCACCCCCCTCACCCCAAACTTATCATAAATCAAGTAATCACAACAAAGTTCTCAAAGTTCAGTTTTCAATTTTTAAGTGGGGATAAACTTTTCTAATTTCAGAACTTAGGGGAAATCATCAATGGTCAAATAATTCATGCAATCAATCTACGCTCAATCTAATTAAAATCCAACAAGCTTGCCGACACACTATTCATACACAAACTCTTGATCTTCTCAAATTATTCAAGAGTGACAAACACAAACAAAAACAAAAACAAAACAAAAGTGAGGAAAGGAGAGGGATACCTAGCTTGGGTTGCCTCCCAAGTAGCGCTTGTTTAACGTCCCGAGCCTGACTTATTGAGAAGCATCCACCTGGATCCCATAGTCTGTGGTACAAGGGCCAAGAGACGCTCATCATCTCAAATCCTCCACCCGGATCCCATGGTTTGTGAAGTGGCTCTTGTAGGAGCAATACGACTCTATCCTTGATTCCATCTGGCCCGTGTGTGGAAACTCCATTGACCTCTGTAATTATGAACTCACTTCCTCTCGGGTCAAATGGTGTCTTCACGAGGAAGTGTGCCAGAAAAGTGGGAGGGTCTAACTTACCGGTGTCCACACATGCATGCAAGCCAACATATTTATTTAACGCATCAAAATCAGGTTGCTTGGCAAGCATGGTGAAATCCTCTACCACTTTATCTTCATTTTGCTCTCTACCCCCTTGCTCCGATGCCTTGTCCCTTGCCAACTCCTCTTCCTTAGGTTGCTCTTCCTCAACATGTGGTAGTTCCGAGGCCATCTCACTCGTCAATTCCTCTTCCTTAGGTAGCTCTTCCTCAACATGTGGTAGTTCTTCCTCAACTTCCTGAGAACTAGTTGCATCCCAGTCAGATTCCCACACCCTATCGCTTCTAGTTGTTGTGGCATTGCATTGGTTCTTAGGGTCGTTCTCGGTATCAACTGGGAAAGTCTCTGGGGGATGCTCATTTAGTTGCCTTGCGAGTTGGGTAATCTTCATCTCTAATGCCGCATTCGCCTTCTCAAATGATGTGGTCATCCTATCAATCGTCGCAATTGTATTGATTGACACTTTCTCAAGTGTCGCACTCAACTTCTCAAAAGCCAACTCCCAAGGTTGTCTTCCACCATTCTGTTGAGGTTGTTGTTGCCAATTTTGTTGAGGTTGTGGTTGCCAGGCTAGACCATCGTCAGCATTACTCCAAGCGAAATCCGGATGGTCTCTACTCATATCACCCCAATACTGATTCTGACTTTGATAGTTGTTCTGGGGCACGTTGTCATAGAAATTATGCCATGGTTCCACATATTCTTGAGAGAAGTAGAACGGACAACTCCAAGTGTCATGGTTCCCATTACAATATTCGCAACCCGGAAGCATTCCTTCGTGTACCTCGCATACAAAACAAGGCAAGACCAAGTGGAATCAAAGAAGTAGAGAGAGATATAATAGTAAATAAAATGAAAAATAAGTAAAAATAAAAATAAAAATAACTTAACCAAATAATCAAATTTCCCTAAAATTAGAAAAATTGGTTGTGCCAATCCCCGGCAACGGCGCCAAAAACTTGTTGTGACGCCGGCAAGTGTACCGGGTCGTCGCAAGTAATAAAATAAACACGGTAAGTAATTACCGAGGTCGAACTCAGGGATTGGGCTACCAATTCGACTAATCCGCGGGAAATCAGATGCGTTTGGTCAAGTCACAGAAGAAGGTGGTTGAGAGAGAAAAGAGAGACGAGGATCGAAATTCAATTAACAAATCTAATAAACTAATTAACTAAAAATCAGAAATTAAAATATCCAAGGTCACAAATCCACCTACCCAATATGTACACCCAAGTGATGATGAATTCCTCCCTAAGTTCAATTACAATGTCAACCGGGACCCCTAAATTCTCCTAAATCCACTGTCGTGCTCATTAGGATGTATTCGAAGATTGGATTAATTACTTGTTCTGTCTCATAACCCTAATCCCGAATTCTGTTAATTCTTGTTCCCTATAAGGTTGCACTGATCTCCTAAATCCACTGTCGTGTTTATTATTCAATTAGTGATTCCAATTCAAGTTCTGAAACGCGAATCGCCGTTCGGCCTCAAACACGTTAACTAGTTAATCACGCAAAACATATGATCAACGCAATCAAAACAGAATTGGAAAACATTAATTAAAAGAAGGAAAGGAAAACATACATCACATCGAATCTACACTGCCATGGGCGGCTTCATTGATCCCTCGGACGAAGGGATTAGTTCCTCATGCTCATAGACAAACACTCGGACATAATCACCATCGTAAAATAACACAAAAGAGAAAAAGGGAGACGCAGCTCCAAAGAGAAACAAGGATTCGTAATTAAACTGCCCTAAACAAGTGGAAAAACCTCCTCTCAAAGTGTCCCCCCAATCTGATCCGAAACAGCCTTTAAATAAGGATTCTAAATCTTGCTCGCTCGGGGGGGGGGAGCACTCCTTCGCGAGGCGAATTTTAGTATTGGCGCGCTTTCAAATTTGGATTTTCGCGAGGCGAGGGTGTGTTCGCGGGGCGAGTCTTCCAACTTCAATCTGTCACAGCCGTGACATTCATCACGGCTAGGCCGTGATGGTCTTTGTCTTCCAGGGTCTTCAGGCTCTCGCGAGGCGAGCTGTATCTCGCGGGGCGAGACTTCAAACCTAATTCTGTCACAGCCGTGACCTTCATCACGGCTATGCCGTGATGGTCTCTGTCTTGCAGGTCTTCAGACTCTCGCGGGGCGAGAAGAGTCTCGCGTGGCGAACTAGAGTGATGACTGTTGCTGCTTCGTTGACCTTCAGTCTCGCGAGGCGAGCATACACTCGCGGGGTGAGTGCCTCCAGAATTGCAATTTCCACTGTTTCTTGACTTTCCTTGACTCCCGGAGCTTCACTTATTGACCTGAAAACACCAAAAGCAACCAAAAGCATAATTCTATCCAAAATAAGCTAAAAACTACACAAAAGACGCAAAATGAGTCAAAGTCCAACTTAGGAACAAAACAAGGCAAATTTGGGCGAAAACGAGAGTGAACTCGACTGATTGGCACATAAACCCTAGTTCATCTAGTCATAAAACTTGATAAGCCAGAGGCTTATCAGGTAACTTGTAATATTTTTCACGCATTTTATATATTTTTAATTTTTCTGTATAATGGTATTGACATTTCTTCTTTGTTAACAGGCCCTTGTGTGCTGGTTACCAGAGCATGCTTCATAGATACACGCCATATTTGATGACAGAGCATCTAATTGATCGAGGGACATGCTCGGGAAGGCTAGGGAAAGTCAGGTGCGCCCAGATTACATCGGCCCCAAAATTTTGGCCCATCTTTGTGCGTACTAGGACACTCCATAGTACAAGGCGAAGTGTGAGCAAGCAAAGAGAAATCGGGCTTCAGAGAAGGGTGGGAGCATGCACACCGGTGGCTCGATTAGTCATATGCAGCATGCCGTTAACATGGTATGCACATATAAATAATAGTATATTTGTATTTTCATTAAAAAAATTATTTTATAATTATTCTTTGTCGGTTGCAGGTAGGACAGCTTGACCACTCGGTTGATGTCCCTACTGTGTTTGAGAAAACACATATTCGCGCAGACGCCGGCGAGTTTGTTGATAAGAGGTCGAGGTAGACAGTGGTGAGCTAATTAAAGTATCTTTTACATTTAGTGTATCTTTTCATTATTATAGTCTAATAATATATTTTTTTAATGTATTGACGCGGGCAGAGTACAATGCCAAGTTCAGTCAGGTAGCGTCTGAGGCTGCCTCCTGTTCTGGTGCCTCGGATCCTTCCCAGCTGGACCCCACCGAGGTCGATCGACTATAGATCCAGGTCTGGATGGAAGTGACGGGCGGGAAGAAGAACGGTCGCATTTACGGTACCGCGACTATGGCTCGTTCCATCACTCGAGCCTCGACGCCGAGCTTGACCATTCGGGAGCCTACATCCTCCGACTCACAGGACACGGAGGAGGTGCGGCAGCTGAGGCAGGAGTTGCATGAGCAGAGGCAGACTGCAGAGCGCATGCAGAGCTCATGCAGGAGAATGCAGAGCGCATGCAGCAGCAGATGGAGACTTGGTCTACGGTGATGACCTCTCTGCTCGATTTACTTCCACCAGAGAGGTGCAGCGCTCTAAGGGGGTCATCTATGCCAGTCAGCCCTCCACTACTTCTACCATGCCACCACCACAACCGCATGATGCTGGTGTGACTCCTGTGCCACAGCATGATGGTCGGTGATGCTTGGTGAACTCCCCCTACAGGATGACGATGACTGTTATTATGATGGTGATTATTAGGATAGTTTTATATTTACTTGTGTTTTCTAGACAGACGGATATTTTATGTATCAAATATTTATGTTATCTTAAATTTAATTACCTTTTTAATTATTTGTAATTTCTATTATGTTGATCTAATATAATAATATAATAAATTAATTATAATAAAATAAAAATGTAATATTTAAAATAAAAAAGAATTACTAATTTTTAAAAAAAATTAATAAAAAAAATTATTAATTAATTTTTTTTAAAATCCGTCGGAAATGCTGGTTACCGACGGAAAAATCCGTCGGAAACGTTACCGAAGGAAAAATCCGTTGGAAACGTTACCGACGGACTCGGCTCGTCTGTCGGAAACCGTTTCCTACGAGCCAGATACCGACGGATTTGGTCCGTCAGAAACGTGCATTACCAACGGATTTTTTGCTTTTCCGATGGGTTTTGGCCGTCGATAACCCCTGATTTTTTTGTAGTGTTAACCCGTGGTTTGTTAAAGTTTTCTTAAAAAAGTAAGCAACTCGTGAGTAAACCCGACTCAACCCGAGATTAAAATGAGTTATGTTTTGACCAGCCCAATCCACCGGTGAGTCGAGTTGGCTCATTGGCTCAAAGATTGCAACCCATTTTGACAGCACATCTGTAGACTTCCGTTGAAAAAGTCCTAAACAAGCGTTTGCGCAAAACTTATCTAAAATCATTCGAGCCATATTGTATCCGGGACATGGATCACTTCCCTACGGCAAAACTCTGTCATTGCCCTTTATAGTGGGTTTTGTTTGTAACCTGGTGGTGTTTGGAAGAGCTTATTTAAGCTCCTTTTGACTTATCTGATGACATAAGCTCTTATGTAGTGTGTTTGGCAGAACTTATAAAAATAACTTATGTCATCCCATAAGGAGTTTTTGACTTATTTTCATAAGTCACTGGGAGAAGCTTATGGAATTATCATAAGAGCTTATGCACTAAACACCCTCTCCGTGTTTTTCACTATTCGAATCCTCTCATGCCCCTTTCTTTCTTTTTCTTTCTTTAAGCGCTTATGGCATAAACTCTCATGCAATAAGGTCTTATGTGATAAGCTCTTAATTAAGTTGTTTTCCCAAACGCATAGTCTTATTGTTGGGGTTTTTAACCAAAGTAACCCACTTTTAGAAACTATATACCAAAATAACCTACTTTTGAAATAATTTACCAAACTAACCCACATTTTGACACACTGGAATAAAATAATATTTTTTTTGCTGACTAGTGGCTTCAGTTTGACTGGCGCCATTGACCTGGTTGACCTGCCACGTGGGAGGTCCTCATTGGTCCTTTTATTTATGGAAAAAAAAATTACACAAAAAATTTACAAAAAAAAGGAAAATTGGGGGGCAGCGCCACGTGTCACCACCCGGTGCAATGGCACCACTGCAACAGGCGCTACCAGTGGTTCTAGTTCCAGCGGCGCCACTGCACCGGGGGGTGACATATGGCGCCGGAACCCCATCACACCCAACCCCTCCCTCCCTTATTTATACCCTCCCCCTCCCCAAAAACGAAAGTCCTTTTGCAACTTTCACGTAACTTAACTCAGCAGAAGCAATGAACTGAGTGAAGGCTAAATAATTATAAGGGAGGAACCAAAGATACGAAATATTTTGTGTACACGTGAGAAGCGGGTAGTTGTCGGCATAATATTTTGATTCTTATCTTATCCACCTGAATATGTATATAAATTTACATACTATATACATCAAAACCTTAGTTTGATAGGCTACTGGCCAGTAGCAACTGAACAAAACAACCTAATCACGTACATCACGAAAATTTGAGAATTGTAACCCCCGTCTCTGCCTGGGAGTCAACCGCAGTGCAAAACTGAATCCTATGTGGCATTAGCTCATTACCCTCAGGCACCACGTCCTTCATTAACTGTAAACACACTTGACAAACAAAATTACAGCAAGACTCATGATATTACAAAATAAACCATCTAAGTGTCAAGTGTGTTTACAGTTAATGAAGGACGTGGTGCCTGAGCGTGAGGAGCTAATGCCACATAGGATTCAATTTTGCATGGCGGTTGACTCCCAAGCAGAAATGGGGGTTACAATTCTCAACTTGTTGTGATGTACGTGATTAGGTTGTTTTGTTCGATTCTTCTTGCGAAGAGCCTATCAAACTGAGGTTTTGATGTATATAGTATGTAAATTTTTCTATAAGTAAATAGTATAATATTTATAATATCAAATTTTTTTATTTAGTAGTCATTTTATATGATTTGTTTATTTATTATCGATGTCAATGCTTGCATATCATAATTAATATCATTATTAGTTTATTAATATATTATTGTTATAATAGTATGATTAATAGTGTTATTATGTATAAGTTGCTATTAATTATATTGTTATTTTGATCATATTACTTTGTTTTAAATATAATTTATTATTATTAAATATCATTAGTAGTGGTAACTTATTTATTTATTTATTATCGTGGTTATTTATTTATGTCTGATTAATGTAGGCCGACAATATGAATCAAGTTCTTATGGTTTTGCTTTACTGGAATGGGAGGGGATATGATGGAGATAATGGCTTTACTTTTGAAGGAAATACGAAAGTCATGAAAATAAAACAAGGAATCAGGTATGAAGCGCTGAAATCAAGGATACATTCTAGCTTGAGACTTCAAACAAATCAATGTATTTCAAAGATAATGGCCAGATATCTTGTACAAATAAATCCTCCAATTTTCACTGGTTACAAATTAACTGATGATGAGGATATGACTTGCATGATTGATGCTTTTCTGCAAACTACGGAACTTACAACACTTGAGATCTATGTTGAGATTGATGTGGTTGGTAGCTCCATGTGCAATCACTATGCCGTAATTTTGAAGTACAACAATACGACTTACCGGATCAATCATTTAGCGATGATGAAGAATGGAACAGTGAACTGGAGTTCGTGTCAGATGAAGATGAAGATGACGATGAATTTACATATTATGATTTAGTTGACTCAGCTGACTCTGAAGATGAAGGTGAAGGCGGCTCCACTATAATACCATCCGCATTGGTTTCTCCGGTATCATCCGTAAGGCCCGGAGGTGGTGTTTTTCAACAGTCAAGCATGTTTTTAATAATTTTATTCCATTCTAATATTAATAATATCTTCAATAGTTTACATATATAAAATAAGTTAATCTATTACAGGTCAATCACATGGTGCATTCATCAATCGATCACCACATTACAATTATATTGATTGGAATCATCCAGACGAAGAGACGGATTTCGCAGGGTTGGACGTTCCTGGATTTTGGCAAGTGAGCCAGGAGTTGTATGTGGGGTTGCGATTTGAGAGCAAACAGGCGGTTCAGTTGGCGGTGAAGCAATATTCAATGAAAATTCACCAATCATTTGAAGTTAAAAAAATCAACAAAGTCCTTATGGAATGTCCATTGCCCAAATCGTTTAGTGGGTTGTCCTTGGAGGTTAAGGGTCATTTTATCAAAGAAGTCAGACAAGTGGGAAGTGTCGAAGTACGGTGATCCTCACAATTGTGTCGATACAATGTTGTCACAAGATCACGCAAAGATAGACTCCAACTTTGTACGCTCATGCATTCTAGGTATAACAATTTATCAAGATTTTCAATTTTATAATCAAAATAATTCATATACGATATGATCTTAAAAATGGTCTCATGATGTGTCGGGCATGGTCCGGGAACAACCTGTTATTCTACCGAGTTGGGGGAATATCTTTAATGGCGGGGGGATTGTTGGCAACTCCATGGCTCCATCCTTAAATTGTTGTACTCTTCTACATCTAGGAACCCGATCGTCCTCATTGTTCCATACATGTTGAGAGACATGTGTCTTTTGCATATGTAACACGTCATCATAAACGGGGCCAGGATTAATCGACTGTGCCATATTTCCTAGAAAAAAGTCATGAAAAAGTAAATCATTAGTACAAATAATAATAATAATAATAATAATAATAATAATAATAATAATAATAATAATAATAATAATAATTATTATTATTATTATTATTATTATTATTATTATTATAACAACAACAACAACAACATTAACAATAATAACAAGAATATTAACATAATCATAAAATTAATAACATTAACAACAACAAAAAATAATAAAAATACTAACAATAATAACATTAACAATAACAAATAAAACAATAAGATCTATATATAACAAACAATAATAACATTCACATAATCACAACAAATTATGAAAATGAAGAAAACACAAAATGATAATATGGGTCACTACTAATATCATATATATCAATAATAACAATTAAAAAAATTAAAAAAACACACAATTATCAAAACAAGAAAAAAATTAATATTGTATATAACAACAATAAAAAAAAAATAACAAACTACTACTATCATTAATAATAACAAAGTAAATAAATAATAATAATATAATAAAAAAATATAAAAAATATGAATGCACAAAAAATAAAAATAATACTAACAACAACATTAACAATAATAACAAAAATATTAAAATAATCATAAAATCAATAAAATTAACAAAAAATAATAAAAACACTAACAGTAATAACATTAACACTAACAAATATAAAAAAAATCTATATATAACAAACAATAATAACATTAACATAACCATAACAAATTATGAAAATAAAAAAAAAAACACAAAATGATAATATGGGCCACTACTAAAACAAGATAAAAATTAATATTAATATAATGTAATTAAAAAAATAAAAAACTACTACTATCATTGATAATAACAAAGTAAAAAATATAATATATTTAAAAAATTTAAAAATTATGAATGCACAAAAATAAAAAAAAATTAATATAATAAAAAATTAAAAAAAATAAAGATTACATAAAATGATAGAAATGTGGTATGATAAAAGTTTAATTTATAAACATCCAACAAAATTATAGATAAAAGTGAGTGTAAAAAAAAGTAGTAGAATGTTGGAGAATGAGTATACAATATCTAATAAAATAATAAAAATATGATATCAAAAAAATTATAATATTTACCTAAACTTAAAATTGATAATAATAGAGTGTAGAAAAAAAAAAGTGTAGTAGAATGTAGGAGAATGAGGGATATGTTAATTTATAAAAGGGTGAGAAGTGGTGTTGTGGAGTGTTGGGGAAGGGGGATGTGTTGTGTGTTGTGTGTGGGGTGGGGGTGCACGTGTCACCACCATCAAGTGAATGACGTCGCTGCAACTGGCGTCACACACCTGGCGATGACACGTGGTGCTGCCCTTGGGAGGACGACACCACGTGTCACCATCATCAGGTAAGAAGTGCCGCTGCAACTAGCATCACACACCTGGTAATGACACGTGGTGTTGTCCCTTTTTTCTTTTTTTTTTTCCGTAAAAATTATTTTTTGTCTGCCACTTTTTCGAGCCAATGAGGAGTTGTCATGTGACAGTCAATAACACCCGTTTGACTAGCTCCATCAGTCAAAAAAAAATTATTTTAATACATTGTGTCAAAAAAATAGTTAGTTTAATAAATTATTTTTAAAATAGGTTATTTTAATAAATAATTTCTACATGTGAATTACTTTGATAAAAAAAAAAAAAAACCCTTTTCGTTGCTTGGTAGAGGTTGAGAAGCGGAGGCTGTAGTTGCGAGCCTATGAGATTGTCCATTTGTGGAAGTGCACATGGCTGGTTAGGGATTAAGTCGTGTGGGGGCCAGAGGATGAGACACGTTTGGTGAAAACCCAGTCAGCGAAGTCTCACTTGGACTCACGCACGATCCTCGCATGCCACTTCTTGCACGACACTGGGCGTGTTCATTGTTCCATAAGCCACACGCAAACATGCTAACTTGTATGAAAATGTTTTCTTTTATCAGATTTCATACCGTGAGAATTTTCTTTAAGGTGAGTACGAGTGAATATTAAAATATATTTATATAAAATTAAGATAGATATATTATATATAAATATGAATAAAATAATATTTAAATGTTCATTGTTAAACATATATTCCAAATAACATAATTGTATCTTGTATATGCATGGCTATTCCCCATTGGTAGGTTGCACGTGTCTCAGGCTGCAAGAAACTCCTTGACTTTCATGAAGGCTTAGCCCACCATTGTTGTGGTCCCTAGCTAGTTTTAGTTTAACTTCTGAGTTAAGAAGTCCACAAACGGCACTTTATCTTCTTATCTTATATATTACTCGTCAATGTAAGTGTACGTTATCTTTATTGGAGTTGCTCGCTATATATTTAGTTGGGTCTAAGGCAGCGGATGAGATTTTCTATCCTATTTTGATGTACTATATTATGTCCCAATCCTATATCATGTCCCAATTACAATTATTGATTGAAACTTGACATGGTATATTAAAATGGCACGGAGGATCCTTGTCCCTTGGCAGCTTAATTAAATTGTTTGCATGTGTCACTCATGTATACGATTAAACAGTCAAAAGTTAGAACTATTATATATACTAACTGATATATTCAACAATAACATCAAGTCTTTTTTCATTATGTAGGTCAACTATGTATATATGAATTAAATATATCAAAATATTTCATCGTAAATCATGTCTACAACAAAATTATTATTATATAATCTTTAGTGACACAAGCAACACACCATTTTTAACACATTCTTTAATTTTATCATAGGTGAATTTCAACTTGAATTCATTAAATCACATAGGTTTACTTTGTAATTTGTATTTAGTGGATCTTACGTAAACTCCATCTAATAATGTAGAATGTGTTGAAGATAATGTTAAAAAGACAATCCACCATATAATAGTATTGTTGTTTATTATAAGTAAAATTAGTTTGATAGACTGAATTAATTTTTATTAAAATGTTCAAAATACAATAATATTATTCTATTTATCTTCGGTCTCACTTATTAATAATAAGGATAAATTTTAAAAAAAAATTAGTGACTAATCTATTATCTAAACAGACAAATAATAATTTAGACAAAATAAACTTTTATAACCCAATATTGGTGTGGCTCAAATGATTGTGTACGCTGTGCTTTTGGAGGAGGATCTAATTTGAATCCTGAGAACACATCTCTAGTAAGGGGTGAAAAAAACCTTAACTGCGATTAGGCACTCGAGCGAAGATTGGTCTCATAGAGGATCTAAAGAATCTAAGTTTAATTTTTTTGGAAAAACTCTATGGACCTTGGGGAGACAAATGCCTTAATTAGGGTAGGTTAAAAAAAATATAATAAATGTACAGATAAAAGTAGAGAGCGTATTTCCCTTCATCCAAAAAATTCTTAAGATCTGCCTGTCATGTAAACCTTTAATTCATTGAATAATAAATATATACTCTTTGTTTATAAAAAAAAAATAGTTATTGATAAATTGTTTATATGAGTCAATGTTTTTACATAGATTATTAATTAAATAATAATTTGAGTGTAGAGGCGTAGAGCACCCCCAAAAAAAAATTGTGAGGGTTGATTATAGCACCTTTTTTTTTTTTTTGACTAATGATTATAGCACTTCTGATCAATCATCTCTCACATTACACATCTTCATTGCAATAATTAAATTGAATTGTAATTCGTTATTTTTAATCTCCGCTCACATTTTTCACCCATCCAATATTAATCTTTCTTTTGTATTTAGTCTATACAACAGAGTACCCCAGCAGAAGGATAAATATCTTTAGGATTTAATTGTGATGTATGGTTAATGTATAGACTTTTATGCTATTAATTAATTATTATAAACAGTTAAACCTTTAAAAATGATTGATTCATATAATAATAACTTTAAAAAACACATATAAAATAATTAATTTATGACTATGATTTAGCAAAAAAATAAAACAATGGTTTGTAATTAACTAATAATACATCTCTTCAACAACAAAAAATTAACTAATAATACATAAAAATTTGTATCAATAATATATCAAAGTTGTTCCTGCCAAGATCCGTTTTGTCGGAATCTCGTCATATAACGTTAAACCAAGGGGATTGTTTTAGATTTTGGCTTGACAGAATGTGATATTCCGGTCCTACGTATCCCAGTGGGAATCAAAGTCAGACGTAGTTCTAAGTTCAACCCTTGGCGGGGCGGTGATCTCGATCCCTTAATTTTGTATCGGACGAGTACTAGGGAGTAAGGACTGTCTGAGAGTCTCTTGGTCGACGCTAGTTCCTCTAACACGCTTAAGGGAGAGTTACCGGGATTCAGTGAAAAGTGTCTTTCTTATGAGGGGTACTCCTCCTTTTATAATAGGATTCCCCTCTCTCTTAGAGATTTGATTTCTCTCTTAATATCTTTTAGAGATTTGATTTATCTCTTAATATCTCTTTTGAGATATGATTCCTTAATTTAAGGGATATTATCTCTTTTAACCATATAAGGTTATTTTGGATAATATCAGGATTTAATATCAATATCTTATTCCTTTAATTAAGTGACCTTTGATTTATTATCCTTAATTTCCGGACTGGGCCGGGTACTTGAGCTCGGTGGCCGGGTTAGTAACCTCGGCCAGTACACAAGCCCCCCAAGCTTTGAGCTGATTAGGCGTAGAAGCATTCATGATGTTTAGCCGAGCTCTATATCCCGGCTCATACACAAGCCCCCCAAGCTTCGAGCTCATCACGTGGAAGCTTTTTCGAAGGAGCCGAGGCTAGGAACTTGGTTTCACCTTTTGGTCTTTCGTCTAGGCAAGGTGAGTGGCCGAGCTTCATACCTTATATATGTGTACACATCCTCCAGCTCGGTGAGCAGCTCGGGTGACCGAGCTTGATGCTTTCAAGGTCCCGAGCCGAGGTAGGGATGGTTTCCCGTTTCCTATTGAGGTCGTACTTTCTCGGTTCTCGAGATGGAAAGGAAATGTTACTCTGTGCGGCGCGTGGTCTTTGTGGCATTATCTCCGAGACTTGAGCTGTAGTTGCGTGCTCAAACGATAAGTCGAGAGCCGGAGCTCAACCGAGTGGTCGGGAGCCGGAGCTCAACCGAGCAGTTAGAAGCCGGAGCTCAACCCAGTGGGGAGCCCGAGCTTCTCGTTTCAAGTTGTCGAGCTTCACATTTCGGCCAATTCTTAAGTTCAACAGGCTCGGTGGGCGAGTCTAGTAATCATTTCCCTTTGATCGTTTGGGTTTGGTGATCTAGCTTCATTTCTCGTCCAAGATTTTAGTTTGGTAGGCTCCGTGGCCGAGTTTAACATCTCGATCAGTATATAAGCTCCCCAAGCTTTGAGAGTTTTATGAATGAAGCTGAGCTTGTCCTTGGTGTTGATAAAGTACTGGATTTGCATAGATCCTCTTACTTCGGCTAATAGCTCTCGGGCAGTACTCGAGTTTAGTGGTTGAGGTTCACATCTCGGCCAGTAACATGTTCTGAACATAAGATACTTCAATCTTACCTATGTTTAAGACAAGTTAGAAGGTGGTAGTTGAGATTCGACTTATCAGTGATTCAGGCTCGAACCAATCTTTTGAAGAGTCAAGTTCAAACTCGGTCACTAGGAATTTACCTTGGTACCTTGGTGCTTGCATTTAATTTTTGATGCTTTCAAGATGCTTATTTTGAGAGTTTGAACTTGACTCACCCTTTTCCGAATGTAGCTCGGTCTTTGAAGTTCTTGAGAGCTCTTAATATTTTCTTCAAGTAGCTCATAATCCTTTCATTTGGTGGATTTTGAAATACCCACTAACTTTGAAACTTGACCTCGAATGTCATTATTTTTCCCAATCTTGAAGGTGTGTCTCAGAATAAAATTTCCTAATATCTTCTCCAATTTGTATGAGAAAATAGTTTTCATACAAGTTCTTCGAGCTGTAGGCTAAGGGATATCCTTTCTCTGTAGTTTTCGAGAATATCCTTCCTTTATCCCTACTAGCCCCCCAAGCTCCGAGCTTGAAACAAGCGAAAGAGCTTAAATGTCAACCCGCATGTCTTAACACGCTTTTTGGTGCCGAGGACTTTGGACTATGATTCGCGGGAGCATTGCTCGGAAATCTGTTTTTTGTAGAACCAAGCCTTTCTTGGGTTATCGTCTTGCTTGGCCGAGCACTGCGCGGAGCCCAGTCGTACCTGGGATTCTGGCTTATTTGGTTGAACACTACCAGGATTTCCCCTGAATCTTGGGTTTCTAACATGCATGATCTACTGTGGACTTTGTCTTGGTGCGAAGATGTCGTGGTTGGCCTAGGATCTTTATTGCGAGGAGGGAAACATTACTCGACTTCGACTTTTTTCGGTGCGTAATGCGAGGGAGAATAGTTCGACCTCGGCTTTTTGGTGCGAGGGGGCAATGCTCGACCTCGGTTTTCTGGGCTTCTGCCCTTTGTTCTTAGCTAGACAATTTTAACTCTATCCCTACAGTGGGTTCTCTAGTTGTTAAGCCAGCATATGCTCGGCTTTTACTAGAATTGGTCCATGATGCGGCGGGAAAAGCTGGTCGCTTACGCTCTTCCGAGTCTCCTCCATTACCTTTTTTTGAGCTACGAGCTTTCCAATAATGAAAAGTATGAAGGCGGAAGCTGCCCGAACTTTGCGTACTAGGGATGAGCTTGAAAAAGCCATGGCAAAGTGCGAAAAGCAAGCTCGGCTAATTGGGCAATTGAAAGCCCAAAAGGTGGAGCTAAAAGAAGGCAATACCACCCTTATGGCCGAGATGGAAATGGAGAGAACCGACCGGCTCAACCTTCCGAAGGTCGTGGAAGGGCTTCAAGTCGAGAAGGAAGCCAGTCTTGAGTTGCATAAGTTGCTGGAAACCGAGAAGGAGGAGAATCTGAGGCTCCGTACTGATCTGGCTGAAGCCGAGGCTTTGATAGTGTGATTTTACATGATGTTTGTTGTACATATTTGCATGCATTTTTCATATAGATTAGGCATTCCTTAGTTGAGTTTTATTAGATTTTCCTTGGAACGGGTGAAGGTGGTTTTGTGTGTTGTTTTGCAGGAATCAATGGAAAATCTGGTTAACTTAGAGCCAAGGGAATGAAGAAACAGTGGAGAGTGAAATTCTGGGAATGCTCGCCCCGCGAGAAGATGTTCGCCCCGCGACTGAAGACAGCCAGAAACAGCAGAATGTCATCCTTTCTGGTTCGCCCCGCGAATCACTCCTCGCCTCGCGACCCTGAGAGCTGACTGTTCCAGGAAAATGTAAGCCTTTCTGGGTCGCCTAGCGAACGGTGTCTCGCCTCGCGAGAGTTCCAAGCACTGAAGACCAGCAGTTTAATATTCGCCTCGCGAGATAACTCTCGCCCCGCGAGTGTGCGAAAATCAGAATCACTGTTTTAAGCTGCCTAAGGCAGAATGGGAAAAGACAGCCAGGGAGAATTGGAAAAGGTTACGAGTTTGGAAAGCAAAAAGGCTCTGGGAACCTGAGGCAGAGTGGTGGAGGATTTCTCCCATGGACTCCCTTCTCTCCTTCATCCATTTTACTCTTGTTATGGATATTGTTATGAGTAACTAAACCTCCATTGTTGGGGTTAGGGTAACTATGTCTGAATTCTTATGTATTTGATTTAATCTTGCAATATAGTTTCTACTTTGTTATTGAGTGGTTAATTTTCTGTGCTTAATGCTTGTTGTGGCTAGCACCCCCATGACTTGATTAGTGTTTTGGTATGTAATGGAGACGTTCGTATCATAACTGGAATTGAAATTAATCACCTAGTAATCCTTACATCTAGAGATGGAGTTTGGTTTGCTAGTAATCACGTAATCCTTAATCCTAATGCAATTTCATTAATCTAGGCCACCTAAGAGATTAGGGTCTATTAGTGGAATTAGGCTCTTGTCATCCGAGAGATCGGGGCTTGAGTAGTTTAGTGGATTGATTGTCATAACTGAAGTAGAAACTGTTTGTGAGTGTTTCATTGCATGAGGATGAAGTTTAGTGAACCTAACCCCAGTACTTTTATCATATTTGAAACCCATCTTTTATTGTCTTCCAAGTATTTGAGAAAAGTACAAAAAGAGTTTGTGTTTCTTGCTTTGTTTATTTTTACTTTTATGGGCTTGATAATTAGTTTAGAACTCTCTTCAATCCAAGAATCCGCTTAGATAGTAGTTGAAGTGGTACGTGCTAGTACTTGTTGCAGTCCTCGTGGGAACGATTAAACGGTCTCACCACCGTATTACTTGCACGACTGGGTATACTTGCCCATATTCGTCTAACAGGCTTCTATCATGAGGGAGCATGTTAATGGATTTTCCCGAGGCGTGAAGCAGTTTCAGCATTTCGATCCAAATGCTGACTTCTCCTGTGCTGATGTGGACAAGGATTTTAACCGAGATGGAATCCTAGTTCCCTTGTCCGAGCTGGAGGATGAGGAGGATGAGCATTGCTCGGATTTCTGTATTAGTATGTTAGGAAGCACGTTGTTTTTGGGCGATACCCTTTTGGTTTTGAAATCTTAAGTATTCTGGGCTTGGCCCATGGTTATCGATGGGTCGACATGCACCTTACTTTTTGCAATTATTTTTTGCAACTACCTTTCTAAGTTAGTACTTGTTTAGCTTCATCGTGTTACGCGATTTAGTCGAAATAGTCAGAATTCGATATACCTGTAGGTTCTTACCCACCTTCTTAGGTCCTGGAATACCTTTTCAGGCGATAAGGTGATTCTACCGTTGTAGACTTGGCATTTCGACCTCAACTTGGTCGATTTTAGCTCGGTCACCTCTTTAGGCACTTGCCTTTTTAGGTCCGGCGTTTCGACCTCGGCTCGGTCGATTTTAGCTCGGTCACCTCTTTAAGCTTGACGTTTCGACGGCGGCTCGGTCGATTTTAACTCGGTCACCTCTTTAGGCCCGGCGTTTCGACGACGGCTCGGTCGATTTTAACTCGGTCACCTCTTTAGGTTTTAGCTCCTTTTTAGGATCCAAGCTCCTTTAGAGGCTTCGGCTGGCCTCTTTAGGATTTAGCACCTCTTTAGGTTTTAGCTCCTGCTTAGGATCCAAGCTCCTTTAGAGGCTTCGGGTGGCCTCTCCAGGGTTTAGTACCTGCTTAGGTTTTATCTCCTGCTTAGGAGCCAAGTACCTTTAGAGGCTTCGGTTGGCCTCTTTAGGGTTTAGCACCTGCTTAGGTTTTATCTCCTGCTTAGGAGTCAAGTACCTTTAGAGGCTTCGGTTGGCCTCTTCAGGGTTTAACACCTGCTTAGGTTTTATCTCCTGCTTAGGAGTCAAGTACCTTTAGAGGCTTCGGTTGGCCTCTTCGGGGTTTAGCATGGTGTCTAAGTGCTGGAGCCGATGGAATTTTATTTTCCAAGGGAGAGCTTGATCTCTATGATTTTTCTAAAGGGAGTCTAACTCGGCCTCCATAGTTTTAATTTGAGGAGCTTCGACTCGTCTTCCTTTTTGTTGGAATTTTGAGAGGGAGTTTCGGCTTTTGACTCTGGGAGTGGTATCAGCCGAGCATCAGTTTGCAGCATTATTGTTGTGACGCCGGCAAGTGTACCGGGTCGTCGCAAGTAATAAAATAAACACGGTAAGTAATTACCGAGGTCGAACTCAGGGATTGGGCTACCAATTCGACTAATCCGCGGGAAATCAGATACGTTTGGTCAAGCGACAGAAAGTGGTTGAGAGAGAGAGATTATTATCGCAATTCAAGTAACAAATCGATTAAAGCTAAGGTGATTAAATTCAGAAATTGAAATATCCAAGGTCTCAAATCCACCTACCCAATCATGTATAGTACCCAAGTGATGATGTATTCCTCCCTAGGTTCAATTACAATGTCAACCGGGACCCCCGATTTCTCCTATATCCACTGTCGTGCTCAATAGGACGTATTCGACGATTGGATTAATTACTTACTAGGTCTCATAATCCTAATCTCGAATTCTATTAATTCTTGTTCCCTATAAGGTTGCACTAATCTCCTAAATCCACTGTCGTGCTCATTAGTCAATTAGTGATTCCAATCCAAGTTCTAAAACGTGAATCGCCGTTCGGCCTCAACATGTTTAACTAGTTAATCACGCAAAACATATGATCAACACAACCAAAACAGAATTGGAAAACATGTATTGCGAGAAGGAGAGAAAAACATACATCACAAGAACACTATACCGCCATGGGCGGCTTCATTGATCCCTCGGACGAGGGGATTAGTTCCTCATGCCCGTGACGATGCAATCGGACTTAACCACCATCGTAAAATAAAAAGAAAAGAGGAGACGCAGCTCCAAAGAGAAAACAAGGATTCGTAACTACTACTGATCTAAACAAGTGGAAAAACTTTTTTTTTAAATCCTGATCTGAACAGCCTTTAAATAAGGATTCTGAATCTTGCCCGATCGCGGGGCGAGCAATCATTCGCGAGGCGAATTTTAGTTTTGGGGCGCATTCAAGTTTGGATTTTCGCGAGGCGATAGTGTGTTCGCGGGGCGAGTCTTCCAACTTCAATCTGTCACAGCCGTGACCCTTATCACGGCTAGGCCGTGATTGTCTCTGTCTTCCAGTGTCTTCAAACTCTCGTGTGGCGAGATTCTTTCGCGGGGCGAGATTCAATTCTAGGCTGTGACCTTCATCACGGCTAGGCCGTGATGGTCTCTGACTTCCAGGTCTTCATGATTCGCGAGGCGAGCAGACTGTTCGCGTGGCGAACCAGAGTGATGACTGTTGCTGCTTTATCTGATGTTCAGGCTCGCGAGGCGAGCATACACTCGCGAGGCGAGTATCTCCAGAAGTGCTTTTTCCACTGCTTCTTGACTTTCCTTGACTCCCGGAGCTTCACTTATTGACCTGAAAACACGAAAAGCAACCAAAAGCATAATTCTATCCAAAATAAGCTAAAAACTACACAAAAGACGCAAAACGAGTCAAAGTCCAACTTAGGAACAAAACAAGGCAAATTTGGGCGAAAACGAGAGTGAACTCGACTGATTGGCACATAAACCCTAGTTCATCTAGTCATAAAACTAGATAAGTCAGAGGCTTATCAAAACACCCCAAACTTAAACCTTGCTTGTCCCCAAGCAAGCCAAAACTCAAAAACGACTTAAGACTTGGCAAGCCTAGGGGATTCAATCGATTTCGCACAAATTTCATGCAATCAAAACAGTTTTTCTCCAATGATTTTCCCCTACATTAATGTAATCCCCACATTCATTTACTTTAAACAATTGAGAACTTCATCATTCATGCAATCATTAATCTAAGTTGAGGATCAGGGTCACACACAAAAGGAAGATCACCAATTTCAAACAATTGCCTTCCTCACAAGGGTATGTAAAATTTCACTCATTCGCTCAAATTCGTCTAGGCTATCAACTTTTCACTCAACTTCACATTCCAAGAGCACTTCCCATGAATTTGATTTTCATCTCAAAAATGGTTCCCACGAAAACATGCATGCAACATCAGAAGGTCATTTAAAGGTTGTAATGGGGCCTGGCTGAGGGTAGGATAATCAAGGATACTAGGCTTAAGTCCCTAGGAACTAAGAGAGCATGAGCATTAGACACATTTTCTACTCAAATTCCTTTTTCCATTTTTCTTTTTGCCTCGGGTGACTACAACCTTTTCCTTGCTATTTTTTTCGTTTTGCCCCTTTTCTTTTGGCAATTTTTTTTTGTTTTCTTCTTTTCTTTTCCTTTTGCCTTGGGTCAACCTTTATTTTCTTTTTCTCATCCCAATATGACATATCACCTCGTAGCCACCCCAAACTTAGTTTCTCACAAATATTTTCTCATTAAGCTTCCATGCTCTCCTAATCCTAAGATTGGGTTAACATGGTTTTTCAGATTTTGGCTTGTAATATAGGGTCATCAAGAAACAATAGGTCAATTAGGCTCAATGTGGCTAACTAGGGAACATGCATTAGGGATGGTCCTTTTTAGGCCAAGTAGTTATTCAAAGAAAATTGCCTAAATCATTTGATGCAACACATAAACATGCAAACCATGAAGAGATTCAAGCAAATCCGGGAAAGTGCAACTTAAAAGTGATTCACACAATCAAAAACAAAGTTGGAGGCTCAAATCCTCACCTGGACATTTTGCAAATTGTTTGACCGAGATATGATTCCTAGTGTGTGCACCCCCTCACCCCAAACTTATCATAAATCAAGTAATCACAATAAAATTCTCAAAGTTCAATTTTCAATTTTTCACATGGGGATCAATTTTCTATTTTCAGAATCTAGGGGGAAATCATCGATGGTCAATATAATTCATGCAATCAATCTATGCTCAATTTAATCAAAATCCAACAAGCTTGCCGACGCACTATTCATACAAAGACTCTTGATCTTCTCAAATTATTCAAGAGTGACAAACAAAAACAAAAACAAAAACAAAAAAAAAACAAAAGTGAGGAAAGGAGAGGGTGCTCCCTGATCAAGTTCTTACGGTTTGCCTCCTCATCCAATTGGTCTCACCGGCTCCCTTCTGTTGCATAACATCCTGCAAGAACTCCTGCAAATAAACCTTAAGTGCAGATTCGCGAGGCGAGAGGCCACTCGCGAGGCGAATCTGGAAAAATTGTTTTCACACTTTCCAGAATAGCGAGGCGAATCTGGAATTCCAACAGATGCTGATGCCCAGAATCGCGAGGCGAAAGTAGACCTCGCGGCGCGAAATAGAAACGTGAGTAAGCCTCTGAGATTCAGGGCTTCTGTCTCGCGGGGCCATTGTGGATTCGCGTGGCGAATCAAGTCTCTCTTTTTTTTTCTTTTTTATATATATATATATATATAAATGAAAATGACAGAAACTAAAAATAAAGGATACCTATCTTGGGTTGCCTCCCAAGTAGCGCTTGTTTAACGTCCCGAGCTTGACTTATTAAGAAGCATCCACCTGGATCCCATAGTCTGTGGTATAAAGGCCAAGAGATGCTCATCATGTGAGATTCTCCACCCGGATCCCATGGTTTGTGAAGTGGCCCTTGCAGCAGCAATACGACTCTATTCATTATTCCACCCGGCCTTTGTGTGAAAACTCCATTGACCTCTATAATTATGAACTCACTTCCTCTCAGGTCAAATGGTGTCTTCACGAGGAAGTGTGCCAGACAAGTGGGAGGGTCTAACTTACCGGTGTCCACACATGCATGCAAGCCAACATAGTTATCCAATGCATTAATTTCAGGTTACTTGGCAAGCATGGTGGAATCCTCTACCACTTTATCCGCATTTTGATCTTTACCCCTTGCTCCAGTGCCTTGTCCTTTGCCAACTCCTCTTCCTTAGGTTGCTCTTCCTCAACATGTGGCTGTTCCGGGGCCTTGTCGCTTGTCAATTCCTTTTCCTCCGGTTGTTCTTCCTCAACATGTGGTAGTTCTTCCTCAACTCCCTGAGAACTAGTTACATCCCAGTCATATCCCAACACCCCACTGCTTCTAGTTGTTGTGGCGTTGCATTGGTTCTTAGGGTCGTTCTCGGTATCAACTGGGAAAGTCTCTGGGGGATTCCCATTTAGTTGCCTTGCGAGTTGGGCAATCTTCATCTCTAATGCCGCATTCGCCTTCTCAAATGATGTGGCCATCTTATCAATGGCCGCACTTGTCTTATCAATTGCCGCATTTGTCCTCTCAAGAGCCAACTCCCAAGGTTGGCTTCCACCATCCTGTTGAGGTTGTTGTTGCCAGTTCTGTTGAGGTTGTGGTTGCCAATCTAGACCATTGTCAGCATTACTCCAAACGAAATCCGGATGGTCTCTACTCATATAACCCCAATATTGATTCTGACTCTGATAGTTGTCCTGGGGTACGCTGTCATAGAAATTATGGCAAGAGTCCACATATTCTTGAGAGGAGTAGAAAGGACAGCTCCAAGTGTCATGGTCTCCATTACAATATTCGCAACCCGGAAGCATTCCCTCGTGTATCACATTCACCCTTTTGTTCCAAGACAATGCATCATTCTGCATCTTCAACAATCTATTTTGCTCTAGAATGGCTTCTAATGTTGCAGAACTGAATCCATTTGAGGTTTCCCAGCCACGGTTGTAATCATTGTACGACATCTCCTCCAATGATGCCCATCCATCCATTCAAGCCTCTTTCGCTCTCTGCTTCTTTCCTTAAGCGCTTCTCGGTCTTGGTGATCTCCGTATCAAATAGCAAGCCCTCTTGTGGGAGGGTACCTCGCATACAAAAATAAGGCAAGACCAAGTGGAATCAAAGAAGTAGAGAGATAATAGTAAATAAAAATAAAAATAAAAGTAAAAGAAAAATAACTTAACCAAATAATCAAACTTCCCTAAGAATTAGAAAAATTGGTTGTGCCAATCCCCGGCAACGGCGCCAAAAACTTGTTGTGACGCCGGCAAGTGTACCGGGTCGTCGCAAGTAATAAAATAAACACGGTAAGTAATTACCGAGGTCGAACTCAGGGATTGGGCTACCAATTCGACTAATCCGCGGGAAATCAGATACGTTTGGTCAAGCGACAGAAAGTGGTTGAGAGAGAGAGATTATTATCGCAATTCAAGTAACAAATCGATTAAAGCTAAGGTGATTAAATTCAGAAATTGAAATATCCAAGGTCTCAAATCCACCTACCCAATCATGTATAGTACCCAAGTGATGATGTATTCCTCCCTAGGTTCAATTACAATGTCAACCGGGACCCCCAATTTCTCCTATATCCACTGTCGTGCTCAATAGGACGTATTCGACGATTGGATTAATTACTTACTAGGTCTCATAATCCTAATCTCGAATTCTATTAATTCTTGTTCCCTATAAGGTTGCACTAATCTCCTAAATCCACTGTCGTGCTCATTAGTCAATTAGTGATTCCAATCCAAGTTCTAAAACGTGAATCGCCGTTCGGCCTCAACATGTTTAACTAGTTAATCACGCAAAACATATGATCAACACAACCAAAACAGAATTGGAAAACATGTATTGCGAGAAGGAGAGAAAAACATACATCACAAGAACACTATACCGCCATGGGCGGCTTCATTGATCCCTCGGACGAGGGGATTAGTTCCTCATGCCCGTGACGATGCAATCGGACTTAACCACCATCGTAAAATAAAAAGAAAAGAGGAGACGCAGCTCCAAAGAGAAAACAAGGATTCGTAACTACTACTGATCTAAACAAGTGGAAAAACTTTTTTTTAAATCCCGATCCGAATGACCTTTAAATAAGGATTCTGAATCTTGCCCGATCGCGGGCGAGCAATCATTCGCGAGGCGAATTTTAGTTTTGGGCGCATTCAAGTTTGGATTTTCGCGAGGCGATAGTGTGTTCGCGGGGCGAGTCTTCCAACTTCAATCTGTCACAGCCGTGACCCTTATCACGGCTAGGCCGTGATTGTCTCTGTCTTCCAGTGTCTTTAAACTCTCACGTGGCGAGATTCTTTCGTGGGGCGAGATTCAATTCTAGGCTGTGACCTTCATCACGGCTAGGCCGTGATGGTCTCGACTTCCCGGTCTTCATGATTCGCGAGGCGAGCGGACTTCGCGTGGCGAACCGCAGTGATGATTATTCTTTGCTTTATCTGATGTTCAGGCTCGCGAGGCGAGCAGCATACACTCGCGAGGCGAGTATCTCCAGAAGTGCTTTTTCCACTGCTTCTTGACTTTCCTTGACTCCCGGAGCTTCACTTATTGACCTGAAAACACCAAAAGCAACCAAAAGCATAATTCTATCCAAAATAAGCTAAAAACTACACAAAAGACGCAAAACGAGTCAAAGTCCAACTTAGGAACAAAACAAGGCAAATTTGGGCGAAAACGAGAGTGAACTCGACTGATTGGCACATAAACCCTAGTTCATATAGTCATAAAACTAGATAAGCCAGAGGCTTATCAATTATCTGAGCTTTCGCGGCCTCTGATTTAGGCATTCCCTCAAGCCCATATGGTCGAGCTCTCTAAGACATCGCCAGGAGTCGGTCTGCGATTTTATCGATGCCAAGGAATTGTGGAGTTCGAGTTGTTTGCAGCTTGTATATTTTTGTAGGCAATCATTGCCATATATGCTTTTATCAGCAGAAGAGTTACCTCCATTTTGGCTGGCACTTGGGAACCGAATCTGTCGGTGAGAGCAGGAGAATGAACTTCATTCGGTTGGAGACTTTTTGCCCCAAAGCTGGTTGTTAGCCACGTCAAGGACCATGTTTCTTGGCCACATTAGCTGTCCCTCCATGCACTCATTTGGATGCAGTACTCCTGATTTTTCGGTGACAATAACTGTCTCCCTCCATCTTTGCAACAAACACCTTTACTCCGCTTTCGGTTTTTGAGGGTGCCATAAGCCACTTTTGACCAATATCCTTCCTCTTTGAAACTGGGCACGCAATTTTCTAAGATGTTAAATTTCTCCAACGGTTGTGGAGGAGAACATATATCAAGGTCAGGTCCTTCTTCCAACAGTACCCCATTATATAGGATTTCGCCATATAATGCTGGCAGAAATCGCCGTGCGATGACTGTATTTCCATAAAAAATAAGGAACCAAGAGAGCAGAATGAAGAACAAGACCAACTATGTCATCAAGCAATTGATAATCACTGAATGCATGGTGGCCACACTCATTTGCAATGACCCATATTCCAGTGAAGACACAACCCTGGACAGCCCAATACAAGGGCCATGCCAAGAAGGAAACATGGTGAGGAAGATCAAAGAAATAATGGGTCGCAATATAAGCAAGGATTGAGACAATGGTGAGGTCGATGATGAGATAGGAGAAAGAGTGAAGCACAGAGCGCTGAAACAATGTGGTGGGATGGCTTTCTTGATCTGGCCAAGACTGAATGGTGGTTTTTCATGAGGGACCCGCTTCATTCTCAACGAAAGCACCATGTGTACTGGATCAACCCGTGACTTCTTTTCTTCATTCCGAACAGAGGCTCGGCCACCAGCTCCCATCTTCACGCAATTTAAAGCCCTTCCAACTTTAGAGACAAATGATGTTTCCATTAGAACGTGCCTTCCTGTGACTGAGTCAAAAGCAGAAGGTTAAAAGTTAATTGTCGATTCTTTCCCCCTCCTGTGCGTTGAACACTTGCTCCATTGGTGATGAGTGATTTTGATTGCTGTGTTGAACACTGCACACTGCCTTTTAATTCCCTTTATCTTTGCCTCTTCCTCTTCCTCTTCCTTTCTCTGCCTTGTTTCTTTCCCAATTCACAGAGAAAAATAGTCAATCGTTTGACAGATGTCGATGGATGTGCGGCCGGGGAAAGTTTGCCTCGGCCCCACGGTGGGCGCCAAATGTTCTTGCCAAGATCCGTTTTGTCGGAATCTCGTCATAGAACGTTAAACCAAGGGGGTTGTTTTAGATTTTGGCTTGACAGAATGTGATATTCCGGTCATACGTATCCCAGTGGGAATCAAAGCCAGACGTAGTTCTAAGTTCAACCCTTGGCGGGGCGGTGATCTCGATCCCTTAATTTTTGTATCGGACTAGTACTAGGGAGCAAGGACTATCTGAGAGTCTCTTGGTCGACGCTAGTTCCTCTAACACGCTTAAGGGAGAGTTACCGGGATTCAGTGAAAAGTGTCTTTCTTATGAGGGGTACTCCTCCTTTTATAATAGGATTCCCCTCTCTCTTAGAGATTTGATTTATCTCTTAATATCTTTTAGAGATTTGATTTATCTCTTAATATCTCTTTTGAGATATGATTCCTTAATTTAAGGGATATTATCTCTTTTAACCATATAAGGTTATTTTGGATAATATCTGGATTTAATATCAATATCTTATTCCTTTAATTAAGTGACTTTGATTTATTATCCTTAATTTCTGGACTGGGCCGGGTACTTGAGCTCGGTGGCCGGGTTAGTAACCTCGGCAAGTACACAAGCCCCCCAAGCTTTGAGCTGATTAGGCGTAGAAGCTTTCATGATGTTTAGCCGAGCTCTATATCCCGGCTCATACAAAAGTTTTTTTGACACCAATAATATATCAAAGTTAAAGTTAATTTTATACTGTAAAGACATTTCGCGCCACTGCAACTAACTTAGGGGTATTCATCAACCGATCCAAACCGAACCGAAAAATCGAAAATCGAACAAATCGAAAAACCGAAAAACCCACTTTTTTAAATTGGACTTGATCGGATTTTAGATCCTCTAATGAAATCCAATCCAAACCGATATATTATATACATATACTATTATTTTTGAAATTATAGTATTATTTATACTTAAACATTGTTTTTCATACTTCTATGTCCCTCATTCTCTTTAATATTTTTGTTGGAATATCATATATGAGACTATTTATAATAAATATTAATGTCTTGAAGTTATAGTTTGTTAAAAGTTTTGATGCATAACATATATGTATTTGATTGAGTAAACATGAAAAATATGAAATTAATTAAGTAAATTTGAAAAATAATTCGCTACAATTTATTTTAGCCGATTCAAGGAAAAAAATAGGATAAATGAGCGTAGATATAGAAAATTAACATAAAAGAACGTGTTAAAAATATCAATAATTATTTTTTCTCAAACTCCCAAATTAAAATGAAGGTTATTTTTGTCCATTATTAAATAAGTAGAAAAGACAATTGACATAAGAAAAAAATAAAGTATGACAAAAACTGAATTATCTAATCCAATCCAAACCGCATTTGATTTGATTTGATTGGATCAGATTTTTTTAAGGAAGCAAACCGATCCAATCCAAACCGCACGTTGTTTTCATCATTGGATCGGATGACTTTTTAACTCAAAACCGATCTAATCTAATCCGTGAACACCCCTAAACTTAGTGGAGAATTAGTTACTCCCTTCGTTCTTTTTCTTTGGTGTTTTTAGCTACTTGTTTTTGTTCCAAAACAATGGGTGTTTTATAAACCCAATGTATAATTGACCAATTTTTTCCATGTATACCCTTATATAGAACTAAGTTGATTTGTCTTGAAAATACACAAAACCTTCCATGATTGGCCTAATGGAATATGGAGTATTTATTTAGATTGACAAATGTCATTGGAACTTGTAAATAATGAATGATAGAGATACAAATATACACAAATTAATGATATATAGAAATCATAAAATACCGAAGAAAAAGAATGGAGGGAGCAGGATGTTGTAAAGCGAGTTGTGAAAACGTTATGATGCTACCGACCAATGAAGCCGCGGTCTCCAGGCGAATCTCCCGGTGTCAATGATCAGAAGCGATTTTACTTTGTAACATTGGATCCTGAAAAGGCAAAATGAAAGAAAATGGATTGACAGTCAATGTCTTTGCCAAAAGCAAGCGTCCATTTTCAATATTTATTTGACCCTATTTATCAATGCCAAAAGGTGGTTGGAGTTTGGTTTGACTCAAATTGGAAGAAAGGAGGAACAAAGGCTTAGGAGTCCAAAGTTTGAACAGCACAGAATGATGATGAAGATATATCTGGTTGCAGGAAAGGTGCCCAACAGAGAAGAGGCTCCTCAGGTTGGTGAATGAGTTATGAGTAGGTGGGTGACGGCAGAAAATGAAACGAGACTTTAATTTGATGTTGTTTGATCAAGTAATCTAGTTTGAAAACATAAAAAAGCAGCTTTACAATAATTGAATTGGTAGGGGATCACCGAAAAGGAATAAGAAAGTATAAACAATGAAAGAAGAAATAATTATGTTAATTGAATGGTGTCCCATTTTTTTTATGGTATTTTCGAAACACGTGTATATAAAGATGATAAAAGTAAGTGAGAAATAGAAAAACAAAAACATACGATGTTGTATCCGATATCTAAATTTTGTGTTCAAATAACACAACTCAAGAAGAAAATAGAGAATATGAATATATATTTTGGTTTTTCAGAGTATATATCACGCACGCAATTACGTGGACTAATTTCTCAATCAAATCTTCTTCATAGACAAAAGTCAGGGATCAAGTCTTTGATCATTTGTTTAAGGGGTCCAAATCTTTCTTTTTTTTTCTATAAGAAAACAAATCTGTTATTATTGGGACCAACCATATGAAAGTATATATTTAATTTGGAGTTAAGCTATAAAGGAATTAAGTCGTTAATAAGGAGACCACGTAAGAGGGAAATGGAGCAAAAAGGTGAGGGGAGCTTAGGGGGCTAAATCAAATCATGTTCATTCAACGAGAGCAAAATTTCAATTGCAATGATTTTAGATGCATAATTAGTCAGGAATATTATCATAATTGACTAGAACTTTATTTACTTTAAAAGAAAGGAAAGATCGCATACTAAACGCTCCACAAATAATCATTTCTATTAGTTTGGGCTTCGGGACGGCTATTACCAAAGGTTGGTGGGGGGGGGGGGGGGGGGGGTGTTGCAAAATGAGGTAAGAAAGACGACAACAATCAAACTAATGATTGAACATGAAGAGAGAACTTATTAAGACCCTTTTGTTCTCCTTATCAAACATTCTTCTGAGATATTATTTTGAATGGATTTTAAAATCATTAAATATTCTAGAAATGGTGGAATTAAGATATAACTGAAAAGATTAGTAACAATACTACAAGGATGATACAAATATTATAATTTTAACCTTTATATATATCATTTCACAAACATGTTTAATTGATGTATCGGATAAAATAATATCAAATAAGACAAGGGACGTACTTTTTATTGCTTGATGCACAAACACAATTTATGTAAATAGCTTATTAGAAAGAAAAATACTATACATAGACAAAAAAAAACTTTTTTTAGAAATAAAAAATAAAAATGAACTTTTCGTATGGGTGGTGTGGTTGGTACATGTATTAATAATGATAACGATAGTGGAGAGCTTAGCTTGAATTCTTCTATGTCAAGCTTGAATATCATTTTCTTTTTCGAGTAGACAGACATGAATAGCATCGAATACCAACTGTGGACAGACCTCAATCATTATAAACCAAACTTGATATTGGTTATTTACTATATGTTAAATCATAATAATAATAAATTAATTTTAAAAATTTGTAATATAATGTCTTATCATTTAAAAACTAAAAATTGATTATAAATATTGTTATTAAAGTGAGCCTGAATTCAAGTGAAAAATATTACCTAATTTGATTCGAGCATGAGCATGATACTCAAGTCCTATCTAACCTAATTCCATTTGTTTATTTATTTATTTTTATAACTCCATTTATTTAATTCAAAGTGTAAGATAAATAGTATTGATCTATGTGCAACTTTCTACGTGAATGGTGATTTCTCAAGCAAAAAGTCATGATCTAATTCCATACATTGCATGGTGATTTCTCAAGCAAAAAGTCATGATCTAATTCCATACATTGCATGGTGATTTCTCATGGCAAAAAGTCATCATCTAAAAAATCACAAAACCAATCAATTTTCAATAATAATAAAAATATAATGTACGTAAAGCTATAAAATGATAATTTACTATTATAAAATCATGTATATCTTTCTTTTTTGGGGTCAGAAAAACATATATATTTCATGAAGTGTAGTTGGGATCAGTCTTTAATGGGTCGACAACTCACAACCGGAAAGCCCAAGAGTAGCAGATTGAAGCCGAAGTGATCAGCCCATAAAAAATTCAAATCCATATTTGGGGCTTAACTTTTAGCCCACCTGAGTTTGGATTGGGCTGCTCTTTGCCCAGCAGGTGTGAGGCAGAAATTAAATAAGGAGAATGAAAAGAAGCAGAACAAGCAATCCAAAATCATATTGATTTCACTTCACTATAGAAGCTCGTTCAAGCTACTTCCACTTTTATGAGTAAAAAAACTACAAAAATGCAATTTTACCGTGATTCTATACTGACCATGGTTTTGAAAGGTTTTATCAAACACATATTAATTACATTTGGCTCAAAGGTTTTAAAATGAGGTTTGTCACCGTAATTAAGATAGCGGAGATCTTTGTAGTATTCAAAAGAATCATACTATCACAATTGCGTCCGCGTTTTTCCACGAAAAATGTAGTGCACTTCCAACCTCAATTTAAAAAACCTTGATTTGGCTCAAATCTATTACTTAATTTACATTAGTTTTATGCCAAGAAGAGAAGTGTATCTGTGGTGTTTTTCTCACTATTGCAGGATCAAAACAAGAGAAAGGCAACTTGATTTAATGTATTCGTCCTTTTAGCCGTCCACAATAAACAAAGAAAGAACGAACAAGATAATCTTAAAATTTATGACAATTTCTAAGGGACCGTAGGGGGGTGGCATTTTATATTCCACCACATTCGTGGACAAATACAGACGAATGGCAATTCGAGATTATAGTTGAGGTTCTGATTGAACTGATAAACCAGATTAGTATTATTATTGTGACTCTAAGCATATTAATTAAATGTCCAATTTGATGCATGATTACTTAGGTATTCAGATTTAATCCACTAAACCCTACCTTTTCCCAACGTTACCTGCTTAATATTCAAATCTCATTCAACATTTTCAATAGACAAAAATGCTTAGGCTGTTTGTCTGATGTCATAGTCGGATATATAAGAAAACTACTGAAACTCTTGGTATTAAAATCTTTGAACTTATTGTTATTATATCGATTATTTTGGGTGCGTACACCAGCAGAAAAAATGGTGCACTTGACTTGAACATCACAAGCCACCTTGGGCTAAAGGGACCATAACCCACCTGAAATTATTTTTCATAACAAAAAAATCGATATAAAATAAATGGAGATTATTATCAACAATGTTCGTAGATATGAAATGTTTCTTTGATATATATGAAAGATATAAAGATACACTTTAAAATCCAAGGCATACAATGGAAGCGGGATGCTCAGGGTACTTCAACTGACAATGGTGCATCTTCAGAACAGAATGTAAGCTTGAGTTTAATCATGTCTATTTCTCATCGTTGGTTATTGAAGCTACAGATGGTAGCACCGAAATATGGCAGACATCGGTTGAGGTAGGGAAGGTCAAAATCCGGGTTATTTTGCGGGTCGGGTATTACAACAACCATACAGGCTATTTTGACCATAGTCAACAAGTAAGAATCATATGTGTCAAAAGGAGGTGTTCTGATTGGTACAACTAGCTTGTGTAAGGTTACTCCACTTTTACTGTAGGACCAACTTAGACAGAACCGTTATTTTGTCCCTTAATTTCACAGGGCTCTTTATTTTTCTCCACATGCTGGGATGGAAAAAAGCTTGGTGTACACACACTTTCGTGCGCAATGGTTTACATTTTTAAGTTTTTATGTATAACTATAATTAAACGGTTAAAATTACGAGTGAAAAATGTACCCGACGTAAACTTTCCATATTGGAATGAAAATGAAGTCACACCCCCAACATTATAGCCAATCATTTGCAGGGTCAGGCCTTAACTTTTAATTTTTTTAAGCTGACATGAAAGAACCACCACTATCTCCAAATGCCGTTTTGATACCAACTTTCGACATCAATTTTTGACACAATCAATGATGGTGAGTTTAGAAAATAAAAGGATGAAAGATAAGAGAGAAATAATGAATAAACATATGAGAAAAATATAAAAGTAGGTGTTGATGTTTGGTTTTGATATCAAAATAACACTCCTCATAATCTTCTCCATCTAGCACATGGTGTTCATTATGTCTTTTTTTTCTTTTCATTTTTGTTAACAAATTTTTTGCAAAGATGAATGTGTTTGAATCAGCTACTTTTTAAAAAATAAAAATAAAAAATTCAAATATCATTGAGAAAGACATCCTTTTTTACTAAGAACATAATTTTATACGATGGAATATCAAAATAATGTATATTTATTTCTCATGGAATAAGGTTGTCATTTTTTATGCAAAATAAGAAGATTGAATTCTCATAGACTCTCTAACTTACGCATTTAAATAAAATAGACATGTCGATATTTTTTGGGTTGTTCCTGTCCGGTTTGGGACAGGCCCAATCTCGACCGGTTAGCCCATCACAAAAGTACGTGGTCCATTGATTCAGGCCAGACGATAAGTGAAAATCATCCCATAATAGATTCCAAGGTTCAACTCTAGCTAGCGGCCGACCCATCATGATAGAACACATTAGGAATGGATCTTCGAACTCGGGCCCAAAAGAGAAACAAATGAAAGGCGTCAGCAGACAACGTTAGGCAACCAATCCGAGAAGTTGACTGGGACATCTCTGGAAGTAACACCCAGAGGACTCAGAACCTTGACCTGACCAGAATGAGATGTCACTTGAAGAGTAGCTCGGTTGGTGGGACACCTTAGCAAATGGAACTAATTCGGTCTGGCCATGAAGAAAAGAGCTCTCGGTCGGGAAAGTACACCTCATGGCGTGCCCACGAATCGCGGTATACAGTTTGCTGGAACCCACTCGACATAACCATCTCACGTGCCTCTCAAGCAGAGGAATGAGCTAGAAGAAGGGAGGTCGTCGTCCTCATAGGGACACCTGTATCACACACACTTCACACTTAGGAAAATTTTTGATTGATCTTATTATAATCGTTCCAACCACCTGAAAAGGCTGTTTCATATTTGACTCATTATTTATGCAATTTTAAATTGAGAATAATATTTAAAATATTCATTAATGTTTTAATTATGGAATTGGAATAAAAGTGTAGTTTTAAAATTTTCAAAATATTGAATACACCATCTTTCAAGAAAAAAAATTATATTTCTAATTCCTTAACCAATACTATAAAGACACTCGTTAGCATTTGCATAATAATAATAATGCATGATAATTATAATGAATCCAACACCACAACTAACCACCGCTGGGCCGGTCTACCTCACTGCCCAGTAAAAAAAAATCAGAATGTCGGTTGGGTCCAAAAGCTACGAAAATGATTGGATGACCCACCAAGCACCATGGATCGGCCATTGGTCGGTGATTGGTCTCGCGCCACCAACAAAACATCATATCACACAGTACACGTGGCTTAACCTGGAGAATCCGGAGGCTGCGGGCCTCCGAAAATTCTTTATATACTATTTTAAAATTATTTAAAATAAAGTCAATAATAAATAACTTTTAACATAACCATAGTCTCACGAGCCACTTTTTTATCGAAGCAGATTTATATTGTCACACTAGACAATAATTTGGCCTCCTTCTCCCAACAATTGATAAGTGGCAAAGAGAAAAAAGACAACCTCGTGGCTTAAAAAATCGTGAACTGTGGACATAGTATGGTGTAGGCTCTTATATATAAGCACCATTTCAGCAACGGTGAGTGCAACACATAGCAAAAAAAAAAAAAACACATAGCAAGGCATTCTATTCCGAGCTTGAAAGTTGACACTTAAATAAGGAAAAGATGCCTATTTCAAGAATTGCCATAGGAAATCCTTCAGAGTTCAGTCAAGCCGATGCACTTAAGGCTGCTCTCGCTGAGTTCATCTCAATGCTCATCTTTGTTTTTGCTGGGGAAGGCTCTGGCATGGCTTATAGTAAGGCCTTAACTATTTACTCTACCATCTATAAATTCTCGAAAGCAAAATTTTATGAAAAATGCTAACAAAACGCCTTTCATCACACTCACTGGGTGGATTTCATGCGAGATCTATCAAAACATATGATCCCACATGTCTACCCAATAATAGAGAGTGTGTTAAGAGAGTGTAATGAAGAGTGTGATCCAAGCATTAATACTATCCCACTAAGAAAAATGTGTTGCTGTAACATTATATGTTGACGGATTTGAATTCTATGGATTTAAAAATCATGTATTCAAGTATTTATACATTAATATATCGCTTGATCAATTTTTAGGTTTCCTCAATTCTTTTGAATGCACCAATTTCATTTTCATGATGCATAGTCCGACACCTAAGAATTTCTGTCAATGACAGATTCTTATTCAGAAACTTTGTGTTGGTTTCATTCCATTCATGATTTAAACATGAAGTAGTATCCCTTCTGAGTTTTGACCTTTTTTATGATTTGGCAGATAAGCTCACAAACAATGGTTCAGCAACACCAGCTGGACTAGTGGCAGCATCATTATCTCATGCATTTGCTCTTTTTGTGGCGGTTTCTGTTGGTGCTAACATTTCTGGAGGTCATGTCAACCCTGCTGTCACTTTTGGTGCCTTTGTTGGGGGCCACATTACCCTCCTTAGAAGCATCTTGTATTGCATTGCTCAGTTACTTGGCTCTGTGGTTGCTTGCTTGCTCCTTAAACTTGCCACTGGTGGAATGGTAAGACAAGTTACCTATTAGGCAAATGTTACAGCACCAGTTAAGAAATCAAACATAGAAACATTATATTAGGAAGTGGTGTATTCAAATCATTAAGCATTTAAAAGTTGCACTATCCCATAAAAAGTTTTTATTTTTGGATTCGTCAAACAGTATTATAAGGGCACTGATTAACAAGACTCTGCTTAGTGCTTACTATCCATTGGGGATATTATTCTTGCTTCTTAATTTCCCTCTTTTGTGCTAAATTTTATTTTTCATTTTCTTTGTCCGTTGCAGGAAACGTCTGCATTTGCACTGTCTTCTGGGGTGGGATCAGCAAATGCACTTGTGTTTGAGATTGTGATGACTTTTGGTTTGGTTTACACTGTGTATGCAACTGCAGTGGACCCAAAGAAGGGTGACCTTGGGATAATTGCACCAATTGCAATTGGTTTCATTGTGGGTGCTAACATATTGGCAGGTGGTGCGTTTGATGGTGCATCCATGAACCCTGCAGTCTCATTTGGGCCAGCTGTTGTTAGCTGGACTTGGGATAACCACTGGGTCTACTGGCTCGGCCCATTTATTGGTTCTGCTATTGCTGCCATTGTGTATGAGATTTTCTTCATTAGCCCAAACACTCATGAACAGCTCCCCAATTCTACCACTGATTTCTAGAAGCTAAAGACTTTAAATTGAAAGTGGGATGGGTTTCTCTAGCTTCCCTTGTTGTTCTTCTTTTTTTCTTTGTTGCATTTCCTTGTTTTCAAATGTTCATGATTACTGTGAACTTTGTCCAGTTTTATATGATCTTTCTTTTTAAAAGTAATGTTCATTTCTTCTAAACTTTGAATGTTTTAGCCAAACTTCAGCTCCGTTAAAATCATGAACATTTAATGGAACACCAGGAACCTATGAACAACCTTAAGAATTAATTGTTGGATCAAGTGATTACTACTATGAGGCCAAAACCTATAACAAACGGTAAGAATTATAGTTTCTCATAACCACATCAAGTATTAATGGATTGCACTCATTAAGGAATCATGGACCAGGATGTTTAGCTCACGAATCTTCAAGGGAGACACTACTGAACTTGTAGCTTTAACAACTCATTTCTGTTCTTATATGAAGTTGATTAAGTTGGAAATTACAATACAGATATACAGTTCCAGGCATAGGTTTGTCGTGTCATTTGTTCGCATATTTATGTTAGTTTCCATAACTAAATAATCTCTAAAGCACTGAAAGTTAGATCATATTAAAATTAATATGTTTTCTCACTTCTCAGAGTAAGGAAAAACATAACTAGATTGAGATCATTTTGTTTAAGATTTAGGGAGCATGATAAAAGATCAGATAAAATGTTGCTTTCCTAGGGTGTATCTCATGAAATTCAGCCCCGGTAAACTTTAGTTCAATTGAGTCCCTACGACTATGCGAGTCAGGGCAGATTTTGAGCCCTGCCATTCACCCTATATTGGATAAATTTCCATTCTGCTCTTCCAAATTATAAGTGACATTATATTATTCCTTTATTTATAAATGCATTAAATTTGTGGTCTCAAGATTTAATCAACATCAAATTTCAAGATAATTATGTGAGTGCAGGTAAATATCGAAATATTATGTATTTTGATAAGAAAAGTGTATAGACCACTCATGCATTATGTGGTAGCTACGAATATAAAAAATAAGAAAGTTAAATTGGAAGGCACATAGATCAAATTAAAATTTCCATGTAAACAGATGCTTGATATTTTACATTCAGAACATGCCAAACTCCCTATCCTATTGGATGTTTTTTTAAAGTAAAAACACTAGAACACTAACATAGACCACAGTTATGCTTGAGATTATTACAGCTTTGTCACACCAAGTAGAACCGTGCCAAAAGCATAAAGATACAATGCTATATAGGTTAGACTTTCATAAAACAGATGGGCACACATAAGATATGAACAAAATATTTGATTGGAAAAAGAATCCTAATTAATTAGCCTGTTAGAAATGCACTGCCTTGTGGGTAGCATGAAAAATAAGGGTCACTTGTAGTAGGGAATAACATACTTTCTTCATCCATCACCCATAGAGGGTCTAAACAATACTCCCATGATGGAGAAGGCATTGAAGGTTCACTGTGCCCATCATAGATTGTTGGCTGCAGAATATTATCAATATCTTTCCATATATCATCTATAGAGAACCCTTCTTCACCTTCTTGATCTTCTCCTACCTTAACTAATTGATCACTTGAGCCTTTCAGATTAGGACCTCCTGTGTCATAAAAGCTTTCTTCTCCTGCTTTTTTGGAAGCATGTGAATCCAATGCATGATTGTTTGAGGATACCGAGGAATGGCAACCAGAAGAGGTTGGTGATGGAACTGCTGCTCTCTTTTTCTCTTGAGCCATCTTCCTCATGTGGGTTCTCCAGTAATTCTTAATTTCATTGTCTGTGCGTCCTGGTAATTTGCGAGCAATTCTTGACCATCTGCATGTCTCAAAGGAAGTACTCTATGATTAGCATTTAAAAGGGTGAAGAATACAAAAGGCATGACTAGGAAAACTCTCAAGCCCTCCTTTATTTTCAGCTTTCTGTTTTCATTTCCTAATTCTATTAATAGATAGTTGCAAAAATGTCACCTTATTACAAGAACAACAACAAAAACAACAATAAGTTTGTTTCTGAGGTTTCTAATACAAATCTTTGAAAACAGAGAATAGAATAAAAATAACATGACATTTTTGTAATTATTTCTGAAAACAAAAAACCGGAAGGAAAACTGCTACTAGTCACATAGTTTTGAAGCTTAATATATGCATATTCTTAAACCTGTTTCCCCATTTAGAGTGAAGCTCCAGCACAAGCCTCTCTTCCTGAGGTGACATCTTGCCTCGTTTGAGACCAGGATGCAAGTAATTAACCCACCTTAACCTGCAACTCTTACCTGTTCTATTCAAACCTACAACAAAATGGATGTGGTTAAAAGCCACTTTTTCCATAAGCTAGCATGCTCAAATAAGCATTACCTATGTATTACTGTCTCCCGCCTCCTTCAAACCTGATACCTTAGCTATATAGTCCCATTTACGGTCTCCAAACAAGCCAACATAGTACACCAGTTTGAAGTCCTCCTGTTCTGTCCAGGGACCTTTTCGGATTGCTTGTTGAACCATTTTCCTCTATTTTCCTTAGCCAAACTCTCAAAATGGAATATTTTACTTTCTCCACTTGATCACTTATGAGGAGCACCTATGCAGGCACTAGTGGTATTTATATATGGCTTGTCACAATCTCTTTAATTTTTTTATAATAAGCAATTTTGCATATCTACCATTTATGTGGTGCGCATGCCCATTTGCTACCATCAATTCAGGAAGGTGGCGTCATCCATTATATATGGAAATAATCAGAGTAATAGATCAATCTGTCAATGTATGTATCTTTCAGGATTATTATTTTTGCTTTGTGCCCATATCCACTGCTTAGTTTTATGTGTTTTTAGTGGCTTGTGCACTTGGCGAAACAAAGTTAGTACATGTGTTGATTCATTATGAATTCGACAATCTTCTGGTTTTTTTTCTTCCCTATTTTTTATTGCCGCGACAGATTTTTCTAATTAATTAGTGGTATCTATCTACAGCCCGAAGATATGAAGTTTTCTTATAGGTGCCTCAAGCTAATACAAACCCAATATTAAAGCGTCAATTTTCAAAATAGTTTTTTTCGGTTGTATATAATAGAGTTTATTGATCCTTTATGAATAATCCAAAGCATTATTATCATATAATAGAGTTTTTTATTACGGATATAATAGATTTTTTTTGGTTGTATGTAAAAGAGTTTATATTTTTGCTAAATGATAGATCCTTTACTACATTGCTAACTCACTTGTATATTGACTCTTTGTATATGAGTTTCGATACGCTTATACTCCATTATTAATACATTTTTGCTTATAAAAAAAAAGTCTATATATTTGCCTATGTTTTTCATCCTTCACACTCTTGCTCAATGACAACAATATATATATTTTTGCCCATGTTTTTCATCCTTCACACTATTGCTCAATGACAACAATAAAAAATCTCTCATTATTTGTTTTGCAAAACTTTAATAAAATTCAATCCATAGCTAAGTTTGAAATTGCTTCTCAAAGATAAAACCTTCTTAAATATCTTAAATCTTATTTGATCAAGATTATTTTGGCGGGATCCAGTGTAATTAGGGCCTTTGACTCCTCACTAGGTTCATGAAATATCCCACAAATTTAAATTCTTTGAACTTGATACGAGACTAATACTAGTAAGCCCCAAACCCATAACAGCTAACATTTAACAACCTGTGCTGCCCACACCAAGAAGGACACAAAAAAGAGGATACAGCAAAAGTATGAAAGTAACACAGAACAACATACAGCCCCAACCTATACTGCAGTCACAATTTAACAGCACCTTTGATGTTACACTCCAAGGGGCAAATACAACATTGAGAGAAAAGCACACCTAGCCATCCAAAAAAGAGCTAAACCAACTCCAAGATCAGGTTTTAACTAAATCTAACAGTCTAATAACATCTGGTTTTTTACTCTTAAAAACCTCTTCATATCTCTCAAGCCAAAGGGACCAAATGACGGCCAACCATATAAATAACCCTTTTGCTTTGCCTTCTTTGTCTTTAAACCACCCCTGTGATGCAAAAAATGCATATGAGAAACGGAATGTTGAGCCACAGACAGAACTGCAGCTATAGTATACTAAATAAAATAAAAGTGAAACCAAGATGATTCATAAAAATAAGACATTTAACAAATTTAACAAATATAAGAAAGAAAAAGTTCATACATCATAATTACAAAATATGCTACCAACCATTGTTTAGAAGATTACAAAATTATTCATCAAAAGACTGAAAACTATATAAAGCCAACATAAATTATTTCTTTTCACTTTCAAGCCACTTCCAATTTTTGGCATGCTTTATTTTTGTCTGGCCAGATATTTGAAAGGACCTTCAACTCCAATTAATACCTTGAGTAACTATCCTAAAAGAAGTGAACACTTAAGTGTGGTTTCATTAGGATCGTATATGAAACATTTGTACCAAGTTGATTACATTTAGTTGTAAAAAAGCACTTTAAAAGGCTTCAATGAGATGTCAAGGCTGTAATATAGAGCAGTTGTGTGAAGTTTAAAAGGAGCATAAAAAAGAAGATGAAGCAAAATGTGTTCAGCTATATTCTCTCCTGTCAAACAAACAATCATCTTGATTTAAAATCCAAATAATTCCCTTCTATTTCTTTGATTTTAGATTCCTAATAATCAAACAAACATGAGTTGCAAATCCAGCTAGAAAATTAATATAGCAACACCCTCGCATTCCAAAAGATCAGCATTTCAAGTTTGCTAAATAGAATATAATGGTGATGTTCCAATTGCATATTGCATATGATAGAAATTTCAGCGTCATCAAGAAAATAGGCAATTCAAAAACATGTACAAATGGAAGAACAAATTAAAATAGCATAGTAATGTACCAACTTATGCTTTGCAAAGTCATGACCAGGTTCTCACAAATTAAAACACTGTAGAGAACCCAACAACCACCAACACATGAATATCAAACCCAATAATTACATGATAGAAATTACAACAAAATAGTACTTACCCTCACAAAGAGATGAAAACTCTAGTAACACCAACTAAAAGTATCTTATATGACTATTCAATTTAAAAAAAAAAAAAAACTAATTAGATAACACCAATATCATAATAACTAAATTTTACCTAAGACTCTCCAAAATATTTAAAAGATTATAAATCAAGTTGAAAGAACTTACCTGATAGTGTATTAGTGATAAGGAAAAATGGTATCAACCTACCATTAACTGTTGGTTAAGATTTCTAAAGCTGATAGTTTTAGAGTCATCTACCTGCATATATCACATTAGAAGTCAAGTTTTCATTCAACAAGAAATAAAGGAAAATATTGAAGAATTTAGTCACCGGAGGAACAACAACATTTTCATACCAAAGAACATTGTCAAGTAAAATAAGACCTCCAACCCCAACCTGCAAAAGGAAGATTTTCTTAAATTATATTTTACTGGTTTTCTCTCTAACAATGGTCACATAGTATAGACTGGATCATTAGCTAACAATAACGGTCTAAGGAGAACAAAGCAAAACCAAAAGTCAATCAAAAGAAAAAAAATAAAATTATGAAGTCAAAAGTCAATCCCCTTCTTCACCATCATGCAATCTACAAAATTTCTTCCACCAGGAGTCAAATTTTGCTATGTTTCCTTCTTTTTCCTTGCAAGAATTGAGCATATTAGTTCAATGCCAAATGGTCCTAGTGGCTGACCGGTGCATTACCTAACTTCAGTACATGATGAGCATTCAAGTGCTTAATACATTGCAACTAACTGCAGCTAATCCAATTCAAATGGTAATCCAAATGCAGCATTCCTCCAGTTTGGCAGCTAAAATAGAATTGCTCTAAAAGCATGGATGAGAAAAGGCAAAATTATATTGACAGAAAATCTTATTAATTGGTACATGATGTTCAAATAAAAGATGGAACTTGTACAGTTGAACAAAAAAGGAGTTTAAATGGAAGCTAATGTTAGTAAATGGGGTATGGATCTGCAACAAAGAAGAAGAAAACAATGGTAATGCGCAATCTCCAAGGCGTGTGAGGACACTAGGCTTTAGGTTCGATTCGCCCCCACCAATCTCTCCTCGTAGATTGGATGCAACAGGTGTAACTGGCGAATCCCCTTCAGGATACAATGGAGAACCTTGGTTTGGTTTGCACACCCTAAACCAAGCGTATCGACAATGGCAGTTTACAGAACAATAGTCTCCTTAACTCTCTCTGCGCATAAGGGAGAAAAGAAGATGATTTGGAGTGAAGAATGGTTGAGAGATTCTGAGTTTTACGTGTCAATTACTGCATGCAGATGGTTTTATTTATAGACCAACTCATGTCACTTGGTGAAAGGAAACAACTCTTCAAAAGTTTCAAAAACGGTCAAATTCCATACATAAGTAGTATTAACGTTCATTCGAATCCGCTCAACAGCACTTTATCATTTTATTTTTCCAGAACGTTAAACAACAGTCATAATATTCAACAAAAATGAGGGACATAGGATTCGAACACTGACCAAGGCATCAAACCTATGAAGTCGCTACCGCTAGGCTACACGACCAAGTAGTGACAATTAGGCGCCATTAATTAGATTTAACCGTTTAAGAATTTTGAAAATTTCTCACAATCCCCCACCATTTTCAAAATAAATCCAAATCCCATTATTCCGGAAATCGCATGCTTTCAGACAAAGGTATCTTGGAGATTTGAACCTTTGCTTAGTAAACCATTGGTTTCACTCATCCGTGAATAAAATGGTAGACAAGCTTTGAACCAAATATTCCTTAGAACAAGCGTGCATGACTTACACATGAAATCTCGGTACCATTGAATGACGTGGTAGTGTGACACATTTGATAAGGCCTTGTGTCATGTATCCTTTTCATGAGAGCTTACAGAGTCAAGCCCAACTCTAAGAAGCGGCCACACTTCACTCTCACATAGGTGGACTTTACCAGAAGCACCCCCATAAGTTGGGCACCTCAGCACATATGTGCTATAGGTCCATTGAGAGCAAAAGCTCACCCTTTTCTTTATTGTCCTTATGGTTTCCAAGTACTTTTAAACCTTGGGATGTATCTATTTGTCAAGTACTTGCAATCACTCTCATAGTGTACTTTGGCCCATTGAACTCAAGACTTGATGCTACTCAAGTGTGAGTCGGGTTTCCACCATTGGTGATCATGTAGATATGGGCTTGAGTCCCATCCCTAATGATGTTTTCAACACCATATCCCTTGTCAGTCCTTTCGTCAAAGGATCTGCAAGATTCCTCTCTGTTTTCACAAAGACTATGGATATTACTCCATTTGTAATCAAATCTTTTACATAGCTATGTCTTAGCCCAATGTGCCTAGACTTTCCATTATAAACCTGGCTATATGCCTTTGATAGTGTTGATTGACTATCACAATGTATGGATATTGGTGCTATTGGCTTTGGCCAAATTGGTATCTCATACATCAAATTTCTAAGCCATTAAGCTTCTTTGCTTCCTGCTGCCAATGCTATGAATTCTGCAGCCATGGTGGAGTCAGCAATGCATGTTTGTTTCTTGGATCCCCAAGAAATAGCACCCCCACCAAGTGTGAAGACCCAACCGCTTGTTGAAGCATGATCTTCTGTATAAGTCACCCAACTGGCATCCGTATAACCTTCTAATACTGAAGGATATCCATTATAGTTCAAACTATAATTCATTGTCCCCTTCAAGTATTTCAAAACTCTTCGGACAGCATGCCAATGGTCTTTGCTTGGATTACTTGTATACCTACTTAGTCTCCCTACAGCATATGCAATGTTTGGTCTAGTACATGTCATGGCATACATTAAGCATCCAATTACTTTTGAGTATTCAAGTTGTGCTACTGGACAGCCTTTATTTGGTACTAAATTAGTGTTGTGATCAAAGGGAGTAACAACTGATTGACAATCAAATTCATTAAATTTCTTTAACACCTTTTCTATATAGTGAGATTGTGACAAACCTATGTTCTCACCATCTCTTATTATTCTAATCCCTAGTATCACATCGGCTTCCCCTAAGTCTTTCATATCAAAATTACTAGAGAGGAAACTCTTAGTTTTTTTTCACCTCATCTAGATCAGTACCAAATATTAATATATCATCAACATATAAACAAATCATAACACCTTTTCCATTATGGAATTTACTATAAATACACTTGTCAGATTCATTTATTTTATATCCATTAGCTAGCATAACTTGATCAAACTTTTGATGCCATTGTTTAGGAGCTTGTTTTAGTCCATACAATGCCTTATTCAATTTACACACCTTCTTTTCTTGACCATTAACCACAAACCCTTTAGGTTGTGACATATACACCTCTTCATCTAACTCCCCATTAAGAAATGCTGTTTTCACATCCATTTGATGAATGACAAACTTATAGATGGATGCAAGTGCCAATAACACTCTAATTGAGGCAATTCTTACCACAGGTGCATATGTATCAAAATAGTCAATGCCCTCTTTTTGTGTAAATCCCTTAGCAACTAGTCTTGACTTAAACTTATCTATGGTTCCATCCACCTTCATTTTCCTTTTGAAAATCCATTTACAACCTATAGGTTTGGAACCAGGTGGGAGGTCTACTAATTTCCACGTTTTATTCCCCATTATTGAGTCTATTTCCTCTTGTATAGCTTCCTTCCAGAAAGCGGCATCTTGAGACTTTATTGCCTCTTCGAATGTTTCTGGATCACTTTCTGTATTATAACATATTGGTCCATAACTGCCTATGGACTCTCTTGTTCCTTCAACAAGGAACATGAAAAAGTCTGGTCCATACGTTTTCTCTTTCCTAGCTCTCTGACTTCTTCTAAGTTCTGAACTATCTAGAGTATCATTATTAAATACATTGGTTTCTAGATTATGTGCATTACTATGAACATCATTTTTGTGACTTGGAATTGAGTTAAACCTATCGTCTTGAAAGATAGCATCCCTAGACTCAATTACTATATTTACAGGATATGAGTCATTAGATTCTATAACCATGAATCTATATGCTTTGCTATTTTTAGCATAGCCCAGGAACACACATTCAATTCCCCTTTCACCTAATTTCTTTATTTTTGGTTCAGGAACTTTTACCATTGCCCTACAACCCCAAACTTTGAAATAGTCAAGGTTGAGCTTTCTGTTTTTCCAAAGTTCATATGGGGTTATCTTGTTCCTTTTGTTTGGAACTATATTCAAGATATAACAAGCCGTCAACAAGGCTTCTCCCCAATAACCCTTTGCTAGACCAGAATATGATAACATTGCATTTACCATTTCTTCTAATACTCTATTTTTCCTTTCAGCTATACCGTTTTGTTGTGGGGAATAAGGTGCGGTTGTTTGGTGAATTATTCCAGTAGACTCAAAGTAACTAGGGTTATAGAACTCTCCTCCTCTATCACTCCTAAAACATTTAATAAATGTTTCATGTTGAAGTTCTACTTCTGTTTTAAATATCTTAAATTTATCTAACACTTCATCCTTTGAATGCATTAAATATACATAGCAATATCTAGTACAATCATCTATGAATGTCACAAAATATTTTTTACCACCTATAGTGGGCCAACCATGTAAATCACATACATCAGAATGAATTAAATCTAACACTTTAGAACTTCTTTCAACTCTAGGAAAAGGAAATCTAGTTATCTTAGTTAGCATACAAGCTGTACATGCATCCGAAATCCTACTTGTTTTAGGAATTAAACATGAATTCATCATTTCATCCATTTTCCTAAAATTAACATGTCCTAAACGAGAATGCCATAAATTACAAGACTCAACAATATAAGCATAAATAAATCCATTATCATTAATAATATTGAGTTTGAACATATTCTCACAAAGGTATCCCTTTCCTACAAACATTCCTCCCTTAGAGAGGATAAACTTGTCTCCCTCAAATACACATTTGAACCCGTACTTATTAAGTAATGGTACAGAAATTAAATTCTTCCTAACATCTGGTACATAATAAACATCTGTAAGAGTGACTACTTTTCCCGAAGTGAATTCTAGTTCCACCGTCCCTTTGCCTTTAACTTGGACAGTTGATGTATTTCCCATATATAGAACGGTTCCATCTTCTTCATTAATTGTCTTGAAGAGATCCTTGTTCTTACACACATGGCGAGTTGCACCGGAGTCAATCCACCATGATCCAACATCTTCTATCATGTTGATTTCAGAAATGACCGCAACAAGATTGTCCTTTGTTGCACTAGATTCCTTCTCCTTTTTCTTTTTCAGGAGACGACAATTCCTCTTGAAATGTCCCGGTTTTCCACAATAGAAACAACCATTTTTCTTTTTCTTTTTCTTGTAGTCATTCTCATTGTTGTTTTCATGAGATTTTACAAAATCCCAATTCCTCTTTTTAGAGGACTTACCAGATTTCCCTTCCTCTACTACATGCACCTTCTCATGAACAGAATGTTCTTTAGTATCATCTTTTTTACGATACTCTTCTTCTAAACGAAGGTGATTACCCAATTGTTCAAGAGAAATGTCATCTTTTCGATGTTTAAGACTTCTTTTAAAGTCTTTCCATGAAGGAGGAAGTTTGTCAATGATTGAGGAGACAATGATGGTTTCATCCATGTGCATATTATGTTGTTTGTAGTTATTGAGAATACGTTCAATTTCATGCATTTGTTCCATGATAGGCATACCATCAACCATTTTATAATTATTAAAACGACTAACAAGAAATTTCTTACTTGTTGCGTCCTCCATCATGTATCTTGCCTCAAGTTTCTCCCATAGTTCTTTGGAGGATCCCGCATTTTGATACACATCGAACAATGAGTCGGTCATGCCATTCAAAATATGCCCCATGCAAATGTAGTCATCATTAACCCACTTGTTCCTCTCACGAGTCTCATTGATGGTCTCATCTTCTCTTTCCTCTGGTCTTGGTGTGTTCAACACATAGGCCACCTTCAATGTTGTAAGAAGGAAGTGCATCTTCTTTTGCCAACGATGAAAGTTTCCGCCTTCGAACCTCTCAAGTTTCATAAACTCAGAAGTCATCTCCTTCAATGTTGCAGCCATTATTACAGAAATTGAACCTAAAGATTGTTAGTAAATGGGGTATGGATCTGCAACAAAGAAGAAGAAAATAATGGTAATGTGCAATCTCCAAGGCGTGTGAGGACACTAGGCTTTAGGTTCGATTCGCCCCCACCAATCTCTCCTCGTAGATTGGATGCAACAGGTGTAACTGGCGAATCCCCTTCAGGATACAATGGAGAACCTTGGTTTGGTTTGCACATCCTAAACCAAGCGTATCGACAATGGCAGTTTACAGAACAATAGTCTCCTTAACTCTCTCTGCGCATAAGGGAGAAAAGAAGGTGATTTGGAGTGAAGAATGGTTGAGAGATTCTGAGTTTTTCGTGTCAATTACTGCATGCAGATGGTTTTATTTATAGACCAACTCATGTCACTTGGTGAAAGGAAACAACTCTTCAAAAGTTTCAAAAACGGTCAAATTCCATACATAAGTAGTATTAACGTTCATTAACTGTCACAAGACATCAGTTGGCCTAGTGGCCAACAGATGTGTCCCTTCCCTCACAGAGCCAGGTTTGAATCCGCTCAACAGCACTTTATCATTTTATTTTTCCAGAACGTTAAACAACAGTCATAATATTCAACAAAAATGAGGGACATAGGATTCGAACACTGACCAAGGCATCAAACCAATGAAGTCGCTACCGCTAGGCTACGCGACCAAGTAGTGACAATTAGGCGCCATTAATTAGATTTAACCGTTTAAGAATTTTGAAAATTTCTCACAGCTAAAAGCTATAACTCTTAACTTCTACATGCAAGGTTACCATATTGTCAAACAACATCAATAATAGAGGAAGAAAACACTTAAATACACAACATTTCCCAGATACATACAGAGGCTTTAAGGTTATAGAGTAATGAGAAATAGTCTAAAGATGTCATAAGTTTCTTCCTTTCAATCATCCCTCAACAATGAAAAGTTTCTCCCAATATAATATTGTAGATGAAACAAACATAAAAAAAATAGTCGATGTTTGAACACTCCTATTTTTGCAGAACATTGATACATTTATAAAGAATAAATGTGACTGAAAAAAATTCTGAACCAATAGTGTAGGAGATTGAATACTATGAAGAACCATTAGAGCTAGAGGTATCAGTGAATTCTAAAAACAATGAAATGTTTACATTTTTTAGTCCTAAATCCTAACAGTTGGGGTCTGGTCAATCATTGAACTTCAATATAGAATAATACAAAGAAGTAAAGCAAACAAAGAGGAAATAAAGGTAGATAAACATAGGGGAAAAAATTTTAAGATTGTTCATTGATATAAAGGTTGATTCCTTGTTTAGAATAAAAGAATAGAAAACACATATCACATCAATTTTTTAGTTACTCATGAAGACCTTGTCTTTCTCCTGTGGAGATAGGAGTTCCACCTTCTTCATCTCATCCGCCAACTTTTCTCTTATTTTTAGGATGGGTCCCGTCAACACACACACAAAAAAAAAAAGAACACCATTTGTTATCCACTACTAATAAGTTAAAAGAATACTCTATAATCCAACTTTACAGCTGCATAAAAGAATACTCCATAACTTCATTTTTGTTGTAAATTTTTTAAGAGAATGATAAAAGGCATTGTGAACTGATGAGTGTGATTACATCTCATATTTCTTTATCATATTGCATGTATTTTCATGTAGTATAGGCATTTTTAATTTTATTTTTGTTAGTTTTTACCTTGGAACGGGTAAGGCGGTTTTGTGGTGTTTGTGTGCAGGAATTGATGATTAAAATACTCATGATCATTTATGTTGGAGCTTGCATGAAGACGAAGCTTTAAAAGTAATGTGACACCCTAATGTGATACCACTAATGTGACACTCTAAACTCGGCGTCACATGGTTATCCAATTGCGGAAATATTTTTGATTTACAAAGCTGGTTACTTTCTATCATTTTCTCGATGGATGAGTACACTAAAAACGGTAGTTAATTTTTTTTTCAAGATGAAGGAGGATAAAGGTGATGAACACTCAGAACATGAATTGAAGACAGCATACATATATAACATGTCCCACTGAAAGCCAAGTTTCAATACATAAAATAGGGCCTTATCAATGGCCATTTCAACAGATGTAGGCATCTAGGAGTTACAACTTACACTACAAGAATTTAAGCTATTTCCCAAGGCATATTACCCAGGGCAAAAAATCCCTAGGAAATTTTGACGTTTCCCACGGTTAAAGCCTTGGGAAAGTTCTCTCTATGGTTCCCACGGGTTGGGCCTTGGGTAACAGAGGCGCCAAATGCTCCCGCTTGTTTTCCCACGGATTGGGCCGCGGGTAACAGAGGCGCCAACTGCTCCGCTTGTTTTCCCACGGATTGGGCCGCGGGAAATATGTTACACGATCGAGGCGCCGTTTCCCAGGGCTGTGGCCCTGGGAAATATGTTACATGAGGCGCCGTTTCCCAGGGCTGTGGCCCTGGGAAATATGTTACACGAGAGGCACCGTTTCCCAGGGCTGTAGCCGTGGGAAATATGTTACATGAGTCGCCGTTTCCCAGGGCTGTGGCCCTGGGAAATATGTTACACGTTTCCGGCTGGGAAATATGTTACACGATCGAGGCGCCGTTTCCCAGGGCTGTGATCCTGGGAAATATGTTACACGAGAGGCGCCGTTTCCCAGGGCTGTAGCCGTGGGAAATATGTTACATGAGTCGCCGTTTCCCAGGGCTGTGGCCCTGGGAAATATGTTACACGATCGAGGCGCCATTTCCCAGGGCTGTGGCCCTGGGAAATATGTTACACGATCGAGGCGCCGTTTCCCAGGGCTATGGCCCTGGGAAATATGTTACATGAGGCGCCGTTATCCAGGGCTGTGGCCCTGGGAAATATGTTACACGATCGAGGCGCCGTTTCCCAGGGATGTGGCCCTGGGAAATATGTTACATGATCGAGGAGCCATTCAGACTTTTTTTTCTTTCTTCTTCTTTCATCTTCCTCCTCCCATTTCTCTTCTTCTTCAAGAACCCATCTCCATCTTCCTCCTAACTCCAACCCTTCTTCCTCCTTCACCCAAAACCCAACAAACACCATAAACCCATAATTACCCATACCCAGCCAACATTCACTTCTCGCCTCAAACCCACACATCTCCTTCCCTTTCTAAACTTCATCTTCCTCCTCCCATTTCTCTCCTTCTTCAATAAACCAGCTCCTCACTCATCCATCCCTTCCACCATTTTTTCACCAACATAAGATCCAAACCACAGTCAAAAATCAAAAAATACCAACAGTAAAACACATACAAACAGAGACACATAGTTTGGTCCTCCTCCCTCTCTCCCGCTGTCCAGACCGCACCGCCCAGTCCAGACGCCGCCGCCGTTCGCCGTTCGACCCGGACCAGCCAAGTCCAGACCCGAAGCTGCCGCCGGAAGTTGCAGAGCCGCCGCGCAATCGCTGGTTCCCTCCACTGGAATAATAATTAATTGACTTATTAAGCCATAAATTAAAGTTTTTTAATTAAAAAAAATACATAGGTTTCCCAAGGTTAAAACCCTGGGAAATGTTTCCCAGGGAAAATTCCGTGGGAAACGTTTCCCAGGGAAAATTCCGTGGGAAACGTTTCCCAGGGATTTTTCCGTGGGAAAATTTTCCCACGGAGTAGTCCGTGGGAAATTTCCCAAGGGTGTGACCGCGGGGTATTTCCCAGAGCATACCCGTGGGAAACGTTTCCGACCAGCTGAAAACCGAGGGGTCTGAATCCGTGGGTCATCCCTGGGAAATGTGTATTTTCCCATGGATTTTATGGATTTCCCAGGGCCATAGGCCATGGGAAACAGCAAAAATTCTTGTAGTGTTAAAAAAAAGAGTAAGTAAGACACAGTGAAAGAGGGTCCGGAACCACATCCAAAAGATAACTCTAAAAGTCAGATGACGGAAGATTATCCACAAAATGCTCCAAACTGGTTACTGACACTGGCTGCAAGCAGGGTCTCCATAAGGGCTCCCACGAGACGATGCCTCAGGTAATGGGTCTATAACGTCACCGCCCTCATCAACGGAATCGTCGTCGTCATCATGATCCATAACGTGATCCTCCGGCTCATCTTCCTCCATGACCTCATCGAAGTCCTCCTTGGGGTCCTCCTCAGGATCCTCCTCGGGGTCCTCCTCAATCGGTGTTGTCGGCTCTACGTCAAAAGGTGGTGGCTCATGTAGCAGTCCGTGAGCTCGATCGCAATGTGTGAAGGTAATACCAGATCGGAGGCAGAGCTACCCTCCTAGTTTCCACAGTGTGGCTTCTACGGATTGGGTCTCCGTTAGCATTTAGATCGATCGTGGTGATGGCTCCGTGGTATGTGGCAGATGTCGCCCCTGGGTGTATCTGCCATGCCCCAGCATCCCCTGCGTCGTCGAAGACCTCAGTCTTCGATGTTGTCGGCACCAGCGGGATATTGGGATCCATCTGGACTCATGTACATACGGCAATACCAAAAGGAAGAGAGAATAACAAGTAGAAATGAAAGAGTGAGATACCGACAACGGATATATCGCACAACAACCATATACATGATACATACAACAACTTGGCATATTGACATTTTAAACATTACTCATAGGCAAACAACAAGTATTATTTCAGTGGGTCTCATACCCGAATCAATCAATTTTTATAAAGATAATGCATGACACTTCAATCATCGGGCTCTAATCTTAATCTCATGAGATACCATTACCGTTTTATAAGAAATAAAGAGTTGATCAGGCTCATACGCCACATTTGGCAAGTTGTCTCCGTCACCTCATGTACCCGGATCAACACCATCACGAATCCGTTATATCGGCCATTCAGATGTATACATCATCAAATACCACATCTTAAGCGGGTATTTGGTAACTCAAGCACGTCTGCCAAGGGGAAATGCATATGAATAAAAGACTTTTCATTGACGAGACTTTTCTTTGTGTTCACTCTTTTCCGTTTGTCGAAGCCCAAAGCTAACGACTATTCACAATTTCCATCACTTGAAAATTTATAACACAGGACGCACAGTCCGAATGCTCAATCACAACACCTTAGACAGCGGCTGTAGTCCAAGGTTGTGGTCGTAGAAACAATTATAATTTTATCCATGTTTTATTTCAACATGATAAGGACTCCTAACCCATAACAACAAAATTAGGACACACAGTCCTCAATTCCAAAATTAGGACTCCTAGCCCATAATATCACGATTAGGACCCTTGGTCCATAATTCTTGACACGGATCCCAGATCACGTGCATAAACTGAATACTAGAGGCGACGTCTCGCGAACTAATATTTTCTTTCACATGTGCTTAATTTTCGCTCAGTGAAAATCAAAAACCAAAACAAAACCTCGGTCACTTATCCAAGTAACCGGAACGTTTTTAAATCACTTAGGAGAAAATCTTTTCCTTTAAAAATTCTTTTATAAAACATTTAGGAAATTCGTTTGCTTTTGAAATCCTTGATGAAATAAAGTCAACTAATTTCAAAGGGGTTTTCCTTCATAAATCACATAGTTCGAAAAAAGGTTTTCTCTCGTACCAATTTTGGATCATAAAAAGGTAATTTCTATTGTCTTAAAACACTTAAACGTTTCTTTTCAAAATAAGAATCTCATTTTATTGAAGTAAGCGTTTTAAACAAAGAACTTTTATAAATAAAACCAATACTTTCAAAGTTCTATTCAAGGCTTATTAAGGCTTTTAATCCTTTATAATCATTGTGCACAGACTCAAGTCCGGCTTCTCAAACTTCAATCAACAGTAACATATTCTCAACAATAATATCACAGTTAACGACGGTTCATCACATATATATAATTCATAATACTTTAAAGCAAGTAATGTTCAACTTCAAGTAATAACAACAATAGTTCAAGTAAACAAGTTATTCAAGTATTGGCTCAATATCACAATAATATTCAAATCACTCAAATAAACACATACACACATGCATATAGTCATTGAATATCCCTAGGCAATCCCCTCTTACTTTCTTTGAAGGTAAGAAGGTTAGATGCTCGACGAGGTAAGTCACGAATGTTCTCATTTCCTCCGCGATGGAAGTCTAAGGTTATGAACACAAAATCACAAGTTAAAATCAAAACAAGAACAATAACCACAAGGTATAGGTTCGGACAAGACTAGTTCTTAGGGTTAGAGATTCCCAAAAATTATACAACTCATGGATTTATGTTCCATAAGTGTTAGGAGTTCATAAACAATGATCTTTTAACAAAGTTGAATTAAAATTCCACTAAGTTAAAAACATAGGGCATTCGGCCAAGGTTAGTAAAATAGGCTAGCATTCACTAAATTTTCCAATCTCTTAGGTTTAGCATCCATATGTGTTAAGGAGCTCAAAACCATGATCATCTTGGAAAAATGAAAATAACACATACTAGCTTTAATAACATAAAATAAACAAGTTATAAATCCTTAAACTTTCCAATCTCTTAGACTTAGCATCCAAATATCTTATGGAGCTCAAGTCCATGATCATCTTGGAAAAATGGAAGTAACACATACTAGCTTTAACAACATAAAATAAACAAGTTATAAATCCTTAAACTTTCCAATCTCTTAGACTTAGCATCCAAATATCATATGGAGCTCAAGTCCATGATCATCTTGGAAAAATGAAAGTAACACATACTAGCTTTAACAACATAAAATAAACAAGTTATAAATCCTTAAACTTTCCAATCTCTTAGACTTAGTATCCAAATATCTTATGGAGCTCATGTCCATGGTCATCTTGGAAAAATGGAGGTAACACATACTGGCTTTAACAACATAAAATAAACAAGTTATAAATCCTTAAACTTTCCAATCTCTTAGACTTGGCATCCAAATATCTTATGGAGCTCAAGTCCATGATCATCTTGGAAAAATGAAAGTAACACATACTAGCTTTAATAACATGAAATAAACAAGTTATAAATCCTTAAACTTTCCAATCTCTTAGACTTAGCATCCAAATATCTTATGGAGCTCAAGTCCATGATCATCTTGGAAAAATGAAAGTAACACATACTATCTTTAATAACATGAAATAAACAAGTTATAAAGAGTTCTAAATCCATGATCAATACTTGGAAAGTTGAAACATAGTATCCTAGGCCTACTTATTCATATTTTTCAACCATCATAGGAACAAGCTATCAAAACTTCCAAGATTTATAGATTCAAGATCAAGGGATAGTTAGAAACTCAAACACATAATCATATTCCAAAAGTTGAAACAAAAACTTCCTATTTCACAAATGCAAGCATTCGGCCTTCATTGGAAGAGATGGATAGAGATTTTTATTTTACACAACCTCTTAGTATGTGAAAATATAAGTTAATACAAGACTATAGAAAGTGGTTTCAACTCAAAAGGAGTTTTCTACTATTTTAGAGAGATTTTAGAAGTTTAAAGTATATAAAGAATACATAAAGTAAACTAAGAAATAAAAGATGAAACTTGAAAAAAGATTTATATGAGAGCATTACCCTTAGTATAAGGAAGAACTTTAATGAAGAACTTAAGTAGAAAAGATGAATAAAAACTAAAGATTTAAGAGCTTGAACTTTAAGAAGAAAGGAAGAAGATGAACTTTAATGGAGGTTGAAAGAGGAAGATGATGAAGTGAAAATGAAAGGGAGAGGGAGGGGAGTTCACTGCTAGGGAGTGAGAGGGAGAGCTTGTTGAGCAAACTTGGTGGTTTAATGCTTGATTGGATGAAAGAAGAAAGAGAAAAGACTTTTGGATTAGAATAGTATTATAATTTGAAAAGTGTGATGACGGTACTTTTAGAGTGTGTCATAGCCCTTTCCATCATGTCTCCTTACTTCTTTTATGGTCCATAATCTGCTCCATTTGGTACCCGGTTGCGTTTCCAATCGTATTTTTTTCGACGTTTCGCCCGAATAAAATATTATATTTTATTTTTGCACGAAAATTTTCAAAATAACCAAGGTTGAAGGAAACATAATAAAAACATTAATTGTTTCATTTACGGGTCAAAATTAGGTTTTTTGTATAGTTAACTTGTACCAACAATGAAAACGCAGATCGACTTCCGTCTGGATTTTGAACCGAAAATTTTACCGTGACTTCATATGATATAACAACACAAGAGAATGATTTTAGTTTAATTAAAATCATCTTGAGTTTAATAAATATATTTAAATATATATTTATTACTATAAAAATATAGGAAAAACAGGATGTTTCAATACCTAAGGGACAGGAAGAGAAGAGAAACACGAAAACGAAGATAAAATGCATTTGTTGAATGGTGAGAAAAATTATGTACTGTCTCGTAAAGTAGGTTGAAATTATTCAACTGCTTGCATTGGAAATCGTTTTGAATTCAAATTTTGAATTTTAAAAGTGGTGTGGGCCTGTGTTGAGTAGGAACAGTGCATTTTTCAATCTGTTGAGAGCTTCGTGAATGGAAAGTAATAACCAGGTTTATTTGGGCCTTAATCATTGGGCCAAAACTGCCATGTGTAAAAAAATCTCAAATAGTGACCCCAAAACATATATCTTATAGATTTATTCGGGTGCTTAGCTATGGTTAAGATTGTTCGCCCCTCCCTAAATATGTATTCTTTGATATTCAAACTTAGGTTCTCCCCACAGATTCAACCTGCACAACCAATTGAGACACACTCACTGAGTATCTAAAATTAGTATTGTTCTAAACAAAGATTATTTTAAAAAGGCTATTTAAGGGGCTTACGGGACTTGTTTACATGCACTATTATTGAAAAAATATTTTGTACTTGGATACAATATTTAAGAAATATTTATCTTATAGGGATTTCATAAAATTGTATCGAAGACTTGAAGAGCCACTTCTTCTATTTTTTTTTCAATAAAAGAAAACTGATCAAATTTTAATTAGATTGATCAAGGATTTGTCGATTGTCCTACGTACTTATCCCGTGTTTTAATGCGTAATTGGTAAGAAAGTTAATTGGTAATAAAAGTTAATTCCCAAACATATTTTTAACATTTCAAAAAATCACCATCATTCCCGAGGACTAAAAAAAAAGGCCTACCAAACATTTCTACCCCATAACACTTCAGAGATTCAGGTAAATATTGGCTGGAATTTCCGATTCCAAAAACCATGATTCTGGCATTTCGCTATTGATAATTATGAATGTGAATAAGACAGCATATATATCCTGCTTTTTTATCAAACTGGGTTCTTTTTAGAAACTATTTATCAATTTAGGGTTATTCTGAAACTATTTATCAATGGGGTCCATTTAGACACGTGGCATATTTTATTTTATTTTTTCACTCTGACGGGTCAAAGGCGGCATCAGACCCTTCAAAGGCGCCAATCAGAATGGTGCCTACCACTTAAAAAAAAGACAAAAGGGAGGCGTCACTGCAGATGGCGCCTCCCCCTGCAGTGCGCCACGTGGCACTGCAGGGGGCGCCCTCCAACCCCAATCAAAAATTGGACGCCTGCAATTTTAAAGGAACAACGCTACAATTTTAAAGGAACAATGCTACAAAAAAAATTATACTATAAGTATAGGGAGTAACGATGATATTAATGATAAAGTATCTATTTAAAACAATAAGAGGCAATAAAAAAAATAATGAGTAGCAAATAATATCACAGGAGGCATAAAAAAATAATAGCAATAACAATTTACACCAATAAATATTCATCAATTATTCCAGTAGTAAAAAAAAATACCTTATAAGAATTAAAAGAAAGTCATCTGCAATTTTAAAGGAACAACGCGACAAAAAAAATTATACTATAAGTATATGGAGTAACGATGACATTAATGATAAAGTATCTATTTAAAACAACAAGAGGAAACATCATGGCAAATGTCGCAAATGAGAGGAAGAAAATTTGAGCTTTGTGTCATGCAGTAGCCGTTATTTCTAACTAAAGCAATTTGGAATCACCCATGCATCCAACCAGGTCATCCAAACCCATTTTCCAGGAAACCGGGTTCACACGACCCTCTGTCATTTTTAGCCATTTTACAACTTATCAATTCTAAGTTAAACGTATTGCCTCTATGTTTTGGATTCATGTTTAAACATGTTCTATGATAAATCTAAATGATTTTCATCATAGTAAATAATATTTACTCTAACAATTTGCGCCAAAAAAATAATATTACAACTGTTTAAATAATATCAAAAAAATTTATGCTTTAGGTGTCTGCATCTGTGTCTAAAGTTAGTGTCCCTGCAATTTTCTTCCTCTCATTTGCGTCATTTGCCATGATGTTTCCTGTTGTTATATGGAAATTAGTTTCAACAGCATTGTTAGAGTAAATATTATTTACTACTTGTGATATTATTTGTTACTTGTTATTAGGGTAATTTTTTTATTGCCTCTTGTTGTTTTAAATAGATATTTTATCATTAATATCATCGTTACTCCTTATATTTATAGTATAATTTTTTTTTGTCACGTTGTTCCTTTAAAATTGCAGGTGACTTTCTTTTAATTCTTATAAGGTAATTTTTTTTTTACTACTGTAATAATTGATGAATATTTATTGGTGTAAATTGTTATTGTTATTATTTTTTTATGCCTCCTGTGTTATTATTTGCTACTCATTATTACGGGATTTTTTTTATTTCCTCTTGTTGTTTTAAATAGATACTTTATTATTAATGTCATCGTTACTCTCTATATTTATAGTATAATTTTTTTTGTCGCGTTGTTCCTTTAAAATTGCAGGTGACTTTCTTTTAATTCTTATAGAGTAATTTTTTTTACTGTAATAATTAATGAATATTTATTGGTGTAAATTGTTATTGCTATTATTTTTTTATGCCTCCTGTGATATTATTTGCTACTCATTATTACGGGATTTTTTTATTGTCTCTTATTGTTTTAAATAGATACTTTATCATTAATGTCATCGTTACTCCCTATACTTATAGTATAATTTTTTTGTAGCGTTGTTCCTTTAAAATTGTAACATTGTTCCTTTAAAATTGCAGGCGTCCAATTTTTGGTTGGGGTTGGGGTTGGGGGGCGTCCCCTGCAGTGCCATGTGGCACACTGCAGGGGGAGGCGCCACTACGCATGGTGCCTTTGAAGGCGCCATATGCAGTGGCGCCTCCCTTTTAAGTCTTTTTTTTTTTTAAAAGTGGTAGGCGCCAGTCTGGCTGGCGCCTTTGAAGGCACCAGTCTGACTGGCGTCTTTGACCCATCAGAGTGAAAAAAAATAAAATATACCATGTGTCAAAAAGGATTCCCCATTGATAAATAGTTTCAGAATAATCTTAAATTGATAAATAATTTTTAAAAAGAATCCAATTTGGTCAAAAAGCCTGTATAACCCGATATGCTTTTGGGCTTTCGTGATTAGTCCAGGTACGAATTTAGTGAACACAGATTTCTCAACAAAGATCCAAAATAGGTCGCATTCAGTCTCAGTGGAGGGTGGAAAACTAACTGACATGGAATAAATTGAATTATAATTCAATATAAAAACCAGGCCTGCTTCTAAAATGATTCCACGGTGCAACATATATAAAAATTGAGGACATTATAATATTCTTGTACCGCAATTAACAACATGATAAGTAGATATGTGGAGTGGAATATAGCATCATTTGTCTGCATTTATTCTGACACCACTCACTATATTTGTGGTGGTGACTATATGATATCACTTTCTAAAGATAAAGATAAGATTATATTATAAAAACTTAACAGTGCTTACAACATCAATAAAAGTATAAGGAAAGTTTTCTTAGAAGATCTGAAAAATATTGTACTATATTTCAAAATATTTTTAAAAATCATTTAAAAGTTATTTGGCATTTATTATTTCTTGAATTTTTTGCCTTTTTTTTATTAAGATTAGGATTCTAATATAAATATAAGTTTAATTTGTATGCACTGTTAGTATAAAGATATTTTTAACACCTAATTATAAATAATGGAACTGGTGACTTTATAAGGTGATTATAATAAGAATCAAACATTTTTTATGGTATGTCAATTTTTGATTGATTGTGAAAGATAAAAACTTTACACTGTCGGTATATACCAATAAATCCTATAAATATAATAGAAATTTTGCATTTATTTTAATATAATCACATCATTAAACATCAACACAAATTATACATTACTTTCTTCAACAATATTTTTAGTTTACAAATATATTTTCCTTGTTTCCTAATTTTTTAAACCCCAAATCTTATTTCTTTAAAGGAAAACATATATAACTTCTTCTTTAAATTCTAACCCATGATTAATTTTAACCCGATTCCATTGGAATAATGGAACGAATTGGAGCATGGGGTTAGAATTAACAACTGTGGCTGCTTACTCACAAATATATATATATATATATATATATATATATATATATATATATATATATATAATTATAATTAACTCACAAAAAAAAACTCACCAAAAAAGACAAAACGAACAACTGTGGTGCTTTGATTCGAGTTGAGGACGTTTAGGTTAGAGAAAAACATCTGTTAGTGACGTGGATGCCACCATTTTGTGGGCAGAGCACTTAATTTTATCTTCTCGTGTTTTCTCCTCTATCTTTTAAGGGTTTGATAGAAGATAATGAAAGTTTGGAAGGTGGTCCCGTGTGTCCTCTTGTAAATAAACTAAGAAAAATGCTAATCAGTATTTTAAGGGTGTGTTCGATTTGCAAAAATACAAGAGACTGGATATAAAAAAATGTTTGTCCTATGTTTAATTTGAAAAGTGATCAGGGGACAAGACAAAAAAGGGGCGGAGATAGGACAAAAGCACAAAATTTTGTCATCTACCAAATCATGTGACAACTTTTTGTCTCATAAAATGTATCTACCAAAAATAGACAAAATTATCCTTATATCTCTCTCCATCCCTCCCCCCTCTCTCTCGAATTTTTTTAAAGACATAAACATATATATATATATATATATATATATTGATAGAACATTAATGTTATATAACACATATTAATAATATATATAATATTATTATGGTAGTAATAATATATATTATCATATATACTATATATTATATGTCGCCTAATAATTACATATATTAATAATATATATTAATAATAATATTATATAATAATAATAATAATAATAATAATAATAATAATAAATTTCAAAGGATATCATAGTAAAATTAATATTATTTTACTTGTGTTGTCCATCATTATCTATCAAATGATGTATAGGACAAAAAGTTGTCCTGTGACTCAAGGGGTTGTACTGTGCTGTCCTGCTTGTCCTGTGTATTAATGTGTATCAAACGCACCCTAAGGGCATTAGTTAAGATTTCAAAGATAGAAATTTTGTATTGTAAGTTGTGTATTCAATATATTGAGAGTTTAAAAGTTGTTCTTTTCAATACAAAGTTTCCACTTTTTACTTCCTTAACCAATGTCTTTAGGACACTTGTTAATAAGACCTATAATCTAATATACATCGTGCAAAGAAAATTGAACAGGTGCGGGTTGGGGCTCTCTATTTCTCAGAAGAAATTGAGAGCTTCATTTATGAAAGAGATAAATAAAAAGAATTTTTTATAACTTGTTTTTTTTAAAAATGATAAACTCTCTCCAGTGCCCCCTTCTTCAGAAGAGGATCTCAACCCATCTTATATTTTACCCATTAAAACCCAAAGTTATTATAAATGGTTCTTACTCATATACTCAACCACAAGTGGACTTAGACACTTAATACACCCCCTCACGCCCAGGACTAGACATCTGGAGCGTGAAGTTTGCAGGACTGGACATCTGCGGGTGGCCCAACATCATGGGAGGCTCTGATACCATGTTAAAATAATTGGGCCTAACCCCTCTCTAAAAGCTAGCTCATAGAGGGAGGGATGTCCAAGTTATTATAAATGGTTCTTGGCTCATATACTCAATCAATGTGGGACTTAGACACTTAATAACCCTCTTTATCCAAAAATTATTGGTTACCGTAAAAGTTGACTCTACCCCAAACGAATTTTATCTACAAGATTAGAGATTCAAATTCTGTAATCATCATTTTAAGGATATAGTTATAATTTTGTCAATGAAAATATCCGACCAAACACAAAAAAGAAAAAGAAAAATTAGACCCTCTTTTAATTATTTAAGTTGCATGTGAACCTAGACTTGGATATTGTTACGTTATAACATGCCATATATATAATTGATGCCACTCATCTTCGCATAGACTCGAACTATCTTAATTTAATGGCACTATAATATAAAATATGTTGTCATAATGTTAATTAGTGCCGCCTTTCTCTGATCTCGATGAAGAAAATGACTCAAATTTTGGTCATTTTAGGTGTGCCTCGATCAGTTTGGCATCAGGTGGCACAAGAAAAAGAAAAGGATGCATGGGAGCATATAAAATTATGGAAAGAACCCCTGACCTTTGGATGGTGCCGTATGTGCCTTTTTCATGTGTGATTGGTTTACTATAATTGGGTCGGGCATTACTTATTTGGGAATGAGGAAGCCCACTATAATCTCTTGCTTCTACATGCCACTGCTAGTTCAGTTCTGACTAATTTAAACTCCTTGGTCCTTACAGTATTTTATTTTTTTATTTGGATACGTGTAAATATCCTTACATCTTTAGGACAGAGGAATGAAATATGATGATTTTTTTCCCAACCGATCTCAGTCAGACATTTTTTTTAAGAAGGCCACTCACTAGTGATCAGTGGAAAGACATATCAGCTTTGATCGATGATTCTAACGATTTTAATGCTTTGTTTTGATAAGTAAAGGAATACGGAATAAAGAACTAGGAAAGAGAGAAGTAAAAGAGAAAAGAGAATACGTAGAAAATGAGTAGATTTTTTGGTTGTTTGGATTGAGAGAGGTGAAAGAGAAGCAGAAGATAAAGAATTAAAACTTAAGTTTTCTCTCCATTTGTTTGGTCGGATAAAAAGGTGAAAAGAAAGAAAGTAAGTTTGTCTTGTAATGATAATTATGCCCCTATTAATATGTCTTCTTAAATAATAATAGGCTAATAAAATATTAGTCATTAATCATAATAATAAAAGCATAATTTACATAAATAAAGCCCAACACAACAATCAACGGCCCAAGATATAAAAAATCAAAAGTTGATAATAAAAATAAAGAAAAAAAAAGAAATTAAAAGTTGCAAAAAAAAAAAAAGGACAGATTGCTTGGGTAAGTTTTGGTCGACAAAATGACAGAAAGCACAGATGATGCGACCAAAATTTTTCTGTGGCAGTGAAGATAGCAATTCTTTGAGTCCATGGCTGAGAAGGGCGTTCGGTTGGACTGCTGAAGGCAGAATCAACTAGCAAGTTCTAGCAAAGATTAGGTGATAATCCTTTTTTGTTACAAATCAAGAATCCTAACTCCTTAGGTGGTGCAAGATTAGAACAAACTTTAAGCATTGGATTCACAAGAATGTATTGCATTATAGTTCTATTCCTAGAATCAACATCACAATATTAATCACTTCAATTCCAATTCAATAACCAATTTTTTAATTGTGAAATTGAATCTAAAATCAGAAGAGATTAACCAAACTGAATGAAATTGCATTGAACTCACAAATCAAACTTCATTACATCAAGATTCAATCAAGTTCATACTAAACCTAACTTAAATGATCTAGAAACTTATAGTAGAAAGATAAGAGAATGAAGAACTTGAGTAGGATTGAGTGGAGGAAGTCATGGAAGCTCCAAATCTTATTCCCAAGCTTGAATCTCCAATGGATGCAGAGAGAATGAGGTGAACCAGGGTGAAATCGCGCCTGAAATGAGACAAAGATCCTTCAAATCTGTCCAAGATCGAATTTATATAGTCTCTACTCGTCGCCAAGCGCTGAGCGTCCTAATCCACTGGGCGCTCCGTTACTATGCAAAAACCTGCTCGCGGGTCCTTCTAGCGCTGAGCGCTACTGCATTTTCTTCTTCTGGTGCTGCTAAGTTGAGCGCCACGCTGACCGCCATGCTGAGCGCCACGCTGACCGCCCGGTTCCAGAGCTGAGCGCTCGGCCTTCAATCCTATACATTTTCAACATCTTTTGAGTATATTTATCACATAAAAGGATCAAAACTCTAATCCAATGAATGTGCACAAATTCTCTTCACTTTCATTCACAATTTCTAAGATTATTTACACTTTATTCCTATTTACACTTCCAAACTAATATATATTGAACATTCATCACAACCCCAAACTTAGAGATTTTGCTTGTCCTCAAGCAAACAATTAAATCCATAAGGGGTAAAAGAGATAGATTTCCATGTTCAATTCTCTTGTGAAATATATTACTCATGCAAAACTTCAATTCCTTAACACTTTTGCAAAATGCACAAGCATCACACAATCATTGCATCAATTCCAATTGATCACATGCTTCATGCTTTAAAACAATCAAACATACTACAAAATTAGCTCTATTGAATGCACAAAATATTCTCTTGCAACCTCTCTATCAAGTGTTTCACTCATCCTCACTTAGGTGTGATTTACTCTCAATTCCAATCACAATACCCTCCCCAATCCTAATCTTCACAAGATGCTAAGAACACATATCACACATGTTAATGCAACACATATCATGAGGTATATTATTTGGATGTAATGGGGCTAAGGCGAGGGTGGATAAAATCAAGGATATAAGCTAAACTACTTTGGCTTGAAGGAATGTGGACTCTCGGGACTTTCCTTGCTTAGCTAGTTCACAAGCACACAATTTGTGCTACTTCCCTTTTTTATTTATTTACAACTCTCTTTTTTCTCTTTTTCTTTTGTTGCTTCTTGTTTCATTTTCTTTTATTTCTCTTTTGCCTTTTTCTCGCTTTTGTATACTTCTTTGTTTCTTTTTCTCTTTGCCTTTTTCTATTTTTCTTTTTCTTTCTTTCAAATTTTTTTTTCTTTTCATTTTTTTTTCATAGTAGGCATCTTTAGTGGCCTACTCACCACCCCAAACTTAATTTGCTTGCTTGTCCCTAAGCAAGAGAACAACCCCAAACTTAAATCTAAGCATTCTTCTAAGCCTAAGTAGTGGGACAAAATTGTTTTTTTTTCCCGATCTTTTGGCTTATAATGTGCTATCATGACAAGAATAATAGGCTAAGGCTCAATTGGGCTCATCAATGGTAAATGTTAGGATGGTAATTATGGCCCAGAGCTTAAGCAAAGAAATGGTGCCTCAATCATATATGCATATGCAAAAACATTGCAACAGTGACAAGCATCAAGGTAAGAAAAAGTGAGAATATGCAAGTGATGGATAAGCACACATGAAAGAAATCAAGTAATGTGAAGTGTTTGGGCACAAAAGCTCATAGTTCATGGTGATGTGCAAGAGAAAATCCATGCATCCAACATTGCACATTCATAGTATGAAAAATTGTCACAAACAATTCATAAGGATCAACGGTTTCAATGAAATCATGTACTCAGAAAGCACAAAATGCATGGTGTAAGAAATTTCAGCCAAGCAAAAGTTCTATGCTCACTAGAGAATCTACACAAAAATCCACTCAAAATACAATTTTTGTGCAAGATGTGCAAGTTTGGGCAATTTTTTTTTCACTGGCTAGTGCTCAGCACCAGGAAGTTGCGCTCAGCTCCCAATGTGCAGTTTTTTTTTTGCTGATTCTGTCTTCTGTTTGCGCTCACAGTAGCGCCCGACACCCACAGAAGGTCATTTTCACCATTTTCTTGGATCATTTCTCCCATTCCTTTAGTCCTTTTTTCTCAGATGTACCTGTATAACAATTCAAAGTAATTACACCACATTAGATGGTATACACATCAAGGAAACCACTCAATCATCTCAATGAACTGCTTTTTTTTCCCATGATAAGGACGAAAAAAGAACAAAAATACAAGAAGAAAAATGCTTGGGTTGCCTCCCAAGTAGCGCTTCTTTAACGTCACTAGCTTGACATTTGAGCTCTTTTCTTAGGCTTTTTATATGACAAGAAGAATATATCCTCCTTCCGCTTTCTTTTTTTCACAAGTCGTCCCATGTATTTACTATAAGGAAGCAAATGTTCCCATGCCCCAACAATTAGGCAATTGGAATATGTGTTTCCCCATTCTTGAGTCTTAGTCATATGTGTTTCCCTCATCTCGCATAGGACTCTTCTCTTTAATCACCAAAGGTTGAGTCTTAGTCATATGAATCTCTTCTTGTATCACCCTTGGCTTCTCTTCAATGTCACTATTTTTGTTTTTCTGTTTTTCATCTACTTCTACAACTACACTTTCTTTTTTTTTACTCTACCACTTCTCTTGAGTCATGTTCACTTTCCATTTCTACAAATACTTCTTCTTCTTGCTCAACCATTTCTCAAACATGTGACTCTTGCTCTCTTACTAACTCTATCTTTTTCTGTACAATTCCAACCAATTGCTCAGATAGCATCCCAACTTGGATCTCAAGATTCTTGATTGAAGCTTGTATATCCTTGAATTTCGTTTGAGTAGCTCCAATAAATTGAATTAAAACATTTTCAAGGTTGGACACTCTATCTAGTGACTCATTAGATTGATGGTAAGGTTGTGCATTTTGTTCCCTCATGAGGTTCTCCATGTAATAAGCCTCCTCTTGTGCATTGAATTGAACCTCACAATTTTCAAGTTTATGGTATTCACCACAAAAATCACATGTAGGTTGCAATGGTTTCATTGCCTTCACTTGCATGACTTGAAGTTGTTTAGACATCAACTCCAATTGTTTTGCAATAAGTTTTCTTTGAGCAAGAAGAGTAGCTTCAAAGATGTCCATGGTTTGTAGTGGATACTTTCCTCACAAAACAAGAATCCAAAGTAAAGAAAAGATGAGAATATCCAATATATCAATTATTCAAACAAAAATAGAAAATTAACAAAGAAAAAAATGTTCAAATTAACAATGTCTTTGCTTCGTTGATATTGACATCAACAATCCCCGACAACGACACCAAAAACTTGTTGATTGTTTGGCAAGTGTATCAAATCGTACAAGTAATAAAGTGAAAGTAAAGTATCATTCCCAACGAGGATTGTGATCAAGTATCAACGTGGCTTAGGCAATTGATATTTGAACCAATGAGTTTCATGTTTCCAAGAGTGTTCTTGAGTTTTTGATTACAAGTTGTCACAAGAATGAATGAATGCAATGCAAGTAACAAATGAATTCAATATAGGTAAAGCGGTTAGGTATCGGATTTCGTCAATTTTTACCTAATGTAACTTCGCTCAATCTTAATCTCAACCCAATTCATTCAATTGACATTCAAATCACTAACCTAGATTTATCCCTAATTCCTTAGGTTATAATCCTTTTGTTACAAATCAAGAACCCTAACTCCTTAGGCGATGCAAGATTAGAACAAACATTAAGCATTGGATTCACAAGAATGTATTGCACTATAGTTCTATTCCTAGAATCAACATCACAATATTAATTACTTCAATTCCAATTCAATAACCAATTTTCCAATTGTGAAATTGAATCTAAAATCATTTCAAGGTTGATCAATCCAAGAAAAGCATTAAGCATAGAAGAGATTAACCAAACTGAACGAAATTGCATTGAAATCACAAATCAAACTTCATTACATCAAGATTCAATCAAGTTCATCCTAAACCTAACCTAAATGATCTAGAAACTCATAGTAGAAAGATAAGAGAATGAAGAACTTGAGTAGGATTGAGTGGAGGAAGCCATGGAAGCTCCAAATCTTGTTCCCAAGCTTGAATCTCCAATGGATGCAGAGAGAATGAGGTGAACCAGGGTGAAATCGCGCCTAAAATGAGCCAATGATCCTTAAAATCTGTCCAAGATTGAATTTATACAGTCTCTACTCGTCGCCCAACGCTGAGCGTCCTAATCCCAGCACTGGGCGCTCCGTTACTACGCGAAAACTTGCTCTCGGGTCCTTCTAGCGCTGAGCGCAACTACCAGTGCTGAGCGTGTAAGACTCAATGGCCTAAAGATTTTGATATATGACAAATACAATTTAATGTGTGTGAAAGTGTTTTAGTGTCAAATTGCAAAGACAGGTATCAAGTAGTGATCAACAAGTTCATTAAGCAAATTCAAGGAAAATATTCAAGGAAGAACTTGAAGGAATCAAGAAGATGCATGTAGAAATCCAAAGATCAAAGTCAAAGATCAAAGGATCATCAAGACCATGCTTAAAGGAGAATTTTAGATTTAAGTCTTAGATGATTTGTAAGAAAAGAAATCTCTTAGTCACAAAATAGCTCAACTAAAAAGATGCATGAAGAAAATCAATTTTCATAACTTGCATTAAAAGGAATAAGTTTTTTTTAATGAAAATGATTTTTGGAAATAAGAAAATTATTTGTCAGGTACAACCATGTAATCAATGGATGTATGTCTGCTACTGTAACTGACAAATGAATTTAAGGTTCTTGATTCAATACATAGATGTATTAAATGGGTGTACTGATGGATTAACCAAGTTCAAGCTTTTGAAAAACACGTAAAACCATGTATTACACAAGTGTACAAAAACTATCAGAACTATCAGTATGAAATTGGTTAATACAGCCCTATACTCAACCCCTATTCAAGAACCAGAATCAAGAAAACAGATTCTGTTATCAGACCCAAATCTATTTTGATTGATCCCAACGACTATAACTTGTTTCCTATATATAGAGGGATCAAAGGAACACTTTTAACATATTAGAAATTATAAAAAATCAATTTGAGAGATCAATTGTGAAAATCATTCATCATCTTTCTTGAGCTTATTGTGAAAAGAGTCTCATTCTCATAAGTGCTTCAATTTGTATATCTGACTATTGAGATTTTAGGAATCAATCTTTTCATTCTATTTGATTGTAAAGAGAGAGGGAGTCTCTCTGTGTGATTAGGGTGAGGAATCTTAAGGAAGAACATTGATTGAGGCTCTTCACAAGAATGTAGTATCTCGAGGTGAAGGAGTGCTCTATGGCGTAAAGGTTTTTCAAGCTACCTGGCTAAAACTTGTTGTGTTAGTGTGTGAATACCCACAGGTGGAGTGGGGACTGGATATAAGTCACAGTGGTGGTGGCTGACCCAGTATAAAACTGATTGTGTGGTATCTCTAAACTCAAACTCTTTAATTTCTGTCTTGTTCATATAACTGTGATATTGATGTTCTAAGTTTTCAATTGATATCAGTTCTTGATCTGTTTAATATGAATTAAAACTAGAGTATTACTCCAATCAATCTTGAGTTATTAATTGTTCAAAACTAAGTTGATTAAGATTGTTCTTGATCACTGAAACTGATATATTGTAACTTCAGTTCTTGGCTGATTAAGGCCTGTATCTAATACTGCATACGACCCTCGAATCGAACTTCTTCCTGTTTGATTCAATCACTGTTTAATTGATAGCTATGAGCTGTGAACTTGAATCTTATTACTGATTTATCTTTCTGAATTAATCTTTCTTTCCTCACCACCTTCTATTCAAGAATTCATAAAAAGCCCTTCACTGTTTTTGTAAAAGATCCTGAAGCAACTTTGATTTGAAAAGTAAAGTTTTTGAAAAGCTTTTTGAAAGCTCAATTCACACCCCCCCCCCCCCTCTTGAGTCTTTGAAGCCAGAACAACAATAGTGCAATAAGTGCTTTTTACGTCAGTTAAAATTGATTTTATACGTCAGAATATTGTCTGACGTAAATACAGCTGACGTTAATAGTTAATATTTTAACGTCAGTTGTGGTAAAGAACTGACGTTAAATATAAAACTATTAACGTTAGTTATTTATTGTATTCTTTATTTTTCTCCTTTTCATTTGGAATAAATTTCTGGGGTGCTGCAAGTGATTGGTAGAGTTGGAGGTGACAACCTAGTTAGGATGTCCCTCTCTATGGTGATGCCTTTGCACTCCTAGTCTTATCAACAAAAAAAAACTACCAAACCTTGAGGATGGTCCATTCAGGATTTGCTTTAGCCTTAGAAGTCCTACTTCTCCCGTTGGCGCAACTTATGCTACTCGCCTTCAGCGCGCTATCATAAACAAATAATCATGTCAATTAACAAATTCATATATCATGTGTGTAATAAACTAAAAACAACTGATATTAAAACTTAAATTAAATTTAAGATTAGTTACTTACTTATTTACAGCTTCCACCACCTCCTGTGGCGGCTTTTGGTGGAGAGAGCATAAGAATATGACAGTATGCCTAGACGGGTGAAGTACGAATAATTGCCAATGGTTTTTCATACAGTAAGGAGCCAGATATAATTCTTCCTGATTGTCTCCCAACAAGTTCCCTATGTATTTACTAAATGCATCGCCAACAAAGAATTGGGGCACATGGATTGACGGATCTAAGAAGCCGTAAACTGATGCAACACCCTTATCAAGCTGAAGACGATGGAGATACCTAAGATATGAAAAGGTGTGGATGTTAATTACATAATATATATATATATATATATATATATATATATATATATATTGAAATTAAAATAAATTATTAAATGGAAAAATACCAAAAATAAATAAGTTATAAAATTAAAATTAACTTACGTGCACCAGAGACTCAAAACCGTGCTGGCCATCCAGACGTTATTTCTGCAGGCGTGCCCGAGATCTTCACCACAGAAGGAAAATATCCTCCATTGATTTGGGCGTGCCACCCATCCATCGTGCTCCAATGGACATTCAAAAATCTCAAACGCATAATCCTCACCAAGTGAGAACAAACGAGTGACAGGTGACAGCGACACCGACGTCGACTTGGCCTTCAATTTAGGAAAAATAAAATAGATAAGTTGTTGATAATTAAAAAAAACACAAGTAATTATTTGACTAATTTGGACATTAATAATGAATACATACCTTTGTTAACATTTCGAGCTCACATCATTTGAAGTCCAACTCAAGCTCACGCCTTTTCATTTCCAACTCAAGCTCATGGCGTTGGACTTCCAACTCCCGCTCCCTAGCTGCCAACTCATCGTCCTCCACATGTGCCCTACTATAACTCTCTTTTGTGCTCACATGTGAAGGGTTGGCATGCCCTGCGTTGTCATGTGTTGTAATAGCAGGGTTGGAGATGAGGTGCTGAGTAATGTCATCCACAATTGATGCTTCATCGTCCACCCGCTTTCGTGAAGCAGACTTGCCATAATATTCTTTGATGATCACGTTCCCAGGAACACCGATAACCCGACCAGGATGGTCTTTCTTACCTAGAGTAGTCATCAAGACGCCCCGCCGTCCGGGAAGGGACGAATGAGCCCCGGGAGGATTGTGCTTTAAGATCCATCTACAATGAAAAAATGAAAAACGTGCAAGTGAAAAGTGTTAAAAATATCTATACAAATATCAATTGAAATCAAGTTAATTATTTTCTTACAATCTTATCTGCCACTTCGCGAGTGGCATCAACTTTAAAAGATCCCGTCTTTGTCATGCGGTCAGCTAACCAGACATCCTCGCGGTCGATGTCCGGACGGAGGACTTAATGGTGTGCCCTCAGGCACCTCTCCTCTTTCAATCCTAGCAGAGTGCTCTTCCTGCTTCACCCTCGGCCTATCCGCCATCATCTGCTCGATTCGAGTCGGTACCCACCCCGAGACATGGTGTGGCGGTGGACGTTCTTCGCCCTGATTCTCGCCGACCCTTATCTGCCTTAGACTATTCAAACAAAAACACATAATTAAATACAGTTAAATGATCTATAAGAAGCATACAAAATTAACTTAATCAACCAACCTGAAATTCTCCATCCCGTCGACTCCTAGCAAACATATCCCAAGTATCCTGATCAATCCAGGGATAATCCGAGAAAATTTTATCAAGCCACTTCTTCCCAGATACATAGTACCTGGTAAGATCATACTTGAACCCATTCCAACGCTTTGATGCTATTTTCATACCTTTATGACGATGATCCTCGTCATTTGGCACAGTCCAAGCTACCTATACATTAAATACATAACAACTGGATGGATTATAACTCGGATAATTATCTAATAATGTAAATCAAACGAATGTAAAGGTAAAATATCGTGATAACCTCCCAAATCTGATCCTTAATGTTCTGTGGAACGTCATTCCAGTGGTTGTAGTTGATGCTTACGTGCTGCTTCGCTTGTAGAAACACCCACTTATTAAATTCTTTAGCACGGGGTCCCTGGGCATTTAGATTTGCATCGAAGGACACCTCAAGCTTCTGTCCGCTTTGCCTGTCCCTCTCTAGTTTCTTCAACGTCGTGGCTCCTCTACCCCGTTTCCTATGAGCCTGTGATGTCTGTATGGACAAAAAAAAAGATAAAATAGAGGGTTGTAACATTATAAACTTACATTAAAAAGAAGGACTAAAGATAGTATAACATGTAAACTTACACTAGAATCAGGCGTAGGTGCGATCAGGTCATGCGTAGGTCCCACAATGTCCTCCCGTGCATGTGGGCTATCCGACTGATCCATATGTATGCCTGTTCAGAAACAATATATATTTATTAACATAGGTTATAACTCAAAATAAATACAGAAGTATAAATAAAAATAAATGTATACTAAGTTTAAACTACCTATATCAATATCCCTTCGTGATGATCATCACGAGTGGCATGTACATCGTCCACCTGTGTCTCCTCGATTATAGTAGGCATGTTTGTTGAAAAAGAAGGAGTCTCAGGAATATCAAGATTTGAATCTTGATTTTCATCACTACCATTATACATGCTTTTTCCTTGGAGAACCACGGACAACCTTTTGTTAGAAGGATCAGTGATGTAGAACACTTGTTTTGCTTGGGAAGCCATTATGAAAGACTCATTTATATGACCTAACTTGTTGAGGTATACCAATGTGAACCCCAATTCATCGGTTTGTACACCACCGTTACTATCAACCCACTTACATTTAAAAACCGGCACCGTAAGCTTAGTGTAATCGAGCACCCAAATATCTTCAATATATCCAAAGTAAAGTGTCGGTGCTTTAACGGGTTTTGTGTCCTTTGCACTAGAGAAGTGCATTGCTTCGGCCACGATCATAACCCCACTATTTTTCATGGTACTCTTGTTATCTTGTTCCTTTGTATAAAAGGAAAAGTTATTTATGTCGTATCCGCTCCAACATATGACGTTGAAGCTAGGCCCACATGCTAGCCATCTTACGTCATCTGAAGCAGTACTACCATCCTTAAGCATTTCTTCCTTGAACCATGGTAAGAAAGTCTTGTTATGCTTGTTCAACAACCACCTTTCACTCATTCGAGGGTTTTCTTGATTGACTTTTCTTTTATGTTCAAATAAGAAAGGCTGAACACAATCGATGTTGTTCAATACATACAAATGTGCTTGAAGCACTTCCTCCCGACCCTTGCTATTAATTATTACATGTGTACCCTTACCTTGACATCTGATCTCATCATGCCGAGGCTTAGGAACCCCTATAGGATCCGTGTTATGAAGGTAGTCCGAACAAAACTCAATAGCTTCTTCTGCAACATACCTTTGAACAATAGATGCTTCCGGACGATGAGGATTCTTCACGTACCCTTTCAAGATCTTCATGTAGCGCTCAACTGGGTACATCCATCTCAGAAAAACCAGCCCACATACTCTACTCTCCCTCACCAAATGAACAATTAAGTGAACCATTATGTCGAAAAAGGAAGGAGGAAAATACATCTCCAATTGGCACAAGATTGTAGCAGCCTCAACTTCCAAGTCATCCAACATACGGGGGTCAACGACTTTGCTACATATAGAATTGAAGAATGAGCACAACCGAGTAATGGCATGTCTCACATTTTTTGGAGCAATACCACGAATAGCAACGGGCAGAAGTTGTTGCATCAAGATATGACAATCATGAGACTTTAAGCCAACCAATTTAAGATCACTAGAGACAAGCCTCTTCATATTTGAAGAGTAACCATGTGGAACTTTGATGCCCTAAGCACTGCAGAAACTTTGTCTCTTTTTTTTGACAATGTATGACATGCTTGCGGATAATAATTCCACTTTCCATCCTCAACAATGGAGCTAATGCTCTCGTATACTCAAATAAGAGAGACGAGCATTGACACCATCCTTTGTCTTGCCCTGAATGTTGAGAAGCGTCCCGATCACACTATCACTCACATTTTTCTCCACATGCATCACATCAATGCAGTGTCTGACATCAAGCTTGCGCCAGTATGGAAGATCAAAGAATATCGACCTCTTCTTCCATATGTTTTTCTCAGCAGCTTTACCTTTCTTTTTTGGACTTCGAATATAACATCGATGCCATTTACCCTCTAATAAACCTGTTCTCCAATTAAGGCCGCCGGAGCTTCTTCTGTCTCTTGGCATCCATTAAAAGCTTTTTTCATCTTACGATATGGGTGATCACGTCTTAGAAATCTCTGATGCCCAAGGTAAACCGTCTTCTTTCCATGATGCAACTGAGTGTAGCATGTGCCTTCTTCACATATAGGGCATGCTTTAAGCCCTTGACACCTGCCTTTATGCCGGACAAGTTACCGTATGCTAGAAAGTCGTTGATGGTGCAAAATAACATGGCACGAAGCTTGAAAGTCTCATGAGAATACCCATCAACTACATCAACACCTTCCACCCACAGCGTTTTCAAGTCTTCAATCAAGGGACTTAGATAAACATCTAAGTCATTTCCCGGTTGCTTTGGTCCCGAAATCATCATAGACAACATCATGTATTTGCGCTTCATGCACAACCAAGGGGGCAGGTTGTAAATTATCAACAGAACAGGCCATGAACTATGAATACTACTCATGTTACCTTAAGGATTCATTCCATCCGTAGCAAGTCCAAGCCTTAGGTTTCTTGGCTCATCGGTGAAATCCGAAAACATAGTATCAATATTCTTCCATTGCATAGAATCAGCAGGATAACGAACCTTTCCATCACGTTTCCTCTCATCATTATGCCATCTAAGATTCTTCGCATCTTTCGCATTGGCAAACAATCGCTTGAACCTTGGAATTATTGGAAGATACCACAACACCTTCGCAGGAGGACCCTTTTTTCTCACATCATCAAGATCATCATCATCATCACCACCCTTCACTTTGTATCGTGATAACCCATATTTGGGGCAATCGTGATTGTCTTCATGAGCACCGGTGTATAATATGCAATCATTGGGGCATGCGTGTATCTTCTTATACTCCATACCCATCAGACACAATACCTTCTTGGCCTCATAGTTACGGTCAAGCACTGTGTTGTCCTCCGGAAGCAAGTCTTTCAACACTTCAAGCAATTCCGTGAAGCTTTTATCGGTCCAACCATTTCTCGCCTTCACACAAACCAATTTTAGCACCGCCAACAACCGTGTATGAGTAGTACACCCTGGATATAAAGGCTTATCCGCATCACCGCACAACCTATCATACACATGAGCTCGATGAAAAGATTCTTGTCCAATATCACGGATCAGGTCCTCTACTCGATCATCCTCCATATCTACGTTAATGTCCTCACTTTGGGAGACATTTGCCGTACTACTCAACAACACATCACCATGCCATATCCATCTTGTATAACTCAAGTAAATCCCTTCACAAATCAAATGAGTACGTATATCCTTCACCGTACATTTCCTCGTATTCAAACACTTGACACAAGGACAACAGAACATTCCATTACTATTAGGAACATTCCTTTGATAAAATTCTATAAATTCTCCCACCCCCTTCAAATACTCAGCACTAGTGCGCTTACAAACCATCCAACTACGATCCATAACTAGATAGGTTCTGTAGATATACAAAACATATATCCAATATAAGGACAATACGGGAGATTGAAAACTAGTTTTTTAAGATTGCCAAGCACTGGTCACGGTCGTAACGTGCCAACTGAACCAGACCCTCACAGGCAGAACTGATCACGGCCTAGTCGTGATGAGCATCACGGCCGTGACGGACCAACCAGCAGAGCAACATACACTCAAAACCAAAAATAGAGACATTCCAAACAACTCAAACTCACAGTTTCAAGTTTCAACTACTGAGACTACAGTTTCAACATACACTCAAAACCAAAAATAAAAAAATGTGCCCTAAAGGCTCACCAGAAATAGGTGCTCGCGTGGTGGTGGGAAGGGGAGCTTAAGTGGTGGCCAACGTTCGATGTGGTTACTGAGAGCAGAGGGACAAGGAGAGTGAGAGTGAGAGTTGAAAAGAGAAGAACAGAGACGTACAGAGCGAAGTGCAGAAGGCACGCGGATGTAAACGTTATAATCAAAAACCAAAAATAAAACAACATTTTACGTCAGTTGTTTGTAACAACTAATGTTAAAGGTCATTTATTTAACGTCAGTTCTCTTAAGCAACTGACGTTAAAAGTCATTGTTTAACGTCAGTTGTATTAAACAACTGACGTTAAAAATAAATATATTTTACTTAAAAACACTTTTAACGTCAGTTGTTGAAGACAACTGACGTTAAAAGTGTATAAGTTTCTGCAAAAACATTCATTCATTTGACTACTGTGCTACTTACCCATGACTACTGTGATACTTACCCATGCACATTGTAACCTAATCCTCTTAATGAGCATTAAGTTTATAGATCAGTTTTCAAGAAAATCAGCTAGTCTCTCTTCTGTATATAAAGTACCATTCTTCTGTATCAGTCTGTACCATCCTTCACAAAATGGCTCTGAGACTTTTGCTATTTCTTCCTATACCTAGACTTAAAGGTCTCTGTCTTAATGGTCAAAAAACTTCTGAGGTTGAGTAAATCACGTAACATGGATGGTAAGGTTGTGTAAATCACGTAATGTGATTCCCTCACTTTATTTCATCCCAGTCATCCCTTTCACTCTGCTTTGGCCGCAAGTGACTATGGATTCAAGACGATGCATCAAGGAATTCCAGTGAAGGAGGTGATGCAAAGATCCCTTTCACTTTGCTTTCGCTACTAGTGACTGTGGATTCACGCGCAATGCATCATGGAATTCAAGTGAGGGAGGTGATGGATCCATTAATTGGAGTTTCTGAGGACAGGACTGAGAAGAATAAATGATGTTGAAGCAGAAACTTTTTTATATTTTAGGGCTATGTTGCAGAAATTTTTTATCTTTTAATCATGTAATTGTAACTTATGAATCGCTTCAATGAGATACGATTTGATTATACATATATAACTTGTTTTATGTTAAGTGTTTATTTATTTTAATTTGCACAAGAATTTGTTTACTAATTCAAGATAATTAATTAAGATTAAAAATAAACTTGTTTAAAAAAAGTTTAGCAATAAACTGCACTATATGGAGTGACCTGCGTTAAGGGTGACAACAGGGCATTTCATATAGGGATATATGATTATTTACGTCAGCTATTTATTTAACTGAAGTAAAAATCAAACTTTTAACGTCAGTTGTATAAACAACTGACGTTAAAAATAAATATTTTTTATTTTAAAAACAATTTTAACGTCAGTTGTTGAAGACAACTGACGTTAAAAGTGTATAATTTTCTGCAAAAACATTCAATCTTTTGACTACTGTGCTACTTACCAATGCACCTTGTAACTTAATCCTCTTAATGAACATTAAGTTTATAGATCAGTTTTCAAGAAAATCAGAGAGTCTCTATTCTCTATATAAAGTGTCATTCTTCTGTACCAGTCTGTAATACACCATCTTCTTTTCCTCTATATTTCGTGCGTTTTCTATTCCTTCACGATATGGCTCTATCACATTTGAGACTTTTGTTATTTCTTCCTATACCTAGACTTAAAGGTCTCTGTCTTAATGGTCAAAAAACTTCTGAGGTTGAGTAAATCACGTAACATGGATGGTAAGGTTGGGTGAATCACGTAATGTGACTCCCTCACTTTATTTCATCCCCTCATCACTTAGCTTCCACTCCGCTTTCGCAGCAAGTGACTGTGGATAAAGCAGATGGAGCATAAGGAATTCAAGTGAGGGAGCAGATGCATCCATTGGAGTTTCTGAGGACAGGACTAAGAAGAAATTGATGTTGAAGCAGAAACTTTTTTATATTTTAGTGCTATGTTGCAGAAATTTTTTATCTTTTAATCAAGTAATTGTAACTTATGAATTGCTTCAATGAGACACGATTTGATTATACATATAACTTGTTTTATGTTAAGTGTTTATTTATTTTAATTTGCACAAGAATTTGTTTACTAATTCAAGCTAATTAATGAAGATTAAAAATAAACTTGTTTAAAAAAAAGGTTTAGAAATAAATTGCACTATATATATGGAGTGATCTGTGTTAAGAATGACAACAGGGCATTTCAGAGAGGGATATAGGATTATTTACGTCAGCTATTTATTTAACTGAAGTAAAATCAAACTTTTAACGTCAGTTGTATAAACAACTGACGTTAAAAATAAATATTTTTTATTTTAAAAACAATTTTAATGTCAGTTGTTGAAGATAACTGACATTAAAAGTGTATAAGTTTCTGCAAAAACATTCATTCCTTTGACTACTGTGCTACTTACCCATGCACCTTGTAACTTAATCCTCTTAATGAGCATTAAGTTTATAGATCAGTTTTCAAGAAAATCAGCTAGTCTCTCTTCTCTATATAAAGTACCATTCTTCTGTATCAGTCTGTAATACAGCCTCTTCTCTTTTCCTCTATATTTCGTGCGTTTTCTATTCCTTCACAATATGGCTCTATCATATTTGAGACTTTGTTATTTCTTCCTATACCTAGACTTAAAGGTCTCTGTCTTAATGATAAAAAAACTTCTGAGGTTGAGTAAATCACGTAACATGGATGGTAAGGTTGGGTGAATCACTAATGTGATTCGCTCACCTTATTTCATCCCATTCGTCCCCTTCACTCTGCTTTCGCTGCAAGTTACTGTGGATTCAGATGGAGCATCAAGGAATTCAAGTGAGGGAGGAGATGCATCCATTGGAGTTTCTGAGGACAGGACTGAGAAGAAAAACTGATGTTGAAGTAGGAACTTTTTTATATTTTAGGGCTATATTGCAGAAATTTTTTATCTTATAATCATATAATTGTAACTTATGAATCGCTTCAATGAGATACGATTTGATTATACATATATAACTTGTTTTATGTTAAGTGTTTATTTATTTTAATTTGCACAAGAATTTGTTTACTAATTCAAGCTAATTAATTAAGATTAAAAATAAACTTGTTTAAAAAAAAGTTTAGAAATAAACTGCACTATATGGAGTGACCTGCGTTAAGAGTGACAACAGGGAGATGACAACGAAAGAAAGATAGGAATGAGTTTCAGAGAGGAATATAATTATTTACGTCAGTTATTTAATTAACTGATGTAAAAACCCCCTTTAACGTCAGTTGTATAAACAACTGACGTTAAAAGTGTTAATAATTCTTACAAATCACTTTTAACGTCAGTTCATTACACAACTGACGCAAATAGTGATTTAATATTTACAAAACTGCCACCGCCTCATTTTTAACGTCAAACATATGGTCAACTGACGTAAAACGTTACCGTATATTATATTATTTCCACTAGATTGGTATCATAGCTAAACTCTTAAGTTTGGCTTAACAGCTATAACAGTATGGCTTCTAATGACTGTTTGAATGAAGGGGCCTCCCTTGCATGCCCTCCTGCCTTCAATGGATCTGAGTATATCTATTGGAAGGAAAAAATGGTAATCTTTCTTGAGTTAGAAGGTGTTGACATATGGGATGCAGTAGAAAATGGACCATTTGTCCCCTCTACTATAGATGCTAATGGTGCTCCAAGAAATAAGCCTAAAACTGAATGGAATGAGGATGATAAGAAAAGTGTTCAATATAATGCACGTTCTAAGAATATTATAACATTTGCTTTAAGCCGTGATGAGTTTTTTTAGGGTTTCAAATTGTAAATCAGCAAAGGAGATGTGGGATACATTGCAAGTAACACATGAAGGAACCACAGATGTCAAAAGAGCAAGAATGAACACCCTCACACATGAGTATGAGTTGTTCGGAATGAAGCAAGGAGAACCTATGACTGAAATGCAAAAGAGATTCACTCACATTGTTAACCAACTTGCTGGTCTTGGAAAAGCTATATCAAATGAGGATCAAATTAACAAAGTAATGAGATGCTTGAGCAGGGAATGGTAGCCTAAAGTCACTGCAATCTCAGAATCTAGAGACCTCTCATCAATGACCATTGCCACATTGTTCGGAAAACTGCAAGAGCATGAATTGGAGTTGAACAGACTGAATGAGAATGAAGAAACTGACAAAAAGAAAAAAGGATTGGCTCTGAAATCACAAGTCAGAGAAGTAGAAGACAGTGATGATAATGATTCAGCACAAGAGGCAGAATATGAAGAAGAGATGGGAATGCTAGTTAGAAAATTCAAGAAGTTCCTAAAGAAGAAAGGCAACTTCAAAAGAAAGCCATCCACTTTTCAAAGGAGAAATTTCATCAAAGGTGACAACTCTTCCAACAACATCACATGCTATGAATGTGGAAAGATTGGCCACATGAAGCTTGACTGTCCAAAACTACAAAAGAAGGACAAAACAGAAAAGTTTGACTCAAAGGACAAGATGTGGAGAAATCCAAGAAAGGCCTATGTTGCTTGGGATGATAATGATGTAGATTCCACTGAAGAATATGAATTTGAGGAGGCAAACTTATGCTTGATGGCCAACAATAATAGTGATTCAGAGAGTGAGGTAAATTCTGATTCACAACCTACTTTTGATGAATTGCAAGATGCATTTGATGAGTTACATGCTGAATATCTCAAGATTTCTAAACAACTTGTCTCATCTAGAAAAATAATTGCTAAACAATGTGATGATTATGCATGCTTGAAAATGAAAGAAAGAGAACTAGAAGCTAGGAATAAGGTCTTGATTGCATCTAGCTCTAATTGTTCTAAGTGTTGTACATTGACTAAAGAAGTTGAAAAACTGAAAAATGACTTAGCCAAGTTCACAAATGGTAGAGATAACTTGAATGCTTTATTAGGACAACAAAAGTGCGTTTATGATAAGGCTAGAATAGGCTATGAACAAAAGATACATGAGAAATCTTTCAAGAAATTTTGTTGCTGCACCTAAGACATCAAACACAGCATTTGTTAAATGCAACTTTTGTTCTAGAAAAGGTCACACAGCTTCTACATGTCAATACAGAAAATCAGCATACAATAAATCTAAGTATATATGGGTTTCTAAAGGAACTATTGCTGCAACTAACTCAAAAGGACCCAAACAGATTTGGGTACCTAAAACACAAACATGATTCTGTTTTTGTAGGTGTGTTGGAAAGCCAAGAATGTGAAATGGTATCTTGACAGTGGCTGTTCCAAGCACATGACTGGAGACAAAACCAAGTTCATTTCCTTTACCCCTAAGTCAAGTGGTAGTGTTACCTATGGAGACAACAATAAAGGGAGAATACTTGGCATTGACAACATTAGAAGTGACTCAACAACAATCATTGAGGATGTACTATATGTTGAGGGACTGAAACACAACCTATTAAGTATCAGTCAACTATGTGACAAAGGCTTCAAGGTAAAATTCAATTCCAATAGTTGCTTAATAGAAAATCAGCATGATGAAAATTTGAAATTAATTGGACATAGGACAGATAACATCTATATGCTTGATTTAGATAATATCTCTTCAAATACTGCACGTTGTCTTATTTCAGAAGAAGAAGAGAGTTGGCTTTGGCATAGAAGAATTGCACACATTCACATGAACCACTTGAATAAACTGATTTGTAAAGATCAAGTAGTTGCACTACATGAAAATTGAGAATTTGTGACAGACACTTTGGGCGGTTTTAGTCCAACCGCCACCGGTAATAATCTGCGGCAGTTAGAGCGGCGGTTTATGCTAACCGCCCCAAACCATAAAACACTGTGGCGATTCTTTATTTGATTAACGGCGGTTTTAGAAACTACACGAAAATTGAAATTTTGCGACAGCAACTTTGTGACGATTTCGTTCCAACCGTCGCCGGTCATATGTTGTGGTGGTTAACCGCCCCAAAGAGCATAAGACTGCAGTGTTTGGGAAGTCCTCACTTTACCTTTTTTTTCATCTACTCTCTAACTTTGTCATTTAACCCTAACTCTCACTCGGTTCCCTCTACCATTCACCCCTCCCTCACTCAACTGTTCCTCATCCCTCCGTCGTCCTCCGCCCATAGCCACTCACCGTCGCTGCATCTCTTCAACTTTGCTGCATCTCTTCATTGAAAAGGGGAACGGTTGTGCGAACCAACAAAGGTACGGAGAAAGCTTATCGTCGTAAGCTTCCATTCTTCATCTCTCTCGTTTCATCTTTTTTCTATTTACTCTTAATTGCTTCCGGATTTCATATGCTCTTGATTGCTTCCCAATTTCAAAACCTAGATCCTCTTCTCTATTATAACAAATCTCATTGTTCGAAAAGATGAAAGAATGGAAGTTTAGGGTTTTCGTTTTGAAATCTGTGATAATTTGGTACTTTGGAGATTTAGTTTTTTTCTTCTTCTACCCTTGTAGTTGTAGGAAGCAGTTTCCAATCTAGTGATTCTTGTATTGGGTTTGAGAATGGGAAACAGAGAGACAGGGAGAGATAGAGGCGGCAGTGGGAGTGTGACCTTTTGTTTTTGTTTGCCTCCCACTACTTCCCTTCCACCGGTTTCTCATTTTGATGGTGATAATTGGCTAGGAGAAAGAAAGAGTCTACATGCATATAGACTCCCTTTCTTGTACTCATAAGAAAGAGTTTATCAATAAAGTTTATTGTGTTAGAAAATTCTACTGATGTGCTCCATTCAGTGATAATTGGATGATTGGATGATGTACTCTATTATAGTTCTTGTGTCCTATTATATTATATTATTTATAAACAGGCTGGCATGATAGGCCAAAAAGTATTTTCAGTAGGTCTGGGCCTGGCCTTTTTAACTAAAAAGGCTTTTTAGAATGCATGAACCTGGTCTTTTAACTAAACAAGCCAGGTCAGGCCTTAAGTAGGCCAGGCCGTAGGCCCCTGTCGGCGGCCTGGCCTATTCCCACCCTTAGTTCCAATAAGAAGAATCAATGAGATTAGGTCTATCCTTGGCTTTAATGCTGGTCAGCTGCCCTTTATGTACTTAGGTGTCCCTGTGTTTAAAGGGAAGCCTAAGAGGATTCATCTACAACCAATTACAAATAGAATTAAGCTTAAGCTATCCTCTTGGAAGGGAGTTCTCTTGTCTTCTATGGGCAAGGTCCAGTTTATTAAGTCTGTATTTCACAGTATGCTTATCTACTCTTTTCACATATATGCCTGGCCAAAGTCTTTACTGAATGAAATTAATAAATGGCTAAGGAATTTTGTGTGGTCTGGTTGTGTATCAGTTAGAAAACATTCTATTGTTTCTTGGTCAAAGGTTTGCAGGCCTGTGGAGGAGGGTGGCTTAGATTAAAGTCATTAGCTAATATAAATAGTGGCTCTTTACTTAAGTTATGTTGGGAATTGTTAAGTTCAAAGGAGCAATGGGCTGAACTATTAAGGGCCAGAGTTTTTTCTAATTCCGAACCTGTTTTGCATCATGTTTCATCATCAATCTGGGATGGTTTGAAGCACTATGTTAGCTCAATCTTGACAAACTGTAAATGGCATCTTGGTGATAGGGAAAGATTCGACTTTTGGACTAATACTTGGCTTGTCAAACCTGTGGTGGATTATCTGTAAATTCCTGTGGATTTGCATAGCAAACTAAAGGCTAAGGTTAAGGATTTTATACATGGTGGTAAATGGATAATTCCTCAATTTTTGCTTAATAAATCTGCAGAAATGAGCACTGATATTTCTGCTATGGTTATCCCTCTCAAGCCTATTCTGGACGAGATGGTTTGGATAAATATCAATTCTGGTAGTCTATCTCTTAAGGAAGCATGCTCTTTCTTAAGAACTAGGCATCCCTGTCTGCCTTGGGGGAAATTGATACGGAGAAACTCATTTCCTCCATATAAGTCATTTCTGTTATGGAGAGCTCTCCATAATAAAATTCCAACAGATGATAATCCTAGAAGTATAGGTATTTGTGTGGTTTCTGTTTGTAGTCTATGTGGCCATGATTATGAAACTTCTGCTCATTTATTTCTGCATTGTCCCTTTGCTAAATCTTTATGGTCTTGGTTAAGTGATTGCCTTTCTTTTAATTTGGATCTAACCATTGTTAGATCGGTCTTTTGAGTCGTTAATCAAAACTGGAGCTTGCAGTTAGTTGATGTATCATTATTGCCATTATCAATGTAAATTGATGTGTAATCATATATATGATACCTCTTAAATTCTTTGAGCAAACGACACTCTCATGCAATTTCTTCTCATTCTACTTTGATCATATTTTGTCATGTTTACTATGCTTTAAAGATGTTAACATTCCGTCAAAAAAAAAAGATGTTAACATTTATATGGTATTGGTCAACATCAAGCTTAGCGGAGTGAATCTTTATACCCCTGTAATATTTTTTTTTGGATTAAGTACCATAGTAACTTCTGAACATAATATTTTAGGGGCTGTAGGGTACTAGGCTCTTCAGATATTTTGAGTATTATGTTGTTCAGTGACATTACATGCACGTTTCCTTTTCTAGTAATTGCTTATTATGTGTTCTAAAATAATTGTAGAATTTTGGTATGACTCTTTCCACCTCTTTGATAGTTTTCTGATTTAATTTCTTATGTAATGTAAAAGATTATTTCTTCTATAAAATATTATTTTAAATGATTATATTTCTTCTTATCCTAGCAAGGTCACTTGGTGCTATCGACCCTTCTGGTGTTGTTCCATTACACCAATGCTTTAGACTTAAAAGGGTGTTGGTTGCTCTGTTTTGGTTTCAGTCGGGTTCCTTTATTAATACAGATTGGTGCTTCCCTTGGTGCATGGATATTTCCCCTTTGCTAAGGTTTTGTGTCTTACATCCTTGAAAGTGACATTGTTGGGGGTTGGCTCTTATGCAATACATGACTGTTATGCAACACATGACTGATGCAATACAATTACATATATTTTAAATATAGTATATAATTATCAACCTATGCAATGGTGTGTTTTCTTTACATGTTATTTTAAGTTGTTGTGTTTGTTAAATTGAGTACTTCAAGGTCTTTAAAGTCTAAAATTATTTTTAATTTTTTTTCTTTGTTGAAATTGTATGCAGCCTGTGATAACATAAGCTCATTGGGTGGTGCAAAAGACCTCTTGGTTGAGTAGTTGTGGACTTTTGAAGTCCTGGCAGGCTTCAGTTGATTAGTACAGGTTGGGAGTTATTTGATATCATAAAATTACCAATTAGTACAGGTTGGCTGCAAAAGACCTCTTGGTTGAGTAGCCTCCTTGGAAATGTTTATCTTTATGGAGTTTTCTGTTTCTTGGTTACAACCTGAAATTTTAACAAAAGGACTAGGGAGTTGTGGGTATATTTTTTTAAGTTATTTATCTTTGCTACACAGTAATTCATAGCTCTAGTCAATAATCATTTTTGAAGAATGATGAACATGAGGTTGCACTTACACTCTAGTGTAGCGTTCCAATTCAAGTGTTGCCCTGTTCTTGTTTTTATTGCAGCGTGCGGAGGAATTAGGAAAATATATATATGGCTATAGTAGTGCAATTTGAACATAATCTTTATCTAGTTTTGATATGTTTCTATTAGATGGTAGTTTATATATAGTTTAAAAATAGTATATATTTTCCAATTTATGAAGTGGTGTGTTATTTTTATTTCTAGATTTAATATTTTGAAGCAATGGATAAGTCTTGGATAATGAAGCCACGAAACTCAGTTGAATATGAGCAAGGGGTTAGGGGATTTATTGATTTTGCCTTTGTACATCAATCAGTAAATGGCAAAACAATATGCCCTTGTAAACGACGTGGTTTCAAAAAATGGCAAAGTAGGCATGTGGTGTATGATCACTTAATCTGTACACCATTTCCAACATGATACACTTTTTGGTCCTATCACGGGGAGTCCAGAACAATAGGAACTAGTAATATCTCACCTAGCAATATTCCAAATGTAGTTCAAGACCCCACTATTGTTGAGGATCCTATTCGGAACATGATCGATGATGCATTTGGAGTTGATAGGCACCTTGCAAATGAAGTACCCGTTGCATCAAATGCGGAGATTGACCGGGATGCAGATGTGATGCCAAATACAGCTCAAGAACAACATGTAGATGAAGAATTCTATGAATTAGCTAGAGATGTAGAACAACCCCTGTACGAAGGGTGTACGAAGTATTCAAGATTGTCTTTTTTGGTAAAGTTGTATCATATCAAATGCCTGTGTGGAATGAACGACAAGGCCATGACAATGATTTTAGAACTATTGAAAGATTCATTTGAACATGCAAATATTCCAAGTTCATTCTACGAGGCCAAGAAAATGATCATCAAGCTTAGTTTGAACTATGAAAAGATACATGTATGTCCGAATAATTATATGCTCTATTGGGGTAATCCGGAAGATGAAGAGAGGGAGACATGTAAAATTTGTAACACTTCCAAATGGAAATCAAGGGCAAAAGCTAGTAAGACTAGCGTGTCCGGTGATGGCACTGGTATGAAGAAAGTGGCTGCAAAAGTTCTTCGTTATTTTCCACTGAAGCCTCGATTACAGAGATTTTTTTTTTCATCAAAGACAGCTGAGGATATGAGATGGCATGCTGACGATAATAACAATGATGGAATGTTGAGGCATCCTAGAGATTCTGAAGCTTGGAAGCAATTTGACTCGTTGCATGCTTGGTTTGCATCATATTCGTGAAATGTGCGCCTCGCGTTAGCCACTGATGGTTTTAATCCTTTTGGTGTCATGAGTTCAAACTATAGTATTTGGCCAGTTATTCTCATTCCATACAATACCCCTCCATGGGTGTGCATGAAGTCGACATCTTTTATAATTTCAATGATAATTCCTGGTAAAAAAAATGCCAGGGAATGATATAGATGTCTACTTACAACCTTTGATCAAAGAGTTGAAAGAGTTATGGACAACGGGTGTGGATGCCTATGATTCTTTCAAGCGAGAGATGTTCAAATTACATGCAGCTTTAATGTGGACAATTAGTGATTTTCCTGGGCTAGGAACACTTTCTGGGTGGAACACGTACACCGGACTTGCTTGCCCATCTTGTAACTTCGACTCCATTCCATGTCGTCTTCCTCATAGCTAAAAATGGTGTTTTATGGGTCATCGTCGTTTTCTTGACCAGAGACACAGATTTAGACTGAATAGGGTCCGCTTTAATGGTGAACAAGAAATGCGTAGTCCACCAAAAACATTATCTGGTTCTGAAATTCTTGAACAGGTTCAAAACATCAATGTCATATTTGGTAGAAAATTAGAGAAAGAAGGTTCGGGAAAAAGAACACGTGGCAATCAACTTACACGGGGTACCACTCAACAATGGAAAAAGAAAAGCATATTCTTTGAACTTCCGTATTGGAAGGATAATTGTTTGCGTCACAGTCTTGACATGATGCATATTGAGAAGAACGTGTGCGATAATGTCATATTTACTTTGCTAAATGACAGCGCAAAGAGCAAAGATCATGTTAATGCTCGAAGAGATCTTCAAGCTATGGGCTTAAGGCCTGATCTTTGGCCCAATGAAAATGGAAAATATTCTCCAGCTGTCTTTACATTGACTAATAAAGGTAGGAAGGCATTTTTAACTACTTTAAAGAATATCACTGTGCCGGATGGTTATTCAAGCAACATTTCTAGGTGCATTGATTTGGACAATCTTAAGTTGAATGGAATGTTGAAGAGTCATGATTGTCATATATTGATAGAGCAATTGCTACCATTAGCCATGCGGGCAACATTGCCTGATGAGGTTTCGGCAATATTAATTGAGTTGTGCTCATTCTTTAGACAACTATGTGGCAAAGTATTGAAAGTTGAAGATCTAGACAGATTGCAAAATCAAATCATCCTCACTTTATGTCACATGGAAATATCATTTCCTTCTTCATTCTTTACTATTATGGTTCACTTGGTTGTTCATCTTGTTGAAGAAGCTAAACTCGGAGGTCCCGTTCATTATCGATGGATGTATCCTATAGAAAGGTAAAAGATGTGCGATATTAGTCATTTTATTTTTTCTAATTTGGTAATGTACAGGTTGTTCTAAATAATACTTGTTGTGGTTTAACAATAGGTACTTAGGACAATTAAAATCCTATGTACGTAATAAAGCACGACCTGAAGGATCTATTGCGGAAGGCTACCTTGTGCAAGAGATTCTTACGTTTTGTTCAAGGTATCTGGATAGCATTGAGGCTAGATGGAACCGACCTAGTCGTGTAGACGATGAGCCTATTAATGATATACAATATGGCTCACGAGTAGCTGACTTATTTCCTAAAGTTGGAAAATCGGTTGGTGGCTCTTTATGTCACCCTGACACCCATGGAAAAGTTTCAGGCTCATAGACACGTGTTAACGAATTGCTCTATAGTTGATTACTATCTTCAGTAAGTAATTATTCTACTTGGTTTAATTAATCTTAAGTTTTTTTCCATACATCTAATATGATTCAACTAAATAGGCAGTATAGAACTAGCGTGCGAAGGCAACTAAGGGGTGGTGCAAGGAGTGCTTCTGAGGTAGACAAGAAGGTTCATAGAGAGTTTGTTCGTTAGTTCACCAATCGTGTTAGTGTTCATAACAATAATTAATAGTGTGTTAGTGTCATTTATGTATTTTTTGAACAAGAATGTGACTAACAATATATATTATTATGGCATCTAGATTTGTAACAATCTCGACAGTCTTAGTGGACCAGATAAAGATGTTCTCGTTAGTCTTGCACAAGGTCCTCATGACAAAGCTAGAAGGTTCACTGCATATAATGTCAATGGATACAAATTTCGAACCTTGGCACGAGATATGTTATTAAAAACTCAAAACAGTGGAGTTTTTGGATTGTTTGGAACCAGGAGTTACTCAAGCAATAGTGATGCCCAAATGAGGTTTGGAGGGGTACCTTACTATGGAAGATTGATAGACATCATTGAGGTTTTCTATAATGGCTTCACAGTACCCATGTTTAAATGTGAATGGGCTAATACCACTAACCCAAGAGGTATGAAGATAGATAAGTTGGGTTTTATCTCTATTAACTTTGCAAGACTAATACATACTGGAGAACATGAAGATGATGAACCATACATTAAAGCTTCAGAAGCTCAAATGGTTTATTATGTGGAGGATGAGAAGGAAAAAGGTTGGAGCATACCAGTTCATTGAAGCCAAGAGACTTGTACGACATGGGTGAAGATGATGAAATTATGACATCCATTGATGCATACCCATCACAAAACTTGGAACAAATTTTCTCTGATGATACCCCACATATACAATTGGCAAGAATGGTTGCAGATGATGATCCTGAAAGTTCAACCATTAATGATAATTTTAATGATGATAATCAAGATATGGTTTTATGATCCATTGGTGATGTTTTAGACATGTTAGTTTTTTGTGTTATGTTGTGTAGAACTTGGAACCTTTGGTGATTTTAGCTTAGTGAACTTATTTTGTAATTTTTTTAAGGTTTGTTACTGAAAAATGGCTCATAGTTATTATATCAATTTGAATGTCTCGTTATGTTTCATTTTAGTTAGTTAATTATATCAGTTTGATTCTTGATTCTTAGGTAATTTGTGAATGTGTGGTGTTCTTGCTTGTCATATACCTGTTTGATACATTATACTTCTCAGGTATGGCCAGTCAAAGAAGTGTTCGTCGGAGGTGTCAATCCACACCAATTCAACCAAATGCATCTTCTGAAGGATATGTAGATGGACATCTACAACAAAGAGATCCTTTACCCAATGTTGAATCAACATTTCATGATGAGGTACACACTGCACCAACTTCTGAATCTGCACCTGATGTGGTTGAAGGTCCTTTGCCTGTTCCAAAAAAAGCTCCAACATACTGGACAGTAGATGTTATAAGTATGTCTAATCTATTTTATATTTCTCTTTAATTTTTTTTTAATTATATTATATGTTGGGTTAGGAATTGTTTTAATTTGTTTACTTTATGTGTTAGATGCAAGCGGTCAGGTGATGCAAACACGTTTAAGGGTGACAGATGTGTTTGCATCAAGTGGTACAACAAGGGTTATAACTAGGTGGAATCGACATGCACAACCAGTGGGAGAGTCAGCTGGTTTCTTGGTAGGATATTTGGGTGAACTTGCAAGAAACTTTAATAACATTCCCATAATGTTTGAGAATTGGAAAAAAGTTCCGGATACTTTGAAAAACAATCTTTATTCTCAAAAAATACAGGTATTATTTGTAGTTAAATGAATACGTTCGATTTATTAGGTGTTTTGTTAGCTAACACTATCTTTTATTATGTTTTCTTGAAGAATAAATTTGTTGTCAATGATAGAGAACACAAAAAGTATATTTTAACTAGCCTTGCAAAAAAATGGAGGGACACACGATGCAGATTATTTCATAAATATCATGATTGGGAGCTTTCCTTGGCATAAAATCTTCAGAGGCACCCACCTGATATTGACTCCAACCATTGGGTTGTTTATATAAATTATAGGCGGAGCGCTAAACAAATGGTAATCATCATAAGTTGCAGTCTTTGTTACTTCAACTACTATTTACTAACTCTTCATTATGTTATTAATTAATGCAGGAGATAGCTGATCAAAATGCAGCAAATCGTGAAAAGTTAGTGATCCACCATACATTAGGCTCCAAGGGAATTGCAAGGACAAAAGATGAATTGGTATGGTTCACTCATTTTTTTTAACAGTATAATTTATTTGTACTAGCACTTATTGTATGGTGCTTAATTTTAGGAATTACTAGAAGGACGAGAATTTAGCAAGGCAGAATTTTATCCTATTTCTCTCAAAAGGAAGGATGGATCATTTGTCAGTGAAGAGGCTAGGGAAAAAAATTTAAGTACAATGTATTATTTATAACTTTTTATTGTCATTTGTATTTCATTTCTATTTTTATATTTGGTTAATAGGCTTTATGATGATAAGCAACGTAGTACACACTTAGTAACTATAACCCTTCATTTTAAATTTTGATTTTGTTCATGCCGAGATCCGGTTTACCGGAGCCCTGCTGTGAACGTCAAACCAAGGATGAATAATTGGGGTTGTTTTAGGATTTGGCTTGACAGAATTCAGTAATTCGGTCCCCACGTATCCCGAAGGGAATCAAAGCCGGACGTAGTTCTTGATTCAACCCTTGGCCTTGGTGATCTCGATCTCTTAATTTTGTATCGGACGAATACTAGGGAGCAAGGACTCTCTGATAGTCTCTTGGTCGACGCTAGTTTCTCTAATACGCTTAAGAGAGAGTCACCTGTGTTCAGTGAAAAGTGTCCTTCTTATGAGGGGTACTCCTCCTTTTATAGTAGGATTCCCCTATCTCAGAGATTTGATTTATCTCTTAATATCTTTTAGAGATTTGATTTATCTCTTAATATCTCTTTTGAGATATGATTCCTTAATTTAAGGGAAATTATCTCTTTTAACCAGATAAGGTTATTTTAGATAATATCAGGATTTAATATCAATATCTTATTCCTTTAATTAAGTGATCTTTGATTTATTATCCTTAATTTCCGGACTGGGCCGGGTACTTGAGCTCGGTGGCCGGGTTAGTAACCTCGGCCAGTACACAAGTCCCCCCAAGCTTTGAGCTGATCAAGTGTAAAAGCTTTCATGATGTTAGCCGAGCTCAGGAACTCGGTTTCATTTTTTGTCTTTAGGCCAGGTGAGACCCTTGGCCGAGCTTCATACTCTACTTATATATATACGTCCTCCAACTCGGTGAGCAGTTCGGGTGGCCGAGCCTTCGGGTGGCCAAGTCTGTGTCACTCTGTATCTCGGCTCATACACAAGCCCCCCAAGCTTCGAGCCAACGGTGTGGAAGCTTTTCTGTTGGAGTCCAGGTTAGCCGAGGTGGAGGTGATTACTTGTTTTGTGCTGACGCCATACTTTCTCGAGCCTCGAGATGGAAAAGAAACGTTACCTTGTGTGACACGTGGCCCTCGTGGTACTGTTTCCGAGATTTATGGATTGTGGCGTGCTCCTAGTTTCCCGTGAGGGCGGTTTATACCCTGACATTACTGCCACGTGTGACTTTCCCATTTGGTTGGCGAATTCGGTCAGAGATGCGAGGGGACGTTTCCCTGCTCTCTCCCAACAACCCTCATTAATGCAAGGGGGAGGTGTTGCTCTCGTTTTTCATAAGTTAGGTTGAGGCCATAGGTCTTTGCGCTTCCGTGAACCCTAGACCTCTTTATCGTGTCATTTCTAGCCCGAGTGTTTATACTTCCCTTCTGCTGCAGTTACGCCCTATTTCTCTCTTTCAAGCTCCCTGACTTTTACTTTCGTGATTAATCCTCCATGGAATATTCATTTGAGGTATCCCAGGATGTCTCTTCTGGGGTTCAGGTCGTAGAGCCTGAAATTCATCTAATTGGGGGTTCTCCCCATTCTTCCCCATCCTCTTCTCGTGGTGGTGGCGGTGCCGTTGGTGGCTCTTCCTCCTCCGACGGGAACAGCTCAGCCACGGCTGATGCGGTTCCCATTCCCAAACGTCACAGGCGTACTACCAGAACGCCCAGGGTGCCATACCCAAATATCATTATTCCTGGGTATTTCTAGGTGAGGCCAGATGTAGGGCTTTTCACTCCAACTTTAGGAATTTTGAATCCCTCTCCTCATTACAAAACAAAATTTCTTCCCTTGAAGGTGGTGTGGAGTGTCTTCAATGTTCTGGGGATGAACATGTCTTTCTTCATCCTGCTCCAGGGCAGCCCTCTTTCACCTATGTATATAAAACCCTATTTGCACAAATCGGAGTCCGTCTTCCTTTTTCCCAGTTTGAGTGTTATGTGCTTAAAATTATGAATGTTGCTCCTACCCAGCTCCACCCGAACAGCTGGGCCTTTTTAAAGGCCTTCCAGATCCTGTGTGAACAGATAGGCATAGTGGCCACTGCTCCAGTCTTCCTTTATTTTTACAAGGTCAGGTTTGGGGACCGGGTCGGTTGGATTTCCCTTAGTGGGGCCGAGTCGGGGGGTATTATTGGACTCTATAAGAGTTCGTATAAGTTCTTCAAGTCGGACTTTTTCAAAGTCCGGCCCACTGCCGGGAACGAGTCTTTATTCTATGACTCGGATGGAGTCTCTAGATTTCCCCTCTACTGGCAAGCCCACCCTACTAAATTCCATAGTTATGACGTCGGCTACATGACAACGCAAGAGAGATCCGACGTCGAATTCATAAAACTCTATCCTCGGTCGTTGCCCTGTGGTAGACTTTTGTTGCTTCCTAAGTCATCAACTCGGCAAGCCGATTTTGATTGTAAGTAATTGTTGTTGGGTGCTTTACTTGTTCAGCCATGTGTTTGTATCTAACCTATTCTTCTTTCTGCAGTGATAATGGGAAAATTCAACTACAAGGCCTTGATGAAGAAGTCATCTTTGGCGGATCATCGCCGCTGCCAATATTAAGGGGAAAAAGAAGAAGCTTGCTGAAGCTTCTGAGTTGAACATTCGTCCTCCGAAGAGGATGAGGGCTGACCTGGAGCCCGAGGTGCCAATTGGAAACTCTCCTCCGCAGCTGATAATCGGAGAGACTCCTCCTTCCGGTAGCCGGCCGAGCAACGCTCCTCTGGTGACCGATCTCTCCTCGGACACCAAATGGTACAACGGTAATTGTAATCCAGGGATCAGCTCGCTCTGGGGTAATGAGTTCGATCCTGCTGGCCTAATTGATGGCCAGGTGCTGAAGCCATCCGATGCCCGGTTGTTGCTAGAACAGGGCCCTGAGGAAAGTATGGAGGCGGCTGGTGCCTATGCCCTCCGTATTGCCTCAATCACACGCTTCTGGAGCCAGCATCTTATTGATAACGCGAAGACGATGGAGATGATGAGGGCGGATGCGGCCCGAGCCTTGAGGGTGAGAGATGAGCTTGCTCAGGACCTGGCCAAGTGTGAGGAGCAAGGCCGGGTCATTGGTCAGCTGAAGGCCCAGAAGATGCAGCTGGAAGAAGGCCGAGCTACTCTTACTGCCGAGCTAGAGGCGGAGAGAACTGACCGACTTAATCTTCAGAACGTAGTGAAAGGGCTGGAAGCCGAGAAAGAAGCCAGCCAGGAGTTGCGGAAGTTGCTGGAGGCCGAGAAAGGGGAGAATCAGAGGCTCCGTGCTGATCTAGCTGAAGCTGAGACTTCAATCATGAGGGAGCATGTTAACGGTTTCTCCCTAATAAGCCTCTGGCTCATCTAGTTTTATAGCTAGTATGACCAGGGTTTTGTGCAAATTATATCGTATTTTCACCCAAATTAGATTAGATTGTCCTCAAGCAAGGTTTTGAGTCTCTAGAGTAGTTTTAAGTTAATTTAGCAAGTTTTAAGTCAAAATAATACACTTATGCTTATTTCCTTGTTTTCAGGTTAAGTAGAAGTTGAGAAAATAAAGAACAGGGGATTCGCCCCGCGAAAGCCATGCTCGCCACGCGACCCCGAAGCCTGACTGTTCCAAGAAATTGCTAAGTCTCTGGGTCGCCTCGCGAAGAAGGTCTCGCCCCGCGAGTCTTGCAAACCTGAAAAAGTCAGAGACGATCACGGCTTGCCCGTGTTGAAGGTCATGGTCGTGGCAGTTTTGAAGTTGAAGAGTCTCGCCTCGCGAGCATCCATTCGCCTCGCGAGTCTGGAAGTCAGAAAGCATCACGGTTAGGTCCTGATGGCCATAACGGGCGTAAGGAGAAAACTCTTCATATCCTCGCCTCGCGAGAAGAACTTCGCCTCGCGAGAATGCCAAAGGTTGCTGGCTGTTCAAGAAATTCGCCTCGCGAATGTGTGGTCGCCTCGCGAGCTAGTTAATTTCAGAATTTGTATAAAAGGCTGTTCTGAACATTTTGTAGGGACTTTTTCTTCTCCATTCTCTGTTTTACACTTTTCTCTGTGATTTCGTTTGTGTTATGGAGAACTAAATTCTTAGGATTGATCTATTGTAATTGATTTCCACATACTTGAGGTTCTTATACTTTCCTGTTTTGTATGCTTTTCCCTCTTCAATGCCATGCCTTGTATTTCTGTTTGTTTAATTCAGGAGTATAATGCATTGTATTGATTTATTTCCGGTGATATCATGTTCCTATAATCAATCGCGTTTGTTTAATTCGCGTGTGTACGTTCATGTTCGTTTAGTTCATGAGGGCTTAACCCCGTTTGTTTAATTCGGGAATAGGGACATGTATCTCAGAGTGTAGTTTCGTTTGTAAATTGTTGCTACAACCGGGAGGGGATAAGAATTTGCTTAGGGCCTGGAAATTGTATGAACCTATGATAGTGGGAAATCAAGAGCAATAGATTAATCTGTTTTTGACTATTGATAACCTCCTTGAACTGTTTGTTTTCAATCGCTCTGTCTTTAATATTTTGTTTGTTTCTTATTTGCACTCCAACCCAAAACACCCCCCCAAAACTTATTTTTTGTGAAAGATAATATTCTCAGAGTCCTTGAGAGACGACATCCGAGTTGTCGCACTATACTACACTTTTAAACCCACTCGTCCTTTTTGGCGCGTCGCGTGACAAATGTGACCAAAAATTGGCGCCGCTGTCTGGGACTACGAGTTGTCATTTTTCTCAATTTGTTTTTATTTTCTTTTCTTTTCTTTCTTTTATTTTCTGTTTTGTTTTGAATTGGTCTGGCTACTAGGTCTAATTGCCCTGAACTGTGTGATTTTGACCCGGAAATTGAAAGAACATTGCACACACTCCGTAGGGAATTTCGGGCTAGCACTAGTAGTGATACCAATTTTAAAACTGCTTTTGAAAACATGGGAGACCAAAGGACTTTGAGGCAGCTTGCTGCCCCGATGTGAATTACAATGGTTTGTGCATTGCTTATCCCGGTGCTGACACACCTTTTGAGTTAAAATCTGGGCTAATCCATTTGTTGCCAAGATTTAATGGTCTTGCAGGTGAAGATCCACACAAGCACTTGAAGGAGTTCCAAGTTGTCTGCTCCACAACTTTGAGGCCAGAAGGAGTAACTGAGGATCATATCAAGTTGAAGGCTTTTCCATTCTCACCCAGGGAGCTGCGAAAGATTGGCTTTTATACCTTGCGCCGAATTCCATTACCACATGGAACGACTTGAAGAAGCTCTTCCCGGAGAAATATTTTCCCGCCTCCGAGCCGCTGCAATTAGGAAAGAAATCTGTGGAATAAGGCAAGGAAATGAGTCGCTAGCTGAGTATTGGGAGAGGTTAAAGCAGTTGACATCTAGTTGCCCCCAGCACCAAATTTAATAACAGCTCCTCATCCAATATTTTTATGAAGGATTGCAGCCTATGGATAGGAATATTTTGGATGCTGCTAGTGGGGGAGCATTGGTTGACAAGACTCCATCTGCTGCTAAGCAACTTATTGAGAACATGTCATTAAATTCCCAGCAATTCACTACAAGAAGAAATTCTGTTGAGACTAGAGGTGTACATGAGATCCGCACTTCTTCTTCCAGCCATGACCGTGATGATAGAATTGACAGGCTCACTTCCTTGGTAGAGAAATTGGCAATGGATAGGGTGCAGCCTGCGGTATTGTGTGGCATGTGCAGTTCTCCTGAGCACCCATATGAAGCTTGTCCTATTTTGCAAGGAGGATCAAATACTGAATCACCTCAAGCCTTTGCAGTCCATCAGTATAATCAGGGCAATAACCAGAGCAGATATCTGACATTAGGATCTTTCAACAAATAGGTACCATCCCAGCTGGAGTAATCATCCTAATCTGCGGTATGGGAACTCATCCCAACAACCGATGGCACCTCAGAATCCTCCAGTGACCACTTCTGCACCGTCCGGACCGTCAGTTGATGATATGTGCAAGCAAATAACTTCACAATTGAATGCACAAATGACTACACTTTTCCAGCAGCAAATGGGACAGTTCCAGGCACAGTTCCAGGCCTCACAGGCACAATTTCAGCAGAGAACGGATGCGAGTATTCAGGCATTGCATACACAGATTGGACAGATGGCTACAGACATAAATAATATAAAGCAAGGTCAAAGAACAACCCAGCTGCCAGCACAGCCAGTGATCAATCCTAATGCCTCCAACCCCAATGTGAGTTCTATATCTCTGAGGTCTGGAAAGGTTGTTGAGGCCACTTCTGGAAAGAATGAAGAAACTATGAAGGCTACTCCTGAGCCTACTGTTGAAGTTACTCCTGAGCCTGTGGTTGAAGTTGAAACTGAGAGAGTGTATAGACCACCCATTCCATTCCCACACAGAATCCAGAAAAATTTGAAGAGTGGTGGTGAAGATAAAGAGAAGGCAATTCTTGATGTGTTAAGAAAGGTGGGTGTTAATATCCCTCTGTTGGATGTGATCAAGCAAGTGCCCAGATATGCCAAATTTCTCAAGGACCTATGCACCAACAAGAGGACGATGAAGACTAATGAGAGGGTTGACTTGGGAAGAAATGTCTCAGCGCTTATCCGGTCCCGAGCCGAGAAAGAGTTGTTGCTTTCACCCAGGCACCTTGCCACCGAAGTGCAAGGATCCAGGCACCTTCACTATCCCATGCACTATTGGGGACAAGAAGTTTGAAAACTGCATGTTGGACTTGGGAGCATCTATCAATGTCATGCCTACCTCCATCTTTAACAAACTGGATCTTGGTCCTTTGAAGTACACAGTATCACCATTCGGTTGGCCAACAGGACCTGTGCCGCCCCATGGGAATGGTGGAAGATGTACTAGTGCAAGTTGATGATCTGATCTTCCCGGTTGATTTCTACATCTTGGACATGGCAAAGGCGAGACACATTCCAAGTAAATCACCAATCATCCTGGGCGGCCATTCATGAAGACAGCCAAGACTAACATTGATGTGGGTGATGGGACCATGTCTATGAAGTTTGGGGATATAGTTGCAAAGTTCAACATATTTGATGCCATGAAACATCCAGCGGAAGAGCACTCTGTATTCCACATTGAGCTGGTATCTCGAGACTATTGAGGATAACCATGAGAACTTGTTTTCTAATTTTCCACTTAATTTGTCTGTGATGATATTCTTTCTTTTCTTGATGGTACTAACGCTAACCATTTTGTGGTTTGTGCTTGAGATTGCTGCATGTTTAGCAGGTGATAAGATTGTCGCTGCAGTGGATGAGAACCATGAAGAGGATGAAGCAGCAGATCGGAGGCCCTATCTACCTCTTTGGACTTAGACGCAAGGAATGGGATCCGGTGACAGCTCCCGCTTACACCGCACTTGATCGGGAGTACTATTTTCCTTTCCCTCACTATGATCTTATAATTCTGTTGTTCATTGGGGACAATGCATGTTTTAAGTGTGGGGGAGGGAATTAGTTGTAGTTTTTATCTTCTTTGAATAAAGTTTTCTTTTCTTTGAATAAAGCTCCTGAATAATTTGAGAAGCTCAGGAGCATTTGTGTGTTGAGTCTTTTGATTGGCAAGTTTGTTAGATTTTGATTGATGTTGCACAGATTGCTTGCATGATTGATATGTGATGATCCCCCCTAGGCTGAAAAATTTGAAAAATTTTGTGATTCCCATGTGAAATTGAAAACTGAACTTTGGGATTTTGTTATGATAGCATGATGAATGATAAGTTTGGGGTGATAGGGAGCACACACTAGGGATAGTATCTCTGTTCAAATAATTTGCAAATAATGTCCAGGTGAGGTTTTGAGCCTCCAACATGTTTTTAAACTGTGTGAAAATCACTTTCAAGTTGCACTTCCCTGGATTTGATTGAATCTCTTTTTGGTTTGCATGATTATATGTGTGTAGCAAATGATTTAGGCAGTTTCTTTGTAAATAGCTACTTGGCCTGAATAAACTAATTCCTATTGCATGTTCCCTAGTTAGCCCTTTTGAGCCTATTAGCCTGTTAATTCTTGATAACCTAATGTTATAAGCCCTAAAATCTGGAAAACCATGTTAACCCGATCTTAGGATTAGGAGAGCATGTAATCTTAGAATGGGTGCAAGAAACTAAAGTTTGGGGTGGCTGCAAGGTGTAATATGTTGTTGGGATTAGAAAAAAAAAAGAGAAAAAAAAGAGTTGGAGCCAAAAGCTTGTGAAAGAAAAAGTGTACAAATGTTGGAAAAAAAATAAAATAAAATAAAAATACAAAAATGCCAAAAAGAAATAAAAAGAGCTGTAGCCACCCAGAAGTGTAAAAAAAAATAATAATAAAGAAAGGAACTTGAGTGAATTTCAAGGTGTAAATATAGTTCATGCTCTCTTAGTTCCTAGGGTCTTCAGCTTAGTTCCTTTTGTATATCCTACCCTTAGCCAGGCCCCCTTACAACCTATAAAAGACCTTTTGATGTTGCTTGCATGTTTTCTGTGGGAACCATTTTGGGATGAAAATCAGATTTTTGGGAAGTGTACTTGAAAAGTGAAACTAAGTGCAAGTTGTTAGCCTGACATAAACTGAGTGACTGAGTGAACAAATAATGCCCTTGTGAGGAAGGCAGTTGTTTGGATTTGGTGATCTCCCTCTTGTGTGTGACTTAGATTCCCTGCTTAGATTTCTGATTGTTTTCATGATGAAACTCTCAATTGTTTGGAATAAATGAATGTGGGGATTGCTCTGTTTGAAAAGGGGGAAACAATGAAGAAAAATTGTCTTTGAAGTTGCTTGAATTTGTGCAATGTTGGTTGAATCTTTTAAGCTTGCAGGTCCCTGAGTCTTTTTGATTTTTGAGTCTTAGTTTGCTTGGGGACAAGCAAAGTTTAAGTTTGGGGTATTTTGATAAGCCTCTGGCTCATCTAGTTTTAAACCTAGTATGACCAGGGTTTTGTGCAAATTATATCGTATTTTCACCCAAATTAGATTAGATTGTCCTCAAGCAAGGTTTTGAGTCTCTAGAGTAGTTTTAAGTTAATTTATCAAGTTTTAATTAAAAATAATACACTTATGCTTATTTACTTGTTTTCGAGTTAAGTAGAAGTTGAGAAAATAAAGAACGGGATTCGCCCCATGAAAGCCATGCTCGCCACGCGACCCGAAGCCTCGACTGTTCCAAGAAATTGCTAAGTCTCCGGGTCGCCTCGCAATAAGGTCTCGCCCCGCGAGTCTTGCAAACCTGAAAAAGTCAGAGACGATCACGGCTTGCCCGTGTTGAAGGTCATGGCCGTGGCAGTTTTGAAGTTGAAGAGTCTCGCCTCGCGAGCATCCATTCGCCTCGCGAGTCTGGAAGTCATAAAGCATCACGGTTAGGCCCTGATGGCCATAACGGGCGTAAGGAGAAAACTCTTCATATCCTCGCCTCGCGAGAAGAACTTCGCCTCGCGAGAATGCCAAAGGTTGCTGGCTGTTCATGAAATTCGCCTCGCGAATGTGTGCTCGCCTCGTGAGCTAGTTAATTTCAGAATTTGTATAAAAGGCTGTTCTGAACATTTTGTAGGGACTTTTTCTTCTCCATTCTCTGTTTTACACTTTTCTCTGTGATTTCGTTTGTGTTATGGAGAACTAAATTCTTAGGATTGATCTATTGTAATTGATTTCCACATACTTGAGGTTCTTATACTTTCCTGTTTTGTATGCTTTTCCCTCTTCAATGCCATGCCTTGTATTTATGTTTGTTTAATTCAGGAGTATAATGCATTGTATTGATTTATTTCCGGTGATATCATGTTCCTATAATCAATCGCGTTTGTTTAATTCGCGTGTGTACGTTCATGTTCGTTTAGTTCATGAGGGCTTAACCCCGTTTGTTTAATTCGGGAATAGGGACATGTATCTGTAGCAGTAGTTTCGTTTGTAAATTGTTGCTACAACCGGGAGGGGATAAGAATTTGCTTAGGGCCTGGAAATTGTATGAACCTATGATAGTGGGAAATCAAGAGCAATAGATTAATCTGTTTTTGACTATTGATAACCTCCTTGAACTGTTTGTTTTCAATCGCTCTGTCTTTAATATTTTGTTTGTTTCTTATTTGCACTCCAACCCAAAACACCCCCCCCAAAACTTATTTTTTGTGAAAGATAATATTCTCAGAGTCCTTGAGAGACGACATCCGAGTTGTCGCACTATACTACACTTTTAAACCCACTCGTCCTTTTTGGCGCGTGCGCGACAGCGCGACCACTCCCGAGCCGTGAAGCAACTTCAGCACTTCAACCCTACTGCTGACTTCTCCAGTGCCGATGTGGATAAGGATTTCAACCGAGACGGGATCCTTGTGCCATTGGCCGGGCTGGAGGATGAGGATGAGGAGGCCGCAACTCATGGAGAAGAAGGCGAGGACCAATTGGACGAGGAGGGACCGGAGGGTGAAGTGGGCCAACCTGGCCAGATTGACATCACCGTTCCCAATGCCGAGGAGGACCTCGATTCCTGAAGTTGTATAAGTAGTTTAGGAAATGTCGTTTTTTGCGAAACCTTTATGTATTTGGGGACTTGCCCTTTTATCTTAATGAAATTTCTTATTTTACTTGTGAATCTATTCGCTCTCGGTAAATTTTCTGATGTTTTTATGGATTCGGTACGTTGACCCTGATTGATCAATGTTAACCTGATATATCTTTACAGGCTCGGCACTTCGACCCGGGTCGGTCGATTGTGGCTCGGCTAGCCCTTTTAAGATTTAAGCACCTTTATAGGCTTCGGTTGGCCTTTTTAGGATTTAAGCACCTTTAGAGGCTTCGGTTGGCCTCTTTAGGATTTAAGCACCTTTATAGGCTCCGGTTGGCCTTTTTAGGATTTAAGCACCTTTAGAGGCTTTGGTTGGCCTCTTCAGGGTTTAAGCACCTTTATAGGCTCCGGTTGGCCTTTTTAGGATTTAAGCACCTTTATAGGCTCCGGTTGGCATTTTTAGGATTTAAGCACCTTCAGAGGCTTCGGTTGGCCTCTTCAGGGTTTACGCAGTTTTAACATAATAGCTCAACTGAAGGAAAATAAAATTTTTATTCATTTATTTTTCCTAGTGTGCCTCGTTAAAACCTTCTCGGCCAAAACCTCGTGGAAAAAAGACCGAGATAGGAAAAAGAGTGCATCACTTCTAACTTCAGCTAAAATAAAATTTGAGGTGGGAAGTGTTCCATGTTCTGGGAACCAACTTTCCTGACAATTCCTATAGCCTGTAGGCACCATTTCCTAGATTTTCTGCTATCCTGAATGGGCCTGACCAGTTTGCCACGAGCTTACCCTCCCTGGAGTCTTTTCTCGCGTCGCTTTGCAGTCTCAGCACCAAGTCGCCCTGCACAAATTCCCTTGGGCGCAGCCTTGAGTTGTACTTCCGAGCTGCTTTTTGCTTGCACAGCTCGTCCCTGATCCTCGCTGTATCTCGGACTTCTTCGACCATGTCGAGCTCAACTCGGAGTTCTTCATCATTTTTGCTTTCATCGTGATGCTGCCTTCGAAACGAGAGCTCACCGAGTTCAACTGGAATCATTGCATCGGTTCCATCGGTTAGTTTGAACGGTGTCTCTCCCGTTGAGGATTGTGGCGAGCAATGGTAAGCCCACAGAATGCTTGGCAACTGCTCAACCCAAGCTCCTTTTGATTGTCCCAGCCTTCTTTTGAGCTCGTATAGAATAACCCTATTGGCTGCCTCTGCCTGGCCATTCGTTTGCGGATGCTCAACCGAGGTCACTCTGTGTTTAATTCCGAGGTTTGAATGGAACTCTCCGACCTCCTTATCGGTGAATTGCTTCCCGTTGTCTGTAACTACTGCATAGGGAAGGCCATCCCTGCATATAATGTTTTTCCATACAAAATTCTGGACCTTCTTGGCATTTATCGTAGCCAATGGCTCTGCTTCAATCCACTTGGTGAAGTAGTCTACTCCTACCAGAAGGAACTTGACTTGACCCATGGATACTGGGAAAGGTCCGACTGTGTCCATCCCCCACATGGTAAAGGGCCATGGCGAGAACATGGAGTGGAGCTCCTCTCCTGGAGCACGGGCTATGTTGGCGAACTTCTGACAAGGGTCGCATTTATTGGTCCAGGCAGAACAATCGAGTCTCATGGTTGGCCAATAAAACCCTGCTCGTAAGATCCGAGCTGCCAGAGATCGGCCGCCTGAATGCATTCAGCAGATTCCTCGGTGCATCTCATCCATGACATACTCGGATTGCTCTTTTGTGAGGCATTTTAATAACGGCCTGGAGAATCCCCTTTTGTACAGCTCACCGTCGAGGATGGTGTAGTGAGAAGACTTCAGACGGATTCTTCTCGCCTCCCTTTGGTCATCCTAAGAGTTTGTCCGAGGTTAGGTACTCCCAGTTGGAGTCATCCAGCCCTCGGTCATAGTGCTCGATCCACCGTCACTTCGCAACTCTTAATGCTCGGCTCGAGGAGGTTTTCTTGAATGAAAGTTACGAGTTGGCCGATCCTCTTTGTGCTTGCTAATTTGGAAAGCAGATCTGCTCTGGAGTTTTCTTCTCGAGGTATGTGCTCAATGGAGAAATGCTCAAATTCGGAGATGAGACTATTGACCTTGCAGAGATATCTGGTTAATTGGGGGTGTTTTGTCTGATAATTGCCCGAGACTTGTCCTGCTTCGAGCTGTGAGTCACTTCTGCATTTTAGCTCCCAAACCCCGATTTCTTTAGCTAACAATAGCCCAGCAATTAGGGCTTCATATTCTGCTTGGTTGTTCGAAGCAGTGAACCCAAACTTCAAAGATTGCTCGAGGATCAGATCATCGGGTCCCTCCGAATTATTCCAGCCCGCTTCCTTTCAGGTTAGAAGATCCATCAACATATAGGAGCCGAGGTAGGATTCGACCTTGGTTTGGAAGAAAGCTCGGCAATAAAATCGAGAGAGGCATTGGGCTTTCATTGACCCCCTTGGTTCATACCGTAGACCGAACTCGACAACTCCATCGACCAAGTTATCATTCGTCCGGCTAGATCAGGTTTCCTGAGTACCTGCTTTATCGGATGATCCGTCTTGACGATGACTTGATGAGATTGGAAATAGGGCCGTAACCTCCGAGCTGCCATAACTAAGGCGAGAGCCAGTTTTTCAATTACTTGGTATCGCGTTTCCGCATCTTTCAAGATTCTCTCGACATAGTATACCCAAGCATTTGTTGCTCCTCCTCTTCCTGGATAATTACTGCACTGATTGCATAATCATTGACGGAGAGGTATAGGTACAGATCTTTGCCGAGCTGAGGCCGAGTGAGGATTGGGGGAGATGCCAAGAAGAGTTTCAGATCTTCGAATGCCTTCTCACATTCTTCAGTCCAAATGAAATCCTTTGGCTTTTTCAGGAGCTGGAAAAAAGGTCTTGCCTTTTCTGCAGACTTCGGTAAAAAGCGGGATAGGGAGGCTAATCGACCGGCCAGCCTCTGAATTTCCTTCACATTCCGAGGATTTCGCATTTCCATGACGGGTAACCTTCAGGCTATCCACATAGCACTGCCTTGCTAGCTTTTGGTCAGCTCGGACTGAAACTATCTCCCTTGAGTCGACTGGGAATTTCATTGTCAGGTGTGGGGTAGAGACAATTGCCCCGAGCTCATTCAACGTCGGTCTTCCGATAAGGATATTGTACGACGTGGTGGCATCTACAATGACATACCTGACAGATACAGACTTGGAGAGTCTGCCTTCCCCGAACGTTGTTAAGAGATCTATATATCCTCGGGTCTTGACTTGTTCCCCGGCAAACCCTACCAGCTTGTCCTCCTGCTCTTTTATCAGCTTCTCAGGGATTCCGAGCTTCTTGAAGGTTGCCAGGTAGAGAATATCGGTCGAGCTCCCCTGGTCAATAAGCGTTCGTCTGACCGAGAAGTTGGCCAGCTCGACCGTTATCACCATTGGGTCATCCTGGTTTGGATCTACCCCTTGGAAATCATCATCTGTGAATGTTATGGGGAGCCTTGCTCTTGGAGGCCTTCCAGACACCGTGCTAACAGATCGGTGGGCTTTGACATGACGCCTCCGAGCTGAGCTTGTTGTTCCTCCTCCTGCAAATCCCCCCGAGATTGTATTGATGACCCCCCTGACTCCTCCCTCTGATTCTTCGATAGGGGGCCTTTGGTTGTTCAGGTGATCTCCGCCCTGATGATTTCTTCGATAGTTTGCATCTCGGTCTCGGTCATCATGACCGTGTCTTCGTTGTCTCCGACCGGTTCGCCTGCCTCCGTTGTCATCTCGACGGACGAAACGATCCAGGCGGCCTGCTTGCACCAAATCCTCAATCTTTTTCTGGAGTGTTTTACACTCTTCAGTGGAGTGTCCATAGTTCTGATGCCACATGCATTATTTGCTCCTGTCGGTCTTGTCCGGTGTTTTGGATGGTTCAGGTAAGGTAAGGTAAGCAATTCTGCGTGGCACACTTCCCGAAGGATGGCTGCCCTAGATCGGTTCAGCGGTGTGTAAGATGAATACCTGGGATGCCTCTGCGGGAACTCTCTTTCATTGGTTTTTTGGGTCCTTTGTGAGTCAGATCCCCTGTTTCTGTCTTTGTTCGAGGCTGAGCTCTTGTCCTCGTAACCTCTTTCTCTCCTTTTAAACTCTAGCATCTCTTCCGAGTTCATGAAACTTGTAGCCTTTTCTTGTAGCTCCTCAAAATCTCTCGGTGGCTTCCGAGATAGGTACTCGAAGAATGGTCTTGGCTTAAGACCAGCCATGACGGTGTGGAGGCAGAGTTCCGAGCTCATATTAGGAATTAGGATCTGCTTTGCATTGAAGCGGGCCATGTAATCTCTGAGTGATTCATTCCTTTCCTGCTTGAAATTTACCAATGAGACTGAGTGCCTTCTGTGCCTTCGGCTTGCCGCAAATTGTGCAATGAACTTGGTTATGAGCACATCAAAGGAATCAATTGACTGAGGCGGCAGATTTGTTAACCAAGTCAGAGCTGGGCCTTGCAGGGTAGTTGGAAAAACTTTGCACATGACGGCCTCCGAATCAGTCACCAAGTAAATAGAGGATATGAAGGATTCTACGTGCTCGGTTGGATCAGTGGAGCCATTGAATTTGTCTATGTTAAGGGGCTTAAAATGGGTTGGCACGTTTACCTCATTAATGTCCTCGGTGAAGGGGAGCCTCGGACGTCGGTCTGATGTCCTTTCTTTCTGGCTAGTCCTCTCTGCGTGGGACTTGACTTCTGTTGCCCCGGGAGGGGGTTTGGTCTTGGATGCTCGGTTAGTGCCCCGAGGAGAGTGCGCCGGAGGATCCTTCTGGCCGACATCGGGTGAGGATTGCTCTCCGTCTGAAGGTGTCAGGGACCTTCCTCTCTTTCGGGCTTTCAAAAGCTTCTGATTTTGCGCCCGTATCTCCTCGTTCTCCTTCAAGGCCGCTTGAGTTGCTCCATAATTTCCTCCAACCGAGGGTTATCTTCACTGAGGGGGGCGAAAAGATGATTGTCGTGGTTCTGGGCGTCCGAAGCCTCATGGCCCTCATGATTCATGCTGCTCCCCCTCCTCGCAGTCCATTGCGTGTGGTCACCATCGAGCTTTTCTTGTGGAACCGGGGAAAGTTTCACCTCGGCCCCACGGTGGGCGCCAAATGTTCCTCGCCGAGATCCGGGTTTCGGGAGCCTGCTTTGTGAACGTCAAACCAAGGATGAATAATTGGGGTTGTTTTAGGATTTGGCTTAACGAGAATTGAGTAATTCGGTCCCACGTATCCCGGAAGGGAATCAAAGCCGGACGTAGTTCTTGATTCAACCCTTGGCCGTGGTGATCTCGATCTCTTAATTTTGTATCGGACGAATACTAGGGAGCAAGGACTCTCTGATAGTCTCTTGGTCGACGCTAGTTTCTCTAATACGCTTAAGAGAGAGTCACCTGTGTTCAGTGAAAAGTGTCCTTCTTATGAGGGGTACTCCTCCTTTTATAGTAGGATTCCCCTATCTCTTAGAGATTTGATTTATCTCTTAATATCTTTTAGAGATTTGATTTATCTCTTAATATCTCTTTTGAGATATGATTTATCTCTTAATATCTCTTTTGAGATATGATTTATCTCTTAATATCTCTTTTGAGATATGATTCCTTAATTTAAGGGATATTATCTCTTTTAACCAGATAAGGTTATTTTTGATAATATCAGGATTTAATATCAATATCTTATTCCTTTAATTAAGTGATCTTTGATTTATTATCCTTAATTTCCGGACTGGGTCGGGTACTTGAGCTCGGTGGCCGGGTTAGTAACCTCGGCCAGTACAGATTTGCTAGAAGTAGACCCATTATTTGTTGGCTTGCAAGTAATAGGTTTATGGTGGCTTTGTTACTATGCTTATTATTTGCTAGAAGTTCGACACTTAGCGTTCGCATGTTTTTTCAATTTGCATGCCAAAACTTCCTATATATATAGGCAAAAATAACAACAATGTAAATTTTTATTGTTAGTTGTATTTCATTGTTAATGGTGATCTTTAAGTAATTGTGTATGTCTTCAATATTATATGTAGGAACAATTGCAAAATGAAATTCATGAGGGATCAGCAGAGAATGATGCTTATGTGAAAGTTTTTGGAAAGGACCACCCTGATATGCCAAAGGAATGGGACTTGGGATAACACCATCTTAGCTCATTGGATTTAGGTCTCACTCTGAGAGGTTGGTATCTCCCTATGAGAAGATTGAAAAATTGGAAGCTGAAGTCCTAGCGCTTAAGGAACAAGCTGTGAATTATGAAGTCTTGAAGGAAAAATTGCTTTCCTTATACAAAATGTTAAGGGAAATCAGGTAAAATAATTGCTTTTAAATTTAGTTTTTAACTTTTGATAGTTCGCTTGTTGAATTAGTGGTTGTTATCTAATTTTTGATTTTTTTGAATTACAGCCGGCTGACTTAGAGTCACTAAGAGATATGAGACGTTCCTCTGAGTCTAGTCATATGCCTGAAGACCACGGAGCATCGTCACGTAGGACTGTTTAGATAGTTCTAGTTTTCATTTTATGAACTTGATGGAGTTTAGTTGTATTACTTTATATTTATGGAATTGTTGAACTCTATTTGGAATATTTCTTTTTGATCGTAGTTTGTACGTAATTCAACATTTTATTTATGAATGAGTTTTACCTTTATTTGTTTTAAGAAAATATATATATATATATATATATATATATATATATATTTAATAAGCAGGTTTTGTAGACTCAAAATGATTTGCTAAAAAAAAAATAATTACAAATTTTTTGCTAAGTTTTGCGACGGTTTTGAAACTGCCTTAAAATTAATTTCAGAATTGGGGAAACAAATAGCAGCGGTTCACTAACCGTCGCTATTTGTATTGCCAATTTTGCGATACTAATCTGCGGCGGTTACAAATCGTCGCAATAAATTTGCGGCAGTTTATGCGACAGTTTTCACAACCGCCGCAAATGCTGCTATCGACGGTCGACATTGCGAGGGTTTTGGAACTGCCGCAAACACGAATCTGCGGCGCATAAAACCGACGCCAATTAACCTAATAACCATCGCAAAATAGCGCCTTTTTTGTAGTGTTGGTTTGCCTAAACTGAAATTTGTGAAAGATGGACTATGTGATGCATGTCAAAAAGGAAAGCAAGTTAAGGTCTCTTTTAAACCAAAGAACGTTGTTTCAACAACTAGGCCCTTGCAACTTTTACACATGGATTTATTTGGTCCATCTAGAACCAAAAGCTTTGGTGGTAACTTGTATGCATTGGTAATAGTAGATGATTACTCTAGATATACATGGACATATTTTCTATTTCATTAGAGTGATTCATTTGCTGCATTTAAGAAAATGGCAAAAATTGTGTAAAATGAAAAGGACATGAAAATAGTTTCTATAAGAAGTGATCATGGGGGAGAATTTCAAAATGAAGTGTTTGAAAACTTTTGTGATGAGCATGACATTCAACATAATTTTTCTACTCCTAGAACTCCACAACAAAACGGAGTAGTGGAAAGGAAGAATAGATCATTAGAGGAGATAGCAAGAACTATGTTGAACGACTCCAGCTTGCCAAAACATTTTTGGGCGGAGATGTCACACAATACAGCCTGCTATGTGCTAAATAGAGTCTTGGTAACACCAATCTTAAAGAACACCCCTTATGAGTTTTACAAAGGAAGAAAACCAAATATAGAACATTTTTATGTTGTTGGTTGCAAATGCTTTGTTCTTAACAATGGAAAGAATAATCTTGGAAAAATTGAAGCAAGGGCTGATGAAGGAATTTTCCTAGGTTACTCTCTATCTAGTAAAGCATTTAGAATATATAATAAGATAACACAAACTATTGAGGAATCTGTGCATGTGACATTTGATGAGTCTAACCCCAAAAGGTTGGGAAATGATTCTATTATTGATGATCTTGCAGATTCAATTGAGAAAAATCTCCTAGAAGAGAAACAGGACAATGAAGAAGATGAAAGCTTAAAGAATGAATTGCTGCAGCAGGAGCAAACAGAACAACAGCCTGACCTACCAAAGGAACGGAGGACTGTCAGAAATCATCCAATTGATAACATCATTGGTGAAATTACAAAGGGGGTAACTATTAGACAATCTCTTAGAAATGCTTGTAATCATATGGCATTTGTGTCTCAATTAGAACCAAAGAACATAGATGATGCTATAATTGATGAACATTGGATGATGGCTATGCAAGATGAGTTAAACCAGTTTGAAAGAAACCAAGTTGGGAAACTAGTGCCTAAACCCAAGAACTGTCAAGTAATAGGTACAAAATGGGTTTTTAGGAATAAACTATATGAAAATGGTATAATTGTAAGAAACAAGGATAGATTGGTTGCCAAAGGGTATAACCAAGAAGAAGGCATAGATTATGATGAAACATATGCACCAGTAGCAAGATTAGAAGCTATAAGAATGCTACTTGCTTATGCTTGCATAATGGGATTTAAATTGTATCAAATGGATGTTAAGAATGCTTTCTTAAATGGATTTATACAAGTGGAAGTGTATGTTGGTCAACCACCTGGTTTTGAGAATGATGAATTGCCTAACCATGTTTAGAAACTGTCTAAAGCACTATATGGCTTAAAGCGAGCTCCTAGAGCTTGGTATGAAATGTTAAGTAATTTTCGCACCGAAAAAGGATTTAAAAGAGGTAAAGTTGACACAACTTTGTTCACTAAGAAAAAGGCACACAACATTTTACTTGTACAAATATATGTGGATGATATAATTTTTTGTGCCACTAATGAGCATTTGTGCAATGAGTTTGCAAGTCTTATGCAGAGTGAGTTTGAAATGTCAATGATGGGTGAACTGAACTTTTTCCTTGGACTGCAAATAAAGCAAACTGAAAATGGAATCTTTGTTAGCCAAACCAAGTATTGCAATGAGTTGATCAAGAAGTTTGGCATGGAAAATGCTAAGGAGATGGCTACTCCAATGAGTACCTCCTGTTATCTGGACAAGGATGAGCAAGGTAAACTTGTTGATGTTTCTAAATTCAGAGGTATGATAGGCTCACTACTTTATCTTACTGCTAGTAGGCCCGATATCATGTTTAGTGTATGCATGTATGCTAGGTATCAAGTAAATCCAAAAGAATCACACTTAACAGCAGTTAAAAGGATAATTAAGTATCTGTTAGGAACAAAAGACATGGGATTATGGTATCCCAAGGGAGCTATATGTACTTTAATTAGCTATTCAGACTCTGATTTTGCTGGTTGTAAACTAGATAGAAAGAGTACAAGTGGAACTTGCCATTTACTAGGAAACTCATTAGTATCATGGTTCAAGAAGAAACAATCTAGTACGGCTTTATCCACTGCAGAGAGGCTGAATATGTAGCAGCTGGTAGCTTTTGTGCACAGGTTTTATGGATGCAACAACAATTAGTTGATTATGGTGTGCAACTAAACCAAGTTCCTATTAGATGTGACAATACAAGTGCAATTAACCTAACTAAGAATCCCATAATGCACTCTAGAACTAAACACATAGAAATCAGACATCATTTCATTAGAGATCATGTTCAAAGTAGAGAAATTGAGATTGAATATATTGATATAACTAAACAACTTGCTGATATTTTTACCAAGCCCTTGAACAAGGAAAGCTTCTTTTTCATTAGAAGATAATTGGGCATAATTGATCAATCCTATATCTAATCTCTAAAGAAACTGTTTATATGACTGTATCTTTGTGTAAATATGCTCCGATTCTTGTATTATTTGATTTGGAATATCTATGAATGATTAGAAAAGAGTTTCAGAATAAATAGATTTGATCAGGAACACCTATGTACCTAACCCATGTACATGTGTAAAAACTGGAATTTGTTTTAAACATGGATGTGATCAATAGCTATATAGAGGTTCAGGAATGGATCCCCTGTGTTTTAGTCTGATAAACTCAGAATACACAAGATTCTAATTCTGCTCGTCCACTAAAGTGGTAGAAGCACTCGTCCACTAAAGTGACAGAAGTGCTCGTCCACACAAGTGACAGAAGCGCTCGTCCACACAAGTGACAGAAGCGCTCGTCCACTAAAGTGACAGAAGCTCTCGTCCACACAAGTGACAGAAGCGCTCATCCACACAAGTCTTTGGACTTGCTAAGTCCTTAATGAGAAGCTCCGTCCAATGACGTGGCATATAGAGCTCGTCTACTAGGTTACGAGCCCTGAGGATTGAAGACGACACTTATGTAGAATCTTATTTCAAAACTTCAAATCTTCTGAAACCCACTCTTTCTTCACCTAATTCCGCAACCCTGGCAGAGCTAACCTTAATCCTTCTTGTACCCAACCAACCCTAATATGGCAAGAACCAAAAATACTGGATCTTCACCCTCAAAAGCTGCTCAGAAGAAGAGGAAGGAAATGGAAACTTCTAAGTCAGCTGAGAAGAAGAAAGGAGTTGAGACTTCAAAGGCTCCTGAGAAAAACAAAGGAAAGGAAGTGGAATCTTCCAAAGAAAAGGAAGTCACTGAAAGTGCTGCTCCAACTTCATACATGGACAATGATGCTTTTCTTCAAAGGTATTTTTCTTCTGATGAACAAAAGGAATACTTTAAGAAAAACTTCAGATATAGAGAAATTCTTGAACCTTGGGTAATGGATGTCAAATATTTTGAGGATAATGAGTTTAACTTTCCTGAAATTATAGTCTGTCAAAAGCTCACTGAGTTTGTGCAAACTCAGTTTGACTATCACCCCTTACTGATCAAAGTCTTTGACTCGAATTTCGAAATGAATGCTAATGGAATTAGCTCTGAAGTTAAGGAAATTAAGATAAAAATGTCATTAGAGGAATTCAGTAATCTTGCTAACCTACCTTATTATGGACCTAGCATTGCTGGAAATGGTCCTAAGTCTGAGTGGTATAATGAGTATGATAAAGAACTGGCTAGACCAGATTTAGTTACCTCTTGCGAACCTGAATGTAGAGTTACCTATACCAGTATAATGAGTGTAGAGGATAGACTTCTGCATTATGTTGTCTGCATAATTTTAATTCCAAGAGGAGGAAATCACTCTATTCTGCAAAACTATGATTTAATGCTTATGTGGGCTATGCTGAATGAGAAGCAAATCAGCTAGGGGTACTGTGTTGCTGCACACATGATAGAAGAATAACTCACAAGTTTGGTGAAGAAATTGTGAGTAAAATGAAACTGAAGAAAGAAGATGGAAGATGGATAAGGAAAGCTGGAAACAAGGAAACTACTACAGCTGGTACTTTAACTGGACAAGAAAATGCACCTTATGATTTCCTGCAGAAACTAATGAAAATGCTGGAAAATGTTGAGGAAAATCAGAAAAAAAATCATGAAATTGAAATGGCTGCAATTGCTGAAGTGAATGAAAGGATAAAAAGGGCAGAAAAGGACATTGATAAACTCAAAGATGACCTAGGAGTGAACTTTCATTTCCCTGCACCTCTAGCTAAAACAGAAGAAGGTGTTGATGTTACAAACATTGCAAGAGCTGCTGTGAAGGAAGCTGAGCACACCCCTGCTGAACCATCAACTAAAGGCCGAAACAAAAGAAAATAAAAAAGGAACAACTAGTTCTAGGAATTCATAGGAATTAGAACTAAGTTTTTGAAAGGTAAAATGCCTTAGTTTGTAATTTTGGTTGATGGTTTCTGTTCTTTTTTTATTTGTCCCTACACCTATCCCTCTACCATGAACAATTTATATGCTACGTTTGAATGTTTAAATGCTTGCCATCTCTATTGCTTTGAATGTTTCTTTTCTTTACCTTTTTGATAATGTCAAAAGGGGGAGGAAAAATTATGATATAGAGAAAGGGGATAATAACAAATTATACATGCATATGTTGAGGGGGAGCTTATAAGCTTACATGATTAATGGGGAATAAATCAAATTCTGCTCTGATAATTTTTTTTGCCCTGATATACTCCTGCTCTGATACCATGATATAAATCTGTCAAAAACACTTAGCTTTTGCTACACTTATACTCTGATCTTATAATTTGTTAGAAGATTTGTCATAATAAAAAAGGGGGAGTTTGTAAGACTCAATGACTTAGAGATTTTGATATATGACAAATACAATTTAATGTGTGTGCAAGTGTTTTAGTGTCAAATTGCAAAGATAGGTATCAAGCAGTGATCAACAAGTTCATTAAGCAAATTCAAGGAAAATATTCAAGGAAGAACTTGAAGGAATCAAGGAGCTGCATGTAGAAATCAAAAGAGCAAAGTCAAAGATCAAAGGATCATCAAGACCAAGCTTAAAGGAGAATTTTAGATTTAAGTCTTAGATGATTTGTAAGAGAAAGAAATTTCTTAGTCACAAAATATCTCAACTAAAAAGATGTATGAAGAAAATCAATTTTCATAACCTGCATTAAAAGGAATAAGTTTTTTTTTTAATGAAAATGATTTTTTGAAATAAGAAAATTATTTGTCATGTACAACCATGTAATCAATGGATGTATGTTTGCTACTGTAACTGACAAATGGATTTAAGGTTCTTGATTCAATACATAGATATATTGAATGGGTGTACTGATGGATTAACCAAGTTCAAGCTTTTGAAAAACACATACAACCATGTATTACACAGGTGTACAAAAACTATCAGAACTATCAGTATGAAATTGGTTAATACAACCCTGTACTCAACCCCTGTTCTAGAACTAGAATCAAGAAAACAGATTCTGTTATCAGACCCAAATCTGTTTTGATTGATCCCAACGACTATAACTTGTTTCCTATATATAGAGGGATCAAAGGAACACTTTTAACAGATCAGAAATTATACAAAATCAATTTGAGAGATCAATTGTGAAAATTATTCATCATCTTTCTTGAGCTTATTGTGAAAAGAGTGTCTCATTCTCATAAGTGCTTCAATTTGTATATCTGACTATCGAGAGTTTAGGAATCAATCTTTTCATTCCATTTGATTGTAAAGAGAGAGGGAGTCTCTCTGTGTGATTAGGGTGAGGAATCCTAAGGAAGAACATTGATTGAGGCTCTTCACAAGAGTGTAGTATCTCGAGGTGAAGGAGTGCTCTGTGGTGTAAAGGTTTTTCAAGCTACCTGGGTAAAGCTTGTTGTGTTAGTGTATGAATACCCACAGGTGGAGTGGGGACTGGATGTAAGTCACGGTGGTGGTGGCTGAACCAGTATAAAACTGATTGTGTGGTATCTCTAAACTCAAACTCTTTAATTTCTGTCTTGCGCATATAGCTGTGATCTTGATATTCTATGTTTTCAATTGATATCAGTTCTTGATCTGTTTAATATGAATTAAAACCAGAGTATTACTGCAATCAATCTTGAGTTATTAATTGTTCAAAACTGAGTTGATTAAGACTGTTCTTGATCACTGAAACTGAAACTGATATATTGTAACTTCAGTTCTTGATTGATTAAGGCCTGTATCTAATACATGTACGACCATGAACTAAACTTCTTCATGTTTGATTCAATCACTGTTTAATTGATAGTTGTGAGCTGTGAACTTGAATCTTATTACCGATTTATCTTTCTGAATTAATCTTTCTTTCCTCACCACCTTCTATTCAAGATTTCATAAAATGCCCTTCACTGTTTTTGTAAAAGATCCTGAGGCAACTTTGATTTGAAAAGTAAAGTTTTTGAAAATATTTTTGAAAGCTCAATTCACCCCCCCCTCTTGAGTCTTTGAAGCCAAAACAACAGAGCCGCCTGCATTTAATTCTTCTGGTGCTGCTAAAGCTGAGCGCCTCACTGAGCACCACGTTGAGCGCCTTGCTGAGCTCCACGCTGAGCGTCCGGTTCCAGATCTTAGCGCTCGGCCTTCAATCCTATACATTTTCAACATCTTTTGAGTGTATTTGTCACATAAAAGGATCAAAACTCTAATCCAACGAATGTGCACAATTTCTCTTCACTTTCATTCACAATTTCTAAGATTATTTACACTTTATTCTTATTTACACTTCCAAACTAATATATATTGCACATTCATCAGATACCCTCTTTTAAATCATCAAGTATCCCTTCTATCCTTGTGTAACAACTAAGTGATACCCTCTCTTAAATCATAAAGGCTTCACTACCTTGAAAACCTTCAGCAAAAGCACACTTGCTTTGCAACCCAGGGATCCCTTCTATCCCTGTAAATCACCAGAGAGATACCCTCTCTGTAATCAACAAATCGAAACTTGAATGAAAAGAATATGACTCTAGAAGTCAGATATTACAAATTGAAGCACATAGGGAATATCACACTCTTCTCTCTAAGATGAAGCTCAATGGAAACTTGGATTTTGGTATTTGTAAATTCAAAGTGATTAACTTTTTGAAAAGTGTTTCTATGAGGTCCTTATATAGTAATTTGAAGAAATAGATCCGTTGGACAAATCATAGAAGTTGTTACAAGTGAAACAGATTCAGTTTTGAAAAACTAACACAAAATAATCTCTGTAGTACATCTGTGTATTCACAGTTTTTTGAACTTTTGTAAAGCGCATACCAGATTATGTTCTTTGTACATCTGTGTATTAAACTGAATTTTCAACTTTTGCACACGCGCGTACACATATTACTATCTTTGTACATCTGTGTATACGATTGGTTTTCGAACTCCAACACACGCATACAGATTAGCATTCTTGTACATTTGTGTTTCTCTTGCCCCATTCTTGAATACACAGATTATGTCCTTTTGTACATCGGTGTATATTAGAACACCAACCAGATCATTCCGTAACTTCATACACAGGTTGTGTACGTCGATTACACATGAAAGCACAAGTTCTGAAGCATCCGAATTGTTCTATACACATGTGTATAAATTTGTATATATGTGTACTCTTCATATTTTTCAAGAGACAGCTTCGATACACATGTGTACAACACGCGTGTACAGAAAGGTTTTCACTTGTAATTTGAAATTTAACTGAACATACACATGTGTAACACACAGGTGTATAACTTCAATTAATTTCCTTTTTCAATTAATATATTTTGAAAATCCTTTTCCTTGAAAAACTCATTTAATTATTCTTTTGAAAACTTAGTTTTTCCTTAATTTTCCAAAAGCTTCACTAAGAGATTAAGTATGCTATTCTTACAATAGCATCTAAGAACTTAAGGTCTTCAATCATCTTGATCTTGATGCTCTGTTCCATGTCTTCTCCTTTGAATCTCATAAACTCCTTTGATCTTTGACATTGCTCTCTTTGATTCTTTGACTTTCCTCATCATGAGTGATCTTGCAAACACTTGAACACTTTATTAGTGTATAATCAAATTGAAAAACTCATGCAAAATTCACATTGTTTGTCATACATCAAAGCCTCAAATGGGCTTAGTCTTACATCCATCGTTGGAAGCAAAGTGGTTTTGGTTAATTAATCTCTCAGGTTTTGATGTTAACAAAAAGATTAAATTTGTATGGCAAAGTTATGTTGAAAACTAACTTGTCTATTCCAGTATACAGGACTGTATTGCTTATCGCTAGACGAGGAAACTAGTCTAAAAGTTTCCCTAGGAAAGTCTAAAAGCATCGCGGGTCCAAGGTTTACTCGCTAGACGAGCTCTCAAACTCATCTGGTAAATAACTAGTTTAAAAGGTTATCGCTAGACGAGTTGTTAGAAATAACTAAGTATAAAAGGCGCTAGACGAGTCCCTAAGTATATCAAGTATAAGAAGCACTAGCCAAGTCCCAGACCATCGGCGCATCGTCCCTACTCCGCCACGTGCCGCCCGACTTCGTCTCTCTTCCCCATCGTTCTCTAGTACTCACCACCGTGCACCCCATCTTCGTCTGTTGTTGTTCTTCTTCTCCGGCCAAAAATAGCATCAGGTCGCTCCACCTCACATTGTTCTTCTTCTTCTGATCATCACGTGAAGCTCCTCCTCATATCTGGTGCCACAGACGGCAGACAACCTCCTCCTCCGTATCTCTCATCTTGATGATAAGATCTGGTGCCACGCACGGCAGGCGGCCTCCTCCTCCTGGAGTGAGAAGGATTTGAAGCTTTTGGGATGTTATACTTTTGAATATTTATGAATCTAATGCTCTGTTGAATATATATTGTACTACTGTGATTTATGATACTTTTTTATCCCTTTTGATTGGTTCGGATGATGGGTTTGGTCAAAATCGACCCAACCAAACCAGTGCACGCCCCTAACTCCAACTAGAGGCCTACTCTCTAGAAACTAGGTAAACTGTTTTTTTTTTTTTTTGGGTCTTTTGTTGACATGGGAAACTAGATAAACTGGACTCTGGACCAACCGATTAAAATTTCATGATAACCTCCATCAAACTAAAAGGTAGACAACGGACCGACCAACTCAATTTTCTGGTGGGATCAAAGATTTACCATCTGCAAGTCACTGGCCAGGCCGTTAGCTCGAATTATTTTTTATGGAAAAAAGTATTACATTTTAAGCATTTTAAAATTTGATCTTAATACTTTATTAATATATATTTTTAACATATTTAAATACCAAATAATATCCAATAAAATTATTTTTTTTCAACTCAAATATCAATTTATATTAAAAAATTAAGATAAAATTCTTTACATATCATAAAAATCATGAATTAAATAACTGAATATCAAGTCACGATGAGCTTGAAGCCTTGAACTACTAGCCACCGGACCAAAATCAAAGTTGTCCAAATCGAGCTTAAAATACATTCAATCTTTAGTTTTCTTTCTGTACCCAAAAACCTTCAATTTTCTATATCCAATTCACCTTTTTATTGTCTAAGGAAGACTCACAGGAGTATTTATATGGAAAGAGGGGGAAAAGAACAAGAAAGGAGCGAAACACATTGTGGGGATTTGAATTCACGTACTCATAATTTATATTATTAATCAATATTCTTTGGGTTTGTTTGGGAGTTGGAAGGGGAATGGTTTGAGGAGGAAGGGAGGGGAAAAGGAATGGGGAAGGGAGGATACTCTCACACCTTGCATAAGAATCTATTATTTAACAAAAGAACAAAAACCCCTCAATTTGGGGGAATTAAAAAATGAACTAAGGGATGGCTTTGGAGGGTTATTCCCCTTCCCCATCCCTTCCTCCACAAACCCTTCATTTTCCTTCTTCTCATGACTCCCAAACAAAGGTACTGATTAGCAAGATCTTTCTTTTATTTATGGCAGATTACGACTGATTTTATTTTGGAAATATATCTGTTTTGCTTTGTTTTCAGTTTACTATTTTCATTTTCTATTTTAAAAAATAATTGCAAAACTATCGGTCATCTTGTTTTCATTTTATTTCCTGTTTTTCAAATATTTGTACATGAAAAGTAAAAATAAGAAAAAAAAAGTTATTTGTTTCTTATAAAAAAAATTTAAAACAGAAAACAAAATAAAATAATATGATGGTTTTATAATTATTTATGAAAATATGAAATTGAAATTAAAGCAAACAAACCCTAAAAAAAGGCATAAGGCCCCAACACCCAGACTAGAGAGACTGTAGTATGAAGTAGGGATGGCAATGAGGCGGGGCGGATGCAGGTAATGCTTCCCCCCCATCCATCCCTGTCAATATCCATAAATATTTATACATGTAGTGTGTATTCATGAATATCCGTGGGTATTTAAGAGTATAGAATAAATGGAAAGAAAATAAAATTATACAATATAATGTAACAATAGGGTTGGGCTAAGGTGCACCACCCATATTTTACACCACCCACTATACCACCCATATGTGACAAATTTTGGACACATCAAATTGCCACATGGGTTTGGTCAAAATTTCAAACTTTCTAGTTGTATTATACTGTAGTCAAATTATATGAATACAGTATATTGTAGTATAGTATATGTACTATTTGTATTCGCAAATTTAACCCATATTAAAATAATGTTTTTTGATTAAAAAAACTGATTATATTGTAAAATAATATTTTAATATGAATTAAAATAATGTTCGTTGTCAATAATATTTTGCAATATAATCAGTTTTTTTAATCAAAAAATATTATTTTAATATGAGTTAAATTTACAAATACAAAAAGCACATATATTATATTACAATATACTGTATTCATATAGTTTGACTACAGTATAATACAACTAGAAAGTTTGAAATTTTGACCAACCTATGTGACAATTTGATTGGCCCAAAATTTGCCATATGGGTGGTGTAGTGGGTGATGTAAAATGTGGGTGGTGCACCATAGCACAACCCATAACAATATATTATATTAACATTATATAATATACTATATGTATTTCTAAAAGATTATTATGGGTTTAATCACTAAAAAGTATGAAAAATAAAGAAAATAAAGTTTATTTCATCTTAAAGTGATAGAAATTGTCATAATATACATTATATATTTAATAAAAAATAGTTATTATGAATATGCGGGTATCCGCATTGTGGGTATTATGATCCTCGTCCCTATTTAATAGGTATCCATTTACTATCTATTATTGGCATTTCATGCGGGTATCCACGGGTACGGGTAATTTTGTCATCCTTAGTATGAATCTAATCTAGCTTTTTGTTTGGTCATTGCATGAGGCTTGCTTGGACCTTGCTACATACACTCCTTATATTTGGCATCCACCCCCACTCTGAATCCGGCATTTAAATGCCAGATTCAGAAACTATGTTTCCAGCATCTAATTGTCGGACACCTTCCGGCATCTAATTGTCAGAAACACTTTTTTTTTTCAAATTTTAAGAATTTTCTGACAATTAAATACCGAAAAAATAGTTTTTGAATTCGACATTTAAATATCGGGAGACGTGTGAGGGTGAATATCAAATTGTAGGGGATAGGTAAGGCCCGGCTTGCTTTCAACATGTTGATCCACGTTTTAAGTCGCAAATAAAAGAGGCCCAGTTCACACGCAGGAAGCGATGGGCCATCAATAAGGTCGGTAGCAAATCGCTATGAAGTATAATAATTTAAACAGCCCAAAAGACATAATAAAAAAGAGTTATTACAACTGAAACTTTTGTAGCAAAATCTATATAATCAATAACCTAAAATGACACCCCTTCAACATTTTTTTTCCACGTATGATATCAAACCTGCAATCTATTTGGTTCTGATTTCATCTGGATTTTTTATATTGTGTTGCTGAAGAATAGAAACAGTCGAAATTTCAATAGGAAAATGAAGAATGAAGATTTACAGGTTCTTCATCACAAGTATCAAGCTTAATTTTTTTTTTAAAAACTTTTTCTTAGTTACTCCATTTTGCTTGGGGTTTTGACGTTTTGTCACTTCTTCCATTTATTTAGATTTAAGATATATGTAATGGTAAATCCAAAAAAAAAAAAGATATATGTAATGCATTTGCCCTCAAACATTTTTTTCTCTTTTTTCCTTTAATGTGACATATTCACGCTTTTAAATCTTAGCACAAAAAATATTTTAGGTCACACTTTACTCCTTTTTTTTATAATATATATATATATATAGTAAATATAGTAAATTGAAAGGGTGAAGACTCAATTTGATACTAAGTCTTTGCATTCTCTTATCAAGAATTTTGCCAACTAATCTAAAAACCATGTTTGAAAATTGGGAGTTTTGTCCGAGGTGAATTTAGAATGAGTTTTCATGCGAAACACGTTCAAAAGCGTGTGAAGAAATACGTTGTAGAGAGAACTCGATCGTCATGAGCGTCCGAGGAGGTTCTGATGAAATTTCGATTAGTCTCCGGCAAACTAATGGTGAAATATAACACAATTTTAATGGAATTGACAAAAAATTTAAGTGTGACAAACCTTTAATAATTAAAAGACTAAAACGAGATGGATATTCGTTAAAGGACCAAATTGAAATCAAAAAATAAGATAAATGGTCAAAAATATATTTTAAACAAATATTTCAAATAAAAATATATTTTTTGTTTACTATAATAGAGCCTAGAACGGTGTTATGTCGCATATCTCAATTAATTTACTTATTTTACTATGTAATTATTTGGATTAATTACGGTGTAGCATAATTAATTATACTACACCGTCAAAAAAAATTAAAAATACTAAAAATAAAACTCATTTTAAATATTTTAATCACGAGGTTCTTAAAAGAAAAATAAGATAATAGAACATATGGTAAAACTAAAACATGAAAGGAAACGGATAAAACAAATATTTTATCGGTACTTGACTTTTAATGTTTTTTTTTTTACTAAAAAAATATGAATCTGCGAACAATGATGAATCTGCGAACAAACTCACAACACCCAGGTTAATAGCATAACACGGCAAAATGACTAAAAATATGACAAAATCAAAGTGACCGGAATAACCATGCCTCCGAATCTATAACGTTGACGCCCAAGTTTTGATTGAATCTGTAATTAATTGATCGAAACTGATCTGTCAATCCGAACAAAACGAACACCGCGACAAGACGGGAAACCAAACGCCGTCGCAATAAGACGACGAACAAAACACCGCCGCACGCAGACGACAAAAACACGAAAAAACACGAAAGAAAAACCAAATCTATGTGAAAAAACCACTTATTTAGATAAAATGTGAGATAAAACAATGTAGAAGGGTGATTCCATGCCAAGAAATGGCCCAAAACCATCCTCTTTCGGAGGATGAGGAAAAAGGAAAAGAGGAGTAAAGATAAGGTTACTTGACTTTTAATGTTGTTATCTAAGAAGAGAGTCATTTTAAAGTTTAAGAGGTAATCGCCCTCACTTAGTTAAAAATATTATTTATACATTAATTAATAAGTATGCATGTAAAGAAAATTTAACTATTACTATTTAAGATATATATGTAATGCAACTGCCCTTGGACTTTTTCTTTTTCTTTTTTATGTGACATGTTCACGCTTTTAAAATTAATCTTATATTTTAGCACATAATAAATGTTTTAGTTCACACTTCACGACGACTCAACCTGAAGTTGATATAGGGAAACACAAGAAGGGGGCTGAATTGTGTTTCTTAACAGATTTTCGAAAAAGCCCTTTCTCAAACCTTTTACAAGCAAAACAATAAAAACAACACACAAACAGAAAAACGTTTTTGAAGAGTTAATAAACTCAGATTCAGAACCCCACAGTTAGTATGAACAAAAACTGTAAAAGATAAGGGTTTAGAAGATTCACGCAAGAGTTTTATCCTGGTTCACTCTCTTCCAACCAAGAGTTACGTCCAGTCCCTTCTACCTGAAGGTTTTTCTCCAACATTTTCAAAATAGATTACAAGTATTCAACACATCTTCAGGCTACAGGTATTCTTTCTCTACCAAGTCTCTTCAGGCTCTAACTCTAACAAAGAGGTTTACAACTTTGATCTAAGAACTCACTATGTGTGAGGATTTGAAAGTTTAAGATCAACAAGATTTACACGTAAACTTGTTTTACAATTTCAACAGAGTGTTTTCACTTATGATATCAGAGCTTGTGTTACTTCTTCTTGTTGAAGTTCTTCGAGTATTATATTGCTGAAGTGCTTCTGTCTTGATCATCTTCAACGGTCTTCAAATTGTATCCGTTTAAACTTAGCATTAAATGCTTGGGTCCGTTGATACTTATAACTTGATATGCTTCATTGAGAAGTGCTTTTGATTATCAGAGGAATGCTCAAAGTAGAACTGTCACTTCTCTGTTGTACCAAAGGTTGCTTTCCGACTTTCCTTCTTTTTACTTGACTTAATCTTTACAACAATGTAGTTGACAGAGTACAAATGTTTATGGTTTTGATGGTACGAAGTACTTTTATCCAAGAGATAAAGATTTTATACAATAGAAGCAGCAAGGGTAAAAGACATATATTCTTTGATTTAAATAAGCAATCATTTTAAATGAATACATTTAAGCTTAGACGGGTTCACGTTTTAAAACTAGTGGACGTGCAGGTCTTTGGACGTGCAAGATTTACTTATTAGTGAGACGGGCTCGTCTACTGATAGTGCGTCTACAGACTTTTCGCCTAGTTTTGATAGATGGACATGCTATGCTTAAGAGCTCGTCTACTGACGTGGCATATAGTGAAGCTACTCCGTCTATCAAGTCTTTGGACTTGTTATATATCAATGACTTGTCTACTTGATTTTTCTTTAGACTCGGTACCGCGTCTTCCTAAGTTAATTTTAAGACCTCATCTATTCTTATTTTAACGATCTCGTCTACCATAAAGCTAAAGACTTAGAATTTTACCAAGAGTTTGTAGACTGGTCTAGAGGTTTGAAATAGAATCTGATAGATTCCATACTTTAGATTTAAGTTCCTCTGACTCTAATAAATCAAGTAATCCCTGCATACTTATAACAAACAAGTTAGATCTAAATACTTTGCCATACAAATTTAACCTTGTTGTTAACATCAAAACGTAAGAGATTATTTTAATCCAAAAACACTTTGGTTCTAACAATCTCCCCCTTTTTGATGATGACAAAAACCAATTAAATTTGAGTGAGCAAAGTCTAAGAGAGCTATAGAGCTCCCCCTAAGACAAAGCATTCAAACTTTAAGGAGTAAAACACATAAGCAGCAGAACATATCAATTTTAACTTAGTCAAAATAAAAAACACAGTATCAGAGATAAACACAGTATCAGATCTTATAAGTGTAAACTCAGATCGCAATATCAGATCATATCAAGCACAAGTATGCAACAAAATAGTATTCATGTGAAAATAGATATGTATGACCAAAAATTGACTTTATATATAAAATTTAATTTCTATATCCTTTCTCCCCATTTTTTGTCATCAAACAAAAAGGAAACAGGAGTGGACCATTATTGTCAGTTTAAAGGAATAAAAGAAGGCTAAGAAGGGGGTGGAGGTGGTGGAGGAGGGTTCTGGTTTGGTGGAGGTGGATGAGGTTGAGCAGGCAGATTGTGACTCTATTGGAAACTTTGCAGAATGCTCATCATTTGGTTGATCATTACATTCGTTGGAGCCAAGGCTTTTGAAACTTGCTCTTTAACTTGTTCTTTGACCTCAACCTTTACTCTCTCCTCTATAATTCTTCCAATAATCTCTTCAAAGTTCTGTGGCAGAGAGGGTCTTGAACTTTCAGCATTGTCTTGAGCATATGCTTGATTTGGAACGGTGTCTAGTGCTCTGGAAACTTGAGGTTGATCATGTGGATGAATGACTGTCAAAGCCAATAGCTGAGAAGAGTGCTTTTTAGAGGTGCTTGGTCTTGGAGCAGACTCAACAACTTCCTTATTTCCAGCTACTGGTTGAACAATATTAGCAATTAAATCCGATTCTTCAACTATGATCTCTTCCTCAATATTCTCAGAAGAAGGAGATGGTGGTGGCGATGAAGCAATAATGAGTATAGGAGGAGGCAACTCTTTAGCCCAATGGACGGGGTCTTCTTCATTGACAGGACTTATGACAGAAATTCCAAGAGCGTCCATGTCAATGATGAATATGACATTTGAGAGTCCACATTTTCCTCTAACTGTAGGAATGCTTTTCTTCTCTTGTTCACTTAATCCAGAAGATGAAGCTTCCTTAGTACAAGCCACCATGTGATCTGACCAGATAGCAACTGCAGAATCTTCATCTATGTCTTCAACTTATCATGATGACGTTAAATCAATCATATTCTGATCAATAGGTTCAACAGTATCAGGATTGATTATGCAGGAATTGTCTTCTGGTTTCTTTGTAGCGCTCCTTTGTTTCTTCAGATCCTTGTCCTTATTCAAATCTATCATGGGTAGTCTTGGAGCAATCATATAAGGTCTGACACCAATCTTTGTCTTCTTCTTGGTATGAAATAGCCATGTTGGAGGGACAAAGTTTGCAGCTCTGACATATCTTGGCAACTCGAACTCATTCTGCAGGAAGGCATACATGAGGTGGTCCACAAGACTAACAACTCTGCCATAAACACTTGGATGCCTAAAAGTCACCCAAGATGTCTCTCTGTCCAGAATAAATTTAGGTCTTCCTTCTGTTCTTGACCTTTTGTGGATAATTGATGGAGCATTGGCTTTACAAGGGTCAGTAGACCAAACAGGTATGATGTGCGTGTTGACACCATCTGTGAAAGTTTTGAAAAGGAGAGGATTTGATGAGGTTTGGGTAGATTTTTCTAGGTGGGAATTTTTGTAGAGGAAGGTGAGTTAGGGCAAGTCCAATGTGGTTATGCAGAGTGGATGGAAGAGGATTGTTATTGTTTGGCACATAGGGAATGGGTACATGCCATGGGGTGTAGGTAGGTTCAAGTTCATATTCATATTCAGGTAGAGGATAGAAAGGTTTGGTTGATTCAGGTTCTGGTTCATGCTTATGATAGAGTATTTTCCAGTCTCTTTTTACTTTGGCCCAGCTTTCAGCTTTGCCATCATAGAGAACTGAAGGGTTAATGTAAGGAAATTTGGTTCTAGATATTTTGGGAAAAGGGGCTCCAGGGTTAATCCCTACATCATCTGGTTGATTGAACCGGGGATCATATGCTGGTATTATGGGTTGAAAATGTGGTCTATTTGGTGAGGTTTGGACAGGTGAGGCTGTTTGCGGTGAAGAGGTTTGTGGTGATGGTAGTGCTGGTATGTAGACATCAGTGTCAGTTGCAACAGCAACAGCAGCATCATCCCTACTTTCTAAGCTTTCTGATCAGCCTCTGGCTCGACTAGTTTTTAACTAGTAAGACCATAGGTTTTGTTCGAGTTTAATCTCGTTTTTGCCCAAATTTGGATGTAATTGTCCTCAAGCAACATTTTGAGTCTCTTAAGTATTTTTAGGTTAATTTAGTTGATTTTGAGTCGAATAAAGCACTTATGCTAATTCTTGTTTTCAGGTTAATAAAGGGAAGCAATTCTGGAATTATTCGCCCCGCGAGAGGCTACTCGCCTCGCGAGCCTGAAGCCTTACTGTGCCAGAAATGTCATCCTCTCTGTCTCGCCTCGCGAATCACCGCCTCGCCTCACGAGAAATCCAAACCCTGAAGGATAGAGACCATCACGGCCTAGCCGTGATGGAGGTCACGGCTGTGACATATTGGAATTTGAAGTCTCGCCCCGCGAATAAATGTCTCGCCTCGCGAGAACTCAATTTTGAACTCGCGCCACTCATAAGATTCGCCTCGCGAGCACGCGCAGAGCCTGAAAGTTATAAATTGCTTGTTTTAGATCAGAACTGGGACAATTTTTATCATCTTATTTTCCTTTTTAGATTAGACGGCTGCAAATCAGATTTTTGTTATATTTGTAATGGAGAACTAACTACCTTGGATTGATCTGCTGTAATCGGTTTGGATTGCCACTTGAGGTTATGTAATTCCCATTTGATTTGCTATTCTCTTTCAATATTGTTCTTTATGTTATGTTTGCTTAATTCAGGATTGTATAGAATGTGTATTGATTTGTTTCGATGATTGTGTGTTCCTATACTTAATCGCGTTTGCTTAATTCGCGTGTGTTCATTCGTGTTTGCTTAATTCACGAGAGCTTCATCCGTTTGCTTAATTCGGAATTAGGAACATACGTCTCGTAGTGCCGGTTTCGCTTGTTAAATGTCGCTACAATCGAAAAGGGATTAGAATCCGCTTAGAGCTTGGAATGTATATGAATCAATGATAGTGGGAAACCGAGAGCAGTAGATTAGTCGTTTCAATTACTGGCAATCACCTATTTGCATTATTTTCTTAACTGTTTTCTTAATTTAATTTCAAATCCAAAACCCCCCAAAACTGATTTTCTGCGAATAACAATCCAAGAGTCCTTGTGAGAAGATACTCGAGTTGTCGCGCCCTGACTACAGTTTTTACAAACCACTCGCTTTTTGACGCGCGAGCGATAGCATGTCAGAAATGTCATCCTCTCTGTCTCGCCTCGCGAATCACCGCCTCGCCTCGCGAGAAATCCAAACCCTGAAGGACAGAGACCATCACATCCTAGCCGTGATGGAGGTCACGACTGTGACAGATTGGAATTTGAAGTCTCGCCCCGCGAATAACTGTCTCGCCTCGCGAGAACTCAATTTTGAATTCGCGCCACTCATAAGATTCGCCTCGCGAGCGCGCGCAGAGCCTGAAAGTTATAAATTGCTTGTTTTAGGTCAGAACCGGGACAGTTTTTATCATCTTCTTTTCCTTTTTAGATTAGACGGCTGCAAATCAGGTTTTTGTTATATTTGTAATGGAGAACTAACTCCCTTGGATTGATCTGCTGTAATCGGTTTGCATTGCCACTTGAGGTTATGTAATTCCCATTTGATTTGCTATTCTCTTTCAATATTGTTCTATATGGTTTGTTTGCTTAATTCAGGATTGTATAGAATGTGTATTGATTTGTTTCGATGATTGTGTGTTCCTATACTTAATCGCGTTTGCTTAATTCGTGTGTGTTCATTCGTGTTTGCTTAATTCACGAGAGCTTCATCCGTTTGCTTAATTTGGAATTAGGAACATACGTCTCGTAGTAGTGCGGTTTACGCTTGTTAATTGTCGCTACAATCGAAAAGGGATTAGAATCCTCTTAGAGCTTGGAATGTATATGAATCAATGATAGTGGGAAACCGAGAGCAGTAGATTAGTCGTTTCAATTATTGACAATCACCTATTTGCATTATTTTCTTAACTGTTTTCTTAATTTAATTTCAAATCCAAAACCCCCCAAAACTGATTTTCTGCGAATAACAATCCAAGAGTCATTGTGAGACGATACTCGAGTTGTCGTGCCCTGACTACAGTTTTTACAAACCACTCGCTTTTTGACGCGCGTACGATATCGTGTCAAAATTGGCGCCGTTGCCGGGGACTCTTGTTGTTATTAACAGAAAATAAAATAAAAATAAAAAAATAAAAAATTTTGCATTGCTGAATTAGTTACGGCTGCTTTGTCTGGTTGTGAATCTTAGTACTTCCCATGGATAATTACATGCATGGTTATATGCCTAATGATTATGAGCCACCACCATGCATATATTATCCTAACTTTGATGAGCCACCACCATGCATATATTATCCTAACTTTGCTGGAGGCTATGAGTTTAGTAGTGATTTTGGCATGTATGGAGTGAATGATTATTCTAGCCAACATGGTGGAGATCAAGGCAGCCTGGATGAGTTAGCTTCTTTGATACAACAAATGGCACAGAACAATCTTGAAATTCAACAGAGGATGGAAACAAGTATTCAGGATTTTGCCACTCAAAATCTTCACATCACCTCCGCCTTGGCTACACTGCAAACTCCACATCTCCTTGAAGAACATACGGATTCACAAGTAGTGTTCTTGACGATACTTCTTTTGAGTATAATTTTGATAATGATGTCGAGAATACTTCTATTGATGAACTGTGTGTGAATCTCCAGATATTCACACCTTTCCCGATTCTGTCTATTATACTTCATGTGCTGATTGTAATGAATTTGCTTCGTGTGTAGCATGTTTTGAAAGCTCATCCTTCTTAGGGTATGAGGAGCAAAAATTCCATATGGTACATGAGACACATGAGGTTGAGGGCCCTGTTCGGCCAAGAAACATAGAAAATGAGGATTAGGAGGACATCTGCTTCACCATGCTTGAGGATAACGAAGAACCTTTGGAATTAGATGATTCTATTAATTCATATGCATGTGTTGAATGTGATGGGATGGATGAACTGTGTGTTGAATTTCCAGACATTCAAGCCTTTTCTGATTCGATTTATTGTACTATATGTGCTGATTGTACTAACACTAACCTTTGTGTGGTGTGTGCTGAGATTACTGCATGTATAGCAGGTGATGGATTTGTTAATGCAGTGAATGAAGATCGTGCAGAAGTTGAAGCAGCACCAGTAGCCCTCCCCACTTGTTCATCACCTCCCACTGTGGAACAACCAGCAATGGAGTTCAAGCCTCTGCCTGCGAGACTGGATTTTTCATCCTTAAATTTGAAGGCACTATGGCCAGTCCAAGAGGTTGAATCCCATTTTTATTGGGAGGACTTTGTTGACCAGGAGGTCAACTTTGACCCAAGAGGGAGTGAGAAGTCTGCCGCACTTGGCGAGGTCACCATAAATGTCAAGCGCTCACTTCCATATTCATGCTGCGTACCATGGGATCCGGGAGGATCATGTGGCACTTTGAGCATTCCTTGGCCGCTGTATCACAGACAGTGGGACCTCGGTGGAACCGCCTCCATGAGTTCCTCTAAACCTTCTTCTTTTTAATTATCTTTTCCTTGCTTTGTTTTTGTTTTGTTTTCTTTTAGCTCTTGAATAATTTGAGAAGATCAAGAGTTTGTGTGTTGAGTCTTGTGTCGGCAAGCTTGATTGGGTTTTGATTGAATTTTGCATAGATTGATTGCATGATATTTGTTGATCATTGATGATTTTCCCCTAGGTTTTGAAAATTGAAAAATTGACCCCCATGTGAAAAATTGAAAATTAAACTTTGAGATATTTTGTTATGATTGCATGATTTATGATAAGTTTGGGGTGAAAGGGTGCACACACTTGGGATAGAATCTCGGTCAAACAATTTGCAAAAAAAATGTCCAGGTGAGGATTTGAGCCTTCAACATGTTTTTAGCTGTGTGAATCACTTTCAAGTTGCACTTTCCCAAATTTGCTTGAATCTCTTCATGGTTTGCATGTCTATGTGTTTGCATCAAATGATTTAGGCAATTTTCTTTGAATTAGCTACTTGGCCTAAATTGAACCAGTCCATAATGCATGTCCCCTAGTTAGCCACATTGAGCCTAATAAGCCTATTGTTTCTTGATGACCTTATGTTATAAGCCAAAAATCTGAAAAACCATGTTAACCCAATCTTAGGATTAGGAGAGCATGGATCCTTAGCAAGACATGGTTTGAAAGAAGCTAAGTTTGGGGTGGCTACAAGGATATGATGTGTTGTTTGGGATTGAGAAAAAGAAAAAAATAAAGGTTGGAGCCAAAGGCAGAAAGAAAAAAAAAAGAGAAAAAAAGAGAAAAGTGCAAAAATGTCAAAAGGGGTATTAGAAGAAAAAGGCTGTAGTCACCCAAAAGCATAAAGAAAAAAAATGGAAAAAGGAATTTGAGTGGAAGTTCAATGTGTCAAAATGCTCATGCTCTCTTAGTTCCTAGGGACTTAAGCCTAGTACCTTCGAATATCCCACCTTTAGCCAGGCCCCATTACAACCTTTAAAAGACCTTTTGATGTTGCATGCATGTTTGCGTGGGAACCTTGTTTGAGATGAAGATCAAATTCATGAGAAGTGCTCTTAAAACGTGAACTTGAGTGAAAAGTTGATTGCCTAGACAAATTGAGTGAAATTGAATGAAATATTACATGCCCTTGTGAGGAAGGCAATTGTTTGAAATTTGTGATCTCCCTTTGTGTGTAGCTTGGATCCTCGACTTAGATTAATGATTGCATGAATGGTGAAATTCTCAATTGTTTAAAGTAAATGAATGTGGGAGCTACATTGTTACAAAGGGGGGGAAGCATTGAAGAAAAATTGTTTTGTTGAAATTGCATGAAATCTGTGCGAAATTGATTGAGTCCTTTAAGCTTGCCAAGTTTGAGTCCTTGTTGAGTTTTAGTTTGCTTGGGGACAAGCAAAGTTTAAGTTTGGGGTATTTTGATCAGCCTCTGGCTCGACTAGTTTTTAACTAGTAAGACCATAGGTTTTATTCGAGTTTAATCTCGTTTTCGCCCAAATTTGGATGTAATTGTCCTCAAGCAACATTTTGAGCCTCTTAAGTATTTTTAGGTTAATTTAGTTGATTTTGAGTCGAATAAAGCACTTACTGTAAATTCTTGTTTTCGGGTTAATAAAGGGAAGCAATTCTGGAATTATTCACCCCGCGAGAGGCTACTCGCCTCGCGAGCCTGAATCCTTACTGTGCCAGAAATGTCATCCTCTCTGTCTCACCTCGCGAATCACCACCTCGCCTTGCGAGAAATCCAAACCCTGAAGGACAGAGACCATCACGACCTAGCCGTGATGGAGGTCACGGCTGTGACAGATTGGAATTTGAAGTCTCGCCCCGCGAATAACTGTCTCTCCTCGCGAGAACTCAATTTTGAACTCGCACCACTCATAAGATTCGCCTCGCGAGCGCACGCAGAGCCTGAAAGTTATAAATTGCTTGTTTTAGGTCAGAACTGGGACAATTTTTATCATCTTCTTTTCCTTTTTAGATTAGACGGCTGCAAATCAGGTTTTTGTTATATTTGTAATGGAGAACTAACTCCCTTGGATTGATCTGCTGTAATCGGTTTGCATTGCCACTTGAGGTTATGTAATTCCCATTTGATTTGCTATTCTCTTTCAATACTGTTCTATATGTTCTGTTTGCTTAATTCAGGATTGTATAGAATGTGTATTGATTTCTTTCAATGATTGTGTGTTCCTATACTTAATCGCGTTTGCTTAATTCGCGTGTGTTCATTCGTGTTTGCTTAATTCACGAGAGCTTCATCCGTTTGCTTAATTCGGAATTAGGAACATACGTCTCGTAGTGCCGGTTTCGCTTGTTAAATGTCGCTACAATCGAAAAGGGATTAGAATCCGCTTAGAGCTTGGAATGTATATGAATCAATGATAGTGGGAAACCGAGAGCAGTAGATTAGTCATTTCAATTATTGACAATCACCTATTTGCATTATTTTCTTAACTGTTTTCTTAATTTAATTTCAAATCCAAAACCCCCCAAAACTGATTTTCTGCGAATAACAATCCAAGAGTCCTTGTGAGACGATACTCGAGTTGTCGCGGCCTGACTACAGTTTTTACAAACCACTCGCTTTTTGACGCGTGTGCGACAGCGTGTCAGAAATGTCAACCTCTCTGTCTCGCCTCGCGAATCACCGCCTCGCCTCGCGAGAAATCCAAACCCTGAAGGACAAAGACCATCACGGTCTAGCCGTGATGGAGGTCATGGCTGTGACAGATTAGAATTTGAAGTCTCGCCCCGCGAATAACTGTCTCGCCTCGCGAGAACTCAATTTTGAACTCGTGCCACTCATAAGATTCGCCTCGCGAGAGGCTACTCACCTCGCGAGCGCGCGCAGAGCCTGAAAGTTATAAATTGCTTGTTTTATGTCAGAACTGGGACAGTTTTTATCATCTTCTTTCCCTTTTTAGATTAGACGGCTGCAAATCAGGTTTTTGTTATATTTGTAATGGAGAACTAACTCCCTTGGATTGATCTGCTGCAATCGGTTTGCATTGCCACTTGAGGTTATGTAATTCCCATTTGATTTGCTATTCTCTTTCAATACTGTTCTATATGTTCTGTTTGCTTAATTCAGGATTGTATAGAATGTGTATTGATTTGTTTCGATGATTGTGTGTTCCTATACTTAATCGCGCTTGCTTAATTCGCGTGTGTTCATTCGTGTTTGCTTAATTCATGATAGCTTCATTCGTTTGCTTAATTCGGAATTAGGAACATACGTCTCGTAGTGCCGGTTTCGCTTGTTAAATGTCGCTACAATCGAAAAGGGATTAGAATCCGCTTAGAGCTTGGAATGTATATGAATCAATGATAGTGGGAAACCGAGAGCAGTGGATTAGTCGTTTCAATTATTGACAATCACGTATTTGCATTATTTTCTTAATTGTTTTCTTAATTTAATTTCAAATCCAAAACCCCCCAAAACTGATTTTCTGCGAATAACAATCCAAGAGTCCTTGTGAGACGATACTCGAGTTGTCGCGCCTTGACTACAGTTTTTACAAACCACTCACTTTTTGACGCGCGTGCGACAGCGTGTAAGAAATGTCATCCTCTCTGTCTCGCCTCGCGAATCACCGCCTCGCCTCGCGAGAAATCCAAACCCTGAAGGATAGAGACCATCACGTCCTAGCCGTGATGGAGGTCACGGTTGTGACAGATTGGAATTTGAAGTCTTGCCCCGCGAATAACTGTCTCGCCTCGCGAGAACTCAATTTTGAACTCGCGCCACTCATAAGATTCGCCTCGCGAGAGGCTACTCGCCTCGCGAGCGCGCGCAGAGCCTGAAAGTTATAAATTGCTTGTTTTAGGTCAGAACTGGGACAGTTTTTATCATCTTCTTTTCCTTTTTAGATTAGACGACTACAAATCAGGTTTTTGTTATATTTGTAATGGAGAACTAACTCCCTTGGATTGATCTGCTGTAATCGGTTTGGATTGCCACTTGAGGTTATGTAATTCCCATTTGATTTGCTATTCTCTTTCAATACTGTTCTTTATGTTATGTTTGCTTAATTCAGGATTGTATAGAATGTGTATTGATTTGTTTCGATGATTGTGTGTTCCTATACTTAATCGCGTTTGCTTAATTCGCGTGTGTTCATTCGTGTTTGCTTAATCACGAGAGCTTCATCCATTTGCTTAATTCGGAATTAGGAACATACGTCTCGTAGTGCCGGTTTCGCTTGTTAAATGTCGCTACAATCGAAAAGGGATTAGAATCCGCTTAGAGCTTGGAATGTATATGAATCAATGATAGTGGGAAACCGAGAGCAGTAGATTAGTCGTTTCAATTACTGGCAATCACCTATTTGCATTATTTTCTTAACTGTTTTCTTAATTTAATTTCAAATCCAAAACCCCCCAAAACTGATTTTCTGCGAATAACAATCCAAGAGTCCTTGTGAGAAGATACTCGAGTTGTCGCGCCCTGACTACAGTTTTTACAAACCACTCGCTTTTTGACGCGCGAGCGATAGCATGTCAGAAATGTCATCCTCTCTGTCTCGCCTCGCGAATCACCGCCTCGCCTCGCGAGAAATCCAAACCCTGAAGGACAGAGACCATCACATCCTAGCCGTGATGGAGGTCACGACTGTGACAGATTGGAATTTGAAGTCTCGCCCCGCGAATAACTGTCTCGCCTCGCGAGAACTCAATTTTGAATTCGCGCCACTCATAAGATTCGCCTCGCGAGCGCGCGCAGAGCCTGAAAGTTATAAATTGCTTGTTTTAGGTCAGAACTGGGACAGTTTTTATCATCTTCTTTTCCTTTTTAGATTAGACGGCTGCAAATCAGGTTTTTGTTATATCTGTAATGGAGAACTAACTCCCTTGGATTGATCTGCTGTAATCGGTTTGCATTGCCACTTGAGGTTATGTAATTCCCATTTGATTTGCTATTCTCTTTCAATATTGTTCTATATGTTCTGTTTGCTTAATTCAGTATTGTATAGAATGTGTATTGATTTGTTTCGATGATTGTGTGTTCCTATACTTAATCGCGTTTGCTTAATTCGTGTGTGTTCATTCGTGTTTGCTTAATTCACGAGAGCTTCATCCGTTTGCTTAATTCGAATTAGGAACATACGTCTCGTGAGTGCTTGGTTTCGCTTGTTAAATGTCGCTACAATCGAAAAGGGATTAGAATCCGCTTAGAGCTTGGAATGTATATGAATCAATGATAGTGGGAAACCGAGAGCAGTAGATTAGTCATTTCAATTATTGACAATCACCTATTTGCATTATTTTCTTAACTGTTTTCTTAATTTAATTTCAAATCCAAAACCCCCCAAAACTGATTTTCTGCGAATAACAATCCAAGAGTCCTTGTGAGACGATACTCGAGTTGTCGCGGCCTGACTACAGTTTTTACAAACCACTCGCTTTTTGACGCGTGTGCGACAGCGTGTCAGAAATGTCAACCTCTCTGTCTCGCCTCGCGAATCACCGCCTCGCCTCGCGAGAAATCCAAACCCTGAAGGACAAAGACCATCACGGTCTAGCCGTGATGGAGGTCATGGCTGTGACAGATTAGAATTTGAAGTCTCGCCCCGCGAATAACTGTCTCGCCTCGCGAGAACTCAATTTTGAACTCGTGCCACTCATAAGATTCGCCTCGCGAGAGGCTACTCACCTCGCGAGCGCGCGCAGAGCCTGAAAGTTATAAATTGCTTGTTTTATGTCAGAACTGGGACAGTTTTTATCATCTTCTTTCCCTTTTTAGATTAGACGGCTGCAAATCAGGTTTTTGTTATATTTGTAATGGAGAACTAACTCCCTTGGATTGATCTGTTGTAATCGGTTTGCATTGCCACTTGAGGTTATGTAATTCCCATTTGATTTGCTATTCTCTTTCAATACTGTTCTATATGTTCTGTTTGCTTAATTCAGGATTGTATAGAATGTGTATTGATTTGTTTCGATGATTGTGTGTTCCTATACTTAATCGCGCTTGCTTAATTCGCGTGTGTTCATTCGTGTTTGCTTAATTCATGATAGCTTCATTCGTTTGCTTAATTCGGAATTAGGAACATACGTCTCGTAGTGCCGGTTTCGCTTGTTAAATGTCGCTACAATCGAAAAGGGATTAGAATCCGCTTAGAGCTTGGAATGTATATGAATCAATGATAGTGGGAAACCGAGAGCAGTGGATTAGTCGTTTCAATTATTGACAATCACGTATTTGCATTATTTTCTTAATTGTTTTCTTAATTTAATTTCAAATCCAAAACCCCCCAAAACTGATTTTCTGCGAATAACAATCCAAGAGTCCTTGTGAGACGATACTCGAGTTGTCGCGCCTTGACTACAGTTTTTACAAACCACTCACTTTTTGACGCGCGTGCGACAGCGTGTAAGAAATGTCATCCTCTCTGTCTCGCCTCGCGAATCACCGCCTCGCCTCGCGAGAAATCCAAACCCTGAAGGATAGAGACCATCACGTCCTAGCCGTGATGGAGGTCACGGTTGTGACAGATTGGAATTTGAAGTCTTGCCCCGCGAATAACTGTCTCGCCTCGCGAGAACTCAATTTTGAACTCGCGCCACTCATAAGATTCGCCTCGCGAGAGGCTACTCGCCTCGCGAGCGCGCGCAGAGCCTGAAAGTTATAAATTGCTTGTTTTAGGTCAGAACTGGGACAGTTTTTATCATCTTCTTTTCCTTTTTAGATTAGACGACTACAAATCAGGTTTTTGTTATATTTGTAATGGAGAACTAACTCCCTTGGATTGATCTGCTGTAATCGGTTTGGATTGCCACTTGAGGTTATGTAATTCCCATTTGATTTGCTATTCTCTTTCAATACTGTTCTTTATGTTATGTTTGCTTAATTCAGGATTGTATAGAATGTGTATTGATTTGTTTCGATGATTGTGTGTTCCTATACTTAATCGCGTTTGCTTAATTCGCGTGTGTTCATTCGTGTTTGCTTAATCACGAGAGCTTCATCCATTTGCTTAATTCGGAATTAGGAACATACGTCTCGTGAGTGCCGGTTACGCTTGATAAATGTCGCTACAATCGAAAAGGGATTAGAATCCGCTTAGAGCTTGGAATGTATATGAATCAATGATAGTGGGAAACCGAGAGCAGTAGATTAGTCGTTTCAATTACTGGCAATCACCTATTTGCATTATTTTCTTAACTGTTTTCTTAATTTAATTTCAAATCCAAAACCCCCCAAAACTGATTTTCTGCGAATAACAATCCAAGAGTCCTTGTGAGAAGATACTCGAGTTGTCGCGCCCTGACTACAGTTTTTACAAACCACTCGCTTTTTGACGCGCGAGCGATAGCATGTCAGAAATGTCATCCTCTCTGTCTCGCCTCGCGAATCACCGCCTCGCCTCGCGAGAAATCCAAACCCTGAAGGACAGAGACCATCACATCCTAGCCGTGATGGAGGTCACGACTGTGACAGATTGGAATTTGAAGTCTCGCCCCGCGAATAACTGTCTCGCCTCGCGAGAACTCAATTTTGAATTCGCGCCACTCATAAGATTCGCCTCGCGAGCGCGCGCAGAGCCTGAAAGTTATAAATTGCTTGTTTTAGGTCAGAACCGGGACAGTTTTTATCATCTTCTTTTCCTTTTTAGATTAGACGGCTGCAAATCAGGTTTTTGTTATATTTGTAATGGAGAACTAACTCCCTTGGATTGATCTGCTGTAATCGGTTTGCATTGCCACTTGAGGTTATGTAATTCCCATTTGATTTGCTATTCTCTTTCAATATTGTTCTATATGGTTTGTTTGCTTAATTCAGGATTGTATAGAATGTGTATTGATTTGTTTCGATGATTGTGTGTTCCTATACTTAATCGCGTTTGCTTAATTCGTGTGTGTTCATTCGTGTTTGCTTAATTCACGAGAGCTTCATCCGTTTGCTTAATTCGGAATTAGGAACATACGTCTCGTAGTGCCGGTTTCGCTTGTTAATTGTCGCTACAATCGAAAAGGGATTAGAATCCTCTTAGAGCTTGGAATGTATATGAATCAATGATAGTGGGAAACCGAGAGCAGTAGATTAGTCGTTTCAATTATTGACAATCACCTATTTGCATTATTTTCTTAACTGTTTTCTTAATTTAATTTCAAATCCAAAACCCCCCAAAACTGATTTTCTGCGAATAACAATCCAAGAGTCATTGTGAGACGATACTCGAGTTGTCGTGCCCTGACTACTGTTTTTACAAACCACTCGCTTTTTGACGCGCGCGCGACAGCGTGTCACTTTCTACTAAGGCATCTACTGCTAATTGGACAGGATCATTAACAGAGATATTTACCTCAGAAGTCACAAAAGACTTAGCTTTTCTTGAGGGTTGCCTTCTCCTTGTAGGAACAACAACATCAGCAGCAGCAGCAGTTTTCTGCTTCTTCAGAATAGTTCCAATAGTGACATTATCTTCATCATCCTCATCTTCATTATAAGACATGATGAGATTTCTTGTTCTTTTGAGAAGGAGCAGGTTGAGGGGCAACAGCTTCTGGTTCCCTCATCATAATGCCAGCAGCAGGTTTTTTGGCAATTGGTTTCCTTGCAGCAGTTGTTTTTCTTCTAACTGTTCTCTTCAGCCCTAGTACTTCAGCATTGTTCTACTCAATATGTTCCTCTTTAAACTTCATCATCTCTTCTGTTTTATCCAAAGTGGCAACAACATATGTACTGAGATTCAGGTTGGCTATGTTCATTTTTCCAAAGACAACAGCAGAAATTCCTTTTTCAGTTAGAATTCTTGCTTGTTCTTCTGGAGATTTGGCAGCAAGTATGTCATAGACTCCTTGAGACTTTAAGATCTTGGATAGAAGATGACGGTATGGAATTGCAGAGAGCCTCTTCTTGTGAACAACAGCATCCCTGAATCTTCCATATAGTATTCTGGGCAGGTTGATTTTAGTCTCAGTGATGAGATGGCAGAGACAAAACTTGTGTAAAGCTGACAAGTTGTCCTTAGACCCAGTTTTTTGAAAAACAACCTTGTTCAGTAACGGATGAAGAATGCGAACATCATCCTTCATCTCCATTGACTTCCAAGAATGATTTCTTACTTTATCTTCACTCATCAGGAAGGCAGCTTTCACCTCAGAACCACCAAGGTCTGTCTCCCAAGTATCAGTAAAAACCACTCCTTCTTGAGCGCAGTTGATAGCATCAGAGATGGTCTTTTCAGGGACCACTACTCTTTTTCCGAGAACCACAGCAGAAATCTCAGCAATTGATACTTGAAGGTTTCCCCATAAATCCCTAACAAGGTTTGGATAGATAGAGACTTTTTCAACGAAGAGTCCTCCCCAACCAGCAGCTTTGATGTTCTTACTTACATCTAAGTTGTATTCTTGCTGAATTCCAAAGTTGAAGTGGTGCTTAGTAGCAAGGTCCAACTTGTCCACATTAAAAGTTGCAGCAACAGAAGAGGAAGCCATTGATGAGGTTTGAGAGTTTAGGGTTTGGTAGCAAGAAACAGAGTACTCGAGGATTCAAAGAGAGAAGATGGTGAAAGGTTTTTCAGAGGGAAAGAGTATTACTTAAAAAGGTTTCGAATTTTAAGAGTTTTCCCAAAGAAATTAATTAAAAAAAATAAAATGAAAACGTGTGAGAAAAGGAGTAATGAGTACTGATACAGTGCATTTTTTGAAACCATAAAAAAACTATTGATGGGGTTGATGGAAATAACTGACTCAACATAAGGATGTTATTAAATATGTCTTGGACATAAATCAATGCAAATTTAATAAAATATAGTATAGAAGAGTCTGATAAAACCATGCAAACAATCAATGGACGCAATGCCTACTTGACGCGCATACAACATGCATTGGACGCACTTAAGCAATAGACGCGCATGCAATATGCATTGGACGCACAATCAATCCACACAAATCATATTAAAATGTTTTCTAAGGATCTGTCCTCTGCAAGAGGTTTAGTAAAGATACCTGTCCATTGATGGTCAATATCTACAAATTGTATATCAATAATACTTTTTTGCACATAATCTCTAATAAAGTGATGTTTAATCTCTATATGCTTATCCCTTGAATGCAATATTGGATTCTTAGATATATTTATTGCAGCAGTATTATCACACATAAGTGCAATACAACTTACAAACATATTGTAGTCCTCCAATTGATGTTTGATCCATAGAAGTTGTGAGCAGCAACTAGTAGCTGAAATATACTCAGCTTCAACAGTTGATAAGCAATAGTGCTTTGTCTTTTGCTTGACCATGAGACTAGATTAGCTCCAATGAAGTGACATCCTCCACTGGTACTTTTTCTTTCTATTCTATCTCCAGCATAGTCAGCATCACACAAACCAACTAATCTGTAATCACCATTTTTCTTAAAGCACAAACCCAGATTAGTAGTACCTTTTAAATATCTAAATATTCTTTTAACTGCTGATAAATGAGATTCTCTTGGATCAGATTGAAATCGAGCACATAAGCATACACTGAACATAATATCATGTCTAGACGCAGTAAGATATAGCAGAGATCCTATCATACCTCTATATACCTTTTGGTCTACCTTTTTATCTTTATCATCCTTGTTCAGTATGGACGTGGGATGCACAGGGGTGTTCATAGGATTGCAATCATCCATCTTGAATTTCTTTAACAATTTTTTTGTTTACTTTGTTTGATGGATGTACACCTCGTCCACTATTTGCTTAACTTGAAGTCCAAGAAAGAAATTGAGTTCTCTCATCATGCTCGTATCACACTCTTTCTGCATAAGCTTAGAGAATTCTTTACAGAGAGATTCATTAATGGCACCAAAAATTATATCGTCAATATATATTTGAACAACAATAAAACTGGACTTATTGGATTTTTTAAATAAGGTTGTATCAACCTTTCCTCTACTGAATCCATTGTCCATTAAGAATGAACTTAACCTTTCATACCAAGCTCTAGGAGCTTGTTTGAGGCCGTATAAAGCTTTCTTTAGCTTATATACATGTTCAGGTTGGGTTTCACTTTCAAAACCCGGAGGTTGCATAACATATACTTCCTCACTAATAACACCATTTAGAAAGGTACTTTTTACATCCATTTGATATAGCATTATACTATGATGTGCAGCAAATGATAATAAGATGTGAATTGCCTCTAATCTAGCAACTGGTGCAAAAGTTTAAGTGTAGTCTATACCTTCTTCCTAAGAATAACCTTATGCAACAAGTCTAGCTTTATTTCTTACCACCTTACCATTTTCATCAAGCTTGTTTCTGTAAACCCATTTGGTTCCAATAACTGATTTGTCTTTTGGTAAAGGCACAAGAGTCCACACTTCACTTCTCTCAAATAGGTTCAGTTCTTCCTACATTGAAAGAATCCAGCCCTCGTCCAGTAGAGCCTCGTCTACTGTCTTTGGTTCTAACTCAGACTAAGGTAGAATCATCTTGCTCTCTGAAACATTCTGAAGGCAGGCCGCACATTGAACACGGTCGTGCAGGACAGTGAGCATGACCGTGCTCCACATAAGTGGCAGCACGACCGTGCTCGGCTGAGCACGCCCGTGCTCCCCTTGCTGGTCAGAATCTGAGACTAAAGGAATAAAGGGGTGTTTCACCCCAGTTGTCCCCAATAATGCAATAATACGTTAATCGAATGAAGAATAGTTAGATAACTTAATTAAAGGATTAATTAAGATAACGAAGAATAATAAGTTGGTTAAGTCGGTACCATTGGGTTACCGCACGTTGATACACTTTGGTTCTTTTTTACCAAAGTGCCCTCGATGCTTTTTGGTCGAGGCGTTGATGAGTTGAACCTTGGTAATTTTTGGCCAAGGCGTTGATGTTGATGTTGATGTTGTTGATGATGGTGATAAGTCTTGGGTGCTTATCAGCCCGAGCAAAGAAGGTGGTTGCTTTGTATGTTGTTTGCTCATGCATTCCTACGTTGAAGTTGATTAGTGGGGGATGTTCAACATAGGGGAGGTCGTCCAAGTTATGATGATATGACATAAGTCTCGGGTGGTTCACCCAAGGTTTGGTGAACCGTGCGCCCCCGAGGTGGCGTATCCAGTTATGATACGTCGGCTATCCAAGGGGTTCACTCATGGTTTGGTGAAATTCCGGCATTGGTGCTTGTATGGCCAATGTGGATATGTAACTCCGAAGTTGACTTCCTGAGATAGCTAGATCCACATGCATAGCGGAGTAGCGGAGTAGTGTTGCACCGCATAGCATATGTTGATTGAGATGATATGTTGTTATGTTATTTAATATTGATGTTTTGTTGTATTGCTATGCCATGCTATGATGTATGTTCATCTTGCTTAACTACTTCCATACCGATGTGTTTACATGATTTCTTAGTCCCTGTTTTTCCTGTTTCTGTTGTTGCATGTATCTCTTATACAGAGGACAATGAGCAGCCAGTGGAGGAGTGACTCTGAGGATCCGCGACTCTAGTTAGGATGCTTAGATATAGTTGTTAGTTTTGTTTAGTTGTTTCAGTTGTATTTCGAGGATTTTATCTCAGAACGGTTATACCAGCTTTGTATGTGACATCGGGGTTGGGTTATGTTTATGCTATACGTTGTTTATGTTTTGTTGTTTTAAAACTATGTTCTTTCCGCGTTAAGTGTTACAATGTGGTATCTTTCTATCAAGTTTTATTTTTATCAAACAAATGCATGTTTTTTATATTACCTCTTTTAAGTAAATGTTTTACATTAACGTGCGGGGTAGAAGGGTGTCACAGTCCACGTTTTGTGCATCAAGAAAAGCCATCATTCTCTTTTTCAAGTAGTCATAATCACTACCATCAAAGAGAGGAGGTCTGTTGATTGCTTGTCCTTCTGTATCCATGTTTGTTGGATCGTACTCTCTCAGCACTTGTTAGATGCTCAACCCTTTTGAGGCCGAGCTTTGATACCAACTGAAGTTAACACACGCAAAAACAAGAAGGGGGGTTGATTTGTGTTTCTTAACAGATTTTCAAAAAAGTCTTTTCTCAAACCTTTTACAAGCAAAACAATAAAAATAACACACAAACAGAAAAACATTTTTATATGAGTTAATAAACTCAGATTCAAAACCCCACAGTTAGTATAAACAAAAACTGCAAAAGATAAGGGTTTAGAAGATTCACGCAAGAGTTTTATCCTGGTTCACTCTCTTCCAACCAAGAGCTACGTCCAGTCCCTTCTACCTGAAGGTTTTTCTCCAATATTTTCCAAATAGATTACAAGTATTCAGCACCTCTTCAGGCTACAGGTATTCTTTCTCTACCAAGCCTCTTCAGGCTCTAACTCTAACAAAGAGATTTACAACTTTGATCTAAGAACTCACTATGTGTGAGGATTTGAAAGTTTAGGATCAACAAGATTTACATGTAAACTTGTTTTAAAATTTCAACAGAGCATTTTCACTTATGATATCAGAGCTTGTGTTACTTCTTCTTGTTGAAGTTCTTCGAGTATTATATTGCTGAAGTGCTTCTTTGTCTTGATCTTCTTCTACGGTCTTCAAATTGTATCTGTTTAGACTTAGCATTAAATGCTTGGATCCGTTGATACTGATAAATTGATATGCTTCACTGAGAAGTGCTTTTGATTATCAGAGGAATGCTCAAAGTAGAACTGTCACTTCTCTGTTGTACCAAAGGTTGCTTTCTGAGTTTCCTTCTTTGTACTTGACTTGATCTTTACAACAATGTAGTTGATAGAGTACAAAGGTTTATGGTTTCGATGGTACGAAGTTCTTTTGTCCAAGAGATAAAGATTTTATACAATAGAAGCAGCAAGGGTAAAAGACATATATTCTTTGATTTAAATAAGCAATCATTTGAAATAAATACATTTAAGCTTAGACGGGTTCACGTTTTAAAATAGTGGACGCGCGGGTCTTTGGCCGTGCAAGATTTACTTATCAGTAAGACGGGCTCATCTACTGATAGTGCGTCTACAGACTTTTCTTCTAGTTTTGAGAGATGGATGTGCTATGCTTAAGAGCTCGTCTACTGACGTGGCATATAGTAAAGCTACTCCGTCTATCAAGTCTTTGGACTTGTTATATATCAATGACTCGTCTACTTGATTTTTCTTTAGGCTTAGTACCACGTCTTCCTAAGTTAATTTTAAGACCCCGTCTATTCTTATTTTAACGATCTCATCTACCATAAAGTTAAAGACTTAGAATTTTACCAAGAGTTTGTAGACCGGTCTAGAGGTTTGAAATAGAATCTGATAGATTCCATACTTTAGATTTAAGTTCCTCTGACTCGTATAAATCAAGTAATCCCTGCATACTTATAACAAACAATTTAGATCTAAATACTTTGCCATACAAATTTAACCTTTTTGTTAACATCAAAACTTATGAGATTATTTTAATACTTTGTTTCTAACAAACCTCATCATAAGTCTTTGCACTCATTTATCAATGATTTTGTTAAAAAGTGTCAAAAAAGTTAAATAAGTTCATTCAGTCCATAAAAAAAATCATTCGAACACTTGGTAAAATATGAAAAGGAACAGGTAATTGATTTTTTTTAAAAGGTCGATGTTAGTAAGTTAAGTTAAATGATATGTTTGCAACTATGGTACAAAAGTCTATTGCATGGTGGCTGGGTAGTTTATGTTTGCTGCTGTTGTGTTCTCAGCTTTTGCATTGTGGCTGAAATTCGGAACTGCATAGCTATGAACTGAGCGGAATTTCCTGTAGATTTTTTTTGGGAAAAATTTAAATATATAGGAAAATCGACAGAAAATATCAAAATGTACTACAAAATTTCCCGTGAATTTAAATATAAAGGAAAAAAAATCTTATTTCTAAAAAAATTGCAGCAAAAACTACAAGAAATTCTTGCGGAAAAATTCCGCAAGAAATTCATTATTTTTTAGTAATATCTTATCTACTATCAACAACACCAATAAATTTGCAGAAGGAGAGTTCTTAATTAAAAGATAACATTTACCAAGTGCATTGTACTCGACGATATTTCAAGTATATTGTTAGATTAACTTTTTTAAAAATAATTAAAAATATTTAAATATTTTAATCATAATTTTTTTAAAGTGAAACAAGTTAATGCAAATATAAATAAAGCATTAAAGGAAATCGATAAATTAATATTTTCTCATGAATCGACTTTTAATGTTATGGTTTAAGGATAGAATCACATTAAAGTTTAAGTTTAAGACGTAACCGTGCAATAAAATTAAAAAAATTCTCGAATATTAAGTATGCATTTAATAAGAAATTATTAATATTTAATGTATATGCAATGAATTAACCTCAAACTTTCTCACTTTTCTTTGTTTTTTACATGTTCATTCCTTCTTTTTGAAGTTATGGAATAGTTAAATAAAGTGGTAATTTTAAGATCCGAGCTTAACGTAATCTAACTTTTAAGTTATATAATAATTTATTTAGGTTCCACTAATGTTTCGAACCTTATGCCTAACACGGATTTTGAATTTAGTCTCCATACGTAGAAAATTTGAAAATCGATCCTTATATGTGTTATGTTAAGAAAGTGGTCCTCATGCTTGATGCACATTCTTTATTTGGTCTCTATACCTAAGGACCAATTTGTTGGAGTGTGTCATGTATAAGGACCAATTTTCTAAAAGCATAGCCGAATTTGATAATAACACATGCAAGACCGATTTTTAAATTTTTTACGTACATGGACTAAATTCGAAATCCGCATTAGTTATACTCTTTTTCTCTCCACCAAGGCACCTTACCCCTATTCATGTCCCTTATCACTTCCACCTCTCCTAAGCGTCGACACATTGTCTTGAACCAAAACCAACAAGCCCACGGGTATTTTTTACGGGTACGCGATTCGTCGCTTTTTATATTATTATTACAGTTTTTTTTTAAGTGAGTGAATCTTGTACACAACATGTGATTCGATGAATTCGATACCGTAGGATTAATGAGAGAACCGGGTAAATGTTTTTGCCCACCAAAGCTGTCTCCTCTCTTGCCTTGCATGCTTTATATAAAGTCTCATACACCAAACACCCATTTACACACTCTTCTCTGCAGCTAACCATTCTCATTCGTTTCATTCTCTAAGGTTTATGGTGGTGACTGTATTCTATATATCATCATAGTAATGAATCTTCTTCCTTTTGGTTTTTATATAATCTTTCCATGTGGTTCTTGCAGACTTTGCCTCCCCAAATCCTGAGAGTGTTGTGATTCAATTGACTTGACAAGACTTGTGATGGCTCATGTGAGAGGAAGCAACAAGAGAATAAGGACAGAGAACAATGTTTCTGCTGCTGCTTCAGATTGGGAGGGTGAGTTGTCAGAGTGGATGAATGGTAGAATTTTCTTTTGTGTTTTCACTGTATTCAATTCCTTTGTTATTTGCTCTTTCGTTTTATGTCTGATGTTGATTTTGCTGATGAATCCTGCCATGATGAATGCCTTTGGTTTTCATATCTATTTTTCAAAATCTCAGCTTTGCTCCTTTTGTCTTTGGAATTGCATATACACTGTGTGTACTCAAGCAAATGCATTTCGATAAATAAGCCAAGGATCCCTAATTCAACTTTCAAGTTGGCTGTCATTCTGAACATGTTATCTTAACAATCAAGGAATGTTTAATCACATCATGTAATAATAGCAGTATGAACTGGTTGGTGGCTTGGTGCATTGTATGGTAAATCGAAAATATTTTTTGAACAATCATTCTAGACAACTTCAGGACAACTTTGATTTTTATGGATTTGGATTCTCTGTAGTCGTTTATACTATGGTTCAAACAGAAACCATGTATAGTTTCACGGTTTTCAGGAAAAGTGCAGTGACTACAAGGTAAAATGACGGGCAGGAAATCCGAGTCCGGTTTTTATAAGGCGAAGTACTTATAGTTTGCATTTAAAATGTAAAGGTGTTGGGAAAGTTGTTATAATTTGTAGTCTGTCTGTGCTTTCTGTTTTATGTGAGCTGCAATATCAAGCTTTATATTTCTTGACTTTTCTAACTTTTCATGCTAAATTAAGTTTAATTTGATGCTAGAATTATTTTTTTTTTTAAAAAGCATATGTGACACATGTTTCAGTTATGCATCTATTCCCTTTATCTTGTCCCCAATTGAAAGAATTCTGGTTAGATAAACAATGTTCCAATCATGTCCTGTAACTAAAGAATTAAACAGGGGAGAAAAAGAGAGGGTATACTGAATAAGTAACTTGCTAAAGAATGAGAGAATTAGAGAAACTATTTATGACATACTTGATATTTACTGATAAATTATTCCTTGAATATATTATGTTTATGTGTATAGATTTTAGTACAATACTTATAGATAAACTGTATCTGTTATTCTCTGTACAGTTTTGAAATGGTTCACCTTTTCAATGTATGATCATCATGTGAGATTAAATCAAGATCTTATTTTATAAACCAGACTACATTTACTAAAACCCTTAGTTATTTTTGTGTGATTTGGATATTTTTATGTGATTTGTGTTCATAGGTCATGCATCTGTTGTAATGTACTGAAGTAAATTATGTGTAAATTAATCTATTGCTCTGCTGCAAATTAAACAAGCTACATCCTTCTCAATTAGTTTAGTATGATCAATTTCTGTATACTGAAGACAGTGTAGCAGTTTGTCTGGTCTCTTCCTTCATGAAACAAAGCATAAAGTGTAACATTGTCATTGTGTATTTTTGTTCCTTTTATGAAATGAATCTCACTGATTTCACATAAGCTGGTGATTTTTCTCACTTAGCTTATAGGATCCTTCTCCCAACCCTTTTCTTTTTAACAGTGAAGGAAATTTGTCATGCCTTGCCATCTCAATCCTGCTTGTCCTTAAAGATAATCCAACACAATATATGAAATTTACGTCTGCGTTATAAACATGTAGAGATTATAACTTATTACTCATGTGTCTTGGCAGGTCTTCAGCAGTATCCAGCAAAGATTTTGGGTAATGTTGTTTATCAGATCTCCAGAAATACTTTTGATTACATATGCGCACTTGTTAATGACGATATGATGACAAAACCGGCATGTTTCGTGTTTACAAGTGGCAAGCCAATGTCTGTGTGTGATCAAGTAGCTGTGGCACTGAGAAGACTGGGATCTGGTGAGTCACTAGCCTTAATAGGTGCAGCAGTGGGGCTAAACCCCACAACTGTTTCACAAGTCACTTGGCAATTTGTGGAATCAATGGAAGAAAGGGCAAAACACCACCTGCAATGGCCTTCTACTGAAATGGAAATGAATGCAATCAAATCCAAATTTGAGAAAATACAAGGCCTACCCAATTGCTGTGGTGTAATTGATTATACTCACATCACTTTGTGTTTAGCTAGCTCTGAACCTTCCTATGAACTGTGGTATGATCATAAGAAGAAACATAGCATGGTCATGCAAGCAGTGGTGGATCCTGACATGAAGTTCATCAACATAATAACTGGCTGGCCAGGTATTATGAAGGGCTGTGATATATTCAACTATTCAAATTTCAAAAACAATTGTGATGAAGGAGAGATATTGAATGGAAAAAGTTTACAGCTCTCTGAAGGATCAGAAATAAGGGACTATATAATTGGGGATTCAGGCTATCCTCTACTGCCATACCTTGTTGTCCCCTATAAAAAGAATGAAGAACTCTCAGATATCACAAAAGCTGAGTTTAACAGGCTGCATTTTGAAACCAGGGTGGTGGCACAAAGAGCATTGGCAAGGTTAAAGGAAACATGGAGAATCATTCATGGAATAATGTGGAGGCCTGACACAGACTGTTTGCCAAGTATTATTCTTGTTTGCTGCATGCTTCATAACATCCTTATTGACATGCAAGATCAAGTGCTGGATGAAGTATCTATGTCTCATGAACATGACTATGGATACAATCAACTGATTTGTAAAGCTGTGGATGATGAGAAAGGAGTAGCACTGAGAGAAAATTTGTGTCTCTACTTGACTGGAAGGTTGCATGCATGATTTCTTATAAATTAACTGAAATCATGAAAGTTTCTTATGAAAGATTTCTTATAATCTAGTTGGTCCTCCCTGATTTTTAGATTGTGAATAATTTGGTGCATGGCAGGGTGAACATTGTAAGTTTACCAAATTATGGTTGAGACAGGGTGAGTGGTAAATTCATGTCAGCGCCAAATACAAATTTGTCAGTGGTGGAATAATGGGATTTTTTTTATTGCTCTGTTAACTTTGAACTATTATGAATAATTCAACCGGACAAGCTATTATTTACTTTTGCATTTTTTTAATTGACTGGCATTTAATACTGTTTTTTATCATATAGAAAAATCAAGCTTCAACTCTATCTCATCTTTATCATTATCAGTTTTATCTCCTCTTAATATCATCGTAACCTTCACTTCACCACTGTAGCCAATTTGCCACCACATCCCTGCGGCCACATTGTTTCTAACTATTACTATCATAATTATACTAATGCAATAACCAAAATTATTTTATGAGAAATTAAATGCTAGTATATACTTTTTTTTTTAACACATTCTTTTTTTTTTTTAACCTAGACCCTCAATATCCTAAAATTACTTTGGATCCCGAGTAATCTGAATTGAGTTAGATGAACTCATAAAAGGGGACAAAGCTCTCTTAGCTTCTATTTTTTTCATTCACGATACTTCAACCCATGGTAGCACTTCAACCATTGATGCTTATCCACTTGCCCTTTTTGTTTTGGATTTTTTTTTTGTAAAGTACAAAAAAAAAAAGAATAAATAAAAGAGTATGTATCTTATTTTCGGGAGACCATCACTTTGGAATTTTAAAGGTAAGCGTGCTTTACTTGGAACAATTATGTGATGAGTAACCTCCTGAAAAGTTGTCTTACGGAACGTAAGTGATGACAAAGAACGTTGAAATGACCCGTGTTAGTGTTGGGATAGTCATCAACCCAAAAGGCAGCCTGAGGCGTGCATTATAAGTGTATCAGAGCACGACCTCTTCCAGCAGGGAGTGGTCGCTAGTGCAAAAGAAGAAACACGGACAGTGTGCGACTCTTGACAGACTTCTAAACGGATTGACACATGAATGAACTGATTCCATATCAGAACGAGAGGTAATCTGAACTAGGCAGGTATGTGACTATACAATTGAGGGAATCCTGAAATTGCGCAGTTATGAAACTGTGCAGTTGGGGGAAGTTTAAAAAGAATTGATCAGTATTACCTATATCAACAAGATTCTTCTTCTTATCTAGAGTCCCATCACTCAGGAACTCCAAAGTTAAGCGTGCTTAACTTGGAGCAATTATGGGGTAGGTGGCATCCTTGAAAGTTTTCCTGAAAAACATGTAAGTGGGGATAAAGCACACTAAAAAAGTCCATGTTGGTTTGTGTACAGGGATAATCATCAATTTGAAAAGCAACCCAGGATGTTACAATAATTAAAGTATATATTTAGATTAACTTATTTTTTTAAAAATAGCTTTAAATATTTTAATATTTTAATCAAAAATATTTTGAAGTGAAATAAGTTAATGCAAATATAAATAAAACATGAAAGAAAACCGATAAATTAAATACTTTCTTAGGCCTCGGCTTTTAATTTTGTGACATTTTGAGATAGAACTGCATTAAAGTTTAAGAGGTAACACGTTTATAAAATTAAGGGTCATTGCTAAGTGTTAACCAATGTCATAAGGACATTGGTTAAGGAAAAAAAAACTAATTGGAAAACTAAGTTTATCATTTTTCAAAGTATAAAATACATCGAGTTCGATCATTGGGTATGCAACAACCTTTCTCAAGCTTTACTAACCGCACGGCCGACTCGGAGATTAGTCCCATAGCGGGTCCAAAGGATCTAAGCCGTGGGATACTTCGAAGGTTCACTCGATCCCAATGACTAATTAGGATGAGTACCAAACAAAAAAAAAGTATAAAATACACCAAGTCTAAATAAAAGTTTTCCTTTTTTACCTCCTTAATCAATGCCGTTAGACTCTGATTAGCATTCTCTTAAAACTAAAAATATTACTCGTGTATTAAGTATGCATTTAATAAGAAATTATTAATATTTAAGTATTCGGGATGCATTCAACTCAAACTATTTTTCTTACTTTGTTTGTTTGTTACAAGTTCATTCTTTTTTTTTTCAGTTATGGAATAGTTAAATAAAGTAGCGATTTTAAAATTTGAGCTCATCGTTATCTAATTTTTAAATTATAGGCTAAATCACTATTTTGGTCCATTATCTTTATTTTAGTTTTCATTTTGGTCCCTTATCTTTTTTTTTTTTGTCATTTTGGTCTCTTATATTTCAACCGTTAGCCTATTTTGATCCATTATCTTCAAACCGTTAGCTTATTTTGGTCCCTTCCATCAGTACACCGCCGTAAGTCGCTGGAAACCGTAGCCTTCAGTCAGCGGAACTGTAACACCCTGTTTTCCCTATGCTTTCTGTAGCAGTAAATACATATTTAAATGTGTTTATTTTATATTAAACTCAGAGGATGATTTTAATTAAACTAAAATCATTTTCTTGTGTTGTTATATCATATGAAGTTACAGTAAAAATTTCGGTTGAAAATTCAGACGAAAGCCGGTCTGTGTTTTCACTGCCGGTACAAGTTTACTATGCAAAAAATCTAATTTTGACCCATGAACGAGACGGTTAGTGTTTTTATTATGTTTCCTTCCACTTTGGTTATTTTGAAAATTTTCGTTCAAAAATAAAATATAATATTTTATTCGGGCGAAAACGTCGGAAGAATTACGATCAGAAATGTAACCGGGTTAGAAATAGAGCAGAATAGGAGACATAAAAGGCTTGAGGCGATATGAGGGAGTGAGGTGACTCACTAGAGGTATGGCCTAAGCTACCTCCTAAAAAGTGGTCATGATGACACTTTTTGAAATATATCATATTATATTCTAAAAACCTATTTCTCTCTTTCCTCTTCAACCAAACAAGGCACAAGGTCAAAACTTGCTCTCCAAGCTCATTCCTCTCTCCTCAATTTCGTGCCACTCTCTCCCCTCTCTATATATACCCCTTTCATTTTCACTTCATCGTCTTCCTCCTTCAAAACTTCATTAAACCTTCATCTACTTTTTTCTTCTAAATGTTCAAGCTCTTAAAGCTTTAGTTTTTATTCATCTTTTCTACTTAAGTTCTTCATTAAAGTTCTTCCTTATACTAAGGGTAATGCTCTCATATGAATCTTTTTGCAAGTTTCATCTTTTATTTCTTAGTTTACTTTATGTGTTCTTTATATGCTCTAAACTTCTAAAACTCTCTAAAATGTTAGAAAACTCCTTTTGAGTTGAAACCACTTTCTCTAGTCTTGTATTAACTTATATTTTCACATACTAAGAGGTTGGGCAAAACAAAAATCTCTATCCATCACTTCCAATGAAGGCCGAATGCTTCCATTTGTGACCTAGGAAGTTTTTGTTTCAACTTTTGGAATATGATCATGTGTTTGAGTTTCTAACTATCCCTTGATCTTGAATCTATAAATCTTGGAAGTTTTGATAGCTTGTTCCTATGATAGCCGAAAAATATGAATAAGTAGGTCTAAGATACTATGTTTCAACTTTCCAAGTATTGATCATGGATTTAGAACTCTTAATAACTTGTTTATTTTATGTTATTAAATCTAGTATGTGTTACTTTTATTTTTCCAAGATGATCATGGACTTGAGCTCCTTAAGATATTTGGATGCCAAGTCTAAGAGATTGGAAAGTTTAAGGATTTATAACTTGTTTATTTTATGTAATTAAAGCTAGTATGTGTTACTTTTATTTTTCCAAGATGATCATGGACTTGAGCTCCTTAAGATATTTGGATGCCAAGTCTAAGAGATTGGAAAGTTTAAGGATTTATAACTTGTTTATTTTATGTAATTAAAGCTAGTATGTGTTACTTTTATTTTTCCAAGATGATCATGGACTTGAGCTCCATAAGATATTTGGATGCCAAGTCTAAGAGATTGGAAAGTTTAAGGATTTATAACTTGTTTATTTTATGTTATTAAAGCTAGTACGTGCTACTTTCATTTTTCCAAGATGATCATGGACTTGAGCTCCATAAGATATTTGGATGCTAAGTCTAAGAGATTAGAAAGTTTAAGGATTTATAACTTGTTTATTTTATGTTATTAAAGCTAGTATGTGCTACTTTCATTTTTCCAAGATGACCATGGACTTGAGCTCCATAAGATATTTGGATGCTAAGTCTAAGAGATTGGAAAGTTTAAAGATTTATAACTTGTTTATTTTATATTATTAAAGCTAGTATATGTTACTTTCATTTTTCCAAGATGATCATGGACTTGTGCTCCACAAAATATTTGAATGCTAAGTCTAAGAGATTGGAAAGTTTAAAGATCTCTAGCCTATAAATCCTGTGAAGGCCGAACCTAGAAGGTTATGGACCTAGGATACCTTGTTCTTATTTTTCCAAGATGATCATGGTTTTGAGCTCCTTAACACATATGGATGCTAAACCTAAGAGATTGGAAAGTTTAGTGAATGCTAGCCTATCTTACTAGCCTTGGACGAATGCCCTATGTTTTTAACTTAGTGGAATTTTAATTCAACTTTGTTAAATGATCATTGTTTATGAACTCCTAACACTTAAGGATCATAAATCCATGAGTTGTATAATTTTCGGGAATCTCTAACCCTAAGAACTAGTCTTGGCCGAACCTATACCTTGTGGTTTAGTGTTCTTGTTTGATTTTAACTTGTGATTTTGTGTTCATAACCTTAGACTTCCATCGCGGAGGAAACGAGGACGTTCGTGACATACCTCTTCGAGCATCTAATCTCCTTACCTTCACGGAAGGTAAGAGGGGATTGAGTCTGTGCACAATGATTATAAGGATTAAAAACCTTAATAAGCCTTGAATAGAACTTTGAAAGTATTGGTTTCATTTATAAAAGTTCCTTGTTTTAAACGCTTACTTCAAGAGAATGAGATTCTAGTTTTGAAAAGAAACGTTGAAGTATTTTTAATTTAATAGAAACTACCTTTTTATGATCCAAAGTTTGTACGAGAGAACCTTTTTCGAACTATGTGTTTCATGAAGGAAAAACCCCTTTGAAAATATTTGACTTTATTCCATCAAGGATTTCAAAAGCAAACGAATTTCCAAATGTTTTATAAAAGACTTAGTAAAGGAAAACATTTTTCTCCTAAATGATTTAGAAAACATTCCGGTTACTTGGATAAGTGACCGAGGTTTTGTTTTGGTTTTTTATTTTCACTGAGCGAAAAGTAAGCACATGTGAAAGAGAATACTAGCTCGCGAGACGTCGTCTCTAGCATTCAGTTTATACACGTGAACCGGGATCCGTGTGAAAAATTATGGACCAAGGGTCCCAATCGTGATATTATGGGCTAGGAGTCCTAATTTTGGAATTGAGGACTGTGTGTCCTAATTTCGTTGTTATGGGCTAGGAGTCCTTATCATGTTGACATAAAAACATGGATAAATTATAATTGTTTCTACGACCACAACCACGGACTGCGGCATCGGTCTAAGGTGTTGTGATTGAGCACTCGGACTGCGTGTCCTATGTTATTGATTTCCAAGTAATGAAAATTGTGAATAGTCGTTAGCCTTGGGCTTCGACAATGGAAAAGAGTGAACACAAAGAAAAGTCTCGATAACGAAAAATCTTTTATTCATATGCATTTCCCCTTAGCAGACGTGCTTGAGTTATCCGAATACCCGATTAAGATGTGGTATTCGATGAGGTATATATCCGAATAACCGTTATAAGGGATTCGTGATGATGTCGATCCGAGCGCATGAGGTGACGGAGACAACTGGCCAAACGGGGCGTATGAGCTTGATCAACTCTTTCTTTCTTAATGATAAAACGGTGATGGAATCTCATGAGATTAAGATTAGAGCCTGATGATGGAAGTGTCATGCATTATCTTTATAAAATTGATTGATTCGGGTATGAGACCTACTGAAATAATCCTTGTTGTTTAACTATTAGTAACGTTTAAAATTTTAATATGCCAAGGTGTTGTATGTATCATGTGTATGGTCGTTGTATGATATATCCATTTGCCGGTGTCTCACTCTTACAGTTATATCAGGTCTCTTCGGGTTTTGTTGTAGTACCTTGGCACTCTAGTACCGATGTTGCAGAGAAGTCTTTCTAAGTCACTTGAAGACCTAGTGTTAGAGGTTGGGAAAGTATTCTGATTGTGGGTCTATCCAATGAATATTTGATAGAATGACCAGCTTAGGAGTCTGAGTTGGGTTGTATATCTAAAGAAGTCGGTGAATGTAGTGTTATATACATCCATCTGTAGTTTAAACTTTTTCTTTCGAAAATGGAAACTTATAGAAATGTTGTATGTCATGGTAACTTTGTTACGAATGTGACTTTACGTTTTAAATGTATGTATGATAGATTTCAGAGCTATCCTTAAAAAAAATTTATACCCCAGTTTTCTAACTTAAAAGAAAACAATTTTCCGAAAGCAACCAGAAAATTATCTTTTGATTTACTTCCGCATGTGTTACGTAGTAATGCCCAAGGGGGGCGTTACAGGTGGTATCAGAGTTGGTCGAGTCTTTCGGGATCTTTGGGAAATAGGTCTGTTGTGTTGACGTTGTGTTTTCCCTGAATTAAGTTTTATTTGGATTACTTCTTAGAAGTAATGTGTGTTGATACGCCTTTACACGTTTCATTTTCTGGTTGTGGCCTGACTGATTTGTTCGGCAGGTCAGTTATAGAACCAGCACCAGAAGGTGGACGTGGACGAGGTCGTGGACGTGGTCGCAGAGGTGGTCCTATTGGCGGTCGTACCAACATGAATGAGAATTATGACGGTGCGATGGACTTCGCTGCCCAAGCTTTTGGCCGACGTTCTTTGCGCCATAGCTCTCGGATCGCCAACGCAGCTGCCTGAGTAATCAGCAGGAGCAGCAAAGAGCTGAACAGGCTATAGAAGGGAAGAATCTGAATGCCTTCCGACGCTAGAATCCGTCACAGTTTGACGAGGACGTAGACCCGACTAAAGCCGATCTTTGGATCCAAGAGCTGGAGAAGATCTTTGAGCTGGTGCACACCCCAGAGGGAGCAAAGGTGCCTTATGCAACATTCCAACTGATTGGGGATGCTGAATACTGGTGGAAGGGCACCATACAACTGTCGGTAGCTGAGCATCAGGCAATCACCTGGGGAGTATTTCGCAACAAATTTCTGGACAAATATTTTCCCTAGAGTGCTCTGACAGAGAAAGAGCAGGAATTCCTGAAGCTGAGTCAACGGGACATGACAGTGGGGGAATATGCGGCAAGGTTTGAGTCCCTTGCCAAATATTTCCGTTTTTTTCAGAACAACCCCGATGAGGAGTGGAAGTGCGAAAAGTTCGAAGCCGGTCTGTGATTCGAGATTAAGGAATCTGTGATGCCATTGGAAATCCAGAATTTCCAAGTCTTAGTAGAAAAGTGGAACTAATGAGGAAGGAAAGAGGCAACAGAGAAACTGTTGGAGGACCCACTCATTCCAAAGACAATATCAAAATCAGAATCAGAAAGGGAAGCACCATCGAAGGGAACCTTATTTTCAGCCCGGAATTGAATTTAATCACCTAGTAACCCTTTCATCTAGGAATGGAGTTAGGTTTACTAGTAATCGTGTAATCCCTAATCTTAATGCAAATTCACTAATCTAGGCCACCTAAGGAATTAGGGTCTATTAGTGGGTTTAGGCTCTTGCCATCCGAGGAATCGGGGCTCGAGTAATTTAGTGGATTGATTTTAATATCTGAAGCATGAATGGGAGGTATCTAGTCCTAATAGTACATGAGTTAGAGGTTTGGTGAATTCTAGTCCTAACATATCCTTTCTGCACTCCAAGTGTTTGTTAAAAGTCCCCAAAAAGACAAAAAGATTTTATTTCTTTTCTTTTGGTTGTTTTGATTTCTCTTCATAGTCTAGATAGTTGCTGAGTTTGTGAATTGGTACTTGACATCCAATCCCCGTGGATACGATAACCGGTCTCACCATCGTATTACTTGCACGACTGGGTATACTTGCCCAGATTCGTCAACAAGTTTTTGGCGTCGTTGCCGGGGATTGGTTTTGCCAATATCATTAGTAACAGAGGAGACAACTAATTTAGACATTTTTATTCTTTTTTATTTTTCTGTATATATTTGATCTTTTTCTTTTGAGTTGTGTTTGTGCAAGGTGGATGCAGTTCATGGACAATCACTATTATCCACCTGATGAGGAAGCCTCAAGTCACGCTTTGGAGGACAACTGGTGTTTGGGAGACTGCATGGATTTGATGGATCGTGTTACTCCCGCACAAGTTGACTATATGACTGGAAGGCTTATATATAACTTCTCCGAGGAGGATTGGGAAACCTTTTGTTCATATTTACCACCTCCACCACCGTGTATTGTGATTCCCATAGAGCCACATGAAGCAGAATTTGAGAACAATCTGGTTGTGGGAATGGATCAAATTGAAGAATGGGAATGGAAGGAGCAAACACCGTTGAAAGCTGCTCTAGAACAATATTCCCAAGAGCTATCCACCTCTGAGGCCAAGGCAAGAGCCAATTGTGAGAGTATCGAAGCTGTGATGCAGAACTTCAAAACGCAAGTTGAGGAGATTTACAAACAGTTAGTACAAAAGTCACCTGAAGCCCAATTTGAGGAAAATCTGGTTTGGGGGATAGTTCAAGATGAAGACGAAGTGGTAGTTGATTCCACCATGCTTGCTGATTTTACTGCATTAGAAAAATATGTTGGCTTGCATGCATGTGTGGACATTGGTAAACTAACCCCTTCCACTTGTCTGGCAAACTTCCTGGTGAAAATGTCATTTGACCCGCTAGGAAGTAAGTGCATTATTATAGTTGAAGAGGTCAATGGTGGTTCCCCACACTGGCTGGGTGGAGTTGAGGATAAAGTCATACTACTGCTACAATCTCCACTCCAATTTCCATTTGATCCGGGAGGAGGATCCTAGAACGTCAAGCTAGTGACGTTAAAGAAGCGCTTATTGGGAGGCAACCCAACTTTTCTTAACCCTTCTCTTTAGTTAGTTTTGTTTTTGATTTTAAACTCTTGAATAATTTGAGAAGATCAAGAGTTTTCTTTTACTAATAAAATTGCCAAGTGATTTCAGGGTAAGAAGGAAGGAGGGAAGAGCAAGGAGAACAAGAATAAAAGTCAGCACCCATCAAGGCCGAGACTCCATTTTCATGCAGTTCATTCTAACTAGGCATGTGAACCAACACCTGTTACCTCCTCGGTAAGCCGTTCCAATTTTTTATTTTATTTTATTTTATTTTATTTTATTTCTCTCTCCAACTTGATTGTTTACATTGGGGACAATGTAAATTTTTAAGCTTGGGGTAGGGGTATTTTGCATTTGCATTTTGCATGTTGCATTCATATAGTTGCATGATCACACAATTAATTTGCCCTTGCTTAGAATTTTGCATCCAATTGTGAAAACTGAGTGCCAATTATATTGTGATAGTGAATTGTTGAACCCAATTTTTTTCATTCTTGTGATATGGCTGCAAATGAAAATGTTTGAGATAATCTGTGATAGTTGATAATTAGCATATGGTTCTGTAGATTTGTGTTTTTCATTGATTTTTGAACTACTAAAATGTGAGATTTTGAGCCAAAGGGGTACTCACAAAATTTTACCCCATTCTTTGTGTTAGAGTGTTATTCCTCTTGGTTTGTTTTCTCTAGAACTTGACTTGAAACCATTTTGAAGCTTAAAAATTTTTGAAAACATTTTTGAAAATGATTGAGGTAATAGGTATTTTTCTGGCCTTCTGAGCTTTGAATGATGAAATGCTACCCCCTAGTTGCCCAATTTTGAGCCTACATGAAAAAAAATGCTTTTCTTGGTACCCTGAAATATGTGGATAAATAAGCTTGGTAGGATACCTTCTAAAGTATTACAAAAGGGTAAAAAGGTAGTTGAAAGTTTGGGATGAAAGAATCAGAAAAAAATAATAATAATTCTCTTGAGTTGAAAAATCTCCCCTTCTCCAAATAAAAGAAAAAGAAAAGAAAAAAAATAAAAATAAATAGAGAAGGGGATGACAAAAAGAAAAGTGAAAAATAAAAAGAAAAGGAAAGAAAAGAAAGGTGGAAAGTGAACTGAAACCCAAAAGGTATTTTAGAAGGTCATGTTTTGCAAATGTTGATATGTTGTGTAGCCTTTTGAAATGTCCTTTATTTGATTTCCCTACCTAACGATTAATCCCATGGCCACATTACAACCAAGTGAAAGACCTCTTGATTCTTAATTGTTTTCATTAATAAAGTAGGGATTTGGTTGATAGTCAAGCCTATGATAGAAGCCATTCCTAGAGGAAAATTGAGTGAAATGTCTTATCCCCTAAACACTTGAGTGAGGTTAGAAAGAGAGCCAAGCAAATGAACAAGCTTGGGGTGAGCTTCAATTGAGAAAGAGTGCCCAAATCAATGAGAACATGAGTCTAAGGAACCTAATCCTCTAATTGGACTTGAATTGATTGTCTCTTGCTGAATTGTTTGAATTGCCTATTGCTTGGATCATTTACTCGGGTTCTTAGTTCACTATCCATATTCTGTTTATTCTTCTGGCCTTAGTGATTGCTTGAGGACAAGCAATTGAATAAGCTTGGGGTGATTTGTTAGTGTGATTTTACATGATGTTTGCTGTACACTTTTGCATGCATTTTTCATATAGATTAGGCATTCTGTATTTGATTTTTATTAGTTTTTCCCTTGGAACGGGTGAAGCGGTTTCTTGGTGTTATTTTGCAGGAACTTAAGGAAAACTGTGCATATTTGGCCATAATGAAGCTTGGATGATTTTAGAGCTTGAAAAGAGAAGAAATTGAGCCAAGCAGAATTCTGGAGATTCGCCCCGCGAGACTGGATTCGCCTCGCGACCCTGAAAGCTGACTGTGCCAGAAAATGCAAGCCTTTCTGGTTCGCCTCGCTAACCTTGTCTCGCCTCGCGAGTATGGAAACCAGAAGCCATCACGCCCAGGCCCTGATGCTCCTCACGGGCATATTGGAGAAGCACTTTACTGGTTCGCGTCGCGAGCAACTCTCGCCTCGCGAGAGTTCAATTCTCTGAAACAGCAGATTTTTAACATTCGCCTCGCGAGAGGACATTCGCCTTGCGAGCGAGCGCAGAACTGATTTTGAGTTTGTGCACAATGATTATAAGGATTAAAAGCCTAAATAAGCCTTGAATAGAACTTTGAAAGTATTGGTTTCATTTATAAAAGTTCCTTGTTTAAAACGCTTACTTCAAGAGAATGAGATTCTAGTTTTGAAAAGAAACGTTGAAGTATTTTTAAGTTAATAGAAACTACCTTTTTATGATCCAAAGTTTGTACGAGAGAACCTTTTTCGAACTATGTGTTTCATGAAGGAAAAACCCCTTTGAAAATATTTGACTTTATTCCATCAAGGATTTCAAAAGCAAATGAATTTCCAAATGTTTTATAAAAGACTTTGTAAAGGAAAATATTTTTCTCCTAAATGATTTAGAAAACATTCCGGTTACTTGGATAAGTGGTCGAGGTTTTGTTTTGGTTTTTGATTTTCACAGAGCGAAAAGTAAGCACATGTGAAAGAGAATACTAGTTCGCGAGACGCCGTCTCTAGCATTCAATTTATACAAGTGATCTGGGATCCGTGTCAAGAATTATGGACCAAGGGTCCTAATCGTGATATTATGGGCTAGGAGTCCTAATTTTGGAATTGAGGACTGTGTGTCCTAATTTCGTTGTTATGGGCTAGGAGTCCTTATCATGTTGAAATAAAAACATGGATAAAATTATAATTGTTTCTACGACCATAACCTTGGACTGAGGCATCGGTCTAAGGTGTTGTGATTGAGCACTCGGACTGCGTGTCCTGTGTTATTGATTTCCATGTAATGAAAATTGTGAATAGTCGTTAGCCTTGGGCTTCGACAACGGAAAAGAGTGAGCACAAAGAAAAGTCTCGATAACGAAAAGTCTTTTATTCATATGCATTTCCCCTTAGCAGACATGCTTGAGTTATCCGAATACCCGATTAAGATGTGGTATTCGATGAGGTATACATCCAAATGTACATTATAAAGGATTCGTGATGATGTTGATTCGGGTGCATGAGGTGACGGAGACAACTTGCCAAACGGGGCGTATGAGCCTGATCAACTCTTTCTTTATTAATGATAAAACGTTGATGGAATCTCATGAGATTAAGATTAGAGCCTCATGATAGAAGTGCCATGCATTATCTTTATAAAATTGATTGATTCGGGTATGAGACCCACTGAAATAATCCTTGTTGTTTAACTTTGAGTAACGTTTAAAATGTTAATATGCCAAGGTGTTGTATGTATCATGTGTATGGTTGTTGTATGATATATCCATTTGTCGATGTCTCACTCTTACAGTTATATCAGGTCTCTTCGGGTTTTGTTGTAGTACCTTGGTACTCTATTACCGATGTTGCAGAGGAGTCTTTCTAAGTCACTTGAATACCTAGTGTTAGAGGTTGGGAAAGTATTCTGATTGGGGGTCTCTCCAATGAATATTTGATAGAATGACCAGCTTAGGAGTCTGAGTTGGGTTGTATATCTAAAGAGGTCGGTGAATGTAGTATTATATACATCCATCTGTAGTTTAAACTTTTTCTTTCAAAAATGGAAACTTATAGAAATGTTGTATGTCATGGTAACTTTGTTACGAATGTGACTTTACGTTTTAAAGGTATGTATGATAGATTTCAGAGTTATCCTTAAAGAAAAATTTTATACCCCAGTTTTCTTACTTAAAAGAATACAATTTTCCGAAAGCAACCATCAAATTATCTTTTGATTTACTTCAGCATGTGTTACGTAGTAATGCCCAAGGGGGGCATTACAGGAACCGCCGCCATCGTCGGAAACCGCCAGCAGAATCTGGGTTTTAGAGAGAAAATATCATTTTCTCTCTCTCCCTTCTTCCTTCTTCTTCCTTTCTTCCTTCTTTTTCCCATTCCTTCTTCCTCCTTCCTTGTCACTATTTCATGGAGGAAGAAGGAGGAAAAAGGGAGAAGGAGGAAGAAGGAAGAAGGAGGAAGGAGGAAGGAGGAAGGGGAGAGAGGTTTTCTCTCTCTAAAACCCATATTCCGGCGGCGGTTTCCGGTGGCTCACGGCGGATACCTAACTCCGTCGGTGCAAAACTGACGGAAGGGACCAAAATGAAAACTAAATAAAAGATAAGGGACCAAAACGACAAAAAAAAAAGTAAGGGATCAAAATGAAAACTAAAATAAATATAAGGGACCAAAATAGAGGTTTAGCCTAAATTATATAATAACTTATTTTGGTTTAACTAATATTTTGGTCCCTAAGAGTAATGGGGACTTTGAATTTAGCTTCCATACATAATTTATTTGGAAATCGGTCCCTACATGTGTTACGTTAGCGGATTCATCTATGCTTTTAGCCAAGTGATTCTTACACGTGATGCACATTTTTTTATTTGATCCCTATACCTAAGGACCAATTTGCTGAAGTGTCTCGTGTATATGGACGAATTGGCTAAAAGCAGGGATGCGGTTGCTATCGTAACACATGTAGGGATCGATTTATAATATTTTTACATATGTGGATTAAATTCAAATGTTCCAGTGTTATTAGAATCGTATCAGTCATTAACTTGGTCAGGACACTTTGTTAGTGGGATAATGGTTGAACTAGTGAGTCACTGATTGGACCGAATGAATCGGTGTATATCAAGTTTAAAATAAAGATCTCTATATATATTATTCATTTCATAATTAATTATACTCAAAGCAGGTGGTCACGTAGTGGCATTACTGCCTTGTGGGGAGTCTCAATACCTGGGTTAGAGTCCTCTAGGCATTTTGCTAAAATATCCTGAATTCCATTTGAGTGGTGGTGGCGTGTTTATGGATGGCAATGGGTAGGGTACTATGGTAATCGTCCCCATACCTGTGTTTGAAAAAATTACCCGTACCCTTGTGGGTAACAACTTTAGTACCCGTACCCTCTGGGAAGGGGTGTGCAAAACCCGCCTCGGCTCTAAAACCCGTCCCAACCCGTAGAGCTTGGGCCAGGTCTGACCCTAACCCGCATAAGAGAAATGACGAACCCGCGTCTCATTTAGTGACCCAATGTCGGGTCATGGATGGGTCCGGGTTGACCTTCGAGTTACCCAACCCATCCCATATAATAAAAATCTACTTTTATTTTTATCTCTGCCTAGCTTACGTTTCACGTTTGATATATTTTGTAGTTTTTGTAACGTTGAAAGAATCTTGTTTAACAAAAGTATTCTGTTTTTAACAATGTGACTCTGGTAACACGGGAATTAAGGAAGCATCCATCAAATGGATCTATTTGATGATATTTTGTAACATCGAGTTTTGGATCTATTTGGTGAGACGAAATCAATTGGTGGCTTTTGGGTAGCATCTTTTGCCGATATTTTGGCTAATAAGAAAAATAACATTTTTTCTCACCCGCAAAAATTTAATTCACAAAGAATCTATTTAACTTGGGTCAATCCAGTCCAGTCCCATTTAGACCTGATTTTAAACCAACCCGCATATGATCGGGTTCCTTCAGGTTTAGGGACGGGTTCGGGTTCAAAGAATTGGCTCTATCAATATTTAGGATCGGGTAAGGGACAAGCAAAACCCGTCCCACACTCATCCCTACCTCTGGGCACCCGTATCCACACCCGTTATCTGTACTTAAATCTACTCATAAAACATTATAAATCAATATATTTAAATAAATAAAACATCCAAAAATGAATTATAGATTCAATTAGGTTTAGAAAGTTAAGAATCTTTAGATTAATTTTACTTTTAAAATTTGTATTATTGTTAAAACTATATATATTAGTAATATTAGTAATATAAATATATATATATATATATATATATATATATATATAAATATGTGTGTGCGTGTGCGGGGCGAGGTGGGTACCATAGTACCCGTACCCGCGCCCATACTCGTGACCGGACCCTTACTCATTATGCAGGTAATTACCTTACCCATCGTGGGAATTTTTACGGGTACCCAATGAGTATGATACAAATTGTCATCCCTAGGCATGTTGGCGCAGGATGTAACACCCGGGTGCCGACGAGGGTGGGGAGTGGTCGCCGGTGCAAGAAGGCATGGACAAGGAGCGGCTCCAGGCAGGCTTCTAGGCGGAGGGGCACATAAATGAACCGATTACACACCCGAATGAGAGGGATCCTGAGACTGTGTAGGTATGGGACTATACAGTTGAGGATGGCTTATAAAAATTGATTGGTACTACCCATATCAATAAGATGCATCTTCTTTTCGGGAGTCCATCAATTAAGAACTCCACATTTAAGCGTGCTTGACTTGGAGCAATTATGGGATGGGTGACCTCTTGGGAGGTTTTCCCAAGAAGCGTGTGAGTGAGGACAAAGCACGCTGAAAAGACCCGTGTTGGTCTGTGGGGTCAGTCGTCAATCCATAGAGCAGCAGATGTTACAAATGGTATCAGAGCGGCACCTCTCCCAATACGATGTGGTTCGGGGACGAACCAAGCGGAAGCTGGTGGGCATGTAACACTCGGGTGCCAACGAGGGCGGGGAATGGTCGCCGGTGCAAGAAGGCTCGGACAAGGAGCGGCTCCTGGCAGGCTTCTAGGCGGAGGGGCACATGAATGAATCGATTACACACCCGAATGAGAGGGATCCTGAGACTGTGTAGGTATGAGACTATACAGTGGAGGATGGCTTATAAGAATTGATTGGTACTACCCATATCAATAAGATGCATCTTCTTTTCGGGAGCCCGTCACTTAAGAACTCCACAGTTAAGCGTGCTTGACTTGGAGCAATTATGAGATGGGTGACCTTCTGGGAAGTTTTCCCAGGAAGCGCGTGAGTGAGGACAAAGCACGCAGGAGCTAGGGATGTTACACGAGACTTGGACGACGCGCAACAATAGGTACGACGGTTTAATGATATTAGGAACTCGTTTGTTATAGATTAAAAAAAGTGATTTTGACATTCAATAATTTAGAGTTTTTTTTTTTTTAGAGATTTTAAATAAAAACAGAAGCTATTTTATGTTTGTTTATAATTATAAAAATGTTTTTTTTAAAATGATTTTTAACTTGTTTGGATACAACTATGTAGAAATGCTTTTTTTTCCTTACAAAATTACCATAATGGATAAAAAAAACCAATGATTCACCACCAATCCACAAAATATTCAACATCACAACCACTGAAAACAAAACAAAAACCTAGCAACTAACTTAAGAATAATCAACCAACACCTAAATCAAATGAGACCAAAGCTTGCAATTAGCGCACTCTGGGACTGATCACGATAGGAAGCTCTTCATACGTCAAGCATAATAGTGATTTTTTCATTGGGACATTTGAGAAGCACGATAGTAACTATTATGTGTAAAAAATGCGTCAAGGTTCTATTATGCTTGTTGGTGTTGACCCTTTAGCACAAAAAGCACGGAGAAAAAGATGAAAAGATAATAAGACAGGAGAGATGACAGACGAAAGAGTGGAAAAGACACACCTGAGGGACAAAAAGGTCATGGAAGAAAATTAGGTGCACCTTCCGTGTTTTTTACACATATTCTCTCTCCTCCATTTGAGGGGTGGTAGCGTGTTGGCACAGGCCTTGGACGACGCGCAACAATAGATACGGCGGTTTGATGATATTAAGAACCTGTTTATTATAGAGTTAAAAAAAATGATTTTGACATTCAATAATTTAGAGATTATTTTGTAGAGATTTTATATAAAAACAAAAGTTATTTTGGATTTGTTTACAATTATAAAAATCATTTAAAAAATGATTTTTAACTTGTTTGGATACAATCATGTAGAAATGTTTTTTCTTACAAAATTATCATAAAGGACAAAAAAAAAACCAATGATTCAACACCAATCCACAAAATATTCAACATCACAGCTACTGAAAACAAAACAAAAACCTAGCAATTAACTTAAGAAAAACCAACCAGCACCTAAATCAAATAAGACCAAAACTTGCAATTAGCGCACACTGGGACTGATCACGGCAGGAAGCACTTCATGCGTCAAGTGTAATAGTGATTTTTTTCACTGGGACATATGAGAAGCATGATAGTAACTACAATGGGTAAAAAACGCATCAAGGTTCTATTATGCTTGTTGGTGTTGACCCTTTAGCACAAAAAGCACGGAGAAAAAGATGAGAAGATGATAAGAAGAGAGATGACAGATGGAACAGTGGAAATGACACACCTGAGGGGCAAAAGGGTCATGAAAGAAAATGAGGAGCACCTTCCGTGTTTTTCACACATATTCTCTCTCCTTTATTGCAACTGATTTTTTCCAAAAGCTGTTACATGTATCTTCTGATTTTAACCTTCAATTAAAAAAACATTTTTATGAAAAATTTAAACAAACACACACTTAAACTCATTAAAAATGATTTTGTACTTGAAAAAAGTGATTTTTTTCAGTTTATAATCTGTAACAAACGCTCTCTAACTCTGGTTCAAGTGCTTATCTCATATATGCTAACTATACCGGTTATGAGTTTGATTTCTGGGCTAACTGGTCTGACCGGCCGGGTCAGTCCAATTTTAATGACACTATATGTTCTTTAAAGGCCAATCGATATTCAAAGATCTATTCTATTCTTGGATACTCACGATCAAAGAAGTATATATACTTTAAAATGTTTGTCTTATTGGTGTCTGATCCATACTTGTATCAGATCTCCAATAGTGATAGTCTACTTATAAAAAAAAATTAAAAAGAAAATGTTTGTGCCAATACAAGTGAGATATCGTAAGAATATGATAAATACTGGTCTTTAACGGGAGAGGTGCACACTCCCACAGTAATGCACCAGTGCAATGAGAATGTAACATGGGACTTCTATAACTATAAACGTCATTGTATTAAAAAAAGAAGATTTTGCTAAATTAAAATCGAACGGCTATGAAACTTCTCAGAATAATGTTTTTTTTTTTTATAGACCAAATGGTTAGAAGTTAGTGGGTTAGTTGTTAGAGGGGGTGGGGGAGGGGATCTAACCCCAAATCTTGAAACTCCTGATGTCCCTTGGCTACCACTTGAGCCACCTATACGGGACCAGAATAATGTTATTGGAGTGTGTTTGATACACATTAAGGAACAACACAAGTAGTCAAGTCACAGTACAACTTTTTCTTTTGTATGTTTTGAAAACGTAACATCATAATAGCAACAACTTATCTATTATGTTTGGTAGAATGCGAAGATTAGGATAATTAGTTACATCTTATTTTTAATTTTAAATTCATTGTTATCTTTTTATCCTTTTGGTTTATCTTTGTAACTGCATTCGCTATATAATAATAATTATGGTCTAGTCTCATGTTTTGTTGGTTGATGCATAACATAAGCATAACGGAAAATGTATTATAATGCTCTTTGAAGTTATAGCAACAACGGTCAAGGTATTCCCTGAACAATGTGATGCTTGTGGTTGCGGCAGTGGTGGTGATGAGCAATGGTGGCAATGGCGATCATAGAAATAAAATAAGGTACAAATTTTTTTTTTTTTTGTGTGCGCTATGATATCTTTTAATAAACCATAACTTCGGTAATTCCCTTTATGCGAGATATCAGTTGTAAGTATGCATGTTCAAATTCATCCAATGTGTTCCACTTGTTTCCCATTTCCATGTCCCCCTCCCCCATGTAAAGCTTCTTAAGAGCCTCCTCTTGCACCAAATAAACCATAATTTGGCTAGCCCTACTCTTAGGAAATGAGGAAGTTCATGAACAAAACTAGTGATATGAGGACATCAAAATTTTCCCAGGAAGGTGGGAAATGAAATATGGCAACTGCTAGGAAATGAGAAAGTTCGTGAACAAAACTATCTGATCCGAGGATATCAAAATTTTTCGAAGTGACAAAAGTGACAACATCAAAGTTCCCGAAATACCCATGCCTCCAGATCTATAACATTAACGCCCAAATCTTGATCAAATCTGTGACAGATCACTTGATCAAATCTGTGACAGATGAAAACAGATCTGTCAATCTGAACCAAACGAACACCGCACCAAGACGGGAAACCAAACAACATCGCACCAAGACGACAAACAAGGGTGTCGTTTACACACTTTTTGTTGGTTATAGACTTTTTTTACCCTTAAATTCATTTATTTCTATTTTGTTTCAGCTAATGCACGAGATTAATATAATCAAATGGACACCATGCAAAATAGAAAACACCCTTATATACAGTACAGTTAGCTATCTCCGTGTGCAAAAGTTTTTACTGCCAATTCAATTGGCATGGTCCAATTTAAAGATCGAAGTGTGATGACGATGTCAAAAGTTCAATCCTTGACCTTAACCAAGTTACCTATTCCCTTACTACGTTATTACAATCAGTGGAATAGAAGAACCATGCATATGGCCATTATATCCTGCCATCTCTGTAGTCCCCATTATATCCTGCAAAGCTGAATAGTCGACAAGTGACTTTCAGTGCCTTTGAAGGCATAGATAACATGAAAGCAGTGTTAACTTATTTCAAGCTTATCTCAACTATTAAGTCCATTAATTAGTAGCTCCACCATGGATGGCCAATATAAATGCTTCAGACCATTTCAGCTTTTCAGAATCTGGTACAATAGAATCATCTAGGAAAGGCTTCCAGTAGGCGCCAGGACCATCGAGAACCCAGTTTACTTTTGTTGGAGGTTTGGATAAGTTATGATTGGAAGCACTTTTGTTCTTTCCCGAATTGATTTCCTTAGGAGAGTCAAATTCCTTAGAATGTTTTGAAAGACATTCAATTAGTTACACTGAATGTACAATCAGTTCTTGCTCAATTATAAAGTCTATAGTTTAGAAACTCACCATCGATTTTGTAGAATGTATTGATGCCTTTAGAGTGATTTTGCCTTCTTCAGCAAGGGAAGAGTGAGCACTTTGCTTTCCAGTTCCAGATTTCTCCGTTGACTAAAAATGAACAATAAATTAGATAGTAACAAACCATGCAGAAATATGTTTATGCCACCGCATCACTAATTGTCAAACAGGAAGTAATTTGTTTGCTTAGTTTTGGCACCTTGGTTGTAGCTGTACATGCATTTTCCTGAGTTAAATATCTCCCAATAGCACTAAAGGGACGAAACCGCCGTCCAGTATTGGGCTTAATGTAAGTCTGCATAAAATATAGCATAAATCAAGTCAATGAGAGAATTCCAAGCCACAAGTCTATATCCTCTTACAGTGTAACACTTTCATGACTTCTATACATTTTTTTGGTACATTGGAGGTGCAAGCAGCTGGGTAGGGAAAAGGGGACAGGTGGCCTTCCATAACTTCTGTACATACATGTGTGTGTATGTGTGCCATGCGTTACAGCTTCAATCATTAGCAGTGAATATTCACTTAAAATTGCCAAAGGAAAGTACACCCCAAAAAAATGTCTGGAAGAGAACAAAAAAGAAAACTTTTGAATGCAATCACAAATAGAAACTAAGGCATTCTTCAGAAACTAGTGAGTATAGTTTAGCCATTATGCAGAAAATCATTATTGCCAAATATTGAGCTGATTACATCAATATACAAGTAAATTAGAAATACAATAGCAGACTTTTTGAAAAAGAAAATGCTTGCCCATTTGTCTGACTAGAATAATATATGCTTCTATTTAATGCATATCCCAAACCCAAACATAACAAATGTAGAGGAGAACCTAACAATCAGGCTGTAAGAGGTGAGAGCCACCACCATAAATGAGACTATGAGAGTTCTGTGTCTCACTCACGCCCAGCCAATACGGCACTCACTCACACTCCAGCATCAACCCAGTCAGATAGGAAAGAGTGGTCCATCTACACTCCTATCGCCTAGCTGATAAGAGGAGAGAGCCACCAGGCCCTCCACCATAAATGAGAGTATATGGGACTCAAGCTCCTGCATGGCAAACACAGCTGCTTTTGTAGTCCCTTTATTTATTTAATTTTGCAGTGACTCTTTCATACTAAGAATGGATGTAATTTCCATTATATATTATACAGCTAAACACAAAAAGATATATATATATATATATATATATATATTTGGCTCATTTACCAGGCAAAAGCTGAATAATTAAGTGCAATTTTTTTGCTTCCTGAAGTCAATAAAAACCAAACTAAAACAATTTGAAACAAACAAAAAAAAAGTTAAAAACCAGAATATACCCAGATAACAAAATGTGTGATAAATTAGAAATACCCTGTCTCGAACTCCAGCAGCATAGTTACTGTTACGGGGCTTCTTCTTAACAATCCAATCATTAGGTAGTTTAATGAATGAGGTACTTTCCCTGGTGTCAGTTATGACCTGCATCTGCAGAAATATTGGCATGTCAGATGAGAATTTCAATCATTAGGTCTAAACAAGAAAATGTTCATAGTTCCTGCTCTCCAAGTTCTGTCTGAGTATTTCGACAGATTTTGTTGTCTTTTCAAATCATGAATGATTCCACTGTATTCCAAATGCTATTGATTGAAGAGTCACACTTGCAAATGATACAAACATGACATTACAACTCACTTTGTTTTCATTTTCTGATATAGTTCCCTCAGTCATACGACTACGAAAGTCTGTTGTGCAGCTTGTGCTTTCTGTTAGATATTTCTGAACAGATACCAGAGAACGAAACTGCCTTCCAGTGCGTGGCTCATAGTAATACTGGAAAATAGGATAAAAAATCATCAAATCCCTTGCATAGAGTTTGAGCAAATGTCATGAGAATAACACAAGACAAAGATGTGCCGAAAAGTAACTACAGAGAAGCCAAACTTAAATGTGTTAACTGTAGAAATGAAGCATAGCAAGGGGAAACAAGCTCCTTTCCTATCTTTTGCATGATCATTATTACATGGTTGAATCAAGTGAAACTTTGTCTACCCAAAATCCATAAGATCCTATTAGAATTGTCTTACCTAGTCATGTGAATTATCACTCCTCTAGGGTGTTTTGTCAAATTTTAAAACGTAGCACTAATCCTTGAAGAAGAGATGTGGCTACATCCATCATGTGTCAGACACAAACATTCAGTAGGACACTAACACCTATTAACAATACAATAACTTTTGAGAATGAAACATTCAATTTTAATTCTCAAAACACTTACTGGACACCTTTTTCAACCATATATCAGAAGAGTAATACCACACAGCCAGAAAAAAAAAAACTTGACATAAGTCAGCCAATTTTTTTCAAAATTCAAGGTGATTGTTGGATAAGTCAAAGAGGTGGGGCACTTATGATTTATCCATCCAAGGATCAAGAACAATGGCAACAATTTGTTTAGAATTTTCATACCTCCATATAACATATTTGTTCATATTTTCAAACACTTAATTTTCATAATCCACCTCAGTATAATAAATTAGAGCACATCTTCTTGAGAGTTGCTTGATCTCTTTCTATACTCTCTCCCAAAGAAAGACACATGTCATACATAATTTCTTTTAAATCTTAAATTCAAACATTTTCTAAATTAATCATGTATACCTCAATTATAATTCTAAACATTTTTTCATTTAATCTATATTTGTTTAGATTGTAGCTAAATATTTAAAAAAAAAACTTGTGCAATGCACATAAAGTTGTGAGTTTTATATCTAGGTGATATTTGGTTCATGAAATATATTCACGGATAAATTACATTCTCAGAAATCTCGTTTCCAACAAAAAAAAATCCATCGTCAGACGTGGTTTTTAGCTTCCATTGGCTAATCTTATTGTTGAATGAGACAATGACCTTTTATCCCTCGTACCAAACCTAAGAAACTCTTATTGCCGTCTCACTTTGCCGGGAAAAATACCAAACGCTAACTTAATAATATAATATTTGGCAGACGAGGCCCTCAATATTTTGGAATAACGGCGGAATTGTCGATCAGCAGTTCACAGTTCACCCAATTCAATATTCCAATCCCTAGGCGTTGAAGTCGAATTAAAAACTAAGGAAGGGTCTCAAATGGAATCAAACCCAGGTTCCAAACTCAAACTTGGCCGGGCCCCCCCCCCCCCCCCCCAACAACACACAGAAACTATAGATTATATATGCAGTAGTGCGTGTAAAGTGCAAACATGCATGCATGAATAATAAATAAAAGGAATGAGAGTAAGTATATATAAGAGAAGAATTGCACCCTGTCTTTGTGTGAGGGTTTAGAAGGACGGGACCTTTCCTCCACCAACCAATCATCAGGAAGCTTGAACGTTTGAGGGTCAGACAACTTCCCAATCTGCAACAATTCTTTTCCCTTCGAACTGCTCCGATTGACATCATTGTATTCAACAATGTCTGCCCTCCGAACTTGGACTGGGGTTGCCATTGTCGGTATAGATTTGCCGTTCATGTTACTATTGTACTTGTTATTATCTCACTTCACTCATTACACTGTACACATCCAGGGGCAAAGTAAAATATAAATGGGTTTAACCGTTTTCCTTATATGGGCCCACTGGATTCCAAAGACAGTGAGAGGCCCGGGAGCCTTAAATTATTTACTTCACTGTATTAGGCCACTTCTAATGATGCCTATGTTGTGTTTTGTGATAGAGTTAAACAGAGTCGGTCCCAAGCTCAGATAAAAGGTGATGAGTGTGATTTCACCTCATTTTTCCATGTACATTTCTGCATGCATTTGCATATAGTTAGGCCATTTTAGTGTTTATTTTGTTTAGTTTTTCCTTTGGAACAGATAAGGTGGTATTGTGTGTTGTTTTGCAGATATTCATGATTAAATGCCCAAGAATTAGCAAGTATGAAGCTTGGATGACTTAGAGCTTTGAAAGATAAGAAATTGAGCCAAGCAGAGAGTATCACGGCCTAGCCGTGATGGCCCTCACTACCGTGAGGAGCGAAGAGTGAAAAGAGAATTGAGCCAAAAGTCAGAAGCTGTCACGGCCTAGCCGTGATGGCTATCACGGCCGTGACGTGTCAGCTGTGCCAGATCTCCAAAAGTCAGAGACGATCACGGCCTAGCCGTGATGGATATCACGGCCGTGACCTGTTTGTTGGAAAAGTCAGAGAGGATCACGGCCTAGCCGTGATGAGTATCACGGCCGTGATGAATCAGTAAATGAAGCGGTGCCAAGTCGAAACCATCACGACCTGGCCGTGATGGCTATCACGGCCTGGCCGTGATGGCTATCACGGCCGTGACCGCCACGCAGTACTAGAAAACCGAAAGGAGAACAGAAGAAGATTCATTCGGAAAACCCTAAAGAAAAATCCTCTGCCGTGGGTGTTTTGTGTGCATCATTCCATGGAGCTCTCCCCTTTGTTCATCTCTCGTAATTATTCCTTTTGTTTTACTTTCAATTATGTGTAGCTAAACTCCCCTTTTGTTGGGGTTAGACTATTGCTATCTGAATTTGGTTGTAAAAATGATTTGATTTTAATACGTTTCCTTGTTCTTTATGAGTGTTTGATTCCATGCTTAATGCTTTCTTAGGCTTGATCACCCTATGAATGATTAGTTGCTTTAATAGATAACTGGAAGGTTGGTGTTAGAGCTTGCTCATGAATCCAATGCCGGGTAGTTCATGAGCCTAGGAATAGGTCTTGAGGTGCTTGCAATCTTATAAGTCTTTACTTAATGCAAAATCTCAGGGTTAATCCACCTAAGGAATTAGGGTTTAATTTGGGATTTTAGGCTCAATGCACCTAAGGAATTAGGCTTGGGTATCTCTCAAAAGACTTGATTGTCATATTAGAACTAGGAACTGTGTTAGTTATCATTTCATAACAACCAAGGGAGGATTAGCTTAGTTTAACCCCAAAGCAATCTTATATCATTGTTATTCATCTCCTTGCTTTCACATTAATCTGTTTGAGAAAAATCCAAAAAGAACAAAAAATATTTTCTTCTTGTTTGTTTGCTAGATGTTAAAACAACCTTTAATCCAAAATTCGATCGCCTAGATAGTAGTCAAATTTGCGAAGTGGTAATTGTCCACGATCCCTGAGAACGATATCCGGTCTTACCGTTTTTATTACTTGCAACGAACCGGTACACTTGCCGAGTCCGTGTCAAGTTTTTGGCGCCGCTAGGGGATCGGTGTGCCAATATCACGAGTACCAAAGGGGACTCCTAATTTAGGCATTTTATTTTTTACTGTTTTCCTACTGTGTTTTTCGTTCTTAATTTCTGTATCTCTGCTGTGAATTTCTGCAAGTGCTGTTTTTTTTTCTGTTTGTTCTGTGCTACTCCGTTTGTTCAGTGTATGCGAGGTACAATCGACCCAGGTGAACTCCAATTCGAACCTGAGATCGAGAGACTCTGCAGAAGGAATAGAAAGAGAACCAAGGCAAGACAGAACAGAGAAAGAGCATCTTCTAGTAGACAAGAGCAGCAAGTTGAGTTACCCAGTGTGCAAGAACCACAAATTGAAATAGCAGCTGTCACCATGGGAGAAGAGAACGCACCAAGGAGAACAATGGGGGACTACACTTCCCCTAGAGTTGATAGATGTGGAACTCCGATTGTGAGACCTGCAGGTGGCCTGCAATAATTTCGAAATCAAGGCCTCACTTCTCCACCTTGTGCAAGCAAAACCAATTTGGAGGGTTGGAGAGTGAAGATCCTCATGCTCATATTGGTACCTTCATTGAGCTGTGTGACACCATCAAGTTAAACGGAGCTTCCGATGAGGCCATTCGGTTAAGGCTTTTCCCTTTCTCTTTGAGGGATAGAGCCAAGGCATGGCTTCAATCTCATCCTCATGGAAGCATCATCACCTGGAACGACTTAGTCGCAAGTTTTTATCTCGATTCTTCCCTCCGTCAAGAATGATTAAGCCGAGGTCGGAGATCAATGCCTTTGCACGAGAGGGATGGTGAGTCACTATATGAAGCCTGGGAGAGATTCAAGTCTTTACTCACAGCTTGTCCAAATCATGAACTGGAGACATGGCAGCAGGTCGCAACTTTTGTTAATGGGCTCAACAGGAACTCAAGAAGTATGATTGAAGCGGCTGCAGGAGGTACATTGAGTCAGAAAACACCGGAAGAAGCAAAGGACTTGATTGAGAACATGGCTAACAATGACTATCAAATGCCTAGTTCTCGGTCAATGGTCAGCAGAGGTGTTCTAGAGCTGGATGAAATTGGTGCTCTCAAAGCACAAATGGCTATTCTTACCAAACAACTGGGGTCGGTTCAACTGCAGAATTCTCAAGTACAAGCTATTCAAGCTCAAGGTGCCTCAGTGTGTGATTTCTGTGGAGGCAACCATGCAAATGGAAACTGTGAGATCAACGTGGTTGGAAGCTCGGGACAAGAAGAGGTAAACTATATGGGCAACCAAGGGCCTAGAAATGATCCCTACTCCAACACCTACAATCCGGGGTGGCGCAATCATCCCAACTTTAGTTGGAGACAAGGGCAAAGTTCAAATACTCAGGCAAGGCCTCCTCAAGAGAGTTCAAGCAAATTGGAGAGCATTCTAGGCCAGTTCATGCAAGCCACTCAAGAGACTATGAAGAATCAAAATGCCTCCATCAAAAATCTTGAGCACCAGATAGGACAGTTGGCAAAGCAAATGGCAGAAAGACCTCAAGGACAATTCCCAGGAGATACAGAGAAGAATCCGAAGGAAGGTTGCATGGCAATTATCACAAGAAGTGGGAGAGTGTTGAATCCACAAGAAAGAGAAGGAGAAGAAGAGGCAAGAGGAGCTAGAGATGATAAGGTACAATTTGAAGAGGTAAACAATGAAGAACCCAGAAATCCCCAAGATACTACCTCTATTCCTACCGGTGTAGAAGCTGAAAAACCGCAGAAGGAGAAATTAGTTGATGAAGAATTTGCGAAGAAGAAGACTAAAAGACAGATTCTGGAAGAGGCTGATAATCCCAAGGAGCTGCCCCCATATTTTAGAATCCCGTACCCCCAACGGTTGAAGAAGGAGGCAAAAGACCAGCAGTTTTCTAAGTTCCTGGATGTATTCAAAAAGCTACAAATAAACATCCCGTTTTTCAAGCTCTACAAAGAGATGCCTTCCTACGCAAAATTCATGAAGGAAATCCTTACGAACAAAAGAAGGTGGAAGGAGGAGACAGTTATGCTTACTGAAGAGTGCAGCGCTATACTTCAAAGGAAGCTGCCAGTAAAAATGAAGGACCCGGGCAGTTTCACTATCCCATGCACGATTGGTCATCTGAACATAGGGAGAGCATTGTACGATTTAGGGGCAAGTATTAATTTGATGCCGCTCTCCATTTTCAAAAAGCTGGGAATTGGTGAGGTAAAACCAACAGGAATTTATCTTCAACTGGCAGACCGCTCCATTACACATCCCTATGGTATTGTGGAGGATTTGTTGGTGAAGGTGGATAAATTAATCTTTCCAGCAGACTTTGTGGTTTTAGATATGGAGGAGGATGCTGAAGTTCCACTCATACTAGGGAGACCTTTTCTGGCAACTGGTCGGGCTTTGATAGATGTGGAAAAAGGCCAGTTGAAATTCAGAGTGTAAAAAGAGGAAGTAACTTTCAATGTATTGGAAGCTATGCATCGCACGAGCAAGGAAGAGGAGTGTTTCCGCATGGAAGTGGTGGACACAGTAGATAAGGAAGTCATTGCACATCAACACCACCCCTCTATTCTAGAGAAGAAGGAAAAGCCCAACTTGAAAGCAAATCTAAAGCTATGCAAAACAAATGATGCATCAGTTGGTGAGGAAGTTGGTCCTGCTCATCTTGTGAAAACAGAAACTCCACCAGGAAGGAGTAAGAAAAAGGGCAAGAGGCCCGGAGCGAAAAAGGCAAAGCAGAAGCACAATTGTTGGCCTTTTAAGAAAAATCAGCTCTTTACAGGAGTTTCATGGAAGAAAAGTGCTCTTGCAATTCTATGTCCAGCAGATCCCGGTTAATGAAGGAAGTATCTACTTGTCAAGCTAGTGACGTTAAAGAAGCGCTTATTGGGAGGCAACCCAATCTTTATTTTTTTATATATAATTTTCATCTTCTCTTTTGTTTTTGATTTCCCCTCTTGAATAATTTGAGAAGCTCAAGAGGTTTGTTAATAGTTTGTTGAGTGATTCCAGATGTTGAAGGAAGGAGGAGAAGAAGGGCAAGAGGAAACAAAACCAGAAAGCATGTGATTCAGCACCACTACCACCTTGTGAGTTGTTCCAGTTTTCTCCCCTCTCTAAGCTTAATTATTTACATTGAGGACAATGTAAGTCTTTAAGCTTGGGGTAGGGGTACTCATCTTTTAGCTTGCATTGTAAATATTGCATTCATATAGGCTCTAGTCTTGCATGATCACATGAATTAATTGCCCCCTGCTTAGATTGAGCATCTGATTGTGAGAGCTAAGTGCCAATTGGGCAGTGATAGTGAATTTTTGGACCCTGATTTTATATTCTTGTGATATGGCTTCATTAAATATGCTTGAGATGGTCTTGAATAGTTGATGATTAGCATGTGTTTCTTTTGGATTTGTGTTCTCACTGGTTCTTGAACTGATGAATGTGAGCTTTTGAGCCATTAGGGGGCACTCACTAAATCTGCCCCCGTTCTTTGTATAGAGTGTTTTCCTCTTGGACTGTTTTTCTCTAGAACTTGACTTGAAACCATTTCGAAACTAGAAAATTTTTGGAAACATTTTTGAAAATGATTGAGGCAATAGGTATTTTTTCCGGCCTTCTGAGCTTTGAATGTGTAAATGCTACCCTTAGTTGCCCAATTTTGAGCCTGAATGAATAACATGCTTTTCTTGGTTCCCTGAAATGTTGTGTTAAATATACTTATGAGGGACCTTCTAAAGTACTGTGAAAAAATGGGTTGGAAAATGTAGTTGAAAGTTTGGGATGATGAAAAGGAAAAAAGAATCTAAAAATTTTACTTCTCTTGAATTGCAAAATCTCCCCTTCTTCAAAAAAAAAAAAAAAAAAAGAAATAAAAATGGGGAAGGGGATGACAAAAAGGAATGAGAAGTAAAAAGAAAAAGAAAAAAAAAATAATAATAATAAAAAAATAAAAAAAAATAAAAAAAATGAAAGAATGGTGGAAGAGTAAACTGAAACCCAAAGAAAGGTATTTTAGAAGGTCGTGCTTTGCAATGCTTGGTTGTTTGTATTGCCTTTTGAAATTTCCTGTTTTTGAAATTCCCACCTGAAAATTGATCCCATGGCCTCATTACAACCAAAGAATAAGACCTCTTGATTCTTAGATGTTTTCATTAATGAAGTGAAGATTTGGTTGATAGTCAAGCTTATGGTAGGAATCATTCTTTGAGGAAAATGGAGTGAAATGTCATATTCCCTTAACACTTGAGTGAGTGAGGCAAGAAAGAGAGCCAAGCAAATGAACAAGCTTGGGGTGAGCTGCAAGTGAGATAGAGTGCCCGAATTAGTGAGAATGTGAGTCTAGGGAAACTAAGCCCCTAATTGGACTTGAATTGATTGTCTCTTGCTGAAATAATTGACTGCCTGTTGCTTGGATCATTTTATTCGGGTTCTTAGTTCACTATCATTGTCCTGGTTGTTTTCATCTTATGGCCTTGGTTTTTGCTTGAGGACAAGCAAAGTCTTAAGCTTGGGGTGATTTGATGAGTGTGATTTCACCTCATTTTTCCATGTACATTTCTGCATGCATTTGCATATAGTTAGGCCATTTTAGTGTTTATTTTGTTTAGTTTTTCCTTTGGAACAGATAAGGTGGTATTGTGTGTTGTTTTGCAGATATTCATGATTAAATGCCCAAGAATTAGCAAGTATGAAGCTTGGATGACTTAGAGCTTTGAAAGATAAGAAATTGAGCCAAGCAGAGAGTATCACGGCCTAGCGTGATGGCCCTCACTACCGTGAGGGAGCGAGAGTCGAAGAGAGAATTGAGCCAAAAGTCGAAGTGTCACGGCCTAGCCGTGATGGCTATCACGGCCGTGACGTGTCGGCGTGCCAGATCTCCAAAAGTCGAGACGATCACGGCCAGCCGTGATGGATATCACTACCGTGACCGTTTGTTGGAAAAGTCGAAAGGATCACGGCCCAGCCGTGATGAGTATCACTACCGTGATGAATCGATAAATGAAGCGGTGCCAAGTCGGAAACCATCACGGCCTGGCCGTGATGGCTATCACGGCCGTGGACCGCCACGAGTACTAGAAAACTGAGCAGAACGGAAGAAGATTCATTCGGAAAACCCTAAAGAAAAATCATCTCTTTGCCATTGCGGTGCATCATTCCATGGAGCTCTCCCCTTTGTTCATCTCTGTAATTATTCCTTTTGTTTTACTTTCAATTATGTGTAGCTAAACTCCCCTTTTGTTGGGGTTAGACTATTGCTATCTGAATTTGGTTGTAAAAATGATTTGATTTTAATACAGTTTCCTTGTTCTTTATGAGTGTTTGATTCCATGCTTAATGCTTTCTTAGGCTTGATCACCCTATGAATGATTAGTTGCTTTAATAGATAACTGGAAGGTTGGTGTTAGAGCTTGCTCATGAATCAAATGCCGGGTAGTTCATGAGCCTAGGAATAGGTCTTGAGGTGCTTGCAATCTTATAAGTCTTTACTTAATGCAAAATCTCAGGTTAATCCACCTAAGGAATTAGGGTTTAATTTGGGATTTTAGGCTCAATGCACCTAAGGAATTAGGCTTGGGTATCTCTGAAAAGACTTGATTGTCATATTAGAACTAGGAACTGTGTTAGTTATCATTTCATAACAACCAAGGGAGGATTAGCTTAGTTTAACCCCAGCAATCTTATATCATTGTTATTCATCTCCTTGCTTTCACATTAACTGTTTGAGAAAAATCCAAAAAGAACAAAAAATATTTTCTTCTTGTTTGTTTGCTAGATGTTAAAACAACCTTTAATCCAAAATTCGATCGCCTAGATAGTAGTCAAATTTGCGAAGTGGTAATTGTCCACGATCCCTGAGAACGATATCCGGTCTTACCGTTTTTATTACTTGCAACGAACCGGTACACTTGCCGAGTCCGTGTCAAAAGGAGAGGGTTGTGTTAGGCCATCGACAGCCAACTTAAAACTTAGTCGAATCTCTATGACATGGATCGACGACGTAATAATGTTAATGCTAGGTCGTTGCCCATAAGCAACGCGCTGTATAGCTTGAGTACAGTGTCAAATGAGCAAGGGCCGCTGCATCGCCACCTGGATGTAGTGAAAAATAAGCAAGGGTGATCACATTTTTGTGAACGAGTGTGGGTAAAGAAGCTAGTTCACGAGAGTAGGATTCGCTTTGGAACTTGGAATACAGGCACACTTACAGGTAAATCAATGGAAATAGTTAACACCATGATTAGGGGGAGGATCAATTTCATGTGCCTACAAGAAACTAAGTGGGTGGGAGAAAAGGCAAATGAATTAGACTCTTCGGGTTTTAAGCTTTGGTACACTGACAAAGTAAAATCGAGAAATGGGGTGGGCATAATTGTGGATAAATATTGGAAGAATGATATTGTGGATGTAAAAAAGGTTGGAGATAGGATCATTGCCCTAAAATTTGTAGTAGAACAAGACACCCTTAATGTGATTAGTGCTTACGCACCTCAGGTAGGGTTAGAAGAACACTTCAAGGTAAAATTTTGGGAGGATTTAGAAGGCTTAATTCAGGAAATACCGCTAGGTGAAAAGATTTTCTTAGGAGGGATCTAAATGGGCATGTAGGGAGGGCACCTAGAGGTTACGACGGTTTGCATGGGGGATATGGCCTAGGGGAGGTAAATGGTGAAAGGAAAGTCTATTCTGGACTTTTCATCTGCTTTCGATCTTACTATAGCCAATACCTGTTTTAGGAAACGCGAGAAGCATCTTATCACGTACAAAAGTGGGGTGACAAGCTCTCAAATAGATTTCTTTCTTATTAGGAGATCGGATAGAAAGATTTGCTTGGACTGTAAAGTCATACCTGGAGAGAGCTTGACTACCCAACATAGAGTCTTGGTTATGGATGTAAGAGTTAAGAGGAGTGTGAAGAGAAGAGGCCACGAAAAGGTTTCAAGGATCAAGTGGTGGCAACTGAAGGGTGAAAAACAAAAGATCTTCCAACACAAGGTTTTGGAGGGAGGGTTTTGGGAGGCAAACGGAAGTGCAAATGATATGTGGGACAAGATGGCCAAGGGGATTAGGAAGGTAGCTATAGAGGCGCTTGGTGAATCAAGAGGATTTGGACCTAGGGGTAAAGAATCCTAGTGGTGGGATGAAAGTGTGCAAGCTAAGGTTCAGGTTAAACGGGAATGTTTTAAAGCTTGGTCTTTATGTAAAAATGCTGAAAATTGGGAAAATTATAAGGTGGCTAAAAAAGAGACCAAGAAGGCATTGAGCGAAGCTAAAACTAAAGCTTTTGACGGGTTGTACCAATCCTTAGGCACCAAAGATGGTGATAAATCTATTTATAGGCTTGTTAAAAATAGGGAAAGAAAGATAAGAGACTTGGACCAAGTGAAGTGTATTAAGGATGAAGAAGGTAGAGTTTTGGTTAAGGAACGAGATATTAAAGATAGATGGAAGAATTATTTCCACAAGTTATTTAATGAAGGATTTGAAGTTTTATCATGCTCACGGGTGCTTGACATCAGAGAGGAGGACCAAAATTACACTTTTTATCGTAGAATCCAAGAGCAAGAGATAAAAGAAGCTTTGAGAAGGATGGATAATTGCAAAGCAGTTGGACCGGACAATATACATGTGGAGGTATGGAAGAGTCTCGGAAGTAGAGGCATTAGTTGGCTCACGAAGTTTTTTAACGAGATTATGTGGTCAAAGAAAATGCCGAACAAATGGAGAAGAAGCACTTTAGTTCCGATTTACGAGAATAAGGGAAATATACAAAATTGCACAAATTATAGAGGGATTAAGCTTATGAGTCGTACTATGAAGCTATGGGAAATGGTGCTTGAACGGAGACTAAGAAAAGAAACCAAAATCACCGACAGCCAATTTGGTTTTATGCCCAGGAGGTCGACCATGGAAGCAATTTACTTACTACGACAAGTGATGGAACAATATCGAAAGGATCAAAAAGATTTACACATGGTCTTCATTGATTTGGAGAAAGCGTATGATAGGGTGCCAAGAGAGGTTTTGTGGAAAACCCTAGAAAAGAAAGGTGTTCGGATTGCATATATTCGAGCTATCAAAGATATGTATGAGGGGGTCACGACCAGTGTGAGAACGCAAGGTGGAGCCACAGAATATTTCCCAATAACTATAGGTCTGCACCAAGGGTCAGCTTTAAGCCCCTATCTTTTTACCTTGGTCTTGGATGTACTTACGGAGCACATTCAAGAGCCAAAGACTGCATGATGCATGCTTTTCGCAGATGATATAGTTCTAGTTGGAGAGTCGAGAGATGATATAAATGGAAGGTTGGAGACTTGGAGACAAGTTTTAGAGGCACATGGCTTCCGTTTGAGTAGAAGTAAGACGGAGTATATGGAATGTAAGTTTAGAAAAAGGCGAAACACCTCTAGCTTAGAGGTGAAAGTTGGAGACCACAACATACCACAAGTCACACGGTTTAAATATCTTGGGTCTATTATACAAAATGACGGAGAAATTGAGGGGATGTAAACCATCAGATTCAATCAGGGTGGTCAAAATGGAGGAAGGCTTTGGGTTTTCTGTGTGATAAAAATGTACCTCTTAAGCTAAAGGGAATATTTTACCGTACAGCTATTAGACCCGCGATGTTGTATGGGACGGAGTGTTGGGCGGTAAAAAATCAACACGAGAGTAAAATCAATGTAACAGAGATGAGAATGTTGTGCTGGATGAGCGGAAAAACTAGACGTGATAGGATTAAGAATGAAAGCATTAGAGAGAGTTGGGGTAGCACCTATTGTAGAAAAGATGATTGAATCTCGACTTAGGTGATTTGGGCATGTATGGAGGAGACCTTTAGATTCTGTAGTAAGGAGAATGGACCAGGTGGAGGGCAATCTAATAGCTAGAAGCAGAGGTAGACCAAGAAAAACTATAGGAGAAACTATTAAGAAAAATTTGGAGGCTAATGATTTAACTATTGACATGATTCATGATAGAACATTATGGCGTCGTATGATCCATGTAACCGACCCCACCTAATGGGATAAGGCTTGGTTGTTGTTGTACTTGTATTAGGCCACTTCTAGCGTGAGCAAGGAGCACATGTCGCTTACGGTGCATTATTTGTTGTCACCGTTAGATCAAAGAGTACCACCATATTTTATCATGCACTACCGCATCAGATTATTATTTTTATTTTATTCTTTTGCATTTTCCTTCTCCATCTCTCTCTCCGGCGAACAAGCAACGACTAGCGGCTACACCCATGAATTCCTCAGCACCAGTTCCGGTCATTCTCCACCAGCTCCTGTCCCAGTGAGTTCATCTCCATCTTCACCCATGGCGGTGACCACCACGCCTCTGGCTCTGAGCAAGTCGAAGAAGAAGAGTGCTAAGAATAGACCGAGAATCCACCGGAGACCCCGGCGGCGGCTCCCTCCCCTGTCCTCCGACCTACCTACCCCCATCTCACCGGATTGGTCAGATCTGCTTCTCTCTCCTCTTTCTTTTCGTTTATTTTCGTCCCGAGGCCCCGACGGAACAGCTGCGCCGCGTGCCACTCTGGTCACTGCTCCGATCGGACACAAATCTCGAGCCATGGTGGCGCCTCTTTCGGGCGATGAGGCGGTGATTATTCTCGGCTGGGTTGTTGTTGTTGCGGTGGGGGTTGTCGTCGTCGAATACGGACTCGGCGACGGAGGAGGTGGACAGGGCAGCTGTCACGGCTACTGAACGAGACCCAACATTGTTGTTCCGATGAAAGTAATGGCCTGTGCAGTAGAACCCATTTGTATGTTGTTGGTGTTCCTCCTTCTGTTTTCCCCTTCAATGGCGACAGACCTATAGCGAATCAAGAGATTTCAGGGGAGAGAGCTAAGAGAAAATTAGGAAGTTGAATTAGTCAGCTTGGTTGGAACTCTTTGACGGTGGTGATGGTGATGAACGGCAGTGGGCGGTGAAGGAGACAGACATGTAGGGGGTGACCAGTGGTGGAGGGAGTTAGAGTGGAATGATTTGATGTGGAGGGTGTAGGGTAATACAGTGAGGACTATCATTGTATGATGCTGTCTCATGGAGAGACTTGTTGGCCTCTTTCACCCTAGAATTTGCCTTAGTGTATTATTTATTATGTGTTACCAAACATACTTTCCGGGCCACACCCCAAATTAATCAAGATGAAAGACTCTAGACATCGAAATGGGTCAAAGATTATCTGGACCAAAAAACATACTACTAATAAGGCAAAAATGGAGTTTATAAAACATTGCAAAAGCAAGTCTTCTCTTCACCAACAAACCAAACAACAAGATGTTATTCTTTCCCTTTGTTACATTGCATATCCTATACTACAATAGCGGCGTAGAAGGCAAGTCAGATATGGGTGTATAAAAGAAAAGTTTTATTTTATTTAACTATGCAGTGATTGAAAATACATTTTAATTTAACAATATATATAAAATAATACAAAAGTTATTTTGCAAAAATTAAGGACCCGTTTGGTGGTCAGGATAAGAGAGACGGGATAGGATAAGTTATCGTATCCTGTCTGAAACTATTGTTTGGTGAGCCGGCGGGATAGGATAAGGCAATCCTGCCACTTATCCTATCTTGTCCATCTAGTTAAAATTCTATCCTGAGGGGAGGGTTGGGTTAGCACTCAACAGGATAGGATGAGGTATTTTTTTCTGGTAACAAATAGGATAGGGTGATTTAAAGTATAATAAAATATAAAAGTATATAATATATAATATATAAAATAATTAAAGTATAATAAAATAATAATTTAAAGTTTAATAAAATTTAACATGATTACCAAAAAAATTATAATAAAATATAAAATATAAAATATTTAAAATAATAAAAATATTAACAATTAATTTTTAAATTTATTTATTTTTATCACAATGCTAATTTTATTATTTTATATTATTTTTAAAAACTGTAAAATATAAAAAATTATTCTAATAATTTAACTATATGTAAATTAAAAACAAAAAATGAATATTTAAAAATATAAAAAATTAATTTTAGTTAGACAATATTTAAAAAATTTAAAACATTATATGTAATTTTATCACAAGGATAATTTTGTCTTTTTATATAAATTTAAATAATGAAAATTATAAAAAAAAAACTAAATCTAATAAAAGATGAAAACATTTAGAAAAAAAACGAAAAATTTTAAAATTCATACTTAAATTATAATGCTATCCAGTTGGTTATCTGGTGGACACCAAACGTCGGATAGGATAACAGCTTATCATGTTCATATCATATCCTACTCCTATCATGTTCTCTTATCATATTCATCTTTATCCTATCCTAACCATCAAACGAGCCCTAAGTTTCTATGAAAGCCTAAGCTGTAAATCTTTGTCTGATTTTTTGTTAATTTAAACTTTTACAATTTTCTGTATTTTTATTATATAATAACTATGCTGGAGCTCATTTGAGCAAAGTCCATTAACAAGATTTGACAGCCCAAAAAAATGGACCAAGTACCCGCTAATAACGGCAGTATAAGACGTGACATAACCATATCTAACTCAAAAGTCCAGCAAGCTTGTTAGTAAATTTTGTTTCTTCTGCCTAGGCTGGTCACTGATGACGAAAATTACTAAAACTCCTGAGGTCTGTTTGATGGTCAGGATAAAAAAGATAGGATAGGATAACCTATCATATTCTATCTGAAACTGTTGTTTGGTGAGCCAACATGATAGGATAAGGCAATCCTGTCACTTATCCTATCTTGTCCATCTAGTTAAAATTCTATCCCGAGGAGAGGGTTGGGTTAGCACTCAACAGGATAGGATAAGATATTTTTTTTCTGGTAACAAGTAGGATAGGATGATTTAAAGTATAATAAAATATAAAAATATATAATATATAAAATAATTAAAGTATAATAAAATAATAATTTAAAGTATAATAAAATTTAACATGATTACCAAAAAAAGCATAATAAAATATAAAATATTTAAAATAATAAAAATATTAATAATTAATTTTAAAATTTATTTATTTTTATCACAATGCTAATTTTATTATTTTATATTATTTTTAAAAACTGTAAAATATAAAAAATTATTCTAATAATTTAACTATATGTAAATTAAAAACAAAAAATGAATATTTAAAAATATAAAAAATTAATTTTAGTTAGATAATATTTAAAAAATTTAAAACATTATATGTAATTTTATCACAAGGATAATTTTGTCTTTTTGTATAAATTTAAATAATGAAAATTATAAAAAAAAAACTAAATCTAATAAAAGATGAAAATATTTACAATAAAAACGCAAAATTTTAAAATTCATACTTAAATTATAATGTTGTCCAATTGGCTATCTGATGGACACCAAACGTCGGATAGGATAACAGCTTATGCTGTTCATATCCTATCATACTCCTATCATATTCTCTTATCATATCCGCCCTTATCCTATCCTGACCATCAAACGAACCCTTAACCAGTTACGAAACCTTAACTAGTAACAACCAGGAAAGGTGGATTCTAAATAATCGCAGTGACGCATAATTGATCTAACTTCTAAGGATTGGACTTCATTGAGTTAGTTGTCGAAGAGCGAATGAAAAAGGAATCCACACGCAAAGTGTGTACGTGCCGCGTTTTATAATTAACAATATTTGTCTATTTGATGACGCAAAACGCCGTTTGATTTGAGTGCCTGTAAAACACGTTTGCGCTTGTAGTCTAGTCTTGAACGAAACTTCTACAGCTACAGCGTCATATTTTTCTTGCTGCTCATCACTCCCTTGCTCTGCTTCCTCCTTTCACACTCACCTAATTTTCCTAGCCCCACACGCCATAAGCCTATCAAATCTTATTATTCTTTGTCTCCTTTTCAAACATATTATTATCTTCATTGAAATTGATACACAATTTTTCTTTTAAATAAATATATCTTCGTCCACTTTCGAGACCCCGCATGTAGTTTTTTTACATGAAAGTGTAATTTTTTCAATGCATGCACAAAAGAAATCTACGAGCGATTTTTCTAACCGATGCAAAACTTACACATATTAAGCAATAAAAAATAAAAATATTGTATTAAAAGTTGTATATTCAATTCCTTTAAATTAAATTTAAAAATCACTTTTAAAGAAAATAGTAGGACAGAAATGTGACACACTTTACATTAAATTTTTTCCCTAAGTTCTAGAATATAATAATATGGGGCACTTGCATACATACATGACTAGTATTTAGTAATTTCAGCTGGATGCTTCAATTATTTCAGAGTAGACGGATAGGTAACCCCCCCAAAATGAATACGCGGTCACGCAAACTTAATTAGCGACTTCATTCCTTAATTACAAAGGAAAATGCAAGGGTGATTTCGCCACTTTATCCACGTAATTCAGCATAATCCAAAGAGTCTTAGTCGTACCCAATTAGCTATCTACGTAACATAAGAGAGAAACCTATTATATATAAGAGTGCAGTGCCTCCAAATTCTTTTCATATTTTGATAATAAACCATTAAGCATATATACCTACGTAGCCATGAAGAGAAGCAGAGATCAAGAGGAGTGTGAGGTAGACGTGACCAATTGTCTGATGCTACTAACCAAAGTTGGTGAAATTAGTGAGACCAACCCATCAAGGGAGATCAGAGATGGTTTCAAGTGCAAGACTTGCGATAAGAGGTTCTCTTCTTTCCAAGCACTTGGAGGACACAGAGCTAGTCACAAGAAGTCAAAGCTCATGGTTGCTGACCTTTCGTGCCATCATCGCGAGTTATCTAAAACCGCTATGAAACCGAAGATGCATTCATGCCCGATTTGTGGGATTGAGTTTGCGGTTGGACAAGCTCTTGGAGGGCACATGAGAAAACATAGAGGTGCCGTAAACGATGGTCTGATGATTCATAAGCATGCCTTGCCCATCTTGCCCTTGAAGAAATCTAAAGATAGTAAATCTTTGAATTTGTGCTTGGACTTGAACTTGACGCCATCAGAGAATGATATTAAGCTCAACCTAATGACGCCTGTTCTGAACTGTTTTGTATGATTAGGAATTTTGTACACAATCAGATTTTTTTTTTTTGGATTTTTGTATTTAGATTTTTGTAATTTGCTGCCTACGTCTCACTCCCATATATAAACATTGTGCTTCATGAAGGAAAACCTATAATTCTAAACATCATACAGATACAAATCATAGCATATGATTCATGTTAATCAAAGGAGAGGAGAAGAATTTCACACCTTGGAGAGTCGCAGAATCCATCACAGTAGATCAGAGGGAGATGAACAGTGGATCAGAATGTGAGAGTTACTTCTCTCTTTCTGGTTGGTTCAGTATGTGTGTCTGTCTGTCTGTCAGAATGCCTAATGGGGAGGCAATTCTTATAACCTACCAGCAGAGAGTAGGGACCTCTCAACGGGTTAACATTAGAATGACCCAGCCCATCATAGGGTCACTCTTTAGTAAATACCCAACAACAATTTCACCAATTGGTTACGTAATTAAGAATTAATTTTATAACTGATATATTAATAATTTAATCACCAATTAATGCTAATCCACAAATTATTAAATTAAAATTTAACAATTCTTCCACTTGGATAGCATTAATCAATTATTAAAAGGAAATACCAGTTACGATCAAAGCACACGTTAACCAGCAGTATAAGAAATACAAGCTTTAACAATGCAGAAATAGTATCCGATAGAGAAGTAAATCATACATGCTAAAGACTCATATTTCACATAAAGATTGATGAATATAAAATTGCATATAATTAATAAAGAGAAATATGCAATTCAAAAAAATGGTCCAAACATCTTAAAATGCTATAAGAGATATGAAAACAAGAATGACGTCAATTTACATATCTCATAAAAACGATAATGGGCAAATAATGGTTTCAGACTCCCACTAATCCAATACATCAAAAGACTTAACTAAGCCCATATGAATTACATGATTCCGGAATATTCCAACAGTTAAGCCTTTGGTTAGTGGATCAGCAAGCATGTTTCATGTATCAATATGCTCAATACGAGTCTGAAACTCCTGAATCTTCTCTCTAACGAACAAATATTTCACATCAAAATGCTTAGTGCGAGAAGAGCTTCTATTGTTATGAGAGAAGTTCACAGCAGCAGTATTGTCACAATATATCACAAGTGGCCTAGATAAGCTTTCATCAATATGAAAGCCAGAAATCAAATTTTTCAGCCACATGGCTTGACAAGTAGCCTCATAGCAAGCAACATACTCTGCTTCCATGGTAGAAGTAGCTGTAAGCGTCTGTTTGACGCTTTTCCAAGAAATAGCTCCTCCTGCCATCATAAAGATAAAGCCGTAAGTAGATTTTTGGTCGTCAGGGCAACCTGCGAAATCGAATCGGAATAACCAAGTGACCTGAAGTTGATCGGACTTCTTATAGGTCAACATATAATCTTTGGTTCCCCGCAAATATCTCATGACCTTTTTACGGCTTTCCAATGACCCAAACACAGGTTGCTCAAGTATCTCCCTAAAGCATTTACAAGCAAAAGCAATGTCGGGACGAGTACAAACTTGAGCATACATTAAAGCGCCAACAGCGGAAGCATATGGGACCTTTTCCATTTCATTTATTTCTACATCATTTTGAGGACATTGATATTTAGAGAATTTTTCCTCACCCTTTTGAACAGTGCAGCACATGGGGAGCAAGAATGCATATTAAACCTTTTGAGGACCTTTTCAATATATCCTTTTGAGACAATCCAAGAACACCACGTGACCTATCACGATAAATCTGGATGCCTAAAACAACGAAGCATCACCAAGGTCTTTCATATCAAAGTGGCTACTCAACATGAGTTTTGTCTCGGTCGTAATTTTAACACAACTGCTAGCAAGAAGTATATCATCAACATATAGAACGAGAATGATGAACTCACCCTCACAAGTCTTCAAGTAAACGCACCGATCCGAGGCATTTTCTTTGAAGCCAAGAGAAGTGACAACCCGATCAAACTTCAAATACCATTTGTCCGGAGGCCTGTTTCAGTCCATAAATAGACTTATTCACTTGCAAACCAAGTGCTCTTTGCCTGTTTCAAATTAAAACCTTCAGCTGAACCATGTAAACATCTTGATGAAGGTCTCCATTCGGAAAAGCCGTCTTCACATCCATCCGGTGAAGTTCTAGATCAAAATGAGCTACCAAAGCCATGACAACTCGAAATGAATCTTTTGTAGAGACTGGTGAGAAAGTCTCCTTATAGTCAATGCCTTCTCTTTGGTTATAGCCTTTAGCTACTAGTCCGGCTTTGTACCTTTCAACTTTACCATCCCGAGTACGTTTGGTTTTGAAAACCCATTTGCATCCAACAGGTTTACAACCAATTGGTAATTCCTCTAGACTCCAAACACCATTATGAGACATAGAAGACAACTCATCATGCATAGCATTCAGCCAATCAGAAGCATGAGAGCTAGAAATTGCCTCCTTAAAGGTAATAGGATCATCATCATCATTGAGGTCAAACTCATGTTCCTGAAGATATACAACATAATCATCTGGTATGGAAGGTCTGCGCACTCTTTGAGATCGTCTCAGTGGAATTTCATCAACAATAAGATCATGTTCTTGTTCATCTACAAGCGGTGCTGCCACACCATCTTCATGTTGAAGATTCTGATCAACATCATTAGCTGGAATCATAACTTCTGTAGGAAAAGGAATAGCCGGTATAGGAACAATGGTGCGATCTTTTCTAAGAGTAACTGGTCGTGGTATATCACTCCCACTATCCAAGTCATCCTCAAAGAAAATCGCTCGATCAGATTCGACGACTCGCATAGAATGAGATGGACAATAGAATCTGCTACCTCTGGAACCCACACAATAGCCAATAAAGAAACCACTAACAGTCTTAAGATCAAGCTTCTTAGACTGAGGATTATAAGGTCTAACTTCTGCCTTACAACCCCATACATGAAAATGTTTCAAACTCGACTTCTTTCCACTCATGAGCTCATATGGAGTTTTTGGTACAGACTTGCTGGGTACTTGATTTAGAATGTAGACAGCAGTTTTTAAGGCATCTCCCCAAAGAAAGTCTGGCAATGATGAATGGCTTAACATACATCTTACCATATCCATAAGTGTGCGGTTACGCCTCTCTGCAACTCCATTTTGCTCAGGAGTACCAGGCATAGTGTATTGAGCTTCAATACCGCATTCCTCAAGAAATCTGGCAAAAGGTCCTGGGTTTCTACCCGTCTCATTATATCTACCATAGAATTCTCCACCTCTGTCAGATCTTACACATTTTATCTTCCTACCTGTTTTCAACTCAACAGCAGCTTTAAAAGATTTGAAAGCATCTAGGGAACTAGACTTTTCTTGAAGGAGATCTATCCATCCATATCTCGAGAAATCATCTATAAAGGTAATGAAATACCCATATCCACCCATGGCAGTGGGTGTAATAGGTCCACACAGGTCGGTGTGAATCAACTGTAGCACATCATCACACCTATTTGCTGCTTTATTCCTAACATTGGCAGTAAATTTGCCCTTGATGCAATCAATACATGTATCAAAATCGGAGAAGTCTAGATCATGAAGAATACCTTCCTTGACTAGCCTCTCAATACGAGGCCTAGAAATATGCCCCAAACGTCGATGCCATAACATAGAAGAATGTTCATTAATCCCTCTGCGTTTGTTTCCAACAAGCAGAATTGTGAGACATGTCATGTAGATTTAACATATAAAGGCCATCACGTAAAACTCCTGAACCAACGGAAATAGAATCTGAATAAACAATCAATTTTCCACTACCAAACTTAAAGGTGTAACCACATTTATCCAAAGCAGAAACAGAAATCAAGTTCCTTCTCATAGAAGGTGCATACACAACATCTCTTAAAAGCAAATTATGTCCAGAAGGCAAAAGTAAAGAAACAATTCCAATGTCAATAACAGAAACTCCAGCTCCATCTCCCATAATAATTTTAGACTCAGCATCACTTGGTTTCCTCAGGCTTGTGAACCCCTGCAAGGAATTCACAACATGAATGGTTGCACCTGAATCTAACCACCAAGTATTTGGAGGAACATCAATGACATTGGATTCAAAGCATGTTAAAGCCTTCTTAAAAGTCATAAATTTCTCCCCAATGACTTTCTGATATTCCTTAGCATTATCGGTCTCTAAGATACTCTGCCTGATGGATTTTTCCATAGTATACTTCATCACTTTCAGGCACACTCTATTAGAGTGTTCCCATTTCTCATAAGCAATCCTCTGTGCTGCAGTAGACTCATTTGTGAGAGCTGCTGGCTTGTCTTCCCTCAAGGCCAGATCCAAGTCAGCAATGGTTAAGTAGAGATCTAGAGTCTCTTTCCAGTCCTCATAGTTTGTCCCATTTAGAGTTTTGACAGAATTTGGGAAGGAGGCTGACATAAAACAGAGAATAAGGAATCATTGAGAATTGAAAGGGTAATATGATTCCATATATATATGTTCAGCCAATCTTGCCCATAATACAAATTTCTTATTCATTATAATTCCGCCTAAGGGTCCCGAATCACAATAAATAAGAAATATAATAAGAAGAATAATACAATGTACAAAACTTACATCACCAAAATTTCTAATACCGATAGGGTACTTGAAAACCATAATTGACATAAGCTTGAGACAATAGTACGATGTATAATAACGAATTACATTAATAATATTACACCGATAGGGTATAATTATTATTAATATAATACAAATATAACACATTAGAATAATTAATTATTTAACAACACAAATTTTGTATAATTATACCCACGATAGGTGAGTTCATAACTATACAAAATATCAATAGTCATGCTACAATTATACATTAGAAAAATCATATTGTATAACAAATGCAGCATAGAACACACAACTTAATTCACATAAGGCTCTAAAATTAATTCCATCTATATGACACATGATCAAGGAGAGTATAACATATCAAAGTGTCACAAAAAAGTAGGGAACAATCACAAAATTTTAGATCAAAACCTTAGAGTACAGTATTAAAAAATACAATATATTTTTCGGATTTAACCATATAAAATATTCGCGAGGCGAGAGGTATCTCGCGAGGCGAATCTTGTGAAAAGTCAGCAACGTTTGGTCTTCTCGCGGGTACTCGCGAGGCGAGTCAAGTGTTCGCGAGGCGACCCAGAAACCTTTCATTTTCCTAGAACAGTCAGCCTTCGGGGTCGCGAGGCGAGAAGAGTAGTCGCGGGGCGACCCAGAGACCTTTCATTTTCCTAGAACAGTCAGCCTTCGGGGTCGCGAGGCGAGAAGCGTAGTCGCGGGGCGACCCAGAGAGGATGACAATTTCACTGTTCTGCTGGCTTTCAGGTTCGCGAGGCGAGAATAATCTCGCGAGGCGAATCTGGAATTCCACAGATGCTGATGCCCAGAATCGCGAGGCGAGAATACACTCGCGGGGCGATCGAACGAGTTGGGGCTTTTTTTTTTTTTACGCAAACAGGAAACGAAAAACCATCGATTTCTCACGTTTTATTTGATGAAATCCAACGATTTTCGAGTATGTTACTCGAATAACATGTGGGAAGAAAAGCCCTCAAACAATTTTCGAAATCATTGGCCAGAATCATAGTTTCGAATTTTGAAGAACAAGGCATGAAAAACGAAAGTTGCTGAAGAAAAAAAATCTGGGCAAACAAAATTTTTACAATATTGATATAACATGATATGAAAATCCCTAAAAAGATTTTGCATCTTGATTGAAAAACATAAATTAGGGTTCATATAATTTTCAGAATAACTATAACATGTATCTATCCTTGGCTCTGATACCAATTGAAGGAAAACCTATAATTCTAAACATCATACAGATACAAATCATAGCATATGATTCATGTTAATCAAAGGAGAGGAGAAGAATTTCACACCTTGGAGAGTCGCAGAATCCATCACAGTAGATCAGAGGGAGATGAACAGTGGATCAGAATGTGAGAGTTACTTCTCTCTTTCTGGTTGGTTCAGTATGTGTGTCTGTCTGTCTGTCAGAATGCCTAATGGGGAGGCAATTCTTATAACCTACCGGCAGAGAGTAGGGACCTCTCAACGGGTTAACATTAGAATGACCCAGCCCATCATAGGGTCACTCTTTAGTAAATACCCAACAACAATTTCACCAATTGGTTACATAATTAAGAATTAATTTTATAACTGATATATTAATAATTTAATCACCAATTAATGCTAATCCACAAATTATTAAATTAAAATTTAACACTTCATTGAAAACTCTTGGTTCATATCTATTTTTTTCTGACTGGAACTGCATACTTTGATAATTATTTCCTCTTATATGCATGTACATTGTTTCTTTTTTGGGGGTAATTCTTGCTGACCTCACAATGCCATTTAACAATGCAAACGTTGGTTTCGCATCCAACTGAAACAAACATACATGCTCAAACAAATTGCCTATATATATATAAGCAATATATGGAAATACTTGATTTAATTGTTGTTGTTTTTTAATTATCTAATTGGTTTTCTTCAATTAAGCCAGCTAGCTTGCATCACTCGTCTATCTGTGTATCCTATCAACAAATCCCGATTCATTGTATTTGGGCATCCATGTATTGAAGCAAAATTCTATTAAGAGGGGTTTTAAATAGGTGCAATAAAGATAAAAACATTCTTGAATTTTGTCTAAATGCAAGAATTTTTGGAAAATCCAAATTTAGAGAATCCAAATTCACAAACCTTGGCAGATCGATGAAGTGTATGGTTGATTTTTCGGTGAATGATTCAAAAGTATGGTTGATTCCTCCCTTTTTCCTTCTCCATTATGTCTGGTACATAAAATGAGATTTTAGTTGTTTGACAACATGGAGACGAAACGGCCCATCCATCCTTTAGTGGCAACCTCATATTTTTCAATCCATCGAGTGTTGGTCACATTCATTAAAAATTTTAATCCTCTTGTACATTCAAAAGGTAAATTTCTGGGAAGGATTGCCTATAATGGTTGGGTTCTTTTTTTATATCCCACTTTGACGGACATCTTTGATTCTTATTAATTTCTTTGAAATTTAAAATTTTCTAAAAAGATTAAAGTAATAAAGTTTCAATGATGTCTTCATAATGCGACATTATAAACCATTGACATGCTTTATTATACAAAGAATTGAGAACGATGCGGAAGAAAAGAAATGAGTACAAATATTTCATTCAGTAATTATAATCATACTAGTGTAATAACTCGTGCGGTACGCGAGGATGCCTATAAGATTTTTTTTCCAAGAGCGATATAATACATTTATTGAAATATGAGTTGAAATATAAATGATATTATATCTATGAGAATATTTCACTCTTTTATCTATCATATAATTTCAAAATCAATTCTCAACGATGATTAAAATTTACTTATCTACCGTTTAGCATAAGGATCAAGAGGTCGTGGATCATGTCAATATATAATTAATATTTATATTTAAATATAAATATTTAAATATAATAAATATTAAGTATTAATATATATATATATATATATAAATACTAAAATATAGAATTAATTCTGTTCCAAAATTCTTGAACATGATAACCGAACCAATGACCATTGGGTTTGGTTCAGACCCAAACACAAAAAACATACAAACCAATCTAATTGGATCGATTCATCGAATTATTCGTTCAGGTTTACGCGGCTAAACTTTCCGAAGAACACAGTAGTTTACTACCTTTCCTGACTAGAAACATTTTTCAAAAAAAAATTTGTAGACTTTAAAAAATTAACAATAAAATAATATAAAAATCCGAACCAATCAAAATTGGTTCGATTGGGTTTGGTTTGGACCCAAAAATATTAAAATATATATAAAACTAAAATATATATTAAAAAATAAAATTATTAAATATAATAAATATTAAGTATTTATGTATATATATATATACTAAAATATAGTAATTAGTTCGGTTCCAAAATTCTTGAACCTGATAATCGAATCGATGACCATTGGGTTTGGTACCTTTCCTGGCTAAAAAAATTTAAAAACAAAAAATTGTAAATTTTAAAAAATTAACAATAAAATAATATAAAAAATCTGAATCAATCAAAATTGGTTCTGTTCGGTTGGCAACTCCTTCTACTGTTACAGGAATAGTAGAAGAAAACTTGTCAATTGATAAAATGATATAGATACTGAATATTAATATATATATAAATATACAAACCAACTTAATTGGATAGGTTCATCAATTATTCGTTCGGGTTTACGGCACTAAACTTTTCGAAGAACACAGTAGTTTGCTACCTTTCTTGGCTAGAAACATTTAAAAACAAAAAAATTGTACACTTTAAAAAATAATAATAAAATAATATAAAAAATCCGAACCAATCAAAATTGGTTCGGTTCGATTGGGTTTGGTTTGGACCCGAAAATATTAAATATATATATATAATTAAAATATATATTAAAATATAAAATTATTAAATATAATAAATATTAAGTATTATATATATATATAAATACTAAATTATAGTAATTAGTTCAGTTTCAAAATTCTTGAGCATGATAACCGAACCGATGATCATTGGGCTTAGTATCTTTCCTGACTAAAAACATTTAAAAACAAAAAAAATTGTAAACTTTAAAAAATTATTAATAAAATAATATTAAAAATCAGAACCAATCAAAATTGGTTAGGTTTGGTTGGCAACCCCTTCTACTATTACAGGAACAATAGAAGAAAAGTTGTCAACTGATAAAGTGATATAAATATTGAATATTAAAATATATATAAATATATTAAAATATATTAATTGGTTCGGGTCCAAAATAACCAAACTAATGACCATTGGGTTTGGTTCAATTTGGAGCCGAACCCAAAAAAAAAAGAACCAATTTAATTGGTTGGTTCGGATTTTCAAATTCATCGAATTACTGGTTCGAGTCTTACGACCCTAAACTTTTTCGAAGAACACGGTAGCTAAAACCAACAAAATATATGTTAAAAAATTTAAATAATCCAAAATAATCCACCGGTTGACAACTCCTTCTACTGTTATAAGAACAGTAGAAGAAAAGTTGTCAATTGATAAAGTGATATACATAATGAATATTAAAATATATATAAATATTAAAATATAGTAATTTGTTCGGTTTAAAAATAATCGAACTAATGGCCATTGAGTTTGGTTCAATTCGTAGTAGTACACAAAAAAGAATAAAAACGAACCAATTTAATTGGTTGGTTTGGATTTTCAAATTCATCGAATTATTGGTTCGAGTCTTACGATCCTAAACTTTTTCGAAGAACACGACAGCTTTGCTACCTTTCCTGGCTAAAAATATTTTTAAAAAAATTATAAACTTTAAAAATTTAATAACAATATCTGAAACAATTAAAATTGATTTGGTTTGATTGGGTTCGAACAGGAAAATATTCAAAATTATATATATAAATAAAAATATATAAAATATTAACTTTTAAACTATTAAATTATATAAACATTAAAATATAAGTATATAAAAGTTAAAACATCAAGAACATGACAATTATAGTTTTACTGTTTGCCAATTTATGATTGGTTGACAGTGTAAAAAAACTTTACACTGTCAGTATATACAAATTAAATAAAAAAAAGTATTAGCAAAAAAAATACAAAAACTAACCGAACTAATGACCATTGGGTTTGGTTCAATTCAAAGTCGAACAAAAAAAAAACAATTTATAAATTGGTTGGTTCGGATTTTCAAATTCATTGAATTATTGGTTCGAGTCTTACGACCCTAAACTTTTTCGAAGAACACGGTAGCTAAAACCAACAAAATATATGTTTAAAAATTAAATAAATAAATTTAAATAATCCAAAATAATCCACCGATTGACAACTCCTTCTACTGTTACAGGAACAGTAGAAGAAAAGTTGTCAATTGATAAAGTGATATACATATTGAATATATAAAATATATATAAATATTAAAATATAGTAATTGTTTCGGTTCCAAAATAATTGAACTAATGACCATTGGGTTTGGTTCAATTCAGAGTCGTACACAAAAAAGAAAAATAACAAACCAATTTAATTGGTTGGTTGGGATTTTCAAATTCATCGAATTATTGGTTCGAGTCTTACGACCCTGATATGAGCCCAATAAGGAGCATGGTTCAAGAAAAAACATAAGAACTTAATGGGCCCATGACAAGAGTTACAACCAAGAAAGCCCAACAAGTCTTAATTCAAATAATGACTCTTATAATGGAAGCAAGTCCAAATGCAAGATTGGATGGAATGGGGCCCAAGTTGGTGACATATCTCATCCAACTAGAAGACCCATGATTATGGTGATGTGGGACGTGCAGTTTGAAGACAAGTCCAATTAGTTGTTTTCTTTTAAATACAATAAGTGTAATGGGTTATGTGAGTTGATCCAAATTGTTAAGTGTTGCAAATGGGTCAAGCCCACTTAGTCCCTTGTTTTACACGAGTTTTTAGGTTGCTTGGGAGGGAATCTTTAGCTTGCATGCTAAAAGAAACTCATCATTAGTTGTGTGAATAAATCGTGTAAATTATGGGGGGCTGCACTTATTTGAGAAGCAAGTGTAACCATCACATAATGAGAGGGAGAGAGAGAGTCGTAAAGGGGGGCGTGAATTCAATTTGGTGACTGAGTTAAAATAAGTTTTAGTGAGTCTTCTAGTGTCATGATTAGGTCAATTATGTTTGTTGGGGGGGGTATGGTTTGTCTTTGAAAGCCAAAAGTTGGCAGCCACGATTATATGTATTACGCCCAAAAACACTTGAATAATAACTTGGAAGTTGATTTTGGATTAAATCCATTTTAATTTTGTGAGAATTTGTTCTCCCTGGTTCTTAGTTGAGCCAACCCTAGTTCTTATCAATAATCCAAGATTCTTGTGGCGAACATCATAGGCTTATCAAACTTTCTAGTTTGTAGCACCATCATCATCTCTTTCTCATCCATTTTGTTGCTTTCTTCACTTTAATTTGGTTACAAAAATTTATTACACGAATTACTTGTGAAAATTCAACCATAAGATCATCAACAAGGCAATGTAACCATTTGGTTGTCATCAGGTGGTATCAAAGTTTAGGCTTTGGTTGAATTTTTGAGTTTTGTTCTTCATCTTCTACCTTTCTTCTTTTAAACCCAAAATCAAAAAAAAAATATCACTTTGATTCTGTTTGTGAAGGGAATTTTTCGTGGTTGTTGTTTTTGCTCAAAAACAAGTTTTCAAGTGTGGTTGTCTTCATCAAAGTTAAAAAAAAATAGCGCAATTTAAAAATTATATATATAACAAAGCATGCGCATGAAATGGTTAGAAGAACAGAAGAGAAAAAGTTCTACTTGGCCATTTTGTGTTCTTGAAAACATTTCCCTTCTATCTTGTTTCATTATTTTCAAACATTTTCCTTTCTAGCCTTTCATTTTTTGTTTCCTTGTTTTGATAAGTTTTGTGATTTTCATTACTTGAATTTTCGAATTTTTTTAGTAGTTTGTGTTCGACTCATCTAAGACCTAAAGGAGGACAATATAGTGGAAAAAGGTAAGAGTGAACAAAAATTACATCTTGTGTGAAAAAAAGCCAAAAAAGTGAAATACATTTGTGTGTACAAGTGAGGGAGTGTGGTGAGGAAACTTATAATTTCTTCTACTCAAGTCATGGCAGCCCATGATGATAGTCCACCTCTTTCTCCAAGGTCGGCGGCTATTCATGCTAGGATGGCTACTAAAGTTCAAGCCCTCACAAGGCAAATGGAGGAGATGCAAGTAAATTATGATAGGCAACTGGCCAACCTTCAAAACAATGATGATTCAAGTGGCTATGAGAGTGAAAGAGGAAAACAAAGAGGAGGAGGAGGAAGAGGAAGGAGGCGTGATAGGGTTGAAAGACTTAAAAGGGTCAAGATTAAAGTTCCTCCCTTTATTGGGAAGAATGATCCCGAGGCTTATTTGGAATGGGAAATGAAAATTGAACAAGTTTTTTATTGTAATTCTTACAATGAAAGAAAGAAGGTGAAAGTAGCCGCCCTTGAGTTCAAAGAATATGCCCTTGTGTGGTGGGACCAATTACAAAAAGAGAGGAAGAGACATGGGGAGGATCCTATTGATACTTGGGGAGAGATGAAGTTTGTCATGAGGAAGAGGTTTGTCCTAAATCACTACCATAGGGACTTACACAACAAATTGCAAAGGTTGACACGAGGTTCTAGAAGTGTTGATGAGTATTTCAAGGAGATGGAATTGGCCTTACTTAGGTCAAACTATCAAGAAGATGGGGAGACTACCATGGCAAAGTTCTTACATGGGTTGAATCAAGATATTCAAGATGTAGTGGAATTACAACACTATGTGGAGCTTGAAGATTTGGTCCAACAAGCAATCAAGGAGGAGAAACAACTTAAAAGGAGGAAGTCCAAATTTCAATATTCTTCTAAATTTCCATCCTCAAGTTGGAAGGAATATTCAAAGAAGGAGGGTGCACCATTCTCTAAGGAGGCCGTGAGCACCTCTCAAGGAAAGAAACCATTGGAAACAACTTCTAGGAGCCGTTATGTTAAGTGCTTCAAATGCCTAGGTCATGGACATATTGCATCCCAATGCCCAACAAAGAGGACCATGGTGACAAGGAATGGAGAAGTTTTCTCCCAATCTGAGGCTTCAAGTGAGGAGGAGAGTGAAAAAGGAGAAGAAATTCCGAAAGGAGACTTGTTCATGGTAAGAAGACTATTGGGAAGCCAAACTAAAGAGCAAGATGATAGTCAAAAAGGAAGCATATATCTTCCGTACTAGGTGCCTAATCCAAGATAAGGTTTGCTCTTTAATCATTGATGGTAGTAGTTGTGTAAATGTTGTTAGTTCTAGATTGGACTCAAAATTACATCTTGTTACTAAGGCACATCCATAACCATAGAGGCTTCAATGGTTAAGTGAGGTTGGAGAAATGGTGGTAAATAAGCAAGTTGAGGTTTCTTTCTCAATTGGGAAATACCATGATGGTGTCCTTTGTGATGTGGTGCCTATGGAAGCAAGCCATATGTTGCTAGGGAGGCCTTGGCAATTTGATAAGAAGGTCAATCATGATGGGTACACCAACAAGTTTGCTTTTTTGCATCAAAACCGAAAAGTTACCCTTAGTCATTTGTCTCCAAAAGAAGTTTGTGTGGATCAAATAAAAATGAGAGAAAAGAGAGGGCAAGAGAGAAAAGAAAAGAGAGAGCAAGAGAGAAAAGAAAGAGAGAGTGAGAAAAAGATTGAAAAAAAGAGTGATGAAAAGTTTAAAAAAAATAAAGAGAAAAATAGTGAGCAAAATAGTGCGAAAATTAGTTAAAAAAGAGAGTCATTTAGCAACAAAAAATGAAGAGGAGGAGGCTTTGATTTCAAGGCAGCCCCAATACATTTTTTATTGCAAAATTTTTTATTTGGTTGCTAATGCTTCTAATGATTTCTTTGTCTAGTGGTGTTGTAAATTTTTTTACAGAAAGTTGGAGATTTCATTCCAAAGGAAGCACCCTATGGTTTGGAAACTTGTATGGATTTCCAAAAGCTCACTTTAGATGGACAACAAATGTCTAATTTTGGACATGAAGATTTCAATTCGAGGTAGAATTCACTCAAAGAAGGAGGGGATGATATGAGCCCAATAAGGAGCATGGTTCAAGAAACAACACAAGGACTTGATGGGCCCATGACAAGAGTTACAACCAAGAAAGCCCAACAAGTCTTAGTTCAAATAATGGCTCTTATAATGGAAGTAAGCCCAAATGCAAGATTGGATGGAATGGAGCCCAAGTTGGTGACATATATCATCAAACTAGAAGACCCATGATTATGGTGATGTGGGACGTGCACTTTGAAGACAAGTCCAATTAGTTGTTTTCTTTTAAATACAATAAGTGTAATGGGTTATGTGAGTGGATCCAAATTGTTAAGTGTTGCAAATGGGTCAAGCCCACTTAGTCCCTTATTTTACACGAGTTTTTAGGTTGCTTGGGAGGGAATCTTTAGCTTGCATGCTAAAAGAAACTCATCATTAGTTGTCTGAATAAATTGTGTAAATTATGGGGGCTACACTTTTAATTTGAGAAGCAAGTGTAACCACCACATAATGAGTGAGATAGAATCATAAAGGGGGGTGTGAATTCAATTTGGTGGCTGAGTTAAAATAGGTTTTAGTGAGTCTTTTAGTGTCATGATTAGGCCAATTATGTGGGGGGTTATGGTTTGTCTTTGGAAGTCAAAAGTTGGCAGCCACAATTATGTGTATTACGCCCAAAAACACTTGAATAATAACTTGGAAGTTGATTTTGGATTAAATCCATTTTTGTGAGAATTTGTTCTCCTTGGTTCTTGGTTGAGCCAACCTTAGTTCTTATCAAGAATCCAAGATTCTTGTGGCGAACATCATATGCTTATCAAACTCTCTAGTTTGTGACACCATCATCATCTCTTTCTCATCCATTATGTTTCTTTCTTCACTTTAATTTGGTTACAAAAATTGATTACACGAATTACTTGTGAGAATTCAACCATAAGATCATCAACAAGGCAACCTAACCACTTGATTGTCATCAGACCCTAAACTATACTTTTACTGTTTGCCAATTTATGATTGGTTGACAGTATAAAAAAACTTTACATTGTTAGTGTATACAAATTAAATTAAAAAAAAGTATTAGAAAAAAGAAACAAAAAAATAACCAAACTAAAAACCATTGGATTTGGTTTAATTCGGAGCCGAACAAAAAAAAAAAGAAAGAACCAATTTAATTAGTTGGTTCGGATTTTCAAATTCATCGAATTATTGGTTCGAGTCTTACGACCCTAAACTTTTTCGAAGAATACGGTAGCTAAAACCAACAAAATATATGTTTAAAAAAAATAAATAAATTTAAATAATCCAAAATAATCCACCGGTTGACAACTCCTTCTACTATTACAGGACTACTCGAAGAAAAGTTATCAATTGATAAAGTGATATACATATTGAATATTAAAATATTGTAATTGGTTCGGTTCCAAAATAACCAAACTAATGACCATTGGGTTTGATTCAATTCGGAGCCGTACACTAAAAAGAAAAAAAAAACGAACCAATTTAATTGGTTGGTTCAGATTTTCAAATTCATCGAATTATTGGTTCGAGTCTTACGATCTTAAACTTTTTCGAAAAACACGATAGCTAAAGCTACATTTCCTGGCTAAAAATATTTTTAAAAAAAATTATAAACTTTAAAATGTCAAACAATATTCGAACCAATTAAAATTAGTTTGGTGTGATTCGATTCGAACCGAAAAATATTAAAAATATATATACAAATAAAAAATATTAAATTTTAAACTATTAAATTATATATACATTAAAATATAAGTATATAAAAATTAAAATATCAAGAACATGACAACTCCACTTTTACTGTTTGTCAATTTATGATTTTTTACGGTGTAAAAAAACTTTACACTTTGGTGCATACAAATTAAATTAAAAAAAAGTATTAGCAAAAAAAAATATTTGAAAAAAAATTAACAAAAATTAAGGAAAACGTAAAAAAAAGTGAAAAAAAATTTAAAAAAATATAAAAGAAAATTTTAAAAAAATGAAAAAAATGACAAATAAAAAAATATAAATAAATTAATTAATTAAAAAAAACACAAAATTTGGATACGGACACATGTCCGCTCACCGTTTCTGTAACGGTAACCTGACAATTGCCAATTGTGTATATATATTGATATTGATTTATCTAATGAATCTATGAAACCTATTAAATATTAATTTCAATCTCTTGATCAACAAATAAAATTCGGAAAGAATAGTAGTGTCTTTTCGAGTGTTTATCTATTAAAATTTTATATTCAACTTCTTTTTAATGATTTTCTATTAATATTTATTCTATCCGGCCCACAATATAAACAAAATTTCCAAATTTTTTAATCCAAAATATAAACAAATTTCAACTACTTAATAAATAAGAGAAAGGATAATTTAAATAACAAAACTTAATTTTTATTATCAATGATTCATTTAAATGAGATCAATTAACCAACTTAATATTTGTATTTTATTCAATTGTTGCTTACAATAGATAGCGGAGGGAGTATAAAAAATCATTTTAAACATATAGAAGAATCTGAGACCTATGTATTCTGGAACACAGGTCAGTATGCTAATTATATTTTAAAGAATGTGAGTGCAACTAACCTTTCAAATAATTTCCATTCCAAACAACATAAGGGGCAACGACACATCACAATCACATCTAGCTTTGGATTAAAAGTAAAATACCATGAAATAATGATTACGGAAAACGCAAAGCACAAGTCCATCATCATCATACAAGTATTTTCCCTGTTCCTTCTTGTTCTTAGACAATGTTGCCTCTTCAACCACAACAACCAGACTTTTGTGCAGCCTGCCCTGCCCCTACTGCTTGATCTTGTTGGTTGATTCTGATTCCTGCTAGCTGCAATGATGAAAATGTTGTGAGACATTCAACTTGATAGAGAAAATTATTAACACAGTAATCTTGTTCATGGAATCAAGGGAGAGGAAGTTCAAAAATACCTCTGCCTTGATGTCCGTGTCAGCAAGCCTTTGTTTTATATCTTTTGCAATCGAGAAGAAAACTTCCTCCACATTTAGATTTGTCTTTGCGCTCTGCAAAAGAATTTTTTTCAGTATGTAATAATAACAAAAAAAACAAACTTCAAGGAGTTTCCACATTCTTAAGTATACATCACTTACAGTTTCAAAGAATTTGATTCCATATTCATTAGCCAGTGCTTGGCCCTTGGAGGTAGGTACAGCCTAGGAAGAAGGCAAACTTATATTAATGATTGCAAAAATCTCAAAATTGACAGTCATATGAGAGAGAAAGAGATGGGGGATTCACATATGTTACTAATTCAACTGATGACATCAAATCATAACTCAACCCCCTCAATCCCAAACAAAAAACGTTTCATTCGCTAACAATCTAACAACATCATTTCTCTAATAATAAAGTTGCACCCACAACTAAAACATGCATAATAACAATGATAAAGTAAGTATTCCATTTCATAACATCAATGTTTCATTTCTTGAACTGGTTTGACTTTGATCTAAACAAAATTGGTGTGTCAGGTGCTAGATATTTGCTCTTGTAAACCCCACTCAAAAAGAGAAAGGTCCTGAATGTTTGCATACCCTTTTGCTTTCATCCATGTCTGCTTTGTTCCCCACCAGTATTTTGTTAACATTGTCTGAAGCATGTTGCTCAATGTTTCGAATCCAATTCCTTATATCTGAAATTAGCATAAGCTGGGTGAATATACCCGACGAAAAAGCTTTTGAAGAGAAAAACATCTATCTCCAAATTTTAAATTGAAGCAACATAAGGGAACCTTACTATTAAATGATGATTCATCCGTGACATCATAAACTAGCAATATGCCCATAGCTCCGCGATAGTAAGCTGATAAAAAAAAGGTAATTTAGTAAAGGATAAACGATACAAAATAACCTACCGAACAAATACTCTCATTGGCAAAAAAATAAATAATAAAACCAATGGAGAATAAAAGAGTTCCAGAGTAACATCAATGAAAGAGTCCCTATTCAACTGGTAATTAAAGGCGCACACACACGCGTATGGAATTTAACTCATGACACATCAAACAGACTAACACCAAAACTGCAGGTAAGACTAGTGAAAGTTCATCTTACATAATTTAAATAAAGGCTCGATAATGGTCTTTACATTAGTAACTGATCATTTATTAACTAAGCAAAATTCATAAGGAAGATGCTCCTATAAACTTTTTAACGTATAAACCCCTTCAAGGTTTGAAATTGAAGCAATGTGGATCCAAACAAGAAATGAAGACTAATTTAGACTTAAGCATGGGTCAAATTTTGGAGATTCAATTTTTGTCCTAATCCTAGGGATTTAGAGTTATCTTTGATTTGAGTTGTGGACTGTCTATCATAGTCTATCACATTAGTTCTAACATTGAATAACAATTACAATAATTCCCAGTGCTTACTCTTTCTACAAACTGGTTGTCTTTATTTTTTTCCTACCTTCTCTCTATCTTTTGATCCTATATCAGGGAGTGCCATAAACCACACGCCAAGCGATGCCTTTCTATTTGTCACTAACAAGCAATAAAAGATGGTCATAATACCTGTAAAGATCATAAATCTTACCGGTTGTAATTGTTCGGAACCGCTCCTGACCAGCAGTATCCCAAATTTGGAGCTTGATCCGTTTGCCATCCAGCTCAATGGTCCTTATCTTAAAATCAATTCTGCATCAAGAAAATAGACCTTGTATTGTTAGAGAAACTTGTGGCCGACAAGATTCTGCAATTCTACTTCAAAATTGTGTAGACGCACCCTATAGTAGTGATGAAACTAGTCGTGAAAGAACCATCAGAGAATCGAAGAAGAATGCAACTCTTTCCAACACCTGCAAACAAGAATAACAAAAGAGGTTTGCCACAAGTTAAGGATTTTGTACGCCAGAGCACTACATTATCCTCTTGCAATTTCTACAATTGTTTTCCCCCTTTACAGTCTACTATAATATTATTCCTCCTTATTAGAGATATAGTTTTGTTAGTTGATGATTAGTTGAAGTATATAGTGATTACATACACATGTGATTAGTTGCTAGAAGTTACTCTCTTACATTCTATATAAGCCGCAATATTGGCTTACTGTACACACTTTACACTTTCAGTACATCAGATTTCTGATTATCATTCTATCTCAACTCAATTTGTATCTCCTCTCTACCATGTTTTCCAATACTCTTCTCACAAGAGTAAATAACACAAGGAGAAGGTGGAAGGAAATATTACATCTACCATGTTGTATTAAATAATCGAGGCATGGGAAAAAGTTCATGTGAAACATTAACGAAAACCACATTAATCAAAGTAAAAAAGTTACAAGGATACAAGAAAACAAAGCTCAAAAGCATCTTATAAAAGCAATCAGACAGCTTGAGGCCTAATTTGGTAGGTGGTGTACTATAAATTAAAGAAATCAATGTGTCACTGAGAAGCTTAATTTTATGCAATAACAAGAAGATTTGTCCTACATTGTCGGACTAAGATCAAAAGAAATTTTCAATTCAACTTCTTGACTCCATAATTGCATTGTAGCAGCAGCCTAACAAAAACAATGATTCGAAATTTCAAATGCTCGCTCAAACTAGATCATGAAAAGATCAAATGACTCCAAAAGTACATTTCCTTCAAAAGCCAAATTCAACAATTTGAGATAAAAGGAAGAAAGAAGCTAAGGAAAAAATAGACACATTTTATATAAAATCATCTCCAGTTTTTACACGAAGTTACAAGTTTTGCTCTCTGATTATCTATATTTTAATTAGAAGTTTCTTTTTCGTGATTTCCACTACAAATAATGAAAAGGATTTTAACAACATTTTGAGAAAACATGAGAGAAGGTAGGAGAGGAGTCCAACCACTATCGCCGATCAAGAGAAGCTTTATGAGGTAATCGTAATCGGAACGAGCCCTTGTCGATGGAGCAGCCATCAACTTTCAATAAATCGATGTAACACTCACGAAACTTATATCTGTATTATTCCTCTCTGTATAAGAGGAATGCATGGAAATTTTTCATGTTAATTCAATTCCACCACACAAAAATGAAATGCAAGAGAGAGAGAGAGAGATCAGATCCGAAATGGAAAGGGGAAATGGGAGACAAAGGGGATCTCCGAAGTTCACAAGTGAATGACCACAGAGATTTAGAGAGAAAGGATTGGTACTTGATTTTGTTGTTTTTATTTTTAAATAAAATAATAATAATTAGAAATTTTGATTGACCATAACAACATGACTATTGACTAGGATACAACCTCGAGTTTTGTTGGTTTTTACAACGTTGAACTTCGAAGCTCTCCCGAGTATGGTGGGGTGGCTAAAGCATTTCTTACCTTCTCACTTGTTATTGTTCCTGCGGTACATGTGCATATGCCAAACTGGGATGAATTTTTATTTTTATTATTATTTATTAATAATAATATTGAGAAAATCAACAAGATTCAAGAGACAAAAGCCAACTATAAATGTATTCGAATTCCAACTGCCATCAAATGCCTAAATAGTATTTTGTTTACCTCCAAAATTGTCAAATTAATAAAAGTTTGTTAGGTTAGATACAAGTGGCATTAGATTGCTTGCGTTGTTAGGCTATTAGATTCAATGAAGATGTCTTTGGAAATGTGTTTAGAAGGAAGCGTCTCATTAAAGCTAGAATTAGAGGTATTCAGAAGCATATGGAAACGGTTGACTCTTCTCATATGTGCCATGTAGAGAAGGATCTGCAGCAAGAGTATAATAGAATTCTTTATCAAGAGGAGCTTCTTTGGTTTCAGAAATCGAGAGAGAAATGGGTCGGTTTTGGTGACAAGAACACTGCCTTCTTTCATACTCAGACTATTGTTAGGAGGAAGCGGAACAGGGTCGAGGGTTTATTGTTACTGGATGGCAGTTGGTGTACAGATGTCGTTACCCTCCAGAATGAAGCTCAAAATTTCTTCTCCAAGCTCTTTGCCCTCCCATGCAGCACCAGCATGTGCCTCTTCCCATTATCGGTCATGCCACTCTTAGTAACGAGGATAAGACCTCTCTTCTTGTTCCTGTCAATAAAGATGAAGTTTTCTATGCTTTGAAGTTTATGAAATCTTTTAAAGTCCCGGAGCCTGATGGTTTTCAGCCTTTCTTTTTTTTAAAAAAAATTGGGATATTATTGGTGATGATATCTGAAACCTTGTTAAAGGTTTTTTGATAATGGGTGTATCGATCCTCGGATGGCTAAGACTTTAAGTGTGCTTATCCCCAAGATTGATCAACCTAAGAGACTTTCCCAATTTAGGTCCATCAGCTTGTGTAATGTTGTTTATAATTTGGTGACTAAGGTGTTTGTTAATAGGATTCGACCATTTTTGGAAGAGTTGGTGGGCCCTTTGCAAAGTAGCTTTATTCTGGGTAGAGGCACAGTGGATAATGCTATTGTTGCACAGGAAATTCTTCATTACATGCATAGAAATAAAAGCAAAATGGGCTCCATGGTCTTCAAGATTGATTTGGAGAAAGCTTATGACAGTGTTGATTGGGTTTTTCTCCGGAATACTTTACATGATCTTGGTTTTCCGGATCGCATTATTAATCTTATCATGAGTTGTGTGACTTCGGCTTCCCTCTCTATTTTGTGGAATGGCAACAAGCTTGAGAGTTTCCTCCCTACCTGTTTGTGCTCTGCATGGAGAAACTTGCCAATTATATTAGCAAGAAGGTGATGCCTAAGGAGTGGCTTCCTGTTCAAGTGTCTAGAAATGGCCCCTTCATTTCTCACCTCTTCTTTGCTGATGATGTTCTCTTTTTTACCAAGGCTCGGGCCTCCCCAGCCAGGTTGGTCATGGATTTGATGGAGGAGTTTGAAGCTGCCTCGGGGTTAAAAGTAAATATTGATAAGTTAAAAGCTATGTTCGCTGCTAATACTCCCCACCGTGTGAGGGAAAGTATCCAGAACATTTCGTCTATTGCGTTTACCAACAACCTTGGTAGGTATTTGGGTTATCTCTTATTCATGGAAGAGCGAGTAGGGAGGATTTTCTTTTTGTTGTGGAGCGTATGAAGTCGAGGCTTGCCACGTGAAAAGGTAAATTGTTAAACAAGGCATGCAGGGTTACTTTGGCGAGCTCCCTTCTTACATCTATCCCTATCTATAATATGCAAACAATGTGGATCCCTCAAAATATTTGTGATGACCTTAACAAGTCTCTGCGTAATTTTATTTGGGGGAAGCATGCTGGTGGGAGAGGGCTCCACCTAGTTAGTTGGGAGACCGTGACTATCCCTAAAGCTCTGGGATGTCTTGGTATCAGAGAAGCTAGGCTTTCAAATACGGTAATGCTGGGAAAACTTGGGTGGAGCATTATTCATGAGCAGGATAAACTTTGGGCGAAGCTTTTGTTGGCTAAGTACGTTCCTGATGGTAACCTTTTTTCTCACACGACTTGCCAAGGTGCCTCTTATACTTGGAGGTCGATCATGAAAGCTTTCTCTGCGTTGAGGGATGGCTACAAGGTCGGAATTGGGGAAGGAGATGTCTCTTTTTGGTTCGATAAATGGATGGATGAGGGGCCTCTTTGTTCGAAAGTTGATTATATTCATATCTCAGACACTCATCTTAGGGTTAAAGATGTGTTAGTGGATGGTGTGTGGCAGATTAGGAGTTTTTATTCTCCTTGTACTGGCCGAGGTTATTAACCCGGCCACCGAGCCCAAGTACCCGGCCCGGTCCAGAAATTATAAAAGGGGCAGTACCCCTCATAAGAAGAGGACACTTTTCACTGAACACCGGCGACTCTCTCTTAAGCGTGTTAGAGGAACTAGCGTCGACCAAGAGACTATCAAACAGTCCTTGCTCCCTAGTACTCGTCCGATACAAAATTAAGGGATCGAGATCACCGCCCCGCCAAGGGATGAACCTAGAACTACGTCTGGCTTTGATTCCCACTGGGATACGTAGGACCGGAATCACTGAATTCTGTCAAGCCCAAATCATAAAATAACCCCCTTGGTTTCACGTTCTATGGCGAGATTCTGACAAAACGGATCTTGGCCGGAACATTTGGCGCCGTCTGTGGGAATCGAAGCAAAAACTTGCCCATACCAAAAACAGACAGATCGAAGCAGGAGGAGCCACAGAGATAGAAGAGGAGTTGGGGGAGATTGTTGATGAAATGGGAGAGAAAGAAACATGTTTCTGCGTTGGATAGGGAACAATAATGGCTCGGTTTGACAAATATTCCTCTTTTCCATGTTGCTTTTTGGATTCAGGTTCACAATCCACCTCTGGATTCATGACACAAGCAGTGGGGACTTACCTTGGTAACTACATTGGCTCCTTCATGGATTATGACAAGTCTAACAACAATAAATCGATAATCTATGGAGGAGGTACATGAGGATTATAGTGCTTGTTGATGTCAGGGTGCCTCTGAAGAAGGAATGGAAGGTGAAGATGCAGGGTGGTGACTGGAACACCGTCAGTTTTAAAGAGGCTGGAGCGCAGAGCTCAGGGTGGATAACAGGAGGCAGAGCGGTGGTGGTAGGAGCCGGGGGTCGTGCGGGCATGGAGGCGGTGGCCCAGTTGAGCAACCCAGGGAATCAGTAAACCCTACGGGGAGCACAACTAGGGGCGAAGGAAGCGGAGAAAATCAGGGACATATCAATATCCCATGCAACTCGGGATTAATTCCTGCACATTACGGAAATCAAGGGGTGGCAGTGGCAGTAGGTGGCCGAGGGAGGAAAGGACTACACGGCTCAACCCTAACGGGGGTGGTGGTGTAAGTTCAAATTCAAATGAAAATGTAGTTAATGGGGGAGTTAATATGAATCCCGCAAATAATGGAGGTGGAGTAATTACCCCTAATATGGCGCATCCTCATTCAAGTGTAGGTCCAAATACTTCTCTTTCTGTTACAAGCATGATTAATGAAAATCCATATCCCATTTTTAATGGTGCACCAAATCATAGATGATAGAGAGAGAGGCAAGGAGGGGATTTCGGGTTTGGCTGAGCAGGATAGCGTGAAGTTTAAAAATATGCTGGGTCACACACTTAAGTCAACGATTAAATGGCTTGGAGGAGGTTTTGAATAATAAGGCCCCAGCTTTGAAACGCAGAAGGGAGATAGGGGATAGTTCAATGTTGCATGAAATCCCCATGCAGCAGGCCCGTCCCAGAAATACTCAAAACTCATTCCAGGCTTGAAAGAGGGCGGCTTCGATGGAGACCAAGTTCCTCTTGAGGAAAAAGTTAAAAGGGATCTACTTCAGCTCAAGTTGAAAAGAGTGAAAGCTGGATGGAACGAAGCTCAGAAGAAGAAGGAGGTACATGTTGGAGAAGGTCCCAAAGTCATGCAGCTCATGGAAAATTCCCTTAAAAACAAGGGGCAAAAAGTCAACGTGCAATGTTCACGTAACAGACCACTCGATATATAGTCAATGGATTTTGTATTCGTCACGATTCTATATTCTTGTTCCACTTTTTTCCTTCTCAAGTGTCCATGAGGATCTGAGATTTAAGGAAACCAAGCATCCACTTAAACAACGGAATCACCTCTGGAATCCAAATCCAAGTATCCATTTCGACAATGCAATCACACCTGAGCGTTGTCTGTTTTCAATTTTTGAAGCTCCTCTTGGGTACATATGAGCCTCCACTGCAACTCAGTTATCTCATGGAGTAACTCTTTCTCCCTATCGTGAGCTGCTTCAAGCAAAGATTTCTCAATTGCTGCTATCTGTGCTGGGGCACAAGTGCCATCAGCTGTAGGGTCACCAGCAGTAATTTGCTTCATTAAACTTAAAATACTCTCCCTTTGAAGAATATTTGTCTGCAGCACAGATTGCAACACGGGGAAAAGAGTCTGAGAACAGCCAGAAAGGTTTGATGATGTAGCATCAAATGCTGATAATGATGGTAAATTTGAAGGTAGAGTAGCAACATTATGCTGGCTAATAACCTGCATATTGTGACTCTTTTGCAGTACAGGAGAAGGGGTCGCCTTTTCAGGGTCAACATTCTCAGACGCCACTTTAAAACGCCCTCTCTGTTGAACAACTGGTACCTTTGCTTTCTCATCAGTGTCATCAGAGTTAGCTGATGATTTTGAGACTTTAGAAGGAAGTTCAGTAAGCACATCTTCTCCTGTCTGTGCATTGCCATTTGAAATGTTCAGGGGCAGATTTTGTAGCCTCTCACTTTCTGCTCGAATAGGTGGAAGAGTAACTTCAGAAGTTTGTGGCGGTTCATGACTTGAACCGGTGATGCTAGAGTCATCAACATGTTTTTCAAATCTAATCTTGGCATCACTTATTGAGGAATCAACTACTGGAGCAGAAGCTGGTTGTTTTTGCATCTGATCATTATCTTCCATATCCACAGATTGTGAAGGGGTAAGAATTGCACTTGATTATTGCTTCTCTTGTGCATCAAGTACAGATAAAGAACATGAACTTCCTATATGACTGATATCTGATATTGCGTCGTCAAGATCCTGGATCAAGGAAGCCTGAGCCTTCATATCTTCAAGGCAGTCCTTCCAAGAGTGTCCGTGCAATATAATCATTGGAGCGAGCCTGCTTAAAGAAGGGATGATGGTCGTGATAAGGGAGTCCAGATGGATGAGTATGATGTGTATCCCCTCCTAATAATGCTATACGAGGTGACAGACAGCCATGTATGTCGGAGGAAATCTAAATGCGGTTTCTCTTTTTATGTTGTCCTCTTGTTCATTGCTATTTGTAAACAGTGTTTTTGAGTTAACGAGTAGGTGGGGAACCTATTAAGTAGAGGATGATTGCAGTTAGTGCTTAGCACTGGGCTCATTAAGCTTCAACAACGCAAACAAAGGCAAAAAGGGTTGACACGTGCACAACTCTCCATCAGAACAATCTGACATGCTCTCCAAACTATTCTACACCTAATTTAACGATCTGGTTTAACGAGCATAATGTCATTATTTTTGTTTATTATCTTCAGCTAAACACTATATTATGGTTGAGTTTAGCACACAGGTTCAGGTGTTGGAATAATCTGCGTGTTCCTTGGTGAAAATCATCAGCCCATGATTTAAATGTGCCAAGGTTAAATGGCGACTCTCAAATAGATCGAAGATAATCCTATCATAAAAACAAAGAGCAGTGGCAATGTGTTAAAGGAGAATGGTATCAAGTTATTATATGCACATTCACAATGTGGAGAATTCCAAAGGGTGTATCAAGCATCTGAGGTCACTTTGAGGGAAGTTTCCCGTTCACTCCATCTCTTTAATTACATATTTTCACTTTGCTTCCATGCTAGGGAGCAGTTGTCATATAGCATGTGTCATTTGATCTTGTTGATTAATTTTTCGAAGCATGCCGACATACTCAATGAGGCAGAGCGAAGCCGAGTTTAGGCTCAATCTGGTGTCTCGCAAAGATTGATTCTTCCAGGTCGAGTACGAGCCAGTTAAAGTTCAAAGGCCAAGTCTGAGCCTGATGGCCGAGTTCGAGCCAAATCTCCAAAGGCCAAGTTTGAGCCTGGTGGCCGAGTACGAGCCAACGGTCGAGTTCGAGCCGATTACATTCTAAAGGCCAAGTTTGAGCCTGATGGCCGAGTTCGAGCCAATCAAATTTCTAAGGCCAAGTTTGAGCCTGATGGCCGAGTACGAGCCAATGGCCGAGTCCGAGCCAATTACATTCTAAAGGCCAAGTTTGAGCCTAATGGCCGAGTTCGAGCCAATTACATTCTAAAGGCCAAGTTTGAGCCTGGTGGCCGAGTTCGAGCCAATGGCCGAGTCCGAGCCAATTACATTCTAAAGGCCAAGTTTGAGCCTAATGGCCGAGTTCGAGCCAATTACATTCTAAAGGCCAAGTTTGAGCCTAATGGCCGAGTTCGAGCCAATTACATTCTAAAGGCCAAGTTTGAGCCTGGTGGCCGAGTACGAGCCAATGGCCGAATTCGAGCCAATTACATTCTAAAGGCCAAGTTTGAGCCTAATGGCCGAGTTCGAGCCAATTACATTCTAAAGGCCAAGTTTGAGCCTGGTGGCCGAGTTCGAGCCAATGGCCGAGTCCGAGCCAATTACATTCTAAAGGCCAAGTTTGAGCCTAATGGCCGAGTTCGAGCCAATTATATTCTAAAGGCCAAGTTTGAGCCTAATGGCCGAGTTCGAGCCAATTATATTCTAAAGGCCAAGTTTGAGCCTAATGGCCGAGTTCGAGCCAATTACATTCTAAAGGCCAAGTTTGAGCCTGGTGGCCGAGTACGAGCCAATGGCCGAGTTCGAGCCAATTACATTCTAAAGGCCAAGTTTGAGCCTGGTGGCCGAGTACGAGCCAATGGCCGAGTCCGAGCCAATTACATTCTAAAGGCCAAGTTTGAGCCTGATGGCCGAGTTCGAGCCAATCAAATTTCTAAGGCCAAGTTTGAGCCTGATGGCCGAGTACGAGCCAATGGCCGAGTCCGAGCCAATTACATTCTAAAGGCCAAGTTTGAGCCTAATGGCCGAGTTCGAGCCAATTACATTCTAAAGGCCAAGTTTGAGCCCGATGGCCGAGTTCGAGCCAATCAAATTTCTAAGGCCAAGTTTGAGCCTGATGGCCGAGTTCGAGCCAATCAAATTTCTAAGGCCAAGTTTGAGCCTGATGGCCGAGTTCGAGCCAATCAAATTTCTAAGGCCAAGTTTGAGCCTAATGGCCGAGTTCGAGCCAAATCTCTAAAGGCCAAGTCTGAGCCTGATGGCCGAGTTCGAGCCAGTTCAATTTTTAAAGGCCAAGTTTGAGCCGCGAAATTATTGAAATCAAATCAAATACGTATATCAAGAAAGAACAAAGTTTGTGTGGCTGAAGAATAAGCTCAGTTTCGTACTTATCAGCTCCTTCGCTTATTCAAGCTTGGAGCTCGGGGGGCTTGTGTGTACTGGTCGAGAATGTAAGACCGAGGACTCGTCTATACACTGGGCCAACCGAGCTTACCCCCACGAATGGGCCTTGGCCCAAACTCCTCCGAAGCCGAGGACATGTCAGCACACCTGACATCCGAGGATAACTACTCGGCCCCTTTCCATGACATGCCACGCACGAAGATACCTCGGCCCCAAGCTATCCATCTCTTTAAAGTTGACAAATTTGATTTTCTTATCTGCATGGCTGCCTTCCTTGGAGTCGCCTTTGTAAGCATGGATGTTGGCCTCTTGATGTCTGTTGGACTCGGTGTGCTTAGAGCACTCTTATATATGGCTAGACCAGCGGCATGCGAGCTTGGAAAGTTAAATGACTTGGGTTTATATCGAGATGTTGAGCAATATAGTGCTTCAAAAATCCCAGGAGCTCTAATTATACAACTTGGTTCTCCCATTTACTTTGCAAAATTATATCTATGTCAAAGAAAGGATTATGAGGTATATTAGAAGTGAGCAAAGACATGAGTGGAGATGTTGTTGAGTACATCATAACTCGATTTGTCAGGAGTGACATCAATTGACACAACTGCTATTGGAGGATTATTGGAGATAAATAGAACATTGGAAAATAATGGAATTAAGGTGTCATTGGTAAACCCAAGGTTGGAGGTTATGGAGAAGCTGATATTATCCGAGTTTGTTGACAAGATTGGGAAGGAGTCATTTTATCTAACATTGGATGATGCAGTGTCAGCAAGTCAATATTCACTTCGTAAATTGAAGACAACTAGCACTAATTATGAATAGACAGGGGAAAAGACAAGTCTGAAAATTCTGTCAGCTCTGTTGAACTAGACCCGAGAATTGACATAGCCCATTCAGGAGTTGAAGAAGTTCCAGCTTGGATCACAGCCCGATCATTGCACTAAGCTGCAGTTGATGTATATAGTCGGGTGCTGTACTCTTTTTCCTACCTCGGTATTTTGTCCCAAAAAGGGTTTTGACCGGGGAGGTTTTAACGAGGCACACCGTGGACTCCATCCAATAAAATAATTTATTGCGAATATTGCTTTATTTTCTCTTATCTTGCCGAAGTATTTACTCGGCAGGCATCTGACTTTGGTGGCCGAGTTCGAGCCAGTCAAATTCTTAAGGCCAAGTTTGAGCCTGGTGGCCGAGTGCGAGCCATTAAATTTCTTAAGGCCAAGTCTGAGCCTAAAGGCCGAGTTCGAGCCATTGAAATTATTAAAGGAACCGAGCACAATGCCGAAAGTAAAAATGGGGCCGAGTTCAAAGCCTTAAAATACAAAAAGGAAGGCAGGTTCGGTTGAAGTAACAGCTTGAAATAAGGAAGGAAGGAAGTCCACATGGCCGAAGTATCAGCTCGGTTTAATACTTGTCAGCTCTTTCGCTTGTTTAAGCTCAGAGCTTGGGGGGCTTGTGTACTGGCCAATGTTATTAACCCGGCCACCGAGCCCAAGTACCGGCCGGTCCAGAAATTATAAAAGGGGCAGTACCCCTCATAAGAAGAGGACACTTTTCACTGAACACCGGTGACTCTCCCTTAAGCGTGTTAGAGGAACTAGCGTCGACCAAGAGACTATCAAACAGTCCTTGCTCCCTAGTACTCGTCCGATACAAAATTAAGGGATCGAGATCACCGCCCCGCCAAGGGATGAACCTAGAACTACGTCTGGCTTTGATTCCCACTGGGATACGTAGGACCGGAATCACTGAATTCTGTCAAGCCCAAATCATAAAATAACCCCCTTGGTTTCACGTTCTATGGCGAGATTCTGACAAAACGGATCTTGGCCGGAACACTCCTATTCCTGATTCCTTTAGGGACCTCTTCATTAACTTGATAGTGGAGCTCGCAGAGGATGTCCCTGACTGCTGGATTTGGAATACCTCGATCTCTGGTACGTATGAAGCTAGGGCTGGGTATGCTTGGCTTTTGTCTCAGCAGTGTCATATGGGGAATAAGGTTGGGTTTTGGAGCTGGATTTGGAAGCTCCCAACGTCCGAAAAATGCAAGTTCCTAGTTTGGTTAATTTGCAGAGAGGCCTTACCTACCAACAAGCTGAGATTTTCTCGGGGGTTTGCGGGTAGTCCTTTGTGCTTGAGATGTCATGCAACTGAGGAGTCTATTCTCCACTGCCTCCGTGACTGTTTTGGAGTGCATAGGATCTTGGGGTCTCTTGGTTTTGACAAGGTCCCGAATTTATTTCATCATGATGTTAGGAGCTGGGTGCATGTTAATGCTGCTACTGGAGATAATGTTAGGTTCCTAGCAGCGATGTGGTTCCTTTGGGTTATGAGGAACAAGGCGGTCATTAACAACTCCCGAGACACCCCGCTGTGCCCCTTTGTGTCATTAGATTAAAACCTCTATATTTAATTACTTAATCACACGCTTAACGTGAAAATACGTAAAAATTAAAAACTTAACTTATAAAGTATACAACTTCATATAGAATGACATATCACAATATAAGTATATTATGCATATTATAAAACACTGTTGAGGATATCCTATCAGTAGGATCCCTTACAGGCATATACTTAGACAAAGTGTTAAACAGTGGAAAACATATTAAGAGAATACGCCTCACGAGACGCACTGGCCATAACTAACTAGACCCTAATCACCATGGATCACAGATCGTCCTCCAGCCTCTGGTTCGCAGGGAGTTCCATCCAACTCCTCCTGGTTACGCTCATCCACAAGGTCTTCTCGTACGATTCCACAAGGAGATAAAATACAACATACAGAAATATACATGGGATAAGAAACAGTTCTATCATCAAAAGTGGAAAGAGTCATAGTACATTATACAGTAATTGTCACAAACAATCAACACACATAACTAATGAATCATCCTCAAGTTAATATATATCATCCTCTACCCTTACTCGCAGACAATCTAACACTTTATTTTAACGTAACCTCTCTAATCCTGTCACCATGTCTTTACATTATCGTGGCCACTACCACTCCCGTCACCATCCCTCATTTGCATCGGGGCACACCCTCATTCCCGTAAGGATGTTCCACCTAGTGCACACCTCCATTCCTGTTAAGGTGTTCCACCCCCATTCCCGTTAAGGTGGAAGTGGTCTCGCGAGAACTCTTGATTTTACGTGTATTATATTACCAATACACGGTGTATTATATTACCAATACACAAAAGTGTTTTACGTGCATTATATTACCAATACACGGTGTATTATATTACCAATACACAAATGTTTTCCGTGTATTATATTACCAATACACGGTGTATTATATTACCAATACACAGAAGTATTTTACGTGTATTATATTACCAATACATAGATGTCCTTGCGTATTATATTACCTGTACACTTTTGTCTTTGTGTATTATATTACCAATACACTTTTGTCCTTGTGTATTATATTACCAATACACGGTTGTGGACAACAACACCTATACTTGAATCTCACCAACCCGTTTTAACAACATCGTAGTTCCTTAACCTTCCATTATAACTTGACACATATTCTATGCCATAACACCTCTTTAACATACATCATCTAGGTTAGACACTTCTAAATCATTATTATCCTCATACCCAAAACAATCATCTCTTAGACAACATATATATCTTTGCTTAAAAACCACTAAGCATAATAATACAAACCAGGCAGATCATGCATAACACAATATCAATTAAAATATTCTCATATCACCAACATAGCACAAAATCAATTCAATAAAGGTAATAAAATCAAATCAACCATCAACAATATAAAATCAACCTAATATCGATAAACCTACAATCCCCGAATCGCCATTGGTTTTTCAGAAAAGATTTCCAATGTGATTTTGGTCTTGTTGATTACTCGACTACTAGTAGGGTTTAAGTCACCCTACACAATTATTATACAATATACTACTTATCGATTCCGACGATAGGTTGATTCTTTCCCCCACCTGGGTTATCACCGGACTCCCGAACTCGAAGCTCCTCGTTGTCACACCACAAAGTACTAACTCCACCTTCTGTGAAGGTAAGGAGATTAGATGCTCGAAGAGGTATACCACGAACGTCCTCGTTTCCTCCACGATGGAAGTCTAAGGTTATGAACACAAAATCACAAGTTAAAATCAAACAAGAACACTAAACCACAAGGTATAGGTTCGGCCAAGACTAGTTCGTAGGGTTAGAGATTCCCGAAAAGTATACAACTCATGGATTTATGATCCTTAAGTGTTAGGAGTTCATAAACAGTGATCACTTAACAAAGTTGAATTAAAATCCTACTAAGTTATAAACTTAGGGTATTCGGTCAAGGCTAGTAAAATAGGCTAGCATTCACTTAAACTTTTCAATCTCTTAGACTTAGCATCCAAATATCTTATGGAGCTCAAGTCCATGATCATTTTAGAAAACAATGGAAACTTAAACATTCCAATCTCTTAGACTTAGCACCCAAATATCTTATGGAGCTCAAGTCCATGATCATCTTGGAAAAATGAAAGTAATACATCCTAGCTTTAATGACATAGAATAAACAAGTTAGAAATCCTTAAACTTTCCAATCTCTTAGACTTAGCATCCAAATATCTTATGGAGCTCAAGTCCATGATCATTTTGGAAAACAATGAAAACTTCAACATTCCAATCTCTTAGACTTAACATCCAAATATCTTATGGAGCTCAAGTCCATGATCATCTTGGAAAAATGAAAGTAATACATCCTAGCTTTAATAACATAGAATAAACAAGTTAGAAACCCTTAAACTTTCCAATCTCTTAGACTTAGCATCCAAATATCTTATGGAGCTTAAGTCCATGATCATTTTGGAAAAATAAAAACTCAAACATCCTAGTACCTAAACACTAAGTTTCGGCCATCATAGGATGATGAGGAAAAATATTCTTTGTTTAACAATAACTCTTAGGTTTAGAATCACAATGTATCAAGAGTTCTAAATCCATGATCATACTTGGAAAGTTGAAACATAGTATCATAGGATTACTTATTCATATTTTCAGCCATCATAGGAACAAGCTATCAAAACTTCCAAGATTTATATATTTAAGATCAATGGATAGTTAGAAACTCAAACACATGATCATATTCCAAAAGTTGAAACAAAAACTTCCTAGGTCACAAATGCAAGCATTCGGCCTTCATTGGAAGAGATAGGTAGAGATTTTTGTTTTACACAACCTCTTAGTATGTGAAAATATAAGTTAATATATACAAGACTATAGAAAGTGGTTTCAACTCAAAAGGAGTTTTTTACCATTTTAGAGAGATTTTAGAAGTTTAAAACATATAAAGAACACATAAAGTAAACTAAGAAATAAAATATGAAACTTGCAAAAAGATTCATATGAGAGCATTACCCTTAGTATAAGGAAGAACTTTAATGAAGAACTTAAGTAGAAAAGATGAATAAAAACTAAAGCTTTAAGAGCTTGAACTTTTAGAAGAAAGAAGAAGATGAATGTTTAATGGAGGTTGAAGGAGGAAGATGATGAAGTGAAAATGAAAGGGGTATATATAGAGGGGGAGAGAGTGGCACAAAATTGAGGAGAGGGGAATGAGCTTGGAGAGCAAGTTTTGACCTTGTGCCTTGTTTGGTTGAAGAGGAAAGAGAAAAATAGGTTTTTAGAATATAATATGATATATTTCAAAAAGTCCATCATGACCACTTTTTAGGAGGTAGCTTAGGCCATACCTCTAGTGAGTCGCCTCACTCCCTCATCTCACCTCAAGTCTTTTATGTCTCTTATTCTGCTCTGTGACACCCTAATCTCAGGTCACCACATGGTTACCCGTTTGCGGAAATAAAACTTAATTTGCTGGTTGCTTTCGGAAAATCATGTTTTCTCAACGTTTATCTCTTCAAAATATGGTGATAATTTTTTTTTTCTTTTAACCTCATAACCACAACAACGTAATCAAATCACACTTAAATACATAATGTATATAAGTCCTCCAACTATACTGCCTCATATGTTTTATCACCTAAATCATAATCAACTTTATTCTCGAAACATAATATTACATAAGCTGGTCGTAACTAACGAACACTACAACCGATAAAAACCGCAACATCATGCATCGAACTAGACAGCCTTCTCCTTCTTGTAGACATCATACCCCTTGTGCGACTCTAATATGTTTGTAAGGGTGAGACGCCAATATATGGATTTACCACAATAACTAAATGCGCAACACAAAAAGAAGGCACATACACATATATATGTTTATAACAACAAACTCATTCATATTATATCACATCGTTTATCAATGGGTTTCACACCCCAAACATCAACGTTGGAAAACTATGCATGAACACTTCAATAAATCATCTAAACATTCATACCTAATCTCATGAGATATCTCCAACATCGTGAACCTCGTGATGAGTTGATCAGACTCGATTGCCACATGCACACCCCCACAGGCACGCCCATCGCACACTGTCCAACATCGTGGCACAGCGATGACAATCTGAGATGGAAACTCATTGTCCAAACCCCGGGCACAACGAGAACATCTTTGTTTGATCTACCCTGACGCCGCAAGGTAATCCCTCTTTTGATCATGGCACGTCTGCCAAATGCATTCAAGAAAACATTTTGTTCTCAACACTTTTCTTTGTGCTATATCTTTATTTGTCAAAGCTCTCAAAAGCTTTCAACTTATCATCGTTTTAAAATATTTTTACAACTTTTATTAACAACACAGGACCTCAAAGTCCAAGTGCTCAATCACGAATCCCCTAGACCTTGCAATCAGTCTTAGGTTCGTGGTAGTAGAAAACAACTTAAAACGTTTTAACTTCTTTAAATAGGTACCCAGTTTACAACACAACGAACCTTAATACCCCAACATCTCGGTTATTAAGTTCCATATTATCGTCTTACATCATTTTTACATCTTTTTACATCGTTTTACATCTTTTTACATCGTTCTACATGTCCAAAATAAGACAATGTCTTAAGAACACTAGCACCCCTACATCTCAGTTACTAAGTTCTATATCGTCCTTTACGTCATTAAGTAAAACTCATTTACCGAAAATTCTTTCTACTTGAAATTCGTTTATAAAACGACAATTTATAGAAAATCCACTTTTCCTTTGGAAACTCGTTTTTCCAAAATAACGTCAAATCATCAACAACTTCTTTTAACTGAAACTTCAACTCAAAAATTAAATCATTTCAGACTAAATATCTTCTTAAATTAAGTACTGCTGTTTCTAAACTCTCACCGTAAATAATTTCGAAACCTGCCGTCGTTTAGTATTTTAAAAGAAAACGTCTTTAAGTCAAACTTTGACATTTCTTATAAAATAATATTAATTTCACAAAATCACTTTTTATAACATTTTGGATTTTTTTTGTGTAAAAATTAGCAGTACTAAAAAAAATCTCACGGTTACGCTCTCACCGTGACTCATAAACTTCTTTTACACTAATAAATCATTAAAGTAATAATATTTATCAAAACTCATTATTTTTCCAAAATCATATTTTCCTCCACTATTATATTCCAACATTCCCCATAAAACATTGAATATAACTTTCACAACTTATTAAATCTTTTATCTGATTAATCGGTTGTGCATTGACCACTGTCAGGCCTCTCAAACAACATTCAACATTCAATAACATCATCATAATTCTATCACCAGGCAGATCATGCATCATAGCCACATAATATACTACTGCAGATAATTAAATAAATTAAAAGCAGATCAAACACCGATACACAGATAAACAACACATCGTAAGCAACATAAACAATTAATCACAAACCACATATAAATCATATAAGCCACACTAAAAGCAAATAGTTATTGAGAAAATCCCTCAAGTAAGCTCCCCTTACCTCTTGAAGACTCAAACTAACGTTTTCAAACAATCTCCCGATTTGATCCGGTTTCCTCCGTCGGCTTAAATCTGTTAACTCAGTTGTTTCCTTCAAACGAATTGCAACCAAAATAAATCAAATCAAACCACAACATACTTATCTCATGAGGGTTAGGTTTCGGTCAAGGGCTGACTTTTAGGGTTCAAAATCCTTAAAATTTCTAATCATGATTAAGTCATAGATTAATGGTCCTTAATAAACCAAGATCATGGATTAGTGACTAAACAACTAAATTTCAAACTCAAAACTTCCTAACTCTTCTATACCAAGATTCGGCCTCAACATGTTCATAGGGCTAGGGTTCTTAGTTTAATAAACCAACTTGGATTTATTAAGCATACATACTAATAGCTTGATTAACAAGATCATTAATTAAAACTTTGGACAAAAGCTCATCAAATCTCACCCACTTAGGGTTTGACCAACGTAGAGATTTTTGAGTAAAGATTTTCATTTTAATATTCCATCATGGATTAGAGTGTGTAAACATACATGCCATATAGAATACGTGATCATACATGACAACACATGAACAAAACTCTACCAAACCTACTTTGATAGATTCGGACAAGGCTAGGTTTTTAAGAAAGAAATGTTTGATTACATCATGCTCTTGGATTTAGATAATATGCATGATATCAAGAAGATAGAAAGTAGTTTCATCATCATGTGATTTTTCTAGAATTTATTATGACTTTTCAAAGTTCTAGGGTTAGAAACTTGAAAATGATGAACAACTATGATATAAGCTTGAATCAAGAAACTTGCTAAATAACATAGGCATGATTAAGAAAGAAGATTAGGATTTACCTCTTGAAGTTCAATGACAAAGGAAATCCAAGAACTTGTTTTACAAACTTAACACTAAGAGACTTATGAACTTTAGGGTTTTTGAACAAATGGCAATAGAAACTAAGTGAAAAGTGAGAGTATGGTATTTATAGAGCTTGCTTGCGCCATCTTGGAAAGGATCTATAAATGATGAGTTGTCTTGCTAAAAGGATTGAAATGCAAATACTTCCTAGGGACCATTTTGCAAAGATTCCAAAAGTTTAAGGACTAGTTTGCAATTTGCCAATAAATTGTCATGATGACTTTTTACCACATTTAATGTAAGCTTATCTTGACTAACTTTGGCTGAATTCGTGTCATAGATATTTTTTAAAAAAAATCTTGAAGGTTGAAGAAAAATCAAGAATGTTGAAGAACAAAGTGTAAGAATGTAGAACATTCTAGAAAATCTTGGTTCATCCAACAACAAATGAGGGCAGCCTTCAATCCCTCGTGGGCTTGCGGATGGGCTTGGTAAATTTGGGCTTGGATTCATTTTTGTGGGGCCCACTTAAAGATTTAAGCATTAAGCTTGACATAGGAAATTGTATAGTTTCAAATAGGCTTTATGGAATCAATCCATGAACAAGAAATTTGGGCTTCATAGCCACGGTCCAATAAGAGATTGGGAACAAAGATTCTGGCCCAATTCACTTGAAAAAAACTTGGAAACTAATTTAGGGACAAAATGGTAATTAACAGAAAGTTCAGGGACTTAAGCGTAAAATTCCTAAATTTTCACTTTAACCTTGTGGAACCTTCTAGACTTAAAAATATGATTCATCCCCTTGAATCATCTCAAAATCCTAAGATAACCTCTTATTCTGCTCTTGGAAACTCCGAAATCCACTCCGTCGTCTACCCGATTACGTATTCCGCCCGTAAAACGTAAATTATTTTATTTTTTTTCTGAAATAATTCTAAAAATACACTCTTGTAGGAAATAAAATAAAAATTTTAAGTCTTTCGTTCACGAATTAAAATTAGGTTTTCTGAGCAGTAAACTTTTACTGTTAGTGAAAACACAAAAAACGGCTGACCGGTTTCCGTCTGACTTTTCAACCAAAAACTTCTAGGTAACCTTATGAAAATAAGTATAACAAGGAAATGACATTGGTTTGTCCAAAATCATTTTCTAAGTCTCGGATAAAAATATATATGTTTATATATTTATTACCGATATTACAAAGCAGAGAAAATCGGGGTGTTACATGCTCCATTTCGTACCCGGTTGCATTTTCGATCGTAATTCTTCCGACGTTTTCGCCCGAATAAAATATATTTTATTTTTGAACGGAAATTTTCAAAATAATCAAAGTTTAAGGAAACATAATAAAAACACTAACTATCTCGTTCACGGGTCAAAATTAGGTTTTTTGCATAATAAACTTGTACCGGTAGTGAAAATGCAGACTGACTTTCGTCTGGATTTTCAACCAAAAATTTTACCGTAACCTTTTATCATAAAATATACTATGAATATGATTTTATTTTAATAAAAAACACTTTATAACTCTCTAATTTAAAATATAATTTAATTATATTTTAACCGACCGACCAAACATAATTAAAATCAGCCGATTAGTTGCTACCCATGCTAAAGTCTTGTTATTGATAAACCAAATTGAGGAGGATTTCAAGTCCTCATCTCCTTCTTCTCCTAGTCGGTCCTGTAGCCCGACCCTCATATCCTGGATCCGCCCGGTTGAGGGGGTGGTGACTGTAAACGTGGATGGTAGTTATTGTGGGTCCTTTGATAGAGGCCAGCCGGCGGTCTTCTGAGGGATCATGATGGTTCCTAGATAGCTGGGTTTTTTGGTTTTCTTGGGAGCTCTAACATCATTATGGCTGAGTTAAAAGCTATCCAAACAGGTTTAAGCATGGCTTGGAGCAGGGGTTTCCGTAATATTATCTGCGAGAGTGATTCTAAGGAAGTCATTCGTCTCATTGAGGAAGCTAACATTGAGTTCCACCAGCTTTCTAGTGTGATTACCATCATCAGACATTGGTTACAGCGAAGCTGGAATGCCACTCTGGTGCATGTGTTCAGGGATGCTAACTTTGGAGCAGACCACTTAGCTAAATTAGGAGCTGCTAGTGATGCGCGTCTTAGAGTTCTCGACGTGGCCCCTTCTAGCATGACTCAGACTTTGCTTGCTGACTCCCTTGGAGTCCATTTTATTTGTCCTTAGCTTTTCTTTTATTTCCAGTTGTACAAAAAAAAAAAAAAGATTACTTGCGTTGTTGACTTGTTTATGTGCTTTGGAATTGCTATCTAGCTTAGGTGATGTTTGGAAGAGCTTATTTAAGCTCCTTTTGACTTATCTGATGACATAAGCTCTTATGCAGTGTGTTTGGCAGAACTTATAAAAATAACTTATGTCATCCCATAAAGAGTTTTTGACTTATTTTCATAAGTCACTGGGAGAAACTTATGGAATTATCATGAGAGCTTATGTACTAAACACCCTCTCCGTGTTTTTCACTATTCGAATCCTCTCATGCCCCTTTCTTTCTTTTTCTTTCTTTAAGCGCTTATGACATAAGCTCTCATACGATAAGGTCTTATGTGATAAGCTCTTAATTAAGTTGTTTTCCCAAACGAATCCTTAGTTGATAATTTCTTTGAGCCGTTAATTAACTGTCAATGGCTATTTATGCTTTTTCTTCTCTGAAATCTTATGAAAAGGATTGCTAATTCAATATATGACGGGACCTTCCCTGCAGTTTTTTTTCCAAATTCTAAGGTTTAATTTTCTCCTCACGAGAAAGAGTACAATTACATAAATTTTGAAGACACCACGTTGTAACACCTTGTTTTCTCACGTCTTAATCGATAATTATATTCTATATTTTTATCGGTGATCCAGAAAATGATTTTGAGGAAAACAAAATCATATCTGGGACCTTCTATATCAAAGGAAGTTACGGTTAAATTTTGGGTTTAAAACCTAGACAGAAACCGGTTTGTATTTTCGCTGAAAGTATACTTTTGTACCGGCAGAAACCCTATTTTAACCCGAAACTGAGAAATTCTAGATTTTATCATTATTTTAGTGATAATTTCTATTTTTAAAGTTTTCGCTCAAAAATAAAATATTATATTCCTTTCAGGCGAATCTTGACGAAAAACCATCGAAAACCCTGATTGGGTAAACGACGGAGCCGGATTCGGAACTGCAGAGGTAAACCAGAGGATAAGGATGGTGAGTCAACTTAGCCAACTCACCTAGTGAGTCACCATGATGACTCACCATTGCCATCATGACTTTTTGCAAAAATATCTTAATATCCATGCGAAATGACCATTTTACCCTTAAGTTCTTTTGTTAATTACCAAATGACCAGAAGATGAAAATATCCTCATCCTTCCTACATGAGTCATCATAGTGAGTCACCACCATGACTCATCAAAGTAATGATGGCAAATGAAAATATCTTATCAAAATATCTAGTTTCAAGGAAAATGACCAAAATACCCTTGTACTTCTTTGTAATTCCTTTCATGTCCAACAAGTGTTTTGACAATTTTGTCCTCCCTTCCCCCATGGATAAATTCAGTCAATACTCTTAGATGACTATCCTTTCATGGTATTTCATCTTATCATGACAACTTATGGAAATATCTAAGTTATTATATGTTATTTTCTAACATACCCTTGGTTACACTTAACCAGCCATGGTTTGCAAACAAAAATATCTTTCTTCCTTTATCAAAAATTTCGTCCACTCCATCATCAACCTACATCTTCACTTATTTTTCATCTCATTATGATAGTTTATAAAATATCTAAGTTATTTTTTTGATAGGCAAATGTTAGTAATTAGTGTGTTATATTAGTGGGGGGAGTTGAACCCATGACCTTCTTATCACTCCAAACCCTATGTCCCTCCCCCAAACCATCTTGACCACCTTATAACTCCCTAAATATCTAAGTATTTTATATTATTTTTTAACTACACCTAAAAGATCAACCAAACTATGATTACACTAACTTGAAGAACTAGAACCTTCTCCTCACCATAGTCGTAAATGAACCATAATTTCGAATGTGGTGATCCACTACAAATCATAAATGCATAAGGTGAGTCATCCTTCCTTGCACATGTTAAGTGGTAAAGTTCAATTTCTCTTCCTCTTGCCTTGTGAATTTCGACCAACCACTCTCCTCACACACTTAGCCTTCATTTCATTTCAACTTATCAAGTTCAAGAGCAAAAACTCTTTCCTTTCCTTCTCCACCATCTTCGGCCAATATCACAATAGCATGATCCAAGAGCTTGTTTAGAAAACAAATAGTAGATCCTTACTCCTCTCATCATTCTATGACAAAACTATCTCACAAGAAAAGCCATTTAGAGCACTTATTGAAAATGGGTTTTTCTAGCCTAAGATCATCAACCTCTTGATTCATCCATCTTCTTACTTCAAGTGAGTGATTTCTACCATGAATCATCTTCCTTGTTCATGCCTAAGCTCCTGTGTATAATCCTTTTGTTTTGTTGTGTGATTTTTTTATAGGTTTTTGGATAAAAACTGTGGCCTCCCTTTGCTTGGTTTAGCTTTTTTTTTTCCTTCATCTCCAAGTGAACAACAAAGGTATGGGGGAGAACAACCTTCATCTACCTTATTGTGGGTGTGTGTGGTTTAATGTATATTATTGTCTTGTTTTGAAACCCTAAGTGTAGGGTTATGCGTGTAAGTCCATATAATCCTTTAAGAGGATTTTGTGTAATATTGTGGTGTGCATGTGATGTGCTTGTGATTTGTGGGTTATATGCGTGCATGATGTATGTTTGTTTGAAGGAAATACATGATTTGACTTACTTGAACTTTGGTAGAAAAGCATCATTAATATGTTAAAGTTTCATGGCATGATTTATTATATTGATAAATGAATATGTATATGTGATTGTGAGTTGATTAGTGAAGTGAATATCTTCACTTGGATATGTCTTGGTTTCGGCCAAGAATGAAAAAAAAATGTGATGAACAACTTGATCTTGGCAAACTATGAAATTCTAAGTTTGCTTAAAGGTTTAAAGAGTAATAAAACCATGAAGAAAAGTAAAGTTTGCAAAACTGTTTGTGTGTTTGAAATCTACCTTTGGTGGTTCCAATGACCCAAAATGATTTTAATATAAGTTTAGGTCTTAAGAGAACAAAAATCGCATCTTAACGGACCTAAAAGTGTAATTTTTAAAAGAATTGGATGTATAAAATGAACCAATATCCCAATTTTGTCCCAAACTGTTTTAGACAGTTTGAAACTGTTTTTGAAGTCCATTTAAGTGTCTCAAGACTCCAAAATGAGTTACAGACTCTTAGATTTAAAAATCATTGAAAAATGAGTTATGCGATTTTCGAATTTAGTGATGTTCGGTCAAGTTTTAGGATTTTTGTCCAAACCATGGAGTGAAGTTCGAAATTAGCATTTTAAATACTGTAACATACGTATTTGAATCTAAGAAAGTGAAGGATTTGAGAAAAATGATCGTATTTTCGAAAATACGAAATTTCAGTTGAAAAATTGTAAAAAATGACAAAACTGTGTTTTAAGTATTTCACTATTTTTGAGAAAAAAATCGGTACTTATCTACTTCTGGTTAAATTTTCATTCAAAACGATTTGTTTTTAGCTAAAGGTTTTGGGTTTTAAACCAACAAGAATTCTAGTCTTCAAAGACTAGTATTTACAGTAAAGTGACAAACCTAAGTCATGGATGACTTAGTGAAAATATGAACTTAATAATTTGTGCCTTATGGTGAAGCAAGACCATTTGTCATAAAGTGTATAATTCAATATCCATACATCCATAAGACTTAGTGGAATCAGAATAATTTGATTTCTTGGAAGCTAAGAAAAAGGCTCTACTAGAAAATTACAAAGAAATAAACGATTGGATCCCGTCGATCCAATTCCATAATGTGTCAGGACTTGTAATCAAGTGTCTTAAAATATCTTTACACAAACATAGAAAGTCTGCTTGAGAACTGTGGTTCAGCGAAGGACTGGTAATTCGGACCCGAGGATATCGTCCATCGGAGATTGACATCAAATGGATTATAGTGGTATCATGAGGTTTATCCGTGGATAGATAAATTGGACGTATTCCAGCAATTTTGCCCAAACACATAGTTGACACTATGTTCGATGAGGCCGTTGTGCCCAGGAAACCGAGTTTCCCGGTTGTAGAGGTTTCATAAAGAGCCCGATGTTTTACAGAGAGTTTGAGATCACATGTGATTATGATTGTACGTACGTTATGATTTAAGCCTTGTGTGCCTAGTCAACTAGTCACACATGGTGCCTGAGGTGGGCAGATGTGAAACCTGTACTGACCATTTCCTTTCCAAATATCAATTAGCTCCGGAGTTAGGATCAAGAATTCCCTGAGGTCGTGTAAGTACGAGAGTATGCAGTTTCAATAAGTTTTCTCTATATTCTCGTCCCTCGGTGGACAAACCGTGTCCGGTATGTTTGTTAAGCTTACCGTTTAGTTTGGTATTGTATATTCTTGGAGTTTTGAGCTACGGAATGAGAATGGAAGATAATATGTATATATGTATGTTGTAACATGTATGTGGGTCGTATCACTGCATGCCTGCTTTATGTGTATGATGAATGTGGATCTCACCTCATTTTATGTTTTCTGGTCTTCTGTTTATTTTATGTTCTGCAACAAAGACAGTAATACTGCTTTACTATCATAACCAGCTTTGGATATGAGACAGACCGGTTATGAGGACGCACCTTCAGAGATTAGCATATGGAAGATGTGAGAGCTCAACCCCAGTGTGACGAAGTATCGTTCTCGGCTGTTATTGTTGTACAATGATGACACCTCGTCATTGTTTTGTACAAGCTAGCATGATGAGTCCTTGTGTTTAGAATTTTTTTTATGGAGCTGCGTCTCCAAGGTTATTTATGTTTTCTTAGTCATGTTATTTTAATGGCATTGTTATTTCCGCCTGTAGTTGTTTCTGTCTTTACATGTCTTTTATCTTTTGAAAGAATTTATGAAGGTATTATGTAGACACGGAGAATGTATGATTATTTACTACTTATTTTCTCATTTATTCTAGATGTATATGTTTTAGGTCTGTTAGTGGTTGAGAGAAATGTTAATAAGTATTAAGTATTATCTCATTTCTTATTTGCGAAAAGGAATAGCGAAAAATAAACTCATATCTTTAGAAAATTTATTTTCCGCATTAAACAATTTTGCGACAATGTCATATACAATGTAGCACCCGAGAAGGGTGTTAAACACATGATGTAGCTTAGAAATATTTGATGTAGACGCCACAAGATGCACCAAGGAGGGGAGGGAGACGAGGGTTATAATTTATTTTAGCTTTGAAACATTAAAAAACTAAAACATAAGAAAAGTCAAAGTCAAAATAATTAGTGACCTTTAGATACATATTGTGATGATTAGGGGTGTTCATCAACCGATCTAATCCAATGCCAACCGCACTAACCGAACCGAAAAACCGACAACCGAAATAACCGAAAACCGAAATAACCGCAAATCGAAAAAAACCGAAATTTTTCATTGGATTGGATCGGATTTCGGATCCTATATGTAAAACCGATCTAATCCAAACCGAACCGAAATTATTTAGTTCAAAGAAAATAATTTGATCTTTATATTATAAAAGTAATTATTAGTCTTTATATTTTTATAAGTTATCATCCAGTCCTTATATTGGAGAGTTTAATTGGTATGTAAATGTAATGTTAGTGTAAAAACTTTTACACTGTTAACCAATTATAAATCATGTTATGAGTGACTTTTAATATATTAAGGACAATAATCAAACATTTATAATGATTTAACAATTTATAATTAGGTGATATTGTAAAATATCTTTACGCATGAGAGTGTATATCAATTCATGTATATCCCGTTAAAACACTTATTAGAAATTGTCAAATGTCGATCTAATATTTTAAAACTAATTTTTATTTTAAATAAGTAACAAATTTATATGACTATTGGATGTTCTTTGATGTAAATAACTATGTAAATATGTATCGATAAAAACCGAATTATCCAATCCAATAAACCGCATTTGATTGGATCGAATCAGATTTTTTGAAGGAAGCAAACCGATCTAATCCAAACAGCATGTTGTTTTTATTATTGGATCGGATGACTTTTTTGCTCAAAACTGATCCAATCCAATCCGTGAACACCCCTAGTGATGACGTGCAGCTATTATCGTGGTTAGAGAAAGGATGAAGACAAATTGCCAGGGAGGAACTATTTTCAAGAAGAGAAATATGGAAGATGATTAACCCTCGAGTCGGGGATAGTGGTTAGGTAAAGTCATCCTCAAAGTAGTGATTCCGAGATTCGAATCATTGTCATCGTAAGTGAAGTTCACTTGGGAGCACAATTCACTTTCACTACGACCAACCACTTTTGGATCGAGAGTGAGAATTCTAATTTAATATATATAAGTTTTGATTAATAATGAAAATTCAGAAATTAATATTAAAAATTAGTTTAAAATTCATAAATTAGTGTTGATAATTAGAAACAATTGTTCTTTTGAAAATGTATTTAAAAAACGATACATGACACATTAAGAATGAGAGAAATTGTGAAAAATGGCTCTCATTAAAAATTAGTGTTGTAATATAATATATAGACGTTGATTAGTTTGAATGCTTCATAAGCCACCATTCCTATCATTGTTTTTTAAAGAAGAAAAAATAATTTGTGACTAAATTAAAATTTGCCAATTTATTCAATAATGAGATCTAACCTAACAACAAAACATTCATTTTTGTGCATCCAAAAAAAAAATTCATTTTTTGCAGACAAATAAAATTCAATCTTGGGTTTACCCGGACCCCGGTTATAATTTTTCAAAAATTCGGGGAAAAGAAAATAATGTTTTCCCAATTCCTCCATCCCTCTTCATTTCAAAGCTAAACCGCGCAACGTCTTGTCTAATTTTCCATTGCGCGCGCTACGAAAAGCAATTAAATTTCCACGTAATGTGAGTGATTCTCCCGGCAAAGATTCCATTTGGCGAATTTGGCGTTTCGAACCAAAAAGCATCTCACCAAATCTCAACCGTTTATTCACGCCTCCCCTCCCATCCGCATCAACGGGCAAACCAGTTGCCAAGTCACCGATCCGCACTCCCCTGATTACGTCATAACAACATCACGACCGTCCATCATCATGTCCTTTTCTCTAAAGAATCCAACAGATAAAAAACAAGCCACGTCATCGATCCGCATGAAACACTAGCCAACCAATAACAACGCGAGAATCCTTTTATATATCAATCGCTCCCAACCCGAATGTAAAATCAAGTTAGCATTTGCAATTCCAACCTCAATTTCTCCGAAACCGAAACCCTAACTTTTCTCAGATCTCCCAAATTCAGAGTCTCAATGGCACCAAAGGCAGCAGAGAAGAAGCCAGCAGAGAAGAAACCAGCAGAGGAGAAGAAATCGACGGTGGCGGAGAAAGCTCCACCGGCGGAGAAGAAGCCAAAGGCAGGGAAGAAGCTCCCGAAAGAAGGTGGCGCCGCCGCCGCCGGAGACAAGAAGAAGAAGAGAAACAAGAAGAGCGTCGAGACCTACAAGATCTACATCTTCAAGGTCCTGAAGCAGGTTCACCCTGACATAGGGATCTCGAGCAAGGCCATGGGGATCATGAACAGTTTTATCAACGACATCTTTGAGAAGCTCGCTCAGGAATCTTCGAGGCTCGCTCGCTACAACAAGAAGCCGACGATCACTTCGAGGGAGATTCAGACCGCTGTGAGGCTTGTTCTTCCTGGAGAGTTGGCTAAGCATGCCGTTTCTGAGGGGACTAAGGCTGTGACCAAGTTTACAAGCTCTTGAAGATGAAGAATCTGGTGGTTTCTTTGATGGATGGTGGTTTAGGACTGTGTTTAGGTTTGAATTTGAATTTGTAGGTTTTTTCTTTTTGATGTTTTTAATTGAAGAAGTTGGATCTGCTTGATCCTTTCGTGTATGGTAGAATTGATAATATATAGGAAGTTTTTATATATTGTTTGTATGGTACTTGGGTCAGTTGTTTGAAGTGAAATCTTATCTAATGAAAGTACATGGATCAGTTGTTTTAAGTCTGTTGTTTTGGGTTTTAATTGAATATATTGTTTTGCTGGTGTTGTTTTTCGATTAGGTGAAATTCGAGCCAATTGGTAGGTGGATTTGCATTTGATCTTTTTGTTGTTTTGTAATAGGAGTGTTTTTTTTGTGTAGGAAGGACTTAAGCAAAATTTTGTTAAGTCAATTCAACAGTAGAAATAAAAAAATTGCTTTATTTATCGGAAGTGCTCGGGTAATTTAATTTTAAGTTCAGACGCTTCCTTCAGGGGTACCTTGAAAGGATTATATATTCTACTTCAACGAAGTATAGAAGCTATTGCCAGATCAGATGTGCACTGGTTTACTTTTTTATTTTATTTTTTATGAACATGTTAGACGAAGTTACTAAATGCCCCCCTCTCTTGCTTTAAGTTAAAATTTGTGACTCCAGCTTTTTGGCCCGCAAGTCTTGCCTTCGAGTGTTCTTTGGGAAATAAGCAATTTTTCAGAACTCAAATTTCCTCTTCTCCCGTTTATGTTTTTATTTGAGAATGGTCCTCGGTTTTGTGAGCACTGACCATGCAATCTGGTAGACGTTTTTATTTTGAGCTCCGTTGTGGTTTGTAAATGTCTAGGTTGAGACAAGAGGGAGTGTCATTGTCATTGTCCAGATAGTATTACTATTAGCAGGTTGCTTTTTAGTTCTTACTCTTTAGAATTGTTCTTTCTGAGTGTTATTACCAGCGCCATTGTCTAGAATTGTCCAGATTGTATGTTCATGGGTACTGGAATGTTACTTGAATGGGTTGAATTGTGTCAAAGAAATGTAAATCAATTTAGACGACTTGGTTTGAAATTTTACTTATTGGTTGATTCGATGATGTCTTTATGTAATTATATACATAATATATGTATAAGTATAGAACTCGTTTCAAGCACCAGTTAATCTGGTTAATTCGATTGAACCTTGAAACCGCTCCCCTTTTTCGATTTTCTGGTTTAACTAGTTTTTAAAATATTGATTATATGATTATTATGCCTTTTTTTTTGTATAATATGTGAAATTATTATGCCTGTGTTGAAGAAAAAAACAGTTAATATTTTACTTGTTATAAAATATTGAATTTAATTTTGATATGTGTATAATTTTTTATATTATCAATTAATTTTAAATTATTATTTTTGTGATTTTGAAAATAATTATTAAAAAAAGTTAAACATGTAAGTAATGTGATAATTTACAATTTATTAATGTTATAAAAAAATTAACTATAGGCGCATAACAATTAATTCTCTAAATATTTGTTAGAAAATTATCCATATGTTTAATAAACTTGAAGTGTATATTCAGTCAAGTTCAGTTTTTTTTTTCCTTAAAAAAATATACTTCTGTGGTTGCTTCAGCCTTCAAGGGATTCCACTTTTTGGAGACTGAGATCACTTGGGCTTTGGTTGTGAGAAGAAAAGAAGAAGAGAGAAAAATGTAAGGAAAAATATGAGAAGAGAGAAAATGGTGAGAAATAGAGTAGATTTTATATGTTGTTTGATGTAACCAGAAATAAGAGAGAAATAGAGGAGAAAAATGTGTTTTCTCTCTCTTCCCTTTGTTTGGTTGGATAGAAAATGAGAAGAGAGAAAATTATTTTTTTGAAAAAGACAAAAATATCCTTAACTAAAAAATCAATATAAAAATATTTAAATTTAATTGATTTAAGTTATTTTAACTAATCAAATAATTTAAATTAATTTAACCGATTTAAGTTATTTTAAATAAATTTTATTAGTTTAATATAATTATTTTATTTATTTCAATTTAATTTAATAAAAAAAATGATTAATTTAATTCAATTTATTTAAATTTATTAAATAATTGAATGAGAACCCAAAAAAAAGGGTACAAAAGTCATTTTACATGAAACACTTTCCAGAGAAAAAAATTTGAGGTGGGTCCCACCAATTTTCTGCTCTCTTTTCTATTTCTCTCATCCACCAAACAAGAGAAAAATATATTTTTTTATCCTTTTCTCTCTTCTTATTTTTTCTCTTGCCATTTTCTACTCTAACAAATAAAATCTTAAAGTTTGTTTGAGAGTGTGGAGGATAAAAAGAGGGAAAAACTTTGAGGACGAAGAGAGAGAAAGGGATGGTGAAGCAAGGAAACTCCCAAACCTTAAATAAGATTTATTTTTTAATAAAAAAAATCAAAACCCTTCGATTTAGATACTAAAAAAAAATATGCAAAGGAGGGTTATGAAAAGCTTAGCATAATCATCCTCCCGCTCCCGTTCCTTTTCTTTTCACTTTCTTCTCGAACCCTTCCCTTCCTCCCCTCCCCTCCTGGCTCCCCCAATCAGTTCCTTGGTTGTCTCCCTGATAAAGTCTTTTCAACATCACATGAATAATTGTGAAGTAGCTCACTAAGGAGCTGACAAGTGGCACTTTGTGGTAATTTTCTCTGTTCTTTCCCCCTAAGTTTTGACATAATTTTATTAGAAAAAAAGGAGATTGATTCAGACCACACTTGTTTGTCAAATGGTTTGGTCAACATCGGTTCCTCCTTCTTCACACACAAAACACAATGCCTCGGTCAGACACCTTTGCTTCTTACACGCATAACTGATACACATTTTCCATTTGCAAGCTTTTCCTTTGACCACTCTTCCTTACATCATTTTCTTTCTTTCTCACCCTTTCTTTCTTTTTCTTACATCACAGATGACTGTTCTTCATCTCCGGCCACTCTCACTGCCTCCCCTTCCTATATTTCCTCTAGGTCGGTTCTCCTTCTCTTTGTTCCATTTCCTTTCCTCATCTATTTTGGTTTCTGGGTAAGTACGTTCTTCATCTCTGTGTATTCCGGCGATAGTGGGTGGTGCGTGATTCTGGACGGCGCTGATCCGGCAAGTCGAGGCTCCACGACGACAACAGAGGGAGCTAATCACCTCTATGCCTAATCTGGAGTTTGGACTTTTTGGTATTATCTTCTACCAAGTTAGTATTTTCTTCCTTAGGTCAGCCATGTTTATTGTTTGGTGTTTTTATGAAACTTACATTTTAGTAGACACCAGTTCTACACACTTCCTTATGTTGGTAAACGTGGACAATTGACTTGATTAATATATAAAAAATTGTCATAAGAGTGTTTTTCCCATGAAAGTGGACTTCTATGATTAAGTAATTTGCTGATTTGTATTATCTCTTAACATCTTCTATTGATTGTTCTATAACATGTCCGGTCTGTTTCGACTTTCTCTTAAATTTTTAGGTAACTTAAGTATATGTAGTATATTGATGTAACTTTCTCCTGCCTGTCTTTTTTTTGTTGTTTCAGTGAGCATTTCAAACTATTAAATATAAAAAGATATATAATATTTTATAGGTTGCATTGACTTACCTACATTGTGACATTAGTGCTAGAGTTCTGAGTGGCAGTTGTTGTTTGAGATATAAATTTTACCCCGTTTTATTTTGGTGCAACAGAACCTACAGGTTTTTTAGCCGGCAACAATGATGGGAAAAGTAAGCATTTCATGTCTCTTTTAAAAATGGTATTAAACATATTATAAGGCACAACTAAATATCATTTAAACTGCATTTGATTGATCCTTTATGCAGGTAGTTCAAGCAAAATATGGAAGATTGCTGACATTATAGTTGTGGTAGGTTTGGTGATAAATTTTTCATTTCCTGTGTGTACTTTGTCAGGAATAAATAAATCAGCAAAGTAAGTTGTTATTATAATAAGGTATGCTCAAGCTTCTAAATTATTTTCTTCTGCTAATTCATTTGGGTTTTGTCTTTAGTTAAGAATTGAACTGACAATCGTGTAATCAATCTTCAGCGCTTTGATCAGCTAGGTGAAGCAGTGTTTCTTCAAACTGTTCTGAAAAAAAGAGATGGAGGCAGGAGGCAGGTGGTGAGTAAGTTATGACTTATGAGACTTAACAATTGAAAGTAATTTAATTTTCCTGCATCATCATACTTATAACTTTTATGCATAATTGCATCCACTTAGTAGCTCTTCTTGCATGCATATTACAATATTTTGTATCTTAGAAAGTTTCCTGATGTAATTGATTCATGAACAGATGAATATTTAGTTGCTGGAGCTAATGCTCTCTAGGGCGTTGGAGGGATTCTCTTCATTTTTTCATAGCTCTTTAGGAGCTTTACTTAAGGAATATGCCAAAAGATGTATCAACTTCACCAATGAAAGTCATATTATTATACCTGATGAAACAATAATCATTGCATATCCTTGCATCAGCTTAGTTTGGATAACGTTGGCAATTTTTTTGGCTGCATGTTGAATATAATTGAAACAATCTTGAGTGCTAACATCCCCCTTGCATTGAGCAAGGCCATAAACTTGGTCTTGCTGGTTTTTATCATAAGTGGTAGTAACTAACCCAATGGAAGGAGGTTTAAGGACTAATTTAGGAAATAGTTTATCAATTGATCCTTTACTACTTGGAGAGACAAAAGGTATATGCGAACATATCCTAGAATTGTTATTCGGGGTTCCATTGAATCATGGGAATTGCTGGGACTTAACAGTGTTGTTTTAAGTTTTTATTAGTTAATGGATTGTTTCTTTTCTTAGTACTTATTTATAACAATGGACCAAAGTTATGTTTGCTATATGCTAATGAAAGTCAGGACTTTGTAGAAATTTTTATTTCGTGACAACCCATCTGTATGTTCCAAGAAAGAAGCAGCTCCTCCTTGGAGTGAATGATATAATTTCTTGAATATTTTAGTGAATGATTCCTCAATTTATTGCTATATGCTTCCTTGGACCAAAGTTATGTTTGCTGCTTGCTGTGTGTCTCCTAAACAATCTTATCATGTGGTGGTTTTACTATTGGCTTTCTTTTTGGGGATGGTTGCAGCTGCATTCTATTGGGAGTTGCCTAAGGTGTCACTAAAGAGGCTCTACTGTTGACTTTACGGATGCTGCTAATAGTGATTTGGTCTCGTTTTCTACGGATAAATTATCATGGTTGGGTTGTGGACATTGTCATTTTTTCCTTTGGTGTGCACTATATGCAGGAAAATCTATTAGAAATTTTTGGGTCACACTTGTAATGTTTAAATGTGTTAGGGCCATTATTTTTTAATTAGTCAAATTAAAAGTGATCTAATTCAAGTAAGGTTTATGGCTATGGACATAATTGTTATGAAAATTATTGTGTAGATACCATAAGGTCTTATTTCTATTTTTATGATGGGCAAAATTAGAGATAAGAAATGTGTGGATAGTCATGACTCTTCATGAAAGAGTTTGAATCCGAAGGGACATCACTCTTCGTGAAAGGGCATGCAATTCCTATAAATAAAGGGTTATGGTCCCCAATTGTAGACATAATAAAAAAAGGAAAAGAATTTCAATTCTCTTCATCTCATTAGAGGATGAACTAAGGCTAAGGAGAATCTACAATTGGAAGATCATTACTTTATCAGGAACTTCAACATTTCCAACAAGATTTCATGGATCCTCCGGGTACGCTTCCGCATTCGATAATCATCTTAAATTGCCATGTGATTATAGATAAAATTTTCTTTTGTATTTGTTCTTGAAGATGAACATGTTTCTTGTTGATATTGATTTTGTCTACATGATGTTTAAGGAATAAGAAACATGTTTAGACACAAATAATTATGATTCTAACAAGTGGTATCAGAGCAACCCATGATCAATTCATGTATGATTTAAGTCTTAATGTTATTCTTAAATTTTTATTCATTGATCTTCCATGATGTAATTTTTTTTTCATGAATCGGTCTCTGTTTCATGTTGGATTACGTTGAGTAATTGATAAATTAATTGATTATTCATCATGCAACATGATTTCTAATTGACGTAGAGACTGTGGTTTTATTTGTCTCTCACGTCCTGTTTAAAATGGGTGAAGAACAGCCAGAAAGCATTTTTTTTTCTTCCTAAAATGCATGCATGCATCACATATCAACATGAAAAAGGCATTAATAGCAAATACGGTGTAAATGTGTAATGCTTTGATATGTTTTGATTGATTTTATTGGAAATGTTTATTTTTCATTCTTGTGGTGTATCTTTCCCCACATATTCAGTTTTGTGGAATTTAAATGTAACTTGGTAGTAAAGTTCTTTGCAATTTCTGTGACCGTAATGGTGCCGGTTTCTTTGTGAATCGTTGTGATTCATATTTATATTTTAAAGTTTGCTGCATTAAGCAGCGTGTGCTTTGGTCCAGTGGCTTGAGCGGTCACAACGTTTCGCAAATGTTTCGCAAATGTCCAGGGATCGATTCTCATTGAAGGGCTCCTTGTGCATTTAATTTTATTTTAAGTAATTTTTATGGAAAATGAATAAAATGATCAGTTTAGCGTGGCGGGAATCGAACCCAGTACATCTTGGTTTGTAGGCGAAGGGCCAACCACTAGGCTACGATTTAACCTTCGACGTTTGGTGTTCAAACAATCTTGTTAAAGGAGATCTTAATGAATTCAAATTTTTGCTCATAATTTTGAATTGTATAATTGTTTAACATTTTACGTGAGCCAATTGAAACATGAAGTCGCCAAAGTGACCTCTCTGTGCAGATTGCTCATAAGAAATGTTAAATGTTAGTGTATATGTGTATCCATGCGGGTATTAATCGGCCCAAAGGAAGGTTAATATTTGGCCGGATTACGTAGACACCTATGATGGTAAACATGTGATAATTATAATGTTGTACATGTGAATGATAAATCAATCCAAAGAGGGGTTTATTATTTGACATGCATTATTATCAATGTTTGATCATTACAACAATAGTACCACTAGCAATTAATATTACTGTCCAAAGACTTGACATTAATGTTGCACTAGGTATCTTGAGATGAATTATACAATTATTTGAATTTGTTGACGATTGAATTTTAAATTATGATGTGAGTATATTTATGTTGTTTGTTTTGTTCTCTTTCCAGCTAATATTGCTACTGTATCTGCTAACATGAATTCGGTTCCGGTCCTTAATGGTACCAACTTTAAGGACTGGAAAGAGAACATTTTAATTGTTCTGGGCTGCATGAATCTTGACCTTGCACTAAGGATGGAGCAACCCTCTTCTCTTACGGACTCCAGTACCTCTGAAGAGAGGAAAACTTATGAGAAGTGGGAACGCTCCAATCGTATGAGTCTCATGATCATTAAGCGCGGCATTCCTGAGGCATTTAGGGGTGTTATATCGGAAAAGATAACAAGTGCCATAGAATTCCTTGCCGAAATTGAGAAACGCTTTGCCAAAAGTGATAAGGCAGAAACAAGCACACTCTTTCAAAGCTTGATTTCTATGAAGTATAAGGGCAAAGGAAATGTAAGGGAGTACATAATGGAAATGTCTAATATTGCTTCCAAGCTTAAGGCTCTAAAGCTCGAGTTATCAGATGACTTACTCGCACATTTGGTGCTAATATCTCTTCCCCGCACAATTCGGTCAATTTAAGATCGAGTTATAAGCGTCAGGAAGGAGAAATGGTCTCTTAACGAGCTCATTTCATATTGTGTGCAAGAGGAAGAGAGGATGAAGCAAGAAAGGACAGAAAGTGCTCACTTAGCAAGCACCTCTAAAGACAAGGGCAAAAAGAGGAAACATAAGGATACTAAGAATGAAGTTGCTAAGGGTCCAACACAAAAGAAGCAAAATAAGGGTGACAACAGTTGCTTCTTTTGTGGCAAGACTGGACATGTCAAGAAGGAATGTACCAAGTATCATGCCTGGCGTGAAAAGAAAGGGTTGCCTGAGTTCAAAGAAGGCCAACCGATCTTGAAAAGACGCATTTATGTGGGAGATGGCAAGTCGGTAGAAGTAGAGGCAATAGGTCATTTTAGGTTATTATTAAGTACTGGTTATTATTTGGATTTAATGGATACTTTTGTTGTACCGTCCTTTAGACGGAATTTAGTTTTTGTTTCTTGTTTGGACAAATTTGGTTATCATTGTTCATTTGGAAACAATCAATTCAGTTTATCTATTAATTCAAATGTTGTTGGAACTGGTACTCTTGTGGTGTATGACAATCTATATTTGCTTGACATTATTGCTTCCTATAATGAAAACTTGAATCTGGAATCACGTGGTACTAAGCGCAAAGTTGACAATGCAAATTCAGGAGCGTTGTGGCACAAGCGTCTAGGTCACATCTCTAGAAATAGAGTTGAACGACTTGTGTCAAATGGGATCCTTGATTCCATTGACTTTTCTGAGACTTTAATGTCTCGTGTTGAGTGCATTAAGGGCAAACAGACCAAACAAAAGAAATTGGGAGCATATAGAGCTACGGATGTCTTAGAATTGATACATACGGACATTTGTGGGCCATTTCCAACACCATCTTGGAATGGTCAACAATACTTTATATCATTCATAGACGATTATTCCGGATATGCGTACCTATTTCTTATACATAAAAAGTCTCAATCTTTGGACGTGTTCAAATCATTTAAGGTGAAGTTGAAAATCAACTCGATAAAAGAATTAAGAGTGTCAAATCTGACCGTGGAGGTGAATATTACGGTAGGTATGACGGTTCGGGTGAACAACGTCCGGGACCATTTGCCAAATACCTTCGGGAATGTGGGATCGTCCCACAGTACACCATGCCGGGGTCACCTAGCATGAATGGTGTAGGTGAAAGACGAAACTGGACTCTTAAGGATATGGTAAGGAGTATGCTATGTCATTCTACTTTACGGAGTCACTACTGGGGAGAGACATTGAAGGCTATGACTTACATTTTGAACAGAGTGCCAACTAAGGCATTTGCCAAAACACCCTATGAGCTTTGGACGGGTAGAAAGCCTAGTCTAAATCACCTTCATGTATGGGGATGTCCGGTGAGGCAAGGCCTTATAGGCCAAATGAAAGGAAATTGGATCCCCGAACAAGTGGCGGCTACTTTATTGGCTATTCGGAGCGATCCGGGGGCTATAAATTTTACGATCCCAAATTAAAGACAATTTTTGAGACGGGACCGCCACGTTCTTTGAGGATATTGAGTTTGGCGGGAGAAATAAGGTTAGAGACTTTGTCTTTGAGGAAGAATCGGTTTCAATTCCGGGGCCAGGTTCATACGATTTGCTTCGATGAAGCAAGTACGGAACCTCTCCAAGACATTGTTGTTCAAACTCCCATTCAAGATGAATTAGTTGTCCCCGGAAGAACAAACTCAAGATCTTCAAGAACCCAGTGCTTCAAGAACCAGGTGCCGTTGCGACGATCCACTAGAGAAAGAAGAAATGCTATTTGGGATGATTACATAGTATTTCTCCAAGAACATGAGGAAAATGATGGTATGATGGAAAATGATCCAATCAATTTCCGTGAAGCCATGCAAGATTCCAACTCGGAAAAATGGATTGAAGCAATGAATGAGGAGTATAAGTCCATGCAAGACAATAAGGTTTGGGAACTTGTCCCATTACAGAAGGTGCGAAACCCATTGGTTGCAAATGGATATTTAAGACCAAAAGGGATTCCAAAGGTAATGTGGAAAGGTATAAGGCTCGTCTTGTAGCCAAGGGCTATACTCAAAAGGAAGGGATTGACTTTAAAGAGACCTTCTCCCCGGTTTCATCGAAGGACTCTTTTAGGACAATCATGGCTCTTGTTGCACATTATGATTTGGAGCTACATCAGATGGATGTTAAGACGGCGTTTCTCAATGGCAACATTGATGAAACAATCTATATGGTGCAACCAGAAAACTTTGTGTCGAGAGACCCAAAGAAAATGGTTTGCAAATTGACAAAATCCATCTATGGACTAAAACAGGCGTCTCGTCAGTGGTACCACAAGTTTCATCAGGTAGTTCTCTCATTTGGTTTTGAGATGAATGCGGTTGACGATTGTGTGTATCACAAATTCGATGGGAGCAAGTATATTTTCCTGGTATTGTATGTTGATGACATACTGCTTGCCACTAACAATATAGGCATGTTGCACGAAACCAAGAGATTTCTATCAAGAAATTTCGAGATGAAAGATCTTGGTGACGCCTCCTTTGTATTAGGGATCCAGATACATCGAGATCGATCTCGAGGTATTCTAGGATTATCACAAAGCATCTATATCGATAAGGTGCTCAAAAGATTTGGCATGCGGGGACTGCAAACCAGGTGATACCCGATCGCTAAGGGGAGACAAATTTAGTCTCGATCAATGCCCAAAAGGAAATATTGAGATTCGGGAGATGCGAGAAGATTCCCTATGCATCAGTTGTAGGGAGTCTAATGTATGCCCAGGTTTGTACGTGTCCAGGACATAGCGTACATTGTTGGAGTTTTAGGCGAGATACTTAAGCAATCCAGGAATGGATCATTGGAAAGCGACCAAAAAGAGTTATGAGGTATTTGAAGAGAACAAAAGATCATATGCTCACATATAGGAGATCAGACTCTTTGGAGATCATTGGGTATTCGACTCCGATTTTGCGGATGCCAAGATAGTAGAAGATCCACCCGGGCTATATCTATCTGTTGGCTGGTGGTGCAATTTCTTGGCGCAGTGCCAAGCAAACGCTTATTGCTTCATCCACCATGGTAGCAGAGTTTGTAGCATGTTATGAGGCATCAAATCATGGGATTTGGCTGAGGAATTTTGTCACTGGGCTGCGAATTTTGGAAGGGATTGAAAGGCCACTTAAGTTATACTGTGACAACAAATCGGTCGTCTTATACTCCAATAACAATAGGAGCTCGACAAAGTCGAAACACATCGACATCAAGTTCCTAGTTGTCAAGGAGAGAGTACAAAGTGGACAGATTTCCATAGAACACTTAGGGACAAACTCCATGATAGCAGACCCTCTAACAAAGGGCCTTTCACCCAAGGTCTTTCATGAGCACACTGCTCACATGGGTGTCATACAGTTTGACGATTCTTTGGTTTAGTGGGAGTTAGTCATTGATGTAATTCATGTTCTATATTTGAAATTATGTATGCATACTATTATATTTGGATACTGTTCTAATCAGAAATAAATTTTGGTATTTAGTTTATTACACTTTGTACGATAATGTCTTTAATGATCTCACTAAAGTAAAGTAGGACCAGTTGAAAATCGACATGTACAGATCACCTTCACGTGATTTTCATGCTGCACATTTCATGATTAATCTATGTCATTTGGTTATGTTAATATTAGTGATCATTGATGGATTTAATTATGATTGATATAACGAAAGCCGCTTTGGTTCTATATATTGATATAACTAATGAACGGGATAGGGATATGTCCAAGGTTTATAATGGCAAATTTGGAGCTCATAAAGTATAACACATTTATAAGCATACATAGTATGTGACCAGTGGGAGATTGTTAGAAATTTTTGGGTCACACTTGTAATGTTTAAATGTGTTAGGGCCATTATTTTTTAATTAGTCAAATTAAAAGTGATCTAATTCAAGTAAGGTTTATGGCTATGGACATAATTGTTATGAAAATTATTGTGTAGATACCATAAGGTCTTATTTCTATTTTTATGATGGGCAAAATTAGAGATAAGAAATGTGTGGATAGTCATGACTCTTCATTAAAGAGTTTGAATCCGAAGGGACATCACTCTTCGTGAAAGGGCATGCAATTCCTATAAATAAAGGGTTATGGTCCTCAATTGTAGACATAATCAAAAAAGGAAAAGAATTTCAATTCTCTTCATCCCATTAGAGGAGGAACTAAGGCTAAGGAGAATCTACAATTGGAAGATCATTACTTTATCAGGAACTTCAACATTTCCAACAAGATTTCATGGATCCTCCGGGTACGCTTCCGCATTCGATAATCATCTTGAATTGTCATGTGATTATAGATAAAATTTTCTTTTGTATTTGTTCTTGAAGATGAACATGTTTCTTGTTGATATTGATTTTGTCTACATGATGTTTAAGGAATAAGAAACATGTTTAGGCACAAATAATTATGATTCTAACAAAATCTGCCATGCTGCCTGCCAAGTCCCTGGTGAATTGGTTCTCTAATACTTGCTCTGGGGTTACTATTCCTTTGGTGTACTTTTATGCAGATAATTTTGCTTTGGTTCTCACTAAGTCCCTGGAGAATTGGTTCTATAGCCTCTTTAAGGGGATGGCCGATTGCTGTCCTGCTTCTGCTCTGCCCATTTTGTTTCGTGTGGGCCATTTTGGGGTCCTAAGTTAACTACATTTGCTGCTTGTGAGGTGCTGCACTAATGGCTCAGATCTGCACTTTATTGTTTCATTGAGGGGTACTACAATTGCTGCTGCACTTTGGTGACATTGCACATCTCCAGCGTGCATTTTCTTGGGTTGGTGGCAATGCCAAGTTTGTCTAAACGTGTTAAAATGTAAATTTGGTTGGGGTTTCCTACGGGCTTATCATATTGGTTTGGAGATAATTTTGGGATCCCACATCAGTGTCTATATTTTTATTTTGGTGGGGATGATTACTGCTACTAGGTGCAACATAGGCTTTATTTATACATATACTTTTCAGGTTTGGGTTTGGGATGTATGTACTACAATCTGGCCTCCTTTTTTGTGGGGCTTAGTAAATGGCTTGAGTAATAGTAGTACTCCTTTAAATATACTTTTTGATTCATAAAAAAAAAGAAGAAAATAAATCATTGTAAAGTCAGAAGAAAAATATTTAATTGTCGATTTTATATATTATATTTTTTTTCTTCTACTAAATATATTTATTTGGTACTGTTTGGTGCAACTGATGTAGTCATTATCATTCATAATTTCATCAATCCCTTAGAGAAGATTAGGCAATTCGGAGTAAGCTATTTTGTCCAAAGCAACCTGATGTGAATGTGGTAAGCTACATGGTGCAGTAGTGAGTCTAAAATTGGAGCTCAAATTTCCTGAGATTTGCAAGTGAATTTCGGCAGCAAATTAATCATTAGGTACAATTTGCTTTAATTTCCTATATATATATATTTTTTACCAATTTTTTGTTATTTATTTTCAAATCCATAATCATTGTTTTATATATATTTTTTTTTCCATCCCATTGCTCTGCAAATTACCATTATCACAAAGGAGCAGCACATCTTGGCTTGATCAGTTTATGGCCACACATTGCCTTTGCCACTCCTCCACCAATTGATGCGAGGTTTGGTTCATGGACCGTCTTCTACCAACAATTTAGCATTCTTTGGTGGTGAATATACTTCATTATATGTCATAGGAAAGCAATTTTATTTTTTTTACAACTTAAGCATATAGTCATTTTACATTCTGTTGCATGAGGATGTCATAATTGTACTCAACAATTGCATTTGAATAAAAATTAATCTATATTCTGTGGCAAATATTACAACAGAATGGTGGCAAAATAAAATAGTTAGCACCATCATTTACTGAACTTTGGATACTGTGATTGGTACATGCTACTAACTTTTACACTTGCAGCATTACTTCAAAGCCGTAAGATGGGTTACTGTAATGACTTTATGCTCTTAAAAGGGTCTTTTGCACCAAACTTGTGGTGGAACTTTTGATTTTTTATAAATTCCTTTCAGTTGTGGATTTGAGTCATTTGATACTGATTACAAAACGTCAATTAGCAATTCAGTTAATAGAAAAGGATCTTTTCCTGTTGCATTTTAAATTTTTATTTGATTATAGGTGTTAGTTATGCTGATACCTGTTTGATGATCGCATTGACCTGCAAACATTGATGTAAAATTTGATGCTGTCCATTCAGGTGTGTTCTTTGAGATGTACTTAGTAACTTCTATTGGTCTGGCTCCTGAAATTGCTTACTTTCATACTGATGCATGTTTTTTAAGATAAAGGCAAGTGCACCTCGTCGCAATCAAGTAATACGGTGGTGAGACCGGTTATCGTATCCACAGGGATCGGATGTCAATTACCAATTCGCAAACTCAACAACTATCTAGACTAAACTAAAGTATGAGAGATTAAACAGAAAATAAAGAAATAAAATGTTTTTGGTCTTTTGGGAATTTTATCGAACACTTGGTATGCAAACAGAGATGTGGCTAAGATTGTTAGGGTTAGACTACACTAATCCTCCCTTAATTGCAATGAAATGATTATCAACACAAGCACTACTTCAATTATGACAATCAAGCCTTTTCTAAAATACTCAAGCCTAATGTCTTAGGTGCATTGAGCCTAAAACCCCAAATTAAACCCTAATTCCTTAGGTGGAATAACCTGAGATTTTGCATTAAGTCAAGACTTATAAGATTGCAAGCATTCAACACCTATGTCTAGATTCTTGAACTACTTGGCATATGATTCATGAGCATGCCTTAACACCAACCTTCCAGTCATCTATCAAAGCAACATATCATTCCTATGGGTAGCTAATCCAAGGAAAGCATTAAGCACAGAATCACATACTCATAAAGAAATAGAGACTTGCATTAAAACACCAAATCAAATACAAACAAGTTCAGAAAAGCTACATCTAACCCCAACAATGGGGGATTAGTTACTCATATTTACAGAAAACCAAACCAGGGAAATAGGAGAAAAGGAGAGGAGAGACTCCATGGGTAGCTTTCCTTCTTCTTCACAGCAACCCCTCTCAGCAACTCCCCTATAGGGTCAAAACCCTAGCTCAGCCGCAGCCTCCAAGTCCCCAAGAGCTCTCTCCACCAAAAAAACCTCCCAAAACTGCCCTAAAACAGCAACTTATACCAATCAGATCTGCGCGCGTTCGCGAGGCGGGACATGTCTCGCGAGGCGAATGTTAAAAATCTCCATTCAGAGAATTGAACTCTCGCGAGGCGAGAGTTTCTTCGCGACGCGAGACCGAAAGGTTTTTCTTTAATACGCCCGTGAGGAGCATCAGGGCCTGGGCGTGATGGCTTCTGTTTCCAGACTCGCGAGGCGAGACATGGGTTCGCGGGGCGAACCAGAAAGGCTTGCATTTTCTCCAACAGTCAGCTTTCAGGGTCGCGGGGCGAATCCAGGCTCGCGGGGCGAATCTCTAGAATTCTGCTTGGCTCAATTTCTTCTCTTTTCAGGCTCTATTTCATCCAAGCATCCATCAAGGCTAATTCTGAGCATTTTTCCATTGAATTCCTGCAAAACAACACCAAAACCCCCTTATCTGTTCCAAAGGAAAAACTAACCAAAATCAAACTAAAATGGCCTAACTTATATGCAAATGCATGCAGAAATGTATATGGAAAATGAGGTGAAATCACACTCATCAAATCACCCCAAGCTTAAGACTTTGCTTGTCCTCAAGCAAAAACTAAGGCCAGAAGAGATAAACAGTCAAAGCATGGATAGTGAACCAAGAACCCGAGTAAATGATCCAAGCAATAGGCAATTCAAACAATTCAGCAAGAGACAATCAATTCAAGTCCAATTAGAGGCTTAGGTTCCTTAGACTCATATTCTCATTGATTTGGGCACTCTTTCTCACCTGAAGCTCACCCCAAGCTTGTTCATTTGCTTGGTTCTCTTCCTCACCACTCAAGTGTTTAGGGGATAAGACATTTCACTCAAATTTCCTCAAGGAATGAATCCTACCATAGGCTTGACTATCAACCAAATCTCTACTTTATTCATGAAAACAATTTAGAATCAAGAGGTCTTTACTTTGGTTGTAACGTGGCCATGGGATTAATCGTTAGGTGGGGATAACAAGAAAAGGACATTTCAAAAGGCTACATAAACATCAAGCTTTGCAAACATGACCTTCTAAAATACCTTCTTGGGTTTTCAATTCACTTTCCACCTTTCTTTTCTTTCTTTTTCTTTTTATTTCTCACTTTTCTTTTTATCATCCCCTTCTCTATTTATTTTTCTTTTTTTTTCTTTTCTTTTTCTTTTATTTGGAGAAGGGGAGATTTTTTTTTAACTCAAGAGAAATTTTTTTTTCTGATTCTTTTCCCAAACTTTTTTCAACTACCTTTTTACCCTTTTGTAATACTTTAGAAGGTCCCTATCAAACATATTTATCAAAATATTTCAGGGTACCAAGAAAAGCAAATTTTTTTTTCAGGCTCAAAATTGGGCAACTAAGGGTAGCATTTACACATTCAAAGCTCAGAAGGCCCGAAAAATACCTATTGCCTCAATCATTTTCAAAAAATGTTTCCAAAAATTTTTAAGCTTCAAAATGGTTTCAAGTCAAGTTCTAGAGAATAACAAACCAAGAGGAATAACACTCTAACACAAAGAATGGGGTAAAATTTTAGTGAGTACCCCTTTGGCTCAAAATCTCACAGTTTAGTTCAGAACTCAATGAAAAACACAAATCCTCAGAACCAGATGCTAATTATCAACTATCCAAGATCATCTCAAACATTTTCATTTGCAGCCATATCACAAGAATAACAAATTGGGTTCAACAATTCACTATCTCAAATTATGGGGCACTTAGTTCTCACAATTGGATGTAAAATCTAAACAAGGGCAATCTAATTGTGTGATCATGCAAAACTATATGAATGCAATATGAGAAATGCAAATGCAAAATACCCCTACCCCAAGCTTAAAAATTTACATTGTCCCCAATGTAAACAATCAAGATAGAGAGGAGAAAATATAATACAAAATAAAATAAAAAAAATTGGAACGGCTTACCGAGGCGGTAGCGGGTGCTGACTATGCTTTTTCTCTGCCCCTTTTTCTCTTCTCCTTGTCTTCTTGCTCTCCCTTCCTTCCTTATTACCCTGCAAACACTTGGCAATTGACAATTTATTATTTTCCTCTTGAGCTTCTCAAATTATTCAAGAGGTTGAAAATCAAAAACAAAAACTAACTAAAGAGAAGGGTTAAGAAAAGTTGGGTTGCCTCCCAATAAGCGTTTCTTTAACGTCACTAGCTTGACTCATTAAGAAGCATCCACCTGGATCCCATAACCTGTGGTATAAGGACCAAGGGATGCTAACCATGTGAGATCCTTCACCTGGATCCCACGGTTTGCAGCAAAAATGTGGAAGTGAGCGCTCGAAATTCATGCTGACTTCTTCAAATGGGAAGCGCTTTTCAATTCCTCTCGGGTCAAAGATGACCCCTTTATCAACAAAATCTTCCCAATAAAAATGGGGTTCAACCTCTTGGACTAGCCATGGTTCCTTTATATTTAAAGATCCAAAATCCAATTTCTCAGGCAGAGGCATGAACTCCATTGTTGACTGCTTTAAAATGTGAGGTGGCAAACAAGTCGAGAGGATCATTGGTGCTGTTCTGGCTTCTGTACAATCTTCACTCTCAGCATTGCCAAATCCATCACCTTCCAAATATGCAGAAATCTCAGCACAAACCACACAAGTGTTTCTCCCATCACATTCCACACATGCATTGGAACTAATAGCATCATCTAATTCCAAAAGTTTTTCATCATCCCCAAGCATGGTGAAATAGATGTCCTCCAATTGCCTCTTCCTTTCAAGCTCTTTAGTCAAGGGTTCAATGGGAGATGGGGCAACTTTGTTCTCCAAAACAGAGTCTTCATTTCTTAATCCGGTTGCTCCCACTTCTTCTTCTTCCTCCTCATCCATTTTGGCATCATCTTCATCATCATACTTTATTGCATCACCTTCATCATCATCCATCAAGTTCCCTTTTGACATTCCGGATAGTTGGTTAGAGATTTTCTCAATACGTACCCCGAAACTTCGAATGGTGTCTTCTTGATTTTTTAATTCTTCCATTGTTGTTACCATGAAGTTCTCCAAAACAGCCTCTAAGTGAGGTCGACTATCCGGGATAGGTTGCTCAACCTCGACTGGGAATGCGGATTTGAAGTTCTCCCAAGCAACTTCCAATGGGGATGGCTCATCATACCATTGAGATGGTTGTGGTTGATATGAAGGTGTGGAAGATTCCCAATGTTCCTCTTGATCAATCCAAGTATTGTTTGGAGGGTTCCCCCACCATGGAGTAGAAGTGTTGGGAAATTGATTTCCCCATTCAGAATAGCCTACCATTGGTGGAGGAGAGATTTGTGCCCTTGACAGCTCATCACTCACTTGTTGGATGTTTATGGCTAATTGCAGCATATCTACCCGCAGCTGCAGCTCAGATATCTCCATTTCTGCATCAGATGGCTGATAATAATTATAGTCCATGATCCTGCCAAATCAATTTTCACCTCACAGACACTTAAGCCCAAGATTAAGAAACACAAAATCAAATATATACAAAACTAACAAAAGAAAGAGATCAATTATATACAGAAAAATAAAATAAAAAATGTCTAAACTAGTTGTCTCATTTGTTACTACTGATATTGGCAAAGCCAATCCCCGGCAACGGCGCCAAAAACTTGATGCATGTTTTTTAAGATAAAGGCAAGTGCACCTCGTCGCAATCAAGTAATACGGTGGTGAGACCGGTTATCGTATCCACAGGGATCAGATGTCAATTACCAATTCGCAAACTCAACAACTATCTAGACTAAACTAAAGTATGAGAGATTAAACAGAAAATAAAGAAATAAAATGTTTTTGGTCTTTTGGGAATTTTATCGAACACTTGGTATGCAAACAGAGATGTGGCTAAGATTGTTAGGGTTAGACTACACTAATCCTCCCTTAATTGCAATGAAATGATTATCAACACAAGCACTACTTCAATTATGACAATCAAGCCTTTTCTAAAATACTCAAGCCTAATGTCTTAGGTGCATTGAGCCTAAAACCCCAAATTAAACCCTAATTCCTTAGGTGGAATAACCTGAGATTTTGCATTAAGTCAAGACTTATTGCAAGCATTCAACACCTATGTCTAGATTCTTGAACTACTTGGCATATGATTCATGAGCATGCCTTAACACCAACCTTCCAGTCATCTATCAAAGCAACATATCATTCCTATGGGTAGCTAATCCAAGGAAAGCATTAAGCACAGAATCACATACTCATAAAGAAATAGAGACTTGCATTAAAACACCAAATCAAATACAAACAAGTTCATAAAAGCTACATCTAACCCCAACAATGGGGGATTAGTTACTCATATTTACAGAAAACCAAACCAGGGAAATAGGAGAAAAGGAGAGGAGAGACTCCATGGGTAGCTTTCCTTCTTCTTCACAGCAACCCCTCTCAAAGCAACTCCCCTATAGGGTCAAAACCCTAGCTCGGCATGACCTCCAAGTCCCCAAGAGCTCTCTCCACCAAAAAAACCTCCCAAAGCGCCCTAAAACAAAGAACTTATACCAATCGGATCTGCGCGCGTTCGCGAGGCGAGACATGTCTCGCGAGGCGAATGTTAAAAATCTCCATTCGTAGAATTGAACTCTCGCGAGGCGAGAGTTTCTTCGCGACGCGAGACCGAAAGGTTTTTCTTTAATACGCCCGTGAGGAGCATCGGGGCACGGGCGTGATGGCTTTGTTTCCGGACTCGCGAGGCGAGACATGGGTTTGAGGCGAACCGCAAAGACTTGCATTTTCTCCAACAGTCGACTTTCGAGTGTCGGGCGAATCCCAGGCTCATGGGGCGAATCTCAAAGTGCTTGGCTCAATTTCTTCTCTTTTCAGGCTCTATTTCATCCAAGCATCCATCAAAGCTAATTCTGAGCATTTTTCCATTGAATTCCTGCAAAACAACACCAAAACCCCCTTATCTGTTCCAAAGGAAAAACTAACCAAAATCAAACTAAAATGGCCTAACTTATATGCAAATGCATGCAGAAATGTATATGGAAAATGAGGTGAAATCACACTCATCACATACCGAGGTTAGTAGAATTTTTATCGCCTTCTGCTTTCGTTAGTTGGTTAGAGATCACACAAAATGCTGCAGAACAAGTCATTATTCTCCTTTTGTCCTATGCTCTACTGTGTTGTATATGCAAATGATTTATTTATTTTGTTGCTTGAGGTTTGTCAGATGGGTTGCATCTTTGTTTCCATCAATTTAGAGAAACAAAAGTTGCATTTGACTTAAATGAAAAGGCCATTCACATGATGTTTCCCTAGGCAATCAAGTATATTTGATCTAAACAAAAAGGACTTTTAGCCTTGCTGTAACATATATATATATAAGAATTGCTTATAGAAAAAATTTTAGGAATAAGAATAATAAACAGTTAGCAATTTTTCATGTAGTTGTTGGTTGCAGTTATAAGTACCTACAGGTATAAGGGAGATGAGTTTGATGAGAGTAAGACTCGTTCAAAAGCAAATATCCTTAGTCAAGCAATTGAAAACAAGGCCTATGACGATGATCAAATCATCAGAATTTTAAGCACAAAAGCAAAAAGCAGCTATGTGTGACTTTCAATGCCTTTAGAAACATATGGCACCACAATTACCAAGGTAATATAAGTTCATATACTCTATTCTTCAAACCGAATATTATAAGGAGAAGAAACACACACATCACCAATATTAGAAATTCTTGTGCTAAAAAAATATTGATAAAAGATTGTACCCTTTATTCAATTATAAATGAGGTCGTAGCATCATGAAAATTATGGATTGAATCTGGTATTAACTATTTTTTGAAGATTATTGTGACTGTACAGTAGAGTTATGAAATTATATTTGTAACTATTCTCCATTTTATTTTGTTTTTTTTAATAACTTCTATTAAACGTGTACACCTTGACTTGATTTAGGTGTTACGCCATATTATGAATGATTTGGTAATTGAAGAGCATTCTCTGAGCTGTGTTATTATGACTGTGCACAGAAGGATTCAAGTGAAATCAAGGATCTCTATTTAAAACAGAAATAATGTCACCTTTGATAATGCCACGACTAAGGACGCACCAGGAGATTAGAAGGCTTTTCTTCTCTCATTGTTAGGAAACAATTCAGTTTAACTTATTCTTACATGAATTTAGCATAACTTCTTAAATAGGATCAGTTTAGCAAAATAAATTTATTTGTTCAGTGCTATTCTTATCCATAATAAATATTTAAGAAATTAATGTCAACAAAATTAATCTTTTTTTTTTTTGAACACTATAATCCTCTTGCCCGGAGCTGGAGTTAATTCCTCGAGATATTAAGATCAATTTAAGGGGCTTACCTTTTCTACCAGATGCTCTTCGATACACATGAATCTGATATTGAACCCCTGGCAATATACTTAAAGAACTCGGTTATGTGCTAATTGTGCCTAAAATTGATCTATTTTATTTTACTGTTAACATGAAGCTACCATTTTAAATGTGTATATTATCAAGATTCTAGTATGTAATCATGATATAAATATATTAAAAGATGAAGAGTATTAATAAATAAAAGTAAATTTCAATATTATACCATTGTTTATAATTTTTGAAAAACTATCGTGCATAAGCATCAAGCACACGTAAAAATCACTAGTTCATGATAAGGGTTGAACTCTTCATAACATGTGTATGAAAGTTAGTTATTCAACCGGTCCAAACCTTATTGGTATTTTTTTTTAATGGATCTTGTTTGGATATTATTTAATGAATTCAAATAATGGAATTATTTATCGAAAAATTGAGTATACCACTTTTAATATATTAAATATACTACTTTTTATAAAAACTTAATTTTTAAATTTTTTTAAACAATATCCTTAATGCACTCATTATTTTTTATTTCTAAAACTCTAATAATTAAATTAACCTTTGATTACAAATTATTTTAAATACAAATTAAATTAATCCAACAAACATTGCAATTTCCAGAAGTTGTTCTGTAGTTCCTAACGGTCGTTCCTTACCAGGATCGAGGAGCTTCATTCGAAGTGGAAAGTTGAGATGTCTCAAAGAATAGGGACAAGGCTGTTCATCAGCAGTTGGGTTTCTTCTTTCATTACCTAATTTTTATAATTTTTCGAAACCCTTAACATTTGAACATTTCTTGGTTCCTAGGATTATCGTTTTTCACCACAAAAGAGCAGCTAAAGATGTTGTTTTCTCCATTCGGAGTAGTCACGGAAGGTTTGCAGCGTTTTCTCTTCTCGCATCACATGTTGCTTTTTCCCATCACTCTTTGCTCACTCTGTGTGCTGTGGTTTGTTCCAAATCTTTGTTTGCAGCTAATCTAGTTCTGGACTCGAGAACTCGAAGGCCCAAAGGGTTTGGTTTTGTCTCCTACGAATCTGAATCTCAAGCGGAGAAGGCTATGAAAGCCATGAATGGCAGGGTAATTTTGTCTTCTATTGCAACTGAATTCATAGACTTAAACAACCAAGATGACCATTGATGGCTGGTTTAAATGACATTGCATTCATGGTGTTTGCTCAAATGCCTGGTTATTGGTGATTGGAGATAAGAAAGATATTCCACTGTTCATATGAGTTTAAGCCTCTGTCTAGAATGCACCATCCATTTGGAAGTTGTATAATGAACCTTGCATCATAGCGGTTGATGAGAAATAAAAATAAACCAACAGTAAAAAATTGTGAGGTTAAAAATTTTGAATATTTAGAAGAATGTCCTTTGCCAGAGCTGCTCTTCCACGGCAGAACCACTGTGAATCTCAAAATCACAACCATTGCTGCCAACATCCACCCAAAGACACCATCATCCCCACCATGCCAAACGAACCCAGATCAACCATCATGCCCTGGACCACAGCCTGCGACACGAACCGAACCTCCACCTCAAGCCACCACATGTCACGGTTTGGGTGGAGACTCTATACCGACAAGATTTGCATGAAGGAGCTCGGTGCCGCTGATGTCTAACGCTCATGATGGAGGCTCCAGTATGAGGTTGCGATTTAGGTTGACAGCAGGCAGATTGATTCAACTCCATCTACACTGCAGTGAGGTTCAGAACAACAACTGCTTTGACCGTTGATGGTCCCCAAAGTGCCATTGCTGGCAACCTGGGTCCATCAGTCTCCTTTCCCTTCATTTCGATCCATTTTCAGCTGACCACAACATCAGAGGAGAATTCTTTTTTGGTTGAATTGACTTGTTTTCTGGGTTGTTTTTGTGGTGTTTTGGGCTAATGGGATGTCTTTTTTTGAGCTATGTATTGATCGCATCTTCTTGGGGTTAGAGATCTAGTTGGCCTCAGAGGTCTCATTTTGTTGCTCTCTTGAGATCTGGTGGCGGGATGGTGGTGCCAGCAGGCTGGCAGCCCAGTTGGAGGTGCCAGGGAAGAAGGCGATGGTTGAGGGGTGCGGTGGGGTGCTGCCGCTGGCTGATTCGTGTTGTAGGATTCTGAGGTCGCGTTTTGGGTTGAAGTCTGATGTCAAGGATGACACTGAAATCTGGTCTGGTAGCAACCTCCAACAGGGAAGATGGTGGGGGAGCAATGAGAACATTTGCCGATCACATTACGTTTGGGTGGTTTTAAAAATTTCTGAAAGCCGGTTACAAAAAGTCTTATAGTGCATCAAACACCCTGAATGGAGAAGATGCACTATAGAATTCGCTTAGCCAATTTTTTTTCTTTTCTAGTTTAGTCTTGCTTGCTTAAGTCTCTAATCTCTATGTTACACACTTGCTTTCTTTTGTTGGTCGCTGGAAACATGATGAAATTACAAAAGGAAGTTTGGAAAACAATGCCTTCCCGTGGTTATAGTGATGGTTGACTTAATGGATTGTTTTATTACTTTAGCTGCTTGTATGGGTGAAGAATTCTTATAATCTTATATTGTTGTTGAACCTTGCATTAGTAAGATTAAAATACTGACATTTATTGTGTATTTTCGTGGTCCAAATCCTGGCTTGTAAAATTAGTTTAAATGCTTTACTTTTATGGATTGATATGTGCTGACTACTAAACTATATAAACCATGTTTGTGTGCTTCTCCCATCTTGTCCTCTTGTTGGAAATGTCATACACACGTCAAATTCTATCCCTGATACCCTATGGATAGTAATCATCCAGCTAAATGGTCATCAAATAGACACATACTTCTCAATGATGCCATGATTTTTAGAACATCATTTTTGTGCATAGATTTTAGCATTTTTGTTATGCAGCCTACATACAATTCATGAAAATTGAGAACAGGTTGGGACTAGGGGATCCCTTAAGCATGCAACTGAATCAATGGTCACTGTATACATTTTTTATATCTTCATTTAGTTGCATAGCGAGAAATCTGACAAAGTAAATTTACATACCATCTGTATGTTGTTCATAGGAATTGATTTTTAGACTACCTTCAATACAGTAATCTTACTTCCTGCATGGTGCAGATAGTTGATGGAAGGCTGATTTTAGTTGAACCTGCAAAAGTTAAATGACCGGAAGAAGATGATGCCTCCCGATATACGGTTATGTTTTTTCAAGATCTAATCTTTTGTATTTGATATTTTTCAGATGTAGATTCACTCTTTAGCAATCAAAGTAATGATGATATAGATTACATTTTTTTTCATGCTTAGAGCTCGTTGTCGGATATTCTACATGCATCTAATTTAGGACATTACATTGTAAGAATACATCGGTATTCATGATGCAAGAAATTTGCCAGAACTCATTATGCGCTAGTTTAGAATTTGAAATTGCAAAGACTTTTATTTTATTAAAGTTGGCCGGATAATCCCACAAGGTCCACAGACAAACAACATTCCTTGAAGGCTGAAGCATATTTCTTGAAAAGATTCACAAATTGCAAAATTATACACAAGAGAACCAAGTAGAATGTAAATGTGGTCAGGCTTTCTTAGGAGACTTGGTTTCCTTCGAAGGAGACTTGGGTTCCTTGGCAGCCTTCTTACGCATCAGGACTGGGTGGATTTTTGGGGGAACACCACCGTTGGCAATTGTAACTCCAGCAAACAATTTGCCCAGCTCCTTGTCACTCCTCACTGCCAGTAGGATATGCCTCGGTATGATCTTATTCTTCTGGCTATCTCGAGCAGCATTTCCAGCCAACTCCAACACCTGCAGTGCATCCACACATATTCCAACATCAGAGACTCGGTATAAAATTTGCTTCAAACCTTAAGTTACCTACTTTCAAAGATTTATACAGGAAACAAGTAAAATTATTTTTTTCAATTTCCTGTACAAATATTTGAAAACAAGAAATCGAATGAAAACAATATGATATTTTTGCAATTATAAGTGAAAACAATGAATGAAAACAAGAAATAAGAAACAAACCAAACACACTTATAACTTTCAATGTAAATTAGCTTAGGTTACCTCTATGGCCAGATATTCAAGTACCGCAGCTAAGTAAACAGGGGCACCAGTACCAACGCGTTCGGAGTACTTGTCTTTCTTCAAGTAACGACCAACTCTTCCAACAGGAAATTGGAGACCAGCTTTGACAGATCTTGAAACATACTTCTTCTTTCTACAACTGTCTTTTACAACTTCAGCATGCTTCAATTTTCCACCACCACCCATCGTAGCAATTTTGTGCAGTGCGAGCAGGGAATATGGCTAATTAGCACGGTTTTATAGAGCTTCAGCGACGATAAGGAATAAAGATGTGGCCTTAAGCGAAATACAGAACATTGAATTGGATCTTATCTACGGTCATCGATGATTTCTACATCAATCCGTGTGCTTCAAAAAATAGACCAATAGGAAGTCGCTATTCAAGATTCTCTTTCGTCGATGATTTCTACATCAATATGTGTGCTTCAAAAAATAGAACAATAGAAAGTCGCTATTCGAGACTCTCTTTCTTCTATTATTAAAAGTAAATTTTTATGAGCTCTTTTTTATTATATTTATATGAGATTGACAATCAAGCCTATGGTAATGCATCTTCCTAGAAGAAGTTTGGAGTGATCGCTTTGTCCTTAATCAATTGAGTGATGGAAAGTTGAGTGACCTTATTTGTTGATTAGGAAGTGATGCTAGTTAAACTCAAGCTTCTAATTGTACTAGGTACTGATTGCTCATATTTGACTGATTTTGATCCTTGGCTCGACTGAATTCATTTGTTATGAAAGTTCTTTGATTTATGTCTTTGGAAGCTGAAGTTAATCCCGAGTTTAATGTTATTTCTTTCCTTGAGGTCAAGCAAAACTCAAGTGTATGTGATTTGATAACATGATTTTATATAGCTTAAAACCTTGTCCTCATTGCAATTATTCATTGATTTTTGGCTATTAAAGAGATGGATTCTCATAAATCGTGATTACTTTTGCAGATTATTAAGAGTGGACTAAGTTGGAGCATAATTGGAGGAAAAATTGTATTTTTGGAGCTTAAAAACGGGGTGAATTAAGAGTTGGGGCATGAGACACAGCTGTGTGTACTGATAGACACAGTTGTGTCTCCAAAAAGTGGATTTTCTCTTCCCGGAGTTCGACATAGCTGTGTCTCTATATAGACACAGTTGTGTCTAATCATCGCATGCTTTGTTCTTCCGAGAGACACAGCTGTGTCTAGTCCCTGAAGCGTGGTTTTGCCAAGAGACACAGCTGTGTCCCCTAATAGACACAGCTGTGTCTATTCTCTTCTCTATTCATTTGCTCTGAAAATGTCAGTTTTACCCTTTTTAAAGTTTAAATAGGGTTAGAACCTTTGTTTAGGGGATCTTTTTTGGCATTGTTTTGGAGACGGCGTGGAGAGTATAGCTTAGTGTCATTGAGACATTGGAGCAGAGGCAAGAGTGTGGTGTCTACGAGTGGAGATTCCTCTTGTAAAAGGGTTCTTTTTACTCTTATTCTTCATGAACTCTTACTTGATTTTAGTTTTCATTGTTTTTATGGATAGCTAAATTTCTTTCTTGGATTATGGTGAATCTTGTTATTTGAGAAACCCCTATACTCTAATTTATTTGAGTTCTTGTTTATTCTTCCAATTAATTTGTTCTATTGTTTTAATCCTTGCTAGGACTTAGCTACCCCTTGCATGTCTTAATCAATTAATTGATCGTGGTCGATCTTGCAGTTAATTGGTAGATCTATAGGACAATTGAGATTATGATCATTGCATGGCCAAACTTTAATCCTAATCTTCCAATTGGATTAAATACTTAATTAATCAACCTCATTGTGCTTTATGCTTTCTCTGAATTTGAGTCTCTTGCATGACCAAACTTGGGAACGATTTGGGGAAAAGATTATTAATAGCGAATGACCAAACGTATTAATAGGATTCGTAGAGGGATTGGTAATTGTGGTTTAATACGGGACTCTTATAGAACTAGGATTCGGGGAATCGAAGGTACAAGTGAAGCCGTGCTCCTAGGCATCTCTCTACTGTTTTCTCTACTTGTGTCACTGCTCTCTTTACAGTTACTACAATACAAACCAACACTAAATTTGCTCGTGTAAATAACATAGGCTCAAATAGTTTGGTAATTGTTAATTTATCCCTGTGGGTTCGATACTTGGAGTCCCAAATACTCCTATATTACTTTTGCGATAGAGTGCACTTGTCCTAAGTGTGTTCTACACGCATCAAGTTTCTGGCGCCGTTGCCGGAAATTAATCAACAATAGTGGTGAGTATTCCTTGTCGTCACGCGGCTGACTCGGGTTCGATCCCCAAGAATGGCGCCAAAAACTTGATGCGTGCAGAACACACTTAGGACAAGTGCACCCTATCGCAATAGTAATAAAGGAATTTGAGTTCCAGATATCGTACCCACAGGGATTAATTAATAATTACCAAACGAGAGAAATCCTTATGTTATTTAGACAAATCAAATTGGTGAAATGATGAATTTTAGAAAGGAACAACAAAGACAAGAGTTCTCAAGCAAGAACACAAATATACAAAAAGGAAGATTCAATTATGAGAAAGCCTAGGGTCAAGGTTTCACTTGCACTTTTAATTCTCAATTCCTAATTCTTTATGATTTTTGAATTAAGCAACATATATCAATCCCTCAACGAATTCTATTAATATGTTTAGTCATTCACTATTAATAATCTTCCCCGAATTAATTTCCTATTTGGTCATGTAAGAAATTCAAATCCTGAGAAAGCATAAAGCACGGAGAGGTTGATTAATCTAATTGATTAACCTGATTGAAATACTAGGATTAAAGTTTGATCATGCAATAATCCTAACATCGATTATTCTATATGTCTGTCAATTAATTGCGGTAGCCGATCAATCAATCAACTCAAACACGCCAAGAGTGATCAAAACTTAACATGAATTAAAGCAATAGAATAATCTATATGAAAGCAAAATCATGAAATCATATTAAATTAGGGAAAAGAGTTTCAAGTATCAAGATCCACCATAACCCTAGTAAAGGTATTTAGCGAACCATAGAATAAAAGAGAACCAAATCCAAATAAAGGTACATGAAGAAACAAGGAAAAAGAACCCCTTTTACAATAGTAATCTCCACTCTGATTCTTCAAGCGCCTTGCCTTGCTCTTGAATCGCTCCAAAGGTTTGGAAGAACTCTCCAAAATAGCTAACCCCCCCCTCCCCCCCCAAAAAAAAAAAAGTGTTTTAGCCGTCACCACCTCTCCAAAAGATCGTCCACTAAACAAAGGTTCTAACCCTATTTAAAACTAAAATAAAAAGGGTAAAACTGATATTTTCAGAACAAACAGAATAGACACAGCTGTGTCTATTAGGGGACACAGCTGTGTCTATTGGCAAAACCACGCTCCAGGGACTAGACACAACTGTGTCTATTAGGAGACACAGTTGTGTCTCTCGGAAGAACAGCGCATGCGACGATTAGACACAGCTGTGTCTATATGGAGACAAAGCTGTGTCGAACTTCATGAGAGAGAAACGTCCACTTTTGGAGACACAGTTGTCTCATGCCTCAACTCTTAATTCACCCCGTTTTTAAGCTCCAAAAATACCATTTTTCCTCCGATTATGCTCCAACTTAGTCCACTCTTAATAATCTGCAAAAGTAATCAAAGTTATGAGAATCTATCTCTTTAATAGCCAAAAATCAATGAATAATTACAATGAGGACATGGTTTTAAGCTATATAAAATCATGTTATCAAACCGCCTACACTTGAGTTTTGCTTGTCCTCAAGCAAAGAAATAACATTAAACTCGGGATTAACGTCAGCTTCCAAAGACATAAATCAAAGGGCTTTCATAACAAATGAATTCAGTCAAGCCAAGTATCAAAATCAGTCAAATATGAGCAGTCAGTACCTAGTACAATTAGAAGCTTGAGTTTAACTAGCATCACTTCCTAATCAACAAATAAGGTCACTCAACTTTCCATCACTCAACTGATTAAGGACAAAGAGATCACTCCAAACTTCTTCTAGGAAGATGTGTTACCATAGGCTTGATTTTCAATCTCATCTCCACTTTCTTATTCACATGCACAACATGAATCAAAAGGACTTGCAATGGTTGTAACGGGGCTACGGGGGAACGATAATAGGTAGGATAAAAAGGATGGAGACATTTAGGATAAGTCACAACATAGTAAAATCAGGTTGAAAAGAAAACACGTGAAGAGCAATGCACAAGCACAAAATAATCTTTCACTTCCAACCTTATTTCCATTATACTTCACCAAAAATCTTCCTTTTATCATTGTTTTATTTGAATCCATATGGATTGATTTTTTTTCTCTTTTTTTTTTTTGACGTTCTGCTTTTCTACCTACCAACACACAAATAACCTTCAATGACCTTTTATCAGCCCATTTACATGCTGCACCCAATGTCAAGAATAATCAAAATAATCAAATACATTAAACCTGAAATTCTGTAAAAGGGGTAAGCAAGGAAATTTCATATCAAGCTCAAATGGGGCAACTAAGGGAATAATTTTGTCAACGCAACTCAGGAGGTCAAGAAAAATAAATCCTAATTGCCTTAATCACATTCAAGCATGAATGCGAATTATTGAAGTCTCAACAAGATATCAAAGCAAGTTCTAGAACACATCAACCTAGAGAAGTATAACTCCCAAAAGAAAATTAGATTCAAAATGAAAATCCAATCAATTAGGCTCAAAACTCACTTTGGATAAGTTGAGAAGAAAAGCAAATGCAAGCAAACAGGCTAATTTTCAACTAGGATCACATCATGTCATATCAAACTGGAAAAAGATCACTTAGCAAAACAATCTCTCATAAGCAATGAAGTGCCCTTCGAAAAATATCTCTATATGCCTAACATTAATTCCAAAAATTCAAAGTCACATCTTGCCTAATTATTCACAATATTCTAGTGTAGTTCTTCACATTTTCAAAAATAAATGGGGAGTCAGAAATAAATTTTTAAAAAATAATTGGTACCCCACCACCTACACTTAAACCCCACATTGTCCTCAATGCTACAAATAAAGCTTAAAAAGTAACTGGGAAAGAGAGTAAAGAGGACTTCCCTGAGACAGCTTGCACCTTGAGCTCCTTTGCTAAAATAAAATAAAAATAAAGCAAAAATAAAATAAACCAAAATAAAAACTAAGATGGAAAACACCACAGGTTGCCTCCTGTGAAGCGCTTTTTTAACGTCTTGAGCATGACGGTACCTCAAAAGTGATCTATCAGGGGGCTCTCCAAGTGCAAATTTTACCTTTAAGGCATTGCCCCTTCTTAATTTTGTAACCATGTGGTTCATGTGATTTTTCTGTTTTCCATGTGGTGGATGAGCTTCAAAAGATGATGACATTTTAGCTTTTTCACAACCCACCAATATGCTAGGATCCTGCAAAGTAAGAATTTTTTCCATAGGGTCCTGCATCCTTAGATCACAAAAATCGTTAGAAACAACCACATCATTAATAAAATAGGAAGAAACAAAAGGAGAAGGTTTTTGGGTAGAATTTAAAACCTTTAAAACATCTTCTTCCTTACCACACCTTAAAGTTACCATTCCCTTTTGAACCTCAATTACAGCGTCACCCATCACAAAGAGAGTCTGCCCCAAAAAAATTGGGACTTCCTTCTTTTTCTTCGTGTTTGGAAAAACAAGGTCAATCTCATTTTCCACGTGAATGCTCCCTTAGGTGAGAGCTTCATCCCTCTCTATGGACGTCCGTCCCTCATGCTTAAGCTCTTCATTCAACTCTTTACCACTCCTAAGAGTGATAACTTGAGCTTCTACATCTAGATTGGGTTCAGCTTTAGTGGGCAGTGATTCTTGAACCTCTTGAGACATCAATATAACAAGGTTGGAGAATTAAGTCTCCAAAGTCTCGAGTCTACTACTAATCATCTCCATAGATTTAATCATAATCTCCTCAAAGTCTGGTTCTCGCTCCTCTTGTTTTGGCCACTGATTTTGTAAGTAAGGTGGCTCATCGACATTATCCCAATAAGAATCATACTGGCCCCAGTTGGAATGGTTCTCATAGTTAATCCAAGGATTTCCTGCTAGCTCTATAGCAGATATGAGATAATCTTCAACGGTTCTCCTCTCATCCATGATTCTTGTCTGTTTCCTAACTGCAAAATAGGATCAACTGCAAACAGGCTCTTAGGAAAGTGTTAGCATAAACAAATAAAAACAAGAATAACTTTTTTTTTAAAGTCTAAATTAACGATGGACTCTTTCATTCAATATTGTTGATTAATCCCCGGCAACGGCGGCAAAAACTTGATGCGTGCAGAACACACTTAGGACAAGTGCACCCTGTCGCAATAGTAATAAAGGAATTTGAGTTCCAGATATCGTACCCACAGGGATTAATTAATAATTACCAAACGAGAGAAATCCTTATGTTATTTAGACAAATCAAATTGGTGAAATGATGAATTTTAGAAAGGAACAACAAAGACAAGAGTTCTCAATCAAGAACACAAATATACAGAAAGGAAGATTCAATTATGAGAAAGCCTAGGGTCAAGGCTTCACTTGCACTTTTAATTCTCAATTCCTAATTCTTTATGATTTTTGAATTAAGCAACATATATCAATCCCTCAACGAATTCTATTAATACGTTTGGTCATTCACTATTAATAATCTTTTCCCCGAATTAATTTCCTATTTGGTCATGTAAGAAATTCAAATCCTGAGAAAGCATAAAGCACGGAGAGGTTGATTAATCTAATTGATTAACCTGATTGAAATACTAGGATTAAAGTTTGATCATGCAATAATCCTAACATCGATTATTCTATATGTCTGTCAATTAATTGCAGTACGGCCGCCGATCAATCAATCAACTCAAACACGCCAAGAGTGATCAAAACTTAACATGAATTAAAGCAATATAATAATCTATATGAAAGAAAAATCATGAAATTATATTAAATTAGGAAAAGAGTTTCAAGTAGCATGATCCACCATAACCCTAGTAATGGTATTTAGCTACCCATAGAATAAAAGAGAACCAAATCCAAATAAAGGTACATGAAGAAACAAGGAAAAAGAACCCCTTTTACAGTAGTAATCTCCACTCTGATTCTTCAAGCCCCTTGTCTTGCTCTTGAATCGCTCCAAAGGTTTGGAAGAACTCTGCAAAATAGCTAAAACCCCCCAAAAACAGTGTTTTAGCTGTCACTCCCTCTCCAAAGATCGTCCACTAAACAAAGGTTCTAACCCTATTTAAAACTAAAATAAAAAGGGTAAAACTGATATTTTTCAGAACAAACAGAATAGACACAGCTGTGTCTATTAGGGGACACAGTTGTGTCTCTTGGCAAAACCACGCTCCAGGGACTAGACACAGCTATGTCTATTAGGAGACACAGCTATGTCTATTAGGAGACACAGTTGTGTTTCTCGGAAGAACAACGCATGCGACGATTAGACACGGTTGTGTCTATATGGGGACACAGCTGTATCGAACTCCATGAGAGAGATTAGACATAGCTGTGTCTATATAGAGACACAGCTGTGTCGAACTCCATGAGAGAGAAACGTCCACTTTTTGGAGACACAGCTGTGTCTATCAGGACACACAGCTGTGTCTCATGCCCCGACTCTTAATTCACCCGTTTTTAAGCTCCAAAAACACCATTTTTCCTCCAATTATGCTCCAACTTAGTCCACTCTTAATAAACTACAAAAGTAATCAAAGTTATGAGAATCCATCTCTTTAGTATCCAAAAATCAATGAATAATTGCAATGAGGGCATGGTTTTAAGCTATATAAAATCATGTTATCAAACCACCTACACTTGACTTTTGCTTGTCCTCAAGCAAAGAAATAACATTAAACTCGGGATTAACTTCAGCTTCCAAAGACATAAATCAAAGAACTTTCATAACAAATGAATTCAGTCAAGCCAATGATCAAAATCAGTCAAATATGAGCAGTCAGTACCTAGTACAATTAGAAGCTTGAGTTTAACTAGCATCACTTCCTAATCAACAAATAAGGTCACTCAACTTTCCATCACTCAACTGATTAAGGACAAAGAGATCACTCCAAACTTCTTCTAGGAAGATGCGTTACCATAGGCTTAATTGTCAATCTCATCTCCACTTTCTTATTCACATGCACAACATGAAGCAAAAGGCCTTGCAATGGTTGTAACGGGGCTACGGGGGAACAATAATAGGTAGGATAAAAAGGATGGAGACATTTAGGATAAGTCACAACATAGTAAAATCAGGTTGAAAAGAAAACACGTGAAGAGCAATGCACAAGCACAAAATAATCTTTCACTTCCAACCTTATTTCCATTATACTTCACCAAAAATCTTCCTTTTATCATTGTTTTATTTGAATCCATATGGATTGATTTTTTTTCTCTCTTTTTTTTTGACGTTCTGCTTTTCTACCTACCAACACACAAATAACCTTCAATGACCTTTTATCAGCCCATTTACAAGCTGCACCCAATGTCAAGAATAATTAAAATAATCAAATACATTAAACCTGAAATTCTGTAAAAGGGGTAAGCAAGGAAATTTCATATCAAGCTCAAATGGGGCAATTAAGGGAATAATTTTGTCAACGCAACTCAGGAGGTCAAGAAAAATAAATCCTAATTGCCTTAATCACATTCAAGCATGCATGCGAATTATTGAAGTCTCAACAAGATATCAAAGCAAGTTCTAGAACACATCAACCTAGAGAAGTATAACTCCCAAAAGAAAATTAGATTCAAAATGAAAATCCAATCAATTAGGCTCAAAACTCACTTTCTGGGGATAAGTTGAGAAGAAAAGCAAATGCAAGCAAACAGGCTAATTTTCAACTAGGATCACATCATGTCATATCAAACTGGAAAAAGATCACTTAGCAAAACAATCTTTCATAAGCAATGAAGTGCCCTTCGAAAAATATCTTTATCTGCCTAACATTAATTCCAAAAATTCAAAGTCACATCTTGCCTAATTATTCACAATACTCAAGTGTAGTTCTTCACATTTTCAAAAATAAATGGGGAGCCAGAAATAAATTTTCAAAAAATAATTGGTTCCCCACCACCTACACTTAAACCCAACATTGTCCTCAATGCTACAAATAAAGCTTAAAAAGTAAGTGGGAAAGAGAGTAAAGAGGACTTCCCTGAGACAGCTTGCACCCTGAGCTCCTTTGCTAAAAGAAAATAAAAATAAAGCAAAAAATAAAATAAACCAAAATAAAAACTAAGATGGAAAACACCACAGGTTGCCTCCTGTGAAGCGCTTTTTTAACGTCTTGAGCATGACGGTACCTCAAAAGTGATCAATCAGGGGGCTCTCCAAGTGCAAATTTTACCTTTAAGGCATTACCCCTTCTTAATTTTCTAACCATGTGGTTCATGTGGTTTTTCTGTTTTCCATGTGGTGGATGAGCTTCAAAAGATGATGACATTTTAGCTTTTTCACAACCCACCAATATGCTAGGATCCTGCAAAGTAAGAATTTTTTCCATAGGGTCCTGCATCCTTAGATCACAAAAATCGTTAGAAACAACCACATCATTAATAAAATAGGAAGAAACAAAAGGAGAAGGGTTTTGGGTAGAATTTAAAACCTTTAAAACATCCTCTTCCTTACCACATCTTAAAGTTACCATTCCCTTTTGAACCTCAATTACAGCGTCACCTATCACTAAGAGAGTCTGCCCTAAAAAAATTGGGACTTCCTTCTTTTTCTTCGTGTCTGGAAAAACAAGGTCAATCTCATTTTCCACATGAACGCTCCCTTCGGTGAGAGCTTCATCCCTTTCTATGGACGTCCGTCCCTCATGCTTAAGCTCTTCATTCAACTCTTTACCACTCCTAAGAGTGATAACTTGAGCTTCTACATCTAGATTGGGTTCAGCTTTAGTGGGCAGTGATTCTTGAACCTCTTGAGACATCAATATAACAAGGTTGGAGAATTGAGTCTCCAAAGTCTCGAGTCTACTACTAATCATCTCCATAGATTTAATCATAATCTCCTCGAAGTCTGGTTCTCGCTCCTCTTGTTTTGGCCACTGATTTTGTAAGTAAGGTGGCTCATTGACATTATCCCAGTAAGAATCATACTGGCCCCAGTTGGAATGGTTCTCATAGTTAATCCAAGGATTTCCTTCTAGCTCTATAGTGGATATGAGATAATCTTCAGCAGTTCTCCTCTCATCCATGATTCTTGTCTGTTTCCTAACTGCAAAATAGGATCAACTGCAAACAGGCTCTTGGGAAAGTGTTAGCATAAACAAATAAAAACAAGAATAACTTTTTTTAAAAGTCTAAATTAATGATGGACTCTTTCATTCAATATTGTTGATTAATTCCCGGCAACGGCGGCAAAAACTTGATGCGTGCAGAACACACTTAGGACAAGTGCACTATATCGCAAAAGTAATATAGAAGTATTTGGGACTCCAAATATCGAACCCACATGGATAAATTAACAATTACCAAACTATTTGAGCCTATGTTATTTAGACGAGCAAATTTAGTGTTGGTTTGAATTGTAGTAACTGTAAAGAGAGCAGTAACACAAGTAGAGAAAATAGTAGAGAGATGCCTAGGATCACGGTTTCACTTGTACCTTCGATTCCCCGAATCCTAATTCTATAAGAGTCCCGTAATAAACCACAATTACCAATCCCTCTACGAATCCTATTAATACGTTTGGTCATTCGCTATTAATAATCTTTTCCCCAAATCGTTCCCAAGTTTGGTCATGCAAGAGACTCAAATTCAGAGAAAGCATAAAACACAATGAGGTTGATTAATTAAGTAATTAATCCAATTGGAATATTAGGATTAAAGTTTGGTCATGCAATGATCATAATCTCAATTGTCCTATAGATCTACCAATTAACTGCAGTACGACCGCTGATCGATTAATTGATTAAGACATGCAAGGGGTAGCTAAGTCCTAGCAAGGATTAAAACAATAGAACAAATTAATTGGAAGAATAAACAAGAACTCAAATAAATTAGAGTATAGGGGTTTCTCAAATAACAAGATTCACCGTAATCCTAGAAAGAAATTTAGCTATCCATAAAAACAATGAAAACTAAAATCAAGTAAGAGTTCATGAAGAATAAGAGTAAAAAGAACCCTTTTACAAGAGGAATCTCCACTCGTAGACACCACACTCTTGCCTCTGCTCCAATGTCTCAATGAAACTATGCTATACTCTCCACGCCGTCTCCAAAACAATGCCAAAAAAGATCCCCTAAACAAAGGTTCTAACCCTATTTAAACTTTAAAAAGGGTAAAACTGACATTTTCAGAGCAAACAGAATAGACATAATAGACACAGCTGTGTCTATTAGGGGACACAGTTGTGTCTCTTGGCAAAACCACTCTTCAGGGACTAGACACAGCTGTGTCTCACGGAAGAACAACGCATGCGATGATTAGACACAGCTGTGTCTATATAGAGACACAGCTGTGTCGAACTCCTGAGAGAGAAAATCCACTTTTTGGAAACACAACCGTGTCTATCAATGAATAATTGCAATGAGGACAAGGTTTTAAGCTATATAAAATCATGTTATCAGCCATCTAATCAATCTTCCTTGCTTGTAAGTTCCTTTATGGTTTAAGTTCTTAAAACCTGCGACATAAGTCGAATCTGTTCGTACAATGAATTCTTTATCCAGTATATAAATCTGATGTTTTTCTAACATTCAGATTAGTGCTAGTGTTTCCTTTTCATGAATAGGATAATTAATTTCACTGTCTGAAATGTTCCAGACATGTATCGGCATAGTAATTCAGTTTTGTATCTAGGGGGTTTTGCCATCACAACACCTCCCCAACAGTCATTTGAGGCATCAATCTCAATAATAATTAAATCATCATTCAATGGATGATATAGCTCAGGAAGATCCTGGCATAAGTATTTCAATTTAATAATAAGTCTTTCATCTTCCTCGATCCTTGACCAGAGGGCATCCTTCTTTAGTTTTTACTGAAGTATTTTTCTCTCCGCTCAAGATTCTTGATGAAACCTTCATTTGAAACATATGTTAGTAATCCAAGAAATCTTTGCAAATCCTTTTTATCCTTTAATTTTGTTGGAAAATCTTGAAGCTTCCTTAATACATGTTGCTGCATAATAATTTTTCCTTTTTCCAATTTCTAATCCCTGGTAATTATTTTTATTTTGAGCTAGAACAACTTTCTTCCTACTTAAAACTACTCCATGCTCAAGACATTTATTGAGTACTAACTATATCTTATTGAAGTGGCCATTTATATCTTTATTGGTGAAGACTAATATATCATCAATATAAATAAGACAAAAGTCTTTACATTCTTTGAGTATGGAATCCATTCTTCGTTGGAAGATCCCTGGCGATTGCTTCATCCCCTTCAGAAGTACATTCCATTCATATTGTCCTTGAGGACAACTGAATGCTGTTAATGCTTTAGATTCTTCAGTTAATATAATTTGGCAAAAACCTGATTTACAATCAAAGGTACTAAACCAATTCATATTTCTAATTCTTTCAATAATTAGATATTTTCTTGGAAGAAAATATGCCTCCCCTTCCATGGCATCATTTATTTGTTTATAATTAATTACCATCCTTCTTTTTCCTCTTTTGATTTCATTATGATTTTCCACATAAAAGGTGTAACACCCCCTTGGGCATTACTACGTAACACGTGCGAAAATAAAATTAAAAGATAATCTGCTGGTGCTTTCGAAAAATAATTTATATAAGTACATAAGTGTCTGAAATTGGGTATAAATTTTTTTGTCACGACTCCATACCTAAGCCCTGATCGGCACACAGACTCACTATCATTGCCTGGCAAGCCTATTTAATTTAAAGAATATACTTGAATAAAAGCTAGTATTTTTACGAAAATTTCGACAGAGTCTCCTCTGTAATTCGGACATCCCAGGTAAAAGAACACCTGCTAAAATAATTACATTCTTATTCTAGAATTCCATTTACACCAAATACAACCAGGCAGTAATATGCTAAAAAAATATATATTATATCCATAAGCTGTACAAGACCAAAAGGAACAACTTAGATTTTTATTCAAAAGATATGCTCTCCAAGCCATAAACATTCCATTTTAAAATAAAGGCTCTGAGCCATACTCATACATACTTATAAAAAATAATCTAAGTCTCAAACCCTAAGCTGGTCATTCTAGAAGTTATTCCTGAGAAAAACTGACGTGATCATTCCACAATCAAGTACTTCATCAAGCAACTAGATCTAAGACTCTGAGTGACTTAGAAAGACTCCTCTGCACCATCGTTACTAAAGTACCCAAGGTACAATAGCGAACCAGAAGAAACCTGAAATATCTGTAAGGGTGAGACGCCAATATATGGATTTAACGCAATAACTAAATGCACGACACCACATAACACATATACATTTATCACACAAGCATTTATAAGCAAATAGTTTATCAATGGGTTTAACACCCCAAACATCATCGATTTAAAATTATGCATGACACTTCATATTCATCATCTAATTTCGTCCTAATCTCATAGATATACCAACATATAATGAGTTGATCAGGCTCCATAGCTACACTGGCTAACTTGGCACACTGCCACTAGGCACGCAGCCTCTTCCCATCCACACAAGCACACAAGGCCAGGCACGCACCCAAACACATTGCATACTGTCCACACTCAGGGCACCAATAGCAAAGAAGATGGGGTCTCAAATGTCTCACTAGGCACATGAGAAAAACACAGTAAAAATTACCTTTCGCCGCTGGTAATTAATACATCGAACCGCGGGCACGTCTGCCAATGCATGCAAAACACTTTTGTTTTGTTATTTTCTTTGTGTTCAATCTTTCTTTGCCGAAGCTCAAAATGGCTTACGACTCACATAGTTTTAAAACACCTTTAAAACTTTCATTACAACACAGGACCTCACAGTCCGAGTGCTTAATCACGACACCTCTCGACCGATGCACCAGTCTTAGGTTCGTGGTAATAGAAAACATCTTCAATGTTTAAATACGGTATACACCACGTATACGGTACAGGACCTCAAAGTCCAAATGACCTCGAGTCCATCACAACACAACCTTAGTACCCCGACGTCTCGGTTACTAAGTTCCACACCACTTTCAACACGGTTGAATTTATTTTTGGTTTTCAGAAATTCTTTTCAAATTGGAAATTCATTAATAAAATCCTTAAATAGTAAAACTTAGTTTTCACAAAGGTGAGTCACTTGAGGTTTTAACTTTCTTAAAATATGTACTTCTGTTTCAAACACTTGCCTTCTACACTTTTCCAAATCTGCCATCAATTATCACTTTTAAAGCTTTTTAAGCCAAAACTTAGCTTTTTCTACTTAAACAACTTTCTAAAATCATAATTAACTTGTTTTCAACAATTAATTTCATAAAATAACTTTTTATAATAGTGCAGAGTTTCTTACGTAAAAAAATTTGCAGCACAAAAATATTTTTACAGTTTCGCTCTCATTGTGACTCATAAATTACTTTTACACTAATAAATCATTAAAATAATAATATTTCTCAAAACTCATTATTTTTCCAAAATAATATCTTCCACCACTATTATATTCCAACATTTCCCATAAAACATTGAATATAATTTACACAACTGATTAAAGCTTTTATCTGATTAATCGGTTGTGCACTGACCACTGTCAAACTTCTCAAACAACACTCACAAATAACATTCAACAACAATTATCAGAATTATATCACCAGGCAGATCATGCATCATAGCAATATAATATACAACTACAGATAATCAAATAATTTAAAAGCAGATCAGACACCGATACTCAGATAAACAACACAACGTAAACCACATAAACAGATAACCACAACCACACAAATTGTACAAACTACACTAAAAGCAAATGGTTATTGAGAAAAATCCCTCAGACAAGCTCCCCTTACCTTTGAAGACAAGTAAATGATCCTCGTCTTAATGCTCACGTTAGCTCATATCTACTCCATCAAGCAATCATAGCCGTGTCAAATGTCTCAGAGAAGGAATCCAACAATGCACAACAACCAGAAGTCAAGAAATCAATTACACACGATCAAACACACATTCTAATTTGATCTAAACACTTAATCTTATTATCAAACAAGGTTATTTTCAAAGAAAATCATGTTTGAAGCTCACGCTTCACAATACCCTTTAAGGAAACTTTGTTTTGATTAAATGATCATGAAAGAGAACTTGGGAATCATCCATTAAGAGTCCTAATTGCACTAAATCATAATTAATTTCACAAAAACAGAACCAAATTCAAATAAAATCAAATTGGGGTTTAGGGCTCCTAAATACAATTTGGGGAAAACTCATTTTAACTAAAGAATAATGAAATTGGTTTAGGGAAACACCAATTCACAATCCCAATTTCATAAAACAAGGTTTAATCTTAAGATTAAAATCTGAAATCAAAGGGTTAGGGTTAGGGTTTTAAAATCAATTTGGGGGTTTTGAATCTAAGCAAAATAGATGGGGTTTTCACTTACCCATACAAGGGAGAAGAAGCACGTGGTGGTGCTGTGGGGGACGCGCGGCGGCGATGGCAAGCGACATGGTGGCCAGTGGCAGTTCGAGGTGGTTCTACATCAACCATGGTAAAAAGAGATGAAAGGAATCATAGGAGAAGGAGACATGAAGATCTAATACTCTAGGGTGGTGAAACCACCATGAACGGCGCTTACCATGGCTAGGCGATGGTGGTCTGACGCAGGACAACGACGGCTCGGCTTCACTGCTCCGGCGACGCCTGCAGGGACGCGAGACGTGACCGTCTCCTCCTCGTGCGACGGTCGAGCGACCGGCTGGGCTGGGCGGCGGCGCGATCTGGGCGGAGCAAGGTTGAAGGAAAGGAAGGTGGAGGACTTGAGTTGGAGGGAGGAAGAAGAAGAAGGCATCAGGAAAAGAAAGAAAGAGACGTTAATAAGAGAGGGAGGAGAGAGAAAATCTTTTTTTTTTGTATTAGTGGGTATAAAATGAGTGATAAATATTAAGCCTAAAATAAACATATTTTTACTTTTTGGAATCTAAAAATAAAGATTGATAAATATATGATTTCGAAATTCAAATTAGAGTAAAGATTAATAGTTGAACTGATCAACTAAGAAGATACTCGGTCCAAAATTTAATCTCCGATTAAGGTCAAACCAGTTTATTTTCAACTCTAAAATTAAATTAAATGAAAATATGATTTTTTTCTCTTAATCATATTATTTAAAATATTTTTCTGTACTGGTAATAATAGTGACAATAACATAAATTATTGTCTAGTAAGCGTGCATTCACTGAAATAAGTCAGTGCTAACGTACCCAACAAAATAATTTGAAGAGAGTAATTCAATTGCTCAAATTAAACCACATAACAAAATGAACATAAACATCCAAATAAAATAATTAATCATATGTGTAAAAACTAGGGTGTTACAAAAGGCTGGTGCCGAATGCTTACTTCTTGAAGGTCTAATCAGATCCTTTTTGCTCATTTCTTCAATATCTTTTGCAAATTCATCTCTATCTTGTTTTTTATATATCATAGGTTTACATTTTATTTCTTTTGTTAGATCTTTTAATTTTAAAACAACTAATTCAGTATTTTTATTATTAATTTTTGGATCTAAAAGATTTTCATTACATACTTTATCTAAAAGTTCTTATATATGAGCTGGAACTATTCTATTTGGTTCTAAATTCATTAGCACATGGCGAATTTTTGTACAAATTTCACTAATTATCTCACCACGATTCAACTTGCGAGACTCTGATATTTGAGAGTAAGTACATTTAGAAAAATGAGTAATTGGAATTTTTATAATTTCGCGGTATTGCTTTTGGTTTATATATGGTGTTTTTAAAGTTATATATTCCAAATATTGGCAAAACGGTACGTATAGTCTTAAGAAATTATTTCAAATAATCATATCTAGTCATGTTTCTTGTTTGTATATTGTAGGTACGATAAATAATTTTTCATGTATCACTAAAGTAATTCTTTTTACTATCTAATATAGCGGATGTATAGATCCATCTGCAATTTGTATTTTTAATGCCTTTTCTAATTTTTCCCATTTATCAAAAAATGCTTCTGCCGCTAGACAAAGACTTGCTCCAGTATCTATATAGGCTTATGTTTCTCTATATTTTTTTTCTACTAGTATTTTTATATAAGTATTATTTGGATTCTGTTTCTTCTGAAGATAATTCATCTTCTGTATATTCATATATACTTACTTCTATATCGCTTAGTTCTTCTTCTAAAGGCTCAAGTTCATATATTTGAAATACTTGTTTTATTAATTTTGATTTTTCTTTAAAATCTTTTTCTTTTCTTTGAGGACATTCATTTGCATAGTGCCCTTCAACATTACATATCCAAAAGATACATTTCTTTTTCCCTTTCAGGCAACATTTTCTTGGTGTTGATTTCTTTCTTCTAAAATATTTCTTCTTATTATTTTTATAATAAGTTTTCTTTCTAGGATAAGTTTTTCGTAATTTTGGTTTCTTATAATACTTTCTTTTTCTTTTTAATTTCTCACAACATATTTTCCTGGTTTCTCTATTTCTGGAATGTCACAACAAATGATAGTACTTTCTCTATTTGGTTGCCTTATTGTTTCTCTAGTTAAACATTGTTCTCTTAATTCTTGGTATAAGAGTTGGATAACTCCTCCTAAAGTATTTGCTGTTTCATCTGGTCTTGATTCCCATAATCTATTATTTTTTGAGTTAAGTGGATATGGTAGTTTGTCTATAAAAATATATTTATATGTTTCTTTAGACGCTTAATTCAATTGATAATAGTTTTTTTTTTTTGTATTCACAGATAAAACTTTTAATTTGGCACGTATCGCAAATTTGCATTCTATTTAGATGTGATTTAACATTTTCAAGTAAAGTTTTATTTGCTTTTTCTTTTTGTTCCATCATATTATATCCTAAAAATTCTTGACGAATTAATGTCATAACTAGTTTAGCATAGTCCATGTTGCTATTTACCATTCTTCCATATTAAATCCAATCTTCATCTTTAATTCCTACTAAGAAATTTTGTACATTTCCTGATGTTTTGAATGTTACAAAATTATTGGTTTCTATAAAGTTTAGTTTTTAAATCTATCATCTGTTAGAACTATTAATATCATTTCATTAGTCCATTTCAAAAGTATTTCTTCTTTATTTCTTATACAATCAAGATTTAATATATTTCACGTGTTAGTATTATCATATCGATGTTTAAATTGTTCTTGAATTTTCATCCATTTTTTATCTTTTCTTGCATATAATTTATTATACATAGTTTATTCTTCGTATTTATCCTAAGCTCCACTAGGTGTATATTTATAATCTTCCCATTTTCTTTTAGGACTTTTTCTACTATATTCACTTTTTTTCCATTCTTATATAGTTTTCTTCAGATTCCGAAGAGGAACTATAATTTAATATTACTTCTTCATTTTCATTTTCTTTATCTATTTGATCAATATATTCTATTTTATGTATTCGATTATTTTCTTCCTCAACTAGTTATCTTGAGTTGTTCTAGTAATTGTTGAATTTCTTCTAAATCATTTGATGTTCTTAATGTTTCTGTGTATTCTTCTTTTATCCTCTCCATGCAGACACTGGTGTAGGCATTTTTGATGAATCACCACTTAGTTCTTGTTTTACTATTATTTTTTCCAAATCTTTTATTTTTAATAAATCTTCTAGTTCTTTTCTTGTTATGCATTTATTATTTTCTTCATATTCTAAGGGTATGTTTGGATTGGTGGGAGGAGATGGAATGGAACATAATGGAAGGGAATGGAGCGGAATGGAATGGAATGGAATAAAAACTTCATTCCATTGTTTGGATGTTTTATAATGGAAGGGAACGGAATGGAGTGCATCACAACTTTTTTATTCCATTATTATCCTTACATTTTTTTGGTAACCCATCTCTTCCAACACAAATTGTCAAAACAGATAAATAATCAAACACATGCAGCCCTATGGCCATGGGAGGTAAAACTCTGAAAGTATCCCTCTTCTCCCCTCCTTCTCAACCAAATATAATACTTCTCAACCAAATATAATATCTAATTAAAATCACTCACTTCGTCTCCCTTTTTCCTCAGAATCAAACACATTCAATGACCAAATCCAACCTACAATTAACCACGATACCATTATTGAATGTTTCCAAAGTCATGGAATTTGAAGTTTACAAATAACATTTTGTTTAAAAAATTCCCAGAATTATTTGCATATATACCACTGCTGTAACGCTTGGAAAGACGAGTTGTGTGCAATGTAACTTGGCGAATAATAGAAGGCCATAAGTTTTGAGGGGTGAGGCAACGAGGCAACAGTACCATGTGGAATAGGAGGAAGAAGAGTATGTTTAGATTTAAAGGGTTAAATTGTAATTTAATAGGATAAGAATAAAAAATGAACTGATCCCATCACTTACCCCCCATTTGGGAGGGAACAAAAAGAAGGGGATTGGATGGAATGGATTCCATCATATTCCACTCAATTCCATTCTAAACTAAACAATCCAAACAATGAAGCATGATTCCATTCCATTCCATTCCACCACATTCCATTACTTACCACCAATCCAAACATAGTCTAAAAGATTTTTTAATTATTCGAGAACTATCTTTATTCTTTCAATATCTTTATTTTCGTTTATTTCTTTTCCTTTACTTATATTGTTTGATGTTTCTTTTATATTGTTTATTTCATTTTGTTCTTTTTGTATTTTATTATAAGTATAATTTATAATTCTATGGGTATTTTCTATTAATTGGATAATATTTTTATTTATTTCTTTTATAATTTTTTCCATTTCATCAAATTTTATTACTATTTTTTTGAATAAATCTTTTTATTTTTTTATTTTTTAAAACTGACTGTACCGAATCCATCAAATGTTTGAGCGTACGATAGAAATTGGTTATATATATATATATATATATATATATATATATATATATATATATATATATTCCTCGGGCCGGCCTACAGGTTTTGAATAACAATTGCCCAAAATATGGATAAAAGCCATCAATTACGTGCCGTTTTATATATAATTTAATGATAACACAAACAAGTTGGTAAAACGTGCATCCACCTTCTCCTACTCGTGCCATTGTCCAATATTGGTGCCACTCAATAACTAACAAAAATATATCCCTTCTTTAACTTCTTCACACCAATTGCAACGAAGACTTATTCGTGATCAGTTCTTGTGTTACTCTGATCATGTCCCTCGTTTGCTTTCATTCATTTTTCCGGCGAGTGACGTCAACACTCCCCTTACCGTTACTCTATGCTGCCATGTGGACGGTTCTTTTGATTGTTACCGTGATGCTGGCATCGTTGGTTCCTGTTGCGGCATTTATGTTTGCAGTGTCTCCATCTTCATCGTTCTCAAAGCCTTGTGGTGATTCTATGATGAGGATTCCGTTGGATTTTCCAAGAGAGATGGTGTGCTTGCCAGAACATGTGGTGATGAACAGGTCCCACTTAGATTTCTTCTTGCCAACGTTGTTTGCTGCTTTGGTTATTTGTGCTTCAACTTGCTTCCTTCGTTCTGTAGCCTCCGCGTGACGTATATTCTGAATGCCCGCTGTTACATGAATATATGATACAAGATATATATCAAAGCTCGAATTAGCTGAAACCATTTTGCACTGTGTAAATAATGGATCGGAGTATTATTATACTCTGTACTAAATTTATATATATGCTTTTGAACCAATTGCCAAAATTTCTCATATTAATGTATTTTATTTTTTCAAGTAAAATTCCTCTCGCTCTGTCTGTCTGTCTGTTTTGGTTAATGAATGGAATCAATGGATAGAGACTAATACTAAAATGTATATATATATATGTCGTAAGAGGTCGAAAAAACCTTGGAATTGCTTCATGTTGAAATAGAATAATTAGCACAGCTGTTTGACTGCCGAAGAGGAGTACATATTTTATTTATTTATTTTTTAGCAAACATAAAGCTAATAATATTTGCATCCCTGCTTTTTGGGCTGCACATTCTAGTTGTTAACGTGGAATGAAAATGCATAAGCTAGTGGTGTGTTAGGAGAAATGGAGGGCTAGCTCCAGGTCAGGAGAGGAATAGACATAAATAATTTTTAATGATTAATTTAATTTAATTTAATTTAATTTTTTTTTTAAAGTTTGAGATATAAATATCTTTTTTATGTCTATTTCTCTACCAAATGGAATCCTTCATTTCTTTCATAAATGGAGAGAATCCCGATTTGTGCTTCTGTTCCGTCTCGTCCAGTCCCTCTCCAAATTAAATGGTACATTCTTCATCAATGAGTGTTAGTAAGGGTGGACAAAGTTTCGTTGCCGCCCGAAACCCGAGCAACTCGGTGGGAATGTGCAGACATATCGGGTCACGAGTTGTGAACTTCAGTTCCACACGACTACACACAGGTGGGCTCGGGTGTGGCAAAATAATTTCGTTCGCGACCATATCCGACCAACTAGAGAGAAAGAGAGATGGTTGGAAGGTGAAGTCATGGAGGTAGCACAAGGAAACACATGGACCAGGGAGAATAAACTATCGAAGGCAGGAAGAGAGGAAGGTGGAAGGAGGAAGGCAAAGTATTTATGGGCCAAATGTTAATTAGACCCATAAAACGTATGGGCCATAAGTGTTGTTTTGGCTTCAACGATTCAAGAGGGGGAGGGGGGGGGGGGGGTGAAATGAGTTTTCAAAAATATTTCCCTCTTAAAAACTTTTTCACAAAACTTTTCTTTTCAGAGTTGCGGATTTGTGTCCTCGGGATCTTTTACGAAATCAATGAAGAGTTTATATAAAATCTTGAATTGGAAGATGATGAAGATAAGAAAGATTAATTCAGAATTAATTCAGATTCAATAACTCAGTTTTGAACGCATATAACACAATCTTGATTGCAATCGAACTCAGTTTTCGATACAGTTTATACAAATCAAGAACATAAATCATACTGAACTTTAAACATCAAAATCGTAGGTTCTTGAACATAAATAGAAAGTAAAGGAGTTTGAGTTTAGAGATACCACCCAACCAGATTTATCCTGGTTCAGTCACCTCCACTGTGACCTACATCCAGTCCCCACTCCACCTGTGGGATTTCACACACTAACACACAAGCTTTGCCAGGTAGCTTGAAAAACATTTACGCCACAGAGCCTTCACTCGAGATACCACACTCTTGCGAAGAGCCTCAATGTTCAACCTTAGGGATATCTCACCCTAATCACTCAGAGAGACTCCCTCTCTCTTTAGAATCGAAAAGTAAAACCAAAGTTGATTCCTAACTCTCAATAGTCAGATAAACAAATTGAAGCACTTTTGAGTATTGAAACACTCTTTTCACAGTAAGCTCAATGAAGATGATGAATGATATGTGTATTGTTATAATTCTGTTGTTATGATATGATATCGAAAGTGTTCCTTTGATTCCTCTTTATATAGAAAACAACTTATAGTCGTTGGGATTAATCAAAACAGATTTGGATCTAATTTAATAGAATCTATTTTCTTGATTCTGGTTCTTGAAATAAGATTCCTCTCGCTCTAGCCGTCTGCTTTGGTTTATGAATGGGATCAATTGATAGAGACCAAGTGTTAGGACTTAGGAGTGTGATATTGTGGGGGACGAATCTCTAATGGATCAGGTGATACCTAGGAGGTTGGGCCAGGCTAATTATGATTCCAAGGGTGTTTGGGCCGAGTAATATGGTCCAGTATCCTTTTTCGGGGTGAATGGATTTGTGCACAGGATAGGATAGGACTGTAACCTTTTGACCACAACCGCGTGTTGACTTTTTTAATATCTCCTTAGACCGTGTTTCCATTTCCCTTCCTTCACAAATATCACCTCCCTCTCTCTTCTCAAATCCTCTTCTTCGAGGAAACCCTAATTTTCCTCCTTCGCCCCCCTTTTCTCTTCAACCACCTTACCTTTATTTCCCTTCTTCTCTCAGATCAAAACTCACTGTTTTTTGTGCATCGAATTCGAAGTTAAACAATTAAACAAACATGTCTGCAGCTCTCGATATGACCCTCGACGATATCATTAAGAAAAACAAGAAGTCCGGACCCGCCAACTCCTCACGGGGCCGATCCCGAGGATCAGGATCCGGATCCGGGCCCGGACCCACTCGCCGCTTCACCAACCGCGCCGCTAACCGCGCTGCACCCTATAGCACCGCCAAGGTATCCCATCTATTATTTCACCCCGATCCGTTTTCGATTCGATTTGAATGTTTCGAATCTGATTCTCAAACGGTGCCGTTTTTGTATAGGCACCGGAGATGGCGGCGTGGCAGCACGATATGTTTGCAGACCAGAGTCTGAACGCGGCGTCGTTCCCAGGCCTAGGTGGTGGTCGACCTTCTTCCATTGAAACGGGGACCAAGGTCTACATATCTAATTTGGATTATGGTGTTTCCAATGATGATATTAAGGTATTTGCTTCTATCTTAAAATTTTAATAACCCCGAACTTTTACAGTTGATTTTAAATCATCCAGCTTTAGTATCGTATGCGTGTCTGAAATTTGATTTCGAAATCGCGTTGTTTTGTTACTTTGGGTGTGTTTGGCAAAGCTTACAGGGAACTTATTTGAGCTTATAACAACAACTTATGAAAATAAATGTGCAAATATCTTATGCAAATAAATTTATGAAAATAGTGTATGATTTTCATATAATCTTATTTTAGCTTGTTGCAATAAGTTTGTCCGAGAAGCTTATGAAAAAAAAGTTTTTTTTTAATTTCTTTGTTAAAAGCCTATCAAATAAGTGCTGCTTAATTAAGTTGTTTACCCAAACGCACTTAAATATTTACATCCACGGATATAGACTCACATTTTCCTCAAGTAGGCTCAACAAATTTTGGTGTTTGTATATGTTGTTGCCAGAGAAAGTCAAGAGTTGAAAGAGAATGAAGAATCTTGCACTTACTCAATGGGTGAAATGTGTAAAACAAACCAATCATGTGGCATGAATAAAACAACTGAAGTAACTAACTACTAATAGCCTGTTTGTATAAGATTTTGGAGGCTCCGAAATCACTTTTTACCAAAGCTCTCCCTCACAAGCTTTGGTCAAAATCGATTCCTCCCTCCCCCTAACGTGATTTTGAACATAAACAAACAGGATATAACTAACTTATCACTAACACAAGGCGCACTCTAACTATGGTAATATATGTGAATTTTGATCCCAAGTTGGCTCTATTTTGTTCCTCTTTTTTGCATTTGTAATTTAAAAGCATGTGGAACATTTGTACTTAATTGGCATGACTACAAGCAACTTTTTGGGGTTAGGGTTAGCGTTTTTATGGTTGTCTTTCATGATTGTAGGAATTGTTTTCTGAAGTTGGTGATGTGAAAAGGCATACTGTTCATTACGACAGGAGTGGGAGATCCAAGGTATCTTGTCCGGTTGCCATAATTTGGTCCCTTCTGAACAATTCTTTCTGTCCTGCCGTAGTTTAGAAAAATTCTATTTTATAGGGTACAGCAGAAGTAGTCTTCTCGCGACGTGGTGATGCTATTGCTGCGGTAAAGAGGTACAACAATGTTCAACTAGATGGGAAACCGATGAAGGTGGAGATTGTGGGATCAAACATTGCTACGCATGCTGTGGCGCCTGCTGCAAATGGAGCTTTTGGAAATTCAAATGGAATTCCCAGAAGGTATATACAGTATACTTTATCAATAAATTTGTACGATAGTTATCTGCTTGTCCTTAATCTGATTTTTGGAGGTGTGACACTTTCCTGTATTTTATTCTGCTTGGGCTGCCTGAGGTTTATGGATGTTTGAATATTGCTTTTGAGATTTATTTTTAACCTTGCTGCAAAATCTGATTGAATAATGTTTTATGATGATCACTTTATTCCTTTCTTGCAAGCAATTTCCAATCTTCATAATTCGTAATTATTTTAAAGGATTTTTTGAATTATAAAATTTTTACTATGAATATTGCTATCTCTAATTTGAAAATTCAAAACAAACAGATACCTAAGGCTAAGAGCATACATTAAGTTGTATGTATGTTTGAGTTTGATTGTAGAGGATAATTCAGTAGGATCCTGCAGTAGCAACACCTGGAAGATGATTGGATGAAAGGAGGCTATATGGATAATTTATGAGTTGTTTCCCATAAAATCTTTTGCAGAGATTGTTTTATCCTAAGTTATCGATCTTGGATTTAGCACAATAATTTGAATTCTTTACTTATATTGAGAGATGGGTTTTAGTGTGAATCAAGAATTAATTCTTTCTTGTATTGAAGCTGAATGTATGTTATTGATCTGGCTTTTGAACAGTGGACAAGGGAGAAGTGGGGCATTAGGAAGGCCACGAGGTGGAGGAGGCAGAGGACGTGGTGCGCGAAGGGGTCGAGGACGTGGACGAGGTCGTGATGAAAAGGTATCTGCAGAAGACCTTGATGCTGATTTGGAGAAGTATCATTCCGAGTCAATGCAATTAAACTGAAGGAATCACCCATGTTCTATTTTCTTGCTATTACATTTGTGGTTGTTTGAGGCATGGGCCGCATGGGCTATGGAACTCTGCTTAATTATGTATCTTTATCATAGTCATGCTTTTAGAGAAAGGGGAAGGATAACTTCTAGAGTGAAAACTTTTACAGTTGATATATGTAGTTTGGGATTCTGTTGTCAAATATTTATTTTCCTTGGGTATGACTATGAAATATGGGTGAAGAAACAGAGTTCATCATGTGATATGCACTTGGGCATATACTTTCATTGGCTTTAGTCATTTGTTTGTTCAACAAGTGGGAATGGAAGTGGGAACCATAAATTCATCTATCCATGCACAAATAAGGCATTGACTGCAAAATGTGGGAGGCTGCAGAATTCACCCACAGCTGCTTTTTGCTTTGGTTTAAACCGTTACTGTTACAGTGGAATCTTCAAACAAGGTAGATTCCCTGTCCTTCTTCCCTCTTCCATCCAAAAGAAAAGAATCATTTGATCTCTCTTGGTAGTATCATTTGTCCTGTGCTATAATAGTCTTGTTTGATATAATCTGATACAGTCTTTAAGATTTTCTTACTTATGTTTTAGGGGAGTGCTTTTCCCTTGACTATTTGGCAATTTTGGCATATTATCTAGTGAGATGGATCCTATCATCTGTTCTTGGCTGGTTGAGTGCACTGGTTTAAATAAGAACAAGTCAACAGATGAAGATAGAAAGCCTTCCGAGATAGGGATGCTGCAGGAGTTAGTATTAATGTTTATTCTTGCATTCAGGTTAAGTTGTCGATGTTGTGAATTCTGTTTGCATTTTGTGACGCCATTCTTTGATTTGCAATTCTCAAAACTGTCGTCGGGTGGAAGTTACAGTGCTGGTCTTTCTTACAGACTGCATTTTCATTCATTGGAAATGAGAGGTACCTAGGAAAGGGGGAGTTGAGTGGAAGTGCTTTGCTTTATTAATGCTTATCGGAGTTGTTGTTGGAAGTTACAGTTGAACATCTATATCGTTATAGATGTTGACCTGACCAGGGGTGTAGAAAAGTGTGCTGTGTTTTGAAGGAGATATTTTTCACTTCGGCTCGTTGCTCCCTTTAACCTGGTGCAGTGTTTCTCCTCCGGAGAGGAGCTTTTTTAAAAAGCCAATATGATAACCTAAGATTATGTTCATTATAGCAGTTCTCGCAAATAATTCTCATCTAATATAACTGTCTGGTTTTTCTGTATGATTGGATTGCTAAGATTTTGACAGCAGAACTTCACTTGGAAATGTGAATTTTCCTTTGCATGGATTGTGAAAGCTCATACCCCGGAGTTGCGCGAGCTAGAATTTTTGGCAGTGGATTAAAATTAAAGAATTGTATTTTGGCTGTTTTCATTTCTAATCATCGTCAACATGGTGGAATATTTTAGTGTAATTTGCTAACATTCCAAGTTTGGTTGCTTTAGATATTAATTATCCTAGATTGCTTGAGATGACTTATAATTCTGTAAGAATTAAGAACCAACTGCGGGCTAAATTTTATTGTCCGCATGTTTTTTCATGAAATGATTTGCACTTCCTGTCTTGTGCCAAATCTAACCGGTTTATGGTCCCTTTTCCTTTCTGGTGTGGTCGACAGAAAACATTATCTGGTGTGAAGCTATTTATTTGTTGCTCTATCCAACAAAAAGTATATATTGCATTAAATGGTGATTTTACAAAAATAGACCCTCATGACCTAAAAGAATCAGGGAAAAGACGACGTCTTTTATAAACATGTTTCTTCTGCTTGCAAGAGTTGATTCAAATCTGAGGATATTTGTAAAATGACGCAATGACGTGAGTGAATCTACGATGACTTTGGCGTTGCAATCTTTTCCCAAATAGAAAATCTCAACCAGTCAACCTGTTACAGACTGCCTTAACGTGCACACTCAAAAGCACATTTATAAGATGCTAAGGGTATGGCCATCCTGTATCATTTCATTCCGTTATAATCAATTACTATAAAATTTGTGAATAATACCTGCACTTAGTTTCCCGTCCATGTAATTTTTTTTTTTAAAAAAATCCTTTTGTTTTATCATCATCACGTGTCATAATATCATATTAGAATTGTCACAATATTAATTAGCTTGCTGTATCTTAATTACCATTTCATTAACTTTACCAAAACAAACTCATCCCCTTCCAAATTTTCCCGTCGCATTCAATGAAGAACCACGCATCAGATTGTTAGCTTTTCCTCATCTAGCTTCGGTGGCTTCGGTGGCGAAGCATCGGCCATTACCTCCCAATCTAGTAATCACCACTTGGTTTGGAAGGTAACGCTTTGGGGTTTGCACAAATGGAAATTTCTCAGTTCGTAGTGGTTATGAAAATCTGCTTTCTTAACAATACATGTTTAGTGCCAATTATCTTGTGGGATCTCGTGGGCATCTTGATGAAATTGCCTTTTTTCAAAAATTTCAAACCCCAGCCTTCTTATGTCATTCGTGTGGAACTACTTGGAACTCCTCAATGTTTGTGTGCATGTATGTTCAACTTTTCCCCCCGTTTTTTTACCCCTCAAGTTGCTTATATATTTTTTAAAGTGTGAAACTAATTTCTTTAGTCACAAAATAATATAGTTAGAATGTTTTCATCACATACTACATTGCTGAGAGGTGAACTTGCGTCCTCTCCCAAAAGCTAGATTGTTACTTTAGCAAGTTAGAATCCATTGTAACATACATCATATATATATATATGTGTGTGTGTGTGTGTGTGTGTGTACTTAGTCTTGCATGTGTTACTGTTTTAGCTTAGATCGAGCTGAAGTTCCATCCTCTCCCAAAAGCTAGATTGTTAGTTTAGGAAGTTAGAATCCACTATAACAAACATCAACTATATGTACTGAGTGTTGCATGTGTTACTATTTTAGATTGTTTCTTAAATTGTTCTTCACTGCTCTTTTGATTAAATTATGTCTAGACATGTCTGGTATATTTACCGATTTTTCCTAATGTCATTTGTCACACCTGATCTGGGATTAAAGATTAGAAAAGAATTGTAGGTGAATAAACTGTCGAACCCTTCCTTTTTGCTCTTCTTATCCAATTCTATATAATATTGGGATAATATCAGCACAGTATTCCAGCCCAAAACCTTCTCCCTGTTCAATACACACAAGTGTCAACTTCTCAAATTTTTTTCCTGCTTCAATAACGTGTCAACTCTTCAGAATAAAATTGTGAGAGATTTTCAAAATAATGGAAGTCCAAGACACCAAGTTGGAAAGAGGTTGAAGGACACCAATAGGTGTGTCTCTTCATGGCTTTTAAATATTTTCTAATAGGTGTGTTTTTTCATGATTAAATGTGTTCATTCGTCAAGTGTATATTCATGAAAGGTTGCAATCATTCTTTCAAATACATGAAAGGTTATTTCATTCACCAAGAGGCATAAGTTGGTCTATAAATAGAACCACTTGTGCATGCGGAATGATGTCTGAAAATTGGCTAAACTTCTGCAAGCCAAATCACTTCCTTTCTTCCCTTAATGCGCAGAGAGAATTAAGGAAACTATTATTCTGTAAAATGCCATTGACGTTACGCTTGGTTTAGGGTGTGCAAACCAAACCAAGGTTCTCCATTGTATCCTGAAGGGGATTCGCCGGTTACACCTGTTGCATCCAATCTACGAGGAGAGATTGGTGAGGGCGAATCGAACCTAAAGCCTAGTGTTCTTACACGCCTTGGAGGGTGCGCATGTCACTTGTTCTTCTCTTCTTTGTTGCAGAACAGACCCCATTTTCTAACAATCTTTAGGTTCGATTTTCGTTATATAACTATGGTTGCAACATTGGAGGGAGATGACATTTGACATTGTTAATGTGGAGAGGTTCGAGGATGGAAACTACGTTCGTTGTGAGAAAGAGATGAATGATCTTTTTACGATAATGAGAGATGAGTACTCATATGCTTCATCAAAAACATGTTTATTTGTGACCATGGTGAAAGGTACACAGTTACTTTTCATAGCTATGTTATACTTGGTAGTTTAAATACATGTGTATACAATGTTAAAGGCATTCTTTGTTTATGTTAAAATTAACATGTGGTATTAGAGCCTTAGATGCATGATTTAGAATAAAATCTAGTATGTGAATTTTGATGAACATGAATATGTTTGGTTTATGATGCGTGTATGTATGTTACTCTATTTGGATAGAAATGTCTTAGATATGCATGATCGTATCAAGTGCATGGATTAATGGGTTTGATCCATGTAAACTAATTATTTTTAGAGTAGAAAATATTATATCACGAGTTCATGATTTTGTGAATATAAGATAAGAATTGTTTCTAGATTTTGTAGAAATTATAAATGTTTTGGATGTGTTTGAAGTGTTCTAAGTTGTTAAAATGGACATGGATGTTCATGAAGAAATATTATAGAAAATTGAAAATGATTGAATCATTGTTTTGTTTATTTTCTATAATGAAAATCATGTATATTTATTCTAGAATATATTTAGACATGAATCCAAAATATAGAGACATGAAAATAAGTTTAGATTGGGACTAATGGGCAAAAATACTTTGGGTCATGAATGGGTCGTTCGAACTCGATTTCTAGCAAAACAAGCTTAGTTAACCCGGTTGGTAGCAGGACGTGACACCCAAAAGTTGCACCCTAATGGATGGTTGCGTTTCTATTATTGGTTAAATAACATTGATGGGAAACGGTTTTTATCAATTGTTGCCTCGGTCTGGTGGTTTAGCATTACTAAATTCGTCTCTCGGGTTGCAGGTTCGATTCTCATCCTTGCAAAATTTTAATGTTTTGTTTTGACGTTTTGAGAAAAGATTAAAAATTAAAGGATAGATCGATCAATGGGACTCGAACCAGAGACCCTGTGGACGGGAGAGCATACGCCGGCCAGCAGGACAACAATTCTAGTTGTGACTTGGTTTGACCATTAAATGTATTCAACCATTTTCAATCTAATGACATCAACGATTTCAAATTTATAGATGATTTGTTAGTTAACAAATTACATTTTAGATGTGAAAGTATTTTCAATTATCCATTGTTTGTGGTAATTACATATGTTATTATGTAATGTGGGTAGATTGAAGTTATTTGTCTTAAGACACTTATTAAATATTTTAGGAGTTATAAGAGTAGAATAATTTTATAACCCTAGTTACTTTGAGTCTACTGGAATAGTTGGCCAAACAACTGCACCTATTCCCCATAACAAAATAGTATAGTTGAAAAGAAAATTAGGATATAAAGAAATGGTAAAAGCCATGATATCCTATGATGGTCTAGCAATATGATATTGGGGAAAATGTTCAAGGCTTGTTAAAATAGTAAATAGGGTTCCAAACAAAGGAACAAGATATCCCCATATGAGCTCTTGAAAATAGAAAATACATTCTCAAAATTTTCAAAGTTTGAGGTTGTAGGGCAATAGTAAAAGTTCTTGGAAAAAAAAAAAAGAAATTATGTGAAAGGGGAATTGAATGTGTCTTCCGGGGCTATGCTAAAAATAGCAAAGCATATAATTCGTGGTTATGGAATCTAATGACTCATATCCCGTAAATATAGTGATTGAGTCTAGAGATGTAATTATTTAAGAAGATAGGTTTAACTCAATTCCAAGTCACAAGGATAATGTTCATAGTAATGCACATGATTCGAAAAGTAATGTATCTAATAAAGATACTTTCGTGGGTTTAGAACTTAAGAGAAGTCAGAGAGCTAGAAAAGAGAAAACTTATAGACCAAGGTTTTTCATGTTCCTTGTTGAAGGAATAAGAGAGTCCATAGACAGTTATAGGCCAATATGTTAGAATACAGAAAATGATCCAAGCACATTTAAAGAGGCAATAAGTCTCAAGATCCCGCTTCCTAGATGAAAGCTATACAAGAGGAAATGGACTCAATAATGGAGAATAAAATTTGGAAATTAGTAGACCTCCCACCTGGTTCCACACCAATAGGTTGTAAATGGATTTTCAAAAGGAAAATGAAGGTAGATGGAACCATTGATAAGTTTAAGGCAAGACTAGTTACTAAGGCATTTACACAAAAGGAGGGTAATGACTATTTTGATACATATGCACATGTGGCAAGAATTGCCTCAATTAGAGTGCTATTGGCACTTGAATCCATCTATAAGTTTGTCATCCATCAAATGGATGTGGTATTCCTAAATGGAGAATTAGATGAATAAGCATATATGACACAACCTGAAGGGTTCGTGTTTAATAGTCGAGAAAAGAAATTGTGTAAATTGAAAAAGTCGTTGTATGGACTAGAACAGGATCCTAAGAAATGATATGAAAAGTTTAATCAAGTTGTGTTAGCTAATGGATATAAAATAAATGAATCTGACAAGTGTATTTATAGTAAATTCCATAGTGGAAAAGGGGTCATGATTTGTTTATATGTTAATGATATGTTATTATTTGGCACTGGTCTAGATGAGGTAGAAGAAACTAAGAGTTTCTTATCTAGAGGTTTTTCATATGAAAGACTTAGGGGTAGTTGATGTGATTCTAGGAATTAGAATAATAAAAGATGGTGAGAATGTAGGTTTACCCCAATCTCACTATGTAGAAAAAATATTAAAGAAATTTAATCACTTTGATTGTCAACCTATCACTACTCCCTATGATCATAGCATTAATTTAGTACCAAACAAAGGTAGTCTAGTAGCACAACTTGAATACTCAAAAGTCATTGGATGTTTAATGTATGCATGACATGTACCCAGCCAAACATTGCATATGTTGTAGGGAGACTAAGTAGGTATACAGGTAATCCAAGAAATGACCATTGGCATATTGTCCGAAGAGTATTGAAATACTTGAGGGGGACAATGAACTATATAGTTTAAACTATAATGGTTATCCTTCGGTATTATAAGGATACACATATGCCAATTGGGTGAATTATACAAAAGACCATGCTTCAATAAGCGGTTGGGTCTTCACATTTGGCGGGGGTGTTATTTCTTGAGGTTTCAAGAAATAAGACGACATTGTCGGTTCCACCATGGCTGCACAATTCATAGCATTAGCAGCATTTAACAAAGAGATTAAATGGCTTAGAAGTTTGTTGTATGAGATAACAATTTTAATGGCGCCGATATCCATACAATGGGATAGTCAGTAAACACTATCAAGAGCATATAGCCAGGTTTATAATGGAAAGTCCAGGAACATTGGGCTAAGACATAGTTATATCGAGGAACTAATTGCAAATGGAGTAATATCCAAGGTCTTTATAAGACGGAAAGAAATCTTGCATCATTTGACGAAAGGACTGACAAGTGATATGATGTGGAAAAACATCATTAGGGATGAGAATCAAGCCTATATCTACATGATCACCAATGATGGAAACCCAACTCACACTTGAGTAGCATCAAGTCTTGAGTTCAATGTGGCCAAAGTACACTATGAGAGTGATTGCAAGTACTTAACGAATAGATACATCCCAAGGTTTAAAAGTACTTGGATACCATAAGGACAAAAGGAAAAGGGTGAGCTTTTGCTCTTAATGGACCTATAGCATATATGTGCTAAGGTGCCCAACTTATGGGGGTGCTTTTGATAAAGTCCACCTATATGAGAGTGAAGTGGGGCCGCTTCTTGGAGTCAAAGGGCTTGAATCTATAAGCTCTCATGAAAAGGATACACGACACAAGACCTTACCAAATGTGTCACATTAACACGTCGTTCAATGGTACTGAGATTTCATGTGTAAGTCATAGACACTTGTTCTAATGAATATTTGGTTCAAAGCTTGTCTACCACTTTATTTGGGGATAAGTGCAGCCATGGCTTACTAAGCAAAGGTTCAAATCCCTAAGATACCTTTGTCTGAAAGCATGCGATTTCCAGAATAATGGGATTTGGGTTTATTTTGAAAATGGTGGGGGACTGTGAGGGATTTCCAAAATAATGGAAGTCCAAGACACCAAGTTGGAAAGAGGTTGAAGGACACGTACCAATAGGTGTGTCTCTTCATGGCTTTTAAATATTTCCTAATATGTGTGTTTTTTAATGATTAAATGTGTTCATTCATCAAGTGTATATTCATGACAGGTTGCAATCATTCTTTCAAATACATGAAAGGTTATTTCATTCACCAAGAGACATAAGTTGGTCTATAAATAGAACCACTTGTGCATGCAGAATGATGTCTGAAAATTGGCTAAACTTCTGCAATCCAAATCACTTCCTTTCTTCCCTTAATGCACAGAGAGAATTAAGGAAACTATTATTCTGTAAAATGCCATTGACGATACGCTTGGTTTAGGGTGTGCAAACCAAACCAAGGTTCTCCATTGTATCCTGAAGGGGATTCGCCGGTTACACCTGTTGCATCCAATCTACGAGGAGAGATTGGTGGGGGCGAATCGAACCTAAAGCCTAGTGTTCTTACACGCCTTGGAGGGTGCGCATGTCACTTTTTCTTCTCTTCTTTGTTGCAGACCAGACCCCATTTTCTAACAAAAATTTCCCGCTCCAAAACACACGACCTGCAAGATCTTCTCTGCATTTGTCTAGACTTTTCCTCCCATTCACTTTTCATCTTCTCTGCTTCTCTTTGCTTCACACCTCAGCTCACGTTTTGTGTGGAATGTCAAGAAAAAGAAGACATGCGAGATCAACTCACCCCAGTATGAGGTTTGCTCTCATCTCATGGACTTCCGCTATTTTTTTTTACCTATCATCTGTTAATTAAAAATGACAATTGCATACCAATTGTATTGGGGACTTTGTTAAAGATTGGGTTTGCTTCAAATGAATTCCAACAATCCATGTCCTTTACTAGAGAAGCTTATCAAATTTTTTCTGTTTCCATTATTAATCCACTCCACATCGGATGCGGATCTTCTGTCCCGGAACCCTGTCCCATTCTTTGTCACACCAATGAGGTGCTGCCACGTCATTTAAAAATTTAATTCATTCTTAATGCCTTTCATTTAAGACTTTGACGGTGTCATTAACTTTTTCTTTAGGCTTAATTGTACTATTGGTCCCCCTATTTTAGTGTTTGGGCAATTTTGGTCCCCCAATTTTTTTTCGCTCGATTTTAATCCACACATTTTTAAAACGAGCAATTTGGTCCATATGTTAACATGCCATCCAAATATTAACGGCAGGACTGACATGGTAATGGGCTTATGTCGTGATGGATTTTCTTTAATTAAATTAAATTTAAAATAAACGAAATTTAAAAAAAAAAAAATCAAATTGTTCGTTTTAACTTCTGCTCCATTATGTCATATATCATATGACATTTCAACCTTCTGCTACTACCGACCAAAATGAAGGGTTTTCAAAACCTATCGTATTGAGGAAGCAACAGTGAGTGAGTAACACAGTAGGATGGATCCGACACATGGAAATGATGGATGCGTGTGGCATGGAGGGCATGGATTCTTTCAGCGAGTATCATTGTGAACATTTTGACATCGATTGGAGCAAAAGCGCATACCACATCTCACACGTGTAATTAGCAGAAAAGCCACAAACAGTACATAATTAGCGACGAGAACTTGAGCTTGGAGGTCCGACTGGTGCTTTCCAGTAAGAGGGAACATGTGGAGGCAACAATTCTAAGTTTGCCTGCATTTGTAGGAAAACGGTTAATGAAAAACCCAATGCAAGCCACACTCACACCAGATTTCTTCGCCTCTTCGACTGAGATGATGAGTTTGAAGCATATGAGTCACCCCTACCCATGAAATGCAGCGTCTTCTTGTATTCGTTTCTGAGTGGCATCCTAGATTCGACTGAGATGGTGAAATTTGTTCATGTTCCTCTTCGAATTTGCATGTTCATGTAGCCCCGAGCTCCTTTTCGTTTCAATCAGCTTTCTTGGTTTTTTTAAATTTCTTTTAGTTAATATTTTATTTTTTTTATAATTTAATTAAAGGGAAATCCATCACAGCATAAGCCCATTGCCAGGTCAGTCCTGCCGTTAATATTTGGATGGCATGTTAACGGATGGACCAAAATTGCCCGTTTTAAAAATGTGTGGACTAAAATCGAGCGAAAAAAGTTGGGGACCAAAATTGCCCAAACACTAAAATAGGGGGACCAAAAGTATAATTAAACCTTTTCTTTATATGTGATTCTGTTTGTTATTTACAATTTATTTTACATTATCATCTGTCCCTGCCGCATTCGACCATTGAAAAGACGCTGACGCTCTGCACACTTTTGTCTCTCGAATCCTGCTGCATAACGTAAGTCCCTGCACCTTGACCAAAAGGTAAATTATATGATGAAATATTAAATATTCCTTGTGATAGAAGATGGGTCTCCCTACACATTGACCAAAACGCAAGTCCCTGCTTGCTTTTGATATTTCAATTGAAAGGTAAATATTGCCAGGAAGAAGTGCAGAACAGGAATCAACATTACTTAAAGTCTAAATATTATCGATGAAGGATAATTATTCAAGGCTAAAATTATTTTTACTATAACATATATCCTTCTCCTTCAAAATGATAAAGATCAAATGTTCTGCTAGCTTGGATTTATGGAAAAACCCACTACAAACCAGATTGTGATAATGGCAACATGGGATGTCATTCTCAGACATAAGTTGCACTGTGCAATCCTCGATCAACAAAGAATTTAGAATTAATGGTGAATAGGTCATACACAAAGTATCAGGTTTCTTTTATAGAATAATCATAAAGATGTACAACCACATTTCATTGAGGCATTTCAACAAACACATGACACCCCACTTGACATCCCAAGGCCCTGTGCCTATCTTTTTCTTCAAAGACCCTGTACCTATCTTTTTGAGAAAGAAAGCACCCCCTGTACCTAATAATTTTGCAAGCATCAAAAGGAATAGTTTTGATCCATCACTGTGCTTTGATGCTAATTTTCTGAAGGAAGTAGAGGGATGCGTCATTCCTCCTCTAATGACTTATAAATCACCTTTGAAGACTAGAAGCGTGTTAATTGATTAATACCTGAATACTTGAGGAAAAGGGCAAAAATCCCGAGGTACCAGAATAGGGAAAGAAAATGACTCATTTTGATGAGATAATCAAAAACTGAATACACGGTGAAAACACCACAAAAGATGAGAGTTGAGAATGGTGAGATCAATTAGAGATGGATGTGAAGGAATGAGCGTGAATGGTAGTTGGGGCCTCGGGGTGATGAGAGAGCATGAGAGGGCGAGCATGGTTGTCATTGTCTGTATGCAGCGAAGGGAAACGATGCCATTTTCGTGAGGCGCAGGCAGGAGGAAGAAGATGGATTTTGGTGGAGATGTTAACGGGACCGTCAAAGTCTTAAATGAGAGGCGTTAAGAATGAGTAAAAAATTTAAATGACGTGGCAGCAACTCATTGGTGTGACAGAGAATGGCACAGGGTTCCGGGACAGAGGATCCGCGTCCCTCCACATCATTCTCCTTACGTTGCTATATGCCCATTTTCATTCTCTCTCCGCATTCTTTTACTTTAATTTATTGCTCCCCCCACATTTGGTCAGAGTCCAATACCTTGAGGCCCATAAGTATGAGTGATCGGAGGAAAGGCCCACTAGGTACCAGGCAATTAGACCGAGATGTGCCTTCGCGGGAACATCTCGGGATGATCATCCGAAACCGAGCTGTTTGCCAGACTACATGACACCACGAAGCCCGAGTAATGGACGTACATGCCCGAGACCGAGTTACCCCGAGAAGAACTGGCAAGGCATTGGAACAGGCAGTTAGCTCGGATAAGTCGAAAAGGGAGAATGCTTAAGGACACATCACAAGGACACGTTGCGGTCCTAGAAAATCCAATGATGATTAGAGAGAGAGAGAGTCTCACCCGCATCCGGAAATCGTGCTAACCGTTGGAGGAGGGCCACCCGGCGTAACCGTCCCGCGTGGTCCATATGCGCTCTGACCTCTATATAAGCCGGCCGTTACACCTTCTAGGGCAACTTTTGTACTCATATATATTGTATTCACCTTTAGCAGAGCTAGGGAACCCAGACGTAATCTCCATTAATACAACACCTACTTCATCTATTATCATCTATTGTTTTAGCATAAACATTTATTACTATCAATCAATCATTATCAACTTCATTTTCTACAAGAGCCGCATACAAATACCAGTCCCTGCACCCTCTCCAATTCACTTTTGGACTATAATATACATTTATTTGTGTAATACTAATAACTTGGTTTTAAGGTTGTTTAGGTGATTTGCTATTATCGGGTGAGTTGAGTGGTCTCCCTCATTGTCACTGAACCCAAGGCTTGAAGTGGGTGTGGAAGGTATTTGAATTAGGGTGCATTTGGGTAAACAACTTAATTAAGAGCTTATCACATAAGACCTTATCGCATGAGAGCTTATGCCATAAGCGCTTAAAGAAAGAAAAAGAAAGAAAGGGGCATGAGAGGATTTGAATAGTGAAAAACACGGAGAGGGTGTTTAGCGCATAAGCTCTTATGATAATTCCACAAGCTTCTCCCAGTGACTTATGAAAATAAGTCAAAAACTCCTTATGGGATGGCATAAGTTATTTTTATAAGCTCTGTCAAATGCACTGCATAAGAGCTTATGTCATCAGATAAGTCAAAAGGAGCTTAAATAAGCTCTTCCAAACGTCACCTAATGTCTTATATATATAGCTTATCATTTTTCTCTGTCAGATTATTTTCCACGTGCTCAGTTTTTCTTAGAGAAGCTTTGTTATTTGAAGCTTCACTCGGCTTTGCAAAGCTTCCTTCAAAACTCTTTACTATCTCTCTTCACTCTCAAATAATTTTCTTCATTTGCTTTAGTGAATGTTAAGTACATGTATTCATGAAATATGCACACATAGACCTTATATGGTGATATTTATGACTATGATAGGAACCAGACGTGATTTACCACTGCCTCAACTATGCAAACATGAACTTCTTTAAAACATGCACTACAACAGATTAGACTTTAGATAGCGTTTCCGTATGCCTTTTAATAGCGTTTGTAACCGCTATCTATTCTACCGCTATTAAAACTCGTTAGCAAAGATAGCATTTAGGAACTGCTATTAATAGGTGACTTTAGATAGCGTTTGTACACGGAAACACTATCTAAAGTCAGACTTTAGATAGCGTTTCCTTATACAAACGCTATCTAAAGTCTGACTTTAGATAGCGTTTGTACACGGAAACGCTATCTAAAGTCAGACATTAGATAGCGTTTCCTTATACAAACGCTAGCTAAAGTCGACTTTAGATAGCGTTTGTACAAGGAAACTCTATCTAAAGCCCCTTTTTTTTTAATTTTATTTCTTAACTTTTACATCCATTATTCCTGCATATTTACACAAAAAAACCACAATTGTTGCAGTCAACACAATTGTTCAAAATGTGTTCAAAATATAAGTGTTCAATGCAAGATTGCATGTGTTTGTGCAAACAAACCAAGAACTATACAATCAAAGTGCAACACTCTATACAGCAACTATATATATATATAACCAGATATAAGTACACCACCTGTTTCTAAAGTATTCAAATTCACACGAGTAAGACAAAATCAAAGTGCAAGCAACTATACCAGATCTCAATCCTTAAGAAACCAAAATCGGAAAACCAACATACATCTACAATTAATCTACATTTACAGCTTCTGTTTGTTTTTCATGAGACCAAGACAACACCAAAGTAATGTGTCGAAATGTGATCCAAAGACTCTGTAGCATACATACTGCATTTCCACCACAAAGACTAACCTTGTTACATTGGGATACAAAGAGACTAATTAGGTAAATACTACTGTAGCAAGAAAGAAAGAGAATTCAAATCAAGCATTAACAAAGTGTAACAAAAATAATAAGTTTGAACTTATTTTCTCCTAGCAAATGCACATCAACTCGAAGGCATGTACCAAGGAAAAACAAATACATATATAGTTTGGGGTTGATAAATATAAAGCATTATTCACATACCAATGAGTATTGCTGCAACCATCGTGATCAATTTGACATAATCAAACGAACTTTTCAACAATATAGCGACACCACTCTTCCTTTACTTGAGATAGGCTGAGCAAGTGGAGTATGTGGAGCATTTGAAGTCGGGGAAGTATCTGCGACATAAAAATTAAATAAATTAAGTTACAATTGCTAAAACATTTGAACAGTCCACGAGTTAAAAGCTAAGTAAACAACATACCGCCATTGGTATTTTAACTTGGTTCGCAAGATAGTCTCCTTCATGAAACGCATGACATAGTACCCACAATCTGCATCTTGTTGGGTTGTCTTGGGCACTATAAAAAATAAAATAGTAAATCAATATAGTTTTTTTTATCTAATTGCGCATTAAGTTTTTGCAAATATACCTGTATCTGAATCCATTTAATGTTGGTTGCCTTTAAACGCGGCACCTTAGCTCCGATATTTGCGCGATAAACTTGCAAACCACTAATCACAAAATCAAACAGACTTCATTAAGAAACATATTTTCAATCATCACAAACACACGCATGCTCACGTATCGAACAGAATCATAGAAAATCAGAACTATAAAAACATGCTTACGTATCGAATGATTCTTTAATTGCAGGCGATCCCTAGGATCAACATACAAGGGATCCAGATAGTAAATAATCTCTTCAACAATATTTATCGCAGACAAGCACCCAATTATTCCAACAAAATTGTTGATATAACAAATCCTACCCACCTCAACTTTTATGTAATTCATTATTGTGAATTAAGTCCTATAGGAAAAGCGACTCACCCAACATTGCACGGCGCTAAAAACAAGGGCCGATATTCTCTTTCTTTAGTTGCAAACCGGTCAGCTAGATACGTTGTCTGTGAATCCCTCCCGAAGTAGCCGTATGTATTTGTTTGGTGTGGGGACAAGAACAGAAACCTCCTCGTTATTTCCTTTGGAAGCAACAATTCTTCATACAAATACCTTCAATTAAAATATAAAAATGGATTACACCAATGACATACATCAATATTTAAATGGAAAGACTAAAAAAATATTGTACACTTTAAACCTGATTTATTACCTGATATATGCGGAAATAACGGAGGCAGATACCCATTCATGATTTACAACTTCTCTGATATTTTCAGTATTGAGCATCTCAATGAAATGGTGACCAAAAATATTTTCTTCCATCTCTACGTACAATTGGTCAGCATTTTTCATATTCTTTCGTTCATGTATTTTAAGGAAATTCAAATATTCCAGAGAAGTTGTAGTTGAACCAGCTGTAGGTGGGTTGGCCTCAGAGTTGCCTCCTTTATTTTCTGGGGTTGTAATTGACTCCTTTGTATATCCAGACACTCTGCCCTTGCCTTTAGATTTTGCGGGTGCCTGGAAATTTTGCATTTCAATATGCCAGTTAGTGATCAACTAATGTAATGCATATATGCCGTATATGAAAAGGTGGAAAAATACAATTACATACCATATTAATTACAACCACGAGATCAATTGGCCATGCCACATAAGTACCTATTGCATCTCCTACTGTCATCACATCTGCATCAACGATAGGTACCGGCAATGGCGCATCCCCCTCAGTTGCAACATCAACTCCAACTTTCACATGGTTAAGGGGTACTGGTCCAGTGTGCAGTGTAACACCCGGCTCATTGTATACTTTACCCATAGCAACCATACGATAGTTTGGGGTCGATAAATATAGCTGACATGAGTTGACGCCCTAATCCAATGATAGATGAATAAGCTGTGAATTAAGGCATCCAATTGAATGTATTTAACTGCGAATGCAATACTAGTAAAAAAAAAAGGCATGCATTACCTCTGGAAGCCTGCTGGCAGATGGTAGAGTGCAACTATCTTTGACGCTTGCTTGGGCTGTGAAATTAGGTAGCCTCTCCTCATCATCCTTTTGTTTCAGCTTTTCTTCCAAAATGTTCAATCTATCAGAGAGTTGAGACACCAATGTCTCCCACTTTTTCGTTTCCGAGTTATTTCTTGCACGACCTTCGGGTGGGAAGTAATCTTTTTGTGAGACGCCGAAACCCACACCCCTAACACGCCCAGGGTTCTCTGGCACACCTATGGCTTTGGCAAGAATATCCTGGCGACCAAAGTCTTCTATCTCTCCCTCTACCGCAGACTGTGACAGTTCCTCCTGACACATAGTTATTGGTGAAATGCAAATGTTAAAATTATTATATATTATCATATGAAAATAACAATTGATAATGTAATCGTTAGTCTACTAACACATTTATTCCACACGGTCTGCGTATTTTTGTTGTCAATTACACCCGCCTTGTTCTCGCGGGCTTTCCTCCACACAATATGGCGTTTAATTTTCTTAACTTCTGGCCCCGCCTCCTGCATCTGTATATTGAGATAATATAAATTAACCAAACAGTTTAAAAGTCATATTTACCACAAATGCAGTTAAATATATATATATATATACATACCAATTCATCCTCAATGTCAAGATACCCCTTACGTGATGCTTTGTAAGGGCATGCAGGATCTAACGCCTGTTGCGATTTTCATTGCTTAATTTCTATTCAGACACATATAAGTAATATTAATACATGGTTAATGTCATATGTACGTATTGCTATAAAATTATAAGGACTAACGTGATATTAAACATACCAGGAATTGAGCATCTCCGTGCGTATTGCTATAAAATCTGTCCACTCATCCCTTGATATGTGTGGATATTGTGATGGAGGCTCCTCATTGATATTCCCGTTGGCATCTCTTAGAAATTTTTTGGTCAATCTAGTTCTGAATGCCCTATGTAGGTTACCGACTTCCCGAAGTACAAATTTTTTCCTAGATTCATCAACATTAAAAGACATCCGCAAAACAATATAAACAACGTGTCAAAGTAAGTATGTTTACATAGTTTACAATATAATTTATAAATTTTAACAATTACCTGTACATCAGCCCATATGCTCTCTTTGAAACCATCCAAAGCTTCATCCTTCCAATTAGAACAAATAATTGGGACCGTTTTTGCCGAACAACGGCCCCAATGTAACTCTTCAATATTTTACCATTAGCACGAATAGGTTGGTCCAAAGAATTCCATTCAACCTAATAAAAATAATAAAGTAATTAAATCTAGATATCAAACAACATTATGAAATCCTTAGATTAGTAAGTAAATTACATCAAATTTTTGTCCTTTACTCCTAGCGGATGACCGCCTTCATAATCTGTTGGCCCACGTCTCGCCGCTTTGGCATCACTAGAATTACTTGAAGATGCCATTTACCTACAAAAATATTAGATACAAGTAAAACATCAATGGACATTAATATAACATTAATTGATGCAAAATATAAAACAACTATGAATAACAAAATCAACACTAGCATTACTGGAAGATGCTAACTATAATATAAAAGGATCGGAAAGTTCATTTAAACACAAACACTACATACATGTTTAAGTCAACCTTTTTCTTTTCTTCATTTGATTGAGATTTGTTTGTCCTTTATTAGTACGAAATGGTGGATTGACCAAAAGCCCCTCATCATGATCATCTCTCGATATACATACCATCATCCCTAGTTGGATCAATCTCAAGTGATTGTAATGTCCCGACGAAAGGATCATCTTCAATATCAACATCTCGATGGTCTTGATCATCAACATTAGTAATTATTTTGTTAGTCAAAAGAACAATGGACCTTTTCATATCAGCTGGATCGGTGACATAGAACACTTGTTGAGCTTGAGATGCTAATATAAAAGGCTCATCTTTATACCCCACCCTATTAAGATCCACCCGCATGAACCCCGACTCATCAATCGGAACACCGTTATTATTGTCAACCCACTTGCAACCAAACACACCAACCTTAAACTTTGTGTAATCCAACTCCCATATGCGTTCAATGACGCCGAAGTATGACATATTTGCATATATCGGGGTTTGTCTTTGGCACTTGAGATATGCATCGACCGAGCTACTAGAGTCACACCACTGTTTTGCATTGTACTCCGACCATCTTGTTCTTTTGTATAGAATGTGTACCCATTAATTTGATAACCGTGGTAAGAGAACACATGCAAACTTGGACCTTTGGCTAACCATCTCAATCTATTTGAAACCCAAGTATCATTTTCAATCAACTCGCATAAATGTGATCTCTTAGCCATGTTATAAAACAACGATTGTGTTCTCTAGTTAGCCAATTTTGATTCTTATTTGGATACAAACTCTTAAGCATGTCCTTGTGTTTTTCAACATATGGCTCAACCTCATCGGCATTGTGCAGAACATATAAGTGTGCTTGCTCCCATTCTGTCCTTGTTATAGTCACTATTTCATTTCCAGTAATTCCTTGCCCCATCATTCTCCATGTGTGACGAGACTTTGGCAGCCCTATAGATTCAGCATTGGATAGGTATTCGATACAGAATTCAACAGCTTCTTCGACAATATACCGTTCAACAATACAACCTTCTGGTCGTGATCGGTTTTTCACATACCCTTTTAATATCTTCATATAACGCTCAATCGGGTACATCCATCTCATATAAGCTGGCCCACACAGTTGTGTCTCTCTAACAAGGTGAATGGTTAGATGAACCATTATGTCAAAGAATGAAGGTGGAAAGTACATCTCAAGCTCGCATAAAGTCACAACAATTTCTCTTTGCAATGATGGCAACTTCCCAGGGTCAATCACTTTGCTGCAAATTGCCTTGAAGAAGAAACAGAGTTTAGTTAAGGCACCCCGCACTTTGTTAGGTAAAATAGACCGTATACCAATGGGTATCAACTGCTCCATGAGAACATGACAATCGTGGGACTTTAGACCTTTTAACTTGAGATCTTTCATCGATACGAGGTTCCTAATGTTTGAAGAGTACCCTTCGGAACCTTAACTCCTTCAAGAAACTTACAAAAACAGTTTTTTCTTTTCTAGATAGAGTGTAAGCAGTAGGAGGAAGATATGTACTTTTACCCTTCTTCGTCGGTCCCAATTCTCTTCTTATTCCCATACTAACCAAGTCCAACCTTGCATTGATGCCATCTTTAGTCTTCCCTGGCACATTGAGTAACGTATACCAATGACACTATCACGGATATTTTTTTCAACGTGCATCACATCGAGGAAATGTCTTACATATAATGATTTCCAATATGGCAACTCAAAGAAAATCGACCTTTTCTTCCACCCTCTTGTGACAATATCTCTCGCAAAAGGTTTACCGAATTGGATATTCAAATCCTTTACCTTTTCAAAAAGTTGATCACCCGTCAAAGGTGAAGGCGCTCTACCTTCTTCCGAGTTCCCATTGAACGCCTTTCTCCACCACCGGTAATGATGACTTGGATGCAAAAATCTATGATGCCCAAGAAAGACATTCTTCTTACAATGTTCTAACCGCATCCAATCCATACCCTCTTCACATATAGGGCATGCACACTGACCCTTGATGCTATATCCTGACAGATTACCGTAGGCTGGAAAATCATTAATTGTCCCAAACAACATAGCTCTCAAATTGAAACTTTCTTCCTTATACCCATCATACACCTCCACACCTGTCTCCCACAGTTGTTTCAAGTCTTCAATCAAAGGAGTCAAATAGACGTCTATATCATTTCCTGGTTGTTTGGGCCCAGAAATTAACATAGATAACATCATAAATTTGCGCTTCATGCATAGCCATGGGGATAGGTTGTAAATCACCAAAATCACAGGCCATGTACTGTGAGAGCTACTTTGAACACCATGCGGGTTAAATCCGTCAGTAGCCAATGCAAGTCGTAGGTTTCTTGAATCTTGCCCAAAATCAGGATAATCATGATCAAATTTCTTCCATTGCGGAGAATCTGCCGGGGTGCATGACTTGCCATCTTTGATCCTTTCATCCTCATGCCATGTCAAGTGCTTTGAATCTTCAGAACTACGGTACATGCGCCTAAATCTGGGTATTATGGGAAAATACCACACAAGGCATTACATTTAGGACACATCTGTAACGATGCATATTCATTCCGAAATAAAATGCAATCGTTAGGACAAGCATGTATCCTCTCGTAGCTCATGCCAATAGAGCGTAACATTTGTTTAGCCTCGTATGTCCGACTAGGAAGCACATTATCATCTGGCAACATGTCTTTCAATAGTGTGAGTAAGTCCGTAAAGCTCTTATCAGTCCATCCGTTGCCCGATTTCAAGTTATACAACTTTAACATCGCCGACAATCTTGTGAATTTAGTACATCCATCATACAATGGTTGCTCTGCATCACTTACCAACCTCCCAAACATTTGTGGACAATCCCGAAGATCCTCTTCAACAGCATTTGCAATGTCTTCAAAACGATCGCCCTCATAAGTATTTGTGTCGGTATCGTATGATGAATATCTCACACGATTCCTCATTTCACTAGACTCAGCTCTTGTCTCACCATGTTTTGTCCAACATGTATAACTTTGATCGATTCCATTACACACTAAATGTTCTTCCAAATCGGCTGCACTAACTCGCCTTGCATAACAACAATCTAAACAAGGACATATGATTGTATTAGGGTTTTTCACATGCCGAACTGCAAAACTAATGAACTCTTTCACCCCATCCTCATACTCCTTCGTTAAACGATTGGCAGACATCCATTTCCGATCCATGCTGAAAAAGAAGAAAGGCTGAAGTCAGAGTCTGTCACGGCCTGGCCGTGATATCCATCACGGCCGTGACCCAAAACCACCACAAGTCAGAGCACATCACGGCCCAGCCGTGAAATTCTTCACGGCCATAACAGAGACCGTCACGGCCTGGCCGTGATGGACATCACGGCCGTGACGCGCATTACTTGGACCTGAAGAAACCGAAATAGATCAGATTTTGAGTTGGTTTGGGACTCTAACTTCCCAATTTCTATAAATAAGGATCAAGGCATCAGATCAGGGGATACACAATACACATTGGATGAGATCCATAACAACTAGGACTTAGGCATAGGTTATTATGCACACTATAATAACTATATATTATATTATATATACCTCAATACACACTCATTCACTACTTGCTTCTATTTCCTCATGGAGCTTGAGAGACCTATATGCCTCTTCTTGGTTCTCATTAGTCTCTTCTCAAGCTCCCAAGCCTACAAATTCTATGTTGGTGGAAAAGATGGATGGGTGTTGAACCCTTCTGTGGATTATAATCAATGGTCAGGAAGGAGCAGGTTCCAAGTTAGTGACTCTCTAGGTAAGCAAAGATCAATTACTATGGCTGATCCCATAGTTTCACAAGCTGCCAAATGTCTAACAAGTGCTTTATCATTCATCATTTTCTTCATTGCAAATGCAAGGCTTAGTGTCACAGCTAAGGGTAATCCTTCCTGGAACTGCAACAACAACTATGGTAACTGCAATAGCAAAGAATTCCAACATCTCTATGGCATCATCCCCAGACCATCTCCAAAACCTTCCTTGTTGGATTTTTCGGCTCATGAGTCCTTTCACCAAAACTGCAAAAGTAACCACAGCAAAGAATAGGCCTATCTTCCCAATAATGGTTGCAACTCCATTCAATTTCACCTGCAATGGGGTTTCATCATCTCCACCTTCACTCAGAGTTGCCATCAATTTACCCCATTGAGTCCTCATCCCAACAGTGGTAATCAACATGGTGCATGATCCATCTTGGACCTTGGTTCCAGAAAGAAGAAATGGATTTTGGGAAGTAACCATCACTGGCTCACTCTCTCCAGTTAAACTTGACTCATCAATCAACACAGAAAATCCTGAAACAAATAATCCATCTGCAGGGACTTGGTCTCCAATTGCAAGATGCACAATATCTCCAGGAAGTAAATTATATATTGACACTTTCTGCCTATAACCATTTCCTGTAACCTGAATGGAAATCTTCTTCTTCTCTTTGTCCTCCAAATCCTCCAGAGGTTCCTTCTCCTGTTTATACTCCTCCCAATGTTCCAACTCCACCAAAAACTCCTTCACCTGTGAATCATCCACCTTATGTCCCAAAACCTCCTCAAACTCCTTCAATGATTCCTTTATAATATATAGTTATTATAGTGTCCTTAGATTGATCACAAGCTAATCACATAGAGTGGTGAATACTGATCCAAAAGCAACAAAATAAAAACAATGCACCAATGAAATCCCTTTTATCCCTCAAAACAAAATAACTACCATTCTTTGACACAAGCACATTTAATCGAAAAATTGTCCAACGAAACAATAACCAAAATTCACATTCAAAATTTGTGTTCAAATATCACGATCGATATTAGAAAGAGTGTTACCTGAACCCAACAAGAAAGCCAAGAGAAGTGTCCCGATTGACTTGATGACTCGCGCGCAAGTCAGCCCCAAGAGGAGCAAAGGAACAACGAGAGGAGCAGAAACGCAAAACGACATTGTGAAAGTGTGAACTATGAAACTAATAGATTTTATATGAAGGGAGCAGAAATTGCAAAACAACATTACATCTCGGTTATCTTCCACTCCACGTAACACTATGAAAGTGTGAAACTAAAACTACAATGGTATGATTTAAGTTCTTTCTCTTTCGGAGTAGCAGCGCGGCAGAGCAATGGCGAAGGTGAGGGAAGAAAAAGAGATGGCATGCGAGAGGGAAGGAAACAAAGTAGAATGAAAATGAGGAAGAAACAGAGAGGGAAGGAGGCCGAGCGCGCGTCTAATTTTATTGGGAAGACCTAAGATAGCGTTTCCCTACAGAAACGCTATCTTTAGGTGATACCTAAGATAGCGTTTCCTGAAGGAAACGCTATCTTAGGTATCACCTAAGATAGCGTTTCCGTGTGGAACCGCTATCTTTTCCTAAGTGACACTTTTAATAGCGGTTCCACACGGAAACGCTATCTTAGGTGATACCTAAGATAGCGTTTCCCTTAGGGAAACGCTATTAAAAGTCCCCCATCACTTTTAATAGCATTTCCACACGGAAATGCTATTAAAGGTGCGTTATTAAAAGTCTATTATGTTGTAGTGATGAGCTAATTTTATAAATTTTAGGTACTTTACAAATATATTCAAGTGTGTGACAGTGGAGAGTTGAAAGGTGGTTGATCAATGCCTATAGCAGCTGTGACAATGGAGATTGGTGAGGTGGTTGATCAATGCTTAAACTATTTGCACCCCTCTATACTTCAAGGACATGTCTTCACGGTGAAGGTACAAAATTTGAGGATGTTTTATTTGGGTGTAGATTCTTAATTGTTTTGGTTATTGTTCAATTGAAGTGTGATGCGTGATTTTTAAATATAAAGGCAAGTGCACCTCGTCGCAATCAAGTAATACGGTGGTGAGACCGGTTATCGTATCCACAGGGATTGGTTGTCAATTACCAATTCACAAGCTTAACAACTATTTAGACTAAAATAAAGTATGAGAGATTAAAACAGAAAATAAAGAAAGCAAAACAATATTTTTAGTCTTTTGGGAATTATATCGAACACTTGGAAGGCAAACAGAGATATGGCTAAGATTGTTAGGGTTTGACTACACTAATCCTCCCTTAATTGCAATGAAATGGTTATCAACACAAGTCCTACTTCAATTATGACAATCAAGCCTTTTCTAAAGTACTCAAGCCTAATGTCTTAGGTGCATTGAGCCTAAAACCCCAAATCAAATCCTAATGTCTTAGGTGGATTAATCTGTGATTTTGCATTAAGTCAAGACTTATAAGATTGCAAGCATTCAACACCTATGTCTAGATTCTTAAACTACTTGGCATATGATTCATGAGCATGCCTTAACACCAACCTTTCAGTCATCTATCAAAGCAACATATCATTCCTATGGGTAGCTAATCCAAGGAAAGCATTAAGCATAGAATCACATACTCATAAGGAAATAGAGACTTGCATTAAAACACCAAATCAAATACAACAAGTTCAGAAAAGCTACATCTAGCCCCAACAATGGGGATTTAACTACTCATGATAAAAGGAAATACAAAAGAGAATGAGAAAAGGGATGGAGAACACTCATAGAAAAGCTTCCTCCATTCCCAGAGCAAGGAAATCTCCCCTTCTAGGGCTGGAACCCTATCTCAGCCGCAGCCTCCAAGTCCCCAAGTGCTCTCTCCACCAAAAGCTCTAAAAAGCTCCCTCTTTTCTGCCCTAAAACAAAGAACTTATACCGGTCAGTCTGCGCGCATTCGCGAGGCGAGACATGTCTCGCGAGGCGAATATTAAAAATCTGCTTCAGAGAATTGAGCTCTCGCGAGGCGAGAGTTTCTTCGCGACGCGAGACCGAAAGTTTTTTCTTCAATACGCCCGTGAGGAGCATCGGGCCTGGGCGTGATGGCTTGTTTTGCAGACTCGCGAGGCGAGACATGGGTTCGCGAGGCGAACCAGAAAGGCTTGCATTTTCCTATGATCAACTTTCGGGTCGCGGGCGAATCCAGGCTCGCGGGGCGAATCACCAGAATTCTGCTTGGCTCAATTTCTTCTCTTTTCAGGCTCTTTTTCATCCAAGCTCCATCAAGGCTAATTTCTGGGCATTTTTCCATTAAATCCTGCAAAACAACACCAGAAACCACCTCATCCGTTCCAAAGGAAAAACTATACAAAATCAACACTAAATTGGCCTAACTATATGCAAATGCATGCAGAAATGTACATGTAAAATGAGGTGAAATCACACTCATCAAAGTGTATGAAAGATATATGGATGACTTTTCTTTCTCTTTATGTTTTTTTAGTTTTGATTGTTTGATGTTTCTTTTTATATATCTGAAGTTTTTGTGGCTACAAGCTATGCATTTCTTAGCTACACATTTTAATTTTCTTTTTGTGGCCACACAATTTTTTGATCATTTTGTTGAAACTGCAGTCATCTGTATTTTTATTTTGTTGTTGTTGTTATAGGCAAATCAGCAGCTTAGGTTTTGTCAAGTTATTTAATGCTTTCAGATTTTTTGAACGTTACTGTTGATTTGTTATAGGCAAATCTAACAGATCAGGATTTGCCATACCGACTAGGGGAGCTCATGAGGGATGAATATTAAGTGCCTTTTCCCATTTCTGATTGCTTATATTTCTTAGATGAAGTTTAGAGGGAAAAAATAGGTGCAAAACATGTGGTACTATTGGGTATTGACAGACACTATTCTTAAGACAAGTTTCATCGGAACTTCCCAACTTTAAGAAACCTTCGAATTCATTGATATTTTCAATAAATATCCACATAATAAAATAAATAATTAAAATTTAAGCCCTCAGTTGAGCTAGGATTTAGAAGCATCTCTATCTAAAAGTTGATTTTGAATTCTTTTTAAGCATCTCTATCTAGAAGCTAGCATTAAGAATTCTTTTTATTTGCTTACATCGATTTTGAAAGTTGATTTCCTCCTACAATTTGCTATATAGTTCAACATCTAACCTGCACATAATGTACACCAATTATCTTTGTGGGTGTACTAAACAATTTAATTGCAGCATTTCCATTTGTTTCTTTGATGTCTGAAAATATGGAAGAGCCGTATGTGGCCATTTAAAAGTTTCCAAGATTGTGCATTTGAAGAGGACAATTTACATATATCATCAAACTGTGACAAACTTACAAATTCATTACATAATAAATTGGGGAACAAAGTTTATTTGAAAATAACATTTACTCATTACAAATGAGGCAAATTTTAATACATTGCAGATTGCACAAAATTTCTTTTACTGTTAAATGATTACTCCAAATGCCCCAAATTCCTACTCTTTATTTTTTGGATGATTGGTGCCTGGTGCTGATAACATCAGTGTGTATTTCTAGCAACTAAATACTGAAATACATTTTTTCTTGGATCCAATTGCAGAGGCCTCTCAATTGCTTAACTCAAGTTTCCTTACCACTTGAGCTGCAACCTGGTGGTAGGTTGTGTTTAGATTTAGAAAGAATAAAAACTGTTTTACAATATTTTTTGTATAATAAACCATGATTCCATCTGTGAACATCAAGAGCATCTACAATTCTACACAAAGGATTCTGATCCATTAAGAGTTCTTACATGTGGCCACTTTACCCTTCTTTTGACAATTTTTTAGATTAATCCCCACATACTGATTTCAGCTTTTTCTCAATTGATTTTGTTATTTCTGATTTTAAGTATCAAAGCAAGTTATGTATTCACTTCAACTTATAGTAGCATGGAATCTTAATTCTCATGTCTAATGTAATCATTTTTTATAGTTTGGTTATCTGTTAGAGTGTTATCTTGACTTCCTTCTAATAGAGTAATGTCGTAATTCGGTAATGTATGTTGTGGTTTAAAAGTGATGCACAGTCATTTGCATTTCATCATGGTCTTTGACCCCAACTCTTTATTTTTGGGTAATTGGTGCCTTCTGATAATAATACCAATGCGTCTTTCTAAAGAGCAAATAGATTTTTTCCTGGATTCAATTATTAGTATATAGACTAATGGCATATATATATAGAGAGAGAGAGAGAGCAAAGAAATATTATTTTCGTATATGAAATGTTGATCCCAGACTAATGCTTATTAGTTTAAAATTTATACTAGAATTGTGTACTCTCAGGGCCAGACAATCCAAACTTATATGGGTTCATGCTCATTACCCAGTAGACACTTTGCTGGACAAAGCACATGGTTACACTGATATGATCATGTCTGATTTGAAAACGGCATTGTAGTTATACAATTACAAACTAGAAAGCAAATAGGAAATAACGATTTAAAATATTTTTTGTCGCATACACTTATACATGGGACCAATTCAAATTAAAGATATAAATGGGTTAAAGAGATACATTTATGCCCCACATAGTTGTTTCAACACAGAATTACCCATCCACTGTCATTTGCCTCCTTGCATGTACTGCTAATTCAGGCCTTCACTACTGCCAACTCCAGTTTTTGCCATTTTGTCATTATCACTCCACGGTAAAACTTCCATTCAAATCAAATGAGAAAATAAAATATTATTCTATTGATTATTTGCATTTTTTTGTGTGACCAAATTTTCTTTCTTTAGGTGTTATATATAGGTACAAAAAATCCAGCTGAATATTGCAGATGGCACTTGCTTAGTGCCTATTTGGGTAATTCACGAAATAGAGTTTCGGCCTCCCAAACTCAGTTTTGTGAAATTTATTTACTATTCATGCGTTTGTTTACCGATGAGTGTGATTTCACCTCATAATTCTATGACATTTTACATGCATAATCATATAGTTTAGGCTTATTTTATTTGATTATTTGTTAGTTTTTACCTTGGAACGAGTAAGGTGGTTTTGTGGTGCTTGTATGCAGGAATCGAAGATTAAATTGCTCAGGATCAGTTGTGTTGAAGCTGGCATGAAGATGGAGCTTGGAGGGCAAGAAAATGAGGCAAACAGAGCTGATCACGACCTAGCCGTGATGCCCATCACGACCATGATCAAGTGAAGCTGAAAAGGAAGAATGGAAAAGTCAGAATCTGTCAAGGCCAGGCCGTGATGCCCATCATGGCCGTGACATGTCAACTGAGCCAGACCCCTTCAAGGCAGAATCTGTCACGGCTGACAGGCCACTCAGTGAAGCAACGTTCAAGGCAGAATCTGTCACGGCCAGGCCGTGATAGCCATCACGACCGTGACGCGCAATCTATGGATCTTCAACAACTGATTTGATTTGGTTTTTGTGTTGGCTTAGGACTCAAGTTACCCCAGATTATAAATAGCCCTCTAGGGCTCGAATCTGGGTACTTTTTTGGGGCTGCTAACCTTAGAAAAAATTAGGATTCTTCTGCTTCTTCTCAATCTCTTCTATCTTCTAGGATTTTCTGTTTATGTTACTTTTAATCAAGCTTGCTACAATCATGGCAATGCTTGAGTAGTAGTCTTGTTTCTAGGAATTGGGGCTATGCCCAATACTTGTTTATGGTGATGAATTGATTTTCGATTTCCTGTTAATTTCGATTTTGTTTTCGATTTGATCCCTATCGTTTTAATTACTATTAAATTTGGTGGCCACTTATTTGCATGTCGTAGATACACTAAGGACGAACTTAGCGGTGAACTTAGGTATCAGATCTATAGGAATCAAACTTAGGACTTAAATCACGGGAGTTAGAAGCGGTCCTTCGAGGGTTCACGAATTGTCACAAAACTTAAAGGGTCCGATCTAATTCAATTGCCACGAGAGTAGGGATTGATTTAATTGGGCACGGTTTTTGTAACCCGAGAGAGAGCATTAACTAATTTAGGATAAATTTGCCTTCAAAGCAAATTTTGGTAATTAACAAGGAGAGTAGTCGATTCAGTAACATAAACAGTTTTGTGGTATTCCAATTCCTGGGAATCCCTTTTGAATTTGAAAAACCCCTATTTTGAACTGCTTTCCTATTTTGTTTAACTTCAATTTTAAATTTGATTGTTACTTGATTCCGATTTCAAAAACCAAATCTTATTTCAGTTCAGTGAAATTAATTTAATAACTAATTGTCATTTAAGATCACGGTCTCTGTGGTTCGATCTCTTTTTATTACTTGACGACGAATCTGGTACACTTGCCGGAATCCACACATCAAGTTTTTGGCGCCGTTGCCGGGGACTGTGTTTTCTTGAAATTCAATTTAATTTTTTAATTGATTTTTTTGGACATTTTTATTTATTTTATTTTATTTCTTTTTCTTCTTCTTTTAGAATATCTATCTCTCTACCATAGGTATTTTTCTCTTTTATGCAGAGATCCCTAAGTCTTGGAAACCTATTTGAAGTCGACTCCGAGATCGAAAGGACCCTTCATAGACGTAGGAGACTACAAAGAGAGAGAGAGAAAGAGAGAGAGGTTGATTCCCATTCCACTCATGGCGAATCTACCGGGTACCAAACCACTGAAGGACTACGCAGCCCCAAAAGCTAGGGGTTTGCGAACTGGGATTGCTAGGCCAGAAATTGAGGCGGAGAACTACAATATACCGCCTCAGTTAATTAGCATGATTAGGCAACATCAGGTTGGAGGATTACCCTCGGAGGACCCGACTGATCATGTGGAGACATTCTTAGAATTCACCTATGCAATCAGGATTCAAGGTGCCCCGATCGACGCTATACGCTTGAGGTTGTTCCCCTCCTCTCTGACTGGAAAGGTGAAAGCTTGGTTGAAGCAAGTACCCGCCAATACGTTGTCAACTTGGGACCAACTAGAGCAAGAATTCTTGGAGAAATTCTTCCCTCCATCCAAGACTGCTTACCTACCGACTCAGATCACCGGCTTCTTCCAAAATGACGGAGAATGCTTATCCGAAGCTTGGGACCGCTACAAGGGATTGCTAGAGTCTTGCCCACATCATGGACTCGAGAGGTGGTTGTTAGTACATACCTTCTACAACGGATTGGATTATTCATCAAAGGTGTCACTCGACTCCGCAGCTGGTGGAGCCTTTATGAACAGACCTCTGACTGAGGCATTCAACATCATTGAAAACGTTGCCACCAACTACTACTAATGGGGTTCGAAAAGAGGTAATAACCCGAAAAAGCTTTCGGGGGTAAGTTCGAAATGAATAGCACCGATCTGATTATGTCTAAATTCGACTCACTAAATAAACGCTTTGATAAGGTTGAAAAGGCTCATGTGAGTTCAATCGGTGCTACTAATGTTGTTTGTGAGATTTGTGGAATGCAGGGACATGACATAATGGAGTGCCCACATGGTATCGCTCCTGAGTCCGGTGCTTTGGGGGAACAAGTGAACTCTTGTCACAATTTCGATGACACGAACCCGAAGCTACCAAATTATGCTCCCCCAAATCCCTACAACCAGAGGAAGAATAATCCTTACCTTTCCTACGGGAACTACAACAACACGTTGAACCATGAATTCCAAGAAGGGCAAGGTAATAGGAAACCCACATCGGGGTATCCTCAGGTAAAAAAAATCTAAACTCGAGTCTCTTATGGAAAACTTTGTTGCTACTCAAACTAAGCAGAATGAAGAATTTAGGCAACAAGGTAGGGCAGTTAATGAGGCAATAAAAGAACTAACATCTAAGGTAGATAACTTAGCCATCCATAACAAGATGCTAGAGACTCAAATTGCCCAACAAGTGGGAAATTCAATGAGGCAACCGGACAAGTTTCCTGGACAACCTGAGGTGAACCCAAATAATGAACAATGTAAAGCCGTGAGTCTAAGGAGTGGTAAGAAACTTGAGAATCCCGAGGCTAAAGGGGAGAGTGATAACAAGAGTGTAGATGAGGAGGAGGAACCTACTAAGACACAACCCTTAAGAGAGGAAGAGCCTAGTGAAAAAGTGTTTAAATATGTCCCTTCACCACCTTACCAACCTCCAATACCTTTTCCTCAAAGGTTGGCTAAGGCCAAGTTAGATAAGCAATTTGGAAAATTTCTAGAGGTCCTTAAGAAATTGTACATTAATGTACCCTTCACTGAGGCATTACAACAAATGCCGACATATGCCAAATTTCTTAAGGATATCTTGTCAAATGAGAGAAAGATAGAGGACTATGAAACTGTGGCTTTAACTGAGGAGTGAAGTGCTTTAATTCAAAATAAATTGCCTCCTAAATTGAAAGATCCAGGTAGTTTCTCTATTCGGTGCTTAATTGGTAACACTAGTTTTGATAAAGCTCTTTGTGATTTGGGGGCTAGTGTTAGTCTTATGCCCCTCTTTGTTTGCAAGAAGTTGGAGATGGGTGAACTAAAACCCACAACAATCTCCCTTCAATTGGAGGATCGGTCCGTCAAATTCCCAGTAGGCATCTTGGAGGATGTTCCTATTAGAGTGGGTAAATTTTTTATTCCTGCGGATTTTGTGGTACTTGAAATGGAAGAGGATTCCCAAATCCCCATTATTCTTGGTAGGCCTTTCTTGGCTACCGCAGGAGCAATTATTGATGTTAAAAATGGAAAATTGACTTTAACTGTGGGTGATGATAAAGTTGAATTTGATTTAGCTAAATCTATTAAACACCCTTCTTTTGAAGATTCTTGTTGCATCGTTTGACTTAATGCACCAAGTGGTGAAAGAAGAATCCACACAAGCATGTGTTGATGACCCATTAGAAATGTGTTTGATTGGTGGAGACTTAAAAGCTCATGGAGGAGAAGTAAGGAATTATGCCCGCTTTCTAGAGGCTAGTCCAGAAATTCCTCCCAACAAAACAAAGAAAGAGAAACTTGAGTTGACACCAAAGAGTAAGGATCTGAAAGATGAAGAATCCCCTAAGGTAGAACTAAAACCTCTTCCTTCCACATTGAGGTATGAATTTCTTGGTCCTAACTCTTCCTATCCGGTAATTGTGAATGCTAGCTTGAATGAGTTGGAAACTGAGAAATTGCTTAGGGAGCTTAGAATGCACAGAAAAGTGATAGTATATACGATTGATGATATTAAAGGCATGCATCGTATTTTAATGGAAGATGAGCATAAACCATCCATTGAGCATCAACGTAGGTTGAACCCTAATATGAAAGAGGTGGTTAAGAAAGAAGTTCTTAAGCTGTTAGATGCGGGGATTATTTATCCAATCTCCGATAGTGAATGGGTTAGTCCAGTGCATGTGGTTCCTAAGAAAGGGGGGATGACTGTTATTCAAAATGAAAATAATGAACTAATCCCTACTAGCGATGTGAAGAAACCAATTTGGTATTGAATTGGGAGAAATGCCATTTTATGGTAAAAGAAGGTATAGTGCTTGGCCACTTGATTTCTGGTAGAGGTATTGAGGTGGATAGGGCCAAAATAGATGTTATTGAAAATTTGCCCCCGCCGATTAATGTGAAAGGAGTTAGAAGTTTCTTGGGACACACCGGGTTTTACTGGCGTTTCATCAAAGATTTTTCGAAAATGTCTAAACCCTTATGATCTAACCTATTAATGAAAGATGTTCCATTTGATTTTAATGAGGAATGTTTGAGTGTGAGACGCCCCAACGTCCCATTAAAGAAAACCCAAAATATTAAAACCTAATTAGCGTTAAGCGAATATATTAAAACATCAGGAAAAATTTTAAACATAACATACATACATAATATATACATCTCAAATCCTGATACAGTACAGTAGAGGGAATTCCATCAGTCGGATCCCAAAGTGTACAAGCTGGTAATCAAACAGAAAATAAGAACAACATCCTAAAGAGACAAGACGCTCTGGCCATAGACTCTATACTCAACTATGAGGATCCACTGCTCGTCCTCCAACGTCAGGCTCATACGAAGTCCCATCAAGTTCCTCCATGGCTGGAATCTCTGTAGGCTCTTCTCATCACGATCACCAAAAAGAAACATATACAATATAGAGAAGATAGGGATAAGAAACCATATAACATCAAACGTGGAAATGGTTTAGCAACATTTAATTAAACAACGGCACACTAAACATCCGTCTCCCCAGTATAAATATATATAACATAATCATCCTCAATCCACATCTATAATCTATCCTCTACCCTCCATCATAATGCAATGCAAATGCTGTATGAATAATCTCTTCAGGTATCGGCTATATCCGGATATCACAACAATATAATCGACACGTCCCAGAGTCCCCGGCGCACACCCTCGTCCGCGGATGGAGAGTGCCCACCCAAAGCAATGGCACTATAGACGCACAACCCGGTGCACACCGCTGGACCACAATCCAGGATGCTCATGCAATGCATGAACTATAGCTGCGACTAAAATGAAATCATCTCTGGACGGTCCGCCGTTAGCCTATCCTCGGGAATTTTCCTTCCGAGGCATAGACCCCAATCGACCATGTTTCAGGTCCACTCTTATTACAGACCATGTTTCAGGTCACCCCCTAGTGCCCTAACCGGTCATCTTAATCTCATAAATAACCTCAGAATAATCTCATCTCATTAATCTCGACCTCATATCAAGATAATCATCTCGGTTAGGCACTACTATCACATAATGTATGCAATTCCCAAATACATCCTCGTGTCCCAACATAACTTATGATTTACTCAATCCCCTAAGCACAATCATAACACTCATCATATCATCATAATCATAATCATAATCATATATCCTCATATCATAATATCATTTCCGAACAATAAATACCGAAATATAATAATAATAATAATAATAATAATAATAACAATAATAACAATAAGAATAATGTTCATAATAAATCTAATAATAATAATAATACTAATCATCACAGTAGTAATAGTGATAATAATAATAATAATAATAATAATAATAATAATAATAATGATACTAATAATAATAATAATAGTCATAATCATCGTAATATTACAAATAATAATAATAATAAATATAATAATAATAAGTATAAACACTTCTAAAATAATTACCACTCTCATGCTATCATCTATCAAGTATCAAATTCACATCAACCAGTCAAACAGGCAATCATCACGTAATAAAATAATATATGTAGCGTAACAACGATAAACGTACAATTTCTATATCATCATCGGTACCACTAAGTAGTCCCTAATGTGGTATAGACATTGTCCGTTACTCGCTCTCATGTAGGGTTTGGGTCGCCCTACACCATTATCTAATTAAATGTAACCGCGCCGTTTCCGACGTTAAATAATTTCTTTCCCCCACCTGGAATGTCTTAGGCTAGCTTCGGGGCAACGAAACGAACACTCCCTATATTATCTCAAATCTGCCACGCACCGTTCTATACCTTCCGGGGCTCCAAAAATTCACCTGAATACATCATTGTGAAGCACACGTTACGTGTAGTCCAAATCTGAAGACGGAATTGAAAACCGATAAATGAATTGAAAGATAACATCAATACCGTCGCCGACGACATTTAGACATAAAAAGGACATAGGCTTACCTTAGCCTAATCAAGAAAATAAAGATAAGGTAATGAAGTAGACATCGTGAGGATCACAACGGTATAATCAGAATTTTGATAGGACGAACGGATTGACTGGAATCGACTCCGAAAACTCTCTCACGGCCCACTCTCTCTCTTTATTTACTTTTTTTTTCTACGCCATCTTTCATTCTCTGCTTTCTTACATATATATATATATATATATATATATATATATATATATATTTATTTATTTTTTCCTCTTTTACATTAACAAGAGGTGGAATGAAAGAAAGAAAAACAAGAGGTGTTATACTCTTAGCATGCGGCACAATTTGTAAAGGTGGAGGTGTCTTCATTACAGCAATTGCCGTGGTCACTAAGAAAGAAAAATTGTTTAGTTAAAGGTGCCATTACCTCACAAAGTGCCGTGTCCCCTAATCACACCAAAAATATTGTTTAGTTAATTGGTATAAAATGAGTGATAAAATATTAAGCCTAAAATAAACATGTTTTTATTTTCTGGAATCTAAAAATAAAGATTGATAGATATACGTTTTCGAAATTCAAATTAGAGTAAAGATTAATAGTTGGACTGATCAACTAAGAAAATACTCGGTCCAAAATTTAATCTCCGATTAAGGTCAAACCAGTTTATTTTCAACTCTAAAATTAAATTGAATGAAAATATAAAAATGCTTTTCTCTTAAACATATTATTTAAAATATTTTTCTGTACTGGTAGTAATAGTGACAATAATGTAACTTATTGTCTAGTAAGTGTGCATCCACTGAAATAAGTCAGTGCTAACGCACCTAATAAAATAATTTGAAGAGAGTAATTTAATTACTCAAACTAAACCACATAACAAAATTAACAAACATCCAAATAAAATAATTAATCATATGTGTAATTATATTTTAACCGGTTAAATAGTGTAACTAAAAATGGGCTTACATTACTACCCCTCTTAAAAGAAATTCCGTCCTCGGAATTTACGTACCTCAGAGAAGATGTGGATACTGTTGCTGTATATCCGCCTCACGCTCCCATGTAGCATCTCCAGTAATCTCATCCCAAATGACCTTAACCAAAGGAATCTGTCTACCGCGGAGTTCTTTAATCCTTCTATCTGCGATCTTAATCGGTAAAGCCTCATATTCTAGATTCTCTTGGAGTTGTATAGATTCAGGCTCAAGTACATGAGAAGGATTAGGGTAATATTTTCTCAACTGGGAAACATGGAAGACATCGTGAAGGTTGGAAAGGTAAGGCGGTAAGGCTATCTGATAAGCTACTAGACCAATTCGTCGAAGAATCTGAAATGGTCCAATGAATCGGGGAGTGAGTTTTCTAGACTTTATAGCTCTGCCAATTCCGGTCTTCGGAGTGACTCTCAAGAACACGTGATCACCTTCTTGGAACTCTAAGGGTCTCCTCCTCTTGTTATTGTAGCTTCTCTGCCGATCCTGGGCTTCCTTCATTTTCTCTCTTATTTTCCTAACTTGTTCTGTTGTTTGTTGTACCACATCAGGACCCAACACTTGGCTCTCGCCAGTCTCATACCAACATAATGGAGTCCTACACTTTCTCCCATACAGAGCCTCATACGGTGCCATCCCGATGCTACTATGGAAACTGTTATTGTATGTGAACTCAATCAATGGTAGGAATTCATCCCAACTGCCAACATGTTCCAACACACAAGCTCTTAAAAGATCTTCTAATGATTGAATTGTCCTCTCAGACTGTCCATCCGTCTGAGGATGATAAGCAGAACTCATCCTCAACTTTGTTCCCAAAGCATCGTGTAACTGTCTCCAAAATCTAGATGTAAATCTAGGATCTCGGTCGGAGACAATACTCGACGGCACACCGTGCAACCTCACTACTTCCTTGATATAGATATGGGTCAACCTTTCAAGACTATAACTCTCACCAATAGGTAAGAAGTGAGCACACTTCGTCAACCTATCAATGATAACCCAAATCGCATCAAACCTCTTCGGAGTTCGTGGTAATCCGACCACAAAGTCCATCGCTATACTATCCCATTTCCACTCTGGGATATCCAAGGACTGCAACAACCCAGTGGGCTTTTGATGCTCTATCTTAGCTTTCTGACATACCAAACATGATAGAACATATTCCGTCACTTCTTTCTTCATCCTTGGCCACCAAAACATCTTTTTCAAGTCTTGGTACATCTTGGTGGCTCCTGGGTGGAAACTCAGCTTACTTTTATGTGCCTCCTCTAAGATCATATTCCTAATCTCTAAGTTCTCTGGCACACATATCCGATCCTTAAACCTTAACACTCCATCTGATCCTCTCCTAAACTCTGAAACTTTACCCTCATCTATACCTCGATTCACATCCACCAAATATTCATCCTGACCCTGCTTATTCTTAAGGTCTCTCAAAAACTCACTACTGATGGTGATCATACTTAAACATATTCTATCCTCCATCAGATCCATACCTAGGTTCAAATCTCTAAACTGTTCAAGCAACTCTATCTCTTTCACCATCATTGCAGATACGTGCAAGGATTTCCGACTTAGTGCATCTGCCACAACATTAGCCTTTCCTGGATGGTATTGAAGATCAAACTCATAGTCCTTAATGAATTCCATCCATCTACGTTGTCTCATGTTCAACTCCTTCTAATCAAATAAATACTTTAAACTCTTGTGATCACTAAACACATTAAACGTAACTCCATAGAGATAATGTCGCCATATCTTTAATGCGAACACTATGGCTGCTAACTCTAGATCATGGGTTGGGTAATTCCTTTCATGAACTCTCAATTGTCGGGAAGCATAAGCCACCACTCTTCCCTCTTGCATCAAAACACAACCCAATCCTTGATACGACGCGTCACAGTATACGTCAAACTGTCCTAATGGATCTGGCAACGTTAGCACAGGAGATGTAGTCAACTTCTCCTTTAGCTTCTGAAAACTCTCTTCACACTTCTCTGTCCAAACAAACGCCATACATTTTCTCGTTAACTGCATCATAGGCAACGTAATCTTCGAGAAACCCTCAATGAACCTCATGTAATACCCGGCTAATCCTAAGAAACTCCTTACCTCACTCACTGACTTAGGACTCTCCCATTTAATCATGGCCTCTACCTTAACTGGATCAACTGCTATCCCTTTCTTGTTGATTACATGCCCTAGAAACTGTACTTCCTCTAACCAAAATTCACACTTGGATAGCTTAGCATACAACTGCCTATCTCTCAACACTTGTAACACCACTCTCAGGTGTTCCTCGTGTTCTTCCCGACTACGGGAGTAGATAAGAATATCATCTATAAACACCACAACAAACTTGTCAAGGAACGGTCTAAAAATTCTATTCATGTAATCCATAAACACCGCTGGAGCATTAGTTACGCCAAAAGGCATAACTAGGTACTCATAGTGTCCATACCTTGTCCTAAAAGCGGTCTTAGGTACATCCTCCTTCTTCACCCTAACTCGATGGTATCCACGATCTTAAATCTATCTTGGAAAACACCGAAGCTCCCTTCAACTGATGCATCAAATCATCTATCCTAGGCAACGGATATTTGTTCTTGATTGTAACTTTATTCAACTGCCTATAATCCGTGCACAACCTAGAACTTCCGTCCTTTTTCTTGACAAACAATACCGGTGCTCCCCAAGGCGAAACGCTCGGTCTGATGAATTCCTTCTTCATCATGTCATCCAATTTGTTTCTTCAAATCTGCCAACTCTACTGGTGACATCCTATAAGGAGCTACTGAAATAGGTCCAGCCCCTGGTATGAGATCTATAGCGAACTCCACCTCCCTCTCTGGTGGCAAACCTGGAACATGAGGAGGGAAAACCTCTGGAAACTCTCTAGCAATAGGCAGAGAATCTATACTCGAAGTCTCCTTAGCTTCCAAAGAGAAAAGCATCACATACTGCTGAGAACCGCAACCCCTCATAGTTGCTCCTTCATTGGCAGATACTATGCTAGAAGGCTCAATAAAAGATAAAGTCTTTCGGGCACAATCTAGCACTACATGGTTAGCCGAAAGCCAATCCACGCCAAGAATAACGTCTATCTGCTGCATAGGCAAACAGATGAGGTCTACTAGGAATGCCCTATTTTCAACAACTATAGGACACTGTAAGCAAACAGACATAGTGATCAAAGGATCACTGGTAGGGGTGGACACTGTCAAGGTATATGGTAGCTGAGAAACGGGCAAATGTAAATGATCTACACACTCATGGGACACAAAAGAATGTGTAGCGCCTGAATCAAACAACACAGACGAGAGTCTGCCAGATATTAAACACATACCTTGAATAAGATCTGCAGCTTGAGAGGACTCGAGATCCTCTCACTTGTGGCTCGAGGTCCGACTGCCGTCGCCCGCTGCCGGAACCCCTCTCCCAGCTCCTTCTCTGAAACCACTGGCTCCTCTGAAACTACCAGCTCCTCTGCTGGCTGCTGCTGTATCGCTCTCTGTCTACAATCCCTAGCAAAATGACCTGGTTTGCCACAGATGTAGCAACCAGATCTATCTGTACAATCCCTGATATAATGTGGGCCTCCGCATCTGAAACACACTGGGGCCCTCTGCTGCTGGCCCTCTCTGGTAACTGGTACTGATGGTACAGATGTCTGAGTGCTCTGTCCTGGTCTAACGTATGGTCCTCTCCTCCACTGAGAACCTCCATCACCTCTCCTCTGCTGACCTGCTCTGATAGGACCCCCACTACGCTGTTGTCTCTGCTCTGCAGCCTGCCTCCTGTCCATGCTCTCAATAGCACTGGCCCTCTCCACCATCTCTGGAAAGCTCAGAATATCCAAGGGTACTATAGCCCTCCTCAACTCATGCCGTAAACCCTCCTCGAATCTCCGGCACATCCAGTCCTCATCCGGAAACCTCTGGTAGTACTCAGAAAACTGTATCAGGGCCTCGAATCTAGCTGCGTAATCACCAACAGATCGGTCTCCCTGCTGGAGACTCATGAATTCTCTCTCCTTCTCGCGTCTGACTAATCGCGGGAAGTACTTCTCAAAGAAACACTCTCTGAACAGCTCCCAACTGATGAGTCTGCCCTCAGCCTCTAACAATCTCCTCTTGCCTCTCCACCATGACTCAGCCCCTCTGGTCATCATGAAGGCGGCATAGGTCACCTTCCTATCATCTCTACATCTCATGGTATCAAAGATCTTCTCGAGCTCCTGAATCCACCACTCTGCTCGCTCTGGATCATACTCTCCACCAAATTGTGGTGGCTTACCTTTGAGAAAGGTAGCCAATCCTGCGTCCTCAGCATCAGCGGCTATCCTCCTATCATGCCGCTCCTGTAGCTCTGCCTCTCTCTGTACCCTCTGAGCATTCTGCTGCGCCTGCTGCAACAGAACGGATGCTAACTCGCGGATAGTCCGAAGAGTCTCGACGGACTCTCCTCCACCTCCAATCCCTGCCTCTGGCCGATGGGGCTCATCCTCTACACCTTCTATCGCTCTACCACCACCCCGTCTGCCACGTCCTCGACCTCGGCCTCGAGCCATGATCCTATTAAAAGAAATCATTAGCCCCCATCAATATGACATATAATACTACATAAAACTTGAATATAAATACTATATGCCATAGAGATGTCGCGTCGGACTCATTACCCAACTTCTAAGCATAGTTGTTATCCGATATGGATTCAACTAAATGGCCAGTTCACCCTAATCATAGTGCTCACAGTCCGATTCAGAACCGAACTGCTCTGATACCACTAAATGAGACGCCCCGACGTCCCATTAAAGAAAACCCAAAATATTAAAACCTAATTAGCGTTAAGCGAATATATTAAAACATCAGGAAAAATTTTAAACATAACATACATACATAATATATACATCTCAAATCCTGATATAGTACAGTAGAGGGAATTCCATCAGTCGGATCCCAAAGTGTACAAGCTGGTAATCAAACAGAAAATAAGAAAAATATCCTAAAGAGACAAGACGCTCTGGCCATAGACTCTATACTCAACTATGAGGATCCACTGCTCGTCCTCCAACGTCAGGCTCATACGAAGTCCCATCAAGTTCCTCCATGGCTGGAATCTCTGTAGGCTCTTCTCATCACGATCACCAAAAAGAAACATATACAATATAGAGAAAATAGGGATAAGAAACCATATAACATCAAACGTGGAAATGGTTTAGCAACATTTAATTAAATAACGGCACACTAAACATCCGTCTCCCAAGTATAAATATATATAACATAATCATCCTCAATCCACATCTATAATCTTTCCTCTACCCTCCATCATGATGCAATGCAAATGCTGTATGAATAATCTCTTCAGGTATCGGCCATATCCGGATATCACAACAATATAATCGACACGTCCCAGAGTCCCCGGCGCACACCCTCGTCCGTGGATGGAGAGTGCCCATGCAAAGCAATGGCACTATAGACGCACAACCCGGTGCACACCGCTGGACCACAATCCAGGATGCTCATGCAATGCATGAACTATAGCTGCGACTAAAATGAAATCATCTCTGGACGGTCCGCCGTTAGCCTATCCCCGGGAATTTTCCTTCCGAGGCATAGACCCCAATCGACCATGTTTTAGGTCCACTCTTATTACAGACCATGTTTCAGGTCACCCCCTAGTGCCCTAACCGGTCATCTTAATCTCATAAATAACCTCAGAATAATCTCATCTCATTAATCTCGACCTCATATCAAGATAATCATCTCGGTTAGGCACTACTATCACATAATGTATGCAATTCCCAAATACATCCTCGTGTCCCAACATAACTTATGATTTACTCAATCCCCTAAGCACAATCATAACACTCATCATATCATCATAATCATAATCATATATCCTCATATCATAATATCATTTCCGACCAATAAATACCGAAATATAATAATAATAATAATAATAATAATAATAATAATAATAATAATAATAATGTTCATAATAAATCTAATAATAATAATAATACTAATCATCACAGTAGTAATAGTGATAATATAATAATAATAATAATAATGATACTAATAATAATAATAATAATAGTCATAATCATCGTAATATTACAAATAATAATAATAATAAATATAATAATAATAAGTATAAACACTTCTAAAATAATTACCACTCTCATGCTATCATCTATCAAGTATCAAATTCACATCAACCAGTCAAACAGACAATCATCACGTAATAAAATAATATATGTAGCGTAACAACGATAAACGTACAATTTCTATATCATCATCGGTACCACTAAGTAGTCCCTAATGTGGTATAGACATTGTCCATTACTCGCTCTCATGTAGGGTTTGGGTCGCCCTACACCATTATCTAATTAAATGTAACTGCGCCGTTTCCGACGTTAAATAATTTCTTTCCCCCACCTGAAATGTCTTAGGCTAGCTCTGGGGCAACAAAACAAACACTCCCTATATTATCTCAAATCTGCCACACACCGTTCTATACCCTCCAAGGCTCCAAAAATTCACCTGAACACATCATTGTGAAGCACACATTACGTGTAGTCCAAATCTGAAGACGGAATTGAAAACCGATAAATGAATTGAAAGATAACCTCAATACCGTCGCCGACGTCATTTAGACATAAAAAGGACATAGGCTTACCTTAGCCTAATCAAGAAAAGAAAGATAAGGTAATGAAGTAGACATCGTGAGGATCACAACGGTATAATCAGAATTTTGATAGGACGAACGGATTGACCGGAATCGACTCCGGAAACTCTCTCTCTCTCACGGCCCACTCTCTCTCTTTATTTACTTTTTTTTTTCTACGCCATCTTTCATTCTCTGCTTTCTTACACACACACACACACATACACACACACACACACACACACACACACATATATATAGATATATATATATATATATATATATATATATTTATTTATTTATTTATTTTTTCCTCTTTTACATTAACAAGAGGCGGAATGAAAGAAAGAAAAACAAGAGGTGTTATGCTCTAAGTATGCGGCACAATTTGTAAAGGTGGAGGTGTCTTCATTACAGCAATTGCCGTGGCCACTAAGAAAGAAAAATTGTTTAGTTAAAGGTGCCATTACCTCACAAAGTGCCGTGTCCCCTAATCACACCAAAAATATTGTTTAGTTAATAGGTACAAAATGAGTGATAAAATATTAAGCCTAAAATAAACATGTTTTTACTTTCTGGAATCTAAAAATAAAGATTGATAGATATACGTTTTCGAAATTCAAATTAGAGTAAAGATTAATAGTTGGACTGATTAACTAAGAAAATACTCGGTCCAAAATTTAATCTCCGATTAAGGTCAAACGAGTTTATTTTCAACTCTAAAATTAAATTGAATGAAAATATAAAAATGCTTTTCTCTTAAAAATATTATTTAAAATATTTTTCTGTACTGGTAGTAATAGTGACAATAATGTAACTTATTGTCTAGTAAGTGTGTATCCACTGAAATAAGTCAGTGCTAACGCACCTAATAAAATAATTTGAAGAGAGTAATATAATTACTCAAACTAAACCACATAACAAAATTAACAAACATCCAAATAAAATAATTAATCATATGTGTAATTATATTTTAACCGGTTAAATAGCGTAACTAAAAATGGGCTGTTACAGAGTGCATTTTACTGGTTGAAGGAAGCTTTGACCACCGCTCCCATTTTGCAAACACCAGATTGGAATGAGCCATTTGAAGTAATGTGTGATGCTAGTGACTACGCCGTGGGAGCAGTGTTGGGACAAAGGATAGACAAGAAGATTCATGCAATATACTATGCAAGCAAAACTCTAGATGGAGCTCAAGCCAATTATGCCACGACTGAGAAAGAGTTGCTTGCGGTTGTCTTTGCATTTGAGAAATTCAGATCATACCTTGTGGGGTCTAAAGTCATAGTGTACATGGACCACTTCGCACTAAAGCACCTCATGACTAAGAAGGAAGCCAAGCCAAGACTCATCCGATGGATTCTCCTTCTGCAAGAATTTGATTTGGAGATTCGGGACCGGAAAGGGACGAAGAACTTAGTTACGGACCACTTATCCAGACTTGAACCATTGGAATATGAGAAGGACAACTTGCCGATAGATGATTATTTCCCCGATGAGCAACTGTTCGCCATCTTGGGAGAGAATGCTCCATGGTATGCAGACTTTGTGAATTATTTTGTATGTGGGATTCTACCACTGGAGTTTAATTATCAACAAAAGAAGAAGTTCTTCTCCGATCTCAAGAACTATATGTGGGATGAGCCTTACATTTTCCGCAAGTGTGCGGATAGCATTTACAGAAGGTGTATTTCGGAAGCCGAGGTTCCAAGTATCTTGAGTTGTTGTCATTCCTTATCTTACGGAGGACATGCTAGTGCCTCGAAGACAGCAGCAAAGGTGCTTCAAGCTGGTTTCTATTGGCCTCATATTTTCAGAGATGCCCGAATGTTCGTGCTTGCTTGTGATCCATGTCAAAGAACGGGGAACATCTCTAAGAAGCATGAAATGCCACTCAACACTATGTTAGAAGTGGAGATATTTTATGTTTAGGGAATCGACTACATGGGACCCTTTCCTTCCTCTTGCAATAATAAGTTCATTCTTGTAGCCGTTGATTACGTCTCTAAATGGGTGGAAGCCATTCCTTCCCCAAAAAGTGATGCAAAAACCGTAATCAAACTATTCAATAAGGTTATTTTTCCAAGGTTTGGAATTCCAAGGGCGGTCATTAGTGATGGAGGATCGCACTTCATTGAAAAACAATTTGAGAAACTCCTCCTCAAATATGGAGTCACTCATAGGGTTGCTACACCTTACCACCCTCAGACAAATGGGCAAGTCGAGGTTTCCAATCGAGAGATAAAGAGCATTCTGGAAAAGGCTGTTTCAGGTTCGAGAAAGGATTGGTCCTTAAAGCTTGATGACGCTCTTTGGGCTTACCGTACAGCTTACAAGACTCCTATCGGGATGACACCCTTTAGACTTATTTACGGTAAGCCATATCACCTACCAGTCGAGCTTGAGCATAAGGTTTTGTGGGCTATTAAGATGCTAAACTTTGATATAAAAGCCTCTGGGGAAAAGAAAATCCTTCAACTTCAGGAACTTGATGAGCTAAGATTGGATGCTTATGAGTCCGCATGATCTTACAAGGAGAGAACAAAGAAGTGGCATGATAAGCATATCCTTCGTAGAGAATTCCATGAAGGAGAACTGGTGCTACTCTACAACTCGAGGTTGCGGCTATTTCCAGGAAATCTCAAGTCTAGATGGTCTGGACCATTTAAAGTAATGAAAGTATTTCCGTATGGTGCCGTCGAGGTTTGGAACCAGGAACGTGGATCATCCAAGGTCAATGGACAGAGACTAAAACACTACCTTGGAGATCATCCACTTGAACAGGAGGTTGCGATTTCCCTCCTCGATCCAACATCGAAGGATTGAAAGGACTATGGTCAAGCTTAAGACCGTAAATAAGCGCTTCTTGGGAGGCAACCCAAGCTTTCTTTCCCTTCTTAGTTTGTTTTTGAATTTTTTTAATTATTGAGAAGAATTAGAGAAGAAAGATCATCAATTAATGGATTTGTCAAGTGTTTTCAGGTCAGGAAGTCATGAAGAGTGAAAAGAGGATGGAAAAGAAAGTCAGAAACGATCACGCCCAGGCCGTGATGATGGTCACGACCATGATGAACCAACAGCTAAAAGTCAGAACCCATCACGGCCCAACCGTGATGGACATCATGGGCTTGACAAGTAGGCCCCAGAAGATCAGAGTTCATCACGGCCAGACCGTGATATCCATCACGGCCGTGATGTGAAGACCAAGAGGGGTCAGAAAGGATCACGGCCAGGTCGTGATAGTGGTCACGGCCGTGATAGGTAGCTGGAGCAGGACAGATTCCATCATGGGCCAGCCGTGATACGCATCACGCCCGTAAAACAGGATTTACTAGACACAGAACGTGTCACGGCCTGCCCGTGATGTGGGTCACGGCCGTGACGCGTGTTTGCTCTGATTTTTAAACCTAAAACGCATCCTCTCCTCTGCCACAAACCTCACTCTCTTCATCTTCTCAACCTCCTCTCCACCTCCATAACCACCAAGCTCCCACCCTTCATTCCAACTCCTCCTTTCCCTCATCTCATAATCATCAACGCACCTTCCCCCTTAACCCAGCACCCACCATCCTCCTCTTCACCCATTCTTCTTCTTCTTCTTCTTCGTCTTCTTCTTCTTCTTCTTCTTCTTATTCTTCCTCTCACACCCTCCACCATAAACCATTCACCCAAGAATCTCGAAAAATCACCTCCCCATTACACCCACACCCAACCAACCCTACTACCTTGTGATTGCGTGCGGCGCGCGTGTGTTGCGCGCCGCGCTCTGCGATTCCGGCAAGTGTACCGGATTGCCGCCAAGTAATAAAAGATATCGAACCCACAGAGACTGTGTTCTTGAATCGCAATTAATTTTGAATTGAGTGAATTTGGACTTTTTAGAGGATTTTTATGTTTTGAGTGAAAAGGGTTTTGAATTTGAAATTAAAAGATAGATGAGCAGAAAACAATTAAAACAGAAAACAAATCTTTTTGGGGTTTTGATCTAAATGGATTCCTAGGGATTTAGGTTACCAACAAGATCGTTTACGTTGTTAAGTCGATTACCCTTGATGATTAGCGAAATTGCCTTGAAGGCGAGTTTATCCTCTGATAGCTTAAGCTCCCTCTCGGGTTACAAAAGCCGTGCCCAATTGACCCGACCCCTACTCTCGTGGTAGTCGATCCCAGATTGGACCCTTTGCGTTCCGTGACAACTCGTTGCTCCTCGAGGGACGGCTTCTAACTCTCGTGATTTCAGTCCCAAGTCTGACTTCTATAGATCCGACACCTAAGTTCACCGCTAGGTTCCTCCTTAGAATGTCTAAGCCATGCAAATAACCTAAGTTCACCGCTAGGTTCCTCCTTAGAATATCCACACCTCACAGATAAGCGGCCGCCGGGCTTTACGAGTGAAACACCCTAGAAATCCTAAGTTCACCGCTAGGTTCCTCCTTAGAACGTCTACGTCACGCAAATAAGCGATCGCCGATTTTACGATTGATTAAAACGCTAGAAATCAGATCTAAAGCAAAATCATAATTACAAAGATATTACATCAAAATCAGCATCGTAAACAAAACTCGGGCAGAGCCCCAATCCCTAGAAACTAAGCTACTACTCCAGTCTTGCCATGGAGATGACAAGCTGGGTTGACAACATAATGAAAAATACAAAAATCAGAGAAGAGAGGAGGAGAAGAGAGATCTATGCCTAGAGTCCTTCTATGTGTGTACAAGTCTAAGATGATATGATGGATCCTCTCTATATATCTCTGTTCCTTCTGCCTTGATCCTTATTTATAGAAATTGGGAAGTTAGAGTCCCAATCCAACTCAAAATCTGATCTATTTCGGTTGCTTCTGATCCAAGTAATGCGCGTCACGGCCGTGATGGCCATCACGGGCAGGCCGTGACGGTCTCTGCCTCTGGCACTTCTGGTACAATTCAGTCTTTCGCGACGCGAAGGGTGTCTCGCGACGCGAGCCTCCATTTCACGGCCATGATAAGAATTACGTCTTGGCCGTGATGTGCTCTGACTTGTGGTGGTTTTGGGTCACGGTCGTGATGGCTATCACGGCCAGGCCGTGACAGACTCTGACTTCAGCCTTCCTTCTTTTTCAGTTTTGCTTGATCATGGTCGTGATGGGCATCACGGCTAAGCCGTGATGGGCTCTGTTTGGCTCATTTTCTTCACTTTTAAAGTCCTATCTTCATCCAAACTCCATCATGGTTGATCTTGAGCATTTTACCCTTGATTTCTGCAAAACAACACCACACAAACCGCCTTACCCATTCCAAAGGAAAATTAACCTAAAATCTAATAAAAATATGCCTAAACTACATGAAAATGCATGCAAAATGATAGACAAAGATGATGTGAAATCACACTCATCAAATCACCCCAAGCTTAAAACTTTGCTTGTCCTCAAGCAATTACTCAGGCCATAAGATATAAATCATTCAAAGTATGGATAGTGAACCAAGAACCCTAGAAGCTAATCCAAGTGATAGGCATATTCAATAAGCACCCAAGAGATAATCAAATTCAAGTCCAATTAGAGGCTTAGGTTCCCCAACCCACATTCTCACTGATTTGGGCACTCGTCTCATCTCACTCAAGTGTTTTAGGGTATATGACATTTCGCTCAATTTCCTCAAAGGAAAATACTTTACCATAGGCTTGACTATTAACCGAATCTCCACTTTATTAATGAAAACACATAAGAATCAAGAGGTCTTTTATTTTGGTTGTAATGTGGCCATGGGATTAATTGTTAGGTGGGGAAATCAAGAAAAGGGAAATTCAAGAAGGCTAAACAAATTATCAAACATTGCAAAGCATGACACCTTCTAAAATTCCTTTTTGGGCATTGATACATTTTTCCACCTCCCTTTTTTCTATTTTTTCTTTTTCTCTTTCTTTTCTTTTCATTTCTCACTTTCTTTGTCATCCCCTTCTCCATTTTTTTTTCTTTGTGTTTATTTCATTTTTATTTGTTTGGAGAAGGGGAGATTTATAGCTCAAGAGAAATTATTTTCTAGCTTTTTCATCCCATACTTTTTCCAACTACCATTTTGCCCTTTTTGTAATACTTTAAAAGGTGCCATACCAAGCATTATTTATCAAAGTAATTCAAGGTACCAAGAAAAGTATTTTTTTTTTCTTTTAGGCTCAAAATTGGGCAACTAAGGGGTAGCATTTAAACATTCAAATCTCGGGAGGCCGGAAAAATACCTAGTGCCTCAATCATTTCCAAAAATGTTTTCAAAAATTTTTAAGTTTCGAAATGGTTTCAAGTCAAGTTCTAGAAAATACAGTCCAATAGGAATTACAACACTCTATCACAAGAAATGGGGTAGATTTAGTGAATACCCCTTTTGGCTCAAAATCTTACATTTAGTGGTTCAAAAATCAGTGAGAAACACAAATCTAAGGAACCACATGCTAATTATCAACTATCAAAAGACTATCTCAAGAAATTTTATTTTTAGCCATATCACAAGAATAATGAAAAATTGGGTTCAAAATTCACTATCTCAATTCATTTGGCACCAAGTTCTTACATTTGGATGCATGTTCTAAGTGAGGGGCAATCTAAAGAATGTGATCATACCAATCTATGCCTATGTGAATGCAATATGAATGCAACAATGCAAATGCAAAAATAATGCAAAAATACCCCTACCCCAAGCTTGATTACTTACATTGTCTCCAATGTAAATAATCAAGTCAGAGAGAGGAGAAAAATTGGAACAACTTACCGAGGTGGTAGCGGGTGTTGGCTCACATTCCAGTCAAAACTGGGGTGGAGATTGCATCACGACCGTGAGGCTCATCACCGGCAGGCCGTGATCAATTCTGTCTGGGCATCCTACTCATCACGCCCGTGATGGTTGTCACGGCTGGGCCGCGATCCTTTCTGGTGCTCTTGCTTAGTTCATCACGGGCGTGACCACTGTCACGGCCAGGGCGTGATGGCTTCTGACTTCATTTTTCTTTGCTCTTCTTGCTCTTCCTTATTTCTCAACCTGAAAACACTAGACAAATTTATGATTTTTGGCCTCTTGATCTTCTCAAATTATTCAAGAGGTGAATTCAAAAACAAAAGGAAAAGGGAAAGAAAACTTGGGTTGCCTCCCAAGAAGCGCTTATTTATGGTCTTAAGCTTGACCATACTTCCTTTAATCAACCGGGGTCGGCTGGGCGTAGATGTGCCGGAACACTTCTCTTCCATGGAACTCCTTCGAAAAGCCGTTTCTGCTCATACGGCCAATAACGCTTCCGCTTTGCTCTTTTCTCTCGGAGCTTCCTAGCCTTCCCTCCTCCCGGCGGAAGTTTTGTTTCAGTATGGACAGCATAAACAATTCCATCACTGCTGGGTGCATCATTAGCCATGCATATCTTCGGAGTTGCTTCCATGCTAAGTTCTTTCTCTACCACCGGAGACGTTGCATCAATTCTGCACACATGGCTCTCAAAAGGAGGGTTGTTATAAGAGTTAGTCAATTGAAAATTTACCCTACCTTCCTCTACATTTAGAGAGAGTTTACCATTCCTTACGTCTATTACTGCCCCAGCGGTTGCCAAGAATGGCCTTCCTAAAATGATGGGGAATTTAGAATTCCCTTTCATGTCCAACACCAGGAAGTCGGTCGGGATGAAGAATTTCCCTACCTTTACAGGAACATCCTCTAGTATGCCTAGAGGAGTCCTAGTTGAGCCATCCGCAAATTGTAAGGAGAATTTGAATGGTCTCAACTTCTTGCTTTCCAACCTTTCCATGATAGTGAGGGGCATCAAGCTCGCACCAGCCCCTAGGTCACATAAGGCTTGGTCAATTTGCACTTGTTCAATCGAGCAAGAGATAGAGAAGCTACCCGGGTCTTTCAGTTTAGGAGGCATATTAGATTTGTTCATGACATTTGGCTCCTCAGTTAAGCTCTTAGTTTCTACTTCCACTTGCTTTCTCTTGACCAACCTTTGTGGGAAAGGTATTGGGGGTTGGTACGGTGGCGGAGGGACATACTTTGGTTCTGGCTCTTCCTTTTCGCTCGTGTCCTCCTCTGGTTCCACGTCCATTTCAATTACCCCCACCCCAAGCTTATCATCCCTCAAGTGTATGGCATTACAATGCTCAATGGGATTAGCTTCGGGTTGACCCGGGAATGTACCCTTAGGTCTAGTGTATGTGCTGGCTTGTTGGGCAATTTGTCTTTCTAGCATCTTGCTATGAGTGGCTAAGTTGTCTACCTTGGATGCTAGCTCTTTTATTGCCTCGTTCACTGCCCTGCCTTGTTGTCTAAACTCCTCATTTTGTTTTGTCTGAGATTCGACAAAACCTTCCAATAAAGACTCGAGTTTAGACTGCTGTACTTGAGGATACCCCGGAGCGGGTTTCCTATTACCTTGGCCCTCTTGGAACTCATGGTTGAGCGTGTTGCAGTAGTTTCCGTAAGAGAGGTAAGGGTTGTTCCTCCTTTGGTTGTAGGGATTTGGGGGAGCATAGTTGGGCAGCTTCGGGTTAGTGTCGTAGAAGTTGTGACAAGAGTTCACTTGTTCACCCGAAGCGCCGGATCCATGAGCGATTCCACGTGGGCACTCCATGATGTCGTGTCCCTGCATTCCACAAATCTCACAAACAAGGTTAGTAGCACCTATTGCACTCACATTAGCTCTTTCTAGCCGATCAAAACGTTTATTAAGTGAGTCTATTTTTGACATTATAAGATCAGTGCTATTTACTTCAAACTTACCCCCCGAAATCTTGTTCGGGTTATTACCTCTTTCGGATCCCCATTGGTGGTAGTTGGTGGCGACATTCTCGATGATGTTGAATGCCTCAGTCAGAGGCCTATTCATAAAAGCTCCACCGGCTGCAGAATCTAGTGACACCTTCGAAGAGTAGTCCAATCCGTTATAGAAGGTGTGCACTATTAACCACCTCTCGAGTCCGTGATGTGGGCAAGACTCCAGCAGTCCCTTGTATCGATCCCAAGCTTCCGATAATGATTCTCCGTCTTTCTGGAAGAAGCCGGTGATCTGGGTTCTTATGTAGGCCGTCTTGGATGGAGGGAAGAATTTTTCCAAGAACGCCTGCTCCAGTTGGTCCCAAGTAGTCAGGGTGTTAGCGTGGATTTGCTTAAGCCAAGCCTTCGCCTTTCCAGTGAGAGATGAGGGGAACAGTCTCAAACGCACAACATCGACCGAGGCTCCATTAATCCTGATTGCGTCAGTAAACTCTAAGAATGTTTCTATGTGATCGGTTGGGTCCTCCGAAGGCAATCCTCCGAATTGATGTTGCCTAATCATGTTGATTAGCATGGGCGGTATTGTATAGTTCTCCGCCTCAATCTCTGGCCTTGCAATCCCAGTTCGCAAGCCTCTCGCATTTGGGGTTGCGTAGTCCTTCAAAGGTTTTGTATCCGGGAGATTCGCCATGAGTGGAATGGGAATCAACCTTTCTCCCTCTCTTTGTAGTCTTCTACATCTGTGGAAGGTCCTCTCAATTTCTGGATCTACCTCGCCAAGGCTCCCAAGACTTAGGGATCTTTGCATATAACACACAGAGAGATGGATACAATAGAAGGAAAAAAGAGTTTTTTTTTTCTTTAGAAATAAAAATCAAATAAAAAGAAAAAGGTCCAGAAAAATCAATTTAAAAACTAAATTGAAATTCGAAAAGGCACAGTCCCCGGCAACGGCGCCAAAAACTTGGTTGCGTGCGGCGCGCGTGTGTTGCGCGCCGCGCTCTGCGATTCCGGCAAGTGTACCGGATTGCCGGCAAGTAATAAAAGATATCGAACCCACAGAGACTGTGTTCTCGAATTGCAATTAATTTTGAATTGAGTGAATCTGGACTTTTTAGAGGATTTTTATGTTTTGAGTGAAAAGGGTTTTGAATTTGAAATTAAAAGATAGATGAGCAGAAAACAATTAAAAAAGAAAACAAATCTTTTTGGGGTTTTGATCTAAATGGATTCCTAGGGATTTAGGTTACCAACAAGATCGTTTACGTTGTTAAGTCAATTACCCTTGATGATTAGCGAAATTGCCTTGAAGGTGAGTTTATCCTCTGATAGCTTAAGCTCCCTCTCGGGTTACAAAAGCCGTGCCCAATTGACCCGACCCCTACTCTCGTGGTAGTCGATCCCAGATTGGACCCTTTGCGTTCCGTGACAACTCGTTGCTCCTCGAGGGACGGCTTCTAACTCTCGTGATTTCAGTCCCAATTCTGACTTCTATAGATCCGACACCTAAGTTCACCGCTAGGTTCCTCCTTAGAATGTCTAAGCCATGCAAATAACCTAAGTTCACCTCTAGGTTCCTCCTTAGAATATCCACACCTCGCAGATAAGCGGCCGCCGGGCTTTACGAGTGAAACACCCTAGAAATCCTAAGTTCACCGCTAGGTTCCTCCTTAGAACGTCTACGTCATGCAAATAAGCGGTCGCCGATTTTACGATTGATTAAAACGCTAGAAATCAGATCTAAAGCAAAATCATAATTACAAAGATATTACATCAAAATCAGCATCGTAAACAAAACTCGGGCAGAGCCCCAATCCCTAGAAACTAAGCTACTACTCCAGTCTTGCCGTGGAGATGACAAGCTGGGTTGACAACATAATGAAAAATACAAAAATCAGAGAAGAAAGGAGGAGAAGAGAGATCTATGCCTAGAGTCCTTCTATGTGTGTACAAGTCTAAGATGATATGATGGATCCTCTCTATATATCTCTGTTCCTTCTGCCTTGATCCTTATTTATAGAAATTGGGAAGTTAGAGTCCCAATCCAACTCAAAATCTGATCTATTTCGGTTGCTTCTGATCCAAGTAATGCGCGTCACGGCCGTGATGGCCATCACGGGCAGGCCGTGACGGTCTCTGCCTCTGGCACTTCTGGTACAATTCAGTCTTTCGCGACGCGAAGGGTGTCTCGCGACGCGAGCCTCCATTTCACGGCCATGATAAGAATTACGTCTTGGCCGTGATGTGCTCTGACTTGTGGTGGTTTTGGGTCACGGCCGTCACAGACTCTGACTTCAGCCTTCCTTCTTTTTCAGTTTTGCTTGATCATGGCCGTGACGGGCATCACGGCTAGGCCGTGATGGGCTCTGTTTGGCTCATTTTCTTCACTTTTAAAGTCCTATCTTCATCCAAACTCCATCATGGTTGATCTTGAGCATTTTACCCTTGATTTCTGCAAAACAACACCACACAAACCGCCTTACCCGTTCCAAAGGAAAATTAACCTAAAATCTAATAAAAATATGCCTAAACTACATGAAAATGCATGCAAAATGATAGACAAAGATGATGTGAAATCACACTCATCACCTTGCTCCCTAGACCTAACCCAACAAGACCCACAAGGCAAATCCTTCAATTTTGGGCAAACTCAAAAATTCCCAATTTTGAAACCCTAACCAAACCGAATTTCAGAAACAAGGGATTGTGGATTTTGGGTGCTCTGAGATCATGGCAAGCAAACGTCAAAGGGCAACCGAAGCCTCACACACTCGCACTGATGAGTTTGATTTCACCTCATTTTCCATGTACATTTTTGCATGCATTTGCATATAGTTAGGCCATTTTAGTTTCATTTTGTTTAGTTTTTCCTTTGGAACGGATAAGATGGTTTTGTGTGTTGTTTTGAAGGAATTTATGATTAATTGCCCAAGATTTAGCCATGATGAAGCTTGGGTGAAGATAGATCCTGAAAAGAGAAGAAAATGAGCCAAGCAGAACCCATCAGCAATTATGGAAGTTTCGCCTCGCGAGACAGGATCTCGCCTTGCGAGCCCGAAGACCAGCCAGAACAGCAACAGTCACCCTTTCTGTCTCACCACGCGAATCATCATCTCGCCTCGCGAGCCTGAAGGCCTGACTGTGCCAGAGATGTCACCCTTCTGTCTCGCCTAGCGAGTTACCTTCTCGCCTCGCGAGAGATCTAATCTCTGAAGAATCAGATTTATAAGATTCACCTCGCGAGCCAGGTCTCGCCCCGCGAGCGTGCGAGACCCAGAACTTCTGTATTTAAGCTGTTTTAGGACAGATTTGAGGGGAAGAGAAGAGGCGCCAAAACCCTAAAAATAGAGACTCTCTGCTGCTGCTGTGACTGTGTGCATCATGGAGTTCCTTCCTTCTTTCATCTTTGTATCTTTTATTTTGCCCTTCTCTTTGATTATGTGTAGCTAGACTCCCCCTTGTTGGGGTTAGATAATGCTTCTTTGAACTTGGTTGTAATATGATGTGGTAGTGATATAATTTCATATTTCTTTATGAGTATTTGATTCCATGCTTAATGCTTTCCTTGGTTTGATCATCCTAGGAATGATTAGTTGCTTTGATAGACAATTGAAAGACTGATATTAAGGCATGCTCTTGAATCAAATGCCAAGTAGTTCATGAACCTAGACATAGATCTTGGGGTGCTTGCAATCTATGAATCTTGACTCTTAATGCAAATTCTCATGTTAATCCACCTAAGACATTAGGGTTTAATTTGGGATTTTAGGCTCATTCCACCTAAGACATTAGGGTTTGAGTATTTGAGAAGATTTGATTGTCATAATTGAATTAGGAATTGTGTTATTTACCATTTCATAGCAATCAAGGGAGAATTAGCCTAGTCTAACCCTAACAATTCCATCCATTTGTTATCACATTTCTGTTTGCCTGTTAAGTGTTTGATAAAATACCTAAAAGAACAAAAACATTTTATTCTTGTTTGTTTCGTTACATGTTAGAGCTACCTTCCATCCAAACACGATCGCCTAGGTAGTAGTCCAATTTGCGAAGTGGTACTTGTCCACGATCCCTGAGGACGATAACTGATTCTTATCGTTTTATTACTTGCAACGACCCGGTACACTTGCCGAGTCCGTGTCAAGTCTTTGGCGCCGTTGCCTGGGATTGGTGTGCCAATATCACGAGTACCAAAGGGGAATCCTAATTTAGGCATTTTTAATTGTTTTCCTACTGCTGTTTTTTTTTCTTTTTTCTGTTTTCCTGCTCTGTTTTCTGTTTGTTCTTTTTTTCTATTCTTTTTTTGTTCTACTCTGTTTGTTCTTTGTATGCGAGGTACAATCGACCCAGCTGAACTTCAATTCGACCCTGAGATCGAGAGGTTTTGTAGACAGAATAGAAAGGTAGCCAAAGCAAGGAAAAACAGAGAAGAAGCATCTTCTAGTATACAAGAGCTACAAGTTGAGTTACCAAGTGTGCAAGAACCACAAGTTGAAGTAGCAACTGTCACCATGGTTGAAGACAATGCACCAAGGAGGACAATGGGGGACTATACTTCCCCTAGAGTCGATAGATGTGAGACTCCAATCGTTAGACCTACAGTGGCTTGCAACAATTTTGAAATCAAGGCATCACTTCTCAATCTTGTGCAGCAAAATCAGTTTAGAGGTTTGGAGAGTGAAGACCCTCATGCTCACATTGGCACATTCATTGAGTTGTGTGACACCATCAAGCTAAATGGAGCTTCCGATGAGGCCATTCGTTTAAGGCTTTTCCCTTTCTCTTTGAGGGATAGAGCTAAGTCATGGCTTCAATCCCATCCTCATGGGAGCATCATCACTTGGAATGATTTGGTGAGCAAGTTCTTATCTCGCTTCCTCCCTCCGTCAAGAATGATCAAGTTGAGATCCAAGATTAATGCCTTTGCACGGAGGGATGGTGAATCACTTTATGAAGCATGGGAGAGGTTCAAGTCTTTGCTCCTAGCTTGTCCAAATCATGAGTTAGAAACATGGCAGCAAGTGGCAACCTTTGTCAATGGGCTCAACCGAAATTCCAGAAGTATGATTGAAGCGGTTGCAGGTGGATCATTGAGCCAAAAGACACTCGAAGAGGCAAAGGACTTGATTGAAACTATGGCTAATAATGATTATCAAATGCCTAGTTCTCGATCATTGGTCAAGAGAGGTGTTTTGGAGCTTGATGAAATTGGTGCTCTTAAGGCGCAAATGGCTATCCTTACCAAGCAATTGGGATCCGTTCAACTACAAAATTCTCAATTACAAGCGGTCCAAGTTCAAGCTACCTCAGTGTGTGACTTCTGTGGAGGTAACCATGCAAATGGCAATTGTGAGATTAATGTGGTTGGAAGTTCTGGGCAAGAAGAAATGAACTACATGGGAAACCAAGGGCCTAAGCATGATCCTTACTCTAACACCTACAATCCGGGGTGGCGTAGCCATCCTAACTTTGGTTGGAGACAAGGGCAAGGCTCGAGTTCTCAAGCAAAGCCTCCTCAAGAAAGTTCAAGCAAATTGGAGAATATTCTAGCCCAATTCATGCAAGCGAATCAAGACAATATGAAAAATCAAAATGCCTCCATCAAGAATCTTGAACACCAAATAGGCCAGTTGGTAAAGCAAATGACGGAGAGACCTCAAGGACAATTGCCGGGAGATACCGAGAAGAATCCAAGGGAGGATTGCAAGGTAATTACTACAAGAAGTGGGAGAGTGTTAATTCCACATGAAAAAGAGAGAGAAGAAAAGACAATTGGTGAGGGAGTTGATGAAGTGACCGTTGAAGATGTAACCAATGAAGAACCCGAGACTTCCCAAGCCACTATCTCTAGTCCCATTGTTGTTGAAGCTGAAAAACCACAGAGGAAAAAACTGGTTGATGAAGAGTTTGCAAGAAAGAAGACTAGAAGGCAAATTCTTGAAGAAGTTGACAATCCTAAGGAGTTGCCACCGTATTTCAAGATACCCTATCCTCAAAGGTTGAAGAAGGAGGCAAACGATCAACAATTCTCCAAGTTCTTGGATGTGTTTAAAAAGTTGCAAATTAACATTCCTTTTGCCAAAGCTCTTCAACAAATGCCTTCCTATGCCAAGTTTATGAAGGAGATTCTTACTAACAAGAGGAGGTGGAAGGAGGAGACGGTCATGCTCACGGAAGAATGCAGTGCTATACTCCAAAGGAAGTTACCGGTGAAGATGAAGGATCCGGGCAGCTTTACTATCCCATGTACTATTGGTCATTTGAACATTGGGAGAGCCTTGTGTGATCTCGGTGCAAGTATCAACCTTATGCCTCTCTCCATTTTCAAGAAGCTGGGAATTGGTGAAGTCAAGCCAACCAGGATTTCTCTCCAATTGGTGGATCGCTCCATTACATATCCTTATGGTGTAGTGGATGATTTATTGGTTAAAGTAGACAAATTCATCTTTCCGGCAGATTTTGTGGTGTTGGATATAGCTGAAGACAGTGAGACTCCGTTGATTCTTGGAAAATCATTCCTAGCCACGGGTAGAGCTTTGATCGATGTCAATCAAGGGGAGTTGGTTCTTAGAGTCCAAGATGAAAAGGTCACCTTCAATGTGTTCGAAGCAATGAGACATCCAAGTGACAAAGACACATGCATGAGTGTGGACCTTGTTGATTTATTAACTGACAAGAGTGTGCGACAAACTTTTGAAGATTCATTGGAAGCTGCTCTTATGGGTGAGAATGAAGAAGAAGAGGCATGTGAGGAAGAAGTTGAGTTCATGGTCAAATCCCTTGAGGCTTGTCTAGTTGTGAATACTGATGAAGACAAGGTTGTGGAGGATGTGCGGATAGAAGACAAGGGTGAACCACCTGTGCTAGAATTGAAAGAACTTCCATCTCATCTCCGTTATGCTTTCCTTGGGGTGAATTCTTCATTCCCGGTGATCATTAGTAGCGGATTGAACTCTTTGGAGGAAGAGAAGTCACATGTGCTTAGGGAGCACAAATCTGCAATTGGGTGGTCTATGTCCGACTTGAAGGGGATAAGTCCCTCATTTTGTATGCACAAAATCCTTTTGGAGGAAAACTTCAAGCCGGTTAGACAGCCCCAAAGAAGACTCAACCCAAACATGAAGGAAGTTGTAAGGAAGGAGGTTGTGAAGCTTCTGGATGCGGGGATAATTTATCCAATCTCCGATAGTCCATGGGTGAGTCCGGTCCAAGTTGTCCCTAAGAAAGGAGGGATGACGGTGGTTGCAAATGCAAAAAATGAACTCATCCCCTCAAGGACCGTTTCTGGATGGAGAGTGTGTATTGATTACAGAAGACTGAATGAGGCCACCAGAAAAGATCATTTTCCTTTACCCTTCATTGATCAGATGTTAGAGAGGTTGGCAGGCCATGCCTTTTATTGCTTCCTTGATGGATACTCAGGGTATAACCAGATTGTGGTTGACCCAAAGGACCAAGAGAAGACTTCTTTTACTTGTCCTTATGGCATCTATGCATACCGGAGGATGCCATTCGGGTTGTGTAATGCACCCGCCACTTTTCAAAGGTGCATGCTTTCCATATTCTCTGATATGACTTAAAAATTCATTGAGGTATTTATGGATGATTTTTCTGTGTTTGGTGACTCTTTTGATAATTATCTGAATAATCTTGCATGTGTTTTGAAAAGATGCCAAGAAACTAACCTTGTTTTAAATTGGGAAAAATGTCATTTCATGGTTAGGGAAGGTATAGTTCTTGGTCATAAAATTTCATCACGGTGGATGGAAGTTGATAAAGCAAAAATTGAAGTGATTGAAAAATTCCCCCCTCCCATAAATGTGAAAGGTGTTAGAAGCTTCCTAGGGCATGCGGGTTTCTATAGGAGATTTATAAAAGATTTTTCAAAGATTGTGAAACCCTTATGCAAGCTCTTTGTAGTTGATACTCCTTTTGTATTTGATGATGATTGCATGCATGCCTTCCAACTTTTGAAAGAAAAACTCACCACCGCACCGATCATTGCACCTCCAGATTGGAGTTTGCCATTTGAGTTAATGTGTGATGCAAATGACTATGCGGTGGGGGCCATTTTGGGTCAAAGAAAAAATAAAGTTTTGCATGTTATTTACTATGCCAGTCGTGTGCTGAATGATGCTCAATTGAACTATACCACGACTGAAAAAGAATTGCTTGCTGTGGTGTTTGCATTTGATAAGTTTAGATCTTACTTGATTGGCTCTAAAACTACTGTCTACACTGATCATTCTGCTTTGAAGTATCTCATGACTAAACAGGATGCCAAGCCAAGGCTCATTAGGTGGGTACTACTGCTCCAAGAGTTTGATTTGGATATAAGGGACAAGAAAGGAGTGGAGAATGTGGTAGCCGACCATTTGTCTAGGCTTCCACAAGCAGATGTTGAAGCAAGGGATGAGCTGCCAATTCAAGAAGAATTCCCAGATGAAAGGTTGTTTATGGTGCAAGTGGCACCTTGGTTTGCGGACATTGCAAACTATAAGGCCGCAAACAAGATTTCGAAGGACTTCAATGCACAACAAAGGAAGAAGCTCATCCATGATTCTAAATACTATGTATGGGATGAGCCTTACCTTTTCAAAAGAGGTTCGGATGGAATTCTGAGAAGCTGCATTCCGGAAGAAGAGATTAATGGGGTATTGACTCATTGCCACAACTGACCCTATGGAGGACACTTTGGTGGTGAGAGAACTGCCATGAAGATCTTGCAAAGCGGGTTATTTTGGCCCTCCATTTTCAAAGACTCCAGAGCTTGGGTGATGAAGTGTGACAAGTGTCAAAGGACCAGAAGTATATCCAGAAGAAATGAGATGCCCTTGAAGGGTATTTTAGAGGTGGAACTCTTTGATGTGTGGGGGATCGACTTCATGGGTCCTTTCCCATCATCCTACAACAACAAATATATTCTGGTTGCGGTTGACTATGTGAGCAAATGGGTAGAAGCAGTCCCAACTGTGAAGGATGATGCAAAAACAGTGGTTGGTTTTGTGAGAAAGAATATCTTTACCAGATTTCGAACCCATAGAGCTATTATTAGTGATGGGGGTACTCACTTTTGCAACAAGGAGTTCAATGCAGTGCTTGCCAAGTTTGGGGTCACTCATAAAGTTGCCACACCATACCACCCTCAAACTAGTGGGCAAGTGGAGTTGTCCAATCGGGAATTGAAGAGGATTTTGGAGAAAACCGTGAACAATGCTAGGAAGGATTGGGCAAAGAAACTGGATGATGCACTTTGGGCCTATCGGACTGCATATAAAACACCTATTGGTATGTCACCTTACCAATTAGTGTTTGGAAAATCATGCCACCTTCCGGTAGAGCTCCAACATCGTGCTTTTTGGGCAGTGAAGGCTCTAAACTTTTATACAAGGCTGGCCATGGATAAGAGACTATTGCAGTTGAATGAGTTGGATGAATTCCGACTCTTGGCTTATGTGAGTGCAAGGATCTACAAGGAAAGAACAAAATTTTGGCATGATAAGTACATCCTTCCAAAGCATTTTGAAGAAGGCCAATCAGTTTTGATCTTTAATTCACGTCTCAAGCTGTTTCCAGGCAATTTGAGATTAAGATGGTCGGGTCCATTCTATGTCAAGTCAGTTTCTCCATTTGGTGCAGTTGAATTGGAAGATCCATCATCCGGAGATACTTTCACTGTTAATGGGCAAAGGCTCAAGCACTACCTTGAAGGAGACTTTGATCGTCAAGCAGTCTCCGTCTCACTTAAGGCACCATCTTAGAAATCAGCCGTCAAGCTAGTGACGTTAAAGAAGCGCTTATTGGGAAGCAACCCAAGTTTTCTCTTCCCTTTCTCATTTGTTTTTGATTTTCATCTCTTGAATAATTTGAGAAGATCAAGAGATTTGTTAATAGGTTTGCTAAGTATTTTTAGGGCAAGAAGGAAGGAAAAACAAAAAGGGGCAGGGAGAAAAAAAGCCAGAAAGCATGTGAACCAGCCCGCTACCACCTCGGTGAGTCGTTCCAATTTTTTTCTTCCCCTCTCTGACTTAATTATTTACATTAGGGACAATGTAAGCTTTTAAGCTTGGGGTAGGGGTATTTTTGTAAATTTTTGAATTTTTGCATTGTTCATATTGCATTCATTTAGGCATAGTTTTGTATGATCACATGATTCGATATCCCCTTGCTTAGATTGAGCATCCGATTGTGAGAACTGAGTGCCAATTTATTTGTGATAGTGAATTTTTGAACCTAATTTTTTTTATTCTTGTGATAAGGCTTCAAATAAAAAAATTCTTGAGATGATCTTAGATAGTTGATAATTAGCATATGTTTATATAGATTTGTGTTTTCGCTGATTTCTGAACTGCTAAATGTGAGCTTTTGAGCCATTAAGGGGTACTCACTAAATCTACCTCATTCGTTGTGTTAGAGTGTTATTCCTCTTGGATTGTATTTCTCTAGAACTTGACTTGAAACCGTTTTGAAGCTTAAAAATTTTTGAAAACATTTTTGAAAGTGATTGAGGCACTAGGTATTTTTCCGGCCTTCTGAGCTTTGATTGATCAAATGCTACCCTTTAGCTGCCCAATTTTGAGCTTGAAGGAATAAAATACTTTTCTTGGCACCTTGAATTATATTGATGAATGATGATTGATGGGGCACCTTTTAAAGTATTGACAAAAGGATAAAAAGGTAGTGGAAAAAGTATGGGGTGAGAAAATCAGAAAAATATTTCTCTTGAGCTGAAAATATCCCCTTCTCCAAATAAAAGAAAAATAAAATAAAAATAAAAGAAAGAAAAAAAAATATATATATATATAGAGAGAGAAGGGGATGACAAATGAAAGTGAGAAACAAAATAAAAAGAAAGAAAGAAAGAAAGGTGGAAAAATGAGTCAAATCCAAAAAGGTATTTTAGAAGGTGTCGTGCTTTGCAATACTTAATATTTAGCTAGCCTTTTGAAATTTCCTTTTCTTGATCTCCCCACCTAACAATAAATCCCATGGCACCGTTACAACCAAAGTAAAAGACCTCTTGATTCTTAGATGTTTTCATTAATAAAGTAGAGATTTGGTTGATAGTCAAGCCTATGGTAGAAATCATTCCTTGAGGAAAATGGAGCGAATTGTCATATATCCTTGAACACTTAAGTGAGGCGAGAAAAAGAATCAAGCAAATGAACAGGCTTGGGGTGATCTTCAGGTGAGCAAGAGTGCCCGAATCGGTGAGAATATGAGTCTAGGAAACCTAAGCTTTTAATTGGACTTGAATTGATTGTCTCTTGCTGAATTATTTGAAATGCCTGTTACTTGGATCATTTACTCGGGTTCTTAGTTCACTATCATTGCTTTGTTTGTTTTCATCTTCTGGCCTTGGTTTTTGCTTGAGGACAAGCAAAGCCTTAAGCTTGGGGTGATTTAATGAGTGTGATTTCACCTCATTTTCCATGTACATTTCTGCATGCATTTGCATATAGTTAGGCCATTTTAGTTTTATTTTGTTTAGTTTTTCCTTTGGAACGGATAAGGTGGTTTTGTGTGTTGTTTTGCAGGAATTTATGATTAATTGCCCAAGATTTAGCCATGATGAAGCTTGGGTGAAGATAGAGCCTGAAAAGAGAAGAAAAAGAGACAAGCAGAACCCATCAACAATTCTGGAAGTTTCGCCTCGCGAGACAGGATCTCGCCTCGCGAGCCCAAAGACCAGCCTGAACAGCAACAGTCACCCTTTGTCTCGCCACGCAAATCATCATCTCGCCTCGCGAGCCTGAAGGCCTGACTGTGTCAGAGATGTCACCCTTCTGTCTCGCCTCGCGAGTTACCTTCTCGCCTCGCGAGAGAGCCAATCTCTGAAGAATCAGATTTATAAGATTCACCTCGCGAGCCAGGTGTCGCCCCGCGAGTGCGCGAGACCCAGAACTTCTGTATATAAGCTGTTTTAGGACATTTTTTAGGGGAAGAGAAGAGGCGGCCAAAACCCTAAAAATAGAGACTCTCTGCTGCTACTGTGGCTGTGTGCATCATGCAGTTCCTTCCTTCTTTCATCTTTGTATCTTTTCTTTTGCCCTTCTCTTTGATTATGTGTAGCTAGACTCCCCCTTGTTGGGGTTAGATAATGCTTCTTTGAACTTGGTTGTAATATGATGTGGTAGTGATATAATTTCCTATTTCTTTATGAGTATTTGATTCCATGCTTAATGCTTTCCTTGGTTTGATCATCCTAGGAATGATTAGTTGTTTTGATAGACAATTGAAAGATTGATATTAAGGCATGCTCTTGAATCAAATGCCAAGTAGTTCATGAACCTAGACATAGGTCTTGGGGTGCTTGCAATCTATGAATCTTGACTCTTAATGCAAATTCTCATGTTAATCCACCTAAGACATTAGGGTTTAATTTGGGATTTTAGGCTCATTCCACCTAAGACATTAGGGTTTGAGTATTTGAGAAGATTTGATTGTCATAATTGAATTAGGAATTGTGTTATTTACCATTTCATAGCAATCAAGGGAGGATTAGCCTAGTCTAACCCTAACAATTCCATCCATTTGTTATCACATTTCTGTTTGCCTGTTAAGTGTTTGATAAAATACCTAAAAGAACAAAAACATTTTATTCTTGTTTGTTTCGTTACATGTTAGAGCTACCTTCCATCCAAACACGATCGCCTAGATAGTAGTCCAATTTGCAAAGTGGTACTTGTCCATGATCCCTGAGGACGATAACCGGTTCTTACCGTTTTATTACTTGCAACGACCCGGTACACTTACCGAGTCCGTGTCAAGTCTTTGAAACCCTAACCAAACCGAATTTCAGAAACAGGGGATTGTGGATTTTGGGTGCTCTGAGATCATGGCAAGCAAACGTCAAATGGCAACCGAAGCCTCACACACTCGCACCAGAGGAAGCAGGAACCCAGGTAACTACTCTGACTCCGACTCCTCTAACTCTGAGACTAATGAACATGGGTATGGAATTGTTTTTAAGGATAATGCTCAACAAGATAGATTCAATGCTTTGAAAAATAGGAAGATAGTCCAAACGAAATATCTTGATGATGCATGTATAGACACCCTAGGCCTGACTGTTGACATCAATTGGATGTTAGAAAACATAGGGTGGAGCGAGTTTGCTCGCACTAGATACCCTGCATTTGCTGGCCCTACTCTGGAGTTCCTAAGCTCCCTGAATGTAGAAATTCTCCAAGGGCCGCATTGCCAAGAGGGACGGATCACATTCCGGCTCTTCAACCAGGACTTCGTACTAACCCTAGCTGAATTTAATGAGATTTTTGGATTACCAGTAGGGGGTGACAGAAGATACCCCTTAGGGTTTAGTGCGCATAGTTTCTGGTCAATAATTGACCATGAAGGCAGGAGTTTTGACCCTCGGACATCCAAGTCCACAGCCTTTGCTAACCCAAGTGTCAGATATATGCATAGGGTCATATCCAATACCCTGTTTGGCCGTGGAGAGAGTGACGGATCCGTCCGCCAGGACGAGGTCTTTATACTGTGGGCCATGCTCCACCCTGAGAGCAACGTGGACACATGGTCATTTTTGGCTAGGCACCTCTTAAAGGTCGCCAAGAGTTCGAGTGGCACTATTGTCATTGGTGGCCTGATCACCACAATATGCCATCACTTAAACTTTGATCTAGATGGTTTTGAGGCCGCCCCTGGACGGACCCGTATCTCCTTGCAGGCTTGTGAGGCCATGGGGATGATCATCCAGGAGGATGATATGTACTGCCTGAAACACCCAAGGCACAGGCACCCAACTCCTCTCCATAATCCCGCACTTTTGGATGTGACAAATCCGGCAAATTGGAAAGTGCCGGTGGGAGAGGAGCCTCAGCCTATTAGAGTACAAAGGTCGTTACGCCCGCCACCGCATGCTGGGCCATCTGGGAACCCATCTTCTTCCTCTGCAGGTACGTCGTCCGATGATCCCTATGCATGGTTCGCATCCACATTTGACGCCATCTTAGCGAACCAGGAGCGCATCATGGAGGAGCAGCGTGAGCAGAGAGCCATGATCCAATAGCTCTACGACTGGCATCTGATCCAGCACCCACCACCTCAATGAGTTATTTTGTTCTTTTTTTTTTTTTTTTTATCCTCCCTACGACTTAATTATTTACATTGAGGACAATGTAAGTTTTTAAGCTTAGGGTAGGGGTATCATTTTTGCATTCTTGCATGTTGCATTCATTTAGGGTTAGTTTTGCATATATCACATGATTAGATTGCCCCTGGTTTAGGATATGCCTCCAATTGTGAAAAGCTGTGTGCCAATTGAAATTGAGACAGTGAATTTTGAACCCAATTTTTGTATTCTTGTGATAGGCTAAAAATGAAAAATGCTTGAGATGATCTTTCGATAGTTAATAATTAGCATGTGGTTCCTTAGATTTAAGTTTCTCATTGATTTTAAACCACTAAATGTGAGATTTTGAGCCAAAAAGGGGTACTCACTAAATCTACCCCATTCCTTGTGATCGAGTGTTTTATTCCTCTTGGATTGTGTCCTCTAGAACTTGACTTGAAACCATTTTGAAACTTAAAAATTTTTTAAAACACATTTGAAAATGATTGAGGCACTAGGTATTTTTCAGGCCTTCTGAAATTTGACTGACTAAATGCTACCCCTTAGTTGCCCAATTTTGAGCCTAAAAGAATAAAAATACTTTTCTTGGTACCTTGATCTATTTTAATGAATGATGCTTGATATGACACCTTTTAAAGTATTGCAAAAGGGCAAAAAGGTAGTCTGAAGAATAAATTGTGGGATAAAAAGTTAGAGAAATTTCTCTTAAGTTGAAAATCTCCCCTTCTCCAAACAAATAAATAAAAAAAATGGAGAAGGGGATGAGAAAAAGAAAGTGAGAAATAAAAAGTAAAAAGGAAGAAAGAAAGAAAGGTGGAAGACTGAACTAAAGCCCAAAAAAGGAATTTTAGAAGGTGTCATGCTTTGCACTGTTTGATTTTGTTTAGCCTTCTTGAATTTTCCTTTTCTTGATTTCCCCACCTAACAATTAATCCCATGGCCCCATTACAACCAAATAAAAGACCTCTTGATTCTTACGTGTTTTCATTAATAAAGTAGAGATTTGGTTGATAGTCAAGTTTATGGTAGGATACCTTCCTTGAGGAAATTGAGCGAATTGTCACATACCCTCAAACATATGAGTGAGGTGAGGGGAGTGCCCGAATTAGTGAGAAATGTGAATCGGAGAAACCTAAGCTTCTAATTGGACTTGAAATCGATTGTCTCTTGGTTTCTTATTGAATATGCCTGTTACTTGAATTCATTACTCGGGTTCTAGATTCATTGTCCATGCTTTGATTGATTATCTTTTCTGGCCTTAGTTATTGCTTGAGGACAAGCAAAATCTTAAGCTTGGGGTAGTTTGATGAGTATGATTTCACCTCATAATTCTATGACGTTTTGCATGCATTCGCATATAGTTTAGGCTTATTTTATTTGATTATTTGTTAGTTTTTACCTTGGAACGAGTAAGGTGGTTTTGTGGTACTTGTGTGCAGGAATCGAAGATTAAATTTCTCAGGATCAGTTGTGTTGAAGCTGGCATGAAGATGGAGCTTGGAAGGCAAGAAAATGAGGCAAACAGAGCTGATCACGGCCATGATCAAGTGAAGCTGAAAAGGAAGAATGAAAAAGTCAGAATCTGTCACGGCCAGGCCGTGATGCCCATCACGGCCGTGACATGTCAACTGAGCCAGACCCCTTCAAGGTAGAATCTGTCACGGCCAGGCCGTGATGGTGGTCACGGCCGTGACAGACCACTCAGTGACGCAACGTTCAAGGCAGAATCTGTCACGGCCAGGCCGTGATGGCCATCACGGCCGTGACGCGCAATCTATGGATCTTCAACAACTGATTTGATCTGGTTTTTGTGTTGGCTTGGGACTCAAGTTACCCCATATTATAAATAGCCCTCTAGGGCTCGAATCTGGGTACTTTTTGGGGCTGCTAACCTTAGAAAAAAAATTAGGATTCTTCTTCTTCTTCTCAATCTCTTCTATCTTCTAGGATTTTCTGTTTATGTTATTTTTAATCAAGCTTGCTATAATCATGGCAATGCTTGAGTAGTAGTCTTGTTTCTAGGAATTGGGGCTATGCCCAAGACTTGTTTATGGTGATGAATTGATTTTCGATTTCTTGTTAATTCCGATTTTGTTTTCGATTTGATCCCTATCGTTTTAATTACTAGTAAATTTGGTGGCCACTTATTTGCGTGTCGTAGATACACTAAGGACGAACTTAGCGGTGAACTTAGGTATCGGATCTATAGGAATCAAACTTAGGACTTAAATCACGAGAGTTAGAAGCGGTCCTTCGAGGGTTCACGAATTGTCACAAAATTTAAAGGGTCCGATCAAATTCAATTGCCACGAGAGTAGGGATTGATTTAATTGGGCACGATTTTTGTAACCCAAGAGGGAGCATTAACTAATTTAGGATAAATTCGCCTTCAAAGCAAATTTTGGTAATTAACAAGGAGAGTAGTCGATTCAGTAACATAAACAGTTTTGTGGTATTCAAATTCCTGGGAATCCCTTTTGAATTTGAAAAACCCCTATTTTGAACTGCTTTCCTATTTTGTTTAACTGCAATTTTAAATTTGATTGTTACTTGATTCCGATTTCAAAAACCAAATCTTATTTTAGTTTAGTGAAATCAATTTAATAACTAATTGTCATTTAAGATCACGGTCTCTGTGGTTCGATCTCTTTTTATTACTTGACGACGAATCTGGTACACTTGCCGAAATCCACACATCATTTACGAAACTCCGTTGAAAATAATTGATTCCTGGTGGGTCAAAACGGAGTTTTGTGGAAGCAAAAATTTCTAACTTTTCCGTTGAAAATAATTGATTCTAGAGGTAGGACCCACAAAATTCTACATATTTACATCTCAAAAGTGATTTTACTTTATCATCCAAACAAAAACAATTCTTCTAAACCCACTTTTAAAATATCATTCCCAAACACAAATCAATTTTTTCAAACTCCATTTTTCAAAATCAATTCTTCTAAAATCAATTCCCCCAAAATCAATTCTATCAAAATCTAAACCAAACGGACCCATAGTAATTCTCATTCTTTTTGATTGTAAAGAGCTGTGCAGACCAAGATGAAGTTCTCATTTAAGTTGGAAGATCAAATTTCGGACTCTGGTAAAAAAAACAACCATCTTTCATTTGATTTGATGTTGTGACATGTGAACATAAAGCCATTTTGGCTTTGGTAAAAAAAGTCAAAAAAAAAAAATATGGTTGGAAGATAGAAGTAGTTGGGAGTTACAAGATAAAAATTAAATGTAAGGCATGCAAAGGTTCTCTATAAATAGAGACCTCATTTGCACTTTCAAAGCATCCTAGCCAAGAAGTGTTTATAGAGTGAGAGGGAATCAAAATGAGAGAGATAGTTTCTCCCGTGAGGTTTCTCCTTGTGTGTACTCTCCTATATTCAAAAGAGGGTATTATTGTTCTCTCCTTGTATTTAGAGAGAGGTGTTGTAATTTCTTCCACTTGGTGAAAATCCTTTACTATTGCCCCGTGGTTTTTCCCTTATTTGTTGAGGGTTTTCCATGTAAATATTGTGTGTTCAATTCCTCTTTTCTCATCTTTTATTTTAGCCACGTGATATTATTCCGTCACTCTGGTACCCAATAGTAGTATCAGAGCCATTGGTTCGTGGTCACTATTTCGCTGCAACAAAGTGATAAGGTGCCGGGTTCGTAAGAAAATTCTTAGTATGCTCTGTGGTTGCAGTATTGTTTGATCTTCCACATCAGAAAAGAATTATTCTTGTTGCTGGAAATAAAGTATGGTAGTGTGAAAGTGCATGTCTAGGAAAGTTCTGGTTAGGAAAGACTTGGTATTTAAGTGTGTTTATTAGTGACCCACCTCTCTTTCCTGGGAACGTACCTGGTATACTATTTACGGACTATGGTCACTGTTCCAGTATTCGGTACTGCTCACGGGAGTAATTTGGTGTAAAAGCATGGCAGCAAAATTTGAGATTGAGAAGTTCAATGGGAGTAATTTCTCTCTGTGGAGATTGAAGATAAGGGTAGTTCCGAGGATGGATAATTGCCTAGATGCAATTGACGGTAGACCCTCAGATATCACTGATCAAAAGTGGAAAGAGATGGATGACAATGCTGTTGCCAATTTGCACCTAGCAATGGCAGACTCAGTATTGTCAAGTATTGCAGAAAAGAAGACTGCAAAGAAGATCTGGGATACTCTTAATAAATTGTATGAGGGCAAATCTTTTCATGCCAGAATATTCTTAAATAGAAGGCTCTACACTCTTTGAATGAGTGAATCCACATCGGTGACGAATCAGATCAACACTCTAAATACGCTATTTGCTCAGCTTACAGCGTCAGATTTCAAAATAGCAGAAATGAACGTGCATAACTTCTACTCCAGAGTTTACCAGATTTGTATGATCCACTCATCATCAACATCACAAATAATAATGTTACTGAATCTCTGCGCTTTGATGATGTTGCCGGTGCTATTCTTGAAGAAGAGTCCAGGTGCAAGAATAAGGAAAAAAAGGTCCGAAAGTTCAAAGCAAGTAGAGGCATTAACGGTGACGAGAGGCAGATCAACGGAACGTGACTCCAATGGGAGTCAAGATTGTGGTAGATCAAAATCTCGAAGAAGGAAGAATCTTAAATGCTACAATTGTGGCATGAGAGGGCACTTGAAGAAGGAGTGTTGGCATAACAAAAAGAATGGAGAGAAAACTTTGGAAGCAGCAACATCTCAAGGATTTGTTACAAGTAGGGGTGTTCGCGGATTGGATTGGATTGGTTTTGAGCCAAAAATTCATCCGATCCAATGATGAAAACAACATGCGGTTTGGATTGGATTGGATTGTTTCATTCATAAAATCCGATCCAATCCGATCTAATCAAATGCGGTTTGGATTGGATTGGATAATTCGGTTTTTATCATACTTTATTTTTTTATGTTAAATGTCCTTTCTATTGATTTAATAGTGAACAAAAGATAATATTCATTTAAGGAAGCTAGTTTAGAATGCTCAACACCTATTTTAACCCCCTCTCTATACTAGAACAGTATAACATTTATGAAAGACAACAATTATCTGTTCTTATTAACCATTATTTGATTTGATGACGAGCGAGGAAAATTCTTGACCAATTTTGGGAGTTTGAGAAAAAATTATTGATATTTTTTATCTAGTTCTTTTATGTTAAATATTCTTTTATGCTAATTCCCTGTATCTTCTCTTACTTATCCTATTTTTTCCTTGAATTAGCTATAAATAAATTGTACCTAATTATTTTTCTAATTTTCTTAATTAATTTCCTATTTTTCATGTTTACTCAATCAAGTATATACATGATATACATCAAAACGTTTAGCAAAATATAACTGCAAGACATTAACATTTATTTTAAATATTCTCATATATGTTATTCTAGCAAAAATATTAAAGAGAATGAAGGTGTTAATTCGTATATAAAAGTATGAAAAGCAATGCTTAATTATGAGTAATATTATAATTTTGAAAATAATAGTATATATATATAGTACTTCGGTTTGGATTGGATTGGATTGGTTTTCCCAATGGGATCCAAAATCCGATTCAATCCAATGAAAATTGAGCGATTTTTTCGGTTTTCGGTTTTTGGATTGTTCGATTTTAGATTTTTCGGTCCGGTTTGAATTGGTTTGAATCGGTTGATCAACACCCCTAGTTGCAAGTACCTCAGATGATGGAGAAATCCTATATAGCGAAGCAACAAGCAGTTCTAAAGGCGGGAAACAACTCAATGATGTCTGGATAATGGATTTGGGCACGACATGGCACATGACTCCACATCGAGTTTGGTTTTGCACTTATGAGCTTGTCTCGGAAGGATCTATGTTCGTGGGAAATGATCACGCCTTATAAATTGCTGGAGTTGGTACTATCAGATTAAAGATGCATGATGATACTGTTCGCAAAATACAAGGGGTACGACATGTGAAGGGATTGAAGAAGAACTTATTGTCCATTGGGCAATTAGATGACCTCGAGTGTAAGGTCCATACTGAAGGTGGAATCTTAAAAGTAGTGAAAGGTAATCTTGTGGTGATGAAAGCAGAGAAGATCACAAGTAATCTATACATGTTTTTGGGAGATACGTTGCAAGAGGCCAATGCATCAATTGCAGCAGCGAGCCAAGAAGAAACGACAATGATATGGCATCGAAGACTAGGCCATATGTCAGAACGTGGCTTGAAAGTCCTTGCAGAACGCAATTTCTTGCCCGGACTCAAGACGGTGAATTTACCTTCCTGTGAGCACTGTGTGATGAGTAAGCAGCATAGAATAAAGTTTGCTAGAGTAACTACTAAAAGCAAACACATACCGGACTTGATTCATTCTGATGTATGGGAATCACTGGAAATGTCTCTAGGAGGAGCAAAATATTTTGTGTTATTCATTGATGACTATTCCAAAAGATTATGGGTGTACCCAATCAAGAAGAAGTCAGATGTGTTTCCAGTATTCAAGGAGTTCAAAGCACAAGTAGAGCTTGAAACTGGGAAAAGAATTAAGTTCTTGAGGACAGACAATGGAGGAGAATATATAGATGGCGATTTTCTGGCATTTTGCAAATAAGAGGGTATTGTAAGACAATTCGCAGTTGCACATACACCTCAGCAAAATGGTGTAGCAAAGCAGATGAATAGAACTCTCCCAGATAGAACAAGAGCCATGCTGAGAACAGCGAGAGTGGCCAAATCTTTATGGGTAGAAGCGGTTAAAACTGCCTGTTACGTGATAAATCGATCACCATCAACAGCGATTGGTTTGAAGACACCAATGGAGATGTGGAAAGGAAAACCAGTTGACTATTCTTATTTGCATGTATTTGGAGGTCCTGTGTACGTGATGTACAACTCCCAAGAAAGAACAAAGTTGGATCCAAAATCAAGGAAATGCATATTCTTGGGTTATGCTGACGGTGTTAAGGGGTATCGCCTGTGGGATCCCACTGTCCGCAAGGTTGTTGTTAGCAGGGATGTAGTCTTTGCAGAAAATGAACTACAAAGTGAGCAGAAAAATGATAGCACTACCAAAGAAACAACTACAGTTGAGATAGAAAGAAAGTCTACAGAAGAGGATTCTTCTGAAGCAGAACAAGAGCACGAAGAACAGGAACCTGATGAGGTCAATGATGAGGAAGTTCGACGATCGTCACGTTAGATCAGAACACCGTCATGGCACTCAGATTATGTTATGGCAAGCCACGATGCATATTGTCTTCTCACAGAAGAAGGGGAGCCATCAACCTTTCATGAGGCTGTAAGCAGTCCGGATGCTTCTCTGTGGGCGGCAGCAATGCAAGAGGAAATGGAAGCCTTGCATAGGAACAACACATGGGAACTTGTTGCACTTCCAAAGGGTCGGAAAGCCATCGGGAACAAATGGGTCTATAAGATCAAACGAGATGGCAATGATCAAGTGGAACGATATCGTGCAAGACTGTTGGTCAAAGGGTATGCTCAGAAAGAAGGTATAGACTTCAACGAGATATTTTCTCCAGCTGTCAAACTAACTACTATCAGAGCAGTGTTGGCTATGTGTGCTGCATTTGATTTACATCTTGAACAGTTGGATGTAAAGACTGCTTTTCTTCATGGAGAACTTGAAGAAGAAATTTATATGCTCCAACCGGAAGGCTTTAAAGAACAAGGAAAAGAAAACTTGGTTTGTAGGTTGACCAAATCTCTGTACGATCTAAAGCAGGCGCCCAGATGTTGGTACAAGAGATTTGATTCCTTCATTATTAGCCTTGGATACAACAAACTGAGTTCAGACCATTGTACGTATTACAAGAGGTTTGGTAATAATGACTTTAACATTTTGCTGTTGTATGTGGATGACATGTTGGTGGTAGGCCCCAACAAAGATCGAGTCCAAGAATTGAAGGCACAGTTGACCAGGGAGTTTGATATGAAGGACTTGGGACCCGCAAACAAGATTTTAGGGATGCAAATTCATCGAGACAGAAAAGATAGGAAGATTTGGCTATCTCAAAAGAATTATATAGGGAAGGTCTTGTGGGGCTTCAACATGCAAGATTGTAAGCCAAATTCTACCCCACTTCCTATCGGTTATAAATTATCCTCAGGTACAAGTCCTAGCAATGAAGCGGAGAGGATGGAAATGTCTCGAGTACCATATACTTCGGCGGTGAGAAGCCTTATGTATGCCATGATATGTACAAGCCCAGACATTGCACAAGCAGTGAGAGCGGTTAGTCGATTTATGACAGATCCTGATAGAGAGCATTGGAATACTGTTAAGAAGATCCTGAGATACATCAAAGGAACCTCAGATGTTGCATTATGTTTTGGCGGATCGGAGTTCATTGTCAGGGGTTATGTTGATTTAGATTTTGCAGGTGATCTTGATAAAAGAAAGTCTATTACTGGCTATGTGTTCACACTTGCATGAGGAGCGGTAAGTTGGTTATCCAAATTACAAACTGTTGTTGCTTTGTCTACTACAGAAGCCGAGTACATGGCAGCTACGCAAGCTTGCAAGGAAGCTATTTGGATACAAAGGTTAATGGAAGAACTCGAGCACAAGCAGCAGCAAATTACTGTGTATTGTGACAGTCAGAGTACCTTGCACATTGCAAGGAATCCAGCCTTTCATTCCAGGACAAAGCACATAGGTGTTCAATACCACTTCGTTCGAGAAGTAGTGGAGGAAGGGAGTGTGGATATGTAGAAGATTCACACCAAAAAAAACCTAGCAGATGTTATGACAAAGCCAATCAATGCTGACAAGTTTACACTTTACATGATGTCGATCCTCCTATGGCCTATCAGAAACGTAAGCAACAAGGAGCTGGTAAGGTAGAGAGATTTTGAAAGCTCACCAAAAGTGGCTTTAAGTGGGAGATTGTGAACGATAAAGCCATTTTGGCTTTGGTAAAAAAGTCAAAAAAAATATGGTTGGAAGATAGAAATAGTTGGGAGTTAGAAGATAAAAATTAAATGTAAGGCATGCAAAGGTTCTCTATAAATAGAAACCTCATTTGCACTTTCAAAGCATCCCAGCCTAAGAAGTGTTTATAGAGAGTGAGAGAGAAAAAATTCAGAGAGAGATATAGTTTCTCCTGTGAGGTTTCTCCTTGTGTGTATTCTCCTATATTCAAGAGATGGTGTTATTGTTCTTTCCTTGTATTTAGAGAGATGTGTTGTAATTTCTTCCACTTGGTGACAAAAAGGGGGAGAAAGGAAAGGACAGCGATTTGTTTATATAAAAATAAAAGTCAGTTTTAAAAAGCTCATAGTTGTTTGCATATACATATTCTTTTCTACTCGCTAATTGCTGTGATACTTATGTTTGCTTGTTTGCTTTGATATCTGCTGACAATGCTTATTTATTCCTTCATATATACTCTAAGTATGATAAGCTGTTGCACCTATCTGTTAGCTTATATACAGTTCTTCATATGCTTTTTCTGCTTAAATGTTTGAATGTTTTGTCTTAGGGGAGCCCGGCAAGCTTTGTTAGATTTTACTTTTCAAATTTAATTAGTTTTATCAGGAAGAGATTGTTAGAATCAAAGTGGTTTTTGATTTTTTTTGTGTCATTAATTAGTTGCGTGGGTAGTACTACTTTTTCAGTTTTTCCATTGAGCTATTCAAACAAACACTAACTAATTTTTCCACGCTACTTTTTCACTGGCGATCAGCGTGCAAATAACTGATAACTACGTATATTGTGTTGTGAACAAGAATGTTAACTGATTACCAAGGTAATTGATCATCACCAGTGTAAAAGCGTTGTGGGAAAAATTGGTTTGCAAATATATTTTTCATTACTTTTTCCCTTCAATTTGGATACTGAATTATTAAGTTTGTTCTGCTCTGGTGTGTTGACAGCAATATTGCATTTGCTTAGCCAAGTACAAAGACGAAGAAGAAGTCAACAATTGCCATGTTCCCTTATGTTCCACCTAAAATGTGTGATCAATGCCTAAAAATAATATCTTGCACTGCAAACAAGGATTAGAGCATGTAAAAACAACTTGAGACAACATTCAAGAGGGTTGATCTTATTTGGCCATGTGTTTGCTCATGATGTTACCCTCAGTTTTTTTCCTTCACTTTGGTCTATCATAATTTACATGGGTTACTCGAGTGAGTTTATACTCACCAATGACAACTACGCTAAATACTTGGTTCTAAGGAGTGGGTCCCATAACTTTTCAAATTAGTGGAATGCCAATCTACGATTTTCTTTTACTGTCATCTGAACAGATAAGCATCTATGTATTGAAATAATGAAGCGATTATTATATTCATTCCTTAATTATTAAATATTAACAACATTTTTACTCTCCGATAGACCATAAACTTGCGACTTTTATTTGGACAACGAAAAAGCTAGATTATCATTGTCATGCTTATATGTTTTAATGAAGATATGGTTAGCAAGGTCAGCCGTGTCTGATATCGAATGAACAGATATGATCTTATACCATATTATACATAGGTATCTAGATAAAAACAACAACTAAATATAGGTTTTTTTATTTATTATTATTTTATTTCACTTTTGCTTTTGCTGACTTATTACCAATACACTGATGTGCGGTCATTTCCACTACTTTAGCAGAAGCTTTGAACTTTGAAGGAAGCTTTACAATATTTAATTTATTATTTTTTGTCTTCATCCAATTGTTATCTTCATCTTCTACTCCCGCGTATAGGTTTTTTCTCCTTCCTTAATTTGTTATATCTCTACTCATGGTTGTGTTAATTTTCTCAAGTTTTCGGTATCACCTTTCCGCTCAATCTTCTTCCCTCACAGGTAAATAATTATCTTCCTCTTCTTCATCTTTAACTCCTTTATCCTTGCATATGTTTTAACGCTTAACAATCTCACACTGTAGGTTTAAGCATATGATAGTACCAAAATAGATTAACGTGATGAGGTCTATGTTAATCAGGGAACATATAGGGTATTAGCATCTTTGACAAACCATTGCTTCATTTACACCCTTTTTTAAAAAAATAAAATAAAATTGGTCCTATTTAAACAATAGAGACTAATGGAGTTTCAAGATTTAAACAACTACTAACTAATTGCGAGAATTTTAAGGAGTTTAACATTTTCAACTAACTATCCACCCATTAACCACATTGTTCTATGTTTTTTTCTCTCCATATAACACCTTTTTTTGTGTGTATTTTCTTTGTGGGAAATTTATTTAAAAGAACTTTTTTAAAGAAAAAAAAGCAACAAAAAGTAGTCTTAACTTGCTACCTAATTGCTTAATTTACTGCTAATAACTTCAAGACAAACTCTTCAATATTCAGTGTCTTTTCCAATTATTTTAGTGACCAAATACATTACTAATGGCGTGGATAGAATCATGCGGTGACACCCTAAACTCAGGTCATCACATGGTTACCCGTTTGCGGAAATAAAATTTAATTTGCTGGTTACTTTCGGAAAATAATGTTTTCTCAACGTTTATCTTTTCAAAATATGGTGATAAATTTTTTTCTTTTCTTTTAACCTCATAACCACAACAACAAAATTCAAATCACACTTAGATACATAATGTATATAAGTCATACAACTATACTGCCTCATATGTCTTCACACCTAGATCATTATCAAATTTATTATCCTAAACACCATATATCAAAATAGAACCTAAGCTGGTCGTAACTAATAGACACTACCGCCAACTGGAGCAGCACAGCATGCCTTGAACTAGACAGCCTTCTCCTTCTTGTAGAAATCCTACCCCTTGTATGTCTCTGATATGTGTTGTAAGGGTGAGACACCAATATATGGATTTAACAAAATAACTAAATGCGCAACACAAAAGAAGGCACATGTACAATTTCATGCTATAACAACATAAGCATCCATAATATAACATACAATTTATCAATGGGTTTCACACCCCAAACATCAACGTTGGAAAACTATGCATGTGCACTTCAATATATCATCTAACTTTTTCTTAATCTCCGGAGATCCCACAACACCGCGTAAATGAGTTGATCAAGCTCAATAGCCAAATATATTAGGCACTTCGTGGCATGAAATATTTTATTCATCAAAGCACCATACATACTTCGTAGCCAAAATACCCTATCATCAAGGTATCCGACATAACTTCGTAGCCAAAATACCCTATCATCAAGGTATCTGACATAACTTCGTAGCCAAAATACCTTATCATTAAGGTATCCGACATAGGACAACGTGGGCACGTCTGCCAATGCATGCATATGAAATATTTTGTTCTCGTCGTTTTCTTCGTGTGTAATCTTTCCTTTGCCAAAGCTCAAAAGCTTACGACCAACGTAGTTTTCAATGTCTTAAAGTCTTTCATTAACAACACAGGACACCGCGGTCAGGAGTGCTTAGTCACGAAACCCTAAACCTTGCAATCAGTCTTAGGTTCGTGGTAATAGAAAACATCATAAATCTTTTACCGTCGTTTATTACGTCGTGAAGTAGACACACAGTCTACCTACTAGACACCAAGTCTTTAACATCATAAGAACACTAGTATCCCGACGCCTCGGTTACTAAGTTCCATATAGTCGTTTTACATCGTTTTTGTCCGTGAAACACAAATCCAAAATAGGATAACGTCATAAGAACACTAGTACCCCGACATCTCGGTTACTAAGTTCTATATCGTCGTTTACGTCGTTTTTCGTCTATGAAAACATATCCAAAATAATATCTCCGCAACTTATCCAAGTTATCGATAATACGTCATTGAGTAAACTCATTTACAGAAAATCTTTTCTACTTGAAATTCGTTTATAAAACGTCCAATCATCAAAAACTTTTTACTGAAACTTCAACTATAAAAATTAAATCAATTCAGATTAAACTTCTTCTCAAAACAAGTACTGCTATTTTTAAACTTTCACCGTAAATAATTTCAAAACTTGCCATCATTTATCATTTTCCAAGAAAATATTTTTAAAGTCAAACTTTGACTTTTCATTTTATATTATTATTTTATTATTTTTATTTTTATAAAGTATTTTTGAATATTAATTTTACAAAATAACTTTTTATAATATTTCGGAATTTCTTGCGTAAAAACTAGCAGTACTAAAAAAATTTCACGGTTACGCTCTCACCGTGACTCATAAATTTCTTTTACACTAATAAATCCTTTAAATAATAGTATTTCTCAAAAGCTCATTATTTTTCAAAATAATATTTTCCACCACTATTATATTCCAACATTCCCCATAAAACGTTGAATATAATTTTCACAGCTTATTAAATCTTTTATCTGATTAATCGGTTGTGCACTGACCACTGTCAGACCTCTCAAACAACATTCAACATTCATCATTCAACAATATCATCATAATTATATCACCAGGCAGATCATGCATCATAGCAACATAATATACTACTGCAGATAATTAAATCAATTAAAAGCAGATAAATCACATATACTCAGATAAACAACACAACGTAAGCCACATAAACAAATAACAACAACCACATATAAATCATATAAATCACACTACACGCAAATAGTTATTGAGAAAAATCCCTCAGGTAAGCTCCCCTTACCTCTTGAAGACTCGAACTAACGGTTTCAAATAATCTCCCGATTTGATCCGGCTTCCTCCGTCGGCTTTAGGTCAAACCAACCCGATCGATTCCTTCATAACGAATTGCAACCAAAATAAATCAAATCAAACAAAAACATACTTGACTCATGGAGGTTAAGGTTCGGCCTCAACAACTTTTCTAGGTTAGGAAAGTTAAAATTTTGTTAACTTAAGGATTTATGATCCATAAGTAACTTAAACATGATTAAGCACTTAACCCAAGATTATGAACCAAGAACATGAACTAAAACTCATCTAGTTCCAAGAACTAGGGTTTCGGCCAAGGGCTGAGTTTGGGGTTAGAAATCTCTAAAATTTCTAAACTCTTGGATTTAATCAATATACAAAACCTAGAGTTAGATTCAAGTGTTACAAACAACTTTTGAATCATAAAACCAACAAGTGCTCATACCTAGGGTTTCGGTTTTGATGAGATCAATAGGTTAAAGTTTGATTTTTGATCTTCTATATACTTGAATACAAGAACTATCAAGTTATAATCATGAATCAAGGCATGAAATTGAAACAAAACCTAAGAACACAAAAGGATTTCACGTTAAAAGGATTTTTCTAGAATTAGTTATGAATTTTTGAATCTAGCTCCATGAACTTTGAACAAATGAAGAACATGTTGATCTAAGTCATGAATCTACAAAAGTGATGAAAAGAAATGATTTAAATGACAAGAGAATAAGTTATTACCTCTTGACGATCCAAGAAAACAAAGTTTGGATGATGTTCTTCAAGGTTTTCTTATGGTGTTCTTAAGAAACTTAAAGAGAAAGATGGACATAGTTAGAGTTTAGAACAGTTTGAGTATTTTGGGTAGATCTCTCAACATACTTATCCGTTTTGGATGATCTTTATGTCGTTGGAAATAAGAGAGAAAGATTAACAACTTTCATGTTGAAAGTTTTCCGAGATTCAAAATAGAAACTGGTCAGAATTGCCAATCAAAATCTGACGAATTATGAACTCTTTGGAGCAAAAGAACATGAAAATGGAAAAATGGCTTAATGAAGAAGACAACCTATTTAAATGAAGAAAAAAAACCAAACTTAATGAAGAAGGCATTGGAGCCGTGGGTTTTGGGGTAAGCTTTAGTCAACTTTTCCAATGGCATTTGCTTGCAATTGTCATATAAAGACAAGGGCAAAATGGTCATTTCATATGAAAATTTCACTTTGTCATAAATGTGCCATTGTGGCCATTATGACTCAGATAAGCTCGTCATAAATACTCGGCAAATCGGTCAAATCCATCATCTCTGCTACGTTGCCGACTCCTCGATTCATCTGGCGCAAGCTTTCCTAGAGATATCTCGACTTATACGCCCGCAACAAATATAATATTTTAATTTTTTTACCAAAATTTTCAAAAGTTCCAGTATCGTAGTAAATACGATAAAAACATTTTTCATCTCGTTCACGACTCAAAATCAGGTCTTCTGAGCAGTAAACTTTTACTGTCAGTGAAAACACAGAAAACAGCAGAGAATCGGTTTCGTCTCAATTTTCAACCAAAAACTTCCCGTATCCTTATAAAAATAAGTATAACAAGGAAATGACCTTGGTTTATCAAAAATCATTTTCTCTGTCTCGGATAAAAATATATATTTATATATTTATTACCGATATTCTGGTTAATGAAAATCGAGGTGTTACACATGCATTGTCTACCAATTTGATCAAAAAAAAATTTTGTTTTATGTTGATGATATTTAGGTTGATGCGCTGCATTAGTAATGCTCAACAAACTACCAAGTCGTATGTGTATAATCTATCCAAATAAGGAGATATTCTATTGCAAAATTTAGATAAAACAAATGCATTATCATATAAAATTGTAGGTTTTCATACATTAGCTCTGCATTCATGAATATAAAGAAATCTTCAATTCCCTTTAATTTTAGCAGCACCAAAACACATATAATCATTTTCAAAACTTGGAAACAGATATATTTATAAAAAATAAAGTTTGGAATTTGGTAATATTTATGTGTAACTCTTCATTCAGTCAGCTCACCAATCTTTTTTTTTGACTGATACAGTTATCAAATTGAGCTTTAGATTTATTTGATGAGATGAAAATTTATAATTATGTGTGATAATTGGATAACAGGTCTTTAGTTATTTGCAACTGAGCAATAGGTCCTTGGATATCTATTTAATTGGAGATGAGATATTTGCATCTTGAACATGTTCAAAGTTTTTCAAAATTGACAACATATCTTATAGTTTGACTTCAATTGAGTGGTGGTAAAGTGTTTTGACAATCTTATTTTATTAGCAAACTAATCTATGAATTGAATTATGTTTTTAAGCATCAGATTGACATATGATTTATACCATTGTTCATTATAATGTGTCCCTGATTTCCTTTTTTTTTTTTATCAATTTCATTACATCTTGTGCATGTGAAGCAAGTTGACAAACTTGAGAACATACTAACCAAGAAATTTCTTAGAATTTTATCAATTCAAGTTGAGGCTTTCCAAGTAATGAGGAGAAAGATTCTGCAAAGTGATATCTCTTATCAACTAAACCGGGGTTTCTTAACTCTGCAATGGTGTCCGGTGATGATTTATCTGATCAAATAATTGTTAAATTTTAATGTGTGGATTAGCATTAATTGGTTATTAAATTATAATTAAATTATTAATATATCAGTTATAAAATTAATTCTTAATTACGTAACCAATTGATGAAATTGTTGTTGGGTATTTACTAAAGAGTGACCCTATGATGGGATGGGTCATTCTGATGTTAACCCGTTGAGAGGTCCCTACTCTCTGCTGGTAGGTTATAAGAATAGCCTCCCCATTAGGCATTCTAACAGACAGAAACACAAAACCAAAAACCAACCAGAAAGAGAGGAGTAACCCTCTCACCTTCTCTAACATTCTGATCAACTGTTCGTATCCCTCTCACCCTCTGATCTGCTGTGATGGATTCTGCGAACTCCAAGGTATGAAATTCTTCTCTTTCCTTTGATTAACATGAATCACATGCTATGATTTGTATCTGTATGGTATTTAGAATTATAGTTTTTCCTTCAATTGGTATCAGAGCCAAGGATAGATACATGTTATAGCTATTCTGAAAATTATATGAATCCTAATTTATGTTTTTCAATCAAGATGCAAAATCTTTTTTGGGATTTTCATATCATGTTATATCAATATTGTAAAAAATTTTGCTTGCCCAGAATTTTTTTTCCCTTCAGCAGCTTTCGTTTTTCATGCCTTGTTCTTCAAAATTCGAAACTATGATTCTGACCAATGATTTCGAAAATTGTTTGAGGGCTTTTCTTCCCACATGTTATTCAAGTAACATACTCGAAAATCGTTGGATTTCATCAAATAAAACGTGAGAAATCGATGCCTTTTCGTTTCCCTTTTGCGTGAAACTGGTTCGATCGCCCCGCGAGTTTTGCTCGCCTCGCGATTCTGGGCATCAGCATCTGTGGAATTCCAGATTCGCCTCGCGAGATTATTCTCGCCTCGCGAACCTGAAAGCCAGAAGAACAGTGAAATTGTCATCCTCTCTGGGTCGCCCCGCGACTACGCTTCTCGCCTCGCGACCCCGAAGGCTGACTGTTCTAGGAAAATGAAAGGTTTCTGGGTCGCCTCGCGAACACTTGACTCGCCTCGCGAGTACCCGCGAGAAGACCAAACGTTGCTGACTTTTCACAAGATTCGCCTCGCGAGATACCTCTCGCCTCGCGAATATTTTATATGGTTAAAACCGAAAAAAATATTGTATTTTTTAATACTGTACTCTAAGGTTTTGATCTAAAATTTTGTGATTGTTCTCTACTTTTTTGTGACACTTTGATATGTTATACTCTCCTTGATCATGTGTCATATAGATGGAATTAATTTTAGAGCCTTATGTGAATTAAGTTGTGTGCTCTATCTTTGCATTTGTTATACAATTTAATTATTCTAATGTATAATTGTAGCATTATTGTTGATATTTTGTATAGTTATGTACTCACCTATCGTGGGTATAATTATACAAAATTTGTGTTGTTAAACAATTAATTATTCTAATGTATAATTGTAGCATCTTGTTGATATTTTGTATAGTTATGTACTCACCTATCGTGGGTATAATTATACAAAATTTGTGTTGTTAAACAATTAATTATTCTAATGTATAATTGTAGCATGACTATTGATATTTTGTATAGTTATGAACTCACCTATCGTGGGTATAATTATACAAAATTTGTGTTGTTAAATAATTGATTATTCTAATGTGTTATATTTGTATTATATTAATAATAATTATACCCTATCGGTGTACTATTATTAATGTAATTCGTTATTATACATCGTACTATTGTCTTAAGCTTATGTCAATTATGGTTTCAAGTACCCTATCGGTATTAGAAATTTTGGTGATGTAAGTTTTGTACATTGTATTATTCTTCTTATTGTATTTCTTGTTTATTATGATTCGGGACCCTTAGGCGGAATTATAATGAATAAGAAATTTGTATTATGGGCAAGATCATTTGAACATATATATGGAATCATATTACCCTTCAATTCTTAATGATTCCTTATTCTCTGTTTATGTCAGCCTCCTTCCAAAATTCTGTCAAAACTCTAAATGGGACAAACTATGAGGACTGGAAAGAGTCTCTAGATCTCTACTTAACTATTGCTGACTTGGATCCGACCTTAAGGGAAGACAAGCCAGCTGCTCTCACAAATGAGTCTACTGCAGCACAGAGGATTGCTTATGAGAAATGGGAATACTCTAATAGAGTGTGCCTGAAAGTGATGAAGTATACTATGGAAAAATCCATCAGGCAGAGTATCTTAGAGACCGATAATGCCAAAGAATATCAGAAAGCTGTTGGGGAGAAATTTATGACTTTTGAGAAGGCTCTAACATGCTTTGAATCCAATGTCATTGATGTTCCTCCAAATACTTGGTGGTTAGATTCAGGTGCAACCATTCATGTTGTGAATTCCTTGCAGGGGTTCACAAGCCTGAGGAAACCAAGTGATGCTGAGTCCAAGATTATTATGGGAGATGGAGCTGGAGTTTCTGTTATTGACATTGGAATTGTTTCTTTACTTTTGCCTTCTGGACATAATTTGCTTTTAAGAGATGCTGTGTATGCACCTTCTATGAGAAGGAACTTGATTTGCTTTTCGCTTTGGATAAATGTGGTTACACTTTTAAGTTTGGTAGTGGGAAATTGATTGTTTATTCAGATTCTGTTTCCGTTGGTTCAGGAGTTTTGCGTGATGGCCTTTATATGTTAGATCTACATGACATGTCTGTCAATTTTGCTGTTGGAAACAAACGCAGTAGGATTAATGAACATTCTTCTATGTTATGGCATCGACGTTTGGGGCATATTTCTAGGCCCCGTATTGAGAGGCTAGTCAAGGAAGGTATTCTCCATGATCTAGACTTCTCCGATTTTGATACATGTGTTGATTGCATCAAGGGCAAATTTACTGCTAAGGTTAGGAATAAAGCAGTAAATAGGTGTGATGATGTGCTACAGTTGATTCACACCGACCTGTGTGGACCTATTACACCCACTGCCATGGGTGGATATGGGTATTTCATTACCTTTATAGATGATTTCTCGAGATATGGATGGATAGATCTTCTTCAAGAAAAATCTAGTTCTCTAGATGCTTTCAAATCCTTTAAGGTCTCTTTGTTGAGTTAAAAACTGGTAGGAAAATAAAGTGTGTAAGATCCGAGAGGAGGTGGAGAATTCTATGGTAGATATAATGAGACGGGTAGAAACCCGGGACCTTTTGCCGATTTCTTGAGGAATGCGGTATTGAAGCTCAATACACTATGCCTGGTACTCCTGAGCAAAATGGAATTGCAGAGAGGCGTAACCGCACACTTATGGAGATGGTAAGATGTATGTTGAGCCATTCATCATTGCCAGACTTTCTTTGGGGAGATGCCTTAAAAACTGCTGTCTATATTCTAAATCAAGTACCCAGCAAGTCTGTACCAAAAACTCCATATGAGCTCATGAGTGGAAAGAAGCCGAGTTTGAAACATTTTCATGTATGGGGTTGTAAGGCGAAGTTAGACCTTATAATCCTCGGTCTAAGAAGCTTGATCTTAAGACTGTTAGTGGCTTCTTTATTGGCTATTGTGTGGGTTCCAGAGGTAGCAGATTCTATTGTCCATCTCATTCTATGCGAGTCGTCGAATCCGATTGAGCCGTTTTCTTTGAGGATGACTTGAATAGTGGGAGTGATATACCACGACCGATTACTCTTAGAGAAGATCGCACCATTGTTCCTATACCAGCTGTTCCTTTTCCTACAGAAGTTATGATTCCAGCTCATGATGGTGATCAGACTCTTCAACATGAAGATGGTGTGGCAGCACCACTTGTAGATGAACCGGACCATGATCTTATTGTTGATGAAATTCCACCGAGACGATCTCAAAGAGTGCGCGGACCTTCCATACCAGATGATTATATTGTATATCTTCGAGAACATGAGTTTGACCTCAATGATGATGATGATCCTATTACCTTTAAGGAGGCAATTTCTAGCTCTCATGCTTGATTGGCTGAATGCTATGCATGATGAGTTGTCTTCTATGTCTCATAATGGTGTTTGGAGTCTGGAGGAATTACCAATTGGTTGTAAACCTGTTGGATGCAAATGGGTTTTCAAAACCAAACGTACTCCAGATGGTAAAGTTGAAAGGTACAAAGCCAGACTAGTAGCTAAAGGCTATAACCAAAGAGAAGGCATTGACTATAAAGAGACTTTCTCACCAGTCTCTACAAAAGATTCATTTCGAGTTGTCATGGCCTTGGTAGCTCATTTTGATCTAGAACTTCACCAGATGGATGTGAAGACGGCCTTTCTGAATGGAGACTCTTCGAAGATGTTTACATGGTTCACCTTTGAAGGTTTTGCTGAAACGAGGGAAAGAGCACTTGGTTTACAAAGCTGAATAAGTCTATTTATGGGTGAAACAGGCCTCCGGACAATGGTATTTGAAGTTTGATCAGGTTGTCACTTCTCTTGGCTTCAAAGAAAATGCCTCAGATCAGTGCGTTTACTTGAAGACTTGTGAGGGTGAATTCATCATTCTCGTTCTATATGTTGATGATATACTTCTTGCTAGCAGTTGTGTTAAAATCGACCGAGACAAAACTCATGTTGAGTAGCCACTTTGATATGAAAGACCTTGGTGATGCTTCAGTTGTTTTAGGCATCCAGATTTATCGTGATAGGTCACGTGGTGTACTTGGATTGAATCAAAAAGGATATATTGAAAAGGTCCTCAAAAGGTTTAATATGCATTCTTGCTCCCCATGTGCTGCACCTGTTCAAAAGGGTGAAGAAAAATTCTCTAAATCTCAATGTCCTCAAAATGATGTAGAAATAAATGAAATGAGAAAGGTCCCATATGCTTCATTGTTGGCGGTTTAATGTATGCTCAAGTTTGTACTCGTCCCGACATTGCTTTTGCTGTAAATGCTTTAGGGAGATACTTGAGCAACCCAGGTTTGGGTCATTGGAAAGCCGTAAAAAAAGGTCATGAGATATTTGCAGGGAACCAAAGATTATATGTTGACCTATAAGAAGTCTGATCAACTTCAGGTCACTGGTTATTCTGATTCTGATTTCGCAGGTTGCCCTGACGACCTAAAAATCTACGGCTTTATCTTTATGATGGCAGGAGGAGCTATTTCTTGGAAAAGCGTCAAACAGACGCTTACAGCTACTTCTACCATGGAAGCAGAGTATGTTGCTTGCTATGAGGCTTGTCAAGCCATGTGGCTGAAAAATTTGATTTCTGGCTTTCATATTGTTGAAAGCATATCTAGGCCACTTGTGATATATTGTGACAATACTGCTGCTGTGAACTTCTCTCATAACAATAGAAGCTCTTCTCGCACTAAGCATTTTGATGTGAAATATTTGTTCGTTAGAGAGAAGATTCAGGAGTTTCAGACTCGTATTGAGCATATTGATACAGGAAACATGCTTGTCGATCCACTAACCAAAGGCTTAACCATTTGGAATATTCACGAATCATGTAATTCATATGGGCTTAGTTAAGTCTTTTGATGTATTGGATTAGTGGGAGTCTGAAACCATTATTTGCCCATTATCATTTTTTTTATGAGATATGTAAATTGACGTCATTCTTGGATTCATATCTCTTATATCATTTTAAGATGCTTGGACCATTTTTGAATTGCATATTTCTCTTTATTAATTATATGCAATTTTATATTCATCAATCTTTATGTGAAATATGAGTCTTTAGCATGTATGATTTACTTCCTATCGGATACTATTTACGCATTGTTAAAGCTTGTATTTCTTATCTTCTTTGGTTAACGTGTGCTTTGATAAGAATCGGTATTTCTCTTTAATAATTGATTAATGCTATCCAAGTGGGAGAATGTTAAATTTTAATGTGTGGATTAGCATTAATTGGTTATTAAATTATAATTAAATTATTAATATATCAGTTATAAAATTAATTCTTAATTACGTAACCAATTGATGAAATTGTTGTTGGGTATTTACTAAAGAGTGACCCTATGATGGGATGGGTCATTCTGATGTTAACCCGTTGAGAGGTCCCTACTCTCTGCTGGTAGGTTATAAGAATAGCCTCCCCATTAGGCATTCTAACAGACAGAAACACAAAACCAAAAACCAACCAGAAAGAGAGGAGTAACCCTCTCACCTTCTCTAACATTCTGATCAACTGTTCGTATCCCTCTCACCCTCTGATCTGCTGTGATGGATTCTGCGAATCTCCAAGGTATGAAATTCTTCTCTTTCCTTTGATTAACATGAATCACATGCTATGATTTGTATCTGTATGGTATTTAGAATTATATGTTTTCCTTCAATAATGAGAATAATTGATGATAGACATTAGTGGGGATAGGTAGAAATACTTCAAGAAACAGGGATAAATTTATTTGAAGATTCATTGGTAAAATTTATTTAAGCATTTGTGTCTCGATTTATTTTCCCATATTAATATTGGTAATGCAACTATAATCTATACGTTATGTCAATATATATTGGTTGATTTTGGACTATGGTAGTATATTCTCCTATATAGGTGGCGTTTGGAAGAGTTTATTTAAGCTCCTTTTGATTTATCTGATGACATAAGCCCTTATGCAGTGTGTTTGACAGAGCTTATAAAAATAACTTATGCCATCTCATAAGGAGTTTTTGACTTATTTTCATAAGTCACTGGGAGAAGCTTATGAAATTATCATAAGAGCTTATGCACTAAACACCCTCTTCATGTTTTTCACTATTCGAATCCTCTCATACCCCTTTCTTTATTTTTCTTTCTTTAAGCGCTTATGACATAAGCTCTCATGCGATAAGGTCTTATGTGATAAACTCTTAATTAAGTTGTTTACCCAATCGCACACATATTTCCTCTATTGGTTTTTTGTTGGAAGAGTATGTATTTTGCAGAGTTGTCATTCTATTTACTGAATTTAAATGTTAGACTCTACAGTAGTTAACGATTATTTTAAAGTAAGTAATTATATACATAAATTGTTTTAGAGCATGTGTAGAAACCCACATGACCCGTGAAAGTAACTTACTAGTTAGTATATAATTTATATCCTGCTGAGTATTACCGCCCGAACACTCAATGTTCTGGAACTTTCATATTATTATTTTTTAACCAAATGTTCTGGAACTTTCATCTCTTTCTCATTCTATATCTTTTACTTTTCAACTAGTGTAATATACCCTTGTACTGGCCGAGAATGTAAGACCGGGAACTCGTCTATACACTGGACCAACCGAGCTTACCCCCACGAATGGGCCTTGACCCAAACTCCTCCGAAGCCGAGGACATGTCAGCACACCCGACACCCGAGAATAACTACTCGGCCCCAAGCTATCTATCCGCAGCTAACTGGGCCGAATATCTCGCTAGCCATAATGTCACTCCGGACAATCAGGCTCCGGATATCTCTCCCCATGATCGCGATCTGATCCAAATATTCCTCCGCTTATTTCGGAGCCTGATCCTGGGAAAACAACTATAAATAAGGGGCTTACCCCTCATTATAGAACTACGTTTGCTTTGATTCCCTTTTGGATACGTAGGAGCAGAATCCATATTCTGTCAAGCACAATCCAAAAACACCCCACTAATCCTCGTTCAGCCGAGTATTTCATACCCGAGATATTTGGCCGGAACATTTGGCGCCGTCTGTGGGAATCGAAGCAAATATTTTCCCATACCACACAAAAATGGTGAGGACGAGAAGCGGAAATTGCAGGAGGGAGGAGCCAAGGAATGCCAACAACGGAGTTAACGGAGATAATGGAGAACAGTCCGTAGGCCCAGCAGGAATGACTGACAACCCCGTGATTCAGGAGCTTCTCGCACAGGTTGCAGCGGCGAGAGAAGGAGAATGAAGAAATCCCGCCGTGCAGAATGACCGTCGGGAGAGAGCCGAGCGAGGGAGAGGTCGGTCTCCTACTCACATGAAAGAGAGCGCCGACCTCCCGAGATTGAGGGGTCCAGAAACTTATATCGGGAAGGAGGTCCTCGCCTCCGGGCTTCCCACCACAACAACCGAGCAGAGGAAGAGGGATTCCCTAAGCAGGCCCCAGAATCTTCACTCCAAACGAACAGACTTAATGACAGGGCCAGCCTGCGGAAGCCGAGGCATCCTTTCACGAATGATATCATGGGGGTCCCCTTGCCAGCCAACTACAAGCCCATCAACATTGACAAATATGATGGCACCTCGGACCCCGAGCGCCACTTGGACACCTTCACCACGCAGATGTACCTTTTTACGGATGACGACGCTGTCATGTGCAAAGTTTTCCCAACCACACTGAAGGAGGCAGCGTTGACTTGGTACACCCAGCTACCCCAACCTCGGTGGACTCTTTTGATACATTCGTGGCTAGGTTCGGCGCTCATTTGCCACGAGCCGAGCCCACCGAGAAAACCTCGGCCTCACTGGTGAACTTCAGGCAAGAGAAGAATGAATCCCTGCGCAACTTCATGGCCAGATTCAGCAAGGAGGCGGTACTCATCCCCAATCTCAGTGCCGATGTTGCACTACACACCATCCTGACCGGGTTGAGACCTGGCCCTTTTGCTAGGTACTTAGCTCGAAAACCGCCAGCCGATATGGACGAGCCGAGAAGAAAAAGCTGCAGTTACATCAATATGGAGGAGGTAGAGGAGTCCAAGAAAAGGGATCGGACCGATGAGGTGACCTGGCGAGAAGGTAGAGACAAGAGGAGGCGCGGGGGGTGATAAGCCGAGATTGAAAGGCCCGGCCGAGCATTTCCGAGAGGGACCGAAGTATGATCATTATACTCCCCTCAACACAAATCGGGCTCGGGTGTTCGAGGAAGGAAGCGTCTGCGGTGAGCTTCGCAGGCTCCCAAAGGGTGTGGCACACCCCCAAACGCGGATCGCCTGAAGCATTGTCGGTTTCACCGCAACTATGGCCATACCACCGAGGAGTGCTGGGTCCTACGGGATAAAATTGAAGAAGCTGGTTCAGGTGGCCACCTCAAAGCAACTTTGTCCGAAGAAACAACAACAACAAAGTGAGAGGCGCGGGGAAACGAGAAGAAGAGAGGGTGACCGGCCCGAGGAGGTGCGGCGATCGAAGAAATGAGGAGAGAGCAGAGACCAGAGAAAGCCAGAATGAAAGACGGGAAGAGGATAATGTCATCCGGGGGGTGATAAACACCATCTCAGGAGGGTTCGCGGGGGGAGGCACCACAAGTTCAGCTCGGAGAAGACATCTGCGGGCCATCCGAGCTGTTAACTCGGTATCTGGCAAGCCTCCCCGGAGTTCCCCCCCTATTATCTTTTCCGATGAAGATTTTGTGGGAGTAGATCCCAACCAGGATGACCCCATGGTGATCACCGTACAGTTGGCCAACTTCTCGGTCAAAAGAACCCTCGTCGATCAGGGGAGCTCCGCGGATATATTGTACTACTCAACGTTTCAGAAGCTAGGGATCCCGGAGAAATCAATTGATCGTATGACAAGAAAACTCGTTGGCTTCGCAGGGAGCGGAGTTGATACTCGGGGATATATTGACCTCTTGACCACTTTTGGCGATGGCAGAGCTTCTAAAACCATCATGGTCAGGTATGTGCTAGTTAACGCAGTTACATCGTATAATATCCTGATCGGAAGGCCGTCCTTGAACGAGTTAGGGGCCGTGGTCTCTACTCCCCACCTCACGATGAAGTTCCCCTCCAGCTCGGGAGATATAGTGGCTGTCCGAGCAGATCAGAGGATGGCGAGACAGTGTTACGCTGATAGTTTGCGGGTGAGCAAACTTAAACCCGCAACAGTAGAAACCCTAGACAGGGGGAAGGACAAGGCGGTGAATTCAGTAAACTCCGTTGAGCTGGATCCCAGGATGGACGTGCAGGAACAACGTCCACAACCTATTGAGGAGCTAGAGAAGTTCCAACTCGGCGCTCGGCTGAGCAGTGTACTAAGCTCGGTGGTCACCTTGAGCCTACTCGAAAGAAGAAATAAAGCAAGTGCTGCTTTGCAGAAACGCCGATCTATTCGCCTGGACCACATCGACATGCCGGAATTGATCCCAACTTTTTATGCCATAAATTGGCAATCTGTCCCGAGGCGAAGCCAGTGGCCCAGAAAAAAAGGAGATTAGGTGAGGAGAGGAGAAAAGTAGTCGAAGAGGAGACAGCGAAGTTGGTCAAGGCCAACTTTATCCGAGAAGTAGAATACACCACATGGTTGGCCAACGTCGTTCTCGTCAAGAAAGCAAATGGCAAGTGGCGCATGTGCACTGATTACACGGACTTGAACAGAGCATGCCCGAAAGACTCTTATCCCTTGCCGAGTATTGACAGACTGGTTGACGGGGCTTCCGGATACATAATTTTAAGCTTCTTGGATGCGTACTCCGGGTACAACCAAATTAGAATGTACCCCCCGGATGAGGAGAAAACAGCCTTCATCACTGAGGGGTCAAATTACTGCTACAGAGTAATGCCGTTTGGGCTGAAGAATGCGGGAGCTACGTACCAGAGACTTATGGACCGAGTATTTGAGAAGCAAATTGGCAGGACCATGGAAGTATATGTGGATGACATGGTAGTGAAATATGATGACCCCAGCCACCACCCTATAGATCTGGAAGAAATATTTCAGCAGTTGAGAAGGTTCAACATGAGGCTCAACCCGGAGAAGTGTGTTTTCGGTGTCCAGGGGGGTAAATTCCTCGGCTTTATGCTTACCCACCAGGGAATTGAAGCCAATCCCGATAAGTGTCGGGCCGTAATTGAGATGAGAAGCCCGCAGAACGTTAAAGAAGTACAAAGATTGGCAGGACGGCTGGCGTCATTATCTCGTTTCCTACCCAAATCCGCAGAGAAAGCTCGGCCTTTCTTTAAGCTGCCGAAGAAGCCCCAAACCTTCAAATGGACCGAGGACTGCGAAAAGGCTTTTGTCGACTTCAAGGACTTTCTGTCCTCCCCGCCGATATTAACAAGGCCCATCTCGGGGAAAGAATTGTATCTGTATCTGTCAGCCTCCGAGAATGCTATTAGCGCAGTCATCGTGTAGGAGGTAGAGAAAGCCCAAATGCCAGTATACTTCATCAGTAGGGTGCTCCATGATGCCGAAACTCGATATCAAGTTATTGAGAAGCTGGTCTTAGCCTTGGTGACTGCAGCTCGGCGGTTGCGCCCGTACTTTCAGAGTCACCAGGTGGTTGTTAAGACGGATCACCCCATCGAACAGATACTCAAAAAACCCGAATTGGCGGGGCGTATGATTGTTGGTCAGTAGAGTTGTCCGAGTTTGGCTTGAAATACGAGATGAGAGGACCTCTGAAATCACAATGCCTGTCTGACTTCATAGCCGAGCTCCATCCACAGCCAGAAGCTGAGGATACATGGTGGAATCTATACGTGGATGGATCCTCAAATATCGAGGGCGATGGAGCGGGGGTGATTCTGGAAGGACCAGGAGATTTGATCTTGGAGCAATCGTTGAAATTCGAGTTCAAAACCTCGAACAATCAAGCCGAGTATGAAGCTCTGATAGCGGGACTAAGGCTGGCGAATGAAATGAGGGCGAAGGCTGTCAAGTGCCGAAGTGATTCACAACTAGTCACCGGACAAATATCCGGAGGCTATCAGACGAAGGAACCTCAGCTCACCAGATATTTGTGTAAGGTCAACCAGCTAATCTCCGGCTTTGAAAAGTTCACCATTGAGCACATTCCCCGAGAAGAAAACACTCGGGCTGATTTGCTGTCTAAGCTTGCCAGCACAAAGAAGCCGGGACACCACAGAACGGTTATTCAAGAAACCCTCAATGAGCCAAGCATTGGGACAGAAAAGGTGATGGCCAACGAGTTGGTTGACCGAGAGTGGATGGCACCTATCTGGGAGTACTTATCCTCAGAAGCTCTACCCTCGGATCAGGCTGAAGCCAGGAAAGTCAGGCTAAGGGCGAGTCATTTCACCATAATCGCCGGGGAGCTGTATAAGCGAGGATTCTCGGCGCCTTTGCTAAAATGTCTGACCAAGGCACAATCTAAGTATGTCATGGAAGAGGTTCACCGAGGAATCTGTGGTTTTCACAATGGAGGCAGATCAATGGCCTCCAAGATAGTCCGAGTAGGGTATTATTGGCCTACCCTTAGAGCTGATTGCATGGAGTGGACGAAGCGGTGTGATGAGTGCCAGAGATGTTCCAATGTAAATCATACCCCCCCTGAAGAACTTCACACATTAAACTCGCCTTGGCCGTTTGCAATGTGGGGAATGGACATACTTGGGGCCTTTCCCGAGTGGCAAAGGCCAAGTCAAATTCCTACTGGTAGCCGTGGACTACTTCACCAAATGGATCGAAGCAGAGCCTTTGGCTAAGATTACCGCCGAGAAGGTGCAGAAATTTGTGTGGAAGAGCCTTATTTGTAGGCACGGAATTCCCTTCGCAATCGTTACTGACAACGGAAGACAATTTGTGGATAAGAAGCTACGGGAATTCTATGACAACCTCGGTATCAAGCACCAGGTTACATCCGTTGAGCACCCCCAAACCAATGGGCGGGCCGAAGCGGCTAACAAGATCATCCTCGGGGAGTGAAGAAAAGAGTAGGAAGATCTAAAGGAGCACGGGCGAGAGGAGTTACCGAGTATTCTCCGGGCCTATCACTCGTACGCCTCAATCTACCACTCAAGAAACACCCTTCAGGCTGACGTACGGAACCGACGCCATGATCCCAGTAGAGGTTGGGGAACCGTCTTTCCGACGTGTGCAACACGAGCCGAACGACAATGAGAGCAATATGAGGATTGAACTTGACTTGGTAGAAGAGGTTAGGGAGGAAGCCAGAATCAGAGAAGAAGCCTGCAAACAGAGAGCCACTAGAAGGTATAATTCAAGAAGTAAGGCCAGAGGAGTTTTTCACGCGGAGACTTAGTCTTTGAGAATAAAAGGGGAAGCAAGGAAGGACCGCACGGAAGGCAAGTTAGCGGCAAATTGGGGAGGACCATTCCGAGTAGTTGAAAACCTGGGGAACGGGGCCTATAGGTTAGAAGAATTGTCAGGAAATCCTATCCCGAGGACTTGGAATGCCTCTCATTTGAAGTGTTATTACAGCTGATGTATATAGTCGGGTGCTGTACTCTTTTTCCTACCTTGGTATTTTTTCCCAAAATGGGTTTTGACCGGGGAGGTTTTAACGAGGCACACCGCGGACTCCATTCAATAAAAAGCAGAATTTATTATGAATATGGTTTTATTTTTCCTTGCTTTGTCGAAGTATTTATTTTGCAGGCGTCTTATTTTAATGGCCGAGTTCGAGCCAGTCAGAGGGGCCAAGTTTGAGCCGGCGGCCGTGAGCACGAGCCGTTGGCGAATACGAGCCAGTCGGAGGGGCCAAGTGTGAGCCCGGCGGTCGAGTCGAGCCGTTGGCCGAATACGAGCCAGTCGAGAGGGGCCAAGTGTGAGCCCGGCCGAGTCCGAGCCGTTGGCGAATACGAGCGATCGGAGGGGCCAAGTGTGAGCCCGCGGCCGAGTCACGAGCCGTTTGCCGAGTTCGAGCGAGTCGGAGGGGCCAAGTTTGAGCCCGGCGGCCGAGTCCGAGCCGTTGGCCGAATACGAGCCGATCGAGAGGGCCAAGTGTGAGCCCGGAGAACAGTACGAGCCGTTGGCCGAATACGAGCGATCGAGAGGGCCAAGTGTGAGCCGGCCCGTCTGGCCGTTGGCCGAATCTGACGAGCGATCGGGAGGGCCAAGTGTGAGCCCGGCGGCCGAAGTCTGAGCCGTTGGCCGAATCACGAGCGATCGGAGGGGCCAAGTGTGAGCCCGGCGGCCGAGTACGAGCCGTTTGCCCGGCGGCCGAGTACGATCCGTTGGCCGAATACGAGCCAGTCAGAGGGGCCAAGTGTGAGCCCGGCGGCCGAGTACGAGCCGTTTGCCAAGTTCGAGCCAGTCAGAGGGGCCAAGTGTGAGCCCGGCGGCCGAGTACGAGCCGTTGGCCGAATACGAGCCAGTCAGAGGGGCCAAGTTTGAGCCCGGCGGCCGAGTACGAGCCGTTGAATCCCAAAGGCCAAGTTTGAGCCTAGTGGCCGAGTACGAGCCAATGGCCGAATCCGAGCCGTTTAATTTTCAAGGCCAAGTTTGAGCCTGGTGGCTGAATACGAGCCATAAAGTTAAGTATAAAGGTCAAGCACGATCTTACTAGCCGAATCCGAGCTGCTATTAAGTTATTGACGTTGAGTTCAAGCTACGAAAATAGTAAAGCTGAATATGCGCAAAAAACAAAATTCGTAAAGGCCAAGTATGAGCCATTATTTTATTAAGGAAACCGAGTACAATGCACAAGGCAAAAATAAAGCCGAGTTTGATACATTCAAGGCAACCGAGTACAATGCGCAAAAATAAAGCTAAGTTTGACTCTTGAAAAGTACATTCACGGGACTGAGTACAGCGCTGAGGTTGAAAGCCGAAATTGAAAATAAGGGCCACTCGGCCCCCAGTCCCCCCGATTCAACGCCACCACGCTCTCTTAAGGGAGGCTGTAGTTCACACTCCCCCCTGAGAAAGCTGGACGATGAGGTGCTCGGCTAACTCCGGGAGTAGACGACCTCTACCCCTTTCTCGACTCCCGAAGATTATTATTCTCCCAGTTAACATCCTTCTTGAAGGATCGAGGAATTCTGGATCCCATCTCCCACTTACATCCTTTTTGGCGGATGTGAAACCCGAAAAAGGATGTTAACTGGGAGAGGGGAACGTAAACCCCTGATGTTAGCATAGAACTACTCGGGTGGAAGAAAGGTAAGAAACGAACTTGGTTGATAGAAAAGGAAGAGGACAGAGGTTGAAGTGGTCGCCGAAGATTCTCCCCTTCCTGGCCCAAGCTCCCCTCGCCCCACTACTCAAGGGATGCAAATCGTGGGGCGAGAACAACCACTTTCTACCCCCCTCGAGCCGAAATGGTACAACACCACCCTGAAGGCGGGGACTTCATCTCTCTGGGGTGAAGACTTCAACCCCTCAAACTCAGACTCCAATTGCTGAGACTTCCTCTCGGTCTCCGTCACCTCTCGGCTACAGAAACGAGCCAAAGCCGCAGCACGAAGGCAGTAGATCGAGAGGGCCTCCATGCTGGATCGGGCCCCCTGCTGCTTGATAAGCCGAAGATCAGCGGCTTTTAAGAGGGTCAAGTCGAAAGAGGAGGAGGGGTTGAAGTCTTCACCCCAGAGAGATGAAATCCCCGCCTTCAGGGTGGTGTTGTACCATTTCGGCTCGAGGGGGGTAGAAAGTGGCTGTTCTCGCCCCACGATTTGCATCCCTTGAGTAGTGGGGCGAGGGGAGCTTGGGCGAGAAGGGAGAATCTTCGGCGACCACTTCAACCTCTGTCCTCTTCCTTTTTTGAGGGGCAGATGACGAAGCCCCCTTCGCAGAGGCCTTGGCGGGAGGAGGTCTTTTCTGCTTCTTCTCGGCTGAAGAGGGACCCTGACCCTCTTTACCAACACCAGCCTTGACAAGCTTTGAAAAGTCGAATTTTCCCATGATGACTGTCAAAAAGAAAGAGTTGTTAGTATAACAACACATGCAGAAAATACTTAAGAAATTAAAAAGCCGAGCACTTACTTTTAAGGTCGGACCTTGGGGTGGAGGAGAAGGGGAGTTTCATAAGGCGTGCACAATGGAGGGGCCGAGGAAGACCTTCTAGTACATCTATATCCCGCCTATCCTCGGCCGGCAGGGAATGATACTCGAAGCCGACGAATTTTGTGGGAGAGGATTGCCAGTATAAAGGAAACTTGGCATATTCATTCTCGTCAAAAAAGTGGGAGGTATGAGAACTCGAAGGGCGAATACGGAAGAAACCAACCTTGAAGTCTTTATAAGACGAAGCGAATAAACTAAGAAAACCTCTTCGGTTCAACCCATTAAGGGACACCCATCCCTTTTTCTCGCCAAATCTGGTCTGATAAAAATACAAAATTTTTGGAGTGGTGGGTTCTATCCTTATGTATTTACATAGAATCTGAAAGGCTTTCATAAAAGCCCAGCTGTTAGGGTGAAGCTGAGTAGGTGCGACGTTCATGGTTCTCAGAACGTCGCACTCAAACTCAGTAAAGGGAAGAGACACATGCAGTTTGTCAAAAAGTGTTTTATACATGTATGTAAAGGGGGGCTCGGAAGGACGAGCCCTTAGAAAGACACACTCGGTGCTCGTGCACGGAGAGCAGATAAACTCGGACTCGTCCCCTGAGGCCGAGATATTGATATGGGACCGAAGTTCAACAATAGAATCAGGAGTTTGGTAGTCAGAAAAAAAGGTTCCAACCTCCCCTTTTACCCAGGTATACCCGGGGAGGGTAATATCGGGAATAGGGTCTTTAGGAACCCTAAGACGCTGTTTGCGAGCAGCGGGTTTGGACACCCTAGGAGGGGGAGAACCAGACCTAGGCGAATCAGACTCGGAAGAATCTGAGTCAGTCGAGGATGACCCGGAGGAGGATGGTTCCGCCTCCCCAACGCTCAGTTCCCGCGAAGGAACAGAAGAAACAGAAAGGGATCCCCCAATTGGGGAAACTTCACCCTCAACCAGAGGCGAAGTATTTGACTCAGAAGACATAGGTGAACTCATGTCCGAAGGTCAGAAACAGAGCTTAGAAGCACGAAGGAAGAAAAGAGACGGAGCGTACCTGGAGGATGACAAGCAGAGGAACAAGGGCAGAAGCTTGGAAGACGAGGGTGAATGGCAGAGAAGGGTAAGCAAAGTAGGAGGGAGTTGGCGCCGGAGGAGGTATTTATAGCCTGCAATTGGTGGCCCATTGTCCATTGGGCCCAAAAAGGGGCGCGACTTTTGATTGTCCCGACGCGACTTTTGATTTTCCCCCCATTAAATGGGCGCGGAACTCTAGGGTTTCTTGTCTGTGGCGTGCCGAAGAAGTAATAGGGGAATAATTGCTTTCTCGACGTGAAAGAGAAGACTTGATTGAAACGACAGTGAGAATGTGGATAAGCTGCATAACCGAAAAATAAGCTCGGTTTCATACGTATCGACTCCTTCGCTTATTCAAGCTCGGAGCTCGGGGGCTTGTGTCTTGGCCGAGAATGTAAGACCAGGGAACTCGTCTATACACTGGACCAACCGAGCTTACCCCCACGAATGGGCCTTGACCCAAACTCCTCCCGGCCGAGGACATGTCAGACACCGACACCGAGAATAACTACTCGGCCCCAAGCTATCCATCCGCAGCTAACTGGGCCGAATATCTCGCTAGCCATAATGTCACTCCGGACAATCAGGCTCCGGATATCTCTCCCCATGATCGCATTCTGATCCAAATATTCCTCCGCTTATTTCGGAGCCTGATCCTGGGAAAACAACTATAAATAGGGGGCTTACCCCTCATTATAGAACTACGTTTGCTTTGATTCCCTTTTGGATACGTAGGAGCAGAATCCACATTCTGTCAAGCACAATCCAAAAACACCCCACTAATCCTCGTTCAGCCGAGTATTTCATACCCGAGATATTTGGCCGGAACAACCCTTATAATGCATGGGTAAATTTTTTATTAAATATTTTTTTTTAATGGTTAATAAAAGAGGATAGTTATTTGATATAATAAGATAATGGAGATATTATTATTATTATTATTATTATTATTATTATTATTATTATTATTATTATTTGTATTTCTAAATTACAAAAAACTACCTTATTATAGCATTTCTTACTTGACATTTTTTTTAATGTTACGATTACAGCTAGACTACTATGATCAGGTACCAAGTCATTGATTCATTTTTTAATACAGTTAAAAGCATACCTATCAAAATATTAGTGAATGTCACTATAATTTGTTCATATATTGATAGTGGATACTACTTTAATAGATATTTTATGGGTTTAAAAATAATGTTACATTTTTTAATATGAATTAAAGTAGTTTGAATTGTTAGTCTAAAAAGTTTTACATAAACAATCACAAATTTTTTGACATCTATGCTTTTATTGTAATAAATGAGATAAATAAATAATAATAATAATAATAATTCTTGTAAAAAAAATTAATAATAATTATATTATAATATATTTTTTGACATCTATGCTTTCTAAGGAAGGTTTTTTTCTTATATAGCTGAAGAAGTTCATGATTTATTCTCAATCATGTGGAATTCAGTTGTAATGACCCTCTTCAACTACAAATCTTCGAATCCTAGTAGCTACACTTTTCAATATTCATCATTAATTGCTTATAAATGGTCTTTGTATTTGATTTCAGTCATCATTAAACTTCCCCCGCCTTGCTTATCTACAAATTCACTGTTAATCTGGGTTTGAAGCCTTTCCTCATAAGCAAAGCCTCCAACAATCTGCTATATAACAGATTTCTGTTATATCAGTTATAACAGTTTTTTGTTATCTGGTGCTCCTCCCTCCAAGCCACACTCTTCTAACCAACTCTTACATGCCTATATATATGATCCTATTGTATTGTAGAAGTGTAGAGAATATACAAGAATTCTGTAAAATCTGGGAGATAGCTTAGAGTGTGAGGAATCTACTTTGTAACTTTGATTCTTTGATAGTGAAGCTCTTTTCTCCTTCTGCCCGTGGGTGGATGTAGCCACAATTTGGTGAACCACCCACGTTATATCTTGGTGTTCTTTTTTTCTGTGTGATCATTTTATCAAACATCTTCTGTGCGTGTGAATTACTGCGATTTAAACTCTACATTCACAAATGACAAATAATTAATAAATTGTTCAGGAAAGGTAACTGAGAGAATCTTGAACATGAAGTAAAGCAAATTATCACAGCACCTTCTTGTAATAACATTATAACAATATTAAGAGTCAAAAATCTTGACTATGAGAGAAAGCATAATTTCACTAATAGTTAAAACAATCTAAATGGTTTCGCCTAAAACAATTCCATTGATAATACAATGCCCCCCATGACTCTACTGAGTTCAAGCAACATTATTATAGAAATAATAATCCCTTATGCCCCTTGCCCTTTGTTGCAACATGTTTATAGAAATAGCATCATTAGTTGCATGAACTCCACACACCACAGTGACTTGAAAGTGGACCTTTTAAGATTTCAGTCTCTGAAAAGCCAAGAAACATCATTTACAACAAAACTAACCTGCCCAAAATGGTGGGACACCACAAAGTAACATGTATCGAATTACTCCAACACTCTAGATATCTACTTTTGGGCGATAATTTCGATTTAATACCTCAGGCGCCATGTAATATGGACTTCCAACTATCTCATTAAATCCTTCCCCTGCATAAAATAGCAAACTTCAGCCAATTGTAAATCAATGACAGCAACCAAATTGTTGAAAATCAAGCAACAACATTAAGAGTTTCAATTGCTAGCCAAAAGCATTACCTAGTTTAAAGAACACTTAACAGTCCAAAATCAATAGCCTTCTGAGGTGCCGTTTCCTTCTTATTTGCAAATAAAAAGTCTCAAGTTTGAGATCCCGATGCATCACACCATGTTTGTGCATGACACATCTGAAACCCAACAAATCACAAAACAATCATGATTAAATCCCTATTTTAGCACATAAAAAAAAAAGAACACATCCAAGCACATTAATGCAAATGAAGAGTAAAGAATTCACATACAAACTTAAAAAACAAATCATACAAAGCCAAACACCTTAACTTTGACAGCAACGTGATTCTTTTATTGTTCACACAATAACATGATATGTTTGCAAAAAGTTTGATCACTGAGCTTCATAAAACTGCTCTATCACAAGATACCATAGTAAATGCCATTGATAATATACATATCCATTAATCATCATGCTGAACCACCCAGACAAAAGGTAACATTTGTATATTAATATATAAAGAAACAAAACAGTACAAAATATATACGTGTCTGTGTCTCTGTGAGTGTGTGTAGTTTCCATGTGTGCTTCTCCATCAGTCTGTCCGTCCAAGTAATTAGCTTATTAAATATAGTCTTGCAAACCCGAGCATCAAGACATTGGTTAAAGAATCAAACAGAAGAAAAGTTTGTAGTGAAAAGCTAACATTCACTGAACTAACTTGCTTTATACATTCACTGCATCACAAGTTCTACATACATACATATATTTTTCGATACAACATGTTAAAAAACCAATGAGTGTAGTACCTAACTTTGACATTGAATCTAATGCATTTATACCTTTTAGATCAAATCTAAATTAATATTAACTACTATTAACTACCTTTAGTCGTAGTTAAGTGCACAGGATGAAGACCTTGGCTGGTATGTGGCTCTATGTTCTAACACTTTAGTTTTATGTCAAAATGTAGTTCAAGTACTTAGGCGCTAGGTATTCTATGTATGGTGGGCCCCTGTTAATCTGCTCTGAGATAATGGAATTCTGATTGTCAGTTTTATTTTTTAAACTTTTGCAATCCTTCAAAGTATTGTTAACATTAAATTGTAATAAAAAGGAAGATTGAATAGAAGTGGGAGAGAAACTTCCACCTTTACCATTTTAGTATGCTTCTCTGTTATCTGATGGTTCAAACACTCGAGAAGCCTTCAACTCACCTAGCCTCCTTCCCTGACACATCAAACAACTTTGAAAATCATATTAGGTACCTTTGTCACAATTTCAAGATCAAATCCTAAGCGAACCAAAGTCTCAAAATTAGGCAATATACACCATACACAAACAACTTCATCCATTAGCAATGATTATGCTTCTAGATTATATCAATCTTTTAAGACATTAAAACCTGTCAATAAGCATCTTAATAACTTGGCTTTGTGAAGATGTCTAACGATGCTGCGACACATCCAACATAACATCCTTGCAAAGCAGACACATTCTGTACACTCTATATATTCAACATAACATCAATCTCTAACCATAACACAGAAGAATCCAATAACCAAAATGAAAGCATGACACTAAGTTCATAACTAATTAAGAGGCAAGACTATCACATGAAGCAAAAAAAGAAGAGAGAAGAATAAAGTAAAGAAAAGCAAAGAATGTATTAAACCATCGATAGTGGAGAGACAATAAACACTCCAAACTCATTAAACCCATTTTTTATATAATCTTTTGGATAGTGCTTGCAATAGCAAATGAAATAACTTTGTTGTGCATTTGGTGCTAGTATTAATAGTTAATTCAGCTTTTATGTTTTGGTATAAAAAAAAGTGTCCCCCGTGGTGAATATGTTGGCATCCATCTCTCAGTAGAAATATGCTAACATCCATATTTTAAATGAATATATTGACACCCAACCATAAAAGTCCAATATTCCATTGGCTAACTGGCATGGTCATTTCCACTTTCTGTTTTCTCTAATTCAAAAGTTGGTGTAAACCATAGCATGTAGTTCCTCTTTAGTTGGTTCAATCATTTATCCTCTCTTTAGTTGGTTCTATCACTCGTGTAATCATGTTTCAGATGTTATCTTTCTTTTTCTCCATAAGGACTCAAATATATAACCTCTGCTTAATTGGCTAAAAAAAAATAAAAAATTATTCCAACATAACTGACAGTGTAATTCCAGGTGGGTCCAAGTACAACATACCCCATATAGGTTATACTCCCAATGTAATGCCAAGCCCAAGAGCAGCAGAGAAAGCAAATTACTTGAGCTCAACACCTCTGGAAAAAAAAAAAAAAGAGAAACTAACTAACTACATATGTCTTTAGAAGCCTATATGTCAAGAAAATATAATAAATAGACAGATTTCCAAATGAAAAACTTGATGACTTGTCTTCCATTTTTTTTTAAATAGACATACATTTTTTTGAACTTTCAGCTTAAAGAAGCTGGAGAAGAAGAATAAAATTACAACCTCAGCACACTCCTATTCTCAGTTTATTAACAAAAAAAACATATCTAAACAAATCAAACACTATCAGTTACAACATTAAAATTTTTTTTTGCTTCACACTGCTAATTTGTCTAATTATTAAAATTAAAATGAAGTAAGAACACTTTTGCAATTGAAAACATCTATCAGCATAAAAAAAAAAAAGAGTCCCATCTAACCATTAAAATATAGAAGATCAAACAGAGAACATAAACAACCAAAATCTCAAGGGAAATTTCAACTATAGCGTGAACTATGAAGTCCAAAACTCAGACAAAAATGCTAGCGGTCTTACCCCACAAAACAGTTGCAGCAAAAGAACATACACAATGCATGTAGTGCGGCTCAATGGCACTGAGAGTTTCAAGTAAGGTTTGCAATTGTTTCTGCAGGACAAATAAAGAGATTTCAAAATCACAAAGATTAAGCAAGAAAGACAAATCATTAATTTTCCAAAAACAAAAAAAAAAAAACCAACCTTAAATCCCACGTATTGAAGAGAGCTTTGATTGCTAGGACGATTTCTCAGGTGAAGGGGGAAACAAAGTCAATACAAAGGGGTCCTTGTAATATAATTCTTTAGTTTGGTCCTCACAAATGCTGCCCCTTTTCCAAGGTTGACGTGAAGAAACTCTAAAACACAAAAAGTTGAGATTTTCATAAGCTAAAGTCACAATTTCCATTGATAATTGAAGAAAAAGTGCAGACAAATAATAATACCTAAGACACACCAAGGAGCACCATCGAGCGTAAATATCTGAAACAATAAGAAGAAAAAAGATGAAAATTAATGGAGTGGTGAATGAGGATGACAGTATCATATTAGAGTTCATTAGATGCAAGAGATTGTTTCAAAGAAAGAGTGATCACGATGTACCTACTGAAAGAAATGGTTGGGCTCCTCTGGCATTTCACGACACTATTTCCCTTTATTTCTCTCTCACTCCAACACCAAAACAAACTCCACCTGGTGCTTCCTCCATCTTCTCTCTCTTCTTCGCTCTCCGACTGATCACATGAACGGCGATCTATGACCAGTCATAACCTCTATTCAGCTACATTCTTACGCTATCCTGCCTTCACTGCTCTTTACCTGTTCGAACAAATGCCCAAGTGTAATGTCTGGACTCTCCGTGTTTGCACTTTTTGGGAAGGTCCTTTTTTATGTTACTATAATTTTTATTCAGTTTTAGTGAGTTAAATGCCATTAACAAATTATTTTAGTTTTCTGTTCAGGGAGATAGCATTGGATCCATGCTTCAGTCAGGAAAACTCTTATATACATATTTCAGAATGCTTTAAATGAAGGATTGGTTTATTGCATTTCCATTTTTGGTGTTGCTACTGATGGTGGAGCATTCAGAACTACCACACATGAGTATAAGTTGAATTTCCACTATAACACTAAGGTTTCTTTGGTGTGGGATAGTTCTGTTTCGCCAAATATTTCTACTTTTGTTCCCTTTACTGACATTTTCCGTAACAATTTCGACATAAAATATTTGGTTGGTAAGCTTTTATTTCTCTGTCTGCGACCTTCTTTTACCCCTATTTCAATTTCCACACAGCTGTTTGGAAGTGGTTAGTAGAGTTTGTTCTGTTTTTTTTGTCTCATGCAGATATGACTGGTTTCCTCACTGCTGTTGGGACCATATGGAATATGAAAGGAATGAGAAAAGGACAATGATGAATATCGTTGAATTGGAATCTGGTAATTTGATTTAATATTTTTGTTGTTTATTTACTTTCATTCTTTATTCTTTATTTATACATTTTTTGAAGGTTGAGTGCGCCCCTTTTTGGACATATGTTAATGACCCCAATCTGTGGTACATATCTCTATCTATTCCTTTTGTTGTATCTCAATTGTTTGCTTATTTTGTTGTGGCAAATTTTATTTTGTGAATTTTTTGTCATGGTTGGTCAACCTTGAGATGTTTGCCTTAAGGGATTGCCAAGTGGTGTTGTTGTCCAAATGTTTCTTGCATGTTTCATACTTTGATGATGACACTGCCTTATTCGAGCTTAGTTTGCTATTTTTTATTTTTTATTTTGCAGGATTTTATTACAAAGTTTTCCTGCTATTGCTGAAACTGACCTTCCATGTGATAATGGAGGTGTTGGTAATTTGAGCACAGATTTGGGTGACTTAACCCTTGCTAAGAGAACCTGTATTGGTGAGACTAATGCTCCTCATGAGTGTGCAAGTATCAAGTTTTTGAAGAAAGACATCAAAATAGAAAAAAGATTAATGAATTAAGCATCTTTGAAGCATGTTGCTATAGTTTTGTCTGCTTCATCTATTGTTTTTCTTTCAATTTGGAACCTTGGCAGTTGTCGATTAGATCACATTTGGTGTTATGAAGTTTTTATTTTGGTTTTGGAAACAAATGTTTTGGATGTGTCACTTTGGCTACAATCATTATATCAAAAGAACACCTATTTTGAAGTAACATATTTGTTTTTGATCTTGCTGTCTTGCTATGATGCTTTAATGATTTGTATTACTTATGTTTGTGTTTATTGATATGGATATCTTGGTCTTTCATTCAGAGTTTACTTATGATCACTATTACTTATGTTTAAGGAAAAATGGATGATGATTTAATGATCAGTATTACTGATGTTTCTTGCTGATAAGGAAGAAAATCACATTAGATTGTCATCATCTAAGTTCATTTAAAGAAAGCAGGTCAGAAGCATCAGAAATCAGCAAATCTGATAACTATTTTTAATTTTTATCGTGCAGAAGATTAAAGTTAATGTATCACTATCACTATGTCAAAGAAAGTTGTTATATAAATATGCATTGTGATAACTGACAATATGACATAATATTGTCATCACTTTAGGTCATTTAAAGAAAGTTCATGTTGTGCATAAAATAAAAGTTATAATATGACTTATGTTAAAGTATAGCAGCAATTACCCATTGAATTGAAAAAACACAAAACAGAGATATTGCATTTCCGTCCCCTTTCCAATGCTTAATACATAATTGGGCATTAGAAAAAACATTGGCACTTTTGTTGACAGGAGATTTTTATTTAAGGCTGACATCAACAATGTTGTTGCTTCAAGATTGCAGCTGTTTAAATGCGTCTGCAGTGATTTCTTTATGGAAGCTCAATTGCTGTGGTTGAGCAGGTATTTTTGGCATGTTTTATGCATTTGTAATTATTCTATCTTATATGAGCTTTGTTTTCTAATTGTTAGTTTTTATTATTCACAAGTTTTTGGATGCTACAGATTTGGATGACTTAGCCACTGCCAAGAGTTCTGCTACAAGGGAATTTGATGCTCCTCATCACCGTGCAAGTGTCAAGCTTTTGAAGAAGATATCAAAATAAAGACTTGTAACCTTGGATTTTGTCTATTAGATGATGTTTTGACTCTGGCAGTTTTTATTTTTGTTTGGAAATAAAAATGTTTTTGCTGTACTGCCATTGCTATAATGATTAACAGTTGTGCTAATTAAACACACGACTCCGACGTCAATACGCGATATCTTGCTACAGTAGTGCATTGTAGCATGATTGTAGCGTCACTTTTTTTTTTAAATTTTGACTTTTCTAAAAAAATAAACATTTTATTTCTAAAAAAACCGATTCATCAGATAATGAACTGAATTCACCAGATATCTGTACCTGATTCACCAGATATTTGCACATATTTAACAAAAAAAATTATTTCTAAAAAAAACCCATTCACCAGATAATGAACTGAATTCACCAGATATTTGTACCTGATTCACCAGATATTTACACATACTTAACCAAAAAATTTATTTATAAAAAAAAACACATTCACCAGATAATGAACTGAATTCACCAGATATTTGTACTTGATTCACCAATATTTGCACATATTTAACCAAAAAATTTATTTCTCAAAAAAACCTATTCACAAGATAATGAACTGAATTCACCAGGTATTTATACCCGATTCACCAGATATTTGCACATACTTAACCAAAAAAATTATTTCTAAAAAAAACACATTCACCAGATAATGAACTAAATTCACCTGATATTTGTACCCGATTCACCAGATATTTACACATACTTAACCAAAAAAATTATGTATAAAAAAATCCATTCACCAGATAATGAACTGAATTCCCCAGATATTTGTACCCGATTCACCAGATATTTGCATATACTTAACCAAAAAATTAATTTATAAAAAGAAATTAAAAAAACTATTTTTTTTATTTAAAAAAGACCCGCTACAGTGTCGCACAGTGCAGCATATATGATGTCGCCTTATTGATGTCAGGAAAGTGTGTCAAATTAGCATTTTTGAATGATTAAATGATCAATAGGTGTTTTGGAAGTTACACACAAATTTTTGATGTAGTCACCTTTTCTCATTCTAATTATTTGCTTGGCAGAAAAAATAATATAGAATTCTTCAATCTGAATATATTTCTACATATAGTTCAACCTGGTGTATTTCCGCTACAGTGTTCCTACACTAAATACGGGCATAATACTAGACACATAGTGTTCTCTTCTCCCTAACTTTTGCATGTTTAGTTTTAACGATAATGCTAAACTGACACGGAAATTGGTACACCTACGAAAACATCGTATATTTTAGTGGCACTTTCGTAATTAAGCTAGTGGCAATAGCGTGATTCTGAGGAACAGGGAAAATATGTTTTCCCTCCAATCTTCCCTCCTTCTTGTCCTCTGCAGAGCTCTTTCTTCCTTCTGCAGGGACGCTGTTTCTGCTTGGCTCTGTCTTCTTCACTGCCTCGACCCTGTGTCTTCCTCCTTCGCTCTTTCATCTCATTTCCGTTGGCTGTTTGTTCTTCACTCGACGCTCTGTCTTCTTCTCTGCCTCGTCCCTCTTTCTTCTTCACTCGACGCCAGTCTTGTTCACCCGTTCTTCTCTGCCTCGGCGCTCTGTGTTCAACTCTTTGTTCTCACTGCCTCGACGCTCCGTTCCCGAATGACACCACCACCCACTAGCAAAGGCCAGTGACAGCCACAGCGGAAACGCCGCCACCCACCACTCATCGACGGCGTTTCACACCACAAGAACAGGTGAGGAAAAACCCTCCTTTCTTCCTTCCCTGTTTCTGTTTTTATCTCTATTCTCCCTAGGGTTTATATGCTATTCTCGTTGTTTTTTAATGGCTTTATCGCTTGAGGTCTTTGTCAACATTGTTGTGGCAAGTAAAGGGTGAACCTTAGAAACCTCTGTTTTTCTGCTGATGGAATGATGTTAGAAATGTGCTGTTTGGTAGTGTGACAGTGTGAAATGCATTTTTTGGTTGAATGTACATGGCTTGTTCATGAAAGAAGGACTGATGATACTGTGTAATTGAAAGTATGCTTGGAAAGCAGTGAAAGGTGGTTGTTTTCGCTGGTGTGGATGATTTTCCAAGTTTGGTGGTTCATGTATTACTGTACTAGTTTATAGTTCTAGCATCTGTGCTTTATAGTTATAATGATGAAGCTTAGTTTGTCAACATTTATTCACCTTCACATACACTCCATACTCCATTGAGCACTTATTAAACTCATGTTGAAGTAGAAAGGTGACAATTCTTTTATTCCAATGTGCATGTGTCATTGGGTTGTTGATGCATTGTCTTCAAACTGGAAGATGTTAGATGCAATAGGTAGCTACCCAATACATGTGTAGTAAGTTATAAGTTATAATTATGCATTGTTAGGATTTTCTATATTAGGGAAGGTTAGCATTGTGCATAATCTAACATTTATATAGTTGAGTGGGTTAAGGTGAATTTGAGTTTGTCATCATTAATTCATATGAGAAGCTAGTGAATCCATAATTGTTTTGTGACGTTACTTATGAAAGATCTAATTTGTGCAGTTTCAGTGTGGCATCCTCAATTCGATATACATGGAAACTTCAAATGATTATGTGGACTGTGGTGGTGGTGATAGCGAAGCAAATGGAGTTGACATTGTTAATGATGATCAAGAAAAGTGGGAGCCTGCAACAGGGATGTGTTTTGATTCCATAGAGGATGTTGAATCATTTTATTGCGAGTATGCTTGAAGAAAGGGTTTTGGTTGGAAGACTAGAACATCAAGAAAAGGAGAGGATGGGCAGATTAGATACTTAATGCTAGTATGTTCACGAGCGGGGTCCCGAGTGTCGGAAATTCCTTGTACGTTGATGACACGTCCGACTAAGCGGAAGAATTGTCAAGCAAAAATTACTATTAAGTTGGGAAAAGATGAACTGTGGTACATTAATAAATTTGAACCCAACCATTCTCACGAGATCAGCCCTACAAAGTCAAGGTTGTTCAAGGCTAACAAGAAAATCAACCTCCATGTAAAAAGAACAATCCAAATCAATGATGATGCAGGGGTGAGGATTAATAAGACTTTTCAGTCTCTCGTTACAGATGGAGGAGGGCATGAGCATATACCCTTTTGTGAAAAAGACGTGAGAAATTATGTCACCAAAGAAAGGCGTGCGATTGGGAAAGAAGGTGATGCTAAGGCCTTACTAAGCTATTTTTCTCGAATGACGGAGCAAAACAAAGATTTCTTCTATGCCATATATATGGATGATGATTTTCATGTTAGAAATGTGTTTTGGGCTGATACAAGAAGTAGAGCTACTTATGCATATTTTGGAGATGTTTTGACATTTTATACAACATATTTGACCAATAAGTATGACATGCCTTTTGCTGCATTTGTTGGTGTGAATCACCATGGTCAATCAACATTACTTGGATGTGGTCTGGTTTCTGCAGAAGACACAGAGTCATTTGTCTGGCTTTTCCAAACATGGCTTCATTGTATGGAGGGAAAAGCCCCTATGGGTATTGTCACTGACCAATGTAAGGCTATGCAAAATGCCATTGAGCTAGTCTTCCCTACAACTCGTCATAGGTGGTGTTTATGGCATATAATGAAAAAAGTTCCTGAAAAACTTAGCGGATATGGTGAATATAAGAAGATTAAGTCTGCAATGAAAACAGCGGTTTATGATACAGTCACAGCAGCTGATTTTGAAGATAGATGGACTTCCTTCATTGACAAATTTGACCTTGGACAGAATGAGTGGTTGGATGGGTTGTACAAGGAACGTCATAGATGGGCACCAACCTTGCTGAAGAAATATTTTTGGGCAGGTATGTGGTTGTGTGTAAACTTGGTCTGTCTTTTGTTTCAAATGCATTTTCCACCTTCTCATACTTTTTGTTACAGCAAGCCGTGTAATGTCCATGGTTAGCATACTTGGTTAATGGTTTTTCACTTGTATGAACTTGGGCAGGTATGTCAACAACGCAGCGAAGCGAGAGCATACATGCATTCTTTGATGGGTATATCAATTCAACAACAAGTCTGAATCAATTTGTAAAGCAGTATGATAATGCTCTCAAGAGTAGAGCCGAAAAGGAGTTTCAAGCTGATTTTCAATGCATGGATACCACAATTCCCTGCGGTTCAAACTCGTCAATTGAAAAGCAATTCCAATGTGAGTATACTCATGCCAAGTTTAAGGAGGTTCAGGCCGAGTTTAGATCAAAGATTAACTGTGCGTATTCTTTGAAGACCGTGGATGGTTGCGTTGCCACTTATCATGTGATGGAGGAGGTCCTGTTTGGTGATAGAACAAAAGAATGTGAGTATACTGTTGTGTTTAATCGTGAGAACCATGAAGTCTGTTGTGAATGTTCGTTGTTTGAGTTCAGAGGCATTCTGTGTCGCCATGTGCTTTGTGTGTGTACTCAAGAGAGGATTAAAAATGTCTTGGGATAAGTATGTTTTAGCAAGATGGAAGAAAAATATTAAAAGGAAATATTCATATATTAAGAGCAGACTCTTGTGTGACAGAATTGAAGCCACAAATGGAAAGATTTGACAGATTGTGCAAGCATTTCTATGAGGTTGCTGAAGTATGTGCAGAGTCTGAAGTTGCAAGTAAGGCACTACATGAAAGGCTACATGAGTTCAGTTCTAATTTGCCCACCATGGATGGTACAATGCGGGAAGTTAACAAAAGTCCCATTGCGGACTCAAATCCAAACAATGCTCCCCACATTCGCAGTCCATTGCGTGTCAAACGTAAGGGACGCCCTCGTACAAATAGAAAAATAGGGGTAGTTGAAAAAGTTGTCAAGAGGGCGAAGAAGCGGTCACAACATACTGAAGACAAAGAGACTACCAAGGTATTATTTTTTTCTCCAAAAATTTTGTATTAACCATACACACCACGTGATTGATGAGTAATGTGAACCTTAACCAAAATCCAATTTAAATGTAAGTTTCAACAACAACATTTCTAAACTGTGCAGAAGGCAAACAATGGAATGGTGGGTTATCACAGTGGAAACAAAATCCATATAGAATCATCTCTTGACATTGTCACCGGTGGAGAATTGTTGGATACAAGCACTGTGGTTTGTGTCCAATGTCATATTGTGTTTAACTTGTAGACGTTGTTTTATTATGTGTTGTCGGTTAAATTTTAGCAATTTGATGGATTTGTACCCCGTGATGTATACTTTCTACAAAATTCATGTGCCTTTTGTGGGAAATGAGATGAAAATTTATGTTGATTGGTTTATTGTTTTTCTATACAGTCAATGTCCACTTTTGAAGACAGTTGTTGTGTTCTTCAAAATCCAACAGTTTCAAGCCCTGTATTTAAGGCTTTAGAAGACGTTACTTTGAATACACTGGCATGTAATTTGTGGGTCATTTATATAGTTAAGGACTCCATTATTATAGTTTCTTATATGGTGTTGTCCAGGTTGGAGCCAGTATATCGTTCGTAGACCTTTTGACAACGTCCGATATTGACTTCATGGGGAGTTCGCGGTTCACTACAAATTTGGATGATTAGACACATTTTGGATTTTAGTTGTCTTCACTAATGATATGTGTTTTTTGGTATATGGTTGTCAGTTGATAGTATGGTTTTTCATAAGTCCTGGACTATGGTACTAAACTTTGTGTACAATTTTTAGTGTTTAACGCTTTACCATTCGTTGTGCAGGTTGGTCGGGCGCCATAACTTTTGTCGGTTTTTTGAATGACATGGTTGCAGCACAACGATCCATTATCTTGTCATATATGTATATCAACATTTACTATGTGTATGTAGTTAAATACAACTTAGTTGGGTGCAACACATTGCGTGTTAGCTTTTTGTATCATGAATGACAAAACCACCACTTGTTGTACATACTTAGACAATCCTATGTAAATGATCCTGTATAAATGTCAATGGAAATGATCATATATATCTAATGAATGCCCTCAATTACCTTGTGAACAAGTTATTCCTAGATAATTAAGTGTTGAATGCCTTTTAATTATCTGGTGAACACAGTTCGAATATCTGGTGAATGCCTTCGAATATGTGGTGAATGACCATAGTAAAACCCAAGTTTTGGATGGCTTAGATTATCTGGTGAACACAGTTCGAATATCTGGTAAATGCCTTCGAATATGTGGTGAACAACCATAGTAAAACACTTAAATTTGGATGGGTTATATTATCTGGTGAACACAGTTCGAATATCTGGTGAATGCCTTCGAATATGTGGTGAATGACCATAGTAAAACACTTAAATTTGGATGGGTTAGATTATCTGGTGAACACAGTTCAAATATCTGGTGAATGCCTTCGAATATGTGGTGAATGCCCATAGTAAAACCCTTGTTTTGGATGGGTTAGAATATCTGGTGAACACAGTTCGAATATCTGGTGAATGCCTTCGAATATGTGGTGAATCCCCATAGTAAAACCCAAGTTTTGGATGGGTTAGAATATCTGGTGAACACAGTTCGAATATCTGGTGAATGCCTTCGAATATGTGGTGAATGCCCATAGTAAAACCCAAGTTTTGGATGGGTTAGCTTATCTGGTGAACACAGTTCGAATATCTCGCCTTCGAATATGTGGTGAATGCCTATAGTAAAACCCTTGTTTTGGATGGGTTAGCTTATCTGGTGAACACAGTTCGAATATCTGGTGAATGCCTTCGAATATGTGGTGAATGCCCATAGTAAAACCTTTGTTTTGGATGGGTTAGCTTATCTGGTGAACATAGTTCGAATATCTGGTGAATGCCTTCGAATATGTGGTGAATGCCCATAGTAAAACCCAAGTTTTGGATGGGTTAGCTTATCTGGTGAACACAGTTCGAATATCTGGTGAATGCCTTCGAATATGTGGTGAATGCATTCGAATATCTGGTGAATGCGTATACTAAAACAGGGTTGTGGATGCCTTAGATTATCTGGTGAATGTCTTCGAATATGTGGTGAATCACCATACTAAAACCCAATTTTTGGATTCCTTAGATTATCTGGTGAACGTAGTTCACTTATCTGGTGAATGCCTTCAAATATATGGTGAATTCCAATACTAAAACCAAGCTTGTGGATGCCTTAGATTTTCTGGTGAACGTAGTTCGCTTATCTGGTGGAAGCTTCAATTATTTGGTGAATGCTTTAAATTATTTGGTAACTAACGTATCTTACCACCAACTCTTGGATCAAATCAGTTATGTCATCACTGAACTTCACTCATCAATTTCGTTATCTATTTAATGACTTGTCAAAACACTTAAATTAGTTTCACACAACCATGTAAAGCATGTCAAACCTGTTAGCAATGTCGTAAGATATTTTGCACAATAGTTAATATCTATTTCAATGTTGATCATAGAATCCAGGCTTACCAATCAGAGAAATTACATACTACTCCTACATTACAACATAACAATGTACATATCAAGTTTTCATGTTCTAATATACAAATAAAAAACTATTCTTTTGTTGTCCTTCTCATGTATGCCTTGGTATATGGGGGATCAAGTCTAGAAGATTGCTTCCGCATCTTATGTTTGCCCTTCACCCTTGTTGCTATGTTTGACCCACCCTCCGGATCACCCTCGGTATTATGTTCACCTACAACAGTCACAATGGTAGATTGTAAGTAGTCTATCTTTTTAGCGTAATGGAACTTTTTCACTGTGAACATGCAAATCATTACTTACAAGCGGGCACTGCAACTGCTGCTTCATTTGGTGCACCCATCGCTACAGCCGGAGGATCTACAATAGCATCATCAGCCTCCATCCGCTGAGAAATTGGCATTTCTACACCTGCATATACAAAGATCCTCAATGTGCTTTCAACGAGTAAACCACAAACACAACCATGTAAAACAGGCAACTAGCTTGTTTAGTAACCACCACCTATTTGAACACCTGAAGACCCTACACCACCCATGCCAGCATAAATATCCGCTAGGGGAGGTTGGTGACGAGTGGGACCATCTATCAAAATTGCAACATCCGACTCTAGAGCCAAGATCCTCTGTTGTTTCTCCCTAATTTTCTGTTCATGCTCCTGAAGCGTCGCCAATACTTTTTGATATTCATCAACATGTACATATTGGTGCTGTTGGCCCCCCAGTAATGCATCCCGGACAATGGGTAGTTGAAGCTCAGCATCTGTTGCTATTAAAGCAACTGTTACCTGCAAACATCACAATCACATCAACTGAACATTGGGTATATCAATTTTCAAGATATTATCGAAAATATGGTATGGTTGGTACCCTTGTATTCATGAATGCTTCCTTCATTTTCTTCTTCCTCAATGTAACAATTGGCCAGTTCAGAAACCGTGGGAAAGGATGCTCGGGATGAGTGCTAGGTGTATAGCCAATCGACATATGGTTCATCACCCAGATCTACCAAAAAAGATTGACATCATTAGTAGCCGTAAAATTTTGTTAACATATCATTATATGGCTATCTAACATATGCAACAATACATACCTGTAGGATGGGTGCACAGCCACATATATGTATTTCATGGTCATTTGACCCTTCGCCACTGACCATGTGAGCTCTGCTCAAACTTGCAACCAGGAATTCATGAACTGCAGCTGCCCAGTTGAAGCTATGGCTGGCATCCAAGTCATCCAGTAGCCAGCCATAATCTGTGAAGACATGCTTTCCTGTCCTCGCAAAGTAAAACACTCCGAAAGCAAGGAGTATATATGTCCTACAGAAATCCCCCACATTATGCGAAATGGCGGGCATCTTGTCCAGTATAGACTCTATGGTTATATCAGCCCCCTCAAAAATAGACAGTGTATAGCAATGCTCATTAGCTGCACCTACCACTGGTTCACCTGTGGCTGGAAGTCCCAGAGCCAGGCATACATCAGCAGGGGTAAAAGGGATCGGCGTACCCCTAACATTGAATGCTCGAGCACCGTCATCCCACCTCCTCACAAGCTCGCACAATAAGACATTTGAAATATTAGGTTCATTGGTCATTTTACTAACCCATTTAAATGGGGTCGTATCCAACAAATCACGATGCTCCTCTGAAAGTGCCTGGTTGATATCAATCAATATTCCTGGCATACAAGCATGCCTCGCACGAACCTGCCAAGTATCATTACTTGAAATGTCAGTTGATTGTAAATACGTTGCACACGAGTAAGTACAAACACAAATGAGGTTTCCTTACATTAATATATGCTGCTCCAGCCATTTTTCTTTGCTTTTGGATTACCTGTTTATAGACGATCCAACACATCATAAGTTAGAATCACATTAACCTATTTTGTACTCACTGCCATTGTTTTTCTGAGTTTTCTATATGGTACATATAGAAAACTTATCATAAGGAATGGTTGAGACAAAGTCATGACAAACTAGGATTATATCAGGCCTAAAAAAATTCAACACTTTTATGCAAACAAAATGCTTCACAGATAAGTTACAAGAAGCCAGAACCAACATTGCATCCTCAGTCCTTCTTTCATGAACAAGCCATGTACATTCAACCAAAAAATGCATTTCACACTGTCACACTACCAAACAGCACATTTCTAACATCATTCCATCAGCAGAAAAACATAGGTTTCTAAGGTTCACCCATTACTTGCCACAACAATGCTGACAAAGACCGCAAGCGACAAAGCCATGAAAGAAACAACGTGAATAGCAACTAATCTCTACGGAGAATAGATAGACAAAGCTTACCTAGCTATAGCTTCAGCAGAGCCCAAGGGATGAGATGCGGGATTGTGAGAGTGAGTGAGCTAGGGTTTGTTTGATTTGGTGGTGGGTGGAGATATGAGAGATCAACAGAAATAGGGAAGGAAGAAAGGAGGGTTTTTCCTCAACTGTTCTTGCGGTGGGATTCGCCGTCGATGAGTGGTGGGTGTCGGCGTTTCCGTCGTGGCTGTCACTGGGCTTTGCTAGTGGGTGGTGGTGGCATTCGGGAACAGAGCTTCGCGGCCGTGAGAAGAACGAGTTGAAGACAAAGCGCCGACGCAGACAAGAACGGGTGAACGAGGCAGCGAGAAGACACAGTGAAGAAGAAAGAGGGACGAGGCAGAGAAGAAGACAGAGCGTCGATTGAAGAAGCGAAGGAGGGAAGAGTGCAAGGCAAAACCTATTTTCCCCTGATACTCAGAATCACGCTATTGCCACTAGCTTAATTACGAAAGTGCCACTAAAATATACGGTGTTTTCGTAGGTGTACCCATTTCCGTGTCAGTTTAGCATTATCGTAGTTTTAAATTATTTAAATATTAATAGATATATTGTATCTTCTTTTGTGCCATTTATTATTACATCTATTGAAAAAATAACAAAATATAGGGATGCTTAACTCTGGAAATTAAGTTCTATTTAGTGTTTTGTTATCCATTACATCTATTTTGTTAACAATTATATCGGTACAAAGTGTCTATCACCGTTAGCAGTGGCTAATTTACGTTGGGGGCCTGTTAGGCATACAACATGCGTTTTCCCCTCCCAACCATGTTTTCTCCATAAACAAAAGTCAGAATTCGAACTCTGACCACTTATACTTAAGGGGTCAAAGTCTTTTATCACTTGGATCAATCATAAGTTGGTGTTCTATTTAGTGTTTGTAAGTATGTTGGTTGTTCAGTTATTCATCTATCTTTTTGAGTTGCTTTTATGTATAGTAATTATTTTCTAATTGGTTAACTTTTTTGTAAATAATATAATCAATATAGATAATTTCATAAGCTAAATTAATTATATATTAAAATATTTAAAAATTACTTATATTTTTTCTACTAAATTTTTAAATATACGATCTAAATAGTTTTTTTTTTACAAGATATCTTAATAGTTTTAAAGAGGGTCATTTCTAAATTTTTGAATAAGATCTACTAATGTTGTTCAACCCTATTAAAATATAATTATAATTTTTATGATTGTTATAATGTAATATTAATAACTACTATCACAATCTTGAGAAATAAAATTAAAGGATCATTGTTCTATATTTTTATTTTAGTTAATGAAATATTACAAAACTATGTTTTTATAAAAAAAAATTCTACATAACTATGTTTTTATAACTTAAAACACGTTTGTTATTGCTTATTTTGTTTTAAAAAATCATTTTTTAACCATAAATTCATTTTTTAACAATTTTTTGTGAAAAATGATTTTGGGGTTTTAAATGAAAAGCAACTTTCCTTATTTTTTGGAAAAAAAATCAATTTTTATAACTAACTACTTTTAAAAAAAATGATTTTTATGATTGTAAATAAATACAGATCTGCTTATGCTTTTTTTAAAAATCTCTAAAAATAATCACTAAATTATTTTGTAACAAAATCATTTATTTTTTAATCTTAAACAAACAGACTTAAAATCATAATTATTTTATATTTTATTATTTTATCTAATTTATATTTTTACATAATAAATTATTTATCCCGTGCATCGCACGGGCACATAAGCTAGTAATATCAATATTTGCAATAATGCTTAATAGTGTAAGCTTATGGCTCCTAATATTGTTAATCAATTTGCGTTATAATAAATTTATAACATCATTCTTCTTGTTCTGGAGAGCGATATCCTCGACAGGTATACACAGCTGCCTCTCAGCTTTTGTTTTCAGAAAAATGCTATTGCTCATAATTTGCGTTCACACCTCTCTACATTCGCTTATCTTGTAGAATCAGAGTTATGCAAAAATGTAGGTGAGGTGAGTTGATTATAGCCAACAGTAAAAATTGTAGACCCTTTGGAGTTTCGTGACTCTGATGACTTTAGGTAAAAACAAGATGAGAGAGATGTGAAAAAATGGAGGGAATAGATGACAGAGGAAATAAGATATGAGAGATAGAGAGAAAGTCACCAAGTCACCAACTCCAAAGTCAGAGAATCCTGACCCAAAAATTGTCGAGATAAAGATGGGTAGCAAACACTGCTCACTTGATTTGATGAAATTCCTTTGGTCATTCACCTTGAAAAGAAGAAAAAATCAAAGGCCCCGGTCCCCAAGTACATGTATTACTTGTTCAATCTTGTATCGTTGTAGAATCTACTTTGAAGATTGTCAGGAAGTGCAAATGTATGAAAGAATACAGTCCTGCATGACTAGGCCTCAAACTAATAATTTGATGCAACATAGAAAATTTGAACTCTCGATTCTGTAAAAATATGTAAGTTCAGGACTAATGTTGTGAATTGCTTGAGTTTTTTTTACTCAGCACTTTGATATATATAATAAGTAGGAGTAAATACAATTTATATTTACAATGAAATTAATGCTAGCTATTTCCTAAGTATTGAAATTAATTCTAGCTATTTCCTAAGAATATGTGTGATACATGTGTTTAATTCCAACCGTCCATACCGTCTAACCGTCCGTACCGTCCAAGCTTAATACCTCCTCAAGTTGGTGCGTGAAGATTCAAAATGCCCAACTTGCTGAGGAAATAGTCAAACTGTGATTTGCGTAATGCCTTTGTGAATATATTTGCTAATTGTGCATTAGTAGGAATGTAACGCCCCGATTTTTCTGTTTCTTAATGATCCGTGCTTATGTATATGTATGTGTAATTATTAATTTAATTTAGAGAAAATTATTTTGATAAATAAAAATTTATTCTTGTAGCTTTTTTTTATTTTTTTTATTCTTATTCTTATTTTAGAAAACTGTAGTTAAATTTTTGGTTGAAATTTCAGACAAAAACGGTCTACGTTTTCGCTGTCAGCAAAACTTTACTAATATAAAAAACGAAATTCGACACGAAAAATAAAATTTTGAATTTACTAAAATATTTACAACAATTCACATGATTTTTTTTAAAAAAATTATTTATAAATATTACAAAAATTAATTTTTCGGGTGATTTTTCATTTAGAAAATACGATCGGTTTTCACCGTCGGGAAATTAATGGAACCGGAACGAAACAAATTTTGTCCAAATTTCATTGGTGCAGATTTTGAAATGACTTGATGTGAAAAAAAAAACCCTTGAAAGATTTGATGTGAATAGTATTTCCATTTATTACATTTCATCATTTTATCCATATATACAAGTAATGCATTATTTTAATGACAAATTCAAGTTTTAAATAAAAAAAAAAGGATTTGAAGAGACTTGAGTTTATGTAAATAGTGTTTGCATTAATTCCAATCCATCATAACCTTACACTTATAATTATTCCATTTATATTACAATTAACCTTATTTTATTTAAAAACTAGTTTTTGTTTTAACAAAAAATTGAAAAATCCCTTTTTCTCCACAACATGGCAGCAACGCCCCTCCCCCATAATTCCTCTACAAATACCCTCCTCAACATCTTACTTCACTTTTGCTCATCTCTCACAAGTTCACTCACCCCCAAACCCTCTTACTCTCATTCTTTCATTTCTCTCATCTTTCTAAACAAATCTAAAGATTCATCTGCTCCCTTCTCCTCTCTATTCAACCATCAACCACAACTATCAACCACCACTCAAGTTCACTCTTAAATCATTTCTCTTAACCCTATACTCTATGTAACTCCATATCCTCTTCAAAGTTTCATCAACAACAACATCTAGGTCCCTTCACCTCTCTTGGCCGAATCTGCACTTAGGGGGAGGACAACTCCTTTTTGGTCAACTACACTTCAAGAGCTTCAAATCTCTTAGAGTAAGGGTAAGGATTCATTCCTAGTGTTCATTCTTTTAGGGCTCGTTTTGTGATCAGGATAGGACAGGGGCGGATAGGATAAGGGGGCAAGATAGGAGTAGGATAGGATATGAGCAAGATAAGCTATTATCCTATCCGACGTTTGGTATCCACCAGATAACCAACTGGATAGCATTGTAATTTTAGCATAAATTTTAAAATTTTCGTTCTTGTTCTGAATGTTTTCATATTTTATTAGATTTTAGTTTTTTTTTATAATTTTCATTTTTAGAGATTATATAAAAAGACAAAATTGTCCTTGTGGTAAAATTACATATAATATTTAAAAATTTTAAAATATTGTTTAACATAAATTAATTTTTTTATAATTTTCAATATTCATTTTTAGTTTTTACTTTACATATAGTTAAATTATTAGAATATTTTTATTTATTTTTCAGTTTTTAAAAATAATATAAAGTAACAAAATTAGCCTTATGAGAAGAAATAATAATTTTTAAAATTAATTATTAATATTTTTATTATTTATGTTTTATTATACATTTTTCGGTAACCATATTATAATTTATTATACTTTAATTATTTTATGTAAAAATTTTTTTTATACTTTATTATACTTTAAATCACCTTATCCTATCCTGTCGAGTTCTAACCTAGCTCCCCCCTCAGGATAGAATTTTAACTAGATGGACAGGATAGGATAGGAGACAGGATTGGTTTATCATATCCTGCTGACTCACCAAACAATAGTTTCAGACAGGATATGATAACTTATCCTATCCTGTCTCTCTTATCCTGACCACCAATCGAGCCCTCAGTTTCAACCACATGCATGTTCATTTTCTTTGAGATTTCCTTCATGCATGTGGATAAACTTTCTTCTAAATTTTTAGATCCATCATAAAGGACTCATCTTGAAGCTTGAAGGATAAAGCTTGCAGTCTTACAAGTTTGGAATCATGATGGATTAGGGTTTTCAAGAGGTAGTGGGGAGATCCTCTCTAAACTCTTTGTTTAAACTATGATTTGATAATAATAGTTTCTGTTTTTGGTTGATATATGTATTGCATGTATGTTTTAGAGGGTTTAGGGCCCTTGCATGTTGGTTTTGTGGCTGTGAATGATGCTAGAGTGAAGATAATAACTTGGTGTGGATGACCATATGTAAAATATGTAACCTTCCTTTCCCATGAACTAATATCATATTGGGCCTGACCCATTATGTCCAAAAACAATCTCACTTCCTTGAATGACATTTCCTTCCTTCTCTGTTTTCGGGCCAGCTCTACTATCTTTGCTTTAGCCCAAATTGCAAAAACCTTCCCCAAAAAACTAACATCACCTTGAATCTGGCCCATTAGGTTTAGAAAATGACCCAACTCACAGATTACCCATTCTGCCCCTAATTCTTTCTCCCTCATTAGAAACAAATCGTCATTCTCAGATAGATACTCCACCCGTGTTTGCTCAACCCATGGCGGTGGTTCTGTCCATAGCGACCCCGTGGTTGGCGCACATGATCACACGTACGGCGGTATCAGATCAGGAAGGCCCGTAGCACGTGGGTCAGTGTCTGACGACCCACTAACCAGCACCTGTGGGCTGACATTTGGCGGTTTGGGCAGATCTAGTGGCGGTGCAGGCAACTTCAATGGCTCCGGCTGAGGAAGGACCGCCGCAGGTGGACTAGTAAGCAGCGATTTCGACGGTGTTGTCGAGGCTTTCACTCCCTCCTTTCTTCCCCTCTCACTCGTGCGACCCCAATATGGAGCGTGTCTCTTCTTGGCTCCGTCGACAACGACCCACTGGCCGTCGCAAACAGGTCGGCGTCCGACGGCTCCAGTTGCACTTCCTTACAACCCATACTTCCCGCAATCTCTTCTCCGTCACTTTCCCCCATTACTGTTTCCATCTTTTCTGCCACTGCATCAACAATCTTTTCGGACTCGAGGTCTAATTTCCTGTGGTTAACCTCTTCTCCACCACAAATAGTCACCTCCATTTCTTGACCTTCCAGCATCAACTTCTCCCTCACTTGCTTCATATGTGCTTCAAACATTCTAATCAAAGCCATGGAAAATGCTTCCCAACTTTGATCCGGGTCCTCCTGGCTCCAACAGCAGAACCAAAGCATGGCTACACCTTTCATGCTCATGAATGCCCACTGGAGCTTATCAGATGAGTGAATTTCTTGCTCCTGAGAGAACTTTTTCGCTCTAGAGATCCACTCGACAGGGTCTATACCTAAAAACTCCGGTAGCTGCACCTTTCTGGCCCACACATGCTCCATCTCCGACAAAATTGGCTCCATCTTGAACATCCGGCAGATCGGACCAGTTTGATACGAACTGGAAGAACACACAAAAATAACAATAGTAGCTTAAGGGAAATGTAGAGAGTAATGTATTATTTATTGATAAAAGAAAGATTTATTGTGGAATAAATTCCAAACTACCACAGAGGAGCTCTCTATCCATGACTAACACAATAATTCCCAAAAAAGATACCTCTCACAATAATTCTCTAAGTAGGCCCTGAACATTTGGGCTTGAAGGTACCCTATATTGGGTTGTCCTGACTTCATAGTAATTGGGATCCTATCATGGAGCAGTTAGAAACAGATAGACAAGTTAGTTTAGTTATCATACACTAGTGGAAAATATACATTAGACGGTAAAGGTTTACGTCAGTTAACCAAAAACTAGATGTTAAAAAGAGGGCGGTGGCAGTTTTGTAAATATCAGACTTCATTAATTCAATTTTAACGTCAGTTGTTTTAAGGTCTGACATTAAAAGTGAAGTGACTCACTTTTAATGTCAGTTCTATAAACAACTGACGTTAACAGTGAACGTTTTAACGTTAGTTCTTTATCGAACTGACGTTAAATGTTATTTTAATAATTTTTTTATCTAGTATACATACCCTTCCGCATTGCCTTCCTCAAAGTTTCAGTTTCACAATTGCTTTGATGTTTTGTGTTTCTGTTTTGAAAACTAAAATATATGTGCGAAGTATAAGTTGAATCAATAACCCAAACCGTATCTCATTCATGAAGTGTAATACAGACTGATACAGAAGATTGAAAGGGTTTAAAATCCTATAAAAAGTTACATTGAAAAGGTTTAAAATCATAAACATTAAAGCTATATCCCATCAGAGAGTTTTATGAAATATGCCAAAGGGAAAACTATACTCCGAAGGGTGCACTCGATCTGTTTTAGCAATGGTCTTGGAACAGTCACTTGCATCCTTTAAGACCTCAGAAAACGGGGGGGGGGGGGGGGGGGGGCATGAGAGAGCTCAAGAGAGGCAAAAACAGGTGCACTAGATCTGTTTCAAGCAAAGGCAGTGGTTCTAGAGACTTCCATGACGGTCACTTACTGCCAAAGCTGAGGTTTTGGAACTGTGACGCCCGAGCACCTGATTTACCCTCCAGCAGCTGATTCTCCGGAAGGATGATAAGGTGGAAACTCACATAATGTGATTTACACACCCTTATCACCCATGTAATGTGATTTACACAACCTCAGAAGTTGTTTGACCATTAAGACAAAGATCTTTGAGTCTAGGAATAGGAAGAAAGAGTGATGAAGTTAATCTCCATGGCAGAGCCATATTGTGAAGCCGAAAATTAAAAGGATGGAAGGAAGCTATTTATAGGAGCAGTGGATGAAGTTACTAAGCTATTCTGATTTTCTTCAAAACTTATCTATAAACTTAATGCTCATTAAGAGGACTAAGTTACAAGGTGCATGGGTAAGTAGCACAGTAGTCAAAGGAATGAATGTTTTTGCAGATATCTATACACTTTTAACGTCGGTTGTTTAAAAAAACTGACGTTAAAAGTGTTTTTAAAATAAAAAATATTTATTGTTAACGTCAGTTTTTTATACAACTGACGTTAAAAGTGTGATTTTTACTTCAGTTAAATAAATAGTTGACGTAAATAATCCTATATATTATAAATGTGCAGAATGAATATTGGAAATAATGTAATTAATATACGGGAACTTGGCAGTCATAAATTAAGTTGACGTTAAAAATGAGGTGGTGGTAGTTTGTAAATATTCAATCACTATTTGCGTCAGTTCTATAAATAACTGACGTAAATAATTATGAAACTCATTTCATTGGTTGTTATGTCCCTGTTGTCCCTCTTAACGCATATCACTCCATATAGTGCAGTTTATTTCTAAACCTTTTTTTTAAACAAGTTTATTTTTAATTTTTATTAATTAGCTTGAATTAGTAGTAAACAAATTCTTGTGCAAATTAAAATAAATAAACACTTAACATAAAACAAGTTATATGTATAATCAAATCGTATCTCATTGAAGCGATTCATAAGTTAAAATTACATGATTAAAAGATAAAAAATTTCTGCAACATAGCCCTAAAATATAAAAAAGTTTCTGCTTCAACATCATTTTCTTCTCAGTCCTGTCATCAGAAACTCCAATGGATGCATCACCTCCCTCACTTGAATTCCATGATGCAAAGTAAATCCTCAGTCACTAGCAGCGAAAGCAAAGTGAAATGGATCTTTGCATCTTTCTTCTTCACTGGAATTTCTTGATGCATCGTCTTGAATCCACAGTCACTTGCTTCCAAAGCAAAGTGAAAGGGATGACGGCGATGAAATAAAGTGAGAGAATCACATTACGTGATTCACCCAACCTTACCATCCATGTTATGTGATTTACACAACCTCAGAAGTTGTTTGACCATTAAGACAAAGATCTTTGAGTCTAGGCATAGGAAGAAAGAGTGATGAAATTAATCTCCATGGCAGAGCCATATTGTGAAGCAGAAAAAATTAAAAGGATGGAAGGAAGCTATTTATAGGAGCAGGGGATGAAGTTACTAAGCTATTCTGATTTTCTTGAAAACTAATCTAAAAACTTGATGCTCATTAAGAGGATTAGGTTACAAGGTGAATGGGTAAGTAGCACAGTAGTCAAATGAATGAATGTTTTTGCAGAAACTAATAAACTTTTAACGTCCGTTGTGTATTACAACTGGCGTAAGAAGTGTGAGTGTTTTTAACGTCAGTTTCTTAAGACAACTAACGTTAAATATATGACCTTTAACGTCAGTTTTTACTAACAACTGATGTAAAATATATGACCTTTAGGTTATAAGGTGAATGGGTAAGTAGCACAGTACGTAGTCAAAGGAATGAATGTTTTTGCAGAAACTAATAAACTTTTAACGTCCGTTGTGTAATACAACTGACGTAAGAAGTGTGAGTGTTTTTTAACGTCAGTTTCTTAAGACAATTGACGTTAAATATATGACCTTTAACGTCAGTTTTTACTAACAACTGACGTAAAATGTTGTTTTATTTTGTTTTCACCCGCCCGCCTTCTGCACTTCTCTTTACGTCTCTTTTCTCTTTTCATCACTCTCAACCCTCACTCTGCCCTAATCGCGAGCTCATCTCCACCGCAACCACCGCGAGGACTTCTTCGCCACCACCGTGAAGTACACTCTTAACCCCTAACTCTGTCTTTCCCGCTCATTCTTTGCAATAAATTGACACTCTCCTTGTCCCTCTTCTCTCAGTAACCACATCGAACGTTGGCCACCACTCGAGCTTCCCCCCCACCACCACGCGAGCGACTATTTCTGGTGAGTCTTTAGGGCACATTTTTTTATTTTTGGTTTTTAGTGTATGTTGAAACTGTAGTCTCAGTAGTTGAAACTTGAAACTGAGTTTGAGTTGTTTGGAATGTCTCTATTTTTGGTTTTGAGTGTATGTTGAAACTGTAGTCTCAGTAGTTGAAACTTGAAACCGTGAGTTTGAGTTGTTTGGAATGTCTCTATTTTTGGTTTTGAGTGCATGTTGCTCTGCTGGTTGATCTGTCACGGCCGTGATGCTCATCACGGCTAGGCCGTGATCAGTTCTGCATGTGAGGGTCTGGTTCAGTTGGAACGTTACGGCCGTGGTGACATCACTGCCAGGTCATGACCAGTGCTTGGCAATCTTCAAAAACTATAGTTTTCAATCTCCCGTATTGTCTTTATATTGGATAGATGTTTTGTATATCTACAGGACCTATCTAGTTATTTTTATTTATACTTCTGTATTTATTTTGAGTTATAACTTATGTTAATACATATATATTGTTTCTGAACAGGCATACATATGGATCAATCAGATAGCCCGCATGCACGGGAGGACACCGTGGGGGCTTCGCAGGACCCGATCACGCCTACGCCTGATTCTAGTGTAAGTTTACATGTTATATACTATCTTTAGTCCTTCTTTTTAATGTAAGTTTATAATGTTACAACCCTCTATTTTATCATTTTTTTGTCCATACAGACATCACAGGCTCATAGGAAATGGGGTAGAGGAGCCACCTCGTTGAAGAAACTAGAGAAGGACAGGCAAAGCGGACAGAAGCTTGAGGTGTCCTTCGATGCTAATCTAAATGGCCAGGGACCCCGTGCTAAAGAATTTAATAAGTGGGTGTTTCTACAAGTGAAGCAGCACGTAAGCATCAACTACAACCACTGGAATGACGTTCCACAGAACGTTAAGGATCAGATTTGGGAGGCTATCACGATATTTTACCTTTACATTCGTTTGATTTACATTATTAGATTATTATCCGAGTTATAATCCATCTAGTTGTTATGTATTTAATGTGTAGGTAGCTTGGATTGTGCCAAATGATGAGGATCATCGTCATAAATGTATGAAAATGGCATCAAAGCGTTGGAATGGGTTCAATCATGATCTTATCAGGTACTATGTATCTGGGAAGAAGCGGCTTGATAAAATGTTCTCGGATTATCCCTGGATTGATCAGGATACTTGGGATATGTTTGCCAGGAGTCGACAGGATGGAGAATTTCAGGTTGGTTGATTAAGTTAATTTTGTATGCTTATTATAGATCATTTAACTGTATTTAATTATGTGTTTTTTTTGAATAGGCTAAGGCAAATAAGGGTCGGCAGAATCAGGAGAAGAACGTCCACCGCCACACCATGTCTCAGGGTGGGTACCAGACTTGGATCGAGCAGATGATGGCGGATAGGCCGAGGGCGAAGCAGGAAGAGCACTCTGCTAGGATTGAAAGAAGAGAGGTGCCTGAGGGCACACCATTAAGTCCTCCGTCGGACATCGACCGCGAGGATGTCTGGTTAGCCGGTCGCATGACAAAGACGGGATCTTTTAAAGTTGATGCCACGCGCGAAGTGGCAGATAAGATTGTAAGTAAATAATTAACTTGATTTCAATTGATATTTGTATAGATATTTGCAACACTTTTCACTTGCACGTTTTTTCATTTTTTTTTCATTGTAGATGGATCTTAAAGAACAATCCTCCCAGGGCGCATTTGTCCCTTCTGGACGGCGGGACGTCTTGATGACTGCTCTAGGCAAGAAAGATCATCCTGGTCGGGTTCTCGGTGTTCCTGGGAACGTGACCATCAAAGAATATTATGGCAAGTCTGCTTCACAAAAGCGGGTGGTCGATGAAGCATCGATTTTGGCTGACATTACTCGGCACCTCATATCTGATCAACCGCTGGCTCATCTAGTTTTATGACTAGTATGATCGTGGTTTTGTGCTAATTTTATCTCATTTTCGCCCAAATTAGACTTGATTGTCTTTAAGCAGCATTTTGAGCCTGTAAAGTATTTTTAGGTTAATTTAGTTGTTTTAGAGTCAAATAAAGCACTTATGCTATTTCTTTGTTTTCAGGTTAATAAAGTGAAATAATTCTGGATCTTTCGCCCCGCGAGAAGGCATTCGCCTCGCGAACCTAAAGCGTGACTGTTCCAGAAAATGCAACCCATTCTGTGTCGCCTCGCGAATATATTCCTCGCCTCGCGAGACTGAAGACCAGAAGCCATGACTTTTCCATTCCTCGCCACGCGAGCCGTGCTTCGCCTCGCGAGAAGACCAAACGATGCAGACTGTTCATGATATTCGCCTCGCGAGACAGCGGAATCCAGAACTTGTATATAAGCCTGTTTGAAGGCAGAACTGAGGGGGAGTAGTCAGTTAGCTTTAGTAGTAGTAGTTTTTCTTCTTTTCTTAGATATGTTTTGTTTTCCCTTTGTAATGGAGAGCTAGTCTCCTAGGATTAATCTACTGCAATCGGTTTCCATTACCACACTTGAGGTTTTTTAATTCCTGTTTTATTTGCTTTTCTCTTTTCAATGCTATGCTATATATTTCTGTTTGCTTAATTCAGGAGTGTATAGTGTTGTGTTGATTTATTTCGGTGATGTTATGTTCCTATAATTAATCGCGTTTGCTTAATTCGCGTGTGTTCGTTCATGTTCGCTTGGTTCATGAGGGCTTAACCCCGTTTGCTTAATTCGGGAATAGGAACATATATCTGTAGTAGTGATTTCGCTTGTAAATTGTTGCTACAACCGGGAGGGCATTAGAATCTGCTTAGGGCTTGGAAGTTACATGAACCGAATGATAGTGGGAAACCGAGAATAGTAGGTTAATCGTCCTTAGCATTTTTGTTAATCTCTTAAACTGCTTTGTTTTCTTACTCCGTTTATGATTTGTTTCTTTGTTTAATTCCATATCCCCCCAAAACTGATTTTGTGTTAATAACAACAACCAAAGAGTCCTTGTGAGACGATACTCGAGTTGTCGCCCTAAACTGCATTTTTTATAAATCGCTTATTCTTTTTGGCGCGTGCGCGACAGCACGACCAAAAATTGGCGTCGTTGCCGGGGACTCTTGTTGTTATTAGCAGAAAATAAAATTTAAAAAAAAAAACTTTTGCTTTGCTGAATTGGTTTTTTCTGCTTTGTCTAGTTGTGAATCTTAGTGCCCCATGGATAATTATATGCAAAATTATATGCCTAATGTTTATTATGAGCAACCATGCATGTATTATCTTGATTTTAGTAAACAACCACCATGCATATGTTATCCTAACTCTTCTGGAAGTTATGAGTTTAGCAGTGATTTTGACATGTTTGGAGTGAACAATTATCCTAGCCAAGTGACCACCTCTGCACCTTCTGGACCTTCAATAAAGGACATGTTCAAGCAATTGACTGAACAAAATCTCCAGTTGCAGCAGCAATTAGCACAGTTCCAGGCCTCACAGGCACAGTTTCAACAGCAACCAGATGCCAGCATTAATACTTTTCAGCAAGTCAGCGGGACTACACTGCAAACTCCACATTCCCTTGAAGACCATACAGATTCACAAGTAGTTATTCCTGACAATACTTCTGAGGATAATTTTGATAATAACACTATGGTTGATGAACTGTGTGTTGAATCTCTAGATATTGATACCTCCCCTGATTCTATCTATTATACTTCATGTGCTGATTGTACTGACACTGCTTTGTGTATATCATGTTTTGAAAGGTATGAAGAGCAAAATGTCCATATGGAATAGGAGACATATGAGGTTGAGGGACCTGTTCACATAGAAAATGAGGATCAAGAGGACATCTGCTTCACCATGCTTGAGGATAATGAAGAACCTTTGGTCTTAGATGCATGTGTTGAAAGTGATGGGATGGATGAACTGTGTGCTGAAAGTCCAGACATTCAGACCTCTACTAATTCAGTTTCTGTTACTACATGTACTGACTGTACTGACACTAACCTGTGTGCTGTTTGTGCTGAGTTTCTTGACTCTATTTTGCAGGGTGATAGCATGAGTGAAGCTGATTGTTCAGCCGAGGTTCTTGACATCATGGCTACTCCAAATGTACCATCCATTAAGCAGCCACCTTCCACTGTGGAATAACCGGTGATGGAGTTCAAGCATCTGGATCTTGCACCATGGCCAGTCCAAGAGGTTGAACCCCACTTCTATTGGGAGGACTTTATTGACAAGGTTGAAAAAGAGGTCATCTGTGACCTGAGAGGGCGTGAGAAGTCCGCCGCACTTGGCGGAGTTACCATGATTATCAGGCGCCCGCTCTCATATTTATGCTGTAGGCCATGGGATCCGGGAGGATCAGATTGCAATTTGGGCATTCTGTGGCCACTGTATCACAGACAATGGGATCCTGGTGGAATCACCCCCAATGAGTTTTCTTAAACCCTTTCTCTTTAGTTTACTTTCATTTTCTTGTTAGTCTCGGCTTTGCTTTATTTTTGTTTTGTTTTCTTTAGCTCCTGAATAATTTGAGAAGATCAGGAGTATGTGTGTTGAGTCTTGTGTCGGCAAGTTTGCTGGATTTTAATTGAATTTGCATAGATGATTGCATGCTATGTGTTGACTGTTTTCCCCCTAGGTTTTGAAATTTGAAAATTTAATCCCCATGTGAAAAAAATTTGAAAACTGAACTTTGAGATTTTGTTGTGATGCCATGATTTATGATAAGTTTGGGGTGATGGGAAGCACACACTAGGGATAGAATCTCTGTCAAACAATTTGCAAATAATGTCCAGGTGAGGATTTGAGCCACCAACATGTTTTAAACTGTGTGAGAATCACTTTTAAGTTGCACTTTCCCGAATTTTCTTGAATCTCTTTATGGTTTGCATGTTTATGTGTTTGCATCAAATGATTTAGGCATTTTCTTTGTAAATAACTACTTAGCCTAAAATAACCATCCCTAATGCATGTTCCATAGTTAGCCCCATTGAGCCTAATTAGCCTGTTAATTCTTGATGACCTTATGTTATGAGCCTAAAATCTGAAAAAAATCCATGTTAACCCGATCTTAGGATTAGGAGAGCATGGAAGCTTAGTAAGAGATTGGTTGCAAGAAACTAAGTTTGGGGTGGCTACAAGGATGTGACATGTCATTCTGGGATTGAGAAAAAGAAAAAAAAAATATAATAAAAAGGTTGAAAAAAAAGGGAAAGAAAAGAAAAGCAGAAAAAGAAAAAAAAAGAAAAGTGTAAAAATGTTAAAAATAAAAGTATTAGAAGAAATGACTGTAGTCACCCAAGGCAAAAAGGAAAAAAATGGAAAAGGAACTTGAGTGGAATTTCAACGTATCAAAATGTTCATGCTCTCTTAGTTCCTAGGGACTTCAGCCTAGTACCCTTGTATATCCTACCCTTAGCTAGGCCCCATTACAACCATAAAAGACCTTTTGATGTTGCATGCATGTTTTCTGTGGGAATCATTTGGAGATGAAAATCAAATTTATGGGAAGTGTTTCAGAAAAGTGAAATTGAGTGAAATGTTGTTAGCCTGACAAAAACTGAGCGGATTGAGTGAAACACTAAATGCCCTTGTGAGGAAGGAGATTGTTTGAATTTGGTGATCTCCCTCTTGTGTGTAACTTGGATCCCTTGCTTAGATTAATGATTGTTTGAATGATGGAACTCTCAATTCTTCAAAGTAGATGAATGTGGGGATTAAATTGTTGAAAGGGGGGAAACATTAAGGAAAAAAAATTGTTTGTTGGAATTGCTTGAAATTTGTGCAAAGTTGATTGAATCTTTTAAGCTTGCCATGTCTTGAGTCTTTTTAAGATTTTGAGTTTTAGTTTGCTTGGGGACAAGTGATAAGCCTCTGGCTCATCTAGTTTTATGGCTAGTATGACCAGGGTTTTGTGCAAATTATATCCTATTTTCACCCAACTTAGATTAGATTGTCCTCAAGCAAGGTTTTGAGTCTCTAGAGTAGTTTTAGGTTAATTTAGCTAGTTTTGAGTTAAATAATACACTTATAGTTATTTCTGTGTTTTCAGGTTAAGTGAAAGTCAAGAGAATAAGGAAACACGGGGTTCGCCCCGCGAATGCTTACTCGCCACGCGACCCCGAGGCCTGACTGTTCCAAGAAAATGCAAGGTCTCTGGTTCGCCCCGCGAAGAAGGTCTCGCCCCGCGAGTCTTGCAACCCTGAAAAAGTCAGAGACGATCACGGCTTGCCCGTGTTGAAGGTCACGGCCGTGGCAGTTTTGAAGTTGAAGAGTCTCGCCTCGCGAGCATCCATTCGCCTCGCGAGCCTGGAAGTCAGAGAGCATCACGGTTGGCCCCTGATGTCCATAACGGGCGTGACAAGAAGACTCTTCAGAGACTCGCCTCGCGAAGGTGTGTTCACCTTGCGAGAATACCAAAGGTTGCAGACTGTTCGCAGGATTCGCGTCGCGAGAGAGGCTTCGCCTCGCGAATAAGCTTTATTTCTGACTTGTATAAATTGATGTTCTGAACAGTTTAGAAAGACTTTTGCTTCTCCATTTTTCTGTTTTACATTTTTCTCTGTGTAATTTCGTTTGTGTTATGGAGAACTAAGTCTCTAGGATTGATCTATTGTAATTGATTTCCATATACTTGAGGTTCTTGTATTTTCCTGTTTTGTATGCTTTTCCCTCTTCAATGCCATGCTTTATATTTCTGTTTGTTTAATTCAGGAGTATAATGTATTGTGTTGATTTATTTCCGGTGATATCATGCTATAATTAATCGCGTTTGTTTAATTCGCGTGTGTACGTTCATGTTCGTTTAGTTCATGAGGGCTTAACCCCGTTTGTTTAATTCGGGAATAGGGACATGTATCTGTAGCAGTAGTTTCGTTTGTAAATTGTTGCTACAACCGGGAGGGGATAAGAATTTGCTTAGGGCTTGGAAATTGCATGAACCTATGATAGTGGGAAATCAAGAGCAATAGATTAATCTGTTTTTGGCCATTTGATAACCTCCTTGAATTGCTTGTTTTCAATTGCTCTGTTTTTATTATTCTGTTTTCTTTGATTACATCACAATCCAAACCCCCCCAAAAAACTTATTTTTGTGGAAAATAACATTTTAAGAGTCCTTGAGAGACGACATCCGAGTTGTCGCCCTAAACTACATTTTCAAAACCCGCTCGTCCTTTTTGGCGCCGTGCGCGACAGCGCGACCAAAAATTGGCGCCGTTGCCGGGGACTCTTGTTTTGTTATTTTCGCATTTTATTTTCTGTTTTTTCTCTTTTATTTTTGTTTTTGTTTTGAATTAGTTTGGCTACTAGATCTAACTGCCCTGAACTGTATGAATTTGATCCTGAGATAGAAAGAACATTGCATACACTCCGTAGAGAATTTCGGGCTAGTTCTAGTAGTGATTCTAATTCCAAGTCTGTTTTTGAAAACATGGGAGACCAAAGGACATTGAGGCAGCTTGCTGCCCCTGATGTGAATTACAATGGTTTGTGCATTGCTTATCCTGGTGCTGACACTCCTTTTGAGTTAAAATCTGGGCTAATCCATTTGTTGCCAAGATTTAATGGTCTTGCAGGTGAAGATCCACACAAGCACTTGAAGGAATTCCAAGTTGTCTGCTCCACAACTTTGAGGCCAGAAGGAGTAACTGAGGATCATATCAAGTTGAAGGCTTTTCCGTTCTCACCCCAGGGAGCTGCAAAAGATTGGCTATTATACCTTGAGACGAATTCCATTACCACATGGAACGACTTGAAGAAGCTCTTCCTAGAGAAATATTTTCCCTGCCTCCCAGTGCGCCTCAATCAGGAAAGAAATCTGTGGAATTAGGCAAGGAATTGAGTCGCTAGCTGAGTATTGGGAGAGGTTCAAGCAGTTGACATCCAGTTGCCCCCAGCATCAAATTTCTGAACAGCTTCTCATCCAATATTTTTATGAAGGGCTACTGCCAATGGATAGGAATATTTTGGATCTTTGCTAGTGGGGAGCGTTGGTTGACAAGACTCCATCTGCTGCCAAGCAACTCATTGAGAACATGTCACTGAATTCTCAGCAATTCACTACCAGAAGAAATTCTGTTGAGACTAGAGGTGTACATGAGGTCCGCACTTCCTCTTCCATCCATGACCGTGATGATAGAATTGATAGGCTCACTTCTTTGGTAGAGAAATTGGCAATGGATAGGGTTCAGCCTGCGGTGTTGTGTGGCATGTGCAGTTCTCCTGAGCACCCATATGAGGCATGCCCCATTTTGCAAGGAGGATCGATTCATCGAATCACCTCAAGCCTTTGCAGTCCATCCGTATAATCAGGGCAATAACCAGAACAGATACAGCACTCCAGACCTCTCAACAAATAGGTACCATCCCAGTTGGAGTAATCATCCTAATCTGCGGTATGGGAACTCATCCCAACTGAGACCGATGGCACCTCAGAATCCTCCTCCAGTGGCCACTTCTGCACCTTCCGGACTTTCAGTAGATGACATGTGCAAGCAAATAACTTCACAAATGAATGCACAAATGACTACACTTTTCCAGCAGCAAATGGGACGAGCTTCGAGCACGATTCAGAGCCTCACAGATCAAAAGATCAGCAGCAAACAAGTGCTAACATTCAAGATTTGAGGACACAGATTGGACAGATGGCCACAGACATAAATAACATAAAGCAAGCTCAAAGAACAACCCAGCTGCCAGCACAACCAGTGATAAATCCCAATGCCTCCAACCCTAATGTGAGTGCCATATCTCTGAGATCGGGAAAAGTTTTTGAGGCCACCTCTGGAAAGGATGAAGAAACTATTGAGGTAACTCCTGAGCCTACCGTTGAGGTTGCCCCTGAGCCTATGGTTGAAGTTGAAGCTGAGAAAGTGTATAGACCACCCATTCCATTCCCACATAGATTGCAGAAAAATAAGAAGGGTGGTGGTGAAAATAAGGAGAAGGAGATTCTTGATGTTTTCAGAAAAGTAGCTGTAAATATTCCTCTCCTAGATGTGATCAAGCAAGTGCCCAGATATGCCAAATTTTTGAAGGAACTATGCACCAACAAGAGGAAGATGAAGACTAATGAGAGGGTTGACTTGGGAATGAATGTCTCAGCGCTTATCCAGTCTAAGCCAGAAAGAGTTGTTGCTTTAACCCCTACTCAGGCACTGCCACAGAAGTGCAAGGATCCAGGCACCTTCACTATTCCATGCACTATTGGGGACAAGAAGTTTGAAAACTGCATGTTGGACTTGGGAGCATCAATCAATGTCATGCCTACCTCCATCTTTAATAACCTTGATCTTGGGCCATTGCAGTATACAGGTCTTACCATCCAGTTGGCTAACAGGACCAGTGCCCAACCCATGGGAATGGTAGAGGATGTGCTAGTGCAAGTTGACGATTTGATATTCCCTGTGGACTTCTATATCCTAGACATGGCAGGAAAGACTCAGTCCAGTAGATCACCTATAATCTTGGGCAGACCATTCATGATGACATCCAAGACCAAGATTGATGTTTATGATGGGACTATGTCTATGGAGTTTGGTGGTATTGTGGCCCAGTTCAAGATCTTTGATGCTATGAAACACCAGAAGAGAGGAGCACTCTGTATTCCACTTAGAGTTGCTTTCAGAGCTTATTGAGGACACCCATGATGACTTTATTTCTGATTTTCCTCTTATTTCTGGTTTTGATGATGTATATACTTGCACTAACTGTACTAACGCTAACCCATGTTCTGTTTGTTCTGAGTTTTTGGATTCAACCTTGCAGGGTGAGGATGATAGTGATAGTGATAATGAGAGGGAAGCTGTCTTTTCAGCAGAAGTCCTTGACCCCATGGCACCATCTGTTGAGCAGCCACCTTCTTTGGAACTCAAACCACTTCCTGAAAACCTGAAGTATGCCTACTTGGGGAGGAATGCAACATTGCCAGTCATCATTTCCTCCAGCCTCAACTCTGACCAGGAAGCCAAGCTTTTAGAGGTTCTGAAGAAATACAAGAAGGCTATTGGGTGGACATTGGCCGATATTCCAGGAATTAGCCCCTCCAGATGCATGCACAGAATTTTATTGGAGGATGGGGCTAAGCCAGTCAGAGACAGCCCAAAGGCGACTTAACCCACTCGATTACGGATGTGGTAAAGAAAGAGGTGACTAAGCTTCTACAGGCGGGTATTATCTACCCCATCTCCGATAGTACTTGGGTAAGTCCGGTGCAAGTTGTACCAAAGAAGTCTGGTCTAACAAGTAGTTAGGAATGAAAATAATGAACTTGTACCTACTTGAGTCCGGAATAGTGGCGAGTTTGTATAGACTATAGGAAGCTGAACCAGGCCACCGAGAAAGGATCATTTTCCTTTGCCGTTCATAGATCGGATCTTTGGATCGACTGGCTGGTCAATCCCATTATTGTTTTCTAGATGGCTTTTCCAGGTATTTCCGATTCATATTGCCCCGAGGATCGGAAAAGACCACCTTCACGTGCCCCTTGATGACGTTTTCTTATAGGAGGATGCCATTTGGCCTCTGTAATGCTCCCGGCACCTTTCAAAGATGCATGCTTAGTATTTTCTCCGATTTTATTGAAAATTGCATAGAGGTGTTCATGGATGATTTTCTTGTGTATGGCTCCTCATTTGATGCTTGTTTGCATAGTCTAAGTCTAGTTCTACAAAGATGCATTGATACCGATTTGATTTTGAATTATGAGAAATGTCACTTCATGGTAGAACAGGGGGATAGTTTTGGGTCATGTAATTTCCAAAGAGGGTATTTTCAGTAGATCCCTGCAAAAATAAATGTGATTTCTTCATTGCCTTACCCATCTTGCGTACGCGATATCCGTTCTTTTCTTGGACATGCAGGTTTCTACAGCGCTTTATAAAGGACTTCAACAAGATAGCACCGCCATTGTCAAATCTTTGAAGAATGATGCCCTGTTCAGTTTGATGAAAAGTGCAAAGAGTCATTTGACTATCTGAAGAAAGCGTTGACTTCTACCCCTGTCATCCAGCCCCCAGACTGGACACTCCCTTTTGAACTGATGTGTGATGCTTCAAATTTTGCTGTGGGAGCAGTTCTAGCACAAAGGGTGGGCAAGGTTGCCCATGTAATTCACTATGCTTCTAGGACCTTAGATGCTGCACAGGCAAATTACACAACCACTGAGAAAGAGTTGCTAGCTGTTGTATTTGCACTTGATAAGTTTAGGTCTTATTTGCTAGGTTCTAGGGTGACTGTTTTTACTGACCATGCAGCTTTGAAATATCTGTTGAAGAAGCCAGAAGCTAAGCCAAGACTGATCCGGTGGATGCTTTTGCTCCAAGAATTCAATGTGGAGATAAAGGATAAAAGTGGAGCTGAAAATTTGGTAGCAGATCATTTGAGCCGGATAGAAAGGGATGAGGATACTTTTCCCATCCAAGATGATTTCCCTGATGAGACACTGTTGCATCTGTATGGGGTAACCCCCTGGTTTGCTGACATTGTAAATTTTCTTGTTGCTGGTGTTGTTCCTGCAGGTACAAGTAGACATAAGTTCCACAAGCTGAAGAGCGATGCAAAGTACTTTGTGTGGGATGATCCCTACCTATGGAAGTTTTACAGTGACCAGGTTATTCGGAGGTGTGTCCCCGATCATGAGACGGAGTCCATCCTGCATTTCTCACATGCCTCTCCAGTTGGAGGACACTTTGGACTTCTACCCCTGTCATCCAGCCCCCAGACTGGACACTCCCTTTTGAACTGATGTGTGATGCTTCAAATTTTGCTGTGGGAGCAGTTCTGGCACAAAGGGTGGGCAAGGTTGCCCATGTAATTCACTATGCTTCTAGGACCTTAGATGCTGCATAGGCAAATTACACAACCACTGAGAAAGAGTTGCTAGCTGTTGTATTTGCACTTGATAAGTTTAGGTCTTATTTGCTAGGTTCTAGGGTGACTGTTTTTACTGACCATGCAGCTTTGAAATATCTGTTGAAGAAGCCAGAAGCTAAGCCAAGACTGATCCGGTGGATGCTTTTGCTCCAAGAATTCAATGTGGAGATAAAGGATAAAAGTGGAGCTGAAAATTTGGTAGCAGATCATTTGAGCCGGATAGAAAGGGATGAGGATACTTTTCCCATCCAAGATGATTTCCCTGATGAGACACTGTTGCATCTGTATGGGGTAACCCCCTGGTTTGCTGACATTGTAAATTTTCTTGTTGCTGGTGTTGTTCCTGCAGGTACAAGTAGACATAAGTTCCACAAGCTGAAGAGCGATGCAAAGTACTATGTGTGGGATGATCCCTACCTGTGGAAGTTTTGCAGTGACCAGGTTATTCGGAGGTGTGTCCCCGATCATGAGACGGAGTCCATCCTGCATTTCTCACATGCCTCTCCAGTTGGAGGACACTTTGGACCTCATAGGACAGCAAGAAAAGTCCTGGACTCCGGGTTCTACTGGCCCACAATTTTTAGGGATTCATATGAGGTATACAAGAATTGTAAAGAATGTCAAATAACAGGTCCTGCAATCACTCGTAGGAGTGAGATGCCTCAGCAGCCCATGCTTTATTGTGAGGTCTTTGATGTGTGGGGGATGGACTTCATGGGTCCCTTCCCTCCTTCTTTTGGTTTTGTATATATTATGTTGGCTGTAGATTATGTTTCAAAGTGGGTGGAAGCAATCCCCACTAGGACTAACGATGCTCAGATTGTTTCCAAATTTGTTAGGTCCAACATTTTTTGCAGGTTTGACATACCCAAGGCCATCATCAGTGACCAGGGCACACATTTTTGCAACAGAACCATGGAGGCCTTACTCAGGAAATACGGGGTTGTACATAGAGTGTCCACTACTTACCATCCCCAAACCAATGGCCAGGCAGAAATATCAAACATGGAGATTAAGCAAATTCTAGAGAAGATGGTGCAGCCAAACAGAAGGGAATGGAGCCGCCGTCTGGAAGACGCACCGTGGGCCCAGAGGACTGCTTTTAAGACACCTATAGGAATGTCCCCCTTCCGGCTTGTATTTGGCAAGGCATGTCACCTCCCGGTGGAAGTTGAGCATAGAGCATATTGGGCAGTAAAGAGTTGTAACTTGGACATGAAGAAATCTGGTGTTGAAAGAAAACTGCAGTTGCAGCAACTTGAGGAGCTTAGGCTTGAAGCCTATGAAAGCTCCAGGATGTATAAAGAGAAAACAAAACTTTTTCATGATAGAATGATTCTTAGGAAAGAATTTTTTGTGGGTCAGAAGGTCTTATTGTTTAATTCCCGCCTGAAATTGATGGCTGGGAAACTTAGGTCCAGGTGGATAGGACCGTTTGTTGTTACTAATGTGTTTCCATATGGTGCAGTAGAGATCAAGGATGCAGGTACCAACAAAACCTTCAAGGTTAATGGACAAAGGTTGAAGCCATTCCATGGTGTGGATGCTGCTGACCCTGCGGATGCTAATGTTGAGGAGCTCTCTTTGGATGCTCCAACCTACACTGATACTTGATCAGGGAGTTTCTTTTCCTTTTCCCTCACTCTGATTGTATAATTCTGTTGTTCATTGGGGACAATACATGTTTTAAGTGTGTGTGTGTGTGTGTGTGGGGGGGGGGCGGGGGGAACTAGTTGTAGTTTTTCTTTTCTTTGAATAAAGCTCCTGAATAATTTGAGAAGCTCAGGAGCATTTGTATGTTGAGTCTTTTGTTGGCAAGTTTGCTAGATTTTGATTGATGTTGCACAGATTGCTTGCATGATTGATATGTGATGATTCCCCCTAGACTGAGAAATTTTTTTGATTTTGAAAAGTGATTCCCATGTGAAATTGGAAACTGAACTTTGAGATTTTATTATGATGGCATGACTTATGATAAGTTTGGGGTGATAGGGAGCACACACTAGGGATAGAATCTCTTTCAAACAATTTGCATGAATGTCCAGGTGAGATTTTGAGCCTCCAACATGTTTTTTTTTACTGTGTGAAAATCACTTTCAAGTTGCACTTTTCTGAATTTGATTGAATCTCTTTTTGGTTTGCATGATTATGAGTTTGCTTCAGATGATTTAGGCATGTTCTTTGTAAATATCTACTTGGCCTGAATAAACCAATTCCTAATGTATGTTCCCTAGTTAGCCCCTTTGAGCCAATTAGCCTGTTAATTCTTGATAACCTAATGTTATAAGCCCAAAAATCTGGAAAACCATGTTAACCCGATCTTAGGATTAGGAGAGCATGTAATCTTAGAATGGGTGTAAGAAACTAAGTTTGGGGGTGGCTGCAAGGTGTAATATGTTGTTGGGATTGAGAAAAAAATATATAAAAAAAAAAAAAGAAAAAAAGTTGGAGCCAAAGGCTTATGAAAGAAAAAGTGTATATTGTAAAAAAAAAAAAAAGAGAGAGAAAAACAATAAATATAAAAAGTGTTGAAATAAAAGGCTGTAGTCACCCAGAAGTAAAAAAAAAAAAATTAAATAAAGAAAGGAACTTGAGTGAATTTCAAAGTGTAAAAAGTTCATGCTCTCTTAGTTCCTAGGGTCTTCAGCCTAGTTCCTTTTGTATATCCTACCCTTAGCCAGGCCCCATTACAACCCATAAAAGACCTTTTGATGTTGCTTGCATGTTTTCTGTGGGAACCATTTTGAGATGAAAATCAAATTTTTGGGAAGTGTTCTTGAAAAGTGAAACTGAGTGCAAGTTGTTAGCCTGACACAAACTGAGTGACTCAGTGAACAAATAATGCCCTTGTGAGGAAGGCAGTTGTTTGGATTTGGTGATCTCCCTCTTGTGTGTGACTTAGATCCCCTTCTTAGATTAATGATTGTTTTCATGATGAAATTCTCAACTGTTTAGAATAAATGAATGTGGGGATTGCTTTGTTTAAAAAGGGGGACATTAAAGAAAACTGTTTTGATGTATTGCTTAAATTTGTGCAATGTTGATTGGATCTTTTAAGCTTGCCAGGTCTTGAGTCTTTTTTAGTTTTGAGTCTTAGTTTGCTTGGGGACAAGCAAAGTTTAAGTTTGGGGTATTTTGATAAGCCTCTGGCTCATCTAGTTTTATGGCTAGTATGACTAGGGTTTTGTGCAAATTATATCCTATTTTCACCCAACTTAGATTAGATTGTCCTCAAGCAAGGTTTTGAGTCTCTAGAGTAGTTTTAGGTTAATTTAGCTAGTTTTGAGTTAAATGATACACTTATAGTTATTTCTGTGTTTTCAGGTTAAGTGAAAGTCAAGAGAATAAGGAAACAGGGGGTTCGCCCCGCGAATGCTTACTCGCCACGCGACCCCGAGGCCTGACTGTTCCAAGAAAATGCAAGGTCTCTGGTTCGCCCCGCGAAGAAGGTCTCGCCCCGCGAGTCTTGCAACCCTGAAAAAGTCAGAGACGATCACGGCTTGCCCGTGTTGAAGGTCACGGCCGTGGCAGTTTTGAAGTTGAAGAGTCTCGCCTCGCGAGCCTGGAAGTCAGAGAGCATCACGGTTGGCCCCTGATGTCCATAACGGGCGTGACAAGAAGACTCTTCAGAGACTCGCCTCGCGAAGGTGTGTTCGCCTCGCGAGAATACCAAAGGTTGCAGACTGTTCGCAGGATTCGCGTCGCGAGAGAGGCTTCGCCTCGCGAATAAGCTTTATTTCTGACTTGTATAAATTGATGTTCTGAACAGTTTAGAAAGACTTTTGCTTCTCCATTTTTCTGTTTTACATTTTTCTTTGTGTAATTTCGTTTGTGTTATGGAGAACTAAGTCTCTAGGATTGATCTATTGTAATTGATTTCCATATACTTGAGGTTCTTGTATTTTCCTGTTTTGTATGCTTTTCCCTCTTCAATGCCATGCTTTATATTTCTGTTTGTTTAATTCAGGAGTATAATGTATTGTGTTGATTTATTTCCGGTGATATCATGTTCCTATAATTAATCGCGTTTGTTTAATTCGCGTGTGTACGTTCATGTTCGTTTAGTTCATGAGGGCTTAACCCCGTTTGTTTAATTCGGGAATAGGGACATGTATCTGTAGCAGTAGTTTCGTTTGTAAATTGTTGCTACAACCGGGAGGGGATAAGAATTTGCTTAGGGCTTGGAAATTGCATGAACCTATGATAGTGGGAAATCAAGAGCAATAGATTAATCTGTTTTTGGCCATTTGATAACCTCCTTGAATTGCTTGTTTTCAATTGCTCTGTTTTTATTATTCTGTTTTCTTTGATTACATCACAATCCAAACCCCCCCAAAAAACTTATTTTTGTGGAAAATAACATTTTAAGAGTCCTTGAGAGACGACATCCGAGTTGTCGCCCTAAACTACATTTTCAAAACCCGCTCGTCCTTTTTGGCGCGTGCGCGACAGCGCGACCAACAAGCAAAGTTTAAGTTTGGGGTATTTTGATCAGTCGCTGGCTCATCTAGTTTTATGACTAGTATGACCGTGGTTTTGTGCTAATTTTATCTCATTTTCGCCCAAATTAGACTTTATTGTCTTTAAGCAGCATTTTGAGTCTGTAAAGTATTTTTAGGTTAATTTAGTTGTTTTAGAGTCAAATAAAGCACTTATGTTATTTCTTTGTTTTCAGGTTAATAAAGTGAAATAATTCTGGATCTTTCGCCCCGCGAGAAGGCATTCGCCTCGCGAACCTGAAGCGTGACTGTTCCAGAAAATGCAACCCATTCTGTGTCGCCTCGCGAGTATATTCCTCGCCTCGCGAGACTGAAGACCAGAAGCCATGAATTTTCCATTCCTCGCCACGCGAGCCGTGCTTCGCCTCGCGAGAAGACCAAACGATGCAGACTGTTCATGATATTCGCCTCGCGAGACAGTGTTAGCCTCGCGAGACAGCGGAATCCAGAACTTGTATATAAGCCTATTTGAAGGCATAACTGAGGGGGAGTAGTCAGTTAGCTTTAGTAGTAGTAGTTTATCTTATTTTCTTAGATATGTTTTGTTTTCCCTTTGTAATGGAGAGCTAGTCTCCTAGGATTAATCTACTGCAATCGGTTTCCATTACCACACTTGAGGTTTTTTAATTCCTGTTTTATTTGCTTTTCTCTTTTCAATGCTATGCTATATATTTCTGTTTGCTTAATTCAGGAGTGTATAGTGTTGTGTTGATTTATTTCGGTGATGTTATGTTCCTATAATTAATCGCGTTTACTTAATTCGCGTGTGTTCGTTCATGTTCGCTTAGTTCATGCGGGCTTAACCCCGTTTGCTTAATTCGGGAATATGAACATATATCTGTAGTAGTGATTTCGCTTGTAAATTGTTGCTACAACCGGGAGGGGATTAGAATCTGCTTAGGGCTTGGAAGTTACATGAACCGAATGATAGTGGGAAACCGAGAACAATAGGTTATTCGTCCTTAGCATTTTTGTTAATCTCTTAAACTGCTTTGTTTTCTTACTCTGTTTATGCTTTGTTTCTTTGTTTAATTCCATATCCCCCCAAAACTGATTTTGTGTTAATAACAACAACCAAAGAGTCCTTGTGAGACGATACTCGAGTTGTCGCCCTAAACTACCTTTTTTATAAATCGCTCGTTCTTTTTGGCGTGTGCGCGACAGCGCGACCAATGTCCAACCCAGCTATTACAACACATCTGATGCAAGGCTTAATATCCAACCCAGATTTCAAGCAGGCACTTGCCAGAGAGCTTTCCTCCGTCGGTACATCTCAGGACACCGCAGGGCATGCCAACCCTTCACATGTGAGCACAAAAGAGAGTTTTAGTAGGGCACATGTGGAGGACGATGAGTTGGCAGCTAGGGAGCGGGAGTTCGAAGTCCAACGCCATGAGCATGAGTTGGAAATGAAAATGCGTGAGCTTGAGTTGGACTCCAAACGACGTGAGCTCGAAATGTTAACAAAGGTATGTATTCATTATTAATGTCCAAATTAGTCAAATAATTACTTGTGTTTTTTTTAATTATCAAAAACTTATCTATTTTATTTTTCCTAAATTGAAGGCCAAGTCGACGTCGGTGTCGCTGTCACCTATCACTCGTTTGTTCTCACTTGGTGAGGATTATGCGTTTGAGATTTTTGAATGTCCATTGGAGCACGATGGATGGGTGGCACACCCAGATCAACAGAGGATATCACTCGTTTCAGTCTCTGGTGCACGTAAGTTAATTTTAATTTTATAACCTATTTATTTTTGGTATTTTTCCATTTAATAATTTATTTTAATTTCAATATATATATTATGTAATTAACATCTAGACTTTTTCATATCTTAGGTATCTCCATTGTCTTCAGCTTGATAAGGGCGTTGCATCAGTTTACGGTTTCTTAGATCCGTCAATCCTTCTGCCCGATTTCTTTTGCTGGAGATGCATTGAGTAAATACTTAGGGAACTTGTTGGGAGACAATCCGAAAGAATTATATCTGGCTCCCTACTGTATGAAAAGTCATTGGCAGTTGTTCGTAGTTCACCCGTCTAGGCATAGAGTCATATTCTTTTGCTCTCTCCACCAAGATCCGCCACCGAAGGTGGTGCAAGCTGTAAATAAGTAAGTAACTAATCTTAAATTTAATTTAAGTTTTAATATCAGTTGTTTTTAGTTTATTACACACATGATATATGAATTTGTTAATTGATCGACATGATTATTTGTTTATGATAGCGCGCTGAAGGCGAGTAGCATAAGTTGTGCCAACGGGAGAAGTAGGACTTCTAAGGCTAAAGCAAATCCTGTATGGAACATCCTCAAGGTTTGGTAGTTTATTTATCAAATAATTAATATTATAATTACTAATTTATATGTATATTCAACTGACGTTGAAATTAATTTTGTTGGTAGTCTCGATTTCAAATTGACGGGTGGTCGTGCGGCTATTATGTGATGCTTCATATGCTGAACATAGTCTCCACATCTATTACGGATGGATGGATTAAGGTAATATTTAAACAACTTGTTAAATTATATATTATAGTTTTGAAGATGACTTGCATTGATGTTATTGTTATTATTTGAACATGTGTAGGCATTTAACGACCAATCGCCTGTTCAAGAAGATGAGTTAAGAGAATTCAGGATGCGCTTCGCTGAATTCTTCTTCAAGTATGCGGCTGAAAAAGGAATTGACAAGATAACTCCGCAATACTTAGATAAATAGTTTTTTTGTTAGACTTTAGAAACTAATTAATAACATGTGTGTGTGTGTATATATATATATATATCCTTAGATTGGTAGTTTTGTTTTTTAGACATTGGAATTAAAATTTATTTATATATATATATGGGTTTTGGTTTTAAGTCCCCCCATTGTTCCATTTTTCCTTTGCAATTCTCAGAATGTGTGATATTCGTATTCTTGGGATATTTACTGAATGCAGGGGAGTGATATTTTAAAACTGAATTAAAAAAAACCTATTAACGTCAGTTGTATCAGACAACTGACGTTAATAGTATTTTATAAAATATACAGTACACTATTAACGTCAGTTGTTTATTACAACTGACGTTAAAATTAAACCTTTAACGCCGCTTCTTTATAACCACCGGCGTTAGTTTTAACAAAATTAACGTCCGTTATCTTAAAGAATCGGCGTTAATAGTTTGATGTTTAACGTCGATTGTTTAAAAAGCGGCGTTAATTTTTTAACATCGATTTTGTTAAAGGCGGCGTTAATAGTTTTATATTTAACGTCGATTCTCAACTGGCGTTAAAATATTAACTATTAACGTCACCGTATTTACGCTCAAAGATTTCGACGTAAAAAATCAATTTTAACCGACGTAAAAAGATCTTATCGTGACTAGTGATGGAGCAGTTAGAAATAGATAGAGAAGTTAGTTTAGTTAGAGGGGATCATTTAAATAAAAAGGGGAAAGGGGTATAGAGGAGAATCATACTGGTTTGTTAGCACGGCGAACGAACTACGAAGCATTGACTCGGTTGTAAAAGGAGAAACCCTTTGTTGAAGAAGGAGAAGTCTCTCCTTGATTCAGTATTATCCAATAAAATTGTTCTTTTCCTTACAACTACCAAGTGCATGTTTGTTTCAGATTCCTGGGCGTGTTTTCTCCGTTTGCGTTCAACAAAATTGGGTTTGCAATGAGAGATACTGTTTGGGTAAAAAACCCACCGAAAAAAAGTGTGTTGGGGGAGTTCAAAACAGAGTTTCATGGAAGTAAAAATTTTTAGCTTTTCCGTTGAAAATAATTGATTTTAGATATAAGACCCACAAAATTCTATATATTTACACCTCAAAAATGATTTTGCTTTATCATCCAAACAAAATCATTCTTCTAAACCTACTTTTAAAATATTGTTGCCAAACAAAAATCAATTTTTTTTAACATTCTTCCAAAATCAATTCTACCAAAATCAATTCTATCAAAATCTAAATAAACGGACCCAAGTTACTAAAGCAAGAGATGACTCCTAAAAGCAACAAAAAAAGCCCATAAGTACACAAAGCTGATAAAATAAGTATGGTAATCAATCCATGGAATTTAAAAGTCAGATGGCATAATTGTGGTATTGCTTGCTCAAAGTTGATCGAATCACAAACCGTCATGATAAATTCTGTCAGCTCCTTTCAGTTGCTCCCCTCTTCCAGAAAGAGAACCTATAATGAAGCAGTTTGCGCATGTGGGTAAAAGGGGAACCTGATACTGACGATCCAATTGAATGAAAAACATAGGATTTCTCAACTCCAATCAAATTAACAACAGAACTGACACATTGTACCGCATGTTGAAAGTTAGAATCAAAACATGACCAAATGAAGATGTTATATCCCTCAAGGACATTGGATTGGAGTCAAGTGACAAGCTATCAAGGATACTGTGTTAAAAAAAATTTGGTAGAGAAAGAAAAACTATACCTTCAAATTCATGTCTTTCAAAGTTCTCATAATGTCATAAAGAAGACCCTTGTGATCAGCACAACGTATTTGAAGTAGTATATGAGACGGGCTTAACGAATTGTCTACTGTTACATTGGTTTTCTTCAACTTTTTCATATCTGGGCTAAGAGCTTGAGAACGAACTTCATTATCTGATAATTCACATTGAAATAGCTCCTCAGCTAACACAGGAGACAGAGAAGAGATACCCTGATTATATTCATACTCAGGACCAGTCAATTGAAGTTCACAGCTGATACATGAGTCTTGTAGAACAGCATGCAATCTTTCACGTCTCGTCTTGTCGCTTTCTTGTGTGTAAAAGTTCCCTAGAACAAAATTGAAGCAAGTGCTAATTACTAATAAGCAGCAGTATTCACTTGAAATAAAACCTGAAGTTGATAAACCGCATCGATATTTGACAGAACCGAGATATGGCTAATAACTTTGATAAGCAAATAACAAGAATTAGGGTCAACTTCTACACAATAACAAGTGTTGCATAAGAAGCAATATATAGGTAAGGCTACGAGGAATCAGCAGGAATTTAGGATAAAGGCTAATGAAGTAGAGGTAAAGGCATAAAGCTAATGTTACAGAAGTCAACACTAAAATCATGTGACAAACTAAAACTAAATTGCATGCGAGTTACTTAGACCTAGAGATAACAATATATTGAACCTATGGAGCAAACAACTCATCAGCATGCTACTTATGAAACAAAAGAAGTGTAGATTCCATCAACAACATGATCAATTATTTTCACCATCGCATTTATAAAAATTTCACATCCTATATACAATGAACAAACAGGAAACTCACATGTTATCTGTGATGAAAAAGAGGTCCAATACCCTGCCATCTGGGGTGGTTGTTACTTTCACCTTTTGAATCGCAAGTTCGAGCTCACAGAGGACTTTTGTTACATCTAGAACAGTATCAACAATAGCATAAGCAACAAAATAACAGATACAAACATACATTATGAAAGAACATTTCAAGTGAAGGAGGATTTCTGTTACCATGTAATAATCCCTTTCGATCAAGGCAGCATAATTTCAACAGATAGACAGGAGAAGATCTCGTAGGTTGCTGGATGAGATAAAATGAGGCCGAACATGGTGGACAAATTGCCTGAAGGCGGTCTTTCAGATAAGAACAACCCATATGAAGCAATACAGAATGTGGAGTGACCCACAATACAATGTAGCACCATACACCATCCGTTGAAATGTCTGGAGGATATATTCAAAAGGGTAGAATGTGGTAGTGATCAGCGTCCATTAGGCACAGAATATTAGCCAAGAAAATCACGCTATTAAAACACAGGGCTGTGCACGATAAAAGCCAAAGTCATATAGAAGACATTTACTTTTTGAGTTTAAATTTGATAAACTACAGTGTAAACTGTAAAATACTATAGCAACCAAGGATGTAGCAAGCACACCATTGATTTAACTAGAGTATTAATATTTCCGGAGGTTTGAACTATGTACTCTTTTATAACTTTTTTTATCTAGTGTGGTTTACTAGATTCTAAACCAGTGACAACTCCTATGCCTAAAGGAACACGGTTACAAGCAGATGGAGGCAAACCACTACAAGACCCTGCTGCCTATAAAAGATTAGTGGGTAAGCTTCTATATTTGACAACAACTAGACCTGATATCTCTTTTGATGTCCACCAGTTGAGTCAGTTCATGGGAAGTCCAACCTCTCTCCATTATGCTGCTGCTGTTCGAGTGCTTAGATATATCAAACATTCTCCTTCACATGGCTTATTCTATTCCTACAACTCTCCCATTCCACCTAAAGCTTTCAGCCACTCAGATTGGGCAAGTTGTCCAGATTCACGCAAATGAATCACCGGCTATTGCATATTCCTTGGAGACTCACTCATTCCATGGAAGTCGAAGAAACAACCAACTGTATCTCGTTCTTCCTCAGAGGCCGAGCATTGGCATCCACTGTTTGCGAAATTCGGTGGCCTTGTTACTTACTTTATGACTTCTGGCTTACTTCTCTACCACCAGCTCTATAATATTGTGACAGTCAGTCCGCAAGACATATTGCAGCTAATTCCTCCTTTCATAAACGGACGCAACACATCGAGTTGGATTGCCACATTACTCGGGAAAAACCCACAAGCGAAACTATTTCACTTATTACCTATTGTGAGTTCCAACCCGGTTGGCCGACATCCTCATTGAGGCATTGGATCCATCACCTTTTCACACTTTCATATCCAAGTTGGGATCGATGAGCATCCACTCACTAGCTTTTGTGGGGGGGGGGGTGACACCCTAAACCCGGCATCACATGGTTACCCAATTGCGGAAATATTTCTGATTTACAATGCTGGTTACTTTCTGAAAGTATCATTTTCTCGATGGATGAGTAGACTAAAAACGGTAGTTAATTTTATTTTTTTTGAGATGAAGGAAGATAAAGGTGATAAACACTCAGAACATGAATTGAAGACAACATATATACATATATAACATGTCCCAATGAAAGCCAAGTTCCAGTACATAAGTTAGGGCCTTATGAATGGCCATTGCAACAGAATTAGACATCTAGAAGTTACAACTTAGAGAGTAAGTAAGACACAGGGAAAGAGGGTCCAGAACCACATCCAAAAGATAACTCTAAAAGTCAGATAACGGAAGATTATCCACAAAATGCTCCGAACTGGTTACTGACACTGGCTGCAAGCAGGGTCTCCACAAAGGCTCCCACGAGACGAGACCTCAGGTAATGGATCTATAACGTCACCGCCCTCATCTACGGAATCGTCGTCGTCGTCATGATCCATAACATGATCCTCCGGCTCATCCTCCTCCATGTCCTCATCGAAGTCTTCCTCATGGTTCTCCTCAGGATCCTCCTCGATCGGCGCTGCCGGCTCTACGTCTAGAGGTGGTGGCTCATGTAGCAGTCCGTGAGCTCGCAGTGTGTGAAGGTAATACCAAATCGGAGGCAGAGCTACCCACCTAGTTTCCATAGTGTGGCTTCTACGGATTGGGTCTCTGTCAGCATTTAAATCGATCGTTGTGATTGCTCCGTGGTATGTGGCAGATGTCGCCCCTGGGTGTATCTGCCATGCCCAGCATTCCCTGCGTCGTCGAAGACCTCGGTCTTCGATGTTGTCGGCGCAAGCGGGATGTTGGGATCCATCTGGACTCATGTACATACGACGATACCAAAAAGGAAGAGAGAATAACAAGTAGAAATGAAAGAGTGAGATACCGACAACGGATATATCGCATAACAACCATACACACGATACATACAACACCTTGACATATTAACATTTTAAACATTACTCATAGGTAAACAATAAGTATTATCTCAGTGGGTCTCATACCCGAATCAATCAATTTTATAAAGATAATGCATGACACTTCAATCATCAGGCTCTAATCTTAATCTCATGAGATACCATCACCGTTTTATCATTAAGAAAGAAAGAGTTGATCAGGCTCATACGCCCCGTTTGGCAAGTTGTCTCCGTCACCTCATGCGCCCGGATCAACATCATCACGAATCCCTTATAACGGCCATTCAGATGTATACCTCATCGAATACCACATCTTAAGCGGGTATTCGGATTACGCAAGCACGCCTGCCAAGGGGAAATGCATATGAATAAAAGACTTTTTATTGATGAGACTTTTCTTTGTGTTCTCTCTTTTCCGTTTGTCGAAGCCCAAAGCTAACGACTATTCACAATTTCCATCACTAAAAAAAAATTAATAACACAGGACGCACAGTCCGAGTGTTCAATCACAACACCTTAGACCGCGGCCGCAGTCCAAGGTTTTGGTCGTAGAAACAATTATAATTTTACCCATGTTTTATTTCAACATGATAAGGACTCCTAGCCCATAACAACGAAATTAGGACACACAGTCCTCAATTCCAAAATTAGGACTCCTAGCCCATAATATCACGATTAGGACCCTAGTCCATAATTCTTGACACGGATCCCAGATCGCGTGCATAAACTGAATACTAGAGGCGACGTCTCGCGAACTAGTATTCTCTTTCACATGTGCTTACTTTTCGCTCAGTGAAAATCAAAAACCAAAACAAAACCTCGGTCACTTATCCAAGTAACCGGAACATTTCTAAATCATTTAGGAGAAAATCTTTTCCTTTACAAATTCTTTTATAAAACATTTATGAAATTCGTTTGCTTTTGAAATCCTTGATGAAATAAAGTCAACTATTTTCAAAGGGGTTTTCCTTCAATCAACAGTAATATATTATCAACAATAATATCACAGTTAACGACAGTTCATTACATATATATAATTCATAACACTTTAAAGCAAGTAATGTTCAACTTCAAGTAATAACGACAATAGTTCAAGTAAACAAGTTATTCAAGTAGTGGCCCAATATCACAATAATATTCAAATCACTCAAGTAAACACATACACACATGCATATAGTCATTGAATATCCCTAGGCAATCCCCTCTTACTTTCTGTGAAGGTAAGAAGATTAGATGTTCGACGAGGTAAGTCATGAATGTTCTCGTTTCCTCCGCGATGGAAGTCTAAGGTTATGAACACAAAATCACAAGTTAAAATCAAAACAAGAACACTAAACCACAAGGTATAGGTTCGGCCAAGATTAGTTCTTAGGGTTAGAGATTCCCAAAAATTATACAACTCATGAATTTATGATCCTTAAGTGTTAGGAGTTCATAAACAATGATCATTTAACAAATTTGAATTAACATTCCACTAAGTTAACAACATAGGGCATTCGGCCAAGGCTAGTAAAATATGCTAGTATTCACTAAACTTTCCAATCTCTTAGGTTTAGCATCCATATGTGTTAAGGAGCTCAAAACCATGATCATTTTGGAAAAATAAGAACAAGGTATCCTAGATCCATAACCTTCTAGGTTCGGCCTTCATAGGATTTATAGACTAGAGATCTTTAAACTTTCCAATCTCTTAGACTTAGCATCCAAATATCTTATGGAGCTCAAGCCCATGATCATCTTGGAAAAATGAAAGTAACACATACTATCTTTAACAACATAAAATAAACAAGTTATAAATCCTTGAACTTTCAAATCCCTTAGACTTAGCATCCAAATATCTTATGGAGCTCAAGTCCATGATCATCTTGGAAAAATGAAAGTAACACATACTAGCTTTAACAACATAGAATAAACAAGTTATAAATCCTTAAACTTTCCAATCTCTTAGACTTAGCATACAAATATCTTATGGAGCTCAAGTCCATGATCATCTTGGAAAAATGAAAGTAACACATACTAGCTTTAACAACATAAAATAAACAAGTTATTAAGAGTTCTAAATCCATGATCAATACTTGAAAAGTTGAAACATAGTATCCTAGGCCTACTTATTCATATTTTTAGGCCATCATAGGAACAAGCTGTCAAAACTTCCAAGATTTATAGATTCAAGATCAAGGGATAGTTAGAAACTCAAACACTTGATCATATTCCAAAAGTTGAAACAAAACTTCCTAGGTCACAAATACAAGCATTCGACCTTCATTGGAAAATATGGGTAGAGATTTTTGTTTTAAACAACCTCTTACTATGTGAAAATATAAGTTAATTCAAGACTATAGAAAGTGGTCTCAACTCAAAAGGAGTTTTCTACCATTTTAGAGAGATTTTAGAAGTTTAAAGCATATAAAGAACACATAAAATAAACTAATAAATAAAAGATAAAACTTGCAAAAAGATTTATATGAGAGCATTACCCTTAGTATAAGGAAGAACTTTGATGAAGAGCTTAAGTAGAAAAGATGAATAAAAACTAAAGCTTTAAGAGCTTGAACTTTTAGAAGAAAGGAAGAAGATGAACTTTAATGGAGGTTGAAGGAGGAAGACGATGAAGTGAAAATGGAAGGGGTATATATAGGGAGGGGGGAGTTGCACGGCTAAGGGAGTGAGAGGGGGAGCTTGTTGAGCAAGCTTAGTGGTTTAACGCTTGATTGGATGGAAGAAGAGAGAGAAAAGACTTTTGGATTATAATAGTATTATAATTTGAAAAGTGTGATGATGGTACTTTTAGACTGTGTCATAGTCTCTTCCATCATGTCTCCTTACTTATTTTATGATCCCTAATCTGCTTCATTTCGTACCCGGTTGCATTTCCGATCGTAATTTTCCGACGTTTCGCCCGAATAAATTATTATATTTTATTTTTTTGCACAAAAATTTTCAAAATAATCAAGGTTGAAGGAAATATAATAAAAACACTAATTTTTTTGTTCACGGGTCAAAATTAGGTTTTCTGCACAGTATACTTGTACCGGCAGTGAAAACACAGACCGACTTCCGTCTGAATTTTCAACTGAAAATTTTACCGTGACTTCATATGATATAACAACACAAGAAAATGATTTTAGTTTAATTAAAATCATCCTCTGAGTTTAATCTAAAATAAACACATTTAAATATGTATTTACTGCTACAGAAAACGTAGGGAAAGTAGGGTGTTACAATACTACCCCTCTAAAAAGAATTTCGCCCTCGAAATTACGCACCTTGAAATAACTCAGGGTATTGCAATTTCATCTTGTCCTCCGCTTCCCATGTAGCTTTTCCGGTTGTCTCGTTCCAGATGACTTTGACTAAAGAAATTTGTTTACCTCTGAGCTGCTTCATCATCCTATCCGTGATCCGCACCGGCGAAGTCTCAAAAGACAGGTTCTCTTTTAATTGTACTTTATCAGGTTTAATAACATGTGATGGATCAGGAATATACTTTCTCAACTGAGAGACATGAAAAACATCATGGATGTTGGAAAGAAAAGGAGGTAAAGATATTTTGTACGCTACTGGACTTACGCGACGAAGGATTAACCACTATTCATGGAACGTAACTTCTGCAGGCCAAACATTATTTGAAAAAAAGTTGTTTAATTATTTTAAAATCAATAATTTTTTTCATTTCAACTTCGTAGAACATACTATAAAGAAAATATTATTAATCTATAGCAACAATTTCATATTTTATTTTATAATTTATTTTATAAAAGTGTTTTTTTTAAATACTACTCAAGCCAATAAAATCGTTGTTGGTCAAATATATAAACCTGATTCTATTATCGAATATCAATTCAAACACAGTCTTTAGAGTAAAAGAATAGTCCAATTCCCATAGAGAAAAGTGTAATTTATTAAATATAATAATGTGATATATAGAGTAAAAGAATAACTAAAATCTAGAGCTGAAGAGGATCGCTGAAACAGAATAGAACAAACCTCCTTTTGAAATGCAGAGACCAAAATCGAGGATGATTCTCAAAATGTCGCAAGCGAGACCGATCTTGTCGGGGCAATTAGCAGTGATGATGAAAGGCTCGCCGGCCTTCTTTCCATGCTCAATTTGAACGACGTCGTCATCACCCACCGCCACTCCCATAATAATGGAACGGAATACAGCCTACAAAATAAGCTATGCAATTCCACGCGCCCACAGGAACGATGGTTTGTGAGGTTGGATTAAGGTTAAGTTTATGGTTTCAATTGAAGACACAGACTCATCAAAACAAACACAAACTCTAACACTGTCACAGTAGACAATACACTTAAGACTTTGTTTGGAATGATGGAACCACGTGGAATCCAGTGGTATGAAGCACGATTTCATTGTTAACATTTTTTATAAAAACCAATGAAATGAAATGAAATAGAACCTGATGGAATGTATTTCACCCCATTTATCTCCAATTTGGGTAGAGATCCCTTGTCCTCATTTAATTACTCAATTATCACTGTTCTATTTCACATATATAACATATCAATCAACGTAAATCACTTTCTCACATTAAACGGGTCTCTTCTTCTTCTCTGGTCTCACACGGTGACTCTCCACCTGCAAGTTACGTCTTCCAAGCTCTGTTTCTCTATTGCATTTGTTCTCGTTTCTCCGCCTGCTTTTGTTTACTTTACAATCTTGACTGTTTTTTTTTTTATTTTTTTTTTTTTTTAAATTAAATACCAATTCCAAGGGCCACCACCGACCCATACATGTATGGTTCTGGACTCCTGACCCATACACAAACGAAATGTAGCTTTCAGAGACTTTTATTTCTTTTATTATTTTATTCTAGACTTCTTCAATTTGTTTGCTTTTTTTTTTAAAATTCTTGTTTGTTTGTTTTTTTGAAATTCTTGGTTGCTTTGTTATAGATGAGCAATGAAGACATAAGAAGTATACAACGCTAGCAAGGTGGTAGCTAAACTGATGATGTTAACTAACATTGGTAATATGCTTTTTAATTTTTAATAAGGATATATTTTTTTTAAATAGGGTAAAAATGAATAAAAATATTATAACTCATTTCATTCCGTCCATTTTCCAAACGATGGAATGTGAACTTTGTTCCGTTCCATTATAAAATACCCAAACAGTGGAATGAAAACTTTGTTCCATTCGCTCCACTCCGTTCTATTTTATTCCGTTTCATTCCATTCTGTTTCACTTTTTTTAAAATATCCAAACAAACCCTCATATAAGTGGCTATATGTTTGTCATGGTTAACCTTTATTTATTTATTTTATTTTATTTTTTTTTTATTTTTTGAGGCCATAGTTTCATAACAGTTGCTCTAATAAGTTCCTCTCAATTTGCGATCCATGCTTGGCACCAAATTCGGTTTGAAAACTGGAATGAAGGAAAAACTTTATTAAGAAAAATAAAAATATTTTATGATGTACACTGTTCCGTCCAAATATCTCAGGTGGGAGATACTCGGCCGGAGGAGATCTAGTGGGAGTGTTTTGGAATTAGCTTGACAGAATTGGAATTCTGCTCCTACGTATCCCAATGGGAATCAAAGCAAACGTAGTTCTAAGTGAGGGGGTTGAGCCCCTATTTATAGATATTTTCAGATGCAGTAGTTCGAGTAAGGCGAGTTCATCGAGATCCTATTTGTTAGGATCGGATTGTTATTGCGATTAGACAATGATATGGATAAGGCTCCGAGTTATACGGAGAGATATTTGGACCAGTGAGATATTCGGCCCGATCGATTCTGCAATTTGGATAGCTCGGGCCGAGATATCTTCATTTGTGGTCTGGTGTGGAATAGGCCCGAGTAGTTATCCTCGGGTGTCGAGTGTATTAATAGGTCTTCGGTTTTAGGGGAGTTCGGGTCACGACCCACTTACAAGAATGAGCTCGGTCGTATTGACAATCCTCGGCCTTATATCTTCGGCCAGTACACAAGCCCCCCGAGCTCCGAGCTTAAATAAGTGAAAGAGCTGATAAGTATTAAACCGAGCTTATTCCTCGGCCCTACAGACTTCCGCATTCCCAGCTGTCATTTCAATCCGATCTTTACTCTTGTCAGAGAAGGCAATCATTCCCCCTAATACTTCTGTGGCACGCTTCAGGTAAGAAACCCTAGAATTCCGTGCCCATTTAATGAGGGGAAAATTAAAAGTCGCGCCTTTGGACTTGATGGAATGTGGGCCGTTGATCGTGTCATCAACCGCAGCTATAAATATCCCCTCCGACTCCAACTCCCCTCTACCTTGCTTATCCCCCTTCGCCCTTCACATTCGTCTTCCAAGTTTCTGCCATCGTCTTCCTGCCTTTCGCTCTCCAGGTACGCCCAGTTTATTTCTGGATTCCGGTCATGAGTTCATCCGAGTCCGCCGAGTCAAACACTTCACTTCAGGTGGAGCGCGAGGTTTCCCCCATTGGGGTCTCTCCTTCCACTTTTTCTGTTCATTCATAGGAACTAAACATCGGCCAGGTGAGACCGGAGTATTTCTATATTCCGACGTTGTTTGTATTGCGTGCTCGGCTGTTTGAACGAAACTTCGACTATGGCCGAGATATTTTGTTATTCGTACCTGAAACGAATAGTTGTTGTCAAATGTGAAATGCATGATTCACGTGTCATATATGTGTTCACACGTTATGCTCGTACTCGGCCTTCAGGCTCAAACTTGGCCTTAACAATTTAATGGCTCGTACTGGGCCTTTAGGCTCGAACTCGGCCTTAATAATTTAAATGGCTCGAACTCGGCCTTTAATGACTTCAATGGCTCGAACTCGGCCTTTAAAAATTTAGTGGCTCGTACTCGGCCTTTAATAATTGAGTGGCTCGTACTCGGCCTTCAGGCTCAAACTTGGCCTTTAATGATTTCAATGGCTCGAACTCGGCCTTTAATAATTTAGTGGCTCGTACTCGGCCTTTATAATTTAAATGGCTCGAACTCGGCCTTTAATGACTTCAATGGCTCGAACTTGGCCTTTAATAACGTAGTGGCTCGTACTCGGCCTTTAATAATTTAGTGGCTCGTACTCGGCCTTCAGGCTCAAACTTGGCCTTTAATAATTTAGTGGCTCGTACTCGACCTTCAGGCTCAAACTTGGCCTTTAATGATTTCAATGGCTCGAACTCGGCCTTTAATAATTTAGTGGCTCGTACTCGGTCTTAATAATTTAAATGGTTCGAACTCGGCCTTCAGGCTCAAACTTGACCTTTAATAATTTAGTGGCTCGTACTCGGTCTTCAGGCTCAAACTTGGCCTTTAATGATTTCAATGGCTCGAACTCAGCCTTTAATAATTTAGTGGCTCGTACTAGGCTTTCAGGCTCAAACTTGACCTTTAATAATTTCAATGGCTCGAACTCGGTCTTTAATAATTTAGTGGCTCGTACTCGGCCTTTATAATTTAAATGTCTCGAACTCGGCCTTTAATGACTTCAATGGCTCGAACTCGGCCTTTAATAACGTAGTGGCTCGTACTCGGCCTTTAATAATTTAGTGGCTCGTACTCGGCCTTCGGGCTCAAACTTGGCCTTTAATAATTTAGTGGCTCGTACTCGGCCTTCAGGCTCAAACTTGGCCTTTAATGATTTCAATGGCTCGAACTCGGCCTTTAATAATTTAGTGGCTCATACTCGGCCTTAATAATTTAAATGGTTCGAACTCGGCCTTCAGGCTCAAACTTGGCCTTTAATAATTTAGTGGCTCGTACTCGACCTTCAGGCTCAAACTTGGCCTTTAATGATTTCAATGGCTCGAACTCGGCCTTTAATAATTTAGTGGCTCGTACTCGGCCTTAATAATTTAAATGGTTCGAACTCGGCCTTCAGGCTCAAACTTGGCCTTTAATAATTTAGTGGCTCGTACTCGGCCTTCAGGCTCAAACTTGGCCTTTAATAATTTCAATGGCTCGAACTCGGTCTTCAATAATTTAGTGGCTCGTACTCGGCCTTCAGGCTCAAACTTGGCCTTTAATAATTTCAATGACTCGAACTCGGCCTTCAATAATTTAGTGGCTCGTACTCGGCCTTTAATAATTTAGTGGCTCGTACTCGGCCTTCAGGCTCAAACTTGACCTTTAATAATTTCAATGGCTCGAACTCGGCCTTTAATAATTTAGTGGCTCGTACTCGGCCTTTATAATTTAAATGGCTCGAACTCGGCCTTTAATAACTTAGTGGCTCGTACTCGGCCTTTAATAATTTAGTGGCTCGTACTCGGCCTTCAGGCTCAAACTTGGCCTTTAATAATTTAGTGGCTCGTACTCGGCCTTCAGGCTCAAACTTGGCCTTTAATGATTTCAATGGCTCGAACTCGGCCTTTAATAATTTAGTGGCTCGTACTCGGCCTTAATAATTTAAATGGCTCGAACTCGGCCTTCAGGCTCAAACTTGGCCTTTAATAATTTAGTGGCTCGTACTCGGCCTTCAGGCTCAAACTTGGCCTTTAATAATTTCAATGGCTCGAATTCGGCCTTCAATAATTTAGTGGCTCGTACTCGGCCTTCAGGCTCAAACTTGGTCTTTAATAATTTCAATGGCTCGAACTCGGCCTTCAATAATTTAGTGGCTCGTACTCGGCCTTTAATAATTTTAAATATTCATAGAATAAATACATCGGCAAAATAAGAAAATAGACCAATGTTCATAATAACTTCTTTTATTGGATAGAAAAGAAAGTCTGCGGTGTGCCCCGTTAAAACCTTCTCGGTCAAAACCATTTTTTGGGATAAAATATCGAGGTAGGAAAAAGAGTACATCACCTGACTATATACATCAACTGTAGCTTAGTGCACTAATCGGGCTGTGATCCAAGCTGGAACTTCTCCAACTCCTCAATGGGTTGTGGCCGTTGTTCTTGCATGTCAATCCTCGGGTCTAGTACAATGAATCGACGAATTTCTGCACTCGTCTTTTCCTCTGTCTAGTGTTTCTGTAGGTGTAGGTTTGAGTTTGCTTACACGCAAACTATCGGCATAGCATTGTCTGGCCATTTTTTGATCAACCCGGATAGCAACTATGTCTCCCGAGTTGGAAGGGAATTTCATTGTGAGGTGGGGAGTAGAGACCACGGCTCCCAACTCGTTCAAAGATGGTCTTCCGATTAAGACATTGTACGATGTTACTGCATTAACCAACACGCACTGACTGCGAATAGTTTTGGATGCTTTGCCATCTCCAAAAGTAGTTAGGAGGTCAATGTATCCTCGAGTATCCACCTGTTCCCCAGCAAAGCCGACGAGCTTACTGTCGTATGGCTGAATAGATTTTTCTGGGATCCCGAGCTTCTGAAATGTTGAATAATATAGAATATCAGCCGAGCTCCCCTGGTCGACGAGAGTTCTCTTGACCGAGAAGTTGGCCAATTGTACTGTGATTACCATAGGGTCGTCCTGATTAGGATCCACACCCAAGAAGTCTTCATCGGAAAAGATAATCGGTGGGGAAATCCTCGGGGGTTTTCCAGCTACCGAGTTGACATCCCGGATAGCCCTCAGGTGTTTTCTCCAAGCCGAACTCGTCGTGCCTCCCCCTGCAAATCCACCTGAAATAGTGTTTATCACACCTCGGACAGTATTATCCTCCTCTCGCCTTTCATTCTGGTCTTCCCTGGTTTCTGCTCTTTCATTATTTTGCCGACCGTCGCCCCTTCCCGGGCTTTGGCCACCTCCTCTTCTTCTACTTCTGCCACGCCCTTCACCATTGTTGTGATTTCTCTGAACGAAATTATTCAGATGACCAGCTTGCACTAACTCTTCAATCTTGTCACACAGGACCCAGCACTCCTCGATGGTATGCCCATAGTTACGATGGTACCGACAATGCTTCTGTCGATCAGCATTCCGGGGCGTGTGGCCACGGTTGGGGAGCTGCAAAAGTTCCGCGTTGTAAGCTTCCTCAAATACCCGAGCTCGATTGGTGTTGAGGGGGGTATAGTACTCATACTTTGGCCCCCTATGCTCAGATGTGCTTTTGAATTTCTGATTGTCACCTCCAACCCTCCTCTTCTCTCTCCCTTCTCGTCTATCGGAATCATCGGTTCTTTCCCTTTTCTTAGACTCTTCTATTTCCTCCATATTAATGAATCCAGAAGCTTTTCTCCTCAACTCATCCATACTGGATGGAGGCTTTCGAGCTAGGTGTCTGGCAAAAGGACCAGGCCATAACCCGGTCAAGATAGTATGTAGTGCAACATCGGCACTGAGATTCCGGATGAGAACAGTCTCTTTGCTGAATCTGGCCATGAAATCACGCAGAGACTCGTTCCTTTCCTGCTTGAAGTTTACCAACGAGGCCGAGGTTTTTTGATGAGCTCGGCTCGTAGCAAACTGAGCATTGAATTTAGTCATGAAGGTGTCAAAGGAGTCCATTGACGCTGGCGACAGCTGGGTATACCAGCTCAACGCAGCGTCTTTCAGAGTAGTTAGGAAGACTTTACACATGACAGCATCGTCATCAGTAAAGAGGTACATCTGAGTGGTGAAAGCATCTAAGTGACGCTCCGGGTCTGAGGTGCCATCATACTTGTCAATGCTTATTGGTTTGTAGTTAGCTGGTAGGGGAACCTCCATGATGGCATTTGTGAAGGGATGTCTCGGCCTCTGCACGCCGGTCCTTTCATTAGGCCTATTTGCCTGAAGTGAAAGTTCAGGGGCCTGCCTAAGAAATTCCTCTTCGTCTGCTCGGTCCATATGATGAGAAGCCCGGAGTTGGGGACCTCCTTCTCTGCGCATGTTTCTGGATCCTTCATTCTCGGCTGTCCGACGTTCTCTCTCAGGAGGAGAGGAGGCGGACCTTTCTCTGCTCTATCCTGGTTCGCGACGGCTGTTCTGCCGCCGAATCTCCTCATTCTCCCTTCTCAGCGTGGCAATCTGCGCGAGAAGTTCTTGGATAACGGGATTGTCGGTGATCATTGCTGGGTCTATGGATCGTTCCCCATTATCCCCGTTGTTGGCATTCTCTGGCTCTTCTCTCCTGCAGTTTCCGCTTCTTGTTCTCATCATTATTTGTGGCATGGGAAAATTTGCTTCGATTCCCACAGACGGCGCCAAATGTTCCGTCCAAATATCTCAGGTGGGAGATACTCGGCCGGAGGAGATCTAGTGGGAGTGTTTTGGAATTAGCTTGACAGAATTGGAATTCTGCTCCTACGTATCCCAATGGGAATCAAAGCAAACGTAGTTCTAAGTGAGGGGGTTGAGCCCCTATTTATAGATATTTTCAGTACGGCCGTTCGAGTAAGACGGTTACTGAGATCCTATTTGTTAGGATCGGATTGTTATTGCTGTTAGACAATGATATGGATAAGGCTCCGAGTTATACAGAGAGATATTTGGACCAGCGAGATATTCAGTCCAGTCAGTTGCGGCTGGATAGCTCGGGGCCGAGATATCTTCATTTGTGGTCTGGTGTGGAATAGGCCCGAGTAGTTATCCTCGGGTGTCGAGTGTATTAATAGGTCTTCGGTTTTAGGGGAGTTCGGGTCACAACCCACTTACAAGAATGAACTCGGTCGTATTGACAATCCTCGACCTTATATCTTCGGCCAGTACACACACATTTAATGTATTAACAGTTACATTGAAAATAATATTTTATTCAAATCACTTATGTAAGGTCATTTATTACTTGATTGGTATTTCTAGTGAGTTTACTTCTTTTTTTTTTTTGTTACTTTTAAAAAATGGATACTTGTTATTTATTAATTATTAAGTAAATACTCAATATAAGTGATTAAAAACTAATCAACAACCAAGGGTTGGTCAAGCCGAAATCGAAAGTATTTTATACGGGTGTGCAAAATCTGGTCCGACCCTAGAACCCGTCCCAACCCGTGATGTTCGGGTCGGGTCTGACCCTAACCCGCATAAGAGAATGGATGAACCCACGTCTCACTTTATGACCCGGCGTCGGGTTAGGGACGGGTCCGGGTTGACCTTTGGGTTACCCAACCGGTTCCATATAATAAAAAAACTACTTTTATTCCTCCTTAGAGTACGTTCCACGCACGATCACTGAGAAAGAAGTATGGAGTAAATTACTAAAATTCTACTCTCACATCTCACGTCTTACACTAGCCAAATTGATGGCTTTTAGGAAGCATTTTGTGACTTTTATGACATTGAAAGAATCTTGTTTAATAAGAGTATTTTGTTTTTAACAATGTGACTTTGGTAAAATTAGCATAAGGGAAGCATCTAGCAAAATGATTTATTTGTTGATATTTTGTAACATCTGATTTTGGATCAATTGGTGGCTTTTAGGTATCATCTTTTGCTGATATTTTACCTTATAAAAAAATTAACATTTTCCCACTCATAGAAATTTTGTTTACAAAGAATATATTTAAATTTGGGTCAACCAGGTCCCGTCCCATTTAGACCCGATCTTAAACCAACCCGCATATGACCGGGTTCCTTCGGGTCTAGGGACGGTTCGGGTTCAAAGATTTGACCCTATCAATATTTAGGGCCGGATAAGGGACAATCATAACCCGTCTCAACCCGTCTCCGCTCACCCCTAGTATTTCAACCCCATAAGAATAACACAAGTTCGAATCCTGATGACAGACACTCTAATTGGGAGGTTCCAAAAATAAGGGTTAATTCTCTGCTCTAAACAGCAGACCGGTGATTAGTCTCATAACCGATCTAAAGGGTCGAAGCTTATGGGATACCCCCAATTTATGACTAAGGAGTCAAATGTCCTAATTACAGCGATTCATTTAAAAAAAAGAATTATTTTTTTTGGTGGACAAAAAAAACTAATCTATCTATAAGTTACTTATTGACACTTTTTTTTCTGATAAAAGACAAATTATGGCAATTCATTCATAATAGTGTCAGCAATACAACTAGGAGCAATGTAAAAACAACAGGAGCTAGCATACAACAAAGACGCCCTAGCCAAAGAGTGAGCCACTTTGTTTGCTTGCCTCCTAATAAACTTCGTTGAAAAATTTGCAAAGTAAGAAGTAAGACCCTTGCAACAATTGACAATGATACCAAACTCAGTAATATTTTCCTTTGATGAAGATAACTCATCCACCACCCCTTTACTATCAACTTCAAAGTGGACATTGGTGAAACCCAGCTCAATGCACCATTTAATGGCAAATAAGAGACCCATTGCTTCCCCCACCTTCACTTCCAACTTTTATTCTACCCACATTGTTTTAGCTTGAACAAACTTGCCCTCATGATCACGAATGCACATGCCAAACCCGGATAAATTTATGGCCTCAAAGAAAGCTGTGTCAACATTGCATTTCAAAGACCCAAGAGGAGGAGGTGACCATCTAGCTCGGGTAATTCCAGGACCAACAGTCACCCAAGGGGGTTTCCTTTTCCTAGCTAAAATCCAACTGGACAACATCTCTTTTGAACAACTGATGACTTGAGTTCCAGTCATATCCTCATTGTTTCACAATTTTTGGTTCCTGGCCTTCCATATGCCCCACAATATCATCACAAAATCCGCCCTTTTATTTGAGTCAATAACACCACTGACCAAGAAATATAACTCAAAGAAAGAGTTCACCTGGTTAAGAAAAGGATCAATGATGTGCCAATACCCAGGTTGAATCAAAATATCTCTACTCTTGTCACACTGCAGTAATGCATGACACTGAGATTCAAGACCAGTTTCGCATCTCACACACGAACTTGCACAAGCCACCCCACGCCTCTGCAGGTTTATTCTAGTGGGGAGAACCTCCCTGCATGCGCACCAAATGAAGGACTTCACTTTGGGGGGCACTTCCAAGTTCCAAATACTTCGCCAATCTCCATCTTGTTTCAGATGAGCCGTGTTCAATAAGGATTCGATACAAAGTCTATAAGATGAACGAACTGTATAAAAGCCGTCCTTACTATATTTCCATATGCGCATGTCCTCCCCTACTTCATCAACTAAGGGCGTAGCTCGTATAGTAGCAGCATCACAAGGAGTAAAAATATGACGCACAAAATCTTCATTCCATCTTCTGGTACCAGGCATAATAAAATCACTGACCACCCAATTATGAGCCATTTGGGTTAAGTTAAAATGGTGATTCAGCCTTCGACCATTTGTAATCCAAGGTTTATTTAGGATTGGAATATTGTGTCCATTGCCAATTCTCCATCTAGAGCCCTCATTCAACAAGACCCGGGAATTCCAGATGCTACACCAAATAAAACTTGGATTATGACCAAGAATCGAATCCAAAAACTGACCTCTAGGATAATATTTAGCTTTGAAAATCCTTGAGACCATAGCTTCTGGGTTAGAAACAAATTTCCAACCTTGCTTCCCTAACATTGCCAAATTAAAAGCTCTCAGATTTCTGAAGACGAGGCCACCAAATTCCTTCCTCATAGATAGCTTATCCCATTTCAACCAATTAATGCCACGCGTATCTCCCTTCTTGGATCCCCACCAAAAAGAGTTCATCATCTTTTCAATCTCTTCTGCCAATGAAGGAGGTAGTAAGAAGACACTCATGCAATAAGCTGGAATCGCTTGGAGCATGAGACTTCACCAGAACCTCCCCCCGCCTGACCTTCGAAAGATGTCTGCCACTCCAAGAATTAATTTTCTTCCACACCCTGTCCTTCAGATAATTAAATGTAGCTTTCTTTTTTCTACCAATTAATGAGGGAAGCCCCAAATATTTTCCTGACCCAAGACAGGTCTGGACTCCCAAGATATTAGATAAAGCCAATCGAGTACCATCATCCACATTCTTACTATAAAAATCTCAGATTTATCGAAATTAATCGCTTGACACGATCTTCGCTTCAAAAGTAGCAAGAATTGACTTCATCACATTACATTCACGCTCACTAGCTCTAAAGAACAGAAAGCTATCATCTGCAAAAAGAAGGTGACTAACAGAAGGAGCACCCCGACAAATTTGAATACCATGAATGTCACCCCTCCCCTCAACTATTTTGATTAGGGAAGTAAGGCCCTGAGCACAGATAAGAAAGAGACAAGGGGAGAGAGGATCACCTTGCCTTAAGCCTCTGCCTGGAACAATTGGTCCAACATAATCATCATTAACCAGAACCGAGTAGCTAACAGAGGAAACACACGGCATAATCCATCTGACCCATCTATCACAGAAACCCATCTTCTCCATCATAGCACGGAGAAAACCCCAGTCCACTCTATCATAAGCTTTGTTGATATCTATTTTCAAAGCCACTTCACCTCTAACTCCCTTTGTTTTGCATTTCATATGGTGGATAATTTCAAAAGCTATGAGCACATTATCCAGGATAGATCTTTCTTCTACAAAACCAGACTGCTCTTTTGAGATGCACTTTGGCAATAAATTTTTCAACCTGTTAGCTAAGACTTTTGCCACTATTTTATATAGAACATTACACAAGGATATAGGTCTCAAGTATTTCATAGAAGAAGGGGTATCAACTTTAGGAATTAAAACAATATTTGTCTCATTAAGAGTTGATGGAAAGTTACCAGTCTCCAACCAGTAGCAACAAGCCGTGAAAATATCATTGCCACAAATATCCCAAAAATGCTGGTAAAAAGCAGGATTTAAACCATCCGGCCCCGGAGATTTATCTGGGTGCATCTGGAAAATAGCTGCTCTGAATTCCTCTCTAGTGAAGGAAAGTTCCAACCCTTGATTATCTTCCACCGAGACAATAGGGGACACTGCCTCAATAACTGGAGAATAAGTGCTCTGCTGTTCTAGAAACAGGTTTCCAAAATAGTCCTTTGCAAGCTCACAAAGACTCGGTTGACCACCCATCCATTCATTGTTATCATTTTTTAGCTTGTCAATAATTTTCCTTCTCTTCCTGGCAGTAGCAGTCAAGTAAAAAAATTTTGTATTTACATCTCCATCTCTAAGCCAAAAGGCCTTGGCTCTTTGCTTCCAATAGATCTCCTCTTGAGTCAAAATTGATGCAAGCCTTTCTCACTGTCTCTCATAAATCGAGGCACCCTCTGGATCATGAGAAATTCTAGTAGCCTCCAAAAGCCTTTTACACTGATTTGCTTCTTTGCGGAAATTCACATTGAGTTTCTTACTCCAAACTTCTAGGTCCTTACTACACTGCTTTAGTTTAGAAATAACATCATATGTATCCCATTCTCCCAGCTAGACCGCACCACATCACCCACCTCGAGTTCTTGAAGCCAACGATTCTCAAAGCGAAACTTTCTCTGGTGTTTCTGAGCAGGGCGCTGATCAACACAAAGTAGGAGTGATGAATGATCCGAGACAGGAGCTAAAAGATTTGATAATTGTGCATTCGGAAATAAATTCAACCACACCTCAGAAGCCAAAGCTCTATCAAGACGTTCTTCCACTACACTGTCAGAATCACGACGGTTTACCCAAGTAAACTGATACCCATTAAGAGGAAGATCAATTAGATTACACTCTCGAACAGTGTCACGGAAACCATTTATAAGCCAGTTCGGATGATCGACTCTTCCCCTCTTGTCCTCAGCCATTAACAAGTCATTGAAGTCCCCAATAACGCACCAAGGAAGCAATGACATTGTAGCTAAGTTTCTTAATAAATTCCAGGAATCACGTCTTCTGGTCCTCTCAGGATAGCCATAGAACCCAGTCAACCTCCATAAACCTCTGTCGTTATCAGACACCTCCACATTCATAAAATTCATTGAGTAATTGATAATGCGACATTCAAAGGATTGTTTTCAAATAATCGCAATACCTCCACTACGTCCCTCCCTATCAATAGCAAAAGAAAAATCAAATCCTAACTTTACACGAATTTCCTATATTTTATTTGAGTGAGATAAAGTTTTAAAAAGCAAAATAACGTCCGGTTTGTGATCCCGAACGAGGTCCCTCAGCAAAGAAACTGCACGCAGGTTGCCCAGGCCCCGACAGTTCCAACTTAGTATACTCATCGTCCCCGTCAACCCTGGCTGCCAGGGTCTGCCCCTAAAAATTTTTTTGGAATCACACTATCAGGACCAATTTCCAAGCAGTCCACGTTCTTTGACTCCCCCTGCACGTGATCTCCTTCACCCACCAACTCTGTTAACTTTCTTTTCTTATCCCACTCCAACTCTCTCTCCTCATGATTGTCCTCATGATTGCCTTCTTTCATTTTCGTATCCATTCATCTCTCTCCAATAACTTTATCCTTAATTTTAGGAAAGAGAATATTTGGGTTTCTAAATATGTCAACAATTGAAACCAAAATTGTCTCCTTGATTTTTGCGTCATTTACTGCCCCAGTAATCACCTCTTTAGGATCCGCATCTGCCTTAACTGCAGATTTGAATTTCGAAACTTTCTGCAGATTTGGTGCTTCCCAACTCTCAGCTCCTTCCTCCCTCAGCCACCCCTCACCATCATCCCCTGGTTCCTCCGCTGCTCAACCCGTAACTCCGGTCCCCACAATCGGCTACCATCATCATCATCTAGCAGAAATAATTTCTCACAGAAATTCTCCATGTGACCTAGCATTCCACACAGATAACAAAAAGACCCCAACCTTTCATATTTGAACTGAACCTCCTTTGCCTCCCCTCCTGGTTTCTTCACTCTCTTCAGTCTCTTCAGTGGCTTGTGCACATCAAGGAGCACTCGGAATCTCATATAGGACTTAAGGAAATTTGAATTGTTTTTTGCATCATACTATATGAATTCACCCAGAAAGTTTGCCAGGTGCTTCTCCACCGCTTCCACTTCCGGGGTGTCCGACCCTCCCGCATCGCTTCCCAGTATCAACAAATGTCCGTCGAAAGACCACGATCCACCCTCGCACCCGTTGGACATCCACCTTATGGAAGAACGGAGTAAATATGCCTCCCTCTCGCCTCCTTCACGTTTACGCCCTTCCCGCTTCCAAACGCCTGACCATCCTTTTCCTCATCATGTGAAACTTGATTGACTTCGTTGTCAAGAATCTCCCAACCAGGCACGTGGTGGGTCTCCATCCAAGACTCGTCGAAGCTCTTCCACCGGGACCTCCAAATCCGCCTCCTCATCCTCTAACGTTAACTGAGCAAAGCTAGAAGACATCATTTATAGATATCTCACACACAACTCTCACTCTTATCAGATATAAGAAAACTTCTCACAGAGGAGAAAAAACTTCTCACAAAGGAGAGAAAACTTCTCATAGAAGACGCCATTGATAGATATCTCACAAACTTGTCACACTCCTATGAATGTTCTACTTTGACATAAATCTAGCGTATGTAATGAAAGGCCCACATTTTGTGGTAAAGCAGGATAGAGTATGGCAATGGTACAGGATGTTCATGTTTCTTTACCAAACTTAGATAATACTGTGATTCTTCTTGCTGTTCTAATAACCTTGAAGACAGTGAAAAATAATTTAGAACTTATTCCAGATTATTTGCAGACAACATACTATAATAATAAAGCTCTGAATAAAATTTTATTATAAACTAGTTCTCCAATAAATCAATTATACAATTCAAAATGTAATTCCACTCATATCTTGTATATTGGTCCATCAATAAAGCTACATATCATTCACTTCTATGTAGCAAACCTTACATCAAAGTAAATGGCATGACTTCAAACTCTTGCAATTAAAATTTAGTAATAGGAGCTGAGCGTGCCTAGAAGAAACTCAGACCCCAAACACACTTGTGTAAAGAACGTTGAAAGATAACCAGAAAACAGATTTAAAAGAAGAAATTTCAATGCAATTATCATTCCGGGGCAAAATTTGGAGTGACAAGCTATAGTCTTTTTGCCAAACAAAGAACAAGATATTTAACAATGTGGTGCTTCCGGTCATCAAATTCAAGGCACCCCAAATTCCTCAATATCAACTATGAAGATGACTCATCCCACTTATTATCTACTAGGACATGATACTGAAGGAGTGAAAATAAGTTTAACTGTTTTTGACTTTGTCAACTCCGAGCCTCAGACAGAAATCCTCTTCCATAAGAGGAAGACCATCCCGCAACTTGACCTTCGGTTCCCACCCCAACAATTCCTTTGCTTTTGTTATGTCCGGTTTTCTCTGTCGCGGATCATCAGGAGTGTTCTCTACTGACTTGATCTCCACATTTGGATCAATAAGCTGCAAACCACCCAAAAAGCATTAACTAAAAACTAATTGCAAATATTTCCATTCTCATACTGAATACTGCAGATATTTAAATATAGATGAGATGCATTAATTTGGCATTGCACACAAGCAGTCCTCCTTCAGAAAAATAGCTCAATGGATTCATTGGATTGTTAATCAAGAATTCCAAATCAAAATTTACTACTCACAGCTTAAAATGAAAACAAGTGTTTAAACCAAACTAGGAGAGGTGAATGCAACTGAAAAAAAAAAAAAACTTAAAACTGACCTCCTTCACTGTCTCAGCAAGTTCAATCATTGTAAATTCACCTGAAAAGGTATAGATACTGAAATAAGTAACCGAGTGCAAACCAAGTAAGGATACTTTCCCAGCTATAAAATTAATGATACTCAAATACATGCCTTGCAATAGAAATTACTTTCCCAGCTATAAAATTAATGATACTCAAATACAGGTCTAGCAATAGAAAAATCTAACCTGGGTTTCCAAGGTTGATTGGTCCTGTGTTAGGTCCTTCCATGAGACGGATAAGGCCATCAACCTATGACAGCTCTCACAAATAAGCATAATCACATTATAGGTAGTAATAAGATACAAATGAATTATGAGATCCATACCAGGTCAGAGACATAGCAGAAACTGCGAGTTTGTGTTCCAGGAGATTGGACTGTCAAGGGTTCGCCACTGTAAAAAAAACCCAAACCAAATATTAAGTGAGGAGTGAAGGGTCAGAATCAACATAGAATAGGTCTGACATGGAAAATAGAAATCATAGGTAGTCAACAAAATGAAGGTATTAAAATAATTAAATCAATAATTGATCTAGCAAGTGAAGAGCATGAGCATGGAACAAATCATGCATTCTGGTAAAGGCTTCTTTCTGGCAACCAAAATTATCAGAACATAATGAATAAGCAATGCCAAAATAGCAACACTACAGCATATATATATATCGGGAAAAAGTAAAGAAATTACCGAAGTGCTTGAGCAATGAAGTTGCTAACAACTCGCCCATCATCAATATTCATGCGTGGTCCATATGTGTTAAAGATTCTCGCAATGCGTATTTCTGCATTTGAAAAGATATAGACACCTCAAGGAGTAAAAAACAAAGGAAAATTTCTACCAGATATATCTTAAAAAAGAATGAGAAGCAATTATATGGAAAAGACAAGAAATTACCTAGCCCATGCTGTCTATGATAATCAAACATCAAAGTCTCAGCCACACGTTTCCCCTCATCATAGCAGCTACGAACTCCTGTTATCATCATATATTTAAATCCTCTGACTACATCTTCATGCATATGTATAAATGAAATTATTTGCACAAAAAAGGTTAATCTTGCACCATGGAGAGCTAATGCTTATGTCACAAAAAAAAGGGAAAAGCCTCAGTGGAGTGGGGATATATAAAAATGTTTCCCATGGAATAATCATCAAAATCAAGGCTTTTAGCTTAAATCCATAACTAACTATCCTGCTTATAATGAAAAAGAAAATCAAACAGCAAGCCACTTTGTTATTCACAAATTAAATAGGAAATTAGGTCTTTCATGATTTATATACTGCAGTTATCTCCATTAAATTGGAATTCATAGTCATAGCAACAGAAATAGTTCCATTTAAGAAGCCCAGGGGCACGTTGAAACTAAGATAAAGGAATTTACCAATAGGGTTAACATTGCCCCAATAGCTTTCAGGTTGGGGATGTACAAGAGGATCCCCATATACCTCTGAAGTTGATGTAAGCAAAATCCTGGGAATAAAATTAGAACTAATTAAGTCCAACTGATGGCAGCAGTTGAGATTATCATTTTTTTAGGAAAAGAGAAAGAAAAGAAAGTTCAACCTTGCTCCAACTCGCTTTGCAAGCCCAAGCATGTTCAGTGTGCCAATCACATTTGTCTTTATTGTCTGTAAAGTTATTATTCTCTTACAAATTAGATAGTCTTCAAGGTTTGATAGAGAAAGAGAACTCAAACAATGATGCATGACAGGAGCTACACATAAATATGGGCAGAATGTAACAATATGCATGGGAATAAAGCGACTTTAAGGGAAAGGAGAAAGAGAAGAGGGGCTGAATATACTTTTTTCATAAAAACAACCTGTATCAGTGAGCAAGCAATGAACTAGAAAGCAAAGTCCTCAACTGTTGACATGAATATGTAATTATGTATGATTGGCATGTACAAGGAGAATGATTAGAAAGACAAAAGAGGCTCTCAAAGCTATACCTTTACTGGATTGTATTTGTAGAAAATAGGAGAAGCAGGGCATGCAAGATGGTAGATCTGATCAACCTCAATGAACAAAGGTTCCGTGACATCTATGAAGGGATCAAAGTGATAATGTGCATCAGCACCACTGGTTTACAATCAGATTTAAAGGAAATGCTGAACATAACATACTAAGTACACAACAGAATCATCATTAATGTTCCTCATCAGATGCCTAATGAAATTCTGGTTGCTTAAGAAACAAGTGAAATAGCAATTGCTTTAATTTGGGGTGTAACAACAGTGAAGCTTATGCTGATTGTGCGATCCTTTGCATCCGTAAGTTAACAGAATTCAGTTTCCAAACTAGATTTTAAAGTTCTAATATATACAACCTGACGAGCAAAAATTGAAGGGAAAAAACACACACTTGTGCACATTGCACATCTTATGTGCAACAGTTTTTCTGTCATGGGTTGATTGTGAACAAAAATGAGACTATACCGTGACGTATAAGCTCAAATCTTGGATGACCAATCCATTTTTTGAGGTTGTCCTTCGATCCAGTGAAGTAGTTATCAGCAACAATGACCTAATTAAAGACAGGGTTATGGTAGCAGAACTTTGTCAAATCATACTCAGTTCTACATGCTGTATCTCATTTCATCACATATAGGATAATAACAAGTTATGTCATCTGCAATAAATCAGTTCAAATATGAAAGAACAGGAGAAGTATAAAAAAATATGCAAAAAGAACACACTGACCTCATTTTTTTCATTTTCCATCAATCTGTCAACTAGGTGGGACCCAATGAAGCCAGCTCCTCCAGTAACCAAGATTCTCAGGTTGGGCTATATCAAGAATGAAACAAGGCATCAAGACAAGGAAAAAGAGGTTGATGACTTTATGTAAAATAAGTGATTCTTATAAAAGCCCTATTCACAAACACCTGACAATTTTGATCAACAGAATTAATATGCACATATGTTCTCAGGCACATATATCAGAACCATAGCTATGCAAAAGAATAGAAAACAACAAACCTTTTACAGTTTAACGTATCAGTATCAAGTATCTAATCCCCAACCAGTTTTTTATCTTTCCCCCTTGTGTCTTATTTGTAAGTCTCACAGTACAAAACATTTGGCTAATAGCCAAACATATTTTGATGAGCAAGTACTTGTGGTCAATCTATAATATATGACTAAAAACAAGAATCATTCTACATTTGTCAGCATTTTCAATGCTCTTCAGGCTCCTTCAGTTATTTGTGTTCCAAGCAACAGTAATTTGTACTAGTGTGATTTAAGATGAAACTTGTAATCAACAACAAATATGACCGAAAACAAATATAAATCATAAAAATCCAAACTTAAAACGAAAAATGTTTAGCTTTATGGCCAATAGTCATATAATGAAATAATGCAGCCAATATGGCCGATATGCAAAGTAAAAAAAATCCGTAACCTCTGCTCTAGCAATACATCATGATCATTAGTTTACTTGTGTACCAAAAAAACATGAATTAAAATAAAGGAATGAACATGAAATTCAAATCAATCAATAAATGTTATCTGGCAGGGTAAATGCTAATCAAAATTCAAAATAAAAAGATGGGATCACTCACCTGAAAGAATTTGGAAAAACGCAAGGGAGATGGCGAGGGAGGTTGCTTTGGTGTTGTTTGGTGATTCCCATTAGAAGAATCGGTTGCCATTGTTAGGAGTTAGGACCTCTTAAATTCAATTCCTGCACAAATGTTTCAGGGGTCAATCAATTTATTTTCCCTCTTTTTTCATTAGCATTGCACATATAAGATACGTACCGGCCGAGATCTAAAGACCGGCCACCGAGCTTGTACACCGATATTTGAACTAAGGACATTAGCGAGACAATGAATAATAAATAACAAACTTAATAACAAACTGAACAAACCCAAGAATAAAGGAATGCAACTAACTTAAGAGATAATGAAGATATATGATATATCCGGAGTTAAACTTAAGATAAGAGATAAAGAGATAAAAACTGATCTCTTTATCAAAGATGATAAACAAACCCTAGTATAAAAGGGAAAAGACCCCAATGAGGGAAGTACTTTTGCTAATATTGGTAAATCTCTCTTAAGCGTAGAGGAGGAGCTTGAGACTCAGGGGAATCAGTGAAAACCCTTGACCTCTTGTTCCTTGTATACATAATTAGCAGATTGAACTTACCTGATCCCGGTCATATTCCGACTATCGGATTTTGGCAGGAACAAGATAAACTAGATGGGTCATCAAAAAAATTTCATAAACCAAATAATCTGATTTCTCATTTATTAAATAGAAGGATCAATTGGAGCCATTGGGTGGGGAAAGAACACTGCAAGAGGTAGCATAAGAAGAAAGGGAAAGAGAGCAGGTAGTGAACCTGATTCGAGCTTCAGAAAAGACCAACCAAAAAACCTAACCACTCTTCTGACCCAAGCACCCCAATCCCCATGACCATAGACCCGTTTATATAGATAAATAAATAAGATCCAAAATTTGTTCTTCCACCAAATGCTAAATGCTAAATATAGAAAATAAGTAAATAAAAGAAAACTCAAGTTTATAATAAATTAATTAAACAAAGGAAAAAAAAAACGAATTGGAAGGCTTGAGAATCACGGAAAGTTGAAGAGCATAATGAAAGCATCCAGGCAGCAACGACAGTAATTGAAAACACACCAAACAATTATTCTGAAGTAAACATGCAGAAAAGAAAACACCCAACCGAACCGAACCCCACATTGAAATTTGTGGCAATGAGTATAAGGATAATTACCTAACCGATCAGAAGAATGGAAACATGTTTGTGAGTACTCTGTACTCAAAGTAATTGAGTTTGAGTAGGATTAATAATTCAGGAGAATTGCTGCTGAACCTGTACGAGTGTTACTATGAGAGACGAAACCAAATATGCTGGCTGCTAGTGGCAGTACAAGGTTACTCACGTATGCTGATCAGGCAAGACAATGACATACTTGTCCGGTCCGATCCCAAACCCATCCATTATTTATGAAATTATAATAATATTCTATTCATATATATATTTATATATTTTTATTTTTATTTTAAATAAAGAAAAAAATATTGAGGGGGAGGGGGAGGGGGAGGGAATTGTTTTGATTGAAAGATTGTATTCTTTATAAAATAACATTTTTTTTGTGTTTTTTAAAATTACATGATATTTGATTGATTTTTATTACGGTGTTTTGATGTTATAGTCTATAGGTGTTATTTGAAGCATAATAAAATACTTCTAAAGTTTTGTTTTTTTTTTAATTTGTAGTTGAAAGAAAACTAAATTTCATTTTCTGATTGATTGTATTAATTATGTGAAGGTTTTTATTTGTTTATTTTTTGAAAGTATAATTTTTTAGTTGTTAATTTTAATTAAAATAAAATAATTTTTAAATTTGATTATTCGTTGATGGATACAATGACCCGCGGATCCCATTAAAAACGAAGATAAGGATCTATTTATCAATCCCCTATGGGGGCGGGCCGGACTCGGGGAAGGCAAAACCTACCCCGCCCGAGCAGAAAAAATGGTACATGGGAGATGGGATCATCTTTTTGCCAAATGAAACATGTATCAGGGGTGTTCATCAACCGATCCAAACCGATTCAAACTGCAAAAATCGAACCGAAAAATCGAAAACCGAACAAATCGAAAACCAAAAAAATCGAAAACCGAAAAAACCGCAATTTTTTATTGGATTGGATCGGATTTTGGATCATATTGTGAAATCCAATCCAATCCAATACAAACCGATCTATTATATACATATACTATTCCTTTTGAAATTATAGTATTACTCATACTTAAATATTATTCTACATACTTTTATATCCCTCATTCTCTTTAATATTTTTGTTGGAATGACATATATAAGACTATTTAGAATAAATATTAATGTCTTGAAGTAATATTTTACTAAAAGTTTTGATGCACAGCATATATATATTTGATTGAGTAATCATGAAAAAGAGGAAAACAATTAAGTAAATTTGAAAAATAATTATCTAAAATTTATTTGTAGCTGATTCAAGGAAAAAAATAGGATAAGTGAGAATAGATATAGAGAATTAATATAAAAGAACGTGTTAAAAAATATCAATAATTTTTTTCTTCTCAAACTCTCAAATTAAAACAAAGATTTTCTTTTACCACTATTAAATAAGTAGAAAGGACACTTGACTTTAGAAAAAAAAATAAAGTATGACAAAAACCGAATTATCCAATCCAATCCAAACCGCATTTGATTGGATTGGATCGAATCAGATTTTCTGAAGGAAGCAAACCGATCCAATCCAAACCGTACGATGTTTTCAGCATTGGATCGGATGACTTTTTAGCTTAAAACCGATCCGATCCAATCCAATCCGCGAACACCCCTATACATGCCTTTAAAATATAATTTTAAATTTTTAATCACTTTAATTTTTTTTTAATATTAGTCCTTATAATGGGTGAGGATAATTTTAAACTTATAAAAGCCCGACATAAAAGATATAAGTTTTTTGAGTGTTTATGATGCTTGACAATTTATCAATGAAATAACAGTAGCTATTAGTGTTTATCAAAAAAAGAAAAAAACAGTAGCTATTAGTGAGTGAGATGAGAGAGAAACTTGAGCGAAACAAGGGTTTTGAAAGAAATGGGGAGCGTGAGTGGTTCCAAAGGCGTTCAATCCAGGTAGCCCCTTATGATCCGAGACAGGGGCCATATCTTAGGCGTCAGGATCGTCATCAACAACAACAGCAGGAAAGTAATGAAACCTCTTTCTATTTTACCAATTTTCCAGATGAGTTTGGGCGAGAGAAGCTGCGGTCTGTCTTCGAGGTTTTCATACCAAAAAGAAAAGATAAGAATGGGAACCAATTTGGTTTTGTCAGGTTTGTGGATGTGTCAAATGCCAAAGAATTAGAAGATAGGCTTAATTGGATACTTATTAGAAATCAAAAGCTGTTTGTAAATGTCCTGAGGTACTCTCGTGGAGGAAAGAAACAAGGCGCTGTACCTAGGGATGGTCCGAGGAGGTGGAAATCTGGACAGGGGACTAGAAACGAAGCTTCTGGTACTCATAAGGAAAGCAGACAGCAACCTTCTCATTATAATAAGAGGGGGAATCAGATTAATCAAAAACAACATCAGGGATGGAGTGGTATGAAGTAAGGCCAGGTTTAGTGGTAGATGTGAAGGTTCAAAAGGATGCAGCCAAGAAGCTATTGGGCTTGACAGTATTGATTTGTCCAGGCCGAATAAGGGGGTGCAAAGTGAAATTTTGAACCAGTTTAAGGGGGGAGGTGACGAGGTGAACAAAGTAAGCTGCCCAAAGAAAAACAGAACCGTGGAGTCGAATACCCTCTCTTTAACAAGTGAGGACACAACAATTGTAGCTACTGGGGTTCGAAATTCTGGTCTGAAGATTGCGAATAAGGAACGTGTAATGTCTCAAAGTGGTGATGACGATATTCCAATCATAGCACTGCTCAATAAAGAAATGGAGGGGAGCAGATTGAAAGGAAAAGGAAAAGAAACACATAAGGCTAAAGAGGGTGACCAAATTTTGTTTTCAACAAAAAAAAAAAAAAGATGGGGGAAAAGAGGATTAAATTTATGTCAAATTTAGGGTTTGGTTCATCTTTCCCTTTATCTGGCAGGCATTCTCAGGAAAGAACAAGTGTTTTAAAGGGTAAGCATAAAGAACAGAAGGGTGGGCGTAGAAGACACAAGGGTCCTTACCGTGGGAATGAGGATGGCCATCAGGTTGAGGTAGCAGACGGGTCTCGCAAGGACTGGGATGACAGGTCTCTATCCGTTCCGTGCAAGGGAGAAACCAGCAAAATTCAGAAAGAAAATGGTCCGGTTGTGGGTGGCAATTTTCCCAATCTTCACCTTGGCGGTTCTGTGTCAGCAGGTAAGCTTATGATTCTGCTATCAAAAAATGTAATAGTTTGGCTAAAAGTAGGGAGTGTTTGTCCCCTGTGGAGAGGGTGTCCTCTGCTGAGCGTATTTGGAATATAGGTTCTCCCTTTGGGGGTTTGAAAGAATCAATCATTAAGAAAATAAAAAATATGGAAGATAGAGATCAAAAGGGGGTTTCAAGTTCTGGGGGAAAGAGTGGTGTCAAATGAAAGTAGGTTCTATAAATATAAGGGGTCTAGGAATGGAGCTCAAAAAAAGGAAAATCCGTTCCCTGATTAACTCGGAGAGTCTGGAATTCTTGGCAATCCAAGAGGCAAAACTTGAGGTGGTAGACAGCTCTTTGTGTAACCATTTGTGGGGAAATATATGTTGGGTTTTCATGAGATAATCATCCTCTAAAATCATATCTCAAGGCGGAAGAAAAACCATTCTCGTGGATCTCGTATTACAAACATGAATCACATAAATGACTATTGTGTTTACCTCTTGAAGCGTGTTTTTCTTTTCGATCACGAGTGCCACGAAGGAGCAACACCTCTACTCAGTCCACGCTAGCAAACAGCATCAGAGCGATTGTTTCTTGTGCTAGGTGACGGCTATATGGAGGCACGACAAGCAAGACCAGGTTTAGAGTAAGACTAGTAGTCTATTTATAAGCTATGGACTCCTCTTGACCTATCTGCTTACTTATTGTGTCTTGTACGCTACAAGCCCAATAACCTTTATATTAATTAAATCATATTTAATTAATTGTCCCGCTCCGCATTTGCTTTATGTGTGTGACCCTGTAGGCCCCCACTAAGTTGGTAATAATATTAAATATTATAATAATATAAATATTAGTTATAATATTAAATATTATAAATAATGAGCGGTATCTAGCAATGCATAATTACTACCCAATTAGCAAGAGTATCGGTGATCCGATTTTAACCTTACTACGACCAAAATTTATCATGTAGTAAATATCCCTTCACCCATATGTTTTAATTGAACACAAAGCATAAGAGTGTCATCCTTGTTATGTTCAATTATTTATTCCTCGATCCCCGAGTAGACGTGTAATCATAAATGGGCTCAATATCACATTACCCCTGTTATGTAGGAGCGACGAATCCTATCAACATCACTCACACTCCTCAACATGATTTATTGCAGACTCAATAACTATCTTTATGATCACCCTATTACGTGTGACGTTTGATAACATTAAAGCCTACGACTCCTCATGTAGGAATCGTAGTGACTTCAAGTCGAAGAACTACTTCACTATGGTCGCCATGAGAATACTTATAACACTTACATAACTATTATGAAGTATTCTCATAGTGGGTCATCCGATATAAATATTACTCCTAATACTTATACTTGTGTGCCGACTTGATATCACATATCCATGACCCGTGAGATGTGGCCATCAGTCTACTCACACAATAGTCTCTATGTATTATTGTCGTCCTAATTAACAATAATACTCGACTACAGATATTTAAGAATAACATTCTATTATTTAATGAGCTCTCACGATTAAGTCACATACTTAATATCTCATTGAATGAACTGCCTATTCTAAGGACTTTATTATGTTATAAACTAATAACATAATAAATTAATGCCTTATTCATATATCAAATATATGATCAGATTCATGATACAAATAATGATCTATTAAAAATAGATTGGCCACTAGGGCTTACACCAACAATCTCCCACTAGCACTGGAGCCAATCAGGCATCGATCTAACACCCGTCGATCTAGTGTGAGTGTCATGCTACCACCGAGTAAGAGACTCCATTAGCGGATTATTTAGTGTTGTCATTTTGCACATCTTCACATCTCTCCTCTATCGATCATCCATCGAATGAGATGGAATCACCTAAGTATATGTCTGGATCACTGGTGAAATCAAGTTTCCTTAGCTTATGTGATTACTCCATCATCATTGCAACGAGATCAATGGAGGTCACAAAGTTAGGAATCATTCCTAGTTCATACTTGAACTTCCGGATCCAAACGGCCTTTAAATATGCATTTAAGGCAACTATATACCCGGCCTCTGTAATAAATCTGTAACTGTCTCACGCTTGGAACCTTTCCAAGCTCACAGTGCCACCATTTAGACAAAACACAAATCCAGACTGCGATCTGGAATAACCTTTATTGGTTTGGAAATAGCGTCGATGTAACACCTTACAATGAGCTCTTCCTTACCGCCATATACCGAGAATGAATCCTTAGTTCTTCTCAAGTACTTGAGGATATTCTTGACTGCAATCCAGTGACCTTCACCGAGATTAGGTTGGTAACTACTCATAATACTTAAGGCATACGAGACATCTGGTCGAGTACAAATCATGACATACATGGTAGGTCCTATTGCCGAAACAAATGGAATCTTGCTCATGCGCTCCCTCTCACCTGATGTAGTGAAAGAATGTCCCTTGGACAAATATACGCCATGTGACATAGGCAGGAGACCCTTCTTGGAATCCTGCATGTTGAAGCGCCTTAACACTTTTCAACATATGTACTCTAACTAAAAGCTAGCAATTTCAATGATCTATCTCTATAGATCATGAGTCCTAACATGTAGGAAGCTTAGTGAACGCGCTGTCGCGCACGCGCCAAAAAGCGAGCAGTTTACAAAATATGTAGTTTAGGGAGCGACAACTCGAGTATCGTCTCACAAGGACTCTCGGGTTGTTGTTAACAGAAAAAGTCAGATTTTGGGGGTTGGGGGGGGGGGGGGGGGGGTTTGGATTTGAAATTAAACAAAGAAAACAAAGCAGAAACAGATCAATAAAAACAAAGCAGTTAAAGGATTATCAAATAAACTAAAGCGATTAACCTACTGTTCTCGGTTTCCCAACTATCATCGGTTCATGTAAATTCCAAGCCCTAAGCAGATTCTAAACCCTTTTCGGTTGTAGCAACAATTAACAAACGAAATCGCTACTACGAGACATATGTTCCTATTCCCGAATTAAACAAACGGGGTTAAGCCCTCGTGAACTAAGCGAACATGAACTTACACACGCGAATTAAACAAACACGATTCAATATAGGAACATAACATCACCGAAATAAATCAACACAACACTATACACTCCTGAATTAAACAAACAGAAATATATAGCATAGTATTGAAAAGGGAAAAGCAAATAAACTAGGAATTACAGAACCTCAAGTGTGACTGGAACCCAATCACAGTAGATTAATCCAAGGAGACTAGTTCTCCATTACAAAGGAAAAACAAAGCACTAAACCTAATTCTACTGTTGCAGCCGCAACTGTGAAAAGAAAAGAAAAGAGAAGATAAAAAAAACTCTAACTACTGAGTTCTGCCCTAAAACAGACTTAAATACAGATTCTGGATTCCGCTAGCTCGCGAGGCGAACTACCTTTCGCGAGGCGAATAATACGAACAGTCATCATTGTTTGGCTTTCTCGCGAGGCGAGCTTAATATTCGCGAGGCGAAACTCTTCAAATTCCAAACTATCACAGCCGTGACCTTCAACATGGGTAAGCCATGATGGCTTCTGGTCTTCCAGGGTTGGATTACTTGCGAGGCGAGACATATATGCGCGAGGCGACACAGAAATCTTGCATTTTTCTGGAACAGTCAGCCTTCAGGTTCGCGAGGCGAATAGCCTCTCGCGGGGAGAAGAACTCCATAACTACTTCTTTTTATTACCTGAAAACAAGAAATAACAGTAAGTACTTTATTCAACTCTAAATCAGCTAAATTAACCTAAAAATACTTAAACGACTCAAAATGCTACTTAAAGACAATCAAGTCTAATTTGGGCGAAAATGGGATAGAATTAGCACAAAACCCTGGTCATACTAGTCATAAAACTAGATGAGCCAGCGGCTGATCACTTAGCCCAAGTCCTTCATCGAGAAACAATTCCCCAACCATGTTCTCACATTTTACAGCATAGGGATATCATTTTCGATAAGCAGTATGTCATCCACATACAAAACGAGAAAGACAATCTCACTCCCACTAACCTTCTCGTACACACAAGGTTCATCCTCGTTCTTGATAAATTCAAGCTGTCTTACAACTTTATCAAAACTAGCATCCTCTGGAAGCTTATTTTAATCCATGAAAAGATCTCTGCAACTTACATATCTTTCCAACATCCCTTGGATCGACAAAACCCTCGGATTGTGTCGTGTACACATCCTCGAGGAGATTCTCGCTAAGGAATGAAGTCTTGACATCCATCTGTCAGATCTCTAGCCATAGTATGCAGCAATAGCAAGTAGAATCCAAATGGATTTGAGCATCGCTACTGGGAAGAAAGTTTCATTATGGTCTACACCATGTTTTTGCTTGAAACCTTTCACAGCCAGTCGTGCTTTAAAGGTATTCACCATACCATCCATGTCAGTCTTCTTCTTGAAGACCCACTTGCACCCTATGGGTTTTACCCCTTCAAGTGGCTCAACCAAGGTCCATACCTGGTTCGTGTACATGGATTCCATCTCGGATCCTATGGCCTCAAGCCACTTCTCAAATTCTGGGCCAATTACGGCCTCTTGGTAGGTTACAGGCTCATCTTGATCCACGAGCAGCAAGTCATCTTCCTAAGTCAGGAGAAGTCCATATCTCTTAGGTTAGTGACGTGGCATGTTAGACCTACACAAGCCTTGTGTTACTTGAACCGGCGGTTCAACCACAACATATTGTGGAACCAATTCTTGTTCCATTGTAGGTGGTTCAGTATTTTGTGGTACTTGTATTTCTTCAAGTTCTACATTTCTCTCACTGTTTCCTTTGGAGATGTATTCCTTCTCAAGGAAAACTCCATTTCTAGCGACAAAAACTTTGTCCTCGAAGGGGTTGTAGAAATAATATCCTTTGGTTTTGACACGGACTCAGCAAGTGTACCGGTTCGTTGCAAGTAATAAAACGGTAAGACCGGATATCGTCCTCAGGGATCGTGGACAATTACCACTTCGCAAATTAGACTACTATCTAGGCGATCAAATTTTGGAGTGAAGGTAGCTCTATCATCTAACAAGCAAATAAGAATAAAATGTTTTTGTTCTTTTTGGAATTTTATCAAATAGTTAGAATGCAGACAGAAATGTGAATAACAATTAGATAGAATTGTTAGGGTTAGACTAAGCTAATCCTCCCTTGATTGTTATGAAATGATAACTAACACAGTTCCTACTTCAATTATGACAATCGAATCTTTTCTAATATACTCAAACCCTAATGTCTTAGGTGGAATGAGCCTAAAATCCCAAATTAAACCCTAATGTCTTAGGTGGATTAATCAGAGAAATTGCATTAAGAATAAAGATTCATGAGATTGCAAGCAGCCAACACCTATGTCTAGATTCTTGGACTACTTGGCATATGATTCATGAGCATGCTTTAATATCAACCTTTCAATTGTCTATTAAAGCAACTAATCATTCCTAAGATGATCAAGCCTAGGAAAGCATTAAGCATGGAATCATACACTCATAAAGAAGAAGGAAACTGTATTATAATCAAGTCATTTTACAACCAAGTTCAGATAAGCAATAATCTAACCCCAACAAAGGGGAGTTTAGCTACACATAATTGAAGATAGAATAAAAGAAAGAGTTACAGAGATGAACAAAGGAGAAAGCTCCATAGAATGTTGCACAGCAGCCACAGCAGCAAAGGTCTTATTTTTAGGTTTTTCTGGATGTCTCTTTTGTTCTGCCCAGAGGTTCTTTTATAACTCGTGGCCCGTCACGGCCGTGACATCCATCATGGCCAGGCCGTGACGGGTTCTGCCTCTTGCAGATTTTGTGACTTCAAGACTCTCGCGTGGCGAGCTAACATTCGCGTCGCGAACCCTCATTTTCATGCCCGTGATCTCCATCACGGCAAAGCCGTGATGGATTCTGACTTGTGGTGGTTTTTGGGTCACGGCTGTGATAGCCATCACGGCCAGGCCGTGACGGGTTCTGTCTCTTGCAGTTCTGGCAAAATCAGTCTCTCGTGTGGCGAGCCTTCCTTCGCGTCGCGAGCCATCTTTTCACGCCCGTGATCTTAATCACGGCCAAGCCGTGATGGATTCTGACTTGTGGTGATTTTGGGTCACGGCCGTGATAGCCGTCACGGCCAGGCCGTGACAGCTTCTGACTTTTGGCCTCTTTTTCTTCAGTTTTCAGGCTCTCTCTTCAACTCAGCTTCCTCATGGCTAAATCTTGGGCATTTAATCATAAATCCCTGCAAAACAACACACAATACCACCTTATCCGTTCCAAAGGAAAAACTAAACAAAATCCAACTAAAATGGCCTAACTATATGCAAATGCATGCAGAAATGTACATGGAAAATGAGGTGAAATCACACTCATCAAATCACCCCAAGCTTAAGACTTTGATTGTCCTCAAGCAAAAACCAAGGCCAAAAGATGAAAATAACCAGAGCAATGATAGTGAACTAAGAACCCGAGTAAAATGATCCAAGTAACAGGCATTCAATTATTTCAGCAAGAGACAATCAATTCAAGTCCAATTAGGGGCTTAGTTTTCCTAGACTCACATTCTCACTGATTCGGGCACTCTATCTCACTTGAAGCTCACCCCAAGCTTGTTCATTTGCTTGGCTCTCTTTCTTGCCTCACTCACTCAAGTGTTCAAGTAATTATGACAATTCGCTCCATTTTCCTCAAGGAATGATTCCTACCATATGCTTGACTATCAACCAAATCTTTACTTTATTAATGAAAACATCTAAGAATCAAGAGGTCTTATTCTTTGGTTGCAATGGGGCCATGGGATCAATTTTTTTTTAGGTGGGGAAATCAAAAAAAGGGAAATTTCAAAAGGCTAAACCAAGTATCAAACAATTCAACACAAGACACCTTCTAAAATACCTTCTTGGATTTTCAATAATTCAATACATTCTTCCACCTTTATTTTCTTTCTTTTATGTTATTTCTCACTTCTCTTGTTTTTGTCATCCCCTTCTCTATATATCTTTCTTTTTCTCTTTTTCTTTTCATTTTTCTTTGCTTGGAGAAGGGGAGATTATTTTCTTTTCAACTCAAGAGAAATATATTTTTCTTTCTTTTTCATCCCAACTTTCAACTACATTTTTCACCCCTTTTTTCAATACTTTAGAAGGTCCTCATAATCATATTTAACAAAACATTTCAGGGTACCAAGAAGAGCATGTTATCCATTCAGGCTCAAAATGGGGCAACTAAGGGTAGCATTATTCATTCAAAGCTCGGAAGGCCGGAAAAATACCTATTGCCGTAATCCTTTTTCAAAAATGTTTTCAAAAATTTTCAAGCTTTGAAATGGTTTCAAGTCAAGTTCTAGAGAAAAACAAACCAAGAGGAACAACACTCTACACAAAGAATGGGGTAAAATTTTGTGAGTACCCCTTTGGCTCAAAAGCTCACATTTATCAGTTCAAAAACCAGTGAGAAACACAAGTCTAAAGAAACACATGCTAATCATCAACTATCCAAGACCATCTCAAGAATATTTATTGAAGCCATATCACAAGAATAGACAATTCAGGGTCCAAAAATTCACTATCACAGAAAAACTGGCACTTAGCTCTCACAATCAAAAGCTCAATCTAAGCAGGGGTAACCGAATCATGCGATCATGCAAAATTAAGCCTATATGAATGCAATATTTACAATGCAAGCAAAAAGATTATCCCTACCCCAAGCTTAAAGACTTACATTGTCCTCAATGTAAATAATTAAGTTTAGAGAGGGGAGAAAACTGGAACAACTCACCAAGGTGGTATTGGTGCTGAATCACATGTTTTCTGGTTTTATTCCCTCCTGCCCTTCTTTTCCTCCTTCCTTCAAAATCTGAAAACACTTAACAAAACTATTAACAAACCTCTTGAGCTTCTCAAATTATTCAAGAGGAGAAATCAAAAACAAAAGAGAAGATGAAAATAAAATTTGGGTTGCCTCCCAACAAGTGCTTCTTTAACGTCACTAGCTTGACGGATGATTTCTAAGATGGTGCCTGAAGAGTGACGGAGACTTCCTGATGATCAAAGTCTCCTCCCAGGTAGTGCTTGAGCCTTTGTCCATTCACCGTGAAAGTATCACCGGATGATGGATCTTCCAATCTAACTGACCCAAAGGGAGAGACAGACTTAACACAGAATGGGCCTGACCATCTTGATCTCAATTTACCCGGAAAGAGCTTGAGCCTTGAGTTAAACAGCAAAACTGACTGGCCTTCTTCAAATTGCTTGGGAAGAATGTACTTATCATACCAGAACTTTGTTCTCTCCTTGTATATCCTGGCACTCTCATAAGCCAAGAGTCGGAACTCATCCAACTCATTCAATTGAAGCATCCTCTTGTCCATGGCCAGCCTTGTATCAAAGTTCAGGGCCTTCACTGCCCAAAAAGCACGGTGTTGTAGCTCTACTAGGAAGGTGACATGATTTCCGAACACTAATTGGTAAGGTGACATACCAATAGGTGTCTTATAAGCAATTCGATAGGCCCAAAGTGCATCATCCAATTTCTTCGCCCAATCCTTCCTTGCATTGTTCACAGTTTTTTCCAAAATTCTCTTCAACTCCCGGTTGGACAATTCCACTTGCCCACTGGTTTGGGGATGGTATGGTGTGGTAACTTTGTGGTTCACCCCAAACTTGGCAAGCACTGCATTGAACTCCTTATTGCAAAAGTGAGTACCCCCATCACTAATGATAGCCCTAAGGGTCCCAAACCGGGTAAAAATATTCTTCCTCACAAAACTGATCACAGTTCTTGCATCATCTTTCAGAGTTGGTACGGCTTCCACCCACTTGCTCACATAATCAACTGCCACCAGAATGTACTTGTTGTTGTAAGATGACGGGAAAGGGCCCATGAAGTCGATCCCCCACACATCGAAGAGCTCCACCTCTAATATACCCTTTATGGGCATCTCATTTCTCTTGGAAATACTGCCGGTCCTCTGGCATTTATCACATTTCATCACCCAAGCTCTGGAGTCCTTGAAAATAGTGGGCCAAAATAGCCCACATTGCAAAATCTTCATGGCGGTCCTCTCACCACCAAAGTGTCCTCCATAGGGTGAGTTTTGGCAGTGGGTCAACACCCCATTAATCTCTTCTTCCGGTATGCACCTTCTCAGAATTCCATCCGAACCTCTTTTGAAAAGATACGGCTCATCCCATACATAGAATTTGGCATCATGGATGAGCTTCTTCCTTTGTTGTGCATTGAAGTCCTTTGGAATCTTGTTGCCAGCCTTGTAATTTGCAATGTCCGCAAACCAGGGTGCCACTTGCACCACCAACAACTGCTCATCTGGGAATTCCTCTTGAATTGGCAATTTAGCTTCTGCTTGAACATCTGCTTGTGGAAGCCTAGACAAATGATCGGCTACCACATTCTCCACTCCTTTCTTATCCTTTATCTCCAGATCAAACTCTTGGAGCAGTAGTATCCACCTAATGAGCCTTGGCTTGGCATCCTGTTTGGTCATAAGATACCTCAAAGCAGAATGATCGGTGTAGACGGTAGTTTCATGACCAATCAAGTAGGATCTAAACTTATCAAATGCAAATACCACAGCAAGCAATTCTTTTTCAGTCGTGGTGTAATTCAACTGAGCATCATTAAGCACATGACTGGCATAGTAAATGACATGCAAAACTTTATTTTTTCTTTGTCCCAAAATGGCTCCCACCGCATAGTCACTTGCATCACACATTAGCTCAAATGGTAAACCCAACTGGAGGTGCAATGACCGGTGCGGTGGTGAGTTTTTCTTTCAAAATTTTGAAGGCATGCATGCAATCATCATCAAATATGAAAGGAGTATCAGCTACCAAAAGCTTGCATAAGGGTTTCACAATTTTTGAAAAATCTTTTATAAATCTCCTATAAAAACCCGCATGCCCTAGGAAGCTTCTAACACCTTTCACATTGATGGGAGGGGGAAGTTTTTCAATCACTTCAATTTTTGCTCTATCAACCTCCATCCCTCGTGATGAAATTTTATGCCCTAGAACTATACCTTCCCTCACCATGAAATGACATTTTTTCCAATTCAAAACAAGGTTAGTTTCTTGGCACCTTTTTAGAACACATGCAAGATTATTCAGACAATGATCATAAGAATTACCAAACACAGAAAAATCGTCCATAAATACCTCAATGAACTTTTCAGTCATATCGGAAAATATGGAAAGCATGCACCTTTGAAACGTGGCGGGTGCATTACACAACCCGAATGGCATCCTTCTATATGCATAGACTCCATAAGGACAGGTGAAAGCGGTCTTCTCTTGGTCCTCTGGGTCAACCACAATCTGGTTATACCCGGAGTACCCATCAAGGAAACAATAGAAAGCATGGCCCGCCAACCGCTCTAACATCTGATCAATGAAGGGCAATGGGAAATGATCTTTTCTGGTGGCCTCATTCAGTCTTCTGTAATCAATGCATACCCTCCATCCAGACACGGTCCTAGAGGGAATAAGTTCATTCTTTTCATTTGCTACCACTGCCATCCCCCCTTTCTTCGGCACAACTTGGACCGGACTCACCCATGGACTATCGGAGATGGGATAGATAATGCCCGCATCTAAAAGTTTTACAATCTCCTTCCTCACAACTTCCTTCATATTCGGGTTGAGCCTTCTTTGGGGTTGTCTAACCGGCTTGAAATTCTCCTCCACAAGGATTTTGTGCATGCAAAATGAGGGACTTGTCCCTTTCAAATCGGACATAGACCACCCGATTGCAGATTTGTGCTCCCTAAGCACCCTCAACAACTTCTCTTCTTCCAAGGAATTCAACCCACTGCTAATGATAACAGGGAATGAAGAGTTCATCCCAAGGAAAGCATAACGAAGATGGGATGGCAATTCTTTCAATTCTAGCATCGGTGGGTCACCCTTGTCTTCAATCCTCACATCTTCCACCACTTTGTCTTCATCATTATTCACAACCAGACAAGCCTCAAGGGATTTAATCATTAAATCAACTTCTTCTGCACATACTTCTTCTTCTACATCCTCCACCATTAGAGCTGTTTCCAATGAATCTTCAACTTTTTGGTGCAAACTCTTGTCAGATAATAAATCAATGAGGTCCACACTCATGCAAGTATCCTTGTCGCTTGGGTGTTTCATCGCTTTAAACACATTAAAGGTGACCTTTTCGTCTTGTACCCGAAGCACCAATTCCCCTTGATTGACATCGATCAGGGCTCTACCTGTTGCTAAGAATGGTCTTCCAAGTATCAGTGGAGTCTCCCCATCTTCAGCTATATCCAAAACCACAAAATCAGCTGGAAAAATGAATTTATCTACCTTCAACAAATCTTCTACTACACCATAGGGATATGTAATGGAGCGATCTGCCAGTTGAAGAGAAATCCCTGTTGGTTTTACCTCACCAATTCCTAGCTTCTTCAACATGGAGAGCGGCATAAGGTTGATGCTTGCGCCTAGATCGCACAATGCTCTCCCGACGTTCAGATGACCAATAGTGCAAGGGATAGTGAAGCTACCTGGGTCCTTCATCTTTACCGGAAGCTTCCTTTGAAGGAGAGCACTGCACTCTTCAGTAAGCATAGCCAAAAACTTGACACGGACTCGGCAAGTGTACCGGTTCGTTGCAAGTAATAAAACGGTAAGACCGGATATCGTTCTCAGGGATCATGGACAATTACCACTTCGCAAATTAGACTACTATCTAGGCTATCAAATTTTGGAGTGAAGGTAGCTCTATCATCTAACAAGCAAACAAGAATAAAATGTTTTTGTTCTTTTTGAAATTTTATCAAACAGTTAGAATGCAGACATAAATGTGAATAACAATTAGATAGAATTGTTAGGGTTAGACTAAGCTAATCCTCCTTTGATTGTTATGAAATGACAAGTAACACAGTTCCTAATTCAATTATGACAATCAAGTCTTTTCTGAAATACTCAAGCCTAATGTCTTAGGTGCATTGAGCCTAAAACCCCAAATTAAACCCTAATGCCTTAGGTGGATTAACCTGAGATTTTGCATTAAGTCAAGACTTATAAGATTGCAAGCACCTCAAGACCTATGTCTAGGCTCATGAACTACTTGGCATTTGATTCATGAGCAAGCTCTAACACCAACCTTCCAGTTGTCTATTAAAGCAACTAATCATTCCTAGGATGATCAAGCCTAAGAAAGCATTAAGCATGGAATCAAACACTCATAAAGAACAAGGAAACTGCATTACAATCAAGTCATTTTACAATCAAGTTCAGAAGAGCAATCATCTAACCCCAACAAAGGGGAGTTTAGCTACACATAACTAAAGATAGAATCAAAGAAAGAGTTATAGAGATGAACAAGGGAAGGGGCTCCATAGAAGGTTGCACAGCAGCCACAGCAGCAGAAAGTGTATTTTTAGGGTTTTCTGAATGTCCCTTCCGTTCTGCCCAGAGGTTCTTTTATAACTCGTGGCCCGTCACGGCCGTGATAGCCATCACGGCCAGGCCGTGACGGGTTCTGTCTCTTGCAGTTCTGGCAAAATCAGTCTCTCGCGTGGCGAGCCTTCCTTCGCGTCGCGAGCCATCTTTTCACGCCCGTGATCTTAATCACGGCCAAGCCGTGATGGATTCTGACTTGTGGTGATTTTGGGTCACGGCCGTGATAGCCGTCACGGCCAGGCCATGACAGCTTCTGACTTTTGGCCTCTTTTTCTTCAGTTTTCAGGCTCTCTCTTCAACTCAGCTTCCTCATGGCTAAATCTTGGGCATTTAATCATAAATCCCTGCAAAACAACACACAATACCACCTTATCCGTTCCAAAGGAAAAACTAAACAAAATCCAACTAAAATGGCCTAACTATATGCAAATGCATGCAGAAATGTACATGGAAAATGAGGTGAAATCACACTCATCAAATCACCCCAAGCTTAAGACTTTGATTGTCCTCAAGCAAAAACCAAGGCCAAAAGATGAAAATAACCAGAGCAATGATCGTGAACTAAGAACCCGAGTAAAATGATCCAAGTAACAGGCATTCAATTATTTCAGCAAGAGACAATCAATTCAAGTCCAATTAGGGGCTTAGTTTTCCTAGACTCACATTCTCACTGATTCGGGCACTCTATCTCACTTGAAGCTCACCCCAAGCTTGTTCATTTGCTTGGCTCTCTTTCTTGCCTCACTCACTCAAGTGTTCAAGTAATTATGACAATTCGCTCCATTTTCCTCAAGGAATGATTCCTACCATATGCTTGACTATCAACCAAATCTTTACTTTATTAATGAAAACATCTAAGAATCAAGAGGTCTTATTCTTTGGTTGCAATGGGGCCATGGGATCAATTTTTTTTTAGGTGGGGAAATCAAAAAAAGGGAAATTTCAAAAGGCTAAACCAAGTATCAAACAATTCAACACAAGACACCTTCTAAAATACCTTCTTGGATTTTCAATAATTCAATACATTCTTCCACCTTTCTTTTCTTTCTTTTATGTTATTTCTCACTTCTCTTGTTTTTGTCATCCCCTTCTCTATATATCTTTCTTTTTCTCTTTTTCTTTTCATTTTTCTTTGCTTGGAGAAGGGGAGATTATTTTCTTTTCAACTCAAGAGAAATATATTTTTCTTTCTTTTTCATCCCAACTTTCAACTACATTTTTCACCCCTTTTTTTCAATACTTTAGAAGGTCCCTCATAATCATATTTAACAAAACATTTCAGGGTACCAAGAAGAGCATGTTATCCATTCAGGCTCAAAATGGGGCAACTAAGGGTAGCATTATTCATTCAAAGCTCAGAAGGCCAGAAAAAATACCTATTGCCGCAATCCTTTTCAAAAATGTTTTCAAAAATTTTCAAGCTTTGAAATGGTTTCAAGTCAAGTTCTAGAGAAAAACAAACCAAGAGGAACAACACTCTACACAAAGAATGGGGTAAAATTTTGTGAGTACCCCTTTGGCTCAAAAGCTCACATTTATCAGTTCAAAAACCAGTGAGAAACACAAGTCTAAAGAAACACATGCTAATCATCAACTATCCAAGACCATCTCAAGAATATTTATTGAAGCCATATCACAAGAATAGACAATTCAGGGTCCAAAAATTCACTATCACAGAAAAATTGGCACTTAGCTCTCACAATCAAAAGCTCAATCTAAGCAGGGGTAATCTTTTTGCTTGCATTGTAAATATTGCATTCATATAGGCTTAATTTTGCATGATCGCATGATTCGGTTACCCCTGTTATATCAACAGAAACTTATATCAAGAGGCATACTTAAATTTCATAGGTGGTTTGCCACCACATATTCTTGTGTCCCCGTCGACCTCATCAAAAGACAACAAACTTTGCTCTTCACCCGGGAAATGTTCGATAATAATGTCATTTAGTTTCTGAACATCCTCATTTTTTGGTGTTAGTATCGTTCTTTCCACCATATAAGATGCATCCCAACCATGATCTTCTAATTTGGGGAATGTTTGTTGTATAAGTATACGTATCGAAATTTCTCCTTCCCATGGAATTGCAATTTGTTGGGGTACCCTCACCATATCATTTTCCTTTATAGGTTCAACACCATCTCCTATCCGCATAAGATAGTCGGCAAAATCTCGATCTTGTAATGCACGCATGTTTTGGCGCAGATGCAATACCTTTGTATTAGCCCATAGATGAGATTTAACGATACATGCAGAAATCGTTTGTGCCTTAGTCCCTTTTGGAACAACAGGAAGTACTTGGCGGAAATCCCCTCCCATAATCATCACTTTCCGCCCGAATGGAGCATCACAATCAAGAATATCCTTCAAGGTGCAGTCTAATGCTTCTATAGCATATCTACTTGTCATGGGTGCCTCGTCCCAAATGATTGTTGTTGTTTCTCTTATTAGCTTCGCGAGATCAGATTGTTTACTTATTGAGCAAAAGGACCCTTCTTCTGTATTGATGGGTATCTTAAATCGGTAATGTGCCGTCCTACCATCGGGTAATATTGTAGCTGCTATACCAGATGAGGCTGTCACTAAGACAATGTGACCCAAATGTCTTAATTTTCCAATTAATGTGCGATAAATGAATGTCTTACCCGTTCCTCCTGGCCCATCCACAAAGAAAACACGACTCTGCTTACGTTGGATAACATCCATAATGGTATTGTAAGCAAACCACTGGTCATCATTTAACTTCTCAACGAAACTCAAATCTTCAATAGGAACTTGGACTGATAGCTCTTCCTGTATAACTCTTGGAACAGGATTACCTTCAGCAGTCTCCAATGATAATTTAGGCAAAGCATAATCTGTGATTTGTTTTCCATGTTGAAGTAATAGGTCATTCAAATCCCTAAATAGCATGTAGTCAATGATGGCCCATTCACAGTGGATGTTGAAGGATAGTCCTCTACCATGTGGGTGTAAAACTCATCCCACAGGCTTCTTACATCAGTTGATTCACAAAAGACTAATATAGTAGCAAACAATCTTCGTAAAGCATATGGCATTCTAGACTTGATGCTTCAAGTAAGCATTCGCGAATACTGTTGTCTTGTTCTAAAAAGCCCCATTGCTCGGCTGCTTTTTGGAATGTGGTGTAGCATGTGTTGTTTACTGTGAGCAAGTAATCCCATCTGGTTGGTCCTCTTATATGAGATAATAATACACGCAAATAGAATCTCTCCTTGTCTGAAGGTGACACTGTATAGATTCGTCCAATAACTTTCCTTTGTATTCTTCGTCTGACCCATTCTTTATTTCCTTTTTTCCATAAATAGTATTCTGGAAACTCCCTGTACATATAACACCTTGCTTGTGGATCTCTTCGGTTCAGGGCAAAGAATTGTGTGAGCATTGTTATGGAGTTACGCGCATCATTTAGTACATCGTCGATTCTTTGATTTGTACGGTATCGCACTTGATGGTGATTTGGTAGGTAGATTTGTAATCTTTCAACATTTGGAGACATTCGGTACATGGTGAATGAAAATATTCTCCATAACGCCTCTGGAACACAAATCCATCTTGCATCAATATACTGCCTAACCTCATCCATATGAACCTCCATGGCAACTCGATCAGGACCTTTATAGACATATTTATACAGGTACTTCATACTCTTGATACTACTGCACACTTCAACATTTATATGACAGTCATACTTTAACAGCAACCATGGGTTATAAGGGACCCCCATCTATTATCTATAGATATGTGTCTATTCAAAGTTACTGGACCATCATTCCGTCTTCTATACCGTGGATATGAGTCAATACCTTGTCGTGTCTCTTGGATGAACTCTTTTGGGAACCCCTTCTTACATCGGCCATCCTTCATACATGGTGATCTTGGATTCAGTCTACCGCACGGTCCATGAATCATGTGTTTTAGAACTGCGGCATGTAATTATTGTTCTTCTTCAAATTTTGGTATTTCCGTTCTAACAACGCTATCATATTCTTTTGGGTTACGTAACCTGTCATTAGGTTCCATGATCAGTAGCATATGCACATAAGGAAATCCTCGTTTTTGGAATTCAGTTACATACATATGACATTTCCTAAGACGCCTTTTTTAATTTGGTCATGCTTCAATTGCTCGAACTTTGAACGGAAGATTCTTGTCAGCAAGTCTGGACGATCTTGTGTAGTTTGAAATGGGCCAAGTTCAGATGATATTTCAATCTATGAAGGATTGCATGTCATGGTAAGAAAAATATCAGGTTTGCCGTCGTGAAGCACAATAGCCATACCATCTTCATACCGTTGTGTCATGTCTCGACAGCTACCAATAAATGATGAAGGCAATATGGTTCTCCATCTGATATTTTCTACAAAGAGTAATAGTACGTGTTGATGGTGTTTGATATATTCGACATTTATATTTGTATAAATAATTTTGATATATGCTATGAAGAGTACTTGTAGCAGTTTCTCCCACATGCAAAGCATCTTGCAAGCCTTGATACAATTCTGAGCAAATTTTACTTTGGTGAGTTTGGACCCACCTTAACCTTGCTGCTTCGATCTTGACATAGTTGTCTGATGTGTCGCGCCGCGGATGCGGCGCGCTCGTGCGATTCCGGCAAGTGTACCGGACTGCCGTCAAGTAATAAAAGATATCGAACCCACAGAGACTGTGTTCTCGAATCGCAATCGGTTTTCGAATCGATTGAATCTGGACAGTTTTAAAGAGGGTTTTGAAATTGGTTTTTGAATTGAAAGATAGATGAGCAGAGAACAATTAAAACAGAAAACAATTGTTTATGGGGTTTTTATCTAAAACGGATTCCTAGGGATTTGGGTTACCTTTGAGGTTGTTTATGTTGCTAACTGATTTACCTTTGTTGATTACCGAAATTGCCTTGAAGGCGAGTTTATCCTCTAATAGCTTAAGCTCCCTCTCGGGTTACAAAAGCCGTGCCCAATTGACCCGACCCCTACTCTCGTGGTAGTCGATCCCAGATTGGACCCTTTGCGTTCCGTGACAACTCGTTGCTCCTCGAGGGACGGCTTCTAACTCTCGTGATTTCAGTCCCAAGTCTGACTTCTATAGGTCCGACACCCAAGTTCACCGCTAGGTTCCTCCTTGGAATGTCTCAGTCATACAAATAACCTAAGTTCATCGCTAGGTTCCTCCTTTGATCATTCACATCTCACAAACTAGTGGCTGCCGGGCTTTACGAGTGAAACACCCTAGAAATCCTAAGTTCACCGCTAGGTTCCTCCTTAGAACGTCTATGTCACACAAATAACAGTTGCCGAAATTTATGAGTGATTTACACACTAGAAATCAGATCTAAAGCAAATCGTAATTAACAAAGAGTTTACATCAAATTTACATCATAAACAAACCTCGGGCAGAGCCCTAATCCCTAGAAACTATGCTACTACTCCAGTCTTGCCATGGAGATGACAAGCTGGGTTGACAACATAATAGAAAAATCAGAAAAGAGATGAGAGGAGGAGAAGAGAGATCTAAGCCTAGAGTAGTAGCCCCTAATGTGTTGTGTCCTCTCGTATCTGATGCCTTGGTCCATATTTATAGAAATGGGGAAGTTAGAGTCCCAAACCAACTCAAAATCTGATCTATTTCGGTTTCTTCGGGTCCAAGTAATGCGCGTCACGGCCGTGATGGCCATCACGGCCAGGCCGTGACGGTCTCTGCCTCTGGATGTTGTGCACAATCCGGTCTCTCGCGGGCGAGAAATCGCTCGCGACGCGAGCCCTGCTTTGGCCCGTGAAGAATTTCACGGCAGGCCGTGATGTGCTCGACTTTTGGTGGTTTTGGGTCACGGCCGTGATGGCTATCACGACCAGGCCGTGACAGACTCGACTTGACCTTTCTTCATTTTCAGTTTTGCTCGATCATGGCCGTGATGGGCATCACGGCTAGGCCGTGATGGGCTCTGTTTGGCTCATTTTCTTCAGTTTTAAAGCTCCATCTTCATCCAAACTTCATCATGGTTGATCTTGAGCAATTTACCCTTTATATCTGCAAAACAACACACGAAAACCGCCTTACCCGTTCCAAAGGAAAATTAACCTAAAATCTAATAAAAATATGCCTAAACTACATGAAAATGCATGCAAAATGATGGACAAAGATGAGGTGGAATCACACTCATCATTGTCTACAACATATTGTTGTAGTAGTCGTCCCGATTTTAGCAATATGGAGTAATCATTGGAACGAATCTACAATCCATGAAACAATTAATAAGCAATGAAAATTTATTTTGTGTCAAGTATTATATTTTATAAATGAAAATATTGTATAAAATACATTATGTACCTGAAGCATGTAACTGTAATATTCTAGACATGTTATAGGTTGTCCTTCATCATTTGTGGTTTCGCAGTCTCATCCAAACGTTCCGTAAGGGAATACTAGAGGATATTGTAATGGATCATAATATCCCGTAGTTTCTTTAACATTTATGATATTCCCAACATGACTCATCACGATGATATCCCTTTTGAGATTGATACCGCGTCTCCACCAACGACAATTGCTGTGACTTGGGATGCAGTTGGCATATTATACTGTGGTTGATTAGCAGGGCGCTCCTTGATGAGTAGACTACAATCATTTACATCTGGACGTTGTGCAAGTTGCCTTAATGCGTGCACATATGGATTGCAACCATGGAGCATTTGTTGCAACTTTTGGACAATATTTTGTTGAAGTTGAGGGTTTTCAAGCATCCTGTTTTGTAACTCATGCTCTGTATCGTATATGTACATTTGCAAGAATCGTGGTCTTGAACCCTCAGTTGCATAGAATCCTCCTATCTTATGATAAATTGCACCTTGAGCACGAAAACTATATATGCCACGTCCAGTTGCAGCGACATTCTCATCAATATGTACACCCATTGAAATGAATGAGAGAACGTGATTGTAACTCCTAATGTGTTGTCTAAAATGTCTTCCTTCGGCTGAACTGTCTGAAAATATTTCTAGAAACTCTGGAGGTGCATCTACTTGTTCTAAGGATATTTTCCCACCAGAGCAGCACATGTCACGTGATTCATGATAAAATAATCGTGCATTGTAATGTGTACATGTGCTTGGGGGGTGACAAACGGGAAGCGGCCATTGTTGAAGTACTAAGAAAATCTCTAGCACTATTATGTTTTGGTCGGAAATAAAACTGCAAATCTGCATTTAAAAAAAATACATAACAGTTTTTTAAATGTGCATATTATTTTGTTTTTTAGTCATATAAGGACAATGTTCTAGATCCATTTTCATCAAATTTAGAAATTAAGATCACTGAATTTACATAATAGTTTATTTTCAATGTATGAAATTCAATAACATCGTACAAATTGCCAAAAATTTATAAATTAATATTTCTGAATGTCCATCACTAACCGTGTACATCACTTGTTCCAGTTTCATGGTCATGTCTTCCTTGAAACCACAATAAAGGCAATATTAGGTTCTACATTATTTATTGGTGAAAAAAGAATTTTAAATAACAGAAGGTAATAAATTTTTTATGTATAGAGACATTCAAAAGCATTAGAAATACGTACAGTCAGATACGACAGTAGTAATTAATTAATATAAAAATTTTAAATATAAAATATCAAAAGGTACAGATCGCCAAAAATTTAAGTATTACAATTTCTAAAAGTCCATAACTACCCATGTCCACCACTTGTTCCAGCTTCATTGTCATGTGTTCCTTGAAACGGTGTTGAGGCAATAATAAGTTCTACATTATTTATTGTTAACAAAAATAATAATTAAATAACATAAGATAATCAAACTTTTATGTATAGAGACATTCAAAATGAGAATAAGAGATATCACATTTATTTATTACAAATATAGAAACTTTGTTAATAGTGATAAGTTTTAAGCTTCCAAATTTTATAGATAATTCATTTTTACTTATTTTAATTTAATAAAAGTTATCTATACTAATATATATTTTGTTGGTAAATTATGATATGTAAGTGTTAATAATTATTTGAAAAGGAATAATAATCAAGTTTTAAAATTTTAATAGAAAATACTAAATTCAAAGATGGCATAAATTTTAAAGTTTATATTTTCTAAATGTCCATCACTAACCATGTCCGCTACTTGTTCCGGCTTCATGGTCATGTGTTTCTCGAAACCTCGTTGAAGCAATATTAGGATCTGCATGATTTAGTTTTGAAAAAAGAATTATTAAATAATATAAGGTAAGAAAATGATTATATATACAGACATTAAAAAATGAGAATGAGAAATATCACATTATTTGACGAGGAAAAATAGAAACTTTGGTGATAAGAATAAATTCTAGGCCAGAACTTTATAGATAAACCATTAATATAAAGTAATATAGTTGCTAATTACCTTGATGATTAAATTTAAATAAAATTAATAAACGAATAAATTATAGTATACATTTTCTCAAATATATATATATATATATATATATATATATATATATATATATATATAATACCTGTACTATTTTGTTGATCACTGATTGATCGTGCAAGACGTTGCATAGTTGTCAATCACATTATTCTTGACTCCATAGCAACTATATTCCTTCCACGTCTATAATGTTCTCAATGCGTCAAATGCTGATTGTTCTTGTTGTTGCACTGCGGTCATTCTCTGCTTTCTGCTTCTTGTAAATTGCCTCCACATCTCTCGTTGATGCTCTTGAGATTGTTGATTGTTAATATTTTCTACGTCGAAATAAAACCTAATTATTTATAAAATGGCATTAATTAAATATTTTAAAATAATTATGTTTTATATTTTTTTATTAATTTTTTATTAATTTAATGTGAGTTAGTGTTTTTAATTAAATTGTGTATATCTATTTATTCAAAAAAAAATTAAAAATAAGATAAATATACACACATATAATATATATATATATATATATATATATAATATTTTTAACTAATTTTATTTTGTGTCTAAAAAATAAATAAATATCATGTAGATTAAAGCATTTTAAGTTTTTAGTTTATCAGCCTTTAAAAGAAAAGTTTTAAGTGTATTATTTTTATTGTTACAACTTAGGCATACAATTTGGTTATTTTAAACTCAGATTAATTCCAACAATTAATCATTGGAAAAGACAAAGAAAAATAAATTCCACAAAGTTCGAAAGAGAAGTATAAGAGATGGATCAAGACGCAAACATCCATTCTAATCCAATGAAGAATAAAAATAATGTAACTTTTTTTTGTTACTCAAAACCAAATTGGTGAAGGAAATCAGAATCTTATGGGTCTAATAAAATCACGAAATACAAATGAACGACAAATCAAAATTGTTGATCTAGTAAGCTTTAAAAAGAAAGAAAGAAAAGGACAGTAAGTTTGGATCGATGTGTAGAAGGAGAAGGGAAATTGAGATGCCTTTTATCCATTAGTATAGCTAAAATATTCAATATAAAAAATCAAAAATTAAGAGAAAAATATCAAGATGACAATGTGGTATACCCTTTATCTATTCGTAAATGTTGATGGTTTCAACGCAATAATTAAAAATTTCTCTCCATTCTCTGTAATTATAGAATCCGGAACATCCACTTCTGACTATCAATATTAGATAAATTTTCATCATCGTCTTCGTCATCCAACACCTAAATATAAGATTAACAACAAATTAACTCCCCACACTTAATTAACCTAATAATTATTCTGAATACTAAAATAAAATATTCATAGCAATTGAAGACACTGACCCTCAACTGAATTTTGAATTGTCGTTAGCACCCTCAAAAGCGTTTACAGCACCAGGAATTGTCGAAAAACCTTTCTAATGTATTGATTATTGGCCTTTATTGTGCCCAGCCTCCATCGCACTCTAGATGCGAACCAGTAAGTTTCAAATAGACACCCAAACGCCTCCGTGCCGCCGCCCTCTGCGACACCATCATCTGCTTTCTCTTTGCGTGTTTTGATCGAAAGAATTAATCAAAAGGAAGTGTTTTATAGTATTACATCGAGAGTGGGAGGGGAGAGTCTGTAACATTTTATTCTGAAGTTTGTTTCAATTTTATCTTAAAAATTTGAATTTGAAAGTTTGTTTTATCTGGAATTTGTTTGCAGTTTTTATTAGTACCTATCATTTGATCTTTGCGTTTATGTACCACGATAATACCACGATATCCAAGTCAGAAAAATCACGTAATTGATTTTTTTTATGGCAATTATTCCATGATAATAATTGAAATTTGAATTCAAATTCGAAGAAATATAATAATTGCCCGGTAACTTCAATACTTGATTTGCGCACAAGATTCCAACAACTCTTGAAATCATTTTGAAATCAATTGAAGAAAATAGTCAGGCTGCATTCAAACGCATTTGCACATATCCATTATTATATTCTTTTCATTTATTATAACTATTATTTGAACAACTCAATTTCAATTTGACTTGAAAGTTCTGTACGTGAATGGCACAAAAAATATTAGAGCACGTACAGTGAAGGCAAACTTCATAAGTTTTAAATTCCATTGAATTCAAAATCAATTTGGATTTTGATAGATCAATTAATTTAAAGGAATCTTTTCAAACCTTTTGAAATGAACCATACGTACTGGTCTCTTTATGCCACACTCAATTCTTAATGCTCACAAAAAGTTGATTTCAAATTGAAACACAGGCAAAAAGAAACGCCCAGCATGCATTCGAAAAAGAAATACTCATATATATCAACGCATATATATCAAACAATAACACATGTGTTCACATTCACAAAAGTTATTCCACTGGATCAAATTCAAAAGCAATAAAACATGTTATCAAACAAGACAAATAAGTACATAAGAATTCATGATAATTACGACCATATGCTTTGATACCACTGTTAGGTTTTCATGAGATAATCCTCTACTAAAATCATTATCTCAAGGCGGAAGAAAAATTGTTCACATTGGATCTCGCATTACGAACATGAATCACATAAATGGCTATTGTGTTTACCTCTTAAAGTGTGATTTTATTTTCGATCACGAGTGACACAAGGCACAATACCTCTACTCAGTCCACGCGAGCAAACGACGTCGTAGCTATGCGTCTTGTGCTAGCCGACGGCTATATGGAGGCACGGCAAGCAAGACCAGCTTTAGAGTAAGACTAATAGTCTATTTATAAGTCATGGGCTCCTCTTGACCTATCTGCTTACTTATTGGGTCTTGTACGCTACAAGCCCAATAACCTTTATATTAATTAAATCATATTTAATTAATTGTCTCGCTCCGCATTTGCTCTACACGTGTGATCCTGTAGGCACCCACTAAGTTGATAATAATATTAAATATTATAATAATATAAAATATTAATTATAATATTAAATATTATAAATAACGAGCGGCATCTAGCAATGCATCATTACTACCCAATTAGCAAGAGTATCGGTGATCCGATTTTAGCCTTACTGCGACCAAAATTTACCATGTAGTAAATGTCCCTTCGGCCATATGTCTTAATTGAACACAAGGCATAAGAGTGTCGTCCTTGTTATGTTCAATTATTTATTCATCGATCCCCGAGTAGACGTGTAATCATAAATGGGCCCAATATCACATATTGGTCCACTTCTGCGTGGCCATGCATATTTCATGTCTCACTCTATCGAGGGGCCCAAGACATTACCCATGTTATGTAGGAGGGACGAATCATATATACATCACTCACACTCCTCAACATGATTTATTGTAGACCCAATAACTACCTTTATGATGATCACCCTGTTACGCGTGACGTTTGATAGCATTAAAGCCTACAACTCCTCATGTAGGAATCGTAATGACTTCAAGTCGAAGGACCACTTCACTATGGTTACCATGAGAATACTTATGACACATAACTATTATGAAGTATTTTCATAGTGGGTCATCCGATATAAATATTACTCCTAATATTTATACATGTGTGCCGACTTGATATCACATATCCATGACCCGTGAGATGTGGCCATCAATCTACTCATATAATAGTCTCTATGTATTATTGTCGCCCTAATTAACAATAATACTCGACTACGAATATTTAAGAATAACGTACGTTCTATTATTCAATGAGGTCTCACGATTAATTGACATACTTAGGTGGCGTTTGAAAGAGCTTATTTAAGCTCCTTTTGACTTATCTGATGATATAAGCTCTTATGCAGTGTGTTTGGCAGAGCTTATAAAAATAACTCATGCCATCCCATAAGGAGTTTTTGACTTATTTTCATAAGTCACTGGGAGAAGCTTATGGAATTATCATAAGAGCTTATGCACTAAACACCCTCTCCGTGTTTTTCACTATTCGAATCCTTTCATGCCCCTTTCTTTCTTTTTCTTTCTTTAAGCGCTTATGGTATAAGCTCTCATGTAATAAGGTCTTATGTGATAAGCTCTTAATTAAGTTGTTTACCCAAACGCACCATTAATATCTCATTGAATGAACTGCCTATTCTAAGGACTTTATTATGTTATAAACTAATAACATAATAAATTAATGCCTTATTCATATATCAAATATATTATCAGATTCAAGATACAAATAATGATCTATTCAAAATAGATTGGCCACTAGGGCTTACACCAACAATATAGACTATGACTGGAGCTACTCTTCATCAGTCGGAAGGTTGGGAGAGATTTTAAACCTATGGGACACAAATACTCTCTTTTGGAGGGCAAGGTTTTTCTGGGTGTTGTTTTTAGAAGGGTCATAATAAGGTTAAATGTTTTGTAGTGAATATTTATTCACCTTGTGGGTTATCAGAGAAAATAAAATTATTGGTAGATTTGATTAGGTTGAAAACGTCTTTTAGGGAGGGGCGTTGGTGTATAGTGGGTGATTTCAATGCAATTTCGAGTCCGAGAGAAAGGCGAGGTGTGGGGGTGGTGGTTGGGGGTCCAGATGTACTGGAGTTCAAAAATTTTGTAGGAGATATGAACTTAGTTGACCCCCTTTTGCTTGGTAGGAAGTTTACTTGGTATAGGGCGGACGACTCGGCAATGAGTCGTCCGGATAGATTCCTGTTGTCAGAGCATTGGATACAAGAATGGGGTGTGGTAGCACAATGTCCTTAAGGATGGTTTAGAAAATTGGGGACAAAAACCTTTTAGGTTCTTTAATTGTTGGCTGGATCACCCAGGTTTTAAGCAGATAGTGGAATCGGCTTGGTTGGGATTTTCATTCTTTGGATGGAAAGCTTTTGTTCTCAAAGAGAAATTGAAAGCATTGAAACCAATTATAAGGACATGGAATTCTCATGTATTTGGTAATGTTGATCACAAATTGAAAACCCTGGAAAATGACATTAGTAACTTGGTCTCAAGAGCTGAGTTAGTTGGTCTGTCGGAGGATGAGGTGGAGTTAAGGAAAGCAAAGTTTGTAGAGCTATAGGATGTTTTAAAAGCAAAGGAAAGCATTATGATGCAAAAATCGAGAGTGCAATGGCTCAAGGAAGGAGACTCTAACTCTTCTTTCTTTCATGCTAGTCTGGCAATCTGTAGGAGACGGAATCAATTAGTGGCTATTAAGCAGGATAATGTGTGGATTGAGGGTGTCAGTCAGATTAGGATTCAGGTTGTTAGTCATTTCTCTAGTTTGTTTTCGGAAGCTGATCTAGAGAGACCTAAGTTAGATGGGGTCAATTTTCAAACGATTGATACAGTTTCCAGGGATCAATTGGTGTCTAGTTTTACTATGGAGGAGGTTGAAGATATTGTGATGAGTTTTGATGGTAATAAATGCCCAGGTTCAGATGAGTAGAACTTCAGTTTTATACAATCTTTCTGGTATTTAATCAAGGATGAAGTTTGGGCGATGGTTAATGAGTTCTTTGAATATGGTAAACTGCCAGTCAATTTCTCTTCCTACTTTGTGGCTTTCATACCAAAAATTAAAAATCCCCACGAGCTGAGTGAGTTTAGGCCGATCTCTTTGCTAGGTTGTCTTTATAAAATAATTTCAAAACTTTTGGCGGGAAGATTAAAAATTGCCTTATAGTCAATCATTTCAAGTAACCAGTCCTCCTTCTGATAGCGTGAATCCGCAAGTGTATGGCTTCGTCGTCAAGTAATAAAAAGATTGAACCTACAGAGACCGTGGTCTTGAAAAACAATTAATTATTAAATCAATTAAACTAAAAAAATGAAATATTTGGTTTTTGAAATAAGAATCAAGAAACAAATCAATTATTAAAATCGCAATCAAACAAAAAAAAGGAAAGTAAATCAATTTGGGGTTTTTCAAATTAAAGAGGAATTTCCAGGAATTGGGTTACCAACAAGGCTGCTTATGCTACTAAATTGACTATCCCTATGTTAATTATCAAGATGCTTTGAAGGTGAATTTATCCTAATATAGTTAATGTTCCCTCTCGAAATACAAGAACCGTGCCCAATTAAACAAACCCCTACTCTCGTGGTAATTGTATTTAATTTGGACCCATTGAGGTTTGTGACAATTCAATAAACCCTCGAAGGACCGCTTCTAACTCGTGATTTAAGTCCTAAGTTCAATCCCTTATGATCCAATACCTAAGTTCACTTTTCAGTTCATCTTTAGAGTATCTATAATATGCAAATAAGTGCGCACCAAATTCACAAGTAATTATAACAATAGGAATTAAATCAAAAGCAAATTGAAATTAACAAAGGGAAAACATCAATTCATAACATAAAACAAGTATTGGGCATAGCCCCAATTCCTAGAAATAAAACGACTACTCAAGCATTGCCATGGTCATAGCAATCTTGATTAAAAAGAACATAAAAATCCTAAGAGAAGAGAAGAAATTGAGAAGAAGAGAAATCCTAATTTTTGTCAATTGGTAGCAGCCCAAAAGATGCCTATTTTCGAGCCTAATTGCCCTATTTATAGCATAGGTTAACTTGGATTTGAAGTTATTACAAAATCAGATCAAATCAGCAAATCTTTTTTTTCCAGATTTTGCGCGTCACGGCCAGGCCGTGACCAATTCTGACTTGGAGAGCTTGGACTGGTTTGCCTGTCATGGCCGTGATGGCCATCACGGCCTGACTGTGACAGGTTCTGACTTTTGCAATCTTCATTTTCTTCAGCCCTACTAGATCATGGCCGTGATGCTTGTCACCCCCAAGCCGTGATGGGTTCTGCTTGGCTCATTTTTCTTGTTTTTTTTTCCAAGCAAGTTTTCATGCAAACTTTAACATAACTGGTCTTGAGCAATTTAATCATCAATTCCTTCACACAAACACCACAAAACCACCTTACCCGTTCCAAAGGGAAAAACTAGAAAATATCAAAAATAAAAATGCATAATCTACATGAAAATGCATACAAAATGATAAATAAATACGAGGGGAAATCACACGCATCACCTTCCTTTCAATCATATATATCCTAGATGGGGCAATGGTCATTAATGAAGTGGTTGATTTTGAAAAAAGGAATAAGAAAAAATGTATAATTCTGAAAGTTGATTTTGAAAAGGCATATGATTCAGTCAATTGGGAGTTCTTAGATTATATAATGAGAATATTTGGTTTTTGTGATAAGTGACGAAAGTGGATAAAGGGGTGTGTTTTCTCCTGAAAGTGCTCAGTTTTGGTAAATGGTTGCCCCACGGAAGAAATAAATATCCAGCGGGAGCTGAAACAAGGAGATCCACTGGTTCCTTTCCTGTTTCTTCTGGTAGCGGAAGGCACTACTGGTCTGTTGAACAGAGTGGTATCTTTAGGGAAGTTCTCAGGTTGTAGAATTGGTAATGAGGGTCCACAAATATCTTTACTTCAGTATGCTGATGACACTACTGTGGTGGGTGAAGCAAGTTGGGAAAATTTGTTGGTTATGAAGTCAGTTTTCAGATGCTTTGAACTAGTCTCGGGTTTGAAAGTTAATTTTTATAAGACAAGACTAATAGGAATCAATGTTGATGAGGATTTTATGATCTCGGGTGCTTAATTTTTGAACTGCAAAATTGGAAAGATTCCTTTTAAGTATCTTGGTCTCCCGATTAGAGGAAATCCGAAGTGCCTGTCTACTTGGAAACCAGTCATTGGTTCTTTGGAGAAGAGACTTGCAGTTTGGAAAGGAAGACATCTGTCTTTTGGCGGGAGGATTACTTTAATTAATTCGGTTCTGAATCGTCTGTCAATTTATTACCTGTCCTTCATGAGAATCCCGATAAGGGTTCTTAAGGTTCTCACAAAGATACAAAGGAACTTTCTTTAGGGGATGATCAGACAGAAGGAAAATATCCTGGGTGAGCTAGGTTGTGGTGTGTAGACCGCGTGAAGAGGGGGGTTGGGAATTAAAAATCTGGAATGGTTTAACCTCTCACTCCTAGCTAAGTGGAGATGGAGGATGCTTAAAGAAGATAATGGATTATGGAGACAGGTATTGGAGGCTAGGTATGATGTGAAAGCAGAGGGTCCCGGGGGGTTAGATATTACGGAAGGTTTGAGAATTGGTTCTCATTGGTGGAAGGATATCTACAGGTTAGGGTGCTTAAACTCCAGTCCTGATTGGTTTCAGGTGGGGTTGAAAAGGAAACTTGGGCGGGGTAATAAGATCCGGTTCTGGGAGGATGTTTGGTTTGGGCCAAATAATCTTATGTCCTTATTTCCAAGAATTTACAATATTTCCCTGGATAAGGAGAAAGAGATAGAGAAGGTGGGGGTTTGGTTTGAGGGTAGGTGGTCCTGGTATTTTTCATGGAGGAGAAATCCTTTTGATTGGGAATTGGAGGAGATGTTAGTTTTTTGGGAGCTGCTCCCCAAAATGATGGGGAGGATAGAAGGGAGTGGAGTCTTGATGGGTCAATTTTTTTTCTTCAACGTCCGCTTACAAGTGGTTTCTTGAACACTGTCCTAGCCTAGATGTGAGGGGGGGAGATGGAAAATCTAATTTTCAAACAGTTTTGGAAATCAAAACCTCCCCCCAAAGTTCTTGCTTTTTCTTGGCAAGCGATTAGGAATAAGCTCCTAACTAAAGTGAATTTGTTTCACAGACATATTTTGGTGGATCAACAGGATTTGGTTTGTGCTTTCTGTAGAGCGGAATTAGAATCAGGGGATCATCTTCTCTTAAATGTCCACTATCAAACCTAGTATGGAGAAAAGTTCATTGCTGGTTAGGTGTACAAATACCTCTACCAGCGTCTATTGAAGAGTTGTACTGGCAACATAAGTGGATGTTTAAAGGGAAAGCAGGTAGGAAGAGAGGTATGGTAATTTGGCATACAATTGTTTGGACCTTGTGGTTGGAAAGGAATGCGGTGATATTTTCTGGTAATTCATTTGATTTTATGAGGATCATAGATCTGATAAAGTGTAGATCTTGGGGCTGGCTAGCAGTGGATACTAATTGGAAGTTCTCTTTTGCGGCTTGGTGCATAAACTCAATGGGTTGCTTACAGTAAGTCTATGGAAGTCTCAAATTAATGCAGGCTTGAGCATTCTTGTGTTTATATTTCTTGGTTCTGTTCCATAACATGTTTTTGCAGGCTTTGGTATTCGAAGTTGCTCTACTCTTTGGAGTTGCTGCCAAGTACTTTGAGTGAAACACATATTTTTGAGAGGGTGTGCATTCTTGTGAGAGTGAGTTGCTGGAGTGATTCAATGAAGATTACATATTGAGTGAACCAAATGAGAGATAACTGGAGAGGTTTTTTGGAGCTAACATGATTCCAGTATGTGCTAATTTTCCTTTTGCAGGCTGGTCATTACCGTCTCATGTCTTCTGGATGCTCAATTGTATGGATGAGGCTTTGAGAGTGAGATAAATACGTGGGTGAGGGGTTTTGCCTTCATTTTGGTGTGTGATAACAAATGGTGAGGAGAGAATTACCTCAAATATGTTGTGTATGTTGGTGTCAGTGTCTGGTCCATTTACTTGCTTTGGTTTTTCATATGGTGCTTGGAGGTTTGGTGGGTTTAGTAGGAGGACTCTACTTACTTTACTGTGGCATCTTGGGGCATATCAATATGTGCCTATTCAGGAGTACTTATCTTGTTAACAAGGACTTTGTTGGGTGTGGGAGCAGGTTCAATTTGAAGGCACTCTTTCGGTGGTACCAAAGTTGTTGCAGCCTATTGGTGGAGTGGCATCTTCTTTTTACCGGTTTATTTGGTTATATCCCTCCTTTTGGTTGCATCTACATCGTGATTGTATTGACTTGTTGGATATTTGTTTGTTTGGTTAGTCTTTTGGCACTTACGTCGTGACTGCCCTAGCATGTACTGCTATTTATACAATGTTTGTTCTGTTGAGATGAATTCACTTTGCTTTTTTTGTTTTAAAGAGGAGGTGATCTGGTGTAATTTTTTTGGGACTTCATAAACATGGCTGATGTGATTCTCTGGTGTTGCGATTTGATGGTTTCCTGGCTTTGGTCCTTTTGTTGTGGAATGCATGTGATTTCTCCCAAAGTTGGCTATCCCTAGTGTGGTCTTTGCTGGCCTTTTGTCTTTTGCTTTAGCTGTAGTATTTTGGTCAGCTTCTGGTTTTATTACAGGTTCAACAGCTAGTAAAAAGGGTAATTTTATTGAATGAATTCATTGAAATACAAAGTGATTGTTCATTGTTTATATAGAACAGAATCACAACAGAATGGATCAAGAAGCTATCAAGAAAATATTAAGAAACTGATTTGACTAAACTAAAGAATGACTATGTAACTGATATAACAAGTTTCAGTTATTAGAAAAGGATAGAACTAATCCTAACAGCCTAGCTATTTTGAAGATGATTGTTGTTGTGGAGAAGGTTCCAATAGGTTTTTTTGTTTTTCAGTTGCCAGGTTTATAGGTTCTGTTTTCAGTTTGTTTTGGGCTGGTTTATTCGACTGGCTCTTCTTTTGGGTTCTAGTTTGGGACTTTAATTTTTGTAAAGATAATACTATCCTTTTTTCAGGGTAGTTTTTTATTTACATTAGAGGTTGTCTCAATTATAAATGGGTTGGAGTACCCCTAATACTCTTATTAATAAAAAAAATTTCTTACAAAAAAAAACACTAGCTGTTACACATTTATATATTTTTATTAAAAAAACAAAACCACAAACATCAAAGAGTTTTGCATCAAGTTTTTCAGTCTAATTTACAGTGATTGAATTGCATATGGACTCTGAAGTTGTGCTTAGGATGAGCATTTAAGGTGGAGCAACAAAAGTACTAATGGGTGGTGCTTAGTGAAGCAAACCAAGAGGATGGTGAATTCTTATTGGGATGTGCAGATTTGTCATGTTTTTTCGGAAGATAATAATTTGGGTTGTGGGCATGACCTTCAGTTGGTGATTTATAAGCATCCATCTATATGCATCTTGCACAAATGTTGCTAGCTGATATAATGAGGATTTCTGCTCCTTGTTTAATTTTTCTGTAATTTTTTTTTCTTAGGCTTAGACCCCTTCATTTACCAAAAAAATCTGACAGATTAGCATATTTATTTAATATTCATTTATATAATTAATAGAGTGTAAAATTTTACACAATTTACTATAAAATTAATAGTGGGAAGTAATAGAGGAGGAATTTTGGTTGTGCTCTCTTAGCTTCTGCATGGATCTGTTGTGTATTGTTTGCATGAGTTGAAATATCCATCATATTACATTTAATTCAATTTGATATATCAAAACAAATATAAAATTAATAATTTTGTTAAATGTTATATAGTTTTTTTTAAAGTATAATTTCTTATCTTATACAAAGACATTTTTATAATATATACATTTAAGTAGACTTATATTTTTTTGGTTAGAACCCACCGTAATTAGGGCCTTTGGCTCCTCAGTAGATCAACAGTGTATCCCCACCTACTTAGATCATTTGGATCCATAATGCGATTAACCTCTGCTCGAGTGCTTAGTCACTTGTAGAATTCGAATTGAAGTCATTCCCTACAAAATTAAATAGACTTTTAAATTATATCAAAAGTTTTATGTTTTCATAAACATGTGATACCTAGTCCCAAAAATAAAAAACACATGACACATAACACACCAGACTCATGCCAACACATTTAAAAACAGCGTTGAACCTACTTAAACAAAATTTAGACTGACCCAACTCATTCCATCCAAGTTAAAAGAGATTTCAAAGGATAGAAATTTCAAAGTCCATAATAGAATTTCAAGATGTGATCCCCTGCTCACTCTTTTTTGTTCCTTTAGCTCTCTGCCGTTATAAGGCGAATAATAAAATAAAGAAAGAAAGAAAGGGAAGGGAACAAAACAAATCATGTTTCAAGCAACCTCCAACCTTCCTCAATCCTTCCCATAATGCTCAATGTGAAAGATCTAAATATCTACTACTGATAAACTCATCCTAATTTCATATCCAACAATCCATTATGACAATATTGAAGGGGCAAAACGAAGTTTATTTCTTTTTGGCAACCCCAAGCCTCTGATGGAAATCCTCTTCCTAGAGGAAGTCCCATATTTTGACCTTTGGTTCCCATCCAAGCAATTCCCTTGCTTTTATTATGTCCTGTTTTCTTTGCCGATGATCATCGGGGGTGGTCTCAACCATCTTTATCTCAACATCTGGGTTAATAAGCTGCAAAAACATCCATAAAGGCTAAATCATTAACTAAATTCAAATATTTCACCAAAATTTCCATTGTTATTCTACAAAGTAGAAATCATTTGTGCTTGGTTAAATGCATGTTGCATATTATACAATCTCTCTCAGAAACACAGATACATAAATTGGTATCCAAGAATTCCCTTTTCCACAATTCACAGATACATTGCCCCAATAGCTTTCTGGTTGTGGATGCATAAGAGGGTCCCCGTATACTTCTGAAGTAGATGTAATTAAAATCCTGTCAAAATTATAACTTGATAAAATCAACTCCAATTACATGTTCAAAGTTCCAACCTTGCTCCCACTCGCTTTGCAAGTCCAAGCATGTTCAACGTTCCAATTATATTAGTCTTTATCGTCCGTAAAGTTATTCCTTTAAATATTAGATAATTTGTTAAGGTTCACCAGACAGATAGAGCAATCAGTCAGTGATACATGAAAGAAGCCCATAAACACAATCTGAATTACTGGACATATAATTTCAAACATCATAACAATATGCATGAAAATCTTATATGAAATCAATACATAAATTTAAGATAAGGGGAAAGGGGGTCTCTAATATACTTTTGTAAATGTAGCAGTGAACGAGCAATGAAACTTGTAGACAGTTCACGTGAGCATGTATACAGTATATATGGTTTAAGCTTAAGAGTAAATGAAATAGAATACAAACGCGGACTCTAAACACCCCACCTTTACATGATTATGTATTAGTAGAAAATTGGAGAAGCTTGGCATGCAAGATGGTAGATCTGATCAACCTCAACCATCAATTGCTCAGTCACATCTACTCAGGGAAAAGTAAAAGAAATAGATGTTAAGGTCCATAATTTATAAAAGAAAAAAATAGAAATAGGGAAACACAAATTTCAGTGCTCATGACAAAAACCTCAATCATATTATGAAAGTACAATACCAAAAGACAGACTGAAACGGCGACTGATTATGAAATAATTGATATATGAATTGGTTTCATATCTTATTTCATAAGATTTTTGTCAATGGGGGCAACATTTATATGTTGGCGGTACTTTGTACATGGGACTGTCCTATTTTTACAAACTAGATTTAAGATATCAAAGACATATTACAAAGTACAGGGTAGAACAAAAATTTCAACCTCAATTGTGTCTTATATGCAACACAGTCGGGCTGCAGATGATTGCTATAGAGAAAAGATGAAATTATTCTATGACGAATTAGCTCAAATCTCGGATGGCCAATCCATTTTCTAAGGTTGTCTTTGGATCCAGTGAAGAAGTTATCCACAACAATTACCTAAGTACACAGAAACACTGTCATGTACTGAAACTTTATATCACATTTGTCTAATCACTAATAAGCTTGAATATTATTCACAGCTATCAGCCATGCTAACCTCGTTTTTTTTCATTTTCCATCAATCTGTCAACAAGGTGAGAGCCAATAAATTCAGCTCCTCCAGTGATCAAAATTCTCATATTAGACTGTTGTCGAGAATGAAAGAAATATTGGTCAAACAAGAATTCATTGAAAAAATAAAGAGCCACTCATGTAATGACATGTGATCCTGGCATGGGCATTGATCCAATAATGACAGACTTCTCAATCATGAGATGTAATATGAAGTATATGGACATATCCCACATACACATATCTGAACCAGGGTTGCACAGAAGAATAGTTAACGAGAAATATAGTAGTGAAAAACACAAATTATTTAATTGAACAACAAATTACGTCGGTAAACCCAATACTCCCTCTTAACAATCATGACATATGTTTTGAAAAGTGAGAGTATTGGTTCAACCATAAAATGGAAACAACTAGAAGATGCAACCAGCAAGCTAGTCCACATTTTGAGATATCTGAACATACGTATGCATATTCCAATGAAAATAAATTCTCTGAATTACTGTTATGGTATCATAAAATGCTTATAGACCCAATATCACCTATATAAATAAATTATTATTAGAATATTAGGCACATGAGAAGAAAACTAAAGATTCATTCGTAAAAGCAAAAAGGGGAAGCTCACAAGCACAAGCCATCCACTAATAAATGATTCTGTCATAATCAAATAGCATTAACAATATCAAATTTTGAAAAGTTAATTACCATGAAACTCACATAACATGACCCGAACATAAAATAAGGCAACAACCGGAATGACAATTCATCTGAAAGAACTTGGGAAAGCGCAAAGGAGATGGCAAAGGAGGTTGCTTTGGGGTTGCTTGGTGCTCTCCATTTGAAAAATTTGTCGCCACTGTCAATTCTTACATATACATTAGACGAGTTACGAAAATGTTATAAATCAAATCATATGACCTCAAATCTAGAGATAGTTGGAAATTGTTAGAAATAGTTGCAAGTTGGTTGGAGTATTAGTTGTTAGGATTAGTTAGCTTGATTAGGATTACTATATAATGTGTATCCTACACTCATTGTAATCACCTTATTCATATTCTATCAATTTCACATAATCAATTTTCTCTCTGAATTTATTTTTCTATCTTCAATGGGCTGTCATGTTTTTCAACAACTGGATAGTGACATTCAACTTCAATAACAAGCATAAGAAGAAAAGAGGGAGAGAGAGCAAGTTGATAATGGACCTGATGAAACTTAAGCAAAGATCAATCCAAAATCCCTAATCAGAATCATGTACAAAGAACCATTTTATAGAAAGAAAAATAATCTAGAAATTGAACTTTCTCCCACCAAACGCTAAAGCTAAACTAATTCCTTGCGTATTCTGTTGAGTTTGTTGCAGGATGGCAGTAGCCAGCTCCCTCATCACTCGCATAGTATCACTGACATCGCCACTATTATTAGTTCCCGACGAATTTTCAGGTACGTCGGTGTTTCTGTCTCCTCTATTCCTGCCACCCCTTCCTCTTCTTCCATTACCACGAGCCATTCTAATTTCCTGTAAAAGAAATCATCAGCTCTTTTATTTATAAGATATGTAAGTACATATAAATAGAAGATATTACTTTACATTTCTTATAAATACGTAACAGTTATTCTCATACAGTAAGGATAACTTGCGTATCGGACACTCTACCCATTCTAAGCATAGCTGAAATCCAATGAGGATCCAGCTAATAATGTCGGAACTGAACCTTACCCCACAGTCCGATTTAGAACCGAATCGCCTCGATACCACCAAATGAGACACCCCGATGTCCCACTAAATAAATCATAATTAACTAAGCCTTAATCCGTTGTATTAACGTTAGCGTGATTATACATACAAAATTAAATTAATTTGAAGAAGCGATAAAATTAAATTCGTTTAAAACATGCACAACGAAATAAAACACACATTAGCTATATATACATAATAAGTGCGTCTGTCGCCCAAGTATGATAAATCCCAACAGAGGGATCCTAGGTTTACTAAAATATACAAACACTGTCAAACTAAAACTGGACATAACACATAAACTGCTCACAGAAAACAGGAGAAAAGTCCTAGAGCTACCCAGCCCGCCTCTCAAAATACATCCAAAATACAAAATCAGCTCACAGAGGCTCATAACCTAGCAGGCGCATCCGACAGAACCATATCACCGACGATATGGGCGCCTGGAGCTACCCTCTCCCTCTCCATAGGTGCGTCGGTAGACTCTGCCGTATCGGGTCCTCGGCTCCCAAGCAGACTCATCATTGCTCATGACGACGCTGGCGTCGGCGGACGATAGTGATACATCGTCTGAACACTCACGCCTCCGACCCCTCTGCACTACACCAACACGGCTAGTCGCCACTGAGCGATCCACCATGTTCCACATGTCGTCAGGGAACTCTCTCTGACGAGGTGGATACCACATCTCTGAAAGGGTAACCTCTGTGAAATGTGATACGGGCCATCCAAGTGAAAGTAAGGACCATCTCCCATCCGTATGCAAAAACTAACCAGGCCGATGTACGTCATGAAGAATCGTGAGTGGTCGACCTGCCATCCACGATCATCATGATAGACGATCTCAACATCGCCTAGTATCGGGATCCGGGGAGGGATCCTCTGCAGATAGTGCCTCGGCCGGTAACCCAAATCCACCACTATCTCCGTCCTTCTGACACTGCTCATCTATCGGTTTACATACAGAGAAATATAGAGTAGAAGGGAGATAAGCAACAATACATAGTCATAAAAATGGGAATGGGGACACATAGAACAACAATCACATATACATATAACACATGTGACAAGTAATGAACAACCATCTTCCGAATCAAACCAACACAGTTCATCCTCAAATTCACTCTTAGATCAATCCTCTAAGGAGTCTCACTCCTATGCATGTCGGCCGATATCTCTCATCCGGGTCTTAACCCCGAGATATTCCCTTATCAAGCCTATTCGCTAGGGAACATCGGTTAGTTTGTCTAGGCAACTTTTCCCTCGCCGTGACCCATAAGAGTGCATTTCCTGTGAGCTCGGCTCCATCGAGGTATCTGGGTCGCCTCGGATAGTCAACCTTAGACGTGGATACTGGGGTAAAGTCGACATAACTAGGCTCTATCGGGTACACGACACATTAGGAGCTAACTAATGGTCACTGTGAGCCTCCCGAGTCCAGTTTTACATCCCCAAGGTCCCTTCACAGACCGGCCCCTCCATAATCCGTACTCGCACTCGAGTACAACTAACCTCGTACGACTCCCAGTCATACGGCTCGCCACCTTGGCAAAATGCAGTGCAACAACCATCACTATAGTTAACACCGGAACCTTATCCATTTATTTTCTCACGGCGGATGCCCATACATCCCCGGCTTCAAAGCCGCCGTCTCAAGGCATTACCACGGTGTTAACTCTCAACTTATCCATACAGACATATATTCATCATAAAATCAGTCAGCATCAATTCTCACATATAAAATATTCATGTGAACATATTCAACATGTTAAATATAGAAAATCACAGAAAATCATGAATCAATCACATAGCATAGCAACACGCATTTCAGACAACCTCAACCAGTATAATATCAACGACTTAGAGTCGATAAACCTACAACTACTAAACCCATCACAACATTAAAATATTATTTTATTTGGGTTTAGCCATTGTTGATTATTCGACATCCTAGTAGGGTCTGGGGCACCCTACACACATGCATATATAATTATTATTCTATGCTTGCCTCCCCGACGATGTCGGTTACTTTCTCCCCACCTTGTAGAGAAGAAATTTGTTCAAGTTGAAGATCAAAAACCCACACTCAGTCTCCTCCTTCTCCAAGGTTATACAACGTTCCTTTTGGCTAGAATTGTGTGGCTCCCTTCAAAAGAGAAAAATCTAAAGCTTTCCAACAAGTGAAGAGATGAAGAGGGGAAAGGAAACTTCTTGTTTTGTCTTGGCAAGGAGAGAAGAAATTTTCTTCTATTTCTGGAGGTACGTGAAGAAGAAGTAAGAACTCCCCTTTGACTTGTTTCTAAGCTCTGGAAAATGGCCACCGTTAAGGGAAAAGATGAAGAGTATAAGTGAGTAATTGTAATATAAAGTTTTTGTTTATTGTTTATTATTGATGAGGTGGTCGGTGGTTAACACGAAAGAAAGAGAAAATTTAACTTGAAATGGTGGCCTTGCAAGATAAATCCACGTGGGTGCAGGTGTTAAATTCTCAGGTAATGAAAAACTTGAGTGCAGGTACGTGTTAAATTCTCAAGTAATGAAAATAGTCATACTTGTATAGTGGAAACAAAGTTTTACAAATTGTAACTGAGATTGAAGGAGAATCCGTAAGGTCCAATGAAGGAAATAAGTAAATTAATTAAAGTGACTTTAAAGGGAGAATAAATGCATTGTTATAGCCATAAATGACAATCAAATCAAGGTTGAAAAATAAAGGTAACCGTATAGGATGAATAAAATGAGAGAGTGTTTTAAAGTCCCATCTTTAGTCAAAGTGTATATTTTGACTATTTTGATTTTTTTTTTTTTAATGATAAACTACCTTAACTAAGGAATTAATTTGAGGTGGTTGCCTATTAAGATTTTGAGTTGCTTAAATTTTACTCTAAATATATATATATATATATATATATATATATATATATATGTATGTTCTGATTCTAAAAATTTGATTCATCTAACCCTCATTCCTATTTAATTAAGATATCAAATTTTCAGATGTTTAAAATTGGGACGTTACATTACTACCCCCTAAAAAAAAATTCCGTCCTCGGAATTTAAATTAAATTACCTCGTAGGAACAGGTGTGGATATCTATGTTGCATATCGGCTTCTCTTTCCCAGGTACCATCACCAGTTACTGCATTCCATATGACCTTGACTAAAGGAATCTGTTTCCCGCGGAGTTCTTTTATCCTTCGGTTGTCGATCCGTACAGGTAAAGCCTCATACTCTAGGTTTTCTCTTAACTGTATTGATTCGGGTTCTATAATGTGCGATAGATCGGGATGGTATTTTCTGAGTTGGGATACATGGAAAACATCATGAAGGTTCGAAAGATTGGGCGGTAAGGCTATCTGATAGGCAACTGGACCAATTCGGCGAAGAATTTGAAATGGTCCGATGAAACGAGGTGTAAGCTTTCTGGATTTTATTGCCCTGCCAATGCCAATCCTCGAGGTGACTCGCATGAAAACATGATCGCCTTCCTGGAATTCCAAAGGCCGTCTCCTCTTGTCGCTATAGCTTTTCTGCCTATCTACCGCTGCTTTCATTTTCTCCCGAATCTTATGAACTTGTTCTGTTGTTTGTTGTACCATCTCAGGTCCAATCAATTGACTTTCTCCTGTCTCGTACCAACAGAGGGGTGTTCTACACTTTCTTCCATATAGTGCTTCATATGGTGCCATACCAATACTTGTGTGGAAACTATTATTATATGTAAATTCAATCAATGGAAGAAATTCGTCCTAACTTCCCGTGTGTTCTAACACACATGCTCTTAGTAAATCTTCCAATGACTGGATTGTTCTTTCCGACTGACCATCCGTCTGAGGGTGATAAGCCGAACTCATTCTTAACTTCGTTCCCAGGGCACTGTGTAAACTCTGCCAGAATCTTGAAGTAAATCTCGGATCCCTGTCCGAAATTATACTTGCTGGTACTTCATGCAGTCTGACAATTTCCTTAATATACAACTGGGTTAACTTTTCCATTGAGAACCTTTGATTGATAGGAAGGAAATGAGCACATTTCGTTAATCTATCAATTATAACCCAAATTGCATCATACTTATTCTGTGTCCTTGGTAAACCAGACACAAAGTCCATTGCAATACTGTCCCATTTCCATTCTGGGATATCTAGAGATTGCAATAGTCCCGCTGGTTTTTGGTGTTCAATCTTTGCTTTTTGACACACCAAGAAGGATTGGACATACTCTGCAACTTCCTTTTTCATTCCAGACCACCAAAACATTTTCCTCAAGTCTTGATACATTTTTGTGGCACCTGGATGAAAACTCAACTTGCTTTTGTGCGCCTCTTCCAGAATCAAATTTCTAACTTCTTTATCTTCAGGTACACATATCCTTTCTCTAAACCTTATGATTCCATCAATACCTCTTTTAAATTATACTGTCTTACCTTCTTCTATCATCTGGTCAACCTTCTGGAGGTATTGGTCTTCGGCTTGCTTCTTCCAGATTAATTCTAGGAATCCACTAGTAATAGTGATCATTCCTAAATTCATCTTGTTCTGGGATAGTTCAGTTATTCCAAGATTCAGATCTCTAAATTGTTCGATCAGTTCCAACTCCTTAACCATCATAGTAGACACTTTCAAAGATTTCTGACTTAATGCGTCCGCTACGACGTTTGCCTTTCCTGGATGATACTGAAGATCGAACTCATAATCCTTTATGAATTCCATCCATCTCCGCTGTCTCATGTTCAGTTCTTTTCGATCGAATAAATATCTTAAACTCTTGTGATCATGTGAGACCGTGAACTTAGCACCATACAAGTGGTGTCTCCATATCTTCAATGCAAATACTATTGCGGCCAACTCAAGATCATGGGTCGGGTAGTTCCGCTCATGTATTCTTAACTGCCTTGAAGCATAAGCTATTACTTTCCTTTCTTGCATAAGTACAGAACCCAGGCCTTGATGTGAGGCGTCACAATACACATCAAATGGTGCCAACGGATCTGGGAAGACCAATACGGGAGATGTTGTAAGCCTTCTCTTCAACTCATTTGACCATTCGAACGGTTTTCCCTTTCGTCAAGCTGCGTCATAGGTAATGCAATTTTCGAGAATCCTTCTATAAACCTTCCGTAGTAACCTGCCACCCAAGGAAACTCCTGACTTCACCAACTGTCTTAGGACGTTCCCAATTCACAACTGCTTCAACTTTGGCAGGATCCACCGCAATCCCATCTTTGTTTATAACATGCCCAAGAAATTGTACTTCGTCCAACCAGAATTCACACTTGGACAACTTGGCATAGAGTTGTCTATCCTTAAGCACTTGAAGTACAACCCGAAGATGCTCTACATGTTCTTCTTTATTCGAGGAGTAGATCAGAATGTCGTCGATAAACACAACGACGAATTTGTCCAGTGCGGTCTCAAGATCCGATTCATATAGTCCATGAATATTGCGGGAGCATTAGTTACGCCTAAACGGCATAACCGGATACTCGTAATGACCATACCGAGCTCTCAAAGCAGTCTTTAGTATATCATCTTCTTTCACTGACGATCGATGATACCCAGATCTCAGATCTATCTTGGAGAACACAGTTGCTCCCCGCAACTGATCCATTAGATCGTCAATCCTCGGCAATGGATACTTATTCTTGATTGTTACCTTATTTAGTTGTCGATAATCAACACACAACCTTGAGCTACCATCCTTCTTTTTCACAAAAAGAACCGGCGCTCCCCATGGTGAAACACTTGGTCGGATAAACTCTTTCTTCAACATGTCATCCAACTGTTTCTTCAATTCTGCTAATTCTGTTGGGGACATTCTATACGGTGCTATCGATATTGGTCCGGCCTCTGGTACGAGGTCAATTGCAAACTCTATCTCTCTTTTAGGTGGTAGCCCTGGAACATCATTCGGGAAAACGTCTGGAAACTCGCAAACGACGGGCAGCGCATCAAGCTTTGGAGAGTCCTTGGCTTCCAAGGAAAACAGCACCATGCAATTTCTCAATCGTCCGTGAAGAAGAAGCAAGAACTCCCCTTTGACTTGTTTCTAAGCTCTGGAAAATGGCCACCGTTAAGGGAAAAGATGAAGAGTATAAGTGAGTAATTGTAATATAAAGTTTTTGTTTATTATTTATTATTGATGAGGTGGTCGGTGGTTAACACGAAAGAAAGAGAAAATTTAACTTGAAATGGTGGCCTTGCAAGATAAATCCACGTGGGTGCAGGTGTTAAATTCTCAGGTAATGAAAAACTCGAGTGCAGGTACGTGTTAAATTCTCAAGTAATGAAAATAGTCATACTTGTATAGTAGAAACAAAGTTTTACGAATTGTAACTGAGATTGAAGGAGAATCCGTAAGGTCCAATGAAGGAAATAAATAAATTAATTAAAGTGACTTTAAAGGGAGAATAAATGCATTGTTATAGCCATAAATGACAATCAAATCAAGGTTGAAAAATAAAGGTAACCGTATAGGATGGATAAAATGAGAGAGTGTTTTAAAGTCCAATCTTTAGTCAAAGTGTATATTTTGACTATTTTGATTATTATTATTTTTTTATTTATTTTTTTAATGATAAACTACCTTAACTAATGAATTAAGTTGAGGTGGTTGCCTATTAAGATTTTGAGTTGCTTAAATTTTACTCTAATTATATATATATATATATATATATATATATATATATACATGTTCTGATTCTAAAAATTTGATTCATCCAACCCTCATTCCTATCTAATTAAGATATCAAATTTTCAGATGTTTAAAATTGGGACGTTACATTGCAAGTAACCAATGGTTGTGGAACTTAAATAAAAACACTCCTTCGAGGGACAACCTCATTAAAGCAAAATGTTTTCTTTAATATTTTTCTTTTTATTCTTATTGCATTCATTCATTACAGATATAGTATTATGATAACATAGTAGTGACTCATTATAGTGACTCATCATTATTCTAGATGAGTCTAGCATATGCATAAAAAATAACAGATTTCTGAGATACTTCATAGTCCATTAATCATTTGGGTTGAGTCTTGTGGTGGAATGAGATCTCTTGACTTGGGTCGTATTTCTTGAGCCATAACATCCTCTTCCCCTTCAAAAACACGTGTCCTCTAGGTGTAATTAATTCAAAACCTATAATTTTGCAGCCGAAAGAGCTGGCCCAAAGAACAGAGAAATGATGTCTAAAAAATTGTTGTAGCCTAAATGATTCAGCAAGTTAGAAAGGCCCAAGGGAATAAATAGAAGGATCTGAAAATTACTAGCCCAGAAGCATCTACCCAACCCTAATGTTCCTTTGCAATGCTTCCATGGTACCCATGGCCAAGTAGAGGCTGGTCCACAGGCGGCGCCGTTGCGGGAAGGACATCCATTGGCGGGGACGAGGGTGATCGAGTCCAACAGGACGGACCAGAGCTGACTGAGCCGAAGAGAACGAAAACGGTGTTGGCGGAGACGGCGTCGCATCGCGGAGTTGAAGCCGCCGGGATCAAAAACGGAAATGGAATACGGTGGCGACGGGGTGGGTATGGCATTCACAGCCGTCTTCATTGGCGACTGCAAAGAGGTTGGTGACGCCGACGTCTCAGACTCGAAGCTCCTCGGAACTGGTGCGAAGAATATGAAATCGAAGCCGCGCACGACAGAGAGAGTGCTGCCGGGGTCGAAAACGAAACCGGACTGTGATTTCAACGTGTCGGAGGTGATGTGCAGAGTCATCTTCATCGGCGACGATGAGATGGGTGCCAAAGCAAACGGCGCGAACTCGGAGCATGAAGAACTGACCAGTTTTGATGCAAGGAATAGGGGCGTGAAGCAGAATCTCAAACCAGGGAGGTGGACGGCGAAGACGGTTTCTAAAGGCGGCGGTGGTGATATGCGTTTGCAGTCAGAAGGGACACATTCTGAACGACCCAGACCGGGACTGGCGGTGGGTCCATATGCTTCAGTTCGGCCACCTCGTCCGAAACTGGTTCGGCCACGACGGAGATATGGCTTCCAGCATTGATGGATTCGACGATGATCTCCTTCGTAGTTGTTTCTTCTTCATCCCCTGTTTTATCTTAGTGCGATTCAGTCCTGTGCCCAAATTTAAAGGTTCAAATGGTTTGGTGAAGGCGGAGGTTGTGATTTCTGTGAGTGTATGTGAGTTCACAATGATGTCTGCTTCACCGTTCATTATGGGAGGGAAGAACAGGTTGGTAGGAACAGAGGCCTTGGGTTTTAATAACTTGGTTTCAATTTGCTATGCTAACTCAAAGGCTTGAGAAACGGAGAAGCGGCGGGGGTACACTAGCCACAGGTCATTGCGGATGTCATCCCAGAGGCCAGAAATGAAGCATTCGAGGTGATCGGCGGCTGACATGCATAGAACGCGTTGAGAAACAGTGTCAAATTGTAAGTAATAATCCAATACTGAGCCAATTTGTTTTATTTGGCTGAGAGCATATTGGTTTGTGGGATCAAGAAATGGTGTGTAGCCATGGTTGAAAGGGAGGTTGGATGATCGATGGGCTGTAGATGGTGGTGAAGTTGGTAGGGAAGGTTGTAAAAAATGGAGGCATGATAAAGTGAATGAAAACACCAATCTTAGGTATAATAAATTATACCTACAGAAAAATAGCTAAATCAGTAACTAAAATAAAAACACTCGTTCCAAGAGAGCAATCTTCATAAAGCAAAATGTTTTTCTTAATATTTTTTTTTCTTGTTCTCGTTGCATTCATTCATTACATATATAGCATTATGAATAACAAACATAGTAATGACTCATCATAGTGACTCGTCATTATTCTATATTCTTACTAAATGATGTGACTCATCATTATTCTAGACGATTCTAGTATATGAATAAAAGATAAAAGATTCCTAATATACTTTATAGTCCATAAGCCATTCGAGTTGAGTCTTATTGTGGAATGTAATCTCTTGACTTGAGATAGTGAAACACTTTGTTGAGGTATTTTCGTGTACGTAGGCAAAATGTGTCGAATCACGTTAAATCATTATGTGTTCTCCGTTGCTTTCTTTGTGGTGTGTTCTCACCAAAGATCCTTGGATGTGTGGGTAATTGTATTTGAGAGTCCAAATGTGTATTTCTTCCGCCACAACATTGCATGTTATGTGATATAAAGTCTTCGTGTTTTGTTTCTTTCTAGTAAGCTATACAACCGAGCTTGTTGCGTGAGACACGAAACAGAGTGTGTGTTTGGTTCCACTTCTGGAGACACCAGAAGTGCTTCTGCACCTGTCAAACGTGATTCTGTTAAAAAAAGAAGTGTTTGGTTATACGTTTGATGAAGCAATTTTGCATCCAAAATTGATTCTACCAGAAGCAGCTTAGAGTAGTTTCTGCTTTTTGATTGAAAAATTATACTAAGTTTTACATTAAACTTGCTTTCAAAGTAAAAGCATTCAAACATAAATCACTTTACTTCAAGTTCAATTATATTGAAGTCAATTCTACAAAATCAATTACAACCAAAATCACGTTTGTCAAACGCCTATCCAAACACACAATAATTGTTTGTCTTTTTTGTACACCATTACTTCATCATTTTCAGAGCTACCATATCATCACGCGGATAATAAGCGTTTTTTTTTAAAGAAAATTATATAATCAGCATGTTTTTACTTTTTTTCCTAATGTTGCAAGTAATCAATAGAGGTTGGTATAAGTGATGGTGGACTTGTGCCCCTTAATCAAGTGGTTGGGGTTCGAATCCCAGCTCTTGCGTATGGAGCGAATTTTCGTTGAGAGGGGGTTTTCGTCTTCAAGTGCCATTCATTCCCCCGCGGGGACTAACTTTTCAACGGGATATACTCCTGTTCAAGGACAAAAAAAAAAAAAAAAGATTGCAAGTAAAACTTTCACCCAAATTTTTTTTGTCATATTTTAAAAATTGAAATATATAACTAAAATAAGAAATATGTATTACAATAATATAACTAAATTAATATTTAATTGCAAATATTTTATAGTTAATTATTAAAATTTAATTGATAACTTATGATTGCTAACTTAAACTATTTTATTATTTGTTTACCAAAAAAAATATACTATTTAAAATAACAATTGATATAAGTTTTGAACATTAAATGCAATGTTAAATCGTTCCAACCAGACCGGTTCCACCAATTTGTTCTTAAAAAATAAAGAACTAGGATAACAACTAGATAATTGCTTCTATATAAATCACATCTTTCATTTGTTCAAAGTATGTAATTTACACAATATTTCATATAAATCAATTTCACTAGAGGGATTCTCCCATTGAACGAGTTCCTTGATTGCATCTTCAATTTCTCTCATCTCTCGCATGAATGCACTCAAGCAGAACCCTAGAGCGCTCAAACACATAACAAATTGGCTCTTCAGCTCTTTCTCACCCTCAACATCGTATAAGTTATCAACAACATTTGTTGACCGTTGGAGAAAAGAGTCAATGCTTTTTCCTATCTCATCTTCACCTAAACCAGAAACCATGCATGCATTACACTTTGTTGAGTTTCCTGATTCAAAATCACAAGACATATTCATGTTCTTCTTCTCAAGCTCTTTCTCAACAAACCTAACCGATTTCATTCTAGAAATCTCCTCTGAACTTTTGATTGAAGACCAAATCAACTCCTTCATATGTCCAAGTTCACCTTGTAGCATGTTCACATCCTCTTTTCCACAAGCCTCACCTCTTTGGAATTCTTGTTGGAGGAACTTCAATGCATGAGCTCCAAAATGCAAGACATCCACTAATCTTGACAATGACCCCAAAAGCTTATTATAGCAAGCACTATGAAATGGTAAAAACCAGAAATTGGGCTCAACTTCTGCTTCTACAATAAACTTCCTTAGGTCATCAACTTGCATTTTCAACCTTCTTTTGTTATCTTCCAAGCCCGTTTTGACAGCATCATCAACTAGACTCAATGACCCAATGGACTCACCAAGTAAGGCCAGGGTTTGAGAGAGTTCAATTTTGGCACATGTAGAAGCCCTTTTGGGCATGAAGATAAGTTCCACAAAAATAGAACATGAAAGCCCAATAAAGGTTTCTATGATTCTTGTTATAGCAAACTCACTTGGTGGGCCAAAATTTTTCCTACCCAGAATTAGAATGGCTCCAATCACTGCAGAAATTCCACCAGCTGGTCCATACATTCGGCTTCTCTGAAGGAAGCTTGTGAAAATGAACCAAGGAAGGAGTGACAAGAATCTAATGGGCAAGAATCTCTCAAACACAAAGCAACCCAAAACACCATACACTGTTCCTAACACGGTCCCTTGGGCTTTAACATTTGCTACTCTGAATGTGGCTTCCCTACCCGCAACATAGCTTACGGCAACAGAGAGCCCAGACCAGAACCCGTTCTCTTTGCTGTATATTAAGCCCATGAACACTGCAAGGCCCAATGAGAGTGAGAATTTAATTGCTGGTAAGAGATTTGGGCTTCTTAATGTTGGTACCCATTTATCCCACTTTTCTTTACCCTTGGTTTCATTTTTCTGAACACTAGTTGGAGCTTTAGCTAGTGATTTGTTGTGAAGGAGTTTAACACAAAATAAGAAGAAATGGATGGGTAAATCTTGATGAGTTGTTGGAATGGTATGAAGGGATTGGAGAAAATGTGTTATGTTTTTTGCACTGGATTCAGGAACTGTTAGTGAGCCACCTTGAAAGTTATGTCTTGCTTGTTTCATGGTTAGGCTAACATGCTCTTCGAGTCTATTAAGATCATGTTCAAGTTCTCCATTGAGAATGTTGACTGGGAATGAATTGGTGCAACTTAAAGCCAATTCCATCCCTCTCAGGTTGGTGGCTATCTCTTGAAGTCTTGCTCCAGGGCTCAAGCAATGCGGTCTCAAAAATTTAATTGAAGGTTTCTCCCACTGCATGCCCTCCTGTTCATCAAAGGTAAATTTATATAAAAACAAAAAACAATTGTAATTAACCTTAAATGTAATTTGCCTAGCTAGTGTAGTAATTGCTAATGACTAATGAGCTCTCCTAAAAACTTAAATGTTAATGGGCAGATCATGAATGATTTTATTATATTTATAGCTTTTTTTTTTTTTTTGATAAAATTATATTTATAGCTAAGAACAATGAAGATACACATATTTGGTTAATTCCTTTTTCTTTTCTTTTTTTGGCTATGATTTGGTGATTTGTTTATCATCAACTGAGTTTGTTGGGCCCACCTGGTATCGCATGATGATTTGAAGGAGCTTGGTTCGCATAGGTAGCAAAGACTTGGCACGAGTGATTAATGAGAGTGCAGAAGTCTTGTCCTCCTCGCATATTGCCTTTACAAGAAGCTTCAATCTATTTAAGATATTCTTTGTTAATCGCTTGTAGCTTTGATTCACCTGCACTAAATAAGAAACAACATTTAGATCACGGAGACAAGAAGTGATAAATCAAAATTGGACAAACGATCTCTATCTTCTAAAACTAAGCCAAAAAGCTTAAGCTATTACCCAAAATAATGATTAATTTGGAGGTGAGACACATAGGATACAGAATATCATCACATTTTGGTATATCACATCATGTTCCGTTATTAGTATCTTGCCACATATTTGTTTTTTTAATATTATGAAAATTTTAACTTATCTTGACAAGATGTTATTATAGCATGAAGAGGATGTGGTGCACCAAATTGAAATAGAGATCTGTCTCAAAAGGCATATGATTTAGGGAAGTATTTTGGTCACCTCGTTGGAGGCAAGACGTGGGTAGGGTAGCAGCAATGCTAGAACGCAAGCCAGAACTCCAACGGCAGTACTAGCAGCCAAGCGAATAGGGTGCATGACAAGATCAGTGTGAACACCATTAGCATAACCAATGACATACACCAACACTATCTGACCCAATGATATACGTTTAGCTATCAAGTGCGTGCACTTATCTGAAGGCAGCACCACCACAAAAGAAGCAAGTGCCACCGCCAAAGCGGTGGTGCCCTTGGTGAACCTACTCGGCCCAATAGCCCACAAGGACAACAAGGCTGGTCCCATGCTCTGGATGGTGGCGTAGAGTGCGAGCCAGCATCCACGCAAGGTGTCTCCCAAAGTGGCATCGTTGATGATGATGAGAATAATAGTGACGTATGAGAATGCAGGGAAGGCTATGAGGGTTTGAATGGAGGGTGGACCGTAAAGGGTGACGCAACCTACTATGGAGCAGGCTAGGGCGGTTCTGAAGGCAGAAGCTAGACACGCTTGCCATAAGGGTGGTATGTAGAAGTTGAAGCTGATCAGTTTCAGTGGTAGTGTCAATTTGTCCATTTGGTTTTGTTTATGTTTGCCTTATAGAGGTGAATGCTGAGTGTTGGAGGCATATATGGTTGGGTTTTATAATATGATCAGTAGCAGAAAGCACAAGAGATGCGGAAGGTAACGGTGAAGTACTCTTTGAATCTCTTATTCGATCTCAGGGATGACAATGGAAGTAGAATGTAATCGTGGGACCATATTACAGTTAGTGGATAATCAAGTAGCAGTTAATAATGATTATTTGTAGACCATTTTTGTCTCTCTCTTTTCTAAAACTAGTAAGTAAGGATGGGTGTGGGTAGATCCGTTTGATTTGCAATAAATCATGAGACGGCACAGCACAATATCACTTGTCCCATGTTTGATTTTTAAAATAGATGTAGGACAGTATAAAAAAGGATTAAGGTGGCGTTTGAAAGAACTTATTTAAGCTCCTTTTGACTTATCTGATGACATAAGCTCTTATGCAGTGTGTTTGGCAGAGCTTATAAAAATAACTTATGCCATCTCATAAGGAGTTTTTGACTTATTTTCATAAGTCACTTGGAGAAGCTTATGGAATTATCATAAGAGCTTATGCACTAAACACCCTCTCCGTGTTTTTCACTATTCGAATCCTCTCATGCCCCTTTCTTTCTTTAAGTGCTTATGGCATAAGCTCTCATGCGATAAGATCTTATGTGATAAGCTCTTAATTAAGTTGTTTACCCAAACGCACCCTAAATGTGAGGGTTCGAGCATTGGTTATGGAAAAACATCGGGATGCCATCCATAGAAGTGTCGAACAAACTCCCGCGGGAGATTAGTCCCTGTCTTAGGTTGGCGGTGGGATACTCCTCGAAGTAGATCGAAAAAAAAAGGATAGAACAAAAATCAAATATTTATTACTCACTTTACCAAGGGACAAAAAGTTGTCCCATGGACAATGCAAGCAAAATGTCAAAATTACCCTTCCCCTCACCTTCCCCCCTCTCACCGATACTCATGTCTTTCCCATAATCTGCTTCTCCCCCTTCGTATGATCAGCCCAGAACCACCGCGAGTCCAATCCATAGCCACCGCATCGGAGTCGCCGTCCTCCACGCCCAGATCTGCTTCTGTACTTCGCCGCACCGTTGATCTGCCATCATCTACGCACAGATCCGCTGTCCTCCACACACAGATCCACTCCACCACTCCGTCAATCCGCCATCCTGCACGCACAAATCAACTCCGTCGCTCCGCCATGCGAATCACCGGATGAGCGCACCAAAATCACTGCCGCGACCTTCATGCGAGCCAGATGGCATAACAGCCGTCATACGTCGTTCTATTGCTCACACCAGATCCGCACCACACCTCTCTGTCTCCAACCTTAGCGCACGTCCTCGGGGATCAGAGCCATCGCCCACCGCCATCTTGCTTAGGGGTGTAATCGGGTCGGTTTGGATCGGATTTGAGGGGTTTCATCATCCGAACCGATCAAATTTGATCCGTTCGGATCGGTTCGGATTTGTCAAATTTCCAACTACGGATCCGAACCGAACCGAACCGATCACAATCGGATCGGTTCGGATCATCGGGTTACCTATTAATTTTTTTATTTACACTTAAATATTAATAAAAAATTAGCAAAATAAAATAAATATACATATTTAATTATTAATTATATTAAATATCTATATAATAATATATTAATATTATATAAAATAATTTAAAAATAAATATTTTATAGGGTTCGGATCGGATCAGATTAAATTTCTCGGATCCGAGACCCGAACCGATCTTGTTCGGATCGGCGTTTTGGAATCCGACCCAATCTGATGATCCGAACCAATCCACCAAAACCGGTTCGGATCCGTCGGGTTCGCGGATCGGATCAGATCCGCTTACACCCCTAATCTTGTTTCATCTCCTCCATTGCTGTGTGTAGGTTGAGGAGACTGAGGCGTTGTGTCTTTCTTTTCTTTTGTGATATATATATATATATATATTTTTAGATTTTGCTTAATGGCCGGTCACAAAAGGATATTTTAGTAAATTTAAGGTTGTTATGTTTGGGTTGTGCATCAAATACCAAACATTTTATAGGACAAAAGATTGTACTATGACTTGACTATTTGTCCTGTGTTGTTTTCTTTGTTTTGTCCTTACCTGCAAATCAAACGGACCCTGAGTATAGAAATGTTAAATTCACTCTCAACTATCATCTTAATTATAATTATCTTAATTAATTCCAATCGGGCTGGTTTATTAATAAGGAGGCTGGTTTATTAATAAGGAGGAGAGGGATATACTAACTCGGTAGCATGTTTGAGAATGTACCGGGGACATTCTTAACATTGTTATTTTTTTGTTATATGGGTTGGAACATCTCGTTGAATATTTTTTTTTATAAAAAACATTTCCTTTATTCATTAGTTAGTATTTTTGTTTGGATTTTGTTAATGGATATTGCATTGGTTAAGAAACCTTTATTTATAAATACTTTTAATGATTATTCAATATTTAATTATATCTTTTTAATATAATAAATATTTATTTTCATCTAACAATATGTTTTATATCTTGAGTTTTTTTTAAGCAGTGTCGTAAGTCACTCATTAGCAATCCTGTTTTTGTATAGATAACATGACAAATTCCAAATAACCAGTCACAAAGCAGTGTTGCAAGTTAATCATTAACAATTCCTCTATTCTTTTATAGACAACATGACAAAATCCACTAACTAGTTACAAAACAATAAAAAAAAATATAGCACCACTAGCATAAGTGTACGGCTAAAGAAATACAAAGGGGAAGATACTAAAAGGGAATGACCCTTCTTATAGCCCAAGAGGTCTGCAGAATTATTCTCTTCTTTGAACGTCAGAATAAAATTTTGTTGTTTAATGAATTATGATTTTATTTTATTAAGTAACAAATTATCGTTGGTAAGAGATAAAAAAACGTGATAAGAAAAAAGAACGGAAGATCTTCATCCGAAAAATGGATGATATATGGCTCACCTCTCATTAATTCTTATTAAGCAAGTCCTTGATTGACCAAGAAGGAAGAAACGAGGATGCCAGTTAGATTCACAACTAAAATTCAAGTTGGACGGCACATCTTTAATCAACTTCAAGAATTTGAATAAAAAAAAATGTCCTTTTTTTTTATTACTATATATTTGAGATATAATATGCCGATATCATATGTCGTCTTATTTTCACTATTCAAATAATGGCATTGCCAATGCCTTCGTAAAGGATACTTCTATGGTGCCTTTGATAATTTGACTGTAGATACGAACCAATAGATAAAGAATAATATTTAATAGTTGTATACTTTGTTATTTACTAGTGTAATTTAATCCTTACAATGTACGGTAAATTTTCTGTTAAAAATTTATTTTGGTAATGATACATAAAATGATGGTTGTTAACCGATATAATAAAAAGATTGAGGATAGAAAATTGTATTTTGCACGCGAGAGAATTAATGTTAGTTTGTTATAAATATATATAATAAATGTTTCTGATATTTTATGATTGACATTTTTTTAAAATTTTATAAAAATAGAAAATATTTTGTAACTAAAAAAATTTAGAAAATATTTAAAGTTTGTTTACATTTAATAAAAATGAATTTTTAAAAATAAAAACAATTATTAATTGTTATTTTTAGGAAACCCCATTCACAAAATTATTAGCCTCCTTTCCTTTAAAAAAATCACATTATTAATTAGATCATGCATTAATAATATCTAATTATATGCATACAATAAATTATTTTGTGCCTAATCATGAAGTTAGAGATTAAGAAAATGACCTTTATGAAATAATGGGCTTCGAGTCCAAACAAACCTGGGAGTGATAGTTACACTCCAAAGATTTGGGATACACCCCATACATCTAAAATTACTTCCTTGGTGGAATATTGTACCCTAGAAAATGACACAACCTCTTCTTTTACCCTGTCCCCTTCAGCAGACGTAGAAGACACCCCCACTCACTACTCAGACTTTTGTCAACATCGTCCCTGTCTCCATCATCCTTCTCTTTTGTTTCATCTCGCGAGTACTCCATTATTCTTCTCCTTCTTCGTCTCTATTGCTTTGCCACATCGGCAGCCGCTGCTAATCATCACTACGGTAAGTTTGTCTCTCAATCTGTCTCTCTATTTCTCCCTCTCTGTATGCCTCTATCGCTGTTGTTAGTTTAATGTTTCTTGTAATTCGATTCTTGGATTCGTTTTCTCTTTTATGTGTGTGATGATTTTTTGTTCCGTTTGGTTTTTGTCTACTTATGATTTTTATGATATTTGATGTATCCTAATTTAAAGTACCTGAAATGCTTCATATTTGTAGTTTTGTTTGCAATGAAAGTTAAATAAAGAAAGAATCCCCACCATCATGCAAGTTCTCAAATTCATACTAATATCAGAAGAGATTAGATTTTTTCATTTGAATTTTTTTTATTGTGAGATAAATAGTTTTATAAATATGTATAGGCTTGCAAGGTATGTTACGATTAGGATTTAAAGCTAGTTAATTGATCGTCTGTATCATGTATGTATGTGCTGATGTGTGGTGTGCATTGTATGTAAGACCATTGATGGGTAGCTTTTTGTACGCTTATGCTTATAGAAATAAATAGCATACATCCTTCTAAGATGATTCCCCTTATTATGTTGTCTCCAGCTTTGACAAACTTTCTACACTTTCAATTCAAGGCAACAATACATACAGCTTTGATGAAATATGAATTCTATAGCTTTTACATTTGTGTGTCCTATGTTTTTTCTTTTTTCCCCTATAAATATTTGTCATATGTTAGCACAGTTGTAGTTTGACAGTATTAAATTTATATATAGTTTTGAGAAGATAGTACATGTGATGTGAGTATAATATATGTTCCCATTTAAAAATAAATAAGATTATAATTTTAAGTTGACCAAAGTTTACATTATTGACATAGTATGTATAATTTAAGTTGCACTATAAATAAGAAAACAATGAGATATTATTCATTGATTTGTTAGTATATTCGAAGGATTATTGATCGGCATTGACTTGTTCCCTATACCATAAAAATATTAATATATTGTATATTTTTTTATTTAAATGATGAATCGAATAATGAATTTAGTTTGCTGACAATGGAGTTTTTTTATTCGGAGTATTAGTGTCCGAATACATGGCAGGTCCAAGCAACTATGATACTGACAAGGAGTTCAAAAGATTTGAGGGAAAGATAATTCCAGAAGTGGTAAATTAGTTACATTACTTTGTTTTATCATTTACTTTACCGTTTAAATAGTATTGTAATGTTAGGAAAAAAATTCAAGGATGAAATGAGAATCGCGGATGAATTTGTGAAACATTGGAATGAGAAGATTATGAATAAGAGCTGTTGGATAATGGATCCTCGATACAATGGGTTTTCTCTGGCAATTGATATCTATCAAGAAAAGTGGGTTATTTCACCCATGGAATAAATAGAATATCTGAATTCTATGGACTAACAAACTCCTGTTGCAACGTTTAAGTATCTGAATGACCATTTATTTTTTATGAGAGTCTATGACCTAGCTAGGAATGAAATTAACTACCCAAATCATGAAGAAAATGTGGAATTGGAAGATTCATTCTTCAATGGGTTTGAGGAACTTTGTGGTGAAGAAGACAGTAACAATGTTATTGGAATACTTTCAGATGAAGAAGAGGATAAATCTTGGACCACAACATTAACAGAAGCTGCTGCTTCAAGCAAGAATCCACTGGAATTTTTTTTTGTTGATTTATAATAATACCTATTGGATATTGGATTCTACCATTCCTTTAATGTAAACTGATAGTACTTTGAAGGAAAAAAAAATAGTCGACACCTGCAAAGATTGTAAAAAAGAACTTCATGTAAAATAAACAAAAAATCTCCATTGAAGTTGAGCATGAAAGGATCTACGACTGCAAGCTGCTAAGACCCAACAGAAGAGACATAGATTGTTACATAGCTGGCAAACAATGGTATAAATTCTGTAAGGAACATTGTCTAAGAAAGGGTAATTCTTTGAAATTCAGAATAGGGGATAATGTTCAGAAGGTTTTTGTGGAAATAGTAAGGCTTTAGGTAGTTCTGTAGGAACAGACCACTGACCAGTTTGCATAATTTATATGATGTGGTAATTTATATGATGTAGTAAACTATGGTGGATTTTACCTATAATGGTGGTTATGTAGTTCCAGTAGGAAGAAACCACTAATTAGTTTGAATATATGGTTTATGGAACTGGTACTATAAATTTCTATGATGTGTGTAAGACGCTGATGGTGGTTATGTAGTTCCCGTAGGAAGAAACCACTAATTAGTTTGAATATATGGTTTATTGTACTGGTACTATAAATTTCTATGATGTGTGTAAGACGTTGATGGATTTTATTCAGGATGATTGTAACACCCCCCTCGGGCATTATTTTGTAAACACGTGCGGAAATGAATTTAAAAGGGAATTTCGTTGGTTGCTTTCGGAAATTAATTTATATAAATATATAAGCGCCAGAAAACAGGTATAAAGTTTGTTAAATGTGGTTACGGTAAAATTTAAACCTGTTTTGAAATAGTAACATCACATTTTCACCTATCATGGTACAAATTTTGGTCATATATAGACCATTTGTTATACGATCCAAAACCTAAGCCGTGACTGGCGCACAGACTTACAAACCTAGCCTGGCAAACCTATTTATTTTCAAAATGTACTTAAATAAAAAGCTCGAATATTTTTACAAAAATTTTGACAGGGTCTCCTCTATAATTACAACATCCCAAGATAAAAACACATGTTGAAATATTTCCGTTTTCATCCCAGAAATTCCAGGCATACAAGAAAACATAAAGGCGGTATTTTTCTGAAAATATTTACATAAACAAATACCTGACCAAAATGAAAGATTTTAAATTTTTCATCCAAAAGAAGGGCTCTCCGAGCCATTTACATTCCATCCAAAAATAAAGGCTCTCCGAGCTATAAACGTACATACTAACATTAATCAACATCATCTCAAAACCTAAGCTAGTCGTTCTAAAAGATATTCATGGGTAAGACCCCTATGGTTCTTACCATTATACCTGACATTATACATCTTCTAGGATTGGGAGTAATATCCCTGAGCGAAACTGGAAACCTCTCCTGCATCTTCTGTACGCGTGTACCAAGGTACAACAGCAAAACTAGAAAAACATATACATGCAAGGGCGAGATACCAATATATGGATTTAAATACGATAACCACATGCACGACTCTCAATTACCATTTAACATGAATATTCAAAGGTAAACAATATATTTATCAAAGGGTTTCATACCCGACAGTCGTACCCGTTTTAAAAACCATGACACTTCAATATTTCACAACTAACTTTGAGACCTAATCTCCGGAGCTCCAACCAACAAATAAATGAGCTGATCAGGCTCTAGTTACCAATTAAGGCAGAATCAATGCCCGATATGGCAAAGTTCTATTGACCATTCCACAGTCCAACTCAAGGCAAAGTGGTGAATACATATAGCACATGGTCTACTTGGTCTTATATCCATCAATGATATTGAATGCTTCAGTCAGAGGTCTATTCATAAAGGCTCCACCAGATGCGGAGTCAAGTGACACCTTCGAAGAGTAATCCAATCCATTGTAGAAGGTATGCACTAACAACCACCTCTCGAGCCCATGATGTGGGCAAGACTCTAGCAATCCTTTGTAACGATCCCAAGCTTCGGATAAGCATTCTTCGTCCTTTTGGAAGAAGCCGGTGATCTGAGTTCGTAGGTAAGCAGTCTTGGATGGAGGGAAGAATTTTTACAGGAATGCCTGCTCCAGTTGGTCCCAAGTTGACAAGGTATTAGAGGGCACTTGCTTCAACCAAGCTTTTGCCTTTCCAGTCAAAGAGGAGGGGAATAACCTCAGGTGAATAGCATCAATCGGGGCACCATGAATTCTTATTGCATCGGTGAACTCCAAGAATGTCTCCATATGATCGGCCGGGTCCTCCGAGGGTAATCCTCCAAATTGATGTTGCCTAATCATGCCAATTAACATAGGCGGTATAGTGTAGTTTTCCGCCTCAATTTATGGCCTAGCAATCCCAGTTCGCAGACCCCTAGCATTTGGGGCTGCATAGTCCTTCAGTGGTTTGGTATCCGGTAGATTCGCCATGAGTGGAATGGGAATCAACCTCTCTCTCTCTCCTTGTCTTTGTAGTCTCCCACGTCTACGAAAGGTCCTTTCGATCTCGGGGTCAACTTCAACAAGATTTTCAAGACTTTGGGATCTTCGCATAAGAGAGAAAAATTCCTGCAAGGAGAGAGGTAGATGCACTAGAAAAAGAAAAGAAAAAAATTAAATAAAAAAATGTCTAGAAAAATTAATTTAACAATTAAATTGAAATTCAAGAAAACACAGTCACCAGCAACTAGGGGTGTTCATCAACCGATCCAAACCGATTCAAACTGCAAAAATCAAACCGAAAAATCGAAAACCGAACAAACCGAAAACCAAAAAAATCGAAAACCGAAAAAACCGCAATTTTTTATTGGATTGGATCGGATTTTGGATCCTATAGTGAAATCCAATCCAATCCAAACCGATCTATTATATACATATACTATTCTTTTTGAAATTATAGTATTACTCATACTTAAACATTATTCTACATGCTTTTATATCCCTTATTCTCTTTAATATTTTTGTTGGAATGACATATATAAGACTATTTAGAATAAATATTAATGTCTTGAAGTAATATTTTACTAAAAGTTTTGATGCATAGCATATATATATTTGATTGAGTAATCATGAAAAAGAGGAAAACAATTAAGTAAATTTGAAAAATAATTATCTAAAATTTATTTGTAGCTGATTCAAGGAAAAAAATAGGATAAGTGGGAGTAGATATAGAGAATTAATATAAAAGAACGTGTTAAAAAATATCAATAATTTTTTTCTTCTCAAACTCTCAAATTAAAACAAAGATTTTCTTTTACCACTATTAAATAAGTAGAAATGACACTTGACTTTAGAAAAAAAATAAAGTATGACAAAAACCGAATTATCCAATCCAATCCAAACCGCATTTGATTGGATTAGATCGGATCGGATCGGATTTTTTGAAGGAAGCAAACCGATCCAATCCAAACCGTACGATGTTTTCATCATTGGATCGGATGACTTTTTAGCTCAAAACCAATCCAATCCAATCCGCGAACACCCCTACCAGCATCGGCGCCAAAAACTTGATGGAGCTCGAATCCGCAAGTGCACGGCTTCGTCGTCAAGTAATAAAAAAGATCGATCCCACAGAGACCGTGATCTCAAATAACAATTAATTACTAAATCAATTAAACTGGACTATAAAAGATACAGATTTGGAAAAGATTTGATTTTTGAATCAAGTAGCAAATCAAATTTAAAGTTGCAATTAAAACGTCATCAAGAACAAAATAGGAAAGTAGATCAAATATGAGATTTCAAAATATCAAAAGGGATTCCCAGGAACTGGGTTACCAACAAGACTGTTCATGTTACTAAATTGACTACCCCTCTTGTTAATTATCGAAATTTGCTTTGAAGGCGAATTTATCCTAAATAAGTTAATGTTCCCTCGCAGGATACAAGAACCGTGCCCAATTAAACCAACCCCTACTCTCGTGGAAATTGAATTTAAATCAAACCCTTTAAGCTTTGTGACAATTCATGAACCCTCGAAGGACCGCTTCTAACTCTCGTGATTTAAGTCCTAAGTTCAATCCATATAGATCCAATACCTAAGTTCACCGCTAGGTTCCTCCTTAGAGTATCTACGACAAGCAAATAAGTGGCTACCGAATTTACGAGTAATCAAAGCAATAGGAATCAAATCGAAAGCAAAATTGAAATTAACAAGAAACCAAACGTCAATGCATCACCATAAACAAATCTTGGGCATAGACTCAATTCCTAGAAATAAGACTACTACTCAAGCATTGCCATTATCATAGCAATCTTAATTAACAATAGCATAAAAATAAAACCCTAGATAAGCGAAGAGATTGAGAAGAAGAGAAATCCTAATTTTTGCCTATGGATAGCAGTTAAAAGGTCCTATTTTCGAGCCTCTGGGTCCTATTTATAAGGTAGGGTAACTTGCATCCCAAGCAATTACAAAATCAGATCAAATCAGCTTTTAAAATTCCAGATATTGCGTGTCATGGCCGTGATGCTTGTCACGGCCAGGCCGTGCTAGATTCTGTCTTGGAAAACTTGGCACTGATGGCCTGTCACGGTCGTGATGGCCATCACGGCCTGGCCTTGATAGGTTCTGATTTTTTCGTTCTTTTCTTTTCAGCCTTGCTTGATCATGGCCGTGATAGCTGTCACGGCTAGGCCGTGATGGCCTCTGTTTGGCTCAATTTTCTTGCTTTTCAAGCTCCATCTTCATGCAAGCTCCATCATTGTTGATCTTGAACATTTTAATCTTCAATCCCTGTACAAAAACACCATAAAACCGCCTTACCCGTTCCAAGGTAAAAACTAACAAAAGTCAAAGTCAAAATGCTTAAACTACATGAAAATGCATGCAATATGATAAAGAAATATGAGGTGTAATCACACTCATCACTTATCCACTGCAGAAAGATGCCTCCCTCATTAACCTGACAATTGATTGTCCAAAACGAACGAAAACTCTTAGAGATCCTCAGTAAATCCATACAAAATTCATTGCGATGCTATCGTCTTGACCAAAGAGGTCTTATACGCCAAATTATTTCTCGACTAACCCTGATATTGGAATATGAATCAAATAACCATTCTCATAACTTATGAGATAGTTTACACATCAATGACGTTTTGAAAAATATATAGGATAAAATTGATCAAAGGTGACAAGTCCTTTTGAACTACTATAAGACACGGTCTTGAAGGATATGACAAGTATCGGAAGATACAGGAATAATCCTTATGTATTAAGATTCTTTAAAAGGTTTGTGGTTGTAAAACTGCATGATCGGTACACGTTTACAAACATGAATCTAATAAAGTTCCTTCTTTCATAAGAACTTTACTACACAACGGTTTTAAAAGAATAATAGTCCAACAAAAATTCAGACTACCAGAACCAATTGATAATTCATCATAGATTTTAAATCAAGGTCAGAAAAATGAGTTTGGCATGTACAAAACGTACCACTGTGATTGTCTAATACAACCGTAGAAATTTGAGGAACAATTGTCAACTAACAAGTTCATAAAGAATCAATTAGTATAGTAAAGAGGTTTTCTTAAACATAAGACATTCATTCTGAGAGTGAAGATTAAGATTGACTTATCTCGACTTCGAGCAAGCACAGAGGTCTTTCTAAATACATTTAATCCGGTTTGTTGCTGTCTCCTGCATCCTCCTCAGAACTGCGTACAATGACCGGTAACTTAGTCAGTCTCTCAGTCATGGAAAAAGTTGGTCTTTCCTCGTAAGCTGAGTCAACAACGCAAAATATTAAATATTTCCTTGATGAACCTTTGATAAGAATTGGTTATCCTAACCATCTACGGATTTCAATCACCGTTTGCGATTACTTCCACAAAATAATATGCTTCATTCTGATGAACAACATCGATGCGCGAGGACACACTTGGTCCCAAAACTATCCTGACAGCAAAACTTCCCGTCAAGACCAGTCATCTAACTTGACTAACTTTGTAGGAAATATACTACCTAAAGTGTTAAAGATCCGACTTAATCTAGGAACTAGATCAGTCCAAAACTCAATATCCTTCGCAATGACAAACCTGGAACATTCTCGGGGAATACTCCCGAAAAATCTTCCACGACAGGTACCTCGGTCAAATGTCTAACACAATCCCAAAGGGATGAACGAATGTGTCAACATGAACGCAAGTACCATTCACTAATCATGAGTTCTCACCAGGTCTCCACCCAATTAGAACTCACCAAAACATACATATTTATATGTTATTACACATTGTTTCGACAAAGAAACAATTTAAGTAAGGTCCAACCAAAGATCACACAACAAAAACATAACGGACCTATTTCCCAAGGTTCCCGAAAGACTCGACCAGCTCTAATACCACTCTGTAACACCCCCCTTGGGCATTACTTTGTAAACACGTACGGAAATGAATTTAAAAGGGAATTTCACTGGTTGCTTTCGAAAATTAATTTATATAAATATATAAGCGCCAAAAAATGGGTATAAAGTTTGTTAAATGCGATTACGGTAAAATTTAAACCTGTTTTGAAATAGTAACATCACATTTTCACCTATCATGATACAAATTTTGGTCATATATTGACCATTTGTTATACGATCCAAAACCGAAGCCGTGACTGGCGCACAAACTTACAAACCTAGCCTGGCAAACCTATTTATTTTCGAAATGTACTTAAATAAAAAGATCGAATATTTTTACAAAAATTTTGACAGAGTATCCTCTGTAATTGCAACATCCCAAGATAAAAACGCCTGTTGAAATATTTCCGTTTTCATCCCAGAAATTCCAGTCATACAAGAAAACATAAAGACGGTATTTTTCTGAAAATATTTACATAAACAAATACCTGACCAAAATGAAAGATTTTAAAATTTTCATCCAAAAGAAGGGCTCTTCGAGCCATTTACATTCCTTCCAAAAATAAAGGCTCTCCGAGCCATAAACGTACGTACTAACATTAATCAACATTGTCTCAAAACCTAAGCTGGTCGTTCTAAAAGATATTCATGGGTAAGACCCCTATGGTTCTTACCATTATACCTGACATTATACATCTTCCATGATTGGGAGTAATATCCCCGAGCGAAACTGGAAACCTCTCCTGCATCTTCTGTACGCATGTACCAAGGTTCAACAGCAAAACTAGAAAAACATATACATGCAAGGGTGATATACCAATATATGGATTTAAATACGATAACCACATGCACGACTGTCAATTACCATTTAACATGAATATTCAAAGATAAACAATATATTTATCAAAAGGTTTCATACCTGACAGTCGTACCCGTTTTAAAACCATGACAGTTCAATATTGCACAACTAACTTTGAGACCTAATCTCCGGAGCTCCAACCAACAAATAAATGAGCTGATTAGGCTCTAGTTGCCAATTAAGGCAGAATCAATGCCTGATATGGCAAAGTTCTATTGACCATTCCACAGTCCAACTCAAGGCAAAGTGGTGACTACATATAGCACATGGTCTACTTGGTCGTATATCCATCAAGGTACAGTGACGCAAACTGCATGAATACTTGCCATCAAGCATTCAAGTCCTATGCAATGGCACGTCTGCCCTGTAATGCATGTAAAACGTTTTGTTCTCGTTGTTTTCTTTGTGATCAATCTTTAGGTGTCGGAGCTAAAAGACTCACGACTAAATCACCAATTTAAACTTTCAAGTTTAATACCTCATTCCAAAATAACTGACTCCAAGTCAAAAGGTGTGCAAATCACGAAATCCAGATCGATGCACCAGTCTTGGACGCATAGATTTTAGTGCACAAAACCAAATATACGGTTTATAGGACATTGTAGTCCATAATTTCCTCTTCGGACCCCAGGCCCATATCTTAGAACTCTAGACCCGAAGTCTCGGTTGCTAGGTTCGTTTAAACCATTTTCATTCTGTGAAAAACAAAACAAAATCAAAGTTTCCTCATCCTATCCAAGTTGATGGAAATAACTCGATGTTTACCGAAAATCCTTTTACGTGGGAAATTCGTTTTGTAAACTTAAAAATTCCTTAAAACTTATTTTTGTTCAAAAATCAGTAATTTGAACTGTAAGACCTTATTTGAGACAAATTCTCAATAATACCCTCTTTAAAAACACTTTGGTAAACATTGACGAAATTGTCCGTCGTTTGCTGTTTCAAGAAATAGGACTCTTTGTCGTAAATTAATTTTTCCAACACTGTTAAATATCCTTGACACTTACATTTCTTAGAATAACTTTTCGTCTTATTTTGGAATTTGTTTGGAAAAGACAACGTAACTGAAATATTTTCAAGATGTCGTCCTCCCAATTTACTCATAATTCACTCTTTTGTCCGAAACATCATCAAATCTAAATACTTTGAATATTTTTCTTTCATAAATCAAATCCTTTGAATTCCTCCTCAAGCTTTTTCAACGCTTTTATCTTTAATTTAATTGAGCACTGACCAATGTCAGGCTTCTCAGTCAATCAACCAACAACAGATAATCCATACATAGCAGATATCCATATATCACAGTATAATCATGCTCTCACAGAAAACATTAAAAACCACATAACAGTCATATAACAATTTAATTTGACACCACACATCACAACAAATAAACTCAAATACGACACACAAATAGCATGCAGTTATCGGAAATCCCTCAGGCAGTCTCCCCTTACCTTTGCAATGCTTATAAACAACTTCAAGATAGCTGCAAAAATGTATTCTCTACTCCTCCAACCATGACAGTCACATCCCCATAGATGGAAATTGGTCATCAACATAGCCCCTAGCAAGCACAACCAAAAATCAGAAACTTATCATCACAAAACATAAGTTTGTACCACTTAAATAATTAATTCAACTAAGTAAACGATATTGGTTTTTCATTTAAAGTAATCGGGGTTTTAGAGTTCACTAGGAATTTGGGAAAAGCCAATTTTAATCAAGTAATATGGAATTAGACTAGGGAATCATAAATTAATAACTCTAATTACATTAAAACATAATCAAAATTGAGAAGCCAACATGATTTGATTAATGTTTCAAATTGGGAAGTTTGGGGTTTTAATTGAAATTGGGGAAAATGAGATTTACTCACAGAAACGCGAAACTGATTTGTCAAAACTTAAATTAACAATCCTAATTTTGTGATTGCATAGTTAATTTTACCAATCATAACCAATTTCCATAAAAATCAAATTGGGGCTTTAGGGTTCATAACCTAAATTGGGAAAAATTCATTCTAATTAAAGAATCATGAAATCAGTTCAAGAAATCACTAATTCAACAGCTCAATTGATTACAAACATAATTAATTTCATGCTTAACAACTGAAATCAAAATCTTAGGGTTGGGGTTTCCAAAATCAATTTGGGGTTTCTTGAAATCCAACAAGGTAAGGTGAGGAATCACGCACCCACAAGGAAGGGAGAAAAGATGGTGGCGGTCTGGCTGTCCGGCACGGCGGCAGTGGCAGTGGAGGACGGTGATGCGTTTCTGGACAGCACCAAAATCTAAATGAAAACAATAATCTAGCATTAGGGGAGGAGGAAAGGAGGTGTAACAACCCATAGAGGTTGAAAACCACCATCAATGACGGCAACTGGATCTTACCGCAGTGGAGATGACGTTTCACGACGGCGAAGGGCGAAGCAGCAGCCAGGCGCGGGCAGGAGACGGGCTGGGTCTCATAGCCATCTTCTCCGTGTTGAGCAGTGGCTGAACGACGTCCCTAGGAGGCGCGGCGCATGGCCGGATGGTGGCTGCGGTGGAGGGACGATGCCGGCTGGATGTGAAGGAAGAGGGTAAGGTTGGAGGGAGGAAGAAGAAGTGGGGGAGAAGAAGAGAGAAAGAAGGGAAAAAAAAGAAGAAAAATAAAGACAGAGAGGGGGGTTTACGGGTCTGATGAGGGAAAGGAGGGAGTATTTATGTTTTTAACTTAACATTTAGTGATAGGTACAAAAATGAGTGATAAAATATTGAGTCTAAAAATATACATGTTTTTGGTTTTTGAATCTACAAATAAAGGTTGATAAATATATACTTTCAAAATTTGAAATAAAGTAGAGATTGATAGACAAATTGATCAACGAAGAAAATCCCTAGTCCGACATTTAATCTCCGATTAATGTCAAACTAATTTAGTTTCAAGTCTAAAATTAAATAGGATAAAATATAAAAACTTTTCTTTCAATCATATTATTTAAAACATTTTTCTGTACTGGTAATAATAGTGACAATAACGTAAGTTATTGTCTAGTAAGCATGCATTCACTGAAATAAGTCAGTGCTAACGCACCCGATAAAATAATTTGAAGAGAGTAATTTAATTACTCAAACTAAACCACATAAAAAAATAAACATAAACATCCAAATAAAATAATTAATCATATGTGTAAAAACTAGGGTGTTACATTACTAACTCTCTTAAAAAAATTTCGTCCCTGAAATTTCGTGACTCAAGACTAGATAGGATCTTGCATCAGACTTTGACCCCAAGGTCCTATCATGTATTACTCGCTATTTCGTTTCTTCCATTGATAACTCCATAATATAATCAATCTCCATATCATTCTATTTATCCTCGAGACTTTTCACTACCACATTATCCCCACTACCTTCGACATTTCACCTTAGTCTATTGCACTTTAAAGAACAAAACCAACGCTTAATCTCTTCACTTCTCAATATAGATCCATTAGAAAACTTTCTCCAACATCTAACTTTCATAGCTAACATCAAAACCAACACTAACTTTACCATAACATCAATTAACCTTCTACTCAAGAGATGCAATCATAGTCTTAGTCCATTTGGGCTTAGTCTACTCTTCTAGTCATATCAAATTCATACTTTTCAAGTCTCCAATAAAAACGTCATAACATTCCTGAAGGTAAACTGCTAGGATTATCTAACTCATCAACTTTGAACTTCTTCAGAAACTAAATTTTCACAAGCGCTTATCTATTTCACTTGAGTCCACTTAAGTGAAATTACTATAGGCACTCTTCCTATTAATCTTCCAAACTTTATACAGTCAATCTTAACTACAAGCATTTGATAGTTACTCTAGATTCCCTTGGCGATACTCTGCCTCGATCAACATTTGTTTTGTAATATTTGTCTCACTTATGGATATTGATCTTAAAGGTTCACATCTTACCAGTCACAACTATTACCTCCACACAACTCTTATCACTTATTGTCAATCCTGCTAAAGGGATGATTGTAGTTAAATAATACACTTAATAACAACTAATCTTCTAAAGATCAAATCGTTTTTCTCATTTCGTCCACTCTAACTGAGGGTGATCCATTGGACTCAATCTCAACTTGGTTCTCACACTTGGAGTGGATTTTACTAAATCGTTAGTAAACTTCGGGTCTTCATCTGAAACTATGCTTAAAAATAATCCATGAAGTCTGATCAGCCCTCTGACACATACTTTGGTTAACTTCTCTACTACATAACTTATTGATGGAGCTCGAATCTGCAAGTGCACGGCTTCGTCGTCAAGTAATAGAAGAGATCGATCCCACAGAGACCGTGATCTCAAATAACAATTAATTACTAAATCAATTAAACTGGACTATAAAAGATAAAGATTTGGAAAAGATTTGATTTTTGAATCAAGTAGCAAATCAAATTTAAAGTTGCAATTAACACGAAATCAAGAACAAAATAGGAAAGTAGATCAAATCTGAGATTTCAAAATATCAAAAGGGATTCCCAAGAATTGGGTTACCAACAAGACTGTTCAGGTAACTAAATTGACTACCCCTCTTGTTAATTATCGAAATTTGCTTTGAAGGCGAATTTATCCTAAATAAGTTAATGTTCCCTCTCGGGATACAAGAACCGTGCCCAATTAAACCAACCCCTACTCTCATGGTAATTGAATTTAAATCGAACCCTTTAATCTTTGTGACAATTCGTGAACCCTCGAAGGACTGATTCTAACTCTCGTGATTTAAGTCCTAAGTTCAATCCCTATAGATCCAATACCTAAGTTCATCGCTAGGTTCCTTCTTAGAGTATCTACGACAAGAAAATAAGTGGCCACCGAATTTACGAGTAATTAAAGCAATAGGAATCAAATCAAAAGCAAAATTGAAATTGACAAGAAACCAAACGTCAATTCATCACCATAAACAAATCTTGGGCATAGCCCCAATTCCTAGAAATAAGACTACTACTCAAGCATTGTCATGATCATAGCAATCTTGATTAACAATAGCATAAAAAGAAAACCCTAGAGAAGAGAAGAGATTGAGAAGAAGAGAAATCCTAATTTTTGCCTATGGATAGCAGTTAAGAGGTCCTATTTTCGAGCCTCTAGGTCCTATTTATAAGGTAGGGTAACTTGCATCCCAAGCAATTACAAAATCAGATCAAATCAGCTTTTAAAATTCTAGATATTGCGTGTCACGGTCGTGATGCCTGTCACGGCCAGGCCGTGACAGATTCTGTCTTGGAAAACTTGGCACTGATGGCTTGGCACGGCCGTGATGGCCATCACGGCCTGGCTGTGACAGGCTCTGACTTTTTCGTTCTTTTCTTTTCAGTCTTGCTCGATCATGGCCATGATAGCTGTCACGGCTAGGCCGTGATGGCCTCTGTTTGGCTCAGTTTTCTTGCTTTTCAAGCTCTATATTCATGCAAGCTCCATCATGGTTGATCTTGAACATTTTAATCTTAAATTCTTACACAAAAATACCACAAAACTGCCTTACCCGTTCCAAGGTAAAAACTAACAAAAATCAAAGTAAAATTGCCTAAACTACATGAAAATGCATGCAATATGATAAAGAAATATGAGGTGTAATCACACTCATCAAACTACCCCAAGCTTAAGATTTTGCTCGTCCTCAAGCAATAACCAAGGCCAGACAAGATAGACAATCAGAGCATGGACACTGATCCAAGAACCCGAGTAACAAATCCAAGTAACAGGCATATCCAAATAAGCAACCAAGAGACAATCAATTTCAAGTCCAATTAGAAGCTTAGGTTCTCTAGATTCATGCTTCTCACTAATTCGGGCACTCTTCTCACCTAACTCAAGTGTTTAAGGACATATGACAATTCACTCAATTTCCTCAAGGAAGGTACCCTACCATAAGCTTGACTATTAACCAAATCTCTACTTTATTAATGAAAACACATAAGAATAAAGAGGTCTTTTGTTTTGGTTTTAATGAGGTCATGGGATTAATTGTTAGGTGGGGAAGTTAAGATAGGGAAAATTCAAGAAGGCTAAATAAAATATCAAACAATACAAAACATGACAACCTTCTAAAATATCTTTTTGGGTTTTAGTTCACTTTTCCACCTTTCTTTCTTTCTTCCTTTTTATTTTTTTATTTCTCACTTTCTTTTTCTCATCCCCTTCTCCATTTTTTATTTATATATATATATATATATATATATATATATATATTATTTATTTGCAGAAGGGGAGATTTTCAACTTAAGAGAAATATTTTTCTTTTAACTTTTTCATCCCACAATTTAATTTTCCAACTTCCTTTTTGCCCTTTTGCAATACTTTAAAAGGTGTCATACCAAGCATTGTTCATCAAAATAAATCAAGGTACCAAGAAAAGTATTTTATTCTTTTAGGCTCAAAACTGGGCAACTAAGGGGTAGCATTTAATCAGTCAAAGCTCAGAAGGCCAGAAAAATACCTAGTGCCTCAATCATTTTCAAATATGTTTTCAATTTTTTTTTTAAGTTTCAAAACGGTTTCAAGTCAAGTTCTAGAGAACACAATCCAAGAGGAATAAAACACTCAATCACAAAGAATGGGGTAGATTTAGTGAGTACCCCTTTTAGGCTCAAAAAAATCTCACATTTAGTAGTTTTAAATCAATAAGAAACACAAATCTAAGGAACCGCATGCTAATTATCAACTATCAGAAGATCATCTCAAGCATTTTTATTTTTAGCCTATCACAGGAATACAAAAATTGGGTTAAAAAATTCACCGTCTCAATTCATTTGGCACAAAGTTCTCACAATTGGATGCATACTCTAAGCAAGGGGCAATCTAATCACGTGATTATGCAAAACTATGCCTATATGAATGCAACATGAAAAATGCAAAAATACCCCAACCCCAAGCTTAAAAACTTCCATTGTCCCCAATGTAAATAATCAAGTCGGAGAGAGGAGAAAAAATGGAACAACTCACCGAGGTGGTGGGGGGTGCTGGCTCACATGCCAGTCAGAGAGCTACTGGAAGACGTGTCACAGCCATGACGTTCATCACGACTAGACCGTGATCAATTATGTTGTCAAGCGAGTCCCCATCATGGGCGTGATATACATCATGGTTGGGCCGTGATCAATTCGGGTCTATAGGAGCTGGCCCCTCACGACCATGACTTCCATCACGGCTAGGCCGTGATACATTCTGATCTTCTGGGTCCTCCTCATCACGCCCGTGAGGGCTATCACGGCTGGGTCGTGTTCCTTTCTGATCTTCAGCTATTGGCTAATCACAGCCGTGACCCCTATCACCGCTAGGTGTTGGGACGAAATCTAGGCAAGTATACCTAGTCGCACAAGTAATACGGTGGTGAGACCGGATATCGTCCTCAGGTATCAATTGCCAAATACCAATTCACAAGTGAAACAACTATTTAGACTAAACTATGGCATGAAGAGAGATCAAAACATAAAACAATAAAAGCGATAAAATATTTTTGGTCTTTTGGGAATTTTATCAACCACTTGGATTGCAAACAGAGATGTGGATAATATTGTCAGGGTTAGACTACACTAATCCTCCCTTAATTGCAATGAAATGGTTACCAACATAAGTCCTAATTCAATTATGACAATCAAGACTTTTGAAATACTCAAACCCTAATGCCTTAGGTGGAATGAGCCTAAAATCCCAAATTAAACCCTAATGTCTTAGGTGGATTAACCTGAGATTTTGCATAAAGAGGCAAGACTTATAAGATTGCAAGCACCCCAATACCTATTTCTAGATTCATGATCTACTTGGCATTTGATTCGTGAGCATGCCTTAACATCAATCTTTCAATTGTCTATCAAAGCAACATATCATTCCATGGGTGATCAAGCCAAGAAAATCATTAAGCATAGAATCAAATACTCATAAAGAATTAGAAACTTGCATTAAAACTAAATCAAGGGACAACCAAGTTCAGAAAAGCAAACATCTAACCCCAACAACAGGGGGATTTAGCTACTCATGATAAAAGAAACTACAAAAGAGAAAGAGAGAAGAGATGAAGAAAACTCCATGAAGAATCCTCCAATCTTCTTCCAGTCCCAGAGCAGGGAAAACATCCCTTTCTAGGGTTAGAATCACCCCAGCCGTCAGCCTTCAAGTGCAGATCCCCCCTAGGGTAAAAGTCTGATGCCCTATTTATAGATGAAAGAAGTCTGGATCTAAATAGTGCACGTCACAGCCGTGACCGTGATGGGTTCTGCCAAGGGCACTTCTTCACTTTTTTTGTCTGTCACGACCGTGATCACCATCACGGCTTGGCCGTGATCAATTCTGTCCATAGGAGCTGGCCTGTCACGGCCGTGACCTCTATCACGGCTAGGCTGTGATGCTCTCTGATCTTCAGGGCTGGCTCATCACACCCGTGATGGATATCACGGCTGGGCCGTGATCCTTTCTGATCTTCATGGCTGGCTCATCACAACCTTGATCACTATCACGGCTAGGGCTGGATGGCTTCTGCTTTATTGTCCTTCACCTTTTGCTCTTCCTTCCCTTTTAACCTGAAAATGTAAAATAGCATTAAATGCTTTATTTGACTCAAAATTAACTAAAATATCCTAAAAACTACTTAAGAGACTCAAAGCATTGCTTGAGGACAATTAAATCCAAATTTGGGCAAAAATGAGATTAAACTCGAATTGTTGGGAATTTGCGTATAAAACAAAATAAAACGCAGCGGAAAAATTCCCATCGAAGGATCCATGCGAATGGTCATGATTCATGATTAGAAAGTTTACCTCTTGAAGCGATGGCTGTTGGTTGAAATTCGTCTATCACGAACACCGGACGAACGGTGTCTCCAAAGGTATCCACACGAGCGGACTCCGTGAACGTCCAACGTCACGAACCTGAAGCGTCTCTGCCTTGCAGTGCTAGCTTCAAAACCGAGACTTACTGTTCACTCTTACTCTCTCTGTGCAGCTAGGGTATCAACCTTGTGTGCACAACAACTTAAGTGTTCTACTTATAGTAGCGCCTCCTTAAGTGAGTTAGTGAGCAGCACTTGACCTAAGCCCATGTACTATGCGCTAGACCCAATAGGAAAGTCCAACTCTCCTTTTAATGCTTCTTTTAATCCGCTCTTATGTGTGTGACCCTATAGGTTCCCAAAACGTTAGTAGTAACATTAAATCCCATTTAATATTACAAACAGTGAGCGGTATCTAGCAATACATCACTGCTACCTAAGTAGTGAGAAAGTCAGTGATTTGACGAAACCTTTCTGTGACAAATATTCATGTGCATTATTATCCCTTTGTCCATATATCTATATTGAACACAAGGCGTAGAATGTGTCACCCTTGTATGGTTCAATATCATGTTCCCTGATACCCGAGTAGACTCAACAACAAATGAGGTCAATATCTCATATTGACTCATTTCAGCATGGCCATGCATTTTACAGTCTTACTCTATCGGGGGCCCACGAATATTACTCCTGTCATGTAGGAGGGACAAATTCCATCTAGGTCACTCACATCCCTCTCGCATGGCTCGTGGTATGCCCAATGACCGTCTTTATAATCATCCTATTACAGATGACGTTTGACGATATTAAAGCACACGACTCCTCATGTAGGGATCGTAGTGATTTCAGGTCGAAGGATTGTATGCACCATTGTCACTATGAGAACTACTTATGACACTCACATAACGCTCCATGTAGTGTTCTCACGGCGGGTCAATCCAGTACATCATTACTCTAATGTGTACCTATGTGTCGACTCGATATCTCATATCCATGACCCGTGAGATATGGTCATCGATCACCGCACACATAATAGTCTCAATTGTATTATTATTGTCCTTATTAATAAAATACTTGACTATGGATATTTAAGAATAGGATTTCATTGTTCAATAGTGTCTCACGATCAAGTCATATACTTGATATTCTATTAAACTGAAATTTATATTCTAAGGACTTTATTATGTTTAAACAAGTAACACAATAAACTGGAATGCCTCATATCATATATGTATAATGGCAAGATACAAATGTAAGTCTAAGAAATATACTGGTCTCTAGGGCTTACACCAACACGAATAATTAGCACAAAAACCATGGTCATACTAGTTATAAAACTAGATGAGCCAGAGGCTTATCACTAGGCCGTGATCTCCCCTGACTTTATTTTTCCATGCCTTTTTGCTCTTCCTACCTTCATAACCTGAAAATACTTGGCAAAACCATCAATTAGTGATCTTTCTTCTCTTAATCTTCTCAAATTATTCAAAGACAAAATTCAAAAAAAATTGAAAAGGGAAAGAAAACTTGGGTTGCCTCCCAAGAAACGCTTATTTACGGTCTTAAGCTTGACCATACTCCCTTCGATCAACCGGGATCAGCTGGGCTTGAAAGTGCAAGAACGCCTCTCTTCCAAGGAAGTCCATCAAAGAGCCTATTTTGTTCATATGGCCAATTGCGCTTTCGCTTTGCTCTTTTCACTCTGAGTTTCATGGCCTTACTTCCTTCTGGCAGAAATTTTAACTCCACATGTTGAGCAACTCCAATTTCATCTTTATTTGGTGCATCATTTGTCATGTAAAGTTTCGGAGTTGCTTCCATGTTAACCTCTTCCTTCACCTTTGGAGGCATTATCTCAATCCTGCACACATGACTCTCAAAAGGAGGGTTGTTATATGAGTTAGTCAAATCAAAATCCACCCTACCTTCCTCTATACATTCAAGGAGAGCTTACCATTTTTTACATCTATTATTGCTCCAGCTGTGGCCAAGAATGGCCTTCCTAGAATGATAGGGAATTTAGAATTCCCGTTCATGTCCAACACCATGAAATCGGTAGGAATGAAAAATTTCCCTACCTTTATGAGGACATTCTCTAGTATGCCTAGAGGGGTTTTAGTTGATCCATCCGCAAATTGTAAAGAGGACTTCGATGGACTCAATTCCTTGGTTCCTAACCTCTCAAAGATAGTAAGCGGCATCAAACTCGCACTAGCCCCTAAGTCACATAAGGCTTGGTCTATTTTTAATTCTCCAATGGAGCAAGCAATAGAGAAACTTCCTGGATCTTTTAGTTTAGGAGGCATATTAGTTTTTATCACAGTATCACGCTCCTCAATTAAGCTCTTAGTTTCTTTTTCTACTTGTATTTTCTTGACTAACCTTTGTGGGAAAGGTATTGGGGGTTGGTAAGGTGGTGGAGGGACATACTTTGGCTATATCTCTTCATGTTCACTCATTTCCTCCTCATATTCCACATCCTTTTCAACTACCCCAAGCTTATCATCCCTCAAGTATATAGCATTACAGTGCTCATTGGGATTAACTTCGGGTTGTCCTGGAAATGTACCCTTAGTTATAGAATATGTACTAGCTTGTTGGGCAATCTGAGTTTCTAACATCTTGTTATGGATGGCTAAGTTGTCTACCTTAGATGTTAACTCTTTTATTGCCTCATTGACTACCCTACCTTGTTGCCTAAACTCTTCATTTTTCTTTGCTTGAGTTTCAACAAAATTTTCCAAAAGAGACTCAAGTTTAGACTTTTGTACCTGAGGATACCCCGATGCGGGTTTCCTATTACCTTGGCCTTCTTGGAATTCGTGGTTCAACATGTTGTTGTAGTTCCCATAGGAGAGATAAGGGCTGTTCTTTCTTCCTTGGTTGTAGGAATTTGGGGGAACATAGTTCGGCAACTTCGGGTTCGTGTCATAAAAATTGTGCCAAGAGTTCACTTGTTCCCCCGAAGCACCGGATCCAGGAGCAATACCATATGGGCACTCCATTATGTCATGTCCCTGCATTCCACAAATCTCACAAACAACATTAGTAGCACCTATTGAACTCACATTTGTCTTTTCAAGCTTATCAAAGCGTTTATTTAGTGAGTCAATTTTAGACATAATTAGATCAGTGCTATTAATTTCAAACTTACCACTCGAAAGCTTTTTCGGGTTATTATCTCTTTCCGAACCCCATTGGTGATAGTTGGTGGCCACGTTTTCAATGATATTGAATGCTTCAGTCAGAGGTCTATTCATAAAGGCTCCACCAGCAATACCATATGGGCACTCCATTATGTCATGTCCCTGCATTCCACAAATCTCACAAACAACATTAGTAGCACCTATTGAACTCACATTAGCCTTTTCAAGCTTATCAAAGCATTTATTCAGTGAGTCAATTTTAGACATAATTAGATCAGTGCTATTAATTTCAAACTTACCCCTCGAAAGCTTTTTCAGGTTATTATCTCTTTCCGAACCCCATTGGTGATAGTTGGTGGCCACGTTTTCAATGATATTGAATGCTTCAGCCAGAGGTCTATTCATAAAGGCTCCACCAGCTGTGGAGTCAAGTGACACCTTCGAAGATTAATCTAATCCGTTGTAGAAGGTATGTAGTAACAACCACCTCTCGAGCCCATGATGTGGTCAAGACTCTAGCAATCATTTGTAACGATCCCAAGCTTCGGATAAGCATTCTCCGTCCTTTTGGAAGAAGCCGGTGATCTGAGTTCGTAGGTAAGCAGTCTTGGATGGAGGGAAGAATTTTTACAGGAATGCCTGCTCCAGTTGGTCCCAAGTTGACAAGGTATTAGCGGGCACTTGCTTCAACCAAGCTTTTGCCTTTCCATTCAGAGAGGAGGGGAATAACCTCAAGCGAATAGCACCAATCGGGGCACCATGAATTCTTATTGCATCGGTGAACTCCAAGAATGTCTCCACATGATCGGTCGGGTCCTCCGAGGGTAATCCTCCAAATTGATGTTGCCTAATCATGCCAATTAACATAGGCGGTATAGTGTAGTTTTCCGCCTCAATTTATGGCCTAGCAATCCCAGTTCGCAAACCCCTAGCATTTGGGGCTGCATAGTCCTTCAGTGGTTTGGTATCCGGTAGATTCGCCATGAGTGGAATGGGAATCAACCTCTCTCTCTCTCTCCTTGTCTTTGTAGTCTCCCACGTCTACGAAAGGTCCTTTCGATCTCGGGGTCAACTTCAACAAGATTTTCAATACTTTGGGATCTTCGCAAAAGAGAGAAAAATTCCTGCAAAGAGAGAGGTAGATACACTAGAAAAAGAAAAGAAAAAAATTAAATAAAAAAAATGTCTAGAAAAATCAATTTAACAATTAAATTGAAATTCAAGAAAACACAGTCACCGACAACGGCGCCAAAAACTTGATGGAGCTCGAATCCGTAAGTGCACGACTTCGTCGTCAAGTAATAAAAAAGATCGATCCCACAAAGATCGTGATTTGAAATAACAATTAATTACTAAATCAATTAAACTGGACTATAAAAGATAAAGATTTGGAAAAGATTTGATTTTTGAATCAAGTAGCAAATCAAATTTAAAGTTGCAATTAAAACGTAATCAAGAACAAAATAGGAAAGTAGATCAAATACGAGATTTCAAAACATCAAAAGGGATTCCCAGGAATTGGGTTACTAACAAGACTGTTCATGTTACTAAATTGACTACCCCTCTCGTTAATTATCGAAATTTGCTTTGAAGGCGAATTTATCCTAAATAAGTTAATGTTCCCTCGTGGGGTACAAGAACCGTGCCCAATTAAACTAACCCCTACTCTCGTGGTAATTGAATTTAAATCAAACCCTTTAAGCTTTGTGACAATTCGTGAACCCTCGAAGGACCGCTTCTAACTCTCATGATTTAAGTCCTAAGTTCAATCCCTATAGATCCAATACCTAAGTTCACAGCTAGGTTCCTCCTTAGAGTATCTACGACAAGCAAATAAGTGGCTACCGAATTTACGAGTAATTAAAGCAATAGGAATCAAATCGAAAGCAAAATTGAAATTAACAAGAAACCAAACGTCAATGCATCACCATAAACAAATCTTGTGCATAGACCCAATTCCTAGAAATAAGACTACTACTCAAGCATTGCCATGATCATAGCAATCTTAATTAACAATAGCATAAAAAGAAAACCCTAGAGAAGCGAAGAGACTGAGAAGAAGAGAAATCCTAATTTTTGCCTATGGATAGCAGTTAAGAGGTCCTATTTTCGAGCCTCTAGGTCCTATTTATAAGGTAGGGTAACTTGCATCCCAAGCAATTACAAAATCAGATCAAATCAGCTTTTAAAATTCCAGATATTGCGCGTCACGGCCGTGATGCCTGTCACGGCCAGGCCGTGCTGGATTCTGTCTTGGAAAACTTGGCACTGATGGCCTGTCACGGCCGTGATGGCCATCACGGCCTGGCCTTGACAGGTTCTGACTTTTTCGTTCTTTTCTTTTCAGCCTTGCTCGATCATGGCCATGATAGCTGTCACGGCTAGGCCGTGATGGCCTCTGTTTGGCTCAGTTTTCTTGCTTTTCAAGCTCCATCTTCATGCAAGCTCCATCATTGTTGATCTTAAACATTTTAATCTTCAATTCCTGCACAAAAACACCATAAAACCTCCTTACCCGTTCCAAGGTAAAAACTAACAAAAGTCAAAGTCAAAATGCTTAAACTACATGAAAATGCATGCAATATGATAAAGAAATATGAAGTGTAATCACACTCATCACTTATCCACTGCAGAAAGATGCCTCCCTCATTAACCTGACAATTGATTGTCCAAAACGAACGAAAACTCTTAGAGATCCTCAGTAAATCCACACAAAATTCATTGCGATGCTATCGTCTTGACCAATGAGGTCTTATACGCCATATTATTTCTCGACTAACCCTGATATTGGAATATGAATCAAATAACCATTCTCATAACTTATGATATAGTTTACACGTCAATGACGTTTTGAAAAATATATAGGATAAAGTTGATCAAAGGTGACAAGTCCTTTTAAACTACTATAAGACACGGTCTTGAAGGATATGACAAGTATCGGAAGATACAGGAATAATCCTTATGTATTAAGATTCTTTAGTAGGTTCGTTGTTGTAAAACTGCATGATCGGTACACGTTTACAAAAATGAATCTAATAAAGTTCCTTCTTTCATAAGAACTTTACTACACAACGGTTTTAAAAGAATAATAGTCCAACAAAAATCCAGACTACCAGAACCAATTGATAATTCATCATAGACTTTAAATCAAGGTCAGAAAAATGAGTTTGGCATGTACAAAACGTACCGCTGTGATTGTCTAATACAACCATAGAAATTTGAGGAACAATTGTCAACTAACAAGTTCATAAAGAATCAATTAGTATAGTAAAGAGGTTTTCTTAAACATAAGACATTCATTCTAAGAGTGAAGATTAAGATTGACTTATCTCGACTTCGAGCAAGCACAGAGGTCTTTCTAAATACACTTAATCCGGTTTGTTGCTGTCTCCTGCATCCTCCTCAGAACTGCGTACAATGACCGGTAACTTAGTCAGTCTCTCAGTCATGGAAAAAGTTGGTCTTTCCTCGTAAGTTGAATCAACAACGCAAAATCCTAAATATTTCCTTGATGAACATTTGATAAGAATTGGTTATCCTAACCATCTACGGATTTCAATCACCATTTGCGATCACTTCCACAAAATAATATGCTTCATTCTGATGAACAACATCGATGCGCAAGGTGTAACGCCCTTGGTTGCATTAGTAACCCAAAATAATTGTATAAAAATCCTTTAATACATTTGTTTAAAATATGTTAATCATAAAAATTTTCTCAATTATTTAAGTCTGGAAAATGTCTCATATTAAATAAAATAGTAATAATGTATTAGAGTAATAAATATAATATTAAATCCATACCTTTGAATAAAACCAAATCAAAGGAAAGCCTCAAAACCGGGCGTCTAACTACAATCCGAGAAGAAAAACTAAAAATAATAAATGATGTTTGCATGGCACTCGTAAGCCATGCTACAATACTAACCAGCTAAGCTAAAAAGAAAGTAGTTCTTGAAGCCTCGGTGTCCGCAACAGTGATGTCCTCGGGCTCTGAAAACAACACTTTTTAATGAGATATAAAATCTCAGTGAACAACAATACAATTATAAAATATTTCGAAAATAGTGATGTTCTCAACCGGCACGGTAACCGGAAAAACTCCATGGTACCCGCTAATTTTCCAAAATAATGTTCATTAAAGAATACATTTAATTACAACAATCATATAACGACAACATAATCAAATATCATATATTAATTAAACAAAGTAACCACACATCACACAACACACAATCGTCCAGTGGCTCGGAAACCCCACTTCGTGTTGGTTTCTTGCCCAATTCGGTGACTCGAGAACCTCATTAAATTGGTTCCTTGCCCCTAGTCTGCGGTGACTCGGGAACCTCGTTCTAGCATTGATTCCTTGCCACCCTCTTTATGGTGACCCGAGAACCTCGTCCTAGAATTGATTCCTTGCCCCGATGGTGACTCGGGAACCTCGTTCTAGAATTGATTCCTTGCCACCCTCTTTATGGTGACCCGAGAACCTCATTCTAGAATTGATTCCTTGCCCCGATGGTGACTCGGGAATCTCGTTTTAGAATTGACTTCTTGTCCCTATGGTGACCCGAGAACCTCGTAATTAAATGGGTTCCTTGCCTCCCATTAACGGTGACCCGAGAGCCTCGTTCTTAAAATGGATTCCTTGTCCCATATCTTAATTTCGACATCCCATTAAATGGCGATGTTAAAAGTCAATGCATCTATCTTAGGAGGCATAAGAGCAAGCTTCACTCACATACGTATATCATTTATATACCGAATAAAACATGTCGAACATATTTTAAATTATAACAATCAAATATACTTATTCTCTTTTTAAACCATAAGCAAATTGGGATTTAATACATGCTATGTCTAAACTATTAAAGTTCAATTAAATAAAATTATATGCTCCTAGAAGGTAAAGCCACGCGTCAGTGGAACACCAATGCCTATTGAATTGAACTTGGCATACAGGGGACTTCACAAAAGTAGTTAAAGATAAAAAGAAAATCTACTCCTGAGAGGTTTTGGACGCGCAGTACGAAGCTTTAGTGATTTTACCGTCTGGCTTAAACCCAAGAATTTCGCACACAGAACTATAAATTAGCAATAAACAATTTCTTTTAGATTTAGGGGAACACACTTTCAAATCAATTCATCCATCAATAAGAAAAATAATAATAAAACTGTCAACACAAACAATCATTCATACCATGGAGAGGGTTCGTAAAAAGTATTGTTACTCACCTCTCGAAGACCTCCAATGTGCTCTAAAAATTATTTATGATAAGGATTTGCGCTTCCCTAAAAATTCCTCTCCCGTTTAGTGGTGTTCTTGGATCTGTATTGTTGTTAGGTTGTACTGGCAGGAAAGGGACGCTGTGCGGCGTCGCGCTCCTTGTTACGTACAGTGACAAGAGTATGATTATATATACTGTGCGCTTCCTGGGCTTAACGCCCTTGTACTCCTTTTTTTAAATATATATATATATATATATATATATATATATTTCTATTTATATATATATAGATAATTTTGCATTCTTTATAATAGTTAATAAATTTCAATAAATCCTTATACTATCAATTCTTTACACTAGATCTCTTATTTATATTTTATTTGCACTATACTTTTTAATAACTTAATATTATTATTATTATTATTTTTTTCAAATTAATTATGTTAGAATTTTAGGATGTTACATTTTCTCCCCTCTTTAAAGAATTTCGTCCCCGAAATTCATCTCATACACACGCACCTATTGTAACATATGTTATATTCAAAACATAAAGGTTATCATACATTAGATAATAAAATCTGGATATTGACACACAATGTCCTCCTCCATCGAGACACATCCCAAGCCATTTTTAGATGCACCGCAGTAAACCACAAAACTCACTAAGGGATCCGATATTGTTAAGACTGGTGACGACACCAATCTCCTCTTAAGCTCTTGGAACCCGTCCTCACACTCCTGGTCCCACATAAAAGGTTTCCCTTTCCTAGTCAACTGGGTCAAAGGTAAGACTGATCTAGAGGACCCCTCAATGAACTTCCTATAGTAACCTGCTAAGCATAAGAAACTTCCCACTTCGATTACTGTCTTAGATTGTTCCTATTCCGACACCGTATCATCTTTAGAGGAATCAACCGCTACACCATCCTTACAGATGGTGTGTCCTAAAAACTTCACCCCGTCTAGCCAAAACTCACACTTCTCAGGTTTGGCATAAAGACGCTCATCCCTTAAGTTCTGCAAGACAAACCTTAGGTGTTCCCCATGCTCTTCTGGTGTCCTAGAGTATATTAAAATATAATCTATATATGAAAACCACCTCAAACCTATCCAAAAAGGGCCTAAAGATCCGATTCATGTAGTCCATGAAAACTGCTGGGGCGTTGGTCACGCCAAAAGGCATCACTACATACTCATAGTGCCCATACCTTGTTCTGAAAGTTGTCATAGGGATGTCCTCACTTCTAACTCTAATATGATGGTATCCCGATCTTAGATCTATTTTGGAAAACACTGACCCTCCCCTCAACTGGTCTAAGAGGTCATCTATCCTAGGCAAGGGATATTTTTTTTTCTTGATGGTTACCTTATTCAACTGCCCATAATCAACACACAACCTCATACTCCCATCTTTCTCTTGCACTAAAAGCGCTGACGCTCCCCAAGGTGACACACTAGGCATCGCAAACCCCTTTTCTAACATCTCCTCTATTTGTTTCTTGATCTCGTTCAACTCTAAAGGTGTCATCCTATAGGGTGCTATGGATACGGGTCCACTCCCGGGTATTAGATCTATGGTAAACTCGATCTCTCTTTCTGGAGGTAAACTAGAGACCTCATTAGGAAACACATCTGGAAACTCGCACACAACAGGTAATGCCGCTATATCACTTTCAGCCTCTATCTTAGTAGAAAAGAGGAGAATGTATCCTTGAGCTCCCTCAACCAAGCACTCATGACAAGATGCAACAGATATAAAGCAATTTGATTTAGGGGAATCAACAGACATAGTTTGTGGAGCAAAAGACATGGTTCTACTAGAGCAATCAATAACAGCATTATCATGAGGTAACCAATCAATGCCAAAAGTAATATCTAGACCCGACATAGGCAAACATATCAAATCAACACTATAAGTCAGGTCTTGAAACAACAAAGGAAATTTCAGGCAAACTGAAGAAGTAATCAATCTATCTTTAGCAGGAGTAGAAACACACAAATCATATGACAATTTAGAAACAGACAACTCTAAGCATATAGCATATTTAAAAGATATGAATGAATGTGTTGCTCCCGAATCGAACAATATGATAACATCATGACCTTTAATAAAGCCTTTACCTTGGATCAAACCGTCGGATTCCTTCACCTCCTCTCCTTGGATGGTAAAGACCCTTCCGTTGTTCTGGGTTCTGGTCTGAGATTGGCCTCCTGACTTGCACATCCTAGCAAAATGTCCAGTCTTTCCACAATTGTTGCAGGAGACTTGTGCCGCGGGGCACGTACGACCTTGGTGCTGCCATCCACATTTGTAGCATGTTGCTTCCTTATCACCCTGAGCCCCTTGAATATGCTTACCCTTAGTGATAGTAGGCACAGGTCATAGGCTCTTCTGAAAGTTTCCTCCCTTGCTCTGGAACCTCTTGTCGTCGCTAAAGCTATTGTCTTTCGACTTCTCAGCCAAAACATCTTGTATATTTCGCTCTGCCACTCTACACTTGTTTACCAAGATGGGGTAATCTCGAATCTCTAGGAGCCCAACAAGGCTCCGCAGCTCTGACCTCAAGCCCTGTTCGAACTTGCTTGCTTTCCAGTCACCATCAGGATTGTCCCTCACATATGAAGAGAACCTTGACAGGCTCTCAAACTTGGCAACATAATCCGCCACGATCATGCTCCCCTGACGAAGCTCAAGAAACTCTGCCTCCTTATGTATACGAACACTATACGGAAAGTATTTTTCCAAGAAAACGTCCTTGAACCTGCCCCATGTGATATGGGCCCCCGAAGCAAGCAATCCACCCCTAGCACAGTTCCACCAGTGCTCCGCGTCTGACTCCAGCATGTAGGTGGCAAAATCAACCTTTTGATCGTCACCACACCTCATGACTCAAAATCTTCTCTAGCTTCATTAACCACTCCTCTGCCTCAATCGGATCGGTAGTCCCTCGAAACGCTGGCGGATTATTATTTCAGAACTCTGACAAACCCCTATACTGCGGATCTGGAGCGTCGACTGACCCAAAAATAGGCCCGTTCCCATTATCCCTCATCTGATGGAGAGTCTCCGTCTGCTCCTGCAGAACTCTGGTCATCTGAACCAAAGTCGCCGCAAGTGCATCCTTCGTCCGTCGCCTGTTAGTGGCCATAATCTGCACGCCACCAATCAAACACTGGGTTGATCAGGTCCAACATTTAAAAGAATAGCCTGCATAAATTATAACTCTAACAAGCATCCTATGCGCCCAAGTTTTGTTTTTAGAAAAAGCCCCACTACCACAGCCCGATTTTAGAATCGAACTGCTCTGATACCATAAATGTAATGCCCTTGGTTACATTAGTAACCCAAAATAATTGTATAAAAATCCTTTAATACATTTGTTTAAAATATATTAATCATAAAAAATTTCTCAATTATTTAAGTCTGGAAAATGTCTCATATTAAATAAAATAGTAATAATGTATTAGAGTAATAAATATAATATTAAATCCATACCTCTTAATAAAACCAAATCAAAGGAAAGCCTCAAAACCGGGCGTCTAACTACAATCCGAGAAGAAAAACTAAAAATAATAAACAATGTTTGCATGGCATTCGTAAACCATGCTACAATACTAACCAGCTAAGCTAAAAAGAAATTAGTTCTTCAAGCCTCGGTGTCCGCAACAGTGATGTCCTCGGGCTCTGAAAACAACACTTTTTAATGAGATATAAAATCTCAGTGAACAAAAATACAGTTATAAAATATTTCAAAAATAGTGATGTTCTCAGCCGGCACGGTAACCGGAAAAACTTCATGGTACCCTCTAATTTTCCAAAATAATGTTCATTAAAGAATACATTTAATTACAACAATCATATAACGACAACATAATCAAATATCATATATTAATTAAACAAAGTAACCACACATCACACAACACACAATCGTCCAGTGGCTCGGAAACCCCACTTCGTGTTGGTTTCTTGCCCAATTCGGTGACTCGAGAACCTCATTAAATTGGTTCCTTGCCCCTAGTCTGTGGTGACTCAAGAACCTCGTTCTAGAATTGATTCCTTGCCACCCTCTTTATGGTGACCCGAGAACCTCGTCCTAGAATTGATTCCTTGCCCCGATGGTGACTCGGGAACCTCGTTCTAGAATTGATTCGTTGCCACTCTCTTTATGGTGACCCGAGAACCTCGTTCTAGAATTGATTCCTTGCCCCGATGGTGACTCGGGAATCTCGTTTTAGAATTGACTTCTTGCCCCTATGGTGACCCGAGAACCTCGTAATTAAATGGGTTCCTTGCCTCCCATTAACGGTGACCCGAGAGCCTCGTTCTTAAAATGGATACCTTGTCCCATATCTTAATTTCGACATCCCATTAAATGGCGATGTTAAAATTCAATGCATCTATCTTAGGAGGCATAACAACAAACTTCACTCACATACGTATATCATTTATATCCCGAATAAAACATGTCGAACATATTTTAAATTATAACAATCAAATGTACTTATTCTCTTTTTAAACCATAAGCAAAATGGGATTTAATACATGCTATGTCTAAACTATTAAAGTTCAATTAAATAAAATTATATGCTCCTAGAAGGTAAAGCCACGCGTCAGTGGAACACCAATGCCTATTGAATTGAACTTGGCATACAGGGGACTTCACAAAAGTAGTTAAAGATAAAAAGAAAATCTACTCCTCAGAGGTTTTGGACGCGCAGTACGAAACTTTAGTGATTTTACCGTCTACCTTAAACCCAAGAATTTCGCACACAGAACAATAAATTAGCAATAAACAATTTCTTTTAGATTTAGGGGAACACACTTGCAAGTCAATTCATCCATCAATAAGAAAAATAATAATAAAACTGTCAGCACAAACAATCATTCATACCATGGAGATGGTTCGTAAAAAGTCTTGTTACTCACCTCTCGAAGACCTCCAATGTACTCTAAAAATTATTTATGATAAGGATTTACGCTTCCCTAAAAATTCTTCTCCCGTTTAGTGGTGTTCTTGGATCTGTATTGTTGTTGGGTTGTACTGGCAGGAAAGGGACGTTGTGCGGCGCCGCGCTCCTTGTTACGTACAGTGACAAGAGTATAATTATATATATTGTGCGCTTCCTGGGCTTAACGCCCTTGTACTCCTTTTTTTTAAAAATATATATATATATATACATATATATATATATTTTTATATATATATATATATATATATATATATATATATATATATATATATATATATATATATATATATATATATATATATAAAATTTTGCATTCTTTATAATAGTTAATAAATTTCAATAAATCCTTATACTATCAATTCTTTATACTAGATCTCTTATTTATATTTTATTTACACTATACTTTTTAATAACTTAATATTATTATTATTATTATATTTTTTTTCAAATTAATTATGTTAGAATTTTAGGATGTTACACGAGGACACACTTGGTCCCAAAGCTATCCTGACAGCAAAACTTCCCGTCAAGACAAGTCATCTAACTCGACTAACTTTGTAGGCAATATACTACCTAAAGTGTTAAAGATCCAACTTAATCTAGGAACTAGATCAGTCCAAAACTCAATATCCATCGCAATGACAAACCTGGAACATTCTCGGGGAATACTCCCGGAAAATCTTCCACGACAGGTACCTCGGTCAAATGTCTGACACAATCCCAAAGGGATGAACGAATGTGTCAACATGAACGCAAGTACCATTCACTAAGCATGAGTTCTCACCAGGTCTCCACCCAATTAGAACTCACCAAAACATACATATTTATATGTCATTACACATTGTTTCGACAAAGAAACAATTTAAGTAAGGTCCAACCAGAGATCACACAACAAAAACCTAACGGACCTATTTCCCAAGGTTCCCGAAAGACTCGACCAGCTCTGATACCACTCTGTAACACCCCCCTTGGGCATTACTTTGTAAACACGTGCGGAAATGAATTTAAAAGGGAATTTCACTGGTTGCTTTCGAAAATTAATTTATATAAATATATAAGCACTAGAAAATGGGTATAAAGTTTGTTAAATGCGGTTACGGTAAAATTTAAACCGATTTTGAAATAGTAACATCACATTTTCACCTATCATGATACAAATTTTGGTCATATATAGACCATTTGTTATACGATCCAAAACCTAATCCGTGACTGGCGCACAAACTTACAAACCTAGCCTGGCAAACCTATTTATTTTCGAAATGTACTTAAATAAAAGGATCAAATATTTTTACAAAAATTTTGACAGAGTATCCTCTGTAATTGCAACATCCCAAGATAAAAACACCTGTTGAAATATTTCCGTTTTCATCCCAGAAATTCCAATCATACAAGAAAACATAAAGACGGTATTTTTCTGAAAATATTTACATAAACAAATACCTGACCAAAATGAAAGATTTTAAATTTTTCATCCAAAAGAAGGGCTCTCCGAGCCATTTACATTCCATCCAAAAATAAAGGCTCTTCGAGCCATAAACGTACGTACTAACATTAATCAACATCGTCTCAAAACCTAAGCTGATCGTTCTAAAAGATATTCATGGGTAAGACCCCTATGGTTCTTACCATTATACCTGACATTATACATCTTCCAGGATTGGGAGTAATATCCCCGAGCGAAACTGGAAACCTCTCCTGCATCTTCTGTACGCGTGTACCAAGGTACAACAACCAAACTAGAAAAACATATACATGCAAGGGTGATATACCAATATATGGATTTAAATACGATAACCACATGCACGACTCTCAATTACCATTTAACATGAATATTCAAAGATAAACAATATATTTATCAAAAGGTTTCATACCCGACAGTCGTACCCGTTTTAAAAACCATGACACTTCAATATTCCACAACTAAATTTGAGACCTAATCTCCGGAGCTCCAACCAACAAATAAATGAGCTGATTAGGCTCTAGTTGCCAATTAAGGCAGAATTAATGCCCGATATGGCAAAGTTCTATTGACCATTCCACAGTCCAACTCAAGGCAAATTGGTGACTACATATAGCACATGGTCTAATTGGTCGTATATCCATCAAGGCACAGTGACGCAAACTGCATGAATACTTGCCATCAAGCATTCAAGTCTAATGGAAAGGCACGTCTGCCCTGTAATGCATGTAAAACATTTTGTTCTCGTTGTTTTCTTTGTGATCAATCTTTAGGTGTCGGAGCTAAAAGTCTCATGACTAAATCACCAATTTAAACTTTCAAGTTTAATACCTCATTCCAAAATAACTGACTCCAAGTCAAAAGGTGTGCAAATCACGAAATCCAGACCGATGCACCAGTCTTTGACACATAGATTTTAGTGCACAAAATCAAATATACGGTTTATAGGACATTGTAGTCCATAATTTCCTCTTCGGACCCCAGGCCCATATCTTAGAACTCTAGACCCGACGTCTCGGTTGCTAGGTTCGTTTAAACCATTTTCATTATGTGAAAAACAAAACAAAATCAAAGTTTCCTCAACCTATCCAAGTTGATGGAAATAAATCGATGTTTACCGAAAATCCTTTTACGTGGGAAATTCGTTTTGTAAACTTAAAAATTCCTTAAAACTTATTTTTGTTCAAAAATCAATAATTTGAACTGTAAGACCTTATTTGACACAAATTCTCAATAATACCCTCTTTAAAAACACTTTGGTAAACATTGCCGGAATTGTCCATTGTTTGCTGTTTCAAGACATAGGACTCTTTGTCGTAAATTAATTTTTCCAACACTGTTAAAATGTCCTTGACACTTACATTTCTTAGAATAACTTTTCGTCTTATTTTTTAATTTGTTTGGAAAAGACAACGTAACTGAAATATTTTCAAGATGTCGTCCTCACAATTTACTCATAATTCACCCATTTCTCCAAAACATCATCAAATATAAATACTTTCAATATTTTTCTTCCATAAATCAAATCCTTTGAATTCCTCCTCAAGCTTTTTCAACGCTTTAATCTTTAATTTAATTGAGAATGTCAGGCTTCTCAGTCAATCAACCAACCAACAAATAATCCATACATAACAGATGTTCATATATCACAGTATAATCATGCTCTCACAGAAAACATTAAAAATCACATAACAGTCATATAACAATTTAATTTGACACCACACATCACAACAAATAAACTCAAATACGACACACAAATAGCATGCAGTTACCGGAAATCCCTCAGGCAGTCTCCCCTTTCCTTTGCAATGCTTATAAACAACTTCAAGATAGCTCCAAAAATGTATTCTCTACTCCTCCAACCATGATAGTCACATCCACATTTATGGAAATTGGCCATCAACATAGCCAATAGCAAGCACAACCAAAAATCAAAAACTTATCATCACAAAACATAAGTTTGTACCACTTAAATAGTTAATTCAACTAAGTAAACGATATTGGTTTTTCATTTAAAGTAATCGGGGTTTTAGAGTTCACTAGGAATTTGGGAAAAGCCAATTTTAATCATTTAATATGGAATTAGACTAGGGAATCATAAATTAATAACTCTAATTACATTAAAACATAATCAAAATTGAGAAGCCAACCTGATTTGACTAATGTTTCAAATTGGGAAGTTTGGGGTTTTAATTGAAATTGGGGAAAATGAGATTTACTCACAGAAACGCGAAATTTATTTGTCAAAACTTAAAATAACAGTCCTAATTTCGTGATTGCATAGTTAATTTTACCAATCATAACCAATTTCAATAAAAATCAAATTGGGGCTTTAGGGTTCATAACCTAAATTGGGAAAAATTCATTCTAATTAAAGAATCATGAAATCGGTTCAAGAAATCACTAATTCAACAACTCAATTGATTATAAACATAATTAATTTCATGCTTAACAACTGAAATCAAAAACTTAGGGTTAGGGTTTCCAAAATCAATTTGGGGTTTCTTGAAATCCAACAAGGTAATGTGAGGAATCACGCACCCACAAGGAAGGGAGAAAAGATGGTGGCGGTCTGGCTGTCCGGCACGACGGCAGTGGCAGTGGAGGACGACAATGCGTTTCTGGACAGCACCAAAATCTAAATGAAAACAATAATCTAGCTTTAGGGGAGGAGGAAAGGAGGTGTAACAACCCATAGAGGTTGAAAACCACCATTAATGGCGGCAACCGGAGCTTACCGCAGTGGAGATGCCGTTTCGCGATGGCGGAGGGCGAAGCAGCGGTCAGGCGTGGCAGGAGACGGGCTGGGTCGCATAGCCATCTTCTCCGTGTTGAGCTGCGGCTGAACGACGTCCCTGGGAGGCGCGGCGCACGGCCAGACGGTGGCTGCGGTGGAGGGACGGCGCGGGCTGGAAGTGAAGGAAGAGGGTGAGGTTGGAGGGAGGAAGAAGAAGTGGGGGAGAATAAGAGAGAAAGAAGGGGAAAAAAAAGAAGAAAAAGAAAGAAAGAGAGGGGGGTTTACGAGTCTGATGAGGGAAAGGAGGGAGTATTTATGTTTTTAACTTAACATTTAGTGATAGGTACAAAAATGAGTGATAAAATATTTAGGCTAAAAATATACATATTTTTGGTTTTTGAATCTACAAATAAAGGTTGATAAATATATACTTTCAAAATTTGAAATAAAGTAGAGATTGATAGACGAATTGATCAACTTAGAAAATCCTCGTCTAACATTTAATCTCCGATTAATGCCAAACCAATTTAGTTTCAAGTCTAAAATTAAATAGAATAAAATATAAAAATACTTTTCTTTCAATCATATTAATTAAAATATTTTTCTGTACTGGTAATAATAGTGACAATAACGTAAATTATTGTCTAGTAAGCGTGCATTCACTGAAATAAGTCAGTGCTAACGCACCCGATAAAATAATTTGAAGAGGGTAATTTAATTACTCAAACTAAACCACATAACAAAATAAACATAAACAGCCAAATAAAATAATTAATCATATGTGTAAAAACTAGGGTGTTACAATGATGTCTATGTTTATATGACTGTTGTACTGATTATGTAATTATCTGATTGAATATTTTAAGTCATCAATTTGTCATTTATAAGTTAGTTAGATTTTAAAAACACACAATCATCATCAGCAAATATCCATTATGATATTATCATTTACAATTCATTCGTTGAATATTGATACTTTTTACCTTTTCATTTACGAATCATAGATTATCAATTTTGAATATGAATCAAAATCAATAAGCTATAATTGACAATGATATGGATGCCATATCTGTGCGCAGATGTGATATTCATTATCATCTAACTTGATATGACAATGATGTTGTTGTAATGTTTCAAAATCTGAAATATATAATTGTTTTTTTTTATTTAGATTAAGATGTAATCTATATAACAGATATGTAATTCTTGAAAAAATATTATTGTTCTCATAATATTTTCAATAAGATAATTATAATTATGAATAATCAAAAGCATTAAATAAAGAGGTAGAGGTATCATATTATCAAAAGAACATAATTAGAGAGTAAATCATGATTATAGACTGATTAAATGTGACATACATACACTAAATCACAAAAAATAAAATAATAAATGCAATAAAATGCATTAGATTACATCAAATCTTATCAAATACTTCTTTGTAAACAACATTTTTAACCACATGACATGGTTCTCCATCATCATTCAAACTAAGAATCTTCAATCCACTTTTAGATGTCACCCTAGAAATAACAACATATAATTGACCATGAGAAAAAACAGGACACGACAAATATAAACCAACATGAGATAATGTTTGACCTTGACTTCTATTGATAGTCATTGCAAAACACAAAACAAATGGAAATTGCCTCCTTTGAAACTTGAAAGGCATTGCATGGTCTGAAGGCTCTAGGTTGAGCCTAGGTATATACTCCTTTTCACCAATATGATTCCCTGTGGCAACTTTAGCTCCAATAACATTAACACCAAGCTCAATAACCACTAATCGTGTTCGATTACATAAACCAGAAGATTGGTCAATATTTCCCAACAACACTATAGGAACACATACCTTCAATGTTATCTTATGGTTAGGAATACCAGAGCACCTGATTTGATTAAGGAATTCAGGAGTTAGCCACTCAGAATTAATACCACCAGAATTTTCCATTTTACTAATAGAATCTGAACTAAAGTATTCCTTCTCTTCACCAGGTAACAACAATAACACATAGTTATTTACCTGTTCCACATGTTCTAACTTTGGTACCAATATTGCCCTGTCTTCAAAAAATTTCAAATCACTGATATTAACCAAGAGGTTAGGATAAATATAAGAGACAATACTTGCAACAGGATCAGACGAATCTAAAATCAACAAATCTTCAGGCAGATAAATACCAGTCTCACCATCATCATCAACACCTAACTTCCCATCACCAATATGAAGGACCCAATCTGCAAACTCCTTGATCACCCGCTGCTCATCAGTATTTAGACTAATTTGAATTCTCATATTTTCATATAACTTCAACACTTTACAATGCTTCCATAGTATCGAAGAATTAATAGTTGTCATCACAATATCTGCCCTACCTCCCTTTCGAACAACATGCAATATTTGTCTAAAATCACCACCAAGAACAACGACCTTCCCACCAAAAGGTTATGTAGAGTACTCAACATTAACAACTCCAATTATATCCTTAAAAGTCCTATCCAATGCCTCAAAAGCCCATCTATTTACCATGGATGCCTCATCCTAAATAATCAGAATTTGTCTCTCAAAGTAAGTCAGCTCTATAAGAATTCAGTTTAATATTACAACATGAAGAATCAGTTAATGACAGTGGGATGGCAAATTGTGAATGAGCAGTTCGATCTCCAGGTAACAAAAGCGAAGCAATGCCGCAAGAAGCTACATTCAAAACAATTCGATTTTCGGCACGAAACCTATAGGATAAAGTCTTCCACAAAAAAGTTTTCCAAGTCCCACCATAACCATCGACAAAAAAAAAAATCCACCAACATTATCAACCACAGCAGCAACAATCATGTCATATACAACTCTTTGACCAAGATCCAGTTGTTCCAAGCATTCTTTATGTTTAAGAACCATTTCATCCGTGTCATACCGAAGTTCTCTAAGAACATAAATATTATTCAGATTGGATAGGTCCTCACTATGAGGAAAAGGCAAGGTGTCAAAATCTTTTAAAGACTTTCCATTTAGACGCAAGATTTTTTCAATTTCAACTAAACAAAATGACTTCAATTGATCATCTGTCAAACATAATCCTGCACATTCAAATTACCAAAGAAATTGTTACAAATACTATTTGTTTTTAATATTATAAAACTTTATATTAAATTTTTTTCGAATGCTTAATTATAAATATTGATATGAATATAAATAATATTGTAAAATTCAACCAAAGATAAATTAATAACTACTTAACAAAAAATAAGTGAAATCATGATTATAAAAATTAAGCTATTCATTAAATTTTACCTGGATAGTGAAGAAGCTTTCGTCTTTCATACAGAATACCATCTACTAAAAGTTCCCATGTTTCTTCCCATACTTGTAGTGGGTTACTGATACTATTTGATAATAGTAAAGTAACAAAAAACCTCCATAAATATACTCCCGAAGCTAATTCTGCAACCTCGTGAAGTCCATCAATAAATTCTTTATCATCTAATAATAATCCTAAAGCTGAACATGCCTCTTGAAAATTTCTAAATGTCAACAGTTCTCAAGCTCTCATAACTAATGCATCCTTTCTGTATGTTGAGCAATAATCTCATGTAATATGTTTCTCCCGTACCAGGGGGTACAAAGTTTAAACGACCAATCATCTGTCCTCGCTTCCGTGGACGCCACTCCCTCTGTAAAGGATAGTATACAAACCGTGATGGAAATTTCACATAAGTTAATTCCTTGCCACCATAATATCTATGATTTTCTTCCATCCATGCTTGAAACATTGTGATCTTATCTTTGTTCCTTTCCAAAACATCTTCAACAACATCAGTATCATCAAACGTTACGAATTGCTCTTTAGGGAGATGAAAAGTCAATTTTTGAACTGGCGGCCATTTATGATGGATATCAAATGCAAAAAGTCTCCAAGCATACTCACATGGAGATAGATATCGACAATCATAGTAATTCTTAATTTCATCTGTACACTGTATTTCATTTGATTGGGGTCCACCATTTGCGACAACAATTGTAACACGATCTGACCCTTTGTTAACATATTTGAATAAGTATTTTATACAGTCTGACTTATTACAATATTCAATATAAATATGGGCTTGGTACCTCGTCAACAATTTAGGATTGTAAGGTACGACATATTGGTTGTCCAACTAAACACCAGCCTTTAATGCAGTAATACCAGTATCCCTTCTCCTATAAATAGGATATCCATCTTGATCAAATGTTGTATGGTCAACGAATTTCTTTGGAAAATACTTTGAACATTTCCCACCCTTCATGCAAGGAGAGCTACGTTTGGCATTACCACAAGGTCCATGAAGCATAAAATTTGACACAACATTAAATAGATTTGGAAACCTTGTTTTATCAGGCAGTTTCGCAAAAATCAGAGTCAATAAAATGAACTGATTGTAGGTTATCCTTTTCCTCTAGCCACAACAATATATGTGCATGTGGCAAACCTCGTTTTTGGAATTCTATTGTGTATATACCTAAAAATATAATCAAATGAAAAATGAATAATAATCCAATCTCACATAAATTAGCATGTATAAAAAAACCAAATAAATTAAATTATACTAATAATATTAATACCTGCAACAACTTTCCCAAAGAATTGACCTTTCTTAAGATCATTCATTAGTTGATTAACCTTCATATGAAACACTCTACATGAAATGTTGGGACGATCGGTAGCAGCAAGTCCCTCCCCAGAAACAAAATTATTAATTTCATCACACTTTGGATTACATGTAAAAGTTAGAAACAGATCTGGATATCCAAATTGCCTACAAATTGACATTGCATCTTGAAAATTATTAAACATGTATCTATGACCACCCGTAAATGAAGATGGGAGGATAACTCGCTTGCCAATAGTTGCAGCATTGACATCACCTTTATCCACAGCTTCCTCGATACCTTTCAAAAACTCACCCCTAATTACACTTTGATTTCTTTTAATAAAGGACAATCCCCGAGATTCAAGCATTGAATAGCAATCAACCACAAATTGTTGGAACAACCTTTTTGTTTTCAACATTAGGGTCTCCTCAAATTCTCTATCCATCAACCTAAATGCAATAAATTCTCTAAGAGTGACATTGAGTCTTGGGTTTTCCGCAGTAGATTCATGAGGTATAGCAATAGGAATATCTTCTTGAAAACCATCCTCGCCATATGGAAATAGCAATGGATATTGAAGTGGCATAAACCACATATGGGTCTCAGGTATTATTTCCAAATATCCAGCTAGGGGTGTTCTCGGATTGGATCGGTTTTGAGCTAAAAAGTCATCCGATCCAATGATGAAAACATCGTACAGTTTGGATTGGATCGGTTTGCTTCCTTAAAAAAAATATGATCCGATCCAATCCAATCAAATGCGGTTTGGATTGGATTTGATAATTCGGTTTTTGTCATACTTTATTTTTTTTCCTAATGTCAAGTGTCCTTTCTACTTATTTAATAGTGGTAAAAGATGATCTTTGTTTTAATTTGGGAGTTTGAGAAGAAAAAAAATTATTGATATTTTTTAAAACGTTCTTTTATATTTGTAACACCCTAGTTTTTACACCTAGGATTAATTATTTTATTTGGATGTTTATGTTTATTATGTTATGTGGTTTAGTTTGAGTAATTAAATTACTCTCTTCAAATTATTTTATTAGGTGCGTTAGCACTGACTTATTTCAGTGAATGCACGTTTACTAGACAATAATTTACGTTATTGTCACTATTATACCAGTACAGAAAAATATTTTAAATAATGTAAATAAGAGAAAAGCATTTTCATATTCTTATCCTATTTAATTTTAGAGTTAAAAATATTTTGGTTTGACAATTATCGGAGATTAAATTTTGGACTGAGTATTTTCTTAGTGGATCAGTTCAACTATTAATCTTTACTCTAACTTGAATTTCGAAAACATATCCTTATCAATCTTTATTTTTAGATTCTAAAAAGTAAAAACATGTTTATTTTAGGCCTAATATTTATCACTCATTTTGTACGTATTACTAAATAATTAGTATAAAAACTTAAGTTTCTCTCTATTCTCTCACTCACTCGACGCTATCTCTTTCTTTTTCACTTTCCTTCTCTGCTTCTTCTTCTCTCTTTCTTCTTCTTTCTTTTTCTCTTCTTCCTCTTAACTCCATCTCCTTCTTCCTCCTCCCTCTCAACCAAACAGCAGCGCCGCTCACCCCACCAAGATCGCCGCCGGCCGCCGCTCGAGATGGAAGGACGAAGACGCGCCACCTGCACGCGTTCTCCTCTGCAGCCGCGCGAAGAAGCATCTCCCCCGCAGTGAGCAGCCGCGGTAAGTCCGATCAGCCGCCTTCCATGGTGGTTTCGAACCCAACTCGTTGGTTAAGCTTCTCTCTTTTCTTTTATGCTCTCTTTCAACTCTGTTGCTCTTGTTCACTGTAGAACCGCCACTGCCACCTCGCCGGAATCGCGTCCGCCGCCACGAGGAGCACCACAGCACCACCTTCAAGTTGTCTCCAAGCTTGGGTGAGTCAAAACCCTCTCTTGTGTCTCAGATTCAAAACCCCAAATGGATTTTTGAAACCCTAACCCTTTGATTTCAGACTTTAATCTTGAAATTTAAGGTTGTTTTATGAGATTGGGACTGTGAGTTTGTGTTTCCCTAAACCAATTTCATTATTCTGAGTTTCCCCTAAATTTTAATAAGGAGCCCTAAACCCCCAATTTAATTTTATTTGAATTGGGTATGTTTTTGTGAAATCAATTATGATTTAGTGCAATTAGGACTCTTAATGGATGATTTCCAAAGTTCTTTTTCAAGATCTTTTAATCAAAACAAAGTTTCCTAAAAGGGTATTAGGAAGCGTGAGCTTCAAACATGATTTTCTTTAAAAATAACCTTGTTTGGTAATTAGATTAAGTGTTTAGATCAAGTTAGAATGTGTGTTTGATCATGTGTAATTGATTTCCTGATTTTTGTTGTTGCGCGTTATTGGATTTACTCTCTGAGACGATTGGACACGGCTATTCTTGCTTGATGGAGTAGATATGAGCTAACGTGAGCATTAGGACGAGGATCCTTTACTTGTCTTCAAAGGTAAGGGGAGTTACCTAGGGATATTCAATAACTATATGCATGTGTGTATGTGTGTAATTGAGTGCTGTGAATATTATTGTGATGTTTAGCCAATACTTGAATAACTTGTTTATTTGAACCATTGTGGTTATTACTTGGAGTTGAACATTTGTTGCTTTAAAGTGTTATGAATTATATATATGTGATTAACTGTGATATATATGAATTATATATACATGATTAACTGTGATATTATTACTGTTGATTGAAGTTTGAAAAAGCCAGACTTGAGTCTGTGCCCAATCATGATAAGGATTAAAAGCCTTAATAAGCCTTGAATAGAACTTTGAAAGTTTTGGGTTCACTTATAAAAGTTCCTTGTATAAAGTGCTTACTTCAGAAGAATAAGATTCTTTTGTTTTATAAAAATTTTAAAGTGATTTTGAGTTGAAGGAAACTATATTTTTATGATAAAAATTATATATATATATATATATATATATATATATATATATATATATTAATTATATAAGGAAAATAAGAAAAAAAATATTACATCATGCCTTCAATATAAAATAAGAAGTAACAAATTTATTCTAAACCAGATAAAATAGGCTTCCCAAATACAGCAAATTGTTAGAAATACTTATCCAAATTTCACCTTTGAGATAAGATTAAACGTGTATATAATGCAACAAATACTTTTATATAACATAACACAGGGGTGGGCCTGAGCACGGATGATGTGGCCGACCGCCCAGTGCCCCATTTTTTTTGGGGTGCCAGATAGTAAGTAAAATATTATTATATAGTATATATAGATATTAAATAAAAATTTATATAATTATTTTTTACCAATAAAAAAATTATTCCAAAAAAAATTATAATAGAGTGACAAAAAATAATATGGAAATGTATATGTATATATTAGAATATCTTTTTAATTTACTATAATTTAAAATTTGATACACTCCTAATTTATTTACTATTTAGACTTTCTTTTCCCTAATTCTCTCATTCTCTTGCTTTTATTGCATAATCTTGCTTTGATTTTTATCGAAAATGACTTTTTAAAAGAGTAAAAAAGGGGAAGGGGGTGGATGGTGTAGATTGCTAAATAAAGGGAATAACTAAAAATACAAGAAGGACAATTTTCAAATGATTATGAGGGCGCCATCCATGTAACAAATCTGGTTTTCATTTTTAACCCAACTTTAAGTGTGCTTTACCATATTCTTACTTTTAGTTATAACATATATAATATAATTTAATATAATAATATTTATTTATTAGTCAACAAAATCTTTGAAATTGAAATGTATCAAAGTTTGTAATGGATATATTTCATAAATGCTAGGTTTGAATGTAAAAAAAATTAGACTTGATAATATAGTAGATATCTGTATGAGAAAATTATTGGAAATTTGATAAGGTTAAATTATAATGTCAATTTAGTGTTTACCAATTCTATAAGTATATAACAACATCGGTACCAATATTAGAGTGAATATAGTATCAAATACAAAAATTCAAATAGAGCATACATAATAAGCATTTCAAATAAGGTATACAATGTTTGGACTTGTGCAAAGAATTACCCGTCCAAAGGTTATTTAAACTGTTTATAATTTAATTTATAAGTAGACTGGTTTTTCTATAGTGGACGAGGCCATAAATGAATACCTAAAGAACTTGATAAGAACAGCAAGTCCAAAGACAAGAAAATAAGGACGTCCATCTTGCCTCGTCAGCAGACGAGGGTTATTCTTGTAGCTCAAGTATACATCCATAATGCCTAACTAAAATTCAGTAGACGTCCACAGTGCCACGTCACTGGATGGATTTTCTCTTAAGAGCTTAGCAAGTCCAAAGACTTGTGTGGACGAGCCCTTCAGTCACTTGTGTGGACGAGCACTTCTACCACATCATTGGCTGACAGTTATACTGGATGACAGTTATATAAATACTTTTATATAACACAACACAGGGATGGCCCTGAACACGGACGAGGTGGGAGACCGCCCAGGGCCCCATTTTTTTTTGGGTGCCAAATAGTAAGTAAAATATTATTATATAGTATATATAGATATTAAATAAAAAATTTATATAATTATTTTTTACCAATAAAAAAATTATTCCAAAAAAATTCTAATAGAGTGATAGAAAATAATATGGAAAATGTATATGTATATATTAGTATATCTTTTTAATTTACTATAATTTAAATTTTGATACACTCCTAATTTATTTATTATTTAGATTTTCTTTTCCCTAATTCTCTCATTCTCTTGCTTTGATTGCATAGTCTTGCTTTTATTTTTATCGAAAATAACTTTTTAAAAGAGTAAAAAAGGGGAAGGGGTTGGATGGTGCAGATTGCTAAATAAATGGAATAACTAAAAATGCAAGAAGGACAATTTTCAAATGATTATGAGGGCACCATTTCCTTAGTTCGCCCAGGGCACCAAAAATCTCAGGACCAGCCCTGACACAACATATGCTTATCAAGGCATAGATATGTATTCAGTAATTAATATTATCCCAATATCTAATTTCACTAAATATTATATCATCTACTGTGAAAGACAGAGACCAATACCTAGTTAAAGAAAATGTTTTAATGTGTACTAAAAAAAAATTAGTTGTGATGATCAAACAATAATAAAAGAAAATATCTTTTTTACTTGATAAAGGACATGACCAATTAATAACCATGAATATTTGTTTATTTCCTAAAAATATCGTGGACTTTAGTACTGCATGTTATGTATCACTTTAATAAAGACATTGTTATATATTTTTTCCTTTATCCATTCCCGTTTAGATATTGATGATAATTATCTCCATTATCTCTTTGGGGTTAAGGGATGGAGAAGAATTTAAAAGACATTAACTATTGTTTCCAACTGCTTGATATTGTCGGTAAGAAGTACGCAAAAATGGTTATCTTTTTCTTTTTTGAAATTTGATAATTGCAGAGATTTATTTGGACATAATTGATAGTAAAATTCTTATTCACATTTGCACACTTGATTTTAAAGTAGGAGCACCAGGTCTAAAATGTCATCCATCTCAGTCTATTCCACTTTATAGTCTATCATACTTATAAGGGGAAACCATAATTGTTGTGTCATGTAAATGTATCGATACCACCAGCAAACACAACAACATAAAAATCATTGACAAAACACCTCAGTGATAAAAAGTATGAATATATGTATCAACAACTGGTCATTGGAGAATCATGAAAGGAAAATGAATTAATACATTGATTTATTACCAAACTAAGTCCAAATAGCAACACATCTTGATCTTTGATGATAGAAAAGTAAACAAAGATCAACAAAAAAAAGATGAGAGCAAATAACTTTTCATTGATATTATCAGAGCTTCACAGATGAACTACAGAATGTCCCCATGCAGGACACAACTTTAATTGATAAGAAACAAAAGGCAAAATTGGGCTACATACATCATAAACATTCCCTGCAAATTCTTATCAAGAAGGAACGAACATTACATATTCCGTTCACTAATTAAGAACCATATTTAATACATAATTTAACAACACCATGAAGCATATATTAAGTAAAAAAAGCTACAGATTTCCATTAATATTCACAATGTCATTACATATATTGGAATAGCAAGTATTACAAAAAACCAAACCCTTTATGGTCAGATTCCACAGTTTCCTGTAACTGAAAGTAGCAATAGTCTTGCAAACTAAAAACAGACAACTCGAAAGAAATAAACAGGGAATGCACAAACTAAGAACCTAAAGACAACATACTTCTGTCATTGGTTGAAGGCATATATGTTTGAATTTAGAATTTGACCTTGCCAATATCCAAAACCAAACATATTGCACATCAAAATACATCAACCATACCCCACAAACATTAAAACTAAATTAAGCAAGAAGGATCTTCAATCAAGCTATCCCCCAGCACAGTTTCAACTTTGAAGATCCACAAAAAACCACTACAATCTATATCACTTCATCACTTCATGTCAATTATCCTGAAGTTGGACAAACAACTCATCACCAGCAGTAGCTTCGTCATCGTTAACTTCCACAACATATTTTGATTTCATTCCACTAACACATGCCCCATCTTGGTAAGCCACAAAGTCCACATCAAGCTTCCTTTTTTACGGAGTCCACCTAGAGGGTGCAGTCAAGTGTGATGGAAGAGAAGTATCACTGTCTCCCAATGAAATAGATTTCCCCACAAGTTCAGGTACATTTTGCTATTGTAACACCCTGTTTTTCGTATGCTTCTTTATCAGTAAATACATGCTTTAATGTATTTATTTTGATAAAATCCAGAGGATGATTTTATTTAAAATAAAATCATTTTCTTGTGTTGTTTTACCGTATGAAGTCACAGTAAAATTTTCGATTGAAAATTTAGACGAAAACCGGTCCGCGTTTTCTCTGCAAGTACAAGTTTACTGAGCTAGAGACAAAATTTTAATTCGTGAACGAGACGGTTAGTGTTTTTATGATGTTTTGTGTGGTTTGGTAAATTTTCGAATTTTGTTGTCGGGGAATAAAATATAATATTTTATCCGGACGGAACCTTCAGAAAATACGATCGGATGTGCAACCGGTTACGTATTTAAGCAGTTAAAGGAACCCTAAAGGATGAGAGAAGGCTTGATGGGATGCCTAATTAAATGCTTATGACATACTTTAAATGCTTATGACACACTTTAAAGTAATCATGATTACCTTTTCAAATTATAATCAATTTTATTCCAAAAACCCATTAAACCTTCCTTAAATGATCCAAACAATGCCTTAAACCAAAACTTCCCCTCCAAGCCTTTCTTCCTCTACAAAACCGTGCCCCCCTCCCTCTTACTCTATAAATACCACTCTTCATCTTCACTTCATCACTTTCCTTTCTTCTACTCCATTAAAACTCTTAAGCTTTCATCTTTTTCTTAACTTCAAGCTTCCAAAGCTGTAGTTTTCTTCTTCTTTTCACTAAGTGTTCTTCATCAAAGTTGTTCCTCTTGCTTAGGGTAATACTCTCATGTATTCTTTTCTTTAAAAACTTCATCTTTTTCTAAAGTTTCTTCTTTATGTCATATATGAGCTTTTATCTTCAAAAAATCTCTCAAAAATGGTAGAAAGCTCCTTTTGAGTTGAAACCAATTTCCATGGTCTTGTATTTACTTGTAGTTTAACATACTAAAAGGTTGTGTAAAACAAAGTTTCCTAACCTCTACTTTCTAATGAGGCCGAAACCATGCATATGGTTTAGATGGATCTTGTTTCAACTTTTACAAGTATGAGTTTGTATTTAAGATTTGTTTTCCAAAATGATCATGGACCAAGGCTCCTTTATGTTAAAGGATTCTATGTCTAAAGTGATTGGAAAGTTTAAAGATTTGTTTTCCAAAATGATCATGGACCAAGGCTCCTTTATGTTAAAGGATGCTATGTCTAAAGTGATTGGAAAGTTTAAAGATTTGTTTCCCAAAATGATCATGGACCAAGGCTCCTTTATGTTAAAGGATGCTATGTCTAAAGTGATTGGAAAGTTTAAAGATTTTTACTCTACTTTATGTCATTTATACTAATGCCATTTACTTTATGTCATTTACATTATGTCATTTACCTTTATGTCATTTATATTAATGCCATTTACTTTATGTCATTTACATTATGTCATTTACTTTTATGCCATTTATATTTATGTCATTTACTTTATGTCATTTACATTATGTCATTTACTTTATCTCATTTATGTTTATGTCATTTATGATTCATTTACTTATGTCATTATACTTTAATTACTTATAAGCCTATGTTGTTCTTACTTTATGTACTTATGAGCTTTGTTATTTAAAGTCCTATGTTGCTTTCAAGATGATCATAGACTTGAGCTCCATAAGTTATTGGATGCTAAAAGGTCTAAGAGATTGGAAGAATTTAAAGATTTCTATCATAAAAACCCAAGGATGGCCGAATCTTAAAGGTTATGGACCTAGGGTGTTTCGTTTTTCATTTTTCCAAAGTGATCATGGTTTTGAGCTCCTTACTATTAATGGATGCTAAACCAAAGAGATTGGAAAGTTTAAATGTTCCTAGCCTATCTTATTGGTCAAGGCCGAATCTCCATCAAGTGTAACTTGGTGGGATTTTTGTTCAACTTTGCTTAAAGTAATCATGTTTTAAACTCCTAGCACTTAAGGATCATAAATCCCTAAGTTGCATGTGTTTTGGAAACTTCTAGCCCTAAGTTCTTGGTTGAGTTCTAATCCTTTGAACCTTGTGTCTTGAAACCTAGACTTGCATCCTAACCAACCTTGAAGAACGTTCGTGAAACTGTTTATTTTCTCGCATTCTCTTACCTTCTTGAGGTAAGGGGGGATTTCCTAAAGATATTCAATAACTGTATGCATGCGTGTATGTGTTTAATTGGATATTTACATGTTGATTGAGCTTACTTGATTATCTAATGTACTTGAACTGTTATGCTATTATCTGATGTTGAACTGTACTTGTTCTAAATGTTATAATGCATATATGTGATGAACTGCTTTCAACTGTGATATTAGCACTGAACTGATAATATATACTGCTGTTGATTGAAAGTTTGCTAAGCCAGACTTGTGTCTGTGCTCAACCGTTATAAGGATTAAAAACCTTAATAAGCTTTGAAGATGAAGGGATTGGTGTTCTTTTCCAAAAGCTCATTAACTTAAAGTACTTGTTTTAAATGTTGAAATGGTTTTGGTGAACTATTGTTATACAAGAGAAAAATCCTTTTCGAACTATGTGTCTTCAAGTGAAAACTTTCAAGATTATTTGGCAATATCCTATTGGGGGAAGTATTTCAAAGATAAAAGTATTTCAAAGATGCTTTATAAAAGATTTTCAAAGAAAAGGTTTTTCCTAAATATTTTAGAAACTTTCCGATAGCCTGGATAGGTTATCGAGGATTCGGTTTTGAATTTGATTTTCACTGAACGAAAAATAAGTACTTAAGAAAGAGAATCTAGTACGCGAGACGTCGCCTCTAGTATTCAGTTATATGCACGTGATCTTGGATCAATGTTAATTCGGGACCAGGAGTCCTATTCATGATGTTCTGGACTGAGGGTCCAATTCTCGAAATCGAGGACAGTGCGTTCTGATTTCATTGTTGTGCACTGTGTGTCCTAACCATGTTGTGATGAACGTTGTTAAAGCTGAATGTTGTTTTCTACGACCACAAGCCCAGGACTGGTGCATCGGTCTCGGGTGTTGTGATTGAGCATTCGGACTGTGTGTCCTATGCTTCTAAGTTTTCAAGTGATGAAGAAATGATGATTAAGTCGTTAGCTTTGAGCTGCGACAGCAAAAAAAGAATGAACACAAAGAAAACATTGAGAACTAAATGTTTTACATTTGCATTTACGACAGACGTGCTCGACATGGTTTTAACGTGAGACCTTGACAAGAAAGGTATCATGTGACGGTGTATTATCGTTGTTCTTAAATTGGACAATGAGACGGTGTATTATCGTTGTGCTTAGCTAGCCAATGAGACGGTGTATTATCGTTGTGCTTAGCTAGCCAATGAGACGGTGTATCGAGCCTGATCAACTCATTTGGAGGATGTTTTGGATCTCCGGAGATTAAGTTAGAGCCTGATATTGAAGTGCCATGCATATTTTCAAAGAGTGACTGTGCGGGTTTGAGACCCTTTGATATAACACTATTATATTGTGTATATGCATGATTTAACTGCTTATATGATTATGTGATGTATGCATCATGTATATGGTTGTTGTGGGATATATTTTATGATGGTATATCTCACTCTTACAATTATATCAGGTCTCTTCGGGTTTTGCTGTAGTACCTTGGTACTCTAGTGCCGATGTTGCAGATGAGTCTTTCTAAGTCAATTGAAGACCTAGTGTTAGGGGTTGGGAAAGTATTCCGATTGGGGGTCTCTCCAATGAATATTTGATAGAATGACCAGCTTAGGAGTATGAGTTGGGTTGTATATCTAAAGGGGTCCGTGAATGTAGTGTTATATACATCCATCTGAAGTTTAAACTTTTTCTTTCGAAAATGGAAACTTATAGAAATGTTGTATGTCATGGTAACTTTGTTATGAACGTGACTTTACGTTTTAAATGTATGTATGATGGATTTCAGAGTTATCCCTATAGAAGAAAATCTTATACCCTAGTTTTCTGACTTAAGAGAAAACAAATTTTTCGAAAGCAACCAGCAAATTATCTTTTAAATTTACTTCCGCATGGGGAGGGTAGTAATGCAACAAGTTAATTATTTTGGGAGCCCTCATTGTCCATCTATATAATGTAGTAATGCCCCAAGGGGAGGGTGTTACAGCTATAGCAACAATCATTAAAACAATGAAGCAGTAATTATTAACTTATTAAACTATCAAACAGAAAAAGAAAATTATGAACATGAAGGAGAAAACTCAGAGTATCATTCATTCACCTCCAAGATATCAGATTCCGCCCTTGAAAATGGTGGAGCAAAAACAGCCTTAATTCCTAAAGTAAAAACATGCAAAAGAATTTTAATTAGATTTAAACAATGATCATTAAATACATAACATATTATATACATATACATATACATAATATAATATAATCTATTTAAAGGATATGAAATTTGAAACTAAAATACCTTGGAGGGTGTGGAATCTGCTCCAACCAAATCAAACATAGACAATATAACCTCATCATAGCACACCTTTCTAACAGGGAAACTACCATCAAACTGAGAAAGTTGTTCCATCTTCCTTTCAACCTTAAACAGCATTCTCCTTCCTATAAGACTATTCAGTAAATCAGGGTATCCATCTCTAGCACCACCCTGTGACAAAAAACATCCATCAACAGGATTTGGAAAAAAACAACAAATAACTAATAAAAACATGGTAGAAAAATTAGAATAGAAATAGAAGGAGAAATAGAAATAGGAATAGAAAGGCAGAAATGACCACCTCAAAATGAAGGCCAAGCAAGTCCTCACAAGTTTTTTACAGTAGCAAATTCACATCACGATCAAAGAGAGTAACCACAGCTGTTCCAGATTTGTCAGCAATTTCCACCTTCACCTTAATTAAACCTGCAAAAAACAAACAACCATTTAACATCTAAACATCTGACATGAATACATTATATATGCAAAAAGGAGTTGGACACTTAAAATATAACTAATAGAAGAAAGTAAACAGAAACATAATACTAAAATTTAAGTAAACAAATCAAGCAAACAAAAGGGGGAAAATACCTTGGGTGAACCTATAGGACAGGGATGCCACATGTTTCACAAAAATTAACACCCAAAAGAGATGAAACAGACTTATTACATTTGCAATCCAAATAGAACCAGGAGCTATCATGCACCAAGTCAACAATTTCTCCTGATACAATAAAAAGTCCATCCTGAAAGTAAACAAATATGAGTTATCAATTAAGTGATCTGAAAACATTATAATATTTGTATATAAGATAAATTACAAATCAAATCATAATCATATAAAAAATTAATTTGTTGCAGAGGAAAATATAAAACAAATAAACGAAGCACCTCATATATATTAGTTAGCTCATAAACTGTTTACTTGGGATGGTTCTTCATGAAATCAGCCTCAAGTTCATCCCTTAAACTATCCAGCACGATAGCAAGTGGTTCCACATCCAAACTCCCATGTTCAGCAATACTACATAAATAGATGGACAATGAGGGCTCCCAAAATAATTAACTTATAATAAAAATATATATAGCAACACCAACCACAAATATCAGAAAATTTTCCAAACCTGTTTCTAAAGCATATGGCCTCTGGTATGTCAGGATTAAACATCAATCGTGTACCATTAAAGCTGTTTTGCAATACAGTCTTACCTGCCCAACATAAAGGCAATACAAAAGGAAAAATCATGAAGGTCATATAAAATAATAATAAACAACAAAAAGAACATCAAAGAAGAAGTTATTAAAATAAAAGGAAAGGTGACAAATATAGAAAATGATGCCTCTAAAAATCTTCACTCTAGCCAATTGAACAACCACCACAACTTGTATATTATCACCATTCTGCAGGAAAGACCTCATCATGTCCGCATACTCCCCAAAGAGTGCACACTCCAACTTGCCACTATAAAAAAGAAAAAAGAATAAGGAACCACATATGTATGTTAAAATAAATGAAAAGTATTTTGATTTAAAAAATAAATAAATAAACTATTTAATACCTTGGATCAGTTAACTCCATAACAACCATGTTTGTGATCTTTCCATCTATCATGTACTACCGTTCAAGAAACACAACAGTGAGAAGACCCATTACATTTGTAGCGAATGTAACAATGAGTCAAGAAAGAAAGAAACTTTAAATTCAAGAATAATCAAATGTGAGATTTTATTAGAGATAAAAATAAAATTATTAATAACACTCACCAATGAGAAATTGATGATTATCAGCAGAATCAAGATCCAGAATATCAACAAAGGGAACACAGTTTAGTCCATAAAGTGGAATATAAGGACATTCTTTTTGTTGAACAGTAGTTTTGAATAGAAAAACCAGTTTAAACTCATGTGCAGATGCCTTATAACAACCAGTATTTGGTACTACATTGAAATAAACCATCTTATAGGTACCACCCTCCTTCAAAATGCAACTAAATTTTTGAAGGAGAGGCTTCCTTACAACAGCTTGAATCCTACCCCCCCTAACAACAAAGAAACAAAGGACAATTAGTTCCACATACAAACAAAAATATACATTAATAATCAAACAATTATATAAAGCCAAGGAAAAAAAGGTATAGATGTTTACATGTTCATCAACCAAAAGCATCTCCAAACAGCTTATTTGATTTGGGTGGTTAAAGAGTGGAACAGCCCAAAGCCTCACCACCCTAACCAGAAGCCATATTGACTCCTTTCTGGAAGATAGTGAGCTAATTCGATCATAGTTACCAGCCATTGAAATCGAAAGAGATCACAACAATAACAATTTAACAGTAGGAAATAAGGTTTAGGCAAAGTGATGAATCAACAGAATCAGTCAAAGGAATTTATAGACAACTGAAACATAAAATTTAGCTCCAAAAATGAGAGGGAAACTAACAATTTCATATTTTGAAATTTGGTATCATGTATATTTTTACACCTTAAATCAGAGTTGTAAGATGCAAATCTGAAGAGATTTCAGAGATGAACAATCAAATCAGTAAAACATAAGACTCATCAAAATAATAATCAAGTAACCGAGTAATCAAATCAAAAGCTACACTAAGAAACTGAGCAACTACAATAATGATGACAATCCTACAATTAAAAATATAATAAACCTAATAACTTGTTAGTTGATAATCTATGGGCCAGTAATATGACATATGAAATGGATAACACAAATTAACGCAACCCGACCATTCCAATATACCCAAATGAGATACAAAGTTAGATAAAAATCATAGGCTTTATAAATAAATGATACGATTTCTAGGCAAGTATACCTAGTCGTACAAGTAATACGATGGTGAGACCGGATATCGTTCTCAGGGATCGCGGACAAGTACCGCTTCACAAATCGGACTACTATCTAGGCGATCGTTTGGATGGAATGGAGTTCTAACATGTAATAAAACAAACAAGAATAAAATGTTTTTGGTCTTTTAGGAATTTTTACAAACACTTAACAAGCGAAAATAGATGTGGATAACAAATGGATGAAATTGTTAGGGTTAGACTACACTAATCCTCCCTTGATTGCAATGAAATGGTTAATAACACAATTCCTAATTCATTTATGACAATCAAATCTTCTGAAATACTCAAACCCTAATGTCTTAGGTGGAATGAGCCTAAAACCCCAAATTAAACCCTAATGTCTTAGGTGGATTAATATGAGATTTTGTATGAAGAGTCAAGATTTATAAGATTGCAAGCACCCCAAGACCTATGTCTAGGTTCATGAACTACTTGGCATTTGATTCATGAGCATGCCTTAACATCAATCTTTAAATTGTCTATCAAAGCAACAAATCATTCCAAGGATGATCAAACCTAGTAAAGCATTAAGCATGGAATCAAATACTCATAAAGAAATAAGAATTTGTATTACAATCAAATCATGAGATAACCAAGTTCAGAAAAGTCATCATCTAACCCCTGAACATCATCTAACCCCAACAAGAGGGGTTAGATGATGGCTATCAAAGCAACAAATCATTCCTAGGTTCATAACTTAGGCGCGCGTCACGGTCGTGATGGCCATCACGGCCACGCCATGACGGGTTCTGCCTTGGGCGCGCTTTCAAAAACTTGTTTGTCACGGCCGTGACACTCATCACGGCTAGGCCGTGATCGCTTCTGCCTTCACCAATTGGTCTGTCACGGCCGTGATGGATATCACGGCTAGGCCGTGACAGATTCTGCCTAGAAGGGGTCTGGCTCAATTAACAGGTCACGGCCGTGATGCTCATCACGGCTAGGCCGTGACCAATTCTGACTTTTGCCTTTAGCTCTGCTTGATCATAGTCGTGATGGTCATCACGGTCAGGCCGTGATGGGCTCTGCTTGGCTCATTATTTTCACTTTTCAAGCTCTATCTCCATCCAAGCTCCATCAAGGCTAATTCTGAGCATTTAATCATTAATCCTGAAAAACAACACCACAAAACCGCCTTACCTGTTCCAAGATAAAAACTAACTAGAAATAAAATTAAATATGCCTAAACTATATGAAAATGCATGCAAAATGTACATGAAATATGAGGTGAAATCACACTCATAAAATCACCCCAAGCTTAAGACTTTGCTTGCCCTCAAGCAATCACCAAGGCCAGAAGATAGAAAAAGACAGAGCATGGATAGTGAACCAAGAACCCGAGTAACTAATCCAAGTAACAGACATTTCAAATAATTCACCAAGAGACAATCAATTTCAAGTCCAATTAGAAGCTTAGGTTTCTTAGACTCATGTTCTCACTGATTCGGGCACTCTTTCTCACCTCACTCAAGTGTTTAGGGATATGTAACAATTCGCTCAATTTCCTCAAGGAATGAATTCTACCATAAGCTTGACTATCAACCAAATCTCTACTTTATTAATGAAAACAATTAAGAATCAAGAGGTCTTTTGCTTTGGTTGTAACGGGGCCATGGGATTAATCGTTAGGTGGGGAAATCAAGAAAAGGAAATTTCAAAAGGCTACACAAAATATCAAGCATTGCAAAGCATGACACCTTCTAAAATACCTTTTTGGGTTTTGATTTATTTTTTCCACCTTTCTTTTTTTCTTTTCTTTTCATTTCTCACTTCCTTTTGTCATCCTGTTCTCTATATTCTTTTTTTTTATTATTTTTATGGAGAAGGGGAGATTTTCAATTCAAGAGAAATATTTTCTGATTTTCTCATCCCATACTTTTTCAACTACCTTTCTATCCTCTTTGTAATACTTTAAAAGGTGCCATACCAAGCATATTCATCAAAGTAATTCAAGGTACCAAGAAAAGTATTTTATTCTTTCAGGCTCAAAGTTGGGCAACTAAGGGGTAGCATTTAGTCAATCAAAGCTCAGGAGGCCAGAAAAATACCTAGTGCCTCAATCATTTTCAAAAATGTTTTCAAAAATTTTTAAGCTTCAAAATGGTTTCAAGTCAAGTTCTAGAGAAATACAATCCAAGAGGAATAACACTCTATCACAAAGAATGGGGTAGATTTAATGAGTACCCCTTTTTGGCTCAAAATCTCACATTTTGTAGTTCAAAAATCAATGAGAAACACAAATCTATGGAACCATATGCTAATTATCAACTATCAAAATTCATCTCAAGAATTTTTATTTGTAGCCTTATCACAAGAATAAAAAAATTGGGTTCAAAACTTCACTATCTCAATTTATTTGGCACTAAGTTCTCACAATCGGATTCATAATCTAAGCAAGGGGGTAATCGAATCATGTGATCATGCAAAACTGTGCCTATATGAATGCAATATGAATAATGAAAAAATTCAAAAATTTACAAAAAAATACCCCTACCCCAAGCTTAAAAACTTACATTGTCCCCAATGTAAATAATCAAGTTGGAGAGAGGAGAAAGAAAAAAATAAAAATGGAACAACTCACCGAGGTGGTAGCGGGTGTTGGCTCACATGCCTAGGCAAGATAGGTTGCAAATTGTGTCACGGTCGTGATCCTCATCACGGGCAGGCCGTGATGCATTCTGGTCTTCAGGGTCCTCCTATCAAGCCCGTGATGGATATCACGGCTGGGCCGTGATCCTTTCTAGTCTTCACATTAAGCTCATCACGGCCGTGACCAGTGTCACGGCCTGGGCGTGATGGCTACTGACTTTGCTTCTCCCTACCCTTTTTGTTTCTCCTTCCCTCTTACCCTGAAAACACTTAACAAAACTATTAATTTATGAATTTTGTCCTCTTGATCTTCTCAAATTATTCAAGAGTTAAAATCAAAAACAAAAGGAAAAGGAAACTTGGGTTGCCTCCCAATAAGCGCTTCTTTAACGTCACTAGCTTGACGGGCAAATGATCTCTAAGAGGGTGTTTTAAGAGGGATGGAGACTGTTTGAAGATCAAAGTCTCCTCCTAGGTAGTGCTTGAGCCTTTGCCCATTAACAGTGAAAGTTTCTCCGGATGATGGATCTTCCAATTCAACCGCACCAAATGGGGAAACTGACTTGACGTGGAATGGACCCGACCACCTTGATCTCAGCTTGCCTGGAAATTGCTTGAGACGTGAGTTAAAGAGCAAAACTGATTGGGCTTCTTCAAATTGCTTGGGAAGAATGTACTTATCATGCCAAAACTTTGTTCTTTCCTTGTAGATTCTTGCACTCTCATATGCCAAGAGTCGGAATTCATCCAACTCATTCAATTGCAACAGTCTCTTGTCCATAGCCAGCTTCGTGTCAAAGTTCAAGGCCTTCAATGCCCAAAAAGCATGATGTTGGAGCTCTACCGGAAGGTGACATGATTTTCCAAACACTAATTGGTAGGGTGACATACCAATAGGTGTTTTATATGCAGTCTGATAGGCCTAAAGTGCATCATCCAGTTTCTTTGCCCAATCTTTCCTTGCATTGTTCACTGTTTTCTCCAAGATCCTCTTTAACTCCCGATTAGACAACTCCACTTGCCCACTGGTTTGCGGGTGGTATGGTGTGGCAACTTTATGATTGACCCTAAACTTGGCAAGCACCGCATTGAACTCTTTGTTGCAAAAGTGAGTACCCCCATCACTAATAATGGCTCTAGGGGATCCGAATTGGGTAAAGATGTTCTTCCTCACAAAATTAACCACCGCTTTTGCATCATCTTTCATAGTTGGGACAGCTTCTACCCATCTGCTCACATAGTCAACCACAACCAGAATATACTTGTTGTTGTAGATGATGGGAAAGTACCCATGAAGTCGACCCCCCACACATCAAAGAGCTCCACCTCTAAAATACCCCTCAAGGGCATCTCATTTCTCTTGGATATACCTTCAGTTCTTTGACACTTGTCACACTTCATCACCCAAGCTCTAGAGTCTTTAAAAATGGTGGGCCAAAATAAACCACTTTGCAAGACCTTCATGGCGGTTCTATCACCACCAAAGTGTCCTCCATAAGATGAGTTGTGGCAGTGAGTCAAAACCCCATTAACCACTTCTTCCGGAATACATCTTCTCAGAATTCCATCCGAACCTCTTTTGAAAAGGTAAGGTTCATCCCATACATAGTATTTAAAATCATGGATGAGCTTCTTCCTTTGTTGTGCATTGAAGTCCTTCGGAATCTTGTTGGCGGCCTTGTAATTTGCAATGTCCGCAAACCAAGGTGCCACTTGCACCCTAAACAACCGCTCATCCGAAAATTCTTATTGAATTGGCAACTCATCCTTTGCTTGAATATCTGCTTGTGGAAGCCTAGACAAATGGTCGGCTACCATATTCTCCACTCCTTTCTTGTCCTTTATATCTAAATCAAATTCTTGGAGCAGTAGTACCCACCTAATGAGCCTTGGCTTGGCATCCTGTTTAGTCATGAGATACTTCAAAGCAGAATGGTCAGTGTAGACAGTAGTTTTAGAGCCAATCAAGTAAGATCTAAACTTATAAAATGCAAAAACCACGGCAAGCAATTCTTTTTCAGTCGTGGTATAGTTCAATTGAGCATCATTCAACACACAACTGGCATAGTAAATAACATGCAACACTTTATTTTTCCTCTGACCCAAAATGGCTCCCACCGCATAGTCGCTTGCATCACACATTAACTCCAATGGCAAACTCCAATCTGGAGGTGCAATGACCGGTGCGGTGGTGAGTTTTTCCTTTAAAAGTTGGAAAGCATGCATGCAATCATCATCAAACACAAAAGGAGTATCAACTACCAAAAGTTTGCACAAGGGTTTCACAATCTTTGAAAAGTCTTTTATAAATCTCGTATAGAAACCCACATGCCCTAAGAAGCTTCTAACACCTTTCACATTCATGGGAGGGGGAAGTTTTTCGATTACTTCAATTTTTGCCTTATCAACTTCTATCCCCCATGATGAAATCTTATGACCAAGAACTATACCTTCCCTAACCATGAAATGACATTTTTCCCAGTTTAGAACAAGGTTAGTTTCTTGGCATCTTTTCAAAACACATGCAAGATTTTTCAGACAATCATCAAAAGAATTACCAATTACGAAAAAATCATCCATAAATACCTTAATGAATTTTTCAATCATATCAGAGAATATGGAAAGCATGCACCTTTGAAAAGTGGCGGGTGCATTACACAACCCGAATGGCATCCTCCGGTATGCATAGACGCCATAGGGACAAGTGAAAGCGATCTTCTCTTGGTCCTTTGGGTCAACCACAATCTGGTTATACCCTGAGTATACATCAAGGAAGCAATAAAAGGCATGGCCCGCCAATCTCTCTAACATTTGATCAATGAAAGGCAAGGGAAAATGATCTTTTCTTGTAACCTCATTCAATCTTCTGTAATCAATACACACTCTCCATCCAGAAACGGTCCTTGAGGGGATGAGTTCATTTTTTTCATTTGCAACAACCGTCATCCCCCCTTTCTTAGGAACAACTTGGACCGGACTCACCCAAGGACTATCAGAGATTGGATAAATTATACATGCATCTAGAAGCTTCACAACCTCCTTCCTTAAAACTTCTTTCATGTTTGGGTTGAGTCTTCTTTGGGGTTGTCTAACCGGCTTGAAGTTTTCCACCAAAAGGATTTTGTGCATACAAAATGAGGGACTTATCCCTTTCAAGTCGGACATAGACCACCCAATTGCAGATTTGTGCTCCCTAAGCACTCTCAACAACTTCTCTTGCTCTAAGGAGTTCAATCCGCTACTAATGTTCACCGGGAATGAAGAATTCACTCCAAGGAAAGCATAACGGAGATGGGACGGAAGTTCCTTCAACTCTAGCCTAGGTGTCTCACCCTTGTCTTCAATCCGCACATCCTCCACAACTTTGTCTTCATCATTATTCAAAGCTAGACAAGCCTCAAGGGATTTAATCATGAACTCAACTTCTTTCTCACATACCTATTCTTCTATATTCTCAACCATAAAATCCGCTTCCAATGAATCTTCAAAAGTTTGTTGCACACTTTTGTCAGTCAATGATTCAACAAGGTCCACACTCATACATGTATTTTTGTCACTTGGATGCCCCATTGCTTCAAAAACGTTGAAGGTGACTTTTTCATCTTGGACTCTAAGCACCAACTTCCCTTGATTTACATCAATCAAAGCCTTACCAGTGGCTAGGAATGGCCTTCCAAGAATCAATGGAGTCTCACTATCTTCCGCTATATCCAACACCACAAAGTCTGCCGGAAAGATGAACTTGTCTACTTTTACCAATAAATCCTCCACTACACCATAAGGATATGTAATGGAACGATCCGCCAATTGGAGAGAAATCCTGGTTGGCTTGACTTCACCAATTCCCAACTTCTTGAAAATGGAGAGAGGCATAAGGTTGATACTTGCACCAAGATCACACAAGGCTCTTCCAATGTTCAAATGACCAATAGTACATGGGATAGTAAAGCTACCCGAATCCTTCATCTTCATCGGTAACTTCCTTTGGAGTATGGCACTGCATTCTTCCGTGAGCATGACAGTCTCCTCCTTCCACTTCCTCCTGTTAGTAAGAATCTCCTTCATAAATTTGGCATAGGAAGGCATTTGTTGAAGAGCTTCGGCGAAAGGGATGTTAATTTGCAACCTTTTGAACACATCCAAAAACTTAGAGAATTGTTGATCCTTTACCTCTTTCTTCAACCTTTGAGGATAGGGTATCTTGAAGTACGGTGGCAACTCCTTAGGATTGTCAACTTCTTCAAGAATTTTCCTTTTAGTCTTCTTTCTTGCAAACTCTTCATCCACCAGTTTTTCTCTCTTCGATTCTTCAACTTCAACAACAATAGGACTAGAGGTAGTGGCTTGGGAAGTCTCTGGTTCTTCATTGGTTGCATCTTCAATGGCCACCTCATCAACTCCCTCATCAATTGTCTTTTCTTTTCTCTCTTCATTTTTTTCTTGTGGGACTACCACCTTCCCACTTCTTGTAGTGACTGCCTTGCAATCCTCCCTTGGATTCTTCTCAGTATCTCCCGGCAATTGTCCTTGAGGTCTCTCCGTCATTTGCTTTGCCAATTGGCCTATTTGGTGCTCTTGATTCTTGATGGAGGCTTCTTGATTCTTCATATTAGCTTGAGTTGCTTGCATGAATTGGGCTAGAATATTCTCCAAATTGCTTGAATTCTCTTGAGGAGGATTTGCTTGAGAACTTGAGCCTTGCCCTTGTCTCCAACCAAAGTTAGGATGGCTACGCCACCCCGGATTATAGGTGTTAGAGAAAGGATCATGCTTAGGCCCTTGGTTTCCCATGTAGTTCACTTCTTCTTGCCCAGAACTTCCAACCACGTTAATTTCACAATTACCATTGGCATGGTTACCTCCACAGAAGTCACACACTGAGGCAGCTTGAACTTGCACCACTTGTAATTGAGAATTTTGTAGTTGAACGGACCCCAATTGCTTGGTAAGAGCGGCCATTTGTGCCTTAAGAGCACCAATTTCATCAAGCTCCAAAACACCTCTCTTGGCCAATGATCGAGAACTAGGCATTTGATAATCATTATTAGCCATAATTTCAATCAAGTCCTTTGCTTCATCGGGTGTCTTTTGGCTCAATGTTCCACCTGCAGTCGCTTCAATCATACTTCAAGAATTTCGGTTGAGCCCATTGACAAAGGTTGCAACTTGCTGCCATGTTTCCAACTCATGATTTGGACAAGCGGTAAGCAAAGATTTGAACCTCTCCCGTGCTTCATAAAGTGATACACCATCCCTTTGTGCAAAAGCATTGATCTCCGATCTCAACTTGATCATTCTTGATGGAGGGAAGAAGCGAGATAAGAACTTGCTCACCAAATCATTCCAAGTGATAATGCTCCTATGAGGATGGGATTGAAGCCATGACTTAGCTCTATCCCTCAAAGAGAAAGGGAAAAGCCTTAGACGAATAGCCTCATCGGAAGCTCCATTCAGCTTGATAGTATCACACAACTCAATAAATGTGCCAATGTGAGAATGAGGGTCTTCACTCTCTAAACCTCCAAATTGATTTTGCTGCACAAGATTGAGAAGTGATGCCTTTATCTCAAAGTTGTTACAAGCCACTGCAGGTCTAACAATTGGAGTTCCACATCTATCGACTTTAGGGGAAGTGTAGTCCCCCATTGTCCTCCTTTGTGCATTGTCTTCAGCCATGGTGACAATTGCTACTTCAACTTGCGGTTCTTGCACACTTGGTAACTCAACTTGTGGTTCTTGTACTCTAGACGATGCTCCTTCTCTGTTCTATCTTGCCTTGGCTTCCTTTCTATTCTTTCTACAGAGCTTCTCAATCTCAGGGTTGAATTGAAGTTCACTTGGATCAATTGTACCTCGCATACACGGAAACAAACAGAGCAGAACAGCAACAAATATCGCAAGTACAAGTCAAGCTTCAAGTGAACAATTCTGCAACTACCAGGAAAAAAAACAGAAAAAATGCCTAAACAGAAACAAACAGAAAACAGCAGTAAGAAAACAGGGAAAAAAATGCCTAAATTAGGAGTCCCCTTTGGTACTCGTGATATTGGCACACCGATCCCCGGCAACGGCGCCAAAAACTTGATACGATTTCTAGGCAAGTATACCTAGTCATACAAGTAATACGGTGGTGAGACTAGATATCGTTCTCAGGGATTGAAGAGAAGTACCACTTCACAAATCGGACTACTATCTAGGTGATCGTTTGGATGGAAGGGAGTTCTAACATGTAACAAAACAAACAAGAATAAAATGTTTTTGGTCTTTTAGGAATTTTTGCAAACACTTAACAAGCGGAAATAGATGTGGATAACAAATGGATGAAATTGTTAGGGTTAGACTACACTAATCCTCCCTTGATTGCAATGAAATGGTTAATAACACAATTCCTAATTCATTTATGACAATCAAATCTTCTGAAATACTCAAACTCTAATGTCTTAGGTGGAATGAGTCAAGATTTATAAGATTCAAGATTTATAAGATTGCAAGCACCCCAAGACCTATGTCTAGGTTCATGAACTACTTGGCATTTGATTCATGAGCATACCTTAACATCAATCTTTCAATTGTCTGATGATCAAACCTAGGAAAGCATTAAGCATGGAATCAAATACTCATAAAGAAATAAGAATTTGTATTACAATCAAGTCATGAGACAACCAAGTTCAGAAAAGTCATCATCTAACCCCAACGAGAGGGGGTTTAGCTACACATAATCAAAGAGAAAAACAAAAGAAAAGAAATAGGAATAAAGGAAGGAAAGAACTCCATGGAAGGATCCACAGCAGCCAGAGAGTATGTTTTTAGGGTTCAGGATCCTTTTCTGTTCTACCCAGAGGCCTTTTTATAACTTAGACGCGCGTTATGGCCGTGATGGCCATCACGCACAGGCCGTGACGGGTTCTGCCTTGGGTGCGCTTTCAAAAACTTGTTTGTCACGGCCGTGACACTCATCATGGCTAGGCCGTGACAGATTCTGCCTAGAAGGGGTCTGACTTAATTAACAGGTCACAGCCGTGATGCTCATCACGGCTAGGCCGTGACCAATTCTGACTTTTGCCTTTAGCTCTGCTTGATCATGGCCGTGATGGGCTCTGCTTGGCTCATTATCTTCACTTTTCAAGCTCTATCTCCATCCAAGTTCCATCAAGGCTAATTCTGAGCATTTAATCATTAATACTGCAAAACAACACCACAAAACCGCCTTACCTGTTCCAAGATAAAAACTAACTAGAAATCAAATTAAATATGTCTAAACTATATGAAAATGCAAGCAAAATGTACATGAAATATGAGGTGAAATCACACTCATCAATAAACAAATCCTCCACCATACCCTGTATCCCCAATTTTGTTTCTATTCCTATGTATTTATAATGTCTTAATAATAATAATCTACAATGTAATTTATATATAACCAGCAACCCTAAGTAATCACGAATCAAAAAATTTCGAATTTAAGCACAAAATAACCCACAATCTAGACACGTACCCCCCCCCCCCCCCTCTAAAAAAAAAATAGACAACACCTCATCATGTTAAAAAGCAACTGTGTTTGACAAAACAAGAACCATCGATAGAAGCATCCTCCTAGGGCTCATCTATACTAGACGGTACCGATCTGAAGTGTGACAAGTCTCACAAAACCACCTCTATGTCAGCCTTCAAATAACCACCTTACCACCACCACAGAGACATATAAAGTAGAAGGAAACCATGATAAGTGCAGAAACTGAGTGTGAGAAGGGTAGAAGAAAGCGTGAACCGGTAGTAAGATAGAGAACAACTTTTTAAAGAAGGCTAAGAAATATTGGGGAATGAAATAATGATGCCTGGGTCAGTACAATAACCCTGAAAAGTGAAGAAAGTGAGCGTACGTGCAAGGACAAAAAGGAACCATATAATGAATGAGAGTATGAGAGAGAACGACTTTGTAGCAGAGAAGGAAAAATGAATTTTGGAGAAAGGAATAGTTGGGGAACGAAATAATGAGATTCAGTTTAGATTTATAGAGATAGACTGCACCACCATTTTAAACCATAGTTAAACATTTAGTTAATCTGACCAAATCCCCATATCCAACGGCTACCAGCATTGCAACTTTAACCCCATGTCACACAAAGCCCAGCGCCTACAGACCAGGGTTATTCTTGTAACTCAAGTATACATCCATAATGCCTAACTAAAATTCAGTAGACATCCACAGTGCCACGTCACTGGACGGATTTTCTTTTAAGGGCTTAGCAAGTCCAAAGACTTGTGTGGACGAGCGCTTCTCTCACTTGTGGGGACGAGCGCTTCTATCACTTTAGTGGACGAGCGCTACTACCACATCAGTGGACGAGCAGGTTATACAACTAATATACACATTTTAACATTTTAATTCCAAATTTGTAACTTTCAGGTTCTCAAAGAAGTACAAATCATATTTCGCAAAAGAAAAAGAAAAAAGGAAAAAAAAAGGAGTGGCAGGGGTGGGGTAAGTCTCTACATGTAACAAATCTGATTTTCATTTTTAACCCACCTTTAAGTGTGCTATACCATATTCTTACTTTTAGTTATAACATATATAGTATAATTTAATATAATAATATTTATTTATTAGTCAACAAAAACTTTGAAATTGAAATGTATCAAAGTTTGCAATGGATATATTTCATAAATGCTAGGTTTGAATGTAAAAAAAATTAGACTTGATAATATAGTAGATATATGTATGAGAAAAATATTGGAAATTTGATAAGGTTAAATTATAATGTCAATTTAGTGTTTGCCAATTCTATAAGTATATAACAACATCGATACCAATATTAGAGTGAATATAGTGTCAAATACAAAAATTCAAATAGAGCATACATAATAAGCATTTCAAATAAGGTATACAATGCTTGGACTCGTGCAAAGAATTACCCGTCCAAAGGTTATTTAAACTGTTTATAATTTAATTGATAAGTAGACTGGTTTTTCCTTAGTGGACGAGGCAACAAATGAATACCTAAATAACTTGATAAGAACAGCAAGTCCAAAAACTTGAAAATAAGCACGTCTATCTTGCCACGTCAGCAGACGAGGGTTATTCTTATAGCTCAAGTATACATCCATAATGCCTAACTAAAATTCAGTAGACGTCCACAATGCCATGTCACTGGACGGATTTTCTTAAGGGCTTAGCAAGTCCAAAAACTTGTGTGGACGAGTGCTTCTGTCACTTGTGTGGACGAGTGCTTATGTCACTTGGGTGGACGAGCGCTTCTGTCACTTATGCGGACGAGCGCTTCTGTCACTATAGTGGACGAGCGCTTCTACCACATCGGTGGATGACAATTATACTGGATGACAGTTATATAAATCTATAGTGTAATAAGATGGAAGAGCCAATTTCACTGTATATCTGACGTGGCTAGTTAAACATGGTTTAAGGAGATAATCTATGGGCCAGTAATATGACATATGAAATGGATAACACAAATTAACGCAACCCAACCATTCCAATATACCCAAATGAGATATAGAGTTAGATAAACATCATAGGGATTATAAAAAAACAAATCCACCACCATACCTTGTATCCCAATTTTGTTTCTATTCCTATGTATTTATAATGTCATAATAATAATAATCTACAATGTAATGTATATATAACCAACAACCCTAAGTAATCACAAATCAAAAAATTTAGAATTTAAGCACAAAATAACCCATAATCTAGAGACGTACACCCCCCTAAAACAGACAACACCTCATCCTGTCAAAAAGCAACTGTGTTTGACAAAGCAAGAGCCATCGATAGAAGCATCCTCCTAGGGCTCGTCTATACTAGACGGTACCAATCTGAAGCGTGACAAGTCTCACAAAACCACCTCTATGTCAGCCTTCAAATAACCACCTTACCACTACCACAGAGACATATAAAGTAGAAGGAAACCATGATAAGTGCAGAAACTGAGTGTGAGAAGGGTAGAAGAAAGCGTGAACTGGTAGTAAGATAGAGAACAACTTTCTAGAGAAGACTAAGAAATATTGGGGAATGAAATAATGATGGTTGGGTCAGTACAATAACCCTGAAAAGTGAAGAAAGTGAGCGTGCATGCAAGGACAAAAAGGAACCGTATAGTGAAGGAGAGTATGAGAGAGAACAACTTTGTAGCAGAGAAGGAAAAATGAATTTTGGAGAAAGGAATAGTTGGGGAACGAAATAATGAGATTCAGTTTAGATTTATAGAGATAGACTGAACCACCATTTTAAACCATAGCTAAACATTTAGTTAATCTGACCAAACCCCCATATCCAACGGCTACTAGCATTGCACCTCTAACCCCATGTCACACAAAGCCCAATGCCTACAGCCGTACCTTTCATTTATTACCCACTTCTCTTTAAAGTTAATTGATGGAAAGAATTTGTCTGACCAATGCATTGAATAACCATGTAGTAGAAGGAAGAACAACAATTTAATGAACAAAAAAAAATCCCCACAAATTAAATCAAATGCCAACAATAATTGAATTTAATATTATATAACTTCCGTAAATGATGGACCGTAAGCCACATAAGATGTACCCAAAATGCTGAATATGGGAGTCGAACACTAGACATCGAAGAGAAAACAAAGCAATGCGACCACTAGGCTATACCATCAGCTTGCTGTTAGTTATGAATTTAAACATATATGTAACACCCCGATTTTCGCTGCTCTGTAATATCGGTAATAAATATATAAACATATATATTTTATCCGAGACTTAGAAAATGATTTTGGATGAAACAAGGTCATTTCCTTGTTATACTTATTTTAATAAGGTTACGGGGAAGTTTTTGGTTGAAAATTCAGACGGAAGCCGGTCTGCCGTTTTCTGGATTTTCACTGACAGTAAAAGTTTACTGCTCAGAAGACCTAATTTTAAGTTCTGAACGAGATGGAAAATGTTTTTATCGTATTTTCTACGATACTGGAAGTTTTGAAAATTTTGGTAAAAAAATAAAATAATTTACGTTTTACGGGCGGAATACGTAATCGGGTAGACGACGGAGTGGATTTCGGAGTTTCCAAGAGCAGATAAAGAGTTTATCTTAGGATTTTGAGATGATTCATGGGGATGAATCATATTTTTAAGTCTAGAAGGTTTTTCAGGGTTAAAGTGAAAATTTATGGATTTTACGCTTTAGTCCCTGAACTTTCTATTAATTACCCTTTTGTCCCTGAGTTAGTTTCTAAGTTTTTCAAGTGAATTGGTCTAGAATCCTTGTTCCAAATCCATAGAGGACCATGGCTTTGAGGCCCAAATTCCTTACCCATGACTTAAGTTTCATAAAGCCCATTTGAAGCCATATAAGTTTCCTATCCTAAGCTTAATGCTTAAATCTTAAAGTGGGCCCCACAAAAATGAATTCAAGCCCAAAATTACCAAGCCCATGCGCAAGCCAATGAGGGATTTAAGGCTGCCCTCATTTGTTGTTGGATGAACCAAGCTTTTCTAGAATGTTCAACAATCTTCCACAATATTCTCTAAGATTCTACTACATTCTACTAAGTTCTCAAGTTTTCTCCATCCTTCTAGGTTTTTCTAAAAAGTCTTCAAGAAAAATCAGCCAACTTTGGTCAAGATAAGCTTGCATTAAATGTGGCAACAAGTCATCATGACAATCTATTACAATTTGCAAACTAGTCCTTAAACTTATGGAATCTTTGCCAAATGGTCCCTATGAGTTATTTGCACTTAAATCCTTTGAAAAGCCACCTCCTTTCTACTTGGTACTCAAAAGTGGCGCAGCCCACATGTCTATAAATACCCTTACTCACCTTTCACTTAGTTTCTATTGCCTTTTGTTCAAAAACCTAAAGTTCTTAAGTCTTTGAGTGTCAAGTTTGTGAAGAAAGTTCTTGGATATTCACTTGTTTTTGATCTCCAAGAGGTGAATCCTATTCTTCTTCTCTAATCATGTCTATGTTCTTCAATCAATTTCTTGATTCAAAGTTTATTTCATAGTTGTTTATCACTTTTAAGTTTCTAGATCTAGAATTTTGAAAATTCATAACTAATTCTAGAAAAATCCTTTTGACATGAAACCAATTGCTATGATCTTATAATCATCTCTATTTTCATCATCTAGAAGCATAAGATCATGAGAAATTTCTTTCCCTAATTTCTGGACTTGGCCGAACCTAGGTCAATGTTGTGTCCATAGGTTTTGTTTCATTTTCATGTCTTGATTCATGATTCAATCTTCAAATACCTTGATAGTTCTTGTATCCAAGCATATAGAAGATCAAAAATCAAACTCTAACCTATTTATTTCATCAAGGCCGAAACCCTAGTTCTTGGAACTAGATGAGTTTTGTTCAAAGTTTTCATTAATGATCTTAGTAATCAAGCTATTAGTATGTATGCTTAATAAATCCAAGTTGGTTTATTAAATTAAGAACCCTAGACCTATGAACATGTTGAGGCCGAATCCTTGTATAAAAGAGTTATGAAGTTTTGAGTTTGAAACTTAGTTGTTTAATCACTAATCTATGATTTAGGTTAATTAAGGACCATTAATATATGACTTAATCATGATTAGCAATTTTAAGGATTTTGAACCCTAAAAGTCAGCCCTTGGCCGAAACCTAACCCTCATGAGTTAAGTATGTTGTGGGTTGATTTGATTGCAATTTGCTTGAAGGAATCAATCAGGTTGGTTTGACCTAAAGCCGACGGAGGAAATCGGATTAAATCGGGAGGTTGTTTGAAAACGTTAGTTTGAGTCTTCAAGAGGTAAGGGGAGCTTACCTGAGGGATTTTCTCTATAACTATTTGTTTTTAGTGTGGCTTATATGATTTATATGTGGTTTGTGATTAATTGTTTATGTTGTTTACGATGTGTTGTTTATCTGTGTATCGTTGATTGATTTGCTTTTCATTATCTGCAGTAGTATATTATGTTGTTATGATGCATGATCTGCCTGGGGATATAATTATGATGATGTTGTTGAATGTTGAATGTTGAATGTTGTTTGAGAGGCCTGACAGTGGTCAGTGCACAACCGATTAATGAGATAAAAGATTTAATAAACTGTGAAAGTTATATTCAATGTTTTATGGGGAACGTTGGAATATAATAGTAGAGGAAAATATGATTTTGGAAAAATAATGAGTTTTGAGAAATATTATTATTTTAATGATTTATTAGTATAAAAGAAGTTTATGAGTCACAGTGAGAGTGTAACCGTGAAATTTTTTAAGTACTGCTAATTTTTACACAAGAAATTCCGAAATATTATAAAAAGTGATTTTGTGATATTAATATTCGAAAAGACCTTATTTATTATATAAGAAAATTATTTTAGAAGAAATGTCAAAGTTTGACTTAAAGACGTTTTTCTTTGAAAATGCTAAACGATGGCAAGTTTCGAAATTATTTACGGTGAGAGTTTAAAAACAGCAATACTTATGTTGGAAAGAGATTTAATTTGAAATGATTTATTAGAGTTTAAGTTTCAATAAAAAGAAGTTGTTGATGATTTGACGTTATTTTGGAAAAAAATGTGTTTCAAAAGGAAATGTGGATTTTCTATGAATTGACATTTTATAAACGAATTTCAAGTAGAAAGAATTTTCGGTAAATGAGTTTTACTTAATGACGTGAAGGACGATATAGAACTTAGTAACTGAGATGTAGGGGTGCTAGTGTTCTTAAGACGTTGTCTTATTTTGGACATGTAAAACGATGTAAAAAGATGTAAAAGATGTAAAAAGATGTAAGAGATGTAAAAAGATGTAAAACGATGTAAGACGATATAAAAAGATGTAGAACGATGTAAGATGTAAAAAGATGTAAGAAGATGTAAAAATGATGTAAAATGATGTTATGGAACTTAATAACCGAGATGTCGGGGTATTAAGGTTAGTTGTTGATAGTGTGATTTTACATGATGTTTCTTGTACACTTTTGCATGCATATTTCATATAGATTAGGCATTATTTATTTGATTTTGTTAGATTTTCCCTTGGAACGGGTGAAGGTGGTTTTGTGTGTTGTTTTGTAGGAATCACTGAAAAATCTGGTTAACTTAGAGCCAAGGGAATGAAGAAACAGTGGAGAATGAAATTCTGGGAATGCTCGCCCCGCGAGAGGTTACTTCCCCCGCGACTGCAGACAGCCAGAAACAGCAGAATGTCATCCTTTCTGTCTCGCCCCGCGAATCACACCTCGCCTCGCGACCCTGAAAGATGACTGTGCCAGGAAAATGCAACCTGTTCTGTATCGCCACGCGAACAATGTCTCGCCTCGCGAGAGATCAAATCATTGAAGACCATAAGTTTAATATTCGCCTCGCGAGATACATCTCGCACCGCGAGTGCGCGAAAACCAGAACCACTGTTATAAGCTGTTTAAGGCAGAATTGGAAGGGACACCTTGGAGACATTGGAGGCTACGAGTTTGGAAACCCAAAAGGCTCTTGGAACCAGAGGCAGCATCTGGAGGATTGCCCCCATGGAATCCCTTCTCTCCTTCATCTATGTTTCTTTGGTTGTGGATATTATTATGAGTAGCTAAACCTCCATTGTTGGGGTTAGGGTAGCTATTTCTGAATTCTCATGTATTTGATTTAATCTTGCAATACAGTTTCTGCTTTGTTATTGAGTGGTTGATTTCTGTACTTAATGCTTGTTGTGGCTAGCACCCCCATGACTTGATTTGTGTTTTGATATGCAATTGGAAAATTCGTGTTAAAACCGGAACTGAAATTAATCACCTAGTAAGCCTTGTATCTAGGAATGGAACTCGGTTTATTAGCAATCGCATGATCCCTAATCTTAATGCAAATGCACTAATCTAGGCCACCTAAGGAATTAGGGTCTATTAGTGGGTTTAGGCTCTTGTCATCCGAGGGATCGGGACTTGAGTAATTTAGTGGATTGATTGTCATAATTGAAGTAGAAACTGTTTGTTAGTTGTTTCATTGCATGAGGATGAAGATTAGTGAACCTAACCCCAACAGCTTTTATCATATTTGAAAACCTTCTTTTATTGCTTTCCAAGTATTTGAGAAAATTACAAAAAGAGTTTGTCTTTCTTATTTTGTTAATTTTAACTTTTGTTAGCATAGAACTCTCTTCAATCCATGAATCGCTTAGATAGTAGTTGAATTGGTACGTGCTAGTACTTGTTGCAGTCCTCGTGGGAACGATAAAACGGTCTCACCACCGTATTACTTGCATGACTGGGTATACTTGCCCAGATTCGTCAACAAGTTTTTGGCGCCGTTGCCGGGGACTGCATCTCAATATTAGCATATCCATTTTGGTTACTAATTTGAGCACAAAATTTTTCTGTTTTAAAACTTTTCTTTTCTGTTATAAATTGTTTGCTGTCATTTTTTTTGGTGTGTTTGCTGTTGTGTGCTAACCTTTACTACTAACACTCTTGTTTGCTAGACTGTTTGTGTATGCGAGGTACTATTCCAGCTGACCAACTCCTATACGATCCAGAAATTGAAACAACAGCTAGGAAGAATAGGAAGCAATCAAGACAGCAGAATTTGTTAAGACAACAAGGAGAAGAACAAGAGACTTCCATCTCTCAAGTTTGTCAAGAAGAACTCAAGATGGCAGGGAATGGTGAAGATACTCCACCACCACGGAGGACACTTGGTGACTATGCCAATACAAATGTCAACCGGCATGTCACTAGCATAGTGAGACCTCCGGTGAACTCCAACAATTTTGAAATCAAGCCAAATCTCATCAACATGGTTTCACAGAATCAGTTTGCTGGGTTGGAGAAGGAAGATCCTAACAGTCATATTTCCACTTTCCTAGAGTTGTGTGATACCGTGAAGATAAATGGTGCCTCCGATGATGCAATTCGCCTGAGGTTGTTCCCTTTTTCTTTAAGAGATAGAGCCAAGTCTTGGCTCCAATCACAACCAACGGGGAGCTTCACTACATGGGACAACTTAGAGGCAAAATTTCTGGCAAGGTTCTTCCCCACCTCAAGATTTATAAAGGCAAGGGGTGATATCATAAGCTTTGCTCAACAAGAAGGTGAGACTCTGTATGACGCCTGGGAAAGGTTCAAGGAATTTCTTAGGAGATGTCCAAATCATGGGTTTGATGATCATACCCAAATGCAAACATTCTGTAATGGATTGAGGCCGTCAACCAGGTACATGTTGGATGCCTCAACTGGAGGTTCCATGAATACAAAGACAGCAGAGGAAGCATTGGTTTTGATAGAAGCTATGGCCTCTAATGACTACTTGATGCATCATGATCGGGGTCCCACACAAAGAAGGGGAGTGTTGGAGTTAGATTCACAAACTGCATTGTTGGCTCAGAACAAGCTCATGACACAACAATTGGAGTCTCTTACCAAGCAACTAGCGCAACTCCCACAACAACTCCAAACTGTTCAAGGGACGACCATGCCACCACAACAGGTAATGAGATGTGATTTTTGTGGAGGTGATCATGAGAATGGAAGATGTGAGGCACCACCTAGTTCCCATGAAGAAGCCAATTATATGGGGAACTATAGGCGACAAGGCAACAACCAAGGGTGGAGGAATCAACCAAATTTTGGTTGGAATCAAGATGCCGGACAAACAAGCAAACCTCCTCCTACACAACCACTTCAAGACCGGGTTTCTATTGTGGAGAACACACTCAATCAGTTCATGCAGTTGACCATGGCAAACCAGAAAAATACCAATGCTTCTATAAAAAATCTGGAGGTTCAAGTTGGCCAAATTGCAAAGCACCTAGCGAAGCAAACTAGCAGCGGTTTTTCTGGTAACACTCAAACTAATCCGAAGGAGCATTGCAATGTTGTTGTTTTGAGGAGTGGAAAAAGTCTTGAGAATATGGGCGGTGAACCTTTGGTGAAGAATCAGAAAGTTGATGGGAAAACATAATTGAGTGCTGAGGAAAAAGAAGAAAAAGGTAAAGATGTTATAGTTGAGGAAGAAGAAAAGGTCAGTGAACAAGACAAGAGGGAGAAGCTAGTAGATGAGAATTCAATTTTGAGGAGAACCAAGAGTCAGATTTTGAAGGATGGAAACAAACCTCAAGTGATCCCCTATTACGTGAAGTTGCCCTATCCTCCCTTGAGCAAGAAAAAAGAGAAAGATGAACAGTTTGCCAAGTTCCTTGACATTTTCAAGAGGCTACAGATCAACATACCCTTTGCTGAAGCACTGGAACAGATGCCCAATTATGCAAAATTCATGAAGGAACTGCTCACGAAGAAAAGAAAGTTTAAAGAAGGCGAAACTGTTGCCTTAACTGAGGAGTACAGTGCGATACTGCAAAGGAAGCTACCTCCGAAGCTGAAAGATCCGGGTAGTTTTATAATTCCTTGCACTATTGGGAATGTTACTATCAGGAAGGCCTTATGTGACTTGGGAGTGAGTATCAATTTGATGCCGCTCTCCATTTTGAACAAGCTTGGAGGTGGAGAGGTGAAACCAACCAGGGTGGCATTGCAGTTAGCTGACAGATCAATCAAGCATCCTTATGGTATCCTGGAAGATGTTCTGGTCAAGGTGGATAAGTTTATCTTCCCAACGGACTTTGTGATTTTAGACATGGAGGAGGATGCAGAAGTCCCGCTCATACTGGGGAGACCTTTTCTGGCAACTGGTCGGGCCTTGATAGACGTACAAAAAGGCCAGCTGCAATTCAGAGTGCAAGATGAAACAGTCACTTTCAATGGGTTTGAAGCTATGCATCGTCCGAGCAATGAAGAGGATTGTTTCCGCATGGACATTGTGGATACAGTGGCTAAAGAAGTTGTTGCACATCAGCACCACCCCTCTACTCCTGAGAAGAAGGAAAAGCTCAATATGAAAGCAAATCTGAAGCTCTGCAAGACAAATGATGCATCAGTTGGTGATGAAGTTGGCTTTGCTCATCTTGTGAAAACAGAACCTCCGCTGGGAAGGAGTAAGAAAAAGGGCAAGAGGCCCAGAGTGAAAGGGACAAAGGGGAAGCACAAATGTTGGCCCTATTAGCCAAATCAGCTCTTTAAAGGAGTTCCATGGAATAAAAGTGCTCTTGCACTTCTATGCCCAACCACACCCGGTTAATTGAAAGAAGCCCGTCAAGCTAGTGACGTTAAAGAAGCGCTTATTAGGAGGCAACCCAACTTTTCTTAACCCTTCTTTTTAGTTGTTTTCATTTTCTTAATAATTTTGTTTTTGATTTTAACCTCTTGAATAATTTGAGAAGCTCAAGAGGAAAAATAATAAATTGAGAATTGCCAAGTGTTTGCAGGGTAATAAGGAAGGAGGGAAGAGCAAGAAGATAAGAAAAAGCAAAGTCAACACCTGCTACCGCCTCGGTAAGCCGTTCCAATTTTTTTTGTTTTATTTTATTTTTCTTCTCCTCTCTCCTACTTGATTGTTTACATTGGGGACAATGTAAATTCTTAAGCTTGGGGTAGGGGTATTTTGCATTTGCATTTTCCATGTTGCATTCATTTAGTTTTGCATGATAGTTTTGCATGATCATACAATTAGATTGCCCTTGCTTAGATTTTGTATCCAATTGTGAGAACTAAGTGCCAATTAAATTGTGATAGTGAATTTTTGAACCCAATTTTTTTCAATCTTGTGATATGGCTGCAAATGAAAATGTTTGAGATAATCTTGGATGGTTGATAATTAGCATATGGTTCTATAGATTTGTGTTTTTCATTGATTTCTGAACTAAAATGTGAGATTTTGAGCCAAAGGGGTACTCACAAAATTTTACCCCATTCTTTGTGTTAGAGTGTTATTCCTCTTGGTTTGCTTTCTCTAGAACTTGACTTGAAACCATTTCAAAGCTTAAAAACTTTTGAAAACATTTTTGAAAATGATTGAGGCAATAGGTATTTTTCTGGCCTTCTGAGCTTTGAATGATGAAATGTTACCCCTTAGTTGCCCAATTTTGAGCCTGAATGAATAAAATTCTTTTCTTAGTACCCTGAAATGTTTTGATAAATATGCTTGCTAAGGGACCTTCTAAAGTATAACAAAAGGGTAAAAAGGTAGTGAAAAAAGTTTGGGATGAAAGACTCAAAAAAAAAAAGTTTCTCTTGATCTGAAAAATCTCCCCTTCTCCAAGCCAAATAAAATAAAAAGAAAAGAAAAAAATAAAAATAAATAGAGAAGGGGATGACAAAAAGAAGTGAGAAAATAAAAGGAAAAGGAAAGAAAAAAAAGGTGGAAAGTGAACTGAAACCCAAAAGGTATTTTAGAAGGTCATGCTTTGCAAATGTTGATATGTTGTGTAGCCTTTTGAAATGTCCTTTTATTGATTTCCCCACCTAATGATTAATCCCATGGCCACGTTACAACCAAGTGAAAGACCTCTTGATTCTAAATTGTTTTCATTAATGAAGAGATTTGGTTGATAGTCAAGCCTATGGTAGGATTCATTCCTTGAGGAAAATTGAGTGAAATATCTTATCCCCTAAACACTTGAGTGAGGTGAGAAAAGAGAGCCAAGCAAATGAACAAGCTTGGGGTGAGCTTCAGGTGAGAAAGAGTGCCCAAATCAGTGAGAACATGGGTCTAAGGAACCTAAGCCTCTAATTGGACTTGAATCGATCATCTCTGGCTGAATTGTTTGAATTGCCTATTGCTTGGATCATTGACTTGAGTTCTTAGTTCACTATCCATGTTCTGTTTATTCTACTGGCCTTAGTGATTGCTTAAGGACAAGCAATTGAATAAGCTTGGGGTGATTTGATAGTGTGATTTTACATGATGTTTCTTGTACACTTTTGCATGCATATTTCATATAGATTAGGCATTATTTATTTGATTTTGTTAGATTTTTCCTTGGAACGGGTGAAGGTGGTTTTGTGTGTTGTTTTGTAGGAATCACTGAAAAATCTGGTTAACTTAGAGCCAAGGGAATGAAGAAACAGTGGAGAATGAAATTCTGGGAATGCTCGCCCCGCGACAGCAGACAGCCAGAAACAGCAGAATGTTATCCTTTCTGTCTCGCCCAGCGAATCACACATCACCTCGCGACCCTGAAAGATGACTGTGCCAGGAAAATGCAACCTGTTCTGTATCGCCACGCGAACAGTGTCTCGCCTCACGAGAGATCAAATCATTGAAGACCAGAAGTTTAATATTCGCCTCGCGAGATACATCTCGCCCCGCGAGTGCACGAAAACCAGAACCACTGTTATAAGCTGTTTAAGGCAGAATTGGAAGGGACACCTTGGAGACATTGGAGGCTACGAGTTTGGAAACCCAAAAGGCTCTTGGAACCAGAGGCAGCATCTGGAGGATTGCCCCCATGGAATCCCTTCTCTCCTTCATCTATGTTTCTTTGGTTGTGGATATTATTATGAGTAGCCAAACCTCCATTGTTGGGGTTAGGGTAGCTATTTCTGAATTCTCATGTATTTGATTTAATCTTGCAATACAGTTTCTGCTTGGTTATTGAGTGGTTGATTTCTGTACTTAATGCTTGTTGTGGCTAGCACCCCCATGACTTGATTTGTGTTTGATATGCAATCGGAAAATTCGTGTTAAAACCGGAACTGAAATTAATCACCTAGTAAGCCTTGTATCTAGGAATGGAACTGGGTTTATTAGCAATCGTATGATCCCTAATCTTAATGCAAATTCACTAATCTAGGCCACCTAAGGAATTAGGGTCTATTAGTGGGTTTAGGTTCTTGTCATCCGAGGGATCGGGACTTGAGTAATTTAGTGGATTGATTGTCATAATTGAAGTAGAAACTGTTTGTTAGTTGTTTCATTGCATGAGGATGAAGATTAGTGAACCTAACCCCAACAGCTTTTATCATATTTGAAAACCTTCTTTTATTGCTTTCCAAGTATTTGAGAAAATTACAAAAAGAGTTTGTCTTTCTTATTTTGTTAATTTTAACTTTTGTTAGCATAGAACTCTCTTCAATCCATGAATCGCTTAGATAGTAGTTGAATTGGTACGTGCTAGTACTTGTTGCAGTCCTCGTGAGAACGATAAAACGGTCTCACCACCGTATTACTTGCACGACTGGGTATACTTGCCCAGATTCGTCAACAGTTGTGTTGTAGACTAGGTATCTACTAAAAGAAGTTAACACATTGTAAGATGTTTTCTACTACCACGAACCTAAGACTGATTGCAAGGTCTAGGGGCTTCGTGATTGAGTACTCGGACTTTGAGGTCCTGTGTTGTTAATAAAAGATGTAAAGATGTTTCAAAAGATGTTAAGTCGTAAGCTTTTGAGATTTTGACAAATAAAGATATAGCACAAAGAAAAGTGTTGAGAACAAAATGTTTTCTTGCATGCATTTGGCAGACGTGCCATGATTAAACGAGGGATTACCTTGCGGCGTCAGGGTATATCGTACAAAGATGTTCTCATTGTGCCCGGGGTTTGGACAATGAGGCCCCATCTCAGAGTGTTATCACTGTGCCACGATGTTGGACAGTGTGCGATGGGCGTGCCTGTGGCAATTGAGTCTGATCAACTCATCACGAGGTTTACGAGGTTGGAGATATCTCATGAGATTAAGTATGAATGTTTAGAAGATGTATTGAAGTGTTTATGCATAGTTTTCCAACGTTGATGTTTGGGGTGTGAAACCCATTGATAAACGATGTGATATAATATGAATGAGTACGTTGTTATAGACATGTATATGTGTATGTGCAATCTTTTGTGTTGTGCATTTAGTTATGGTGATGAATCCATATATTGGCGTCTCACCCTTACAACCATATCAGAGTTGTACGAGGGGTATGATCCTTACAAGAAGACGAAGGAAGTCTAGTTCGAGGCATCTTTGTCTTTGTTTTATCGGTTGTAGTGTCCGTTAGTTACGACCAGCTTAGGTAATGTTATGTTTTAAGAATAAAGTTGATTATGGTTTATGTGAGAAAAATATGAGGCAGTGTAGTTGGAGGACTTATATACATTATGTAGTTAAGTGTGATTTGAATACGTTGTTGTGGTTATGAGGTTAAAATAAGGAGGAAAAGAAAAAATTTTATCACCATATTTTGAAGAGATAAACGTTGAGAAAACATTATTTTCCGAAAGCAACCAGCAAATTAAGTTTTATTTCCGCAAACGGGTAACCATGTGATGACCCGAGATTAGGGTGTCACATTAGTGGTATCAGAGCTGGTCAAGTCTTTAGGGAATGTTGGGAAATAGGTCTATTGTGTTGACGTTGTGTTTTCTCTGAAGTGAGACAACGTTGTGTTTTCTCTGAAGTGAGATGATGTTGTGTTTTTCTGAAGCGAGACTTGTTTGAATTACTTCTTAGAAGTAATATGTGTTAATAAAGAAGTAGGGAATTACAGAAAGGTGTCTATGGTAAGTTTCACCTAAGTTGAATGTGAGCGGAAAAGAAAAGTTCTTGAGAAAAATTGAGTTGATAGAAAAGTTTGAGGATGAGATGTGCAATGAAGTTATTTTGAGGATATGAAATGAAGTTATTTTGAGGATGAGATGTGTGAGGTGATATCAAATTGGAGTGGTGAATTATAATCAAGAGGAACTAAGACTATGATTAAATATTTTGAGTAGGGAGTTGATGTGTGGTGCTGTGAAGACATTGTTAGTATTAATGATAATATTCAGAGTTAGATGATTGGAATAAGATTTATGGTGGAACCATGTTGATAAGAGAAGTGATTAAGTTTTGATTTTGTTTTTCGAGATTGATAGGCTTTGATGCAATTTTGAGGATAGTATGGATATGTAGAAATGACGTAAGAATGAATTGTGTTATGGAATATGGAATAAGAGGAATGAAGTGATGTGAAGGGCAATGTAAAATCTTAAGGTTAAGATGATATTATAAAATTCTGTTTAGTTCCGAGCTACGAAATTTCGAGGACGAATTTTTTTTTAGTGGGGTAGTAATGTAACACCCCGATTTTCGCTGCTTTGTAATATCAGTAATAAATATATAAACATATATATTTTATCCGAGACTTAGAAAATGATTTTGGATAAACCAAGGCCATTTCCTTGTTATACTTATTTTCATAAGGTTACGGGGAAGTTTTTGGTTGAAAATTCAGACGGAAGCCGGTCTGCCATTTTCTGGATTTTCACTGACAGTAAAAGTTTACTGCTCAGAAGACCTAATTATAAGTTGTGAACGAGATGAAAAATGTTTTTATCGTATTTGCTATGATACTGGAAGTTTTGAAAATTTTGGTAAAAAAATAAAATAATTTACGTTTTACGGGCGGAATATATGAAATAACATTAAAATAATAAAAATGGAATAATAACATTAAAATATTTGAAGTAACATTAAAATATTTAATATTTAATACCAAAAATATTATTTCAAAAATATTAAAATAATCTAAGAAAGACCTCAATTAAAATATAAAATAACATAATAAATAATAAATAATAAAATAAATTGAGTAACTCAAAATATTCAAATCTTTTGGACCCCACTACAGTGTTCCTACCGTAAATTAATTTTTTTTGTTGACAAGTTCCTACCATAAGTTAATGAGTACGATATTTCCTATTTTGTTCTCGTCTCTCCTTTACATCTTTAAATTTTTTAAATTATTATTTAAGATTTTTTTTATAGGGAAAATATTAGTAATTAGTGTGTTATGTTATATTTTTTGTTAACAAATTATAGAGTTGCTTATCTTGAAAACTCTATCGGATACTTATAAGTAATTTAAAAAATTATTCATTTATTTGTTTACTTTTTAAAATTGCTTTTGTCGGTAATATTTTAAATAATTACTTTTTAATTTGTTAACTTTTTGCAAACAATATAATCAATATAGATATTTTTTTTATAATTTAGGTGGGTTGGGCCCCGAGGGAATATCGGGTCCAGGGCATACCTCGTGCAGCTCAAAGAAAGCTTATATAGGTACTTATAGATTACCCACCAACAAGAATATAGATATATTTTTAAGTCCGAATTGATTATCGAATAAATTATAAATTATTTTAAAGGTCTAATTTTATTTTTCACCATGTTTTAAAATATATTTATATCATAATAGTTTTTTTTAGGAACCCATCGTAATTAGGGTATTTGGCTCAACGTGTTCACAGAGCATCCTCACAAGCATAGATCCTCTGGACCCGCTATGCATTAATCGCCGCTCAGATGCTTATTCACAATTAAGGTTATCTCCTATAAACTCGCAACCAACTCAATCACACCCAATCATTCATTGGGTCCATATCTTAATAGTTTCAAAGAAGGTGTAATTCTAAAAATTTGAATAGGACCCTACTAATTAATGTTGTTCAACTCTATTAATATTTGATTTTTTTTATGTTTATTACAATATAATATTAATAATCACTATCATCTTAAGAAATAAAATTCAAACAACCATTGTTTTATAATCTTATTTAAATTAATATAATGTCACAAAACTATTTTTTATTTTTTATCACATATTTATAACTTCAAATTATATTTATTTTATTTTTTATTTTTATCTTATTTATTTTTTTATTATGAAACCCGTGCGATGCACGGGTACAATAATCTAGTTGATAATCAAACTAAGATGTGATATTTACTTAACTATATTCTTTATTTTATTTATTACTTTAAACAATAACTTTATTGTTAATTGAGGTTTATCAGTTTAATCTTTTAATATTTTGTTATAGAACAATGATTTTCAAGCACAATTTATATTTCATTATTTTGTTACTATCATCCATCATTTTATTACTTTTTATTTATATAGTCACATTTTTACTTTAGGGACCTAATTGAAAATTTTATATAAATTCAGAAACCCAATTAAAAACTTTTTAGTTTAAAGACCCAATTGAAAATTTTACATAAGTTCAGGGACCTAATTATAATTTTTTTTAGTTCATGATCTAATTGAAAATTATCAAGTAGTCCAAGGACCAACTCAATAATTAAATATGTCATATATATCGGTTCATCCAATTCAACCAATGACTCACTGGTTTTCTAGAAAAAATCGACAGAAGCTTCAGTAGGAATAAAACACGCAACCTGTTGACTTAGATGAGAATAAATGGGTGAATGGTCATCGGTCTAAATATTGATGTTTTGTTAATGACTATTTTCTTTATATTTATAACCTATTGTTATTTTGTTAGATTTATGATTTAAAATTTATATTATGGATTGTGACAGTCACACTTAAGAAAAATAATTTTCATATTAAATAAAGTCATGACAGGACATAATTGTAAATGAAAAAATTAGTATATTAAATAATAAAAATTAGGATATAATTTTCACTTGGGTTGTGCCTATGACAGGATTTTGAGGGGAAAAAAAGTCACAAGGCTATAATTGTAATTGAAAAAATTAGTATATTAAATAATAAATAATAAAGTGTATAATCATTAAATACTAGTCTTTATCTATTGGCCCATATCAAAACCGCATTGGTGAAGTTAAATCATCAAAGGCACCATAGAAACATCTAACTAGATCTCAAAGGCAAAGATGCCCGATAATTCAACCAAGGTACGTAATCGAGCAAGCAGCCACAAATTCGAGAGAAAATCATTTCCATCAAAACCACCGTAAGCCAGTTTGTCACCAGTGGACAAATTAAACAGGACCATCAACATTTAACTTCATGCACCCAATTAAATGAGGGGCACACGCACCAACCTGAAACAAAAGACATCTAGGAATTTAATTTAGTCAATGAAATTGTGCTTGACTACTGCTTGTTTGTGAGCAATGCTATATGGTAGTCCTTATCAAGATTAATCAACCAATTGACCAAAAGAGTCACCATAACCTTCAAAGACTAGTATATATTGCATAAAACAGGTGTAGGAAAAAAAAGAGTAGCTGCCAAGAACCTCTTTTAAATTCATACTGATCTTATTCTTATCCTTTAGCTGATCAGAAGTGACAAAAGCTGTTTGGTTTGCACTTTGCAGGGTGCACCAGCTGCTGCCAAACATGCATGGTTGCAGGGCATGCAGTAACGGTTGGAAGAGGAGGTTTTTATTATTTTGCCACACAAAATACCAGAGTATGATCCCATATTTAAACTAGAATAGAGTGACCATTTGACTAATCACAAAAATACTTAATGCCTTATTCCAAAATATTAAATGCTAATGGAAAACTACAAGACTTAATAACTCAGAACCTTGACTTAGTAATTTACAACTTTGACTTAGTAAATCATAACTTTTAACTTAGAAAGTTGCACGATTATAAGACTCATAACTATCAACTTAGAAACTTGCTATTATTAATTTTCTAATTAATATCTAACATCCTCCCTTAATTTGAAAATTCTTCAGCACTCCAAGTCTTGCTCGCAATCTTCGAAAATCTTCAAATTTGAGAGGCTTGGTGAAAATATCTGCAACTTGATCTTGAGTCTTCACATAAGTCAATTCCATTTCTTTCTTGGCAATGCATTCTCTGATGAAACGATACCTTGTATCTATATGCTTACTTCGCTCATGGAACACTGGGTTCTTGACAAGTTCTTGTGCAGATCTACTATCAATATATAGATCTCCGTGATCTCCTTTTGCAACAAGTGAAGTTCCTTCAACAATTTTCTAAGTCAAATGGCATGACATGTGCAAGAAGTTGCAGCCACATATTCGGCTTCACAAGTAGAAAGTGTCACAATGGCTTGCTTCTTAGAACTCCATGTAAAAGCACAATCACCCATGAAAAACTCAAATCCAGTAGTACTTTTTCTATCATCAACATCTCCCGCAAAATCACTATCACAAAACCCAAAAAGCTTGAAGTTATTAGAAGGAGAATAAAACAATCCGAAATCAATTGTCACTAGTGCAGAAAAGGGATTCCACATCGGTTATTTTTGGCTTTTCACATCGGTTTTCAAACTGATGTTGAAACGACCGATGTTGTTTATTGTTACTTTTCACATCGGTTTTAAAGCCGATGTCTAAAGTACACTTTTAACAGAGGTTTTCTAAATAATCGATGTGGAAAGTTCATTTTTCACATGGGTTATCAAAAAACCGATGTGGAAATATCACTTTCCACATTGGTTTTAAATATAACCGATGTGAAAAGTGAACTTTCCACATCGGTTTTTGTATAACCGATGTGAAAAGTCTCATTTTTTTTAAACTCATTTTACATTTCTATCATTCATTTCCCCTGTTTCAGTAATCTAGATCAATACCAGTAAAACATATTCTAAATATTCTCAACACAATCACTTTTGTACAACAAAAACACACTAAATTAATATATACTGAATTTATTACGAACAATACATATGTTCAATTACATTCAGACAATAAAGATAATTAGAAACCAAAAAGCTACATGATATATTATAGATTTCATATCAAAATATATATCAGTCAAAAGTACACTATAGGTAGTACATGATAAGTTTTTAAACTAACTACATACAAACTATGGTTGGTACACTTCAAGAAAGAAAGTTGCCCAACGCCTCCTTATGTTATTGATGTCGGCATCAGATAATGGAGTCAGATTGTTGAATATCTGCAAGTTTAATTGGACAAAAGATTATATCTTTTAAGTAATAAACTAACATAAAACATATAACTAATCTATAACTGTTACTTCTAATTGTTACCAATTAACATTTACCTCGTGCCATCTTTCAGTGATCCTGGAGGAGATAATTATGACCATCCACTTCATCACATAGTATCCACATTCCCATGATCCACGTTGTATACAGGACTACGTACAAATGAAACCCAATTAGAATATGAGGAATTAAATAAAAATCAAAAATTATACCCACTGCATTTGAAGCGTTTGAACTAATAAATATCTTACGTTAGGAATAATCCATCTAATAGCCCGACGCCTTTCACCATGCAACATGTGGTTTGCATTAATAAAACTATCATCACAAAATAAACATTAATTAAAGTATATCTAATAGATTTCAGATAATTAAAACAACTGCATTACTGATTATAAAGTATTTTAATGCTTACGTTTCCATGATCATCTTCAATTCATTCGCCGGCTTATTTCCCATTGAGCAGAAGAAGACCACGACATTCATCCTAGGGTACAAGATCAACAGTTGTCAATGCTTGCTGTATTTGCGGAACAATTAGTGACTAAGTCATATATAGTTATAATTAAATAACTGGTACTTACTTATTGAGATAAGGCGCAAGGTAGAATTGGTGGTCGTCTTGGGCAAGTATATCACGTATGGTGGTGACCGGGTCTTCTGATGCTAGGAGAACATCACCCTGAATGAACATGGGGTCAATGAACCCATAAAGGGTGAGGTTATCCTGATCAACTAACATACAATGCAGATACCTAATATATTGAAAAAACATGTTAATTATCATAGTATTTAAAATTTAATTACTTAACTTATAAATAAAATGTACTTACGTGCACCATAACCATAGATGTACAGAACTAGCCATTTCTTTATCGAGTACAATCTCCATAAGTTCCTTCTTTGGGTTATACAGTTCGTCACCTGGACTAGCATCATGTTCCAACCTTACCAAAGCTGCGTCATTCTCCATGGTCACAACCTGTATAGCCAGAAGTTTAAAAACATCACCAGGTGCCCTTTTGTCGATCCCCTAAACAACAAAGATATATATTAGTAATCACAGATAAGCTATTTTATTCGTAATTAATTAAATGGTCAAATGAATACCTTGGAAGGAGCAGACATCTCTGGTCTTCCTGGATCCGACCTTTTAGCCAGAATATCATTTCCAACATCCTAAAACAAATAAAAATAATGATCTTTCAACAATAATAAATAATTTCAACTGTGAATATAGAAAAACACAACTAACTGAATACCTCAGATGCAACAAGAAAGCTGACCAGTCTTCTTGGCCAGGGGATGAAGTTACCGGGGGCCTGACCCACTGTTTGAACATCCTCAGTGGGCACAGGGACTCGAGCATCAGCATCTCGAATAATCTCAACAACGACCCTCACCTGATCATCCGATAATAAACGATGGTGTATGGTATTACCGAAGTTATTATGTGCCCTCCCCAATGCCACTAAGCGGCGATCATGATGATCATCAACATACAGCTCACACCTATCAGGGTCATCGTCATCATCATCATCATCATCATCATCATCATCATCATCATCATCATCATTTTCAGGCTGATGAGGAGGATCACATGATCCCTTAGTGCTCACATGGACAGAGGGTTGGGCACCTGTCATCTGCTGGGACATAGAAGTCAATATTGCCAGCTGCTGGGCAAACTGCTCGGCCATCTCCTGACTAAGCTCAGCTGCAATCTCCTGTTTTAGTCGTGCTCTATCTGCATCAACATCCCTGTGGCATTGGTGTGAAGATGAACCATGGTATTGGCGAATGCCGACGCCCCATCCAACACCAATGACACGGCCCGGGTGGTTTGGTTTACCGATGGCAGCAGCTAAGATATCATCGCGTCTTCTAGGAACAAAGGTTCCTTGGGTTACCTGCTCGTCCAAGGCATCCTATAACATATAAAATATCAGGTCACATTACAATTCGGTAACAATGTTAAAATGATAATTACAATTCAAACTATACTTACAATTTTCTCAGCTACTTGGTGGGCCTCCTCAGATGTATATTGTCCCGTTTTTCCTTGTTGGGCCCTCTTCCATTTACGATGGCGTGGGGGTGGAAGTGGATCAACAACTTCTGGACGATTTTCAGCGTTAGGATCCGCCTGAGATGCTGCTTCCTGAAATGCTTTCTTTTCCTCTTCCACCATTATCTGACCAAGTTTTTTAATATCCCCCACGAGACAGTACATGGGGGTAGACATTCTTGCTTTGGTTTTCCTGCCCCTTTTTCCTCTTCTCTTGTTATAAATAGAAGACAAATAAATTACATAAGTAAATAAAATTAATGAAATTACATAAATTTAGAGACAAATCAAATAAGTTAACCTGAAAGCTGGGATCATGTCGGCTCTGAACAAAGCGATCCCACGTCGCCTGGTCAAGAAACGGGTACACGTCAAGTGGGTTCTTTTCACATGTTGGATTGAATACATAGTATCTGCCCAGGTCGACCTTAAAAGCCCTCCAACGCTCACCAGCATACTTTATCAAACGCTTCTTCATATCCATTGTATCCGGTATGTCAAAGGTGAGCTACATTAACACCAAAAGAATCAACGAATTACTGTATGATATTAATAAGATTAAAATAAAGTAGATACAGACAAACACATGAAGTAAAAGTATAGATACCAGAATACTCTCCCATATCTGATCCTTCACGTCCGCCGGTACATCTTTCCAATTATTAATAAGTATATTAGGCCTTCTTCTAGCAAGGGTCGCCACAAAACTGTTAAACTGCTCTGCCATTGGCCCAATAAGATTGAGGTTATTATCAAAGTATATTCTTATCCTTTGATTTGAACCACGGTTGGCAGTCAAATTCCTCATTCGTGTGGCACGTCTACCCTTTCTACTCGTAGACGGGGTCTCTGACCCGCTGCATGAATGAGGGATATCCTCAGGATCAGTCATGTATACCTGATTAAAAAAAAATTGTTAGTATGTCAGGATAAATATCAAACATAACTTATAAATATCGATCAACATACGTAAACATAACTTATAAATATCAACGTAACAATATAATACGACTTTAAACATAACTCAAACTAAACTAACATTATGGTCAATTAGTAAAGTTCTCCCATAACCCTTCTTGGTGATCATTACGAGTAGCATGTACATCATCCACTTCGTTTTCCTCATTGAAATTAGGCACCCGTGTTGAGAAAGAAGGAGTATCAGAAATATCAAGAGTTGAATCTTGATTTCCCTCACTACCATTATACACGTTTTTTCCCTGGAGAACCATTGACCACCTTTTGTTAGAAGGATCACGGATATAAAACACTTGTTTTTCTTGGGATGCCATGATGAAAGGCTCTTCTTTATTACCTACCTTATTAAGGTCCACCAATTTGAATCCTAACTCATCGGTTTGCACACCATTGTTACTGTCGACCCACTGACATTTAAAAACAGGTACTCTAAACTTCGTGTAATCAACCTCCCACATCTCTTCAATGATTCCAAAGTATGAAACGGATGCCATAACAGAGTTTTTATCTTCCGAACTAGAGAAATGCATGGACTCAGCGACGACCATAACCCCACTGTTTTGTATAGTACTTTTGTCATCATGGGACTTTGTATAGAAGGAAAACTTATTGATATCGTACCCACTCCAACACATGGCATCAAAGTTAGGCCCCTGTGCTAGCCATTTTAATGTATCAGAAGCAATACCATCCTTTGCAATTTTTTCTTTAAACCAGTTCAAGAAAGTCTTGTTATGCTTGTTCAAACACCATTTTTCATTCATTCTAGGGTAAGTTTCATTGATGATGCTTTTGTGCTCACATAAGTATGGTTCAACCTCATTAGTGTTATTCAATATATACAAATGTACTTGAAGCACTTCCTCCCGATCCATGCTCTTAACAGTGATACCTCGTGTACCCTTACCATCATATCTTCCTTCGTGACGAGACTTCGTAAGCCCTACAGGTTCCGCTTCTGACATGTAGTCTGTACAAAACTCAATAGCTTCTTCTGCACCTTTCAACAATAGATGCTTTGGGACGGTGTGGATTCTTCATATATCATTTCAAGATCTTCATGTATCGCTCAACCGGGTACATCCGCCTTAAATAAACGGGGCCGCACAATCTAATCTCCCTCACTAGATGAACAATCAAATGAACCATGATGTCAAAAAATGAAGATGGAAAATACATCTCCAATTGGCACAAGATAATGGCTGCCTCATTTTCCAAGTCATCCAAATTTTTAGTGTCAATGACCTTGCTACATATAGCATTGAAGAATAAGCATAACCTAGTAATGGCATGTCTGACTTTTTTAGGCAAGATGTCACGAATGGCCACCGGTAGTAGTTGTCGCATCAAGACATGACAATCATGAGACTTTAAGCCAACTAATTTGAGATCTTTCATTAAGACAAGTCTTTTGATATTTGAAGAGTAACCCTGTGGCACTTTGACTCCCCGTAGACATTCACAGAAACTTCTTTTCTCTTTTTTTGATAGAGTATGACATGCTGGGGGAAAATAAGTCTTCTTATCCCCCCACTTTAGTTGGAGCTAAATGCTCTCGTATACCCATCGCAAATAGATCCAGACGAGCATTCTCACCATCCTTTATCTTGCCTTGAATGTTGAGAAGCGTTCCGATTAAACTGTCACACACATTTTTCTCCACATACATCACATCAATACAATGTCTTACATCAAGCTTGCACCAGTATGGAATATCAAAGAAGATCGACCTCTTCCATATTTTCTTCTCGGTAGCCTTCTTCTGGGTCTTCTCATAGATAACATTAGTGTTATTTACCCTTTCATAAACTTGCTCTCCAGTCAAGGCCACCGGAGCAATTTCATTCTCCGGAAGTCCATTTAAAGTTTTTCTCAATCTACGATTAGGATGATTACGTCGGAGAAATCTCCGATGCCCAAGGTAAACTGTCTTCCTTCCAAGTTGCAGTTGATGGTAGCATGTGCCTTCTTTACATATTGGACATGCTTTACGCCCCTTGACACTATACCCACACAGGTTCCCGTATGCTGGAAAGTCATTGATGGTGCAAAATAACATGGCACGCAATCTGAATGTCTCACGGCAATACCCGTCGATCACATCAACGCCTTCATCCCACAACATTCTCAAGTCTTTAATCAAGGCACTCAGATAAACATCAATATCATTTCCTGGCTGTTTTGGACCCGAAATCATCATACTTAACATAATGTATTTGCGCTTCATGCACAACCAAGGAGACAGGTTGTAAATTACCAGGAGAGCAGGCCATGAACTATGAATACTACTTAAGTTTCCATATGGATTCATTCCATCGGTAGCAAGTCCAAACCTGAGGTTTCTGGGCTCATTGCCGAAATCCATAAACAAACTATCAATTCTCTTCCATTGTAAAGAATCGACTGATAGCGAAGCTGTCCATCACACTTCCTCTCATCTGCATGCCATCTAATGTTCTTTGCATCATTTACATTAGCAAACAATCGCTTGAACCACGGAATCACGGGAAGATACTATAACACCTTCCCAGGAGGACCTTTGGTGACCACATCACAACTAGAATCACCATCCTTCACTTTGTAGCGTGATACCCCACACCTGGGGCACTCGTGCATCTCTTCAAACTCTTTCCTGTACAATATACAATCATTGGGGCAAGCGTGTATTTTATTATACTCCATACCCATCGGACACAATATCTTCTTCGCCTCATAGTTTCGAGATGGCAATGTGTTACCTTCTAGAAGCATGTCTTTCAACAACTCAAGCAATTCGGTAAAGCTTTTATCACCCCACCCATTTCTCGCCTTCACATTGAACAATCTTAACACCGCTGACAACCGTGTGAAATTAGTGCACCCCGGATACTAAGTCACTTCCGTATCACTGCACAAAGTATCATACACATGTGCGCGCCGAAAAGACTCTTGCCCAACATCACAGATCATGTCCTCTAGTCCATCGTCCATATCCACATCATCAACTTCCTCTCTATCCGACACCCTCGGCCTGTCTAACGATTCACCATGACATATCCATGTTGTATAACTCTTGCAAATCCCCTCACAAATAAGATGATCACGTATCTCCTCAGCTTCTAGTCGTCTCTCATTCAAACAGTTAATACAAGGACAATAAAACCTTCTGTTACCACTATCAGGAGCATTTGTTTTTGCAAACTGTAGAAAATCTTCCACTCCATTCTCATACTCATCACTTGTCCGTCTAGCATTCATCCAACCGCGATCCATGACTAAAACCAATAACTTCGTACTTAGTCCAACATATTCATCAACCACTTCTTATGACAGGGTATGGCCCTATCCCATTCGAGAAGAAACTTTTTCAACATTCGGTTAACAATTAGTCCTTAACTCTCATGCTCATACTCGACGAAATTTCGGCAGCATTTCCCTTCGGTCTCCGACATACACGACTTGAACGTGATGACATCCACCACGATAAAGTATGCACCCGGAGAACGAAAGGAAATGTATCAATCCGAACTTTCATCAAGTATATAACATTAGAATCAATGAATAACTATTTTAACTGAACAAAGAAAAAGTTTTTTCCCAAACTGTCCAACTTTGGACAATTCAAGATCCAATACAATGAGCGGTACATTAAGCACGTACACGTGTGCTCATTAGTATTGCATCTCAAACGGGAAACTAAGGCTTTACTAATTAATTAACATTAAGAAAAATAATAAAACACTCCAATCCCTAAACTAAAGGCATTGACAATTAATAGTCATCTTTGAAGAGTTGTAGGATAAGTAAAGAGTTCCTTAATTTGAACATCGAAAATTCAACCACCAGTTAGACTCAAATAATCAAATTCAGATTCAAACAAAGAGACTAATAACACCCCTGATAATCAAAAACCACAAAGCAATAGGTAATAATTACCATATGCTCAAAAGAGGGCAAAAATATTCATGAAAAAGTTTTACATAACATGAAGAAAACTCATCACTGTAGTTTTGAACACATTTTTAAGCACACACCAAACTTACAACAAATCCCACATAGCATTGGATAAAAAAAATAACTTGGCATTCATGATTCTTCAATCCCAATCAACAAAAAATCAACAACTTCCAATTCATTTACTTTTATCCAAAACCAAAAAATGGAAAAACCATTACCGACCAAAGTTAAGGTTCAAAGTAAATATTGTACCTTGCAATGAATGAGGGCAAGATAGGTAACAGTTGAAGGGAAAGCTTGAACCACAAATGTGACCACTAACCAATACCACAGCAAGCCCTTTGCACAACCCTGAAATGAGAAAATTTAGTCAAAAAATCGAAATGGGTTGAAGAAGCTTCCATTGTACTTTCCCAATGCTCAGATTCCTTAGAAACATGGTATAAGAGGTGCATTACCTGAGATGACTAAGTGGCGGAGCAAGAAGAGCAAACGGCGGAGAAAGTGGAGCAAGCGTCGAACAGTGGGCTTCGAGGCTACAGGAAGCAGCGGAGCAAGCGAAGGCTACATGGTTGATGTGAGATCTAGCAAGTGTACCAGATTCGTTGCCATGTAATAAAAAGATCTATCCCACAGGGACCGTGATCTCAAACCACAACTAATTATTAAATCGATAAAACTGGACTGTATAAAAAAGGGATTTTGAAAAGGTTTTGATTTTTGTAATAAGAATCAAGTAACAATCAAATTTAATATCACAATTAAACAAAACAGGAAAGCAATTCAAATTGGGGGTTTTCAAATTCAAAAGGGACTCCTAGGAATTGGGTTACCAACAAGATTGTTTATGTTACTAAATTGACTACCCCTTGTTAATTATCTAAATTGCTTTGAAGGCGAATTTATCCTAAATAAGTTGATGCTCCCTCTCGGGTTACAAAAACCGTGCCCAATTAAACCAACCCATACTCTCGTGGTAGTTGAATTTAGATCGAACCCTTAAGCCTTGTGACAATTTGTTAATCCTTGAAGGACCGCTTCTAACTCTCGTGATTTAAGTCCCAAGTCTGATTCTATAGATCCGATACCTAAGTTCACCGCTAGGTTCCTCCTTAGAGTATCTACGACACGCAAATAAGTGGCCACCGAATTTACGAGTAATTAAAACAATAGAAATCAGATCTAAAGCAAATTCGAAATTAACAAAGGTAAAACATCAATTCATAACATAAATCAGATCTTGGGCATAGCCCCAATCCCTAGAAATAAAGCTACTACTCAAGCATTGCCATGGTGATGACAAGCTTGGTTAACAAAAACATGAAATAAAAAAATAAGAGAAGAGAAGAAGAAGAAGAAGAAGAAGAAGAAGAAGAAGAAGAAGAAGAAGAAGAAGAAGAAGAAGAAGAAGAAGAAGAAGAAGAAGAAGAGTGATCCTAAAAATTTGCCTAAGTGGTAGCAGCGCAAAAAGTCCTCTCCAATCTCTACCTAATTGCCCTATTTATAGATTAGGGTAATTTGAATCCCAATCAAACACAAATTCAGATCAAATCAGTTTCTACAGATCCAAATATTGCGCGTCACGGCCATGATGGCCATCACGGCCAGGCCGTGACGGATTCTGACTTGGAGGTTGCTTCACTGGTTGGTCTGTCACAGCTGTGACCACCATCACGACTAGGTCGTGATCAGTTCTTCCTGTGAGGGTCTGGTTCAGCTGACATGTCACGGCCGTGATGAACATCACGGGCTGGCTGTGACCAGTTCTGACTTTTCCATTCTTTCTTTTTAGCTCTACTCGATCATGGCCGTGATGGTTGTCACGGCTAGGCCGTGATGGGCTTTGTTTGACTCATTTTCTTCACTTTTCAAGCTCCGTCTTCATGCAACCTCCATCATGGCTGATCTCGAGCATTTTAATCCTCAATTCCTGCATAACAACACCACAAAACCGCCTTACCCGTTCCAAGGTAAAAACTAACAAATATCAAATTAAATATGCCTAAACTATATGAAAATGCATGCAAAACGACAATGAAATATGAGGTGAAATCACACTTATCTATTTTCACCTCTCTATTTCTACTTGCTTTTTCTTGACCAACCTTTGTGGGAAAGGTATTGGGGGTTGGTAAGATGGTGTAGGGACATACTTTGGCTCTAGCTATTCATCTTTGCTCATGTCCTCCTCGCATTCCACATCCTTCTCAACTACCCCAAGCTTATTATCCCTTAAGTATATAGCATTACAGTGCTCATTGGGATTAACTTCGGGTTGTCCTGGAAACGTACCCTTAGTTCTGGTATATGTACTAGCTTGTTGGGCAATCTGGGTTTCTAACATCTTATTATGGATGGCTAAGCTATCTACCTTAGATGCTAACTCTTTTGTTGCCTCATTGACTGCCCTACCTTGTTGCCTAAACTCTTCGTTTTGCTTTGTTTGAGTTTCAACAAAATTGTCCAAGAGAGACTCAAGTTTAGACTTTTGTACCTGAGGATACCCCGATGCAGGTTTCCTATTACCTTGGTCTTCTTGGAATTCATGGTTCAGCGTGTTGTTGTAGTTCCCGTAGGAGAGGTAAGGGATGTTCTTCCTTCCTTGGTTGTAAGAATTTGGGGGAACATAGTTTGGCAACTTCGGGTTCGTGTCGTAAAAGTTGTGACAAGAGTTCACTTGTTCCCCCGAAGCACCGGATCCATGAGCAATACCATGTGGGCACTCCATTATATCATGTCCCTGCATTCCACAAATCTCACAAACAATATTAGTAGCACCTATTGAACTCACATTAGCCTTTTCAAGCTTATCAAAGCATTTATTCAGTGTGTCAATTTTAGACATAATTAGATCAGTGTTATTCATTTCAAACTTACCCCCCGAAAGCTTTTTCGGGTTATTACCTCTTTCTGAACCCCACTGGTGGTAGTTGGTAGCTACATTTTCAATGATATTGAATGCTTCGGTCAGGGGTCTGTTCATAAAGGCTCCACCAGCTGCGGAGTCAAGTGACACCTTCAAAGAGTAATCCAATCCGTTGTAGAAGGTATGCGCTAATAGCCACCTCTCGAGTCCATGATGTGGGCATGACTCTAGCAATCCCTTGTAGCGATCCCAAGCTTCGGATAAGCATTCTCCGTCCTTTTGGAAGAAGCCGGGGATCTGAGTCCGTAGGTAAGCCGTCTTGGATGGAGGGAAGAATTTCTCCAAGAATGCCTGCTCCAGTTGGTCCCAAGTCGACAAGGTATTAGCGGGCACTTGCTTCAGCCACGCTTTTGCCTTTCCAGTCAGAGAGGAGGGGAATAACCTTAAGCGTATAGCATCAATCGGGGCACCATGAATTCTAATTGCATATGTGAACTCCAAGAATGTCTCCGCATGATCAGTCGGGTCCTCCGAGGGTAATCCTCCGAATTGATGTTGCCTAATCATGATAATTAGCATAGGCGGTATAGTGTAGTTCTCCGCCTCGATTTCTGGCCAAGCAATCCCAGTTCGCAAACCCCTCACATTTGGGGTTACGTAGTCATTCAATGGTTTGGTATCCTGTAGATTCGTCATGAGTGGGATGAGAATCAACCTTTCTCTCTCTCTTTGTAGTCTCCTACGTCTATGAAAGGTCCTTTCGATTTCGGGGTCAACCTCAATAAGGTTTCCAAGACTTAGGGATCTTTGCATAAAAGAGAAAAACACAGAGAGATAGATACTCTAGGAAGAAAAAGAGATAAATGAAAAAATATTTTTTTTTAGAGGAAAACAATTAAGAAGAAAAAGTCCAGAAAAATCAATTTAAAAATTAAATTGAGATTCGAGGAAGCACAGTCCCCGGCAACGGCGCCAAAAACTTGATGTGAGATCCGACAAGTGTACCGGATTCGTTGCCAAGTAATAAAAAGATCGATCCCGTAGGGACCGTGATCTCAAACCACAACTAATTATTAAATCGACAAAACTGGACTGTATAAAAAAGGGATTTTGAAAAGGTTTTGATTTTTGTAATAAGAATCAAGTAACAATCAAATTTAATATCGCAATTAAACAAAACAGGAAAGCAATTCAAATTGGGGGTTTTCAAATTCAAAAGGGATTCCTAGGAATTGGGTTACCAACAAGATTGTTTATGTTACTAAATTGACTACCCCTTGTTAATTATCTAAATTGCTTTGAAGGAAAATTTATCCTAAATAAGTTAATGCTCCCTCTCGGGTAACAAAAACCGTGCCCAATTAAACCAACCCCTACTCTCGTGGTAGTTGAATTTAGATCGAACCCTTTAAGCCTTGTGACAATTCGTTAATCCTCGAAGGACCGCTTCTAACTCTAGTGATTTAAGTCCTAAGTCTGATTCTATAGATCACATACCTAAGTTCACCGCTAGGTTCCTCCTTAGAGTATCTACGACACGCAAATAAGTGGCCACCGAATTTACGAGTAATTAAAACAATAGAAATCATATCTAAAGCAAATTCAAAATCAACAAAGGTAAAACATCAATTCATAACATGAATCAGATCTTGGGCATAGCCTCAATCCCTAGAAATAAAGCTACTACTCAAGCATTGCCATGGTGATAACAAGCTTGGTTAACAAAAACATGAAATAAAAAAATAAGAGAAGAGAAGAAGAAGAAGAAGAAGAAGAAGAAGAAGAAGAAGAAGAAGAAGAAGAATGATCCTAAAAATTTGCCTAAGTGGTAGCAGGGCAAAAAGTCCTCTCAAATCTCTACCTAATTGCCCTATTTATAGATTAGGGTAATTTGAATCCCAATCAAACACAAATTTAGATCAAATCAGTTTCTATACATCCAAATATTGCGCGTCACAACCGTGATGGCCATCACGTCCAGGCCGTGACGAATTCTGCCTTGGAGGTTGCTTCACTGGTTGGTCTGTCACGGCGGTGACCACCATCACGGCTAGACCGTGATCAGTTCTTCCTGTGAGGGTCTGGTTCAGCTGACATGTCACGGCCGTGATGAACATCACGAGCTGGCCGTGGCCAGTTCTGACTTTTCCGTTCTTTCTTTTTAGCTCTACTCGATCATGGCCATGATGGCTGTCACGTCTAGGCCGTGATGGGCTCTGTTTGGCTCATTTTATTCACTTTTCAAGCTCCATCTTCATGCAAGCTCCATCATGGCTGATCTTGAGCATTTTAATCCTCAATTCCTGCACAACAACACCACAAAACCGCCTTACCCGTTCCAAGGTAAAAACTAACAAATATCAAATTAAATATGCCTAAACTATATGAAAATGCATGCAAAACGACAATGAAATATGAGGTGAAATCACACTCATCAAGGGTCACGAAACGAAGCGGCGGAGCAAGCGGAGGGGCTTCGATGTTGAGGTGACAGCGGAGGACTCGGCCGAGCGAGCAAGAATGGAGGGAGAAGCAGAAGCAGAAGCAGCGGAGACCGGCGAGCACCAGGGAGAGACAGAGATGGGAGGCGGTGGCGAAGCAGTGAGGGACGGCGAGCAAAGAGCAGCGAGAGAGATGGGGATGAAGTGACGAGCACAAAACGAGGGAGGGAATGAAAAACAAAGGAATGGAAGAGGGTGCGTGATAGATGGAGAGAATGAAAATAGAAACAAAAAGTAGGGTTCTGTCAAATATTACACATCGGTTGTCCAAAAACCGATGTGGTTAGTCATATTTCACATCGGTTCCCTAGTAACCGATGTAAAAACTTACGATTTAATTTAAAATTTTATTTTTTTTAATTTATTACATTGGTTATATATAAACCGATGTGGTTAATATATATTAGACATCAGTTCAATAGGAACCGACTTGGAAAGATAAAAGTTTTAATTTTTTTTAAAATTTTATACATTGGTTATAATACAACCGGTGTGGTTAATCTATATATTAGACATCGGTTCTAAAAGAACCGATATGGAAAGGTAAAAAATTTAAATTTTAAATTTTTTTTGTTTTAATTTTAGACATCGGTTAAAATATAACCGTTGTGGAAAATATTCACACATCGGTTATTTTTGAAACCGATGCGGAATCATTTGTTTTTAATTTCAAAAATGTCATCGCCTCGTTTTACACATCGATTTTTGTGAAACCGATGTGGAATCTCCGATGTTAAAAGCATATTTTGCACTAGTGTGTACCTTTCAAGTAACGAGGAATTCTTGTTGCGGTTTTTAGATTAGTAGAGGTAGGAGCCTCCATAAAGCGACACACAACTCCAACCGCATATAGAATATCGGGCCTTGTATTGGTTAGGTACCTCAAACTCCCCACAAGACTCTTGAAGACCGTGGGATATACCTTCTCTCCTTCATCAAACTTTGACAACTTCAAGCCACCTTCCATAGGTGTGTTTACGGGATTGCAATCAAGCATATTAAATTTCTTCAACACTTCTTTTGAATAGCTTTCTTGTGAGACAAAGATGACATTCTCCATTTGCTTCACTTCCATTCCCAAGTAGTATGACATGAGTCCCATATCTATCATCTCAAATTCACGAGACATGGCCTTCTTAAAGTCTTCAAACAAATTTGTGTTATTGCCGGTAAAGATAAGGTCATCCACATAAAGACAAATAAATAAAACATCACCATTATCAAAAGCTTTCATATAAAGAGCATACTCATTTTGGCAACGGACAAACCCATTGTCTTGGAAGTACTTGTCAATGTGACTATTCCATGCCCTCGGTGCTTGCTTTAGACCATACAAAGCCTTGTTCAATTTCAAGACTTTTCCTTCTTGACCTTCAACGACAAAACCCATTGGTTGTTCAACATAGACATCTTCTTCAAGATAGCCATTTAGAAATGTCGATTTCACATCGAGATGAAAAACTCTCCACTTCATTTGAGCTGCCAAGGAAATAAGAAGACGAATTGTCTCCATGCGAGAAATCGGTGCAAACACTTCATCATAATCAACTCCATGTTGTTGTTTTTAGCCTTTAGCAATGAGTCTTGATTTGTGTCTCTCCACCTCTGCTTTGGCATTCTTCTTAGTTTTGAACACCCATTTAACTCCAATTGCTTCGTAACCTTTGGGAAGGCTTGATAACTTGATAAGCCTTCGGCTTATCTAGTTTTATAACTAGATGGACTGTGGTTTTTGTGCAAATTATTCGAGTTCAATCTCGTTTTCGCCCAAATTTGGCCTTGTTTTATTCCTAAGTAGACTTTTACTCGTTCTAGGCATTTTTAGTAGTTTTTAGTTTATTTTGAATAGAATTACGCTTTTTGTGTCTTTTTATTGTTTCAGGTTAGAAGTGAAGCTCCGGGAGTCAAGGAAAGTCAAGAAGCAGTGGAAAAAGCACTTCTGGAGAAACTCGCCTCGCGAGTGGATACTCGCCTCGCGAGCCTGAACATCAGATAAAGCACCAACAGTCATCACTCTGGCTCGTCCCGCGAACGATATGCTCGCCTCGCGAATCATGAAGACCTGGAAGTCAGAGACCATCACGGCTTAGCCGTGATGAAGGTCACAGCCTAGAATTGAAGTCTCGCCCCGCGAGAGTTTGAAAACCCTGGAAGACAGAGACCATCACAGCGTAGCCGTGATGAAGGCCACGGATGTGACAGATTGAAGTTGGAAGACTCGCCCCGCGAATACACTTTCGCCTCGCGAGAATCCAAATTTGAAAGCACGCCAATACTAAAATTCACCTCGCGAAGGAGTACTCGCCCCGCGAGAGAGCAAGAATCAGAATCCTTATTTAAAGGCTGTTGCAGATCAGATTTAGGGATCGAAGTTTTTCCACTTGTTTAGATCAGTAGTTACGAATCCTTGTCTTCTCTGGAGCTGCGTCTCCTTCTCTTTTCTTTTTATTTTATCATGGAGATTATGTCGGATTGCTTGTCTATGAGCATGAGGAACTAATCCCCTCGTCCGAGGGATCAATGAAGCCTCCCATGGCGGTATAGTGTTCATGTGATGTATGTTTTTCTCCCTTTCTCTCAATGAATGTTTTCCAATTCTGTTTTGATTGCGTTGATCATATGTATTGCGTGATTAACTAGTTAAACGTGTTTGAGGCCGAACGGCGATTCGCGTTTTAGAACTTGGATTGGAATCACTAATCGAATAATGAGCACGACAGTGGATTTAGGAGATTAGTGCAACCTTATAGGGAACAAGAATTAATCAAATTCGAGATAAGGATTATGAGACCTAGTAAGTAATTAATCCAATCGTCGAATACGTCCTATTGAGCACGACAGTGGATATAGGAGAAATTGGGGGTCCCGGTTGACATTATAATTGAACTTAGGGAGGAATACATCATCACTTGGGTACTATACATGATTGGGTAGGTGGATTTGAGACCTTGGATATTTTAATTCCAGATTTTAAACCCTTAGATTTAATTGATTTGATATTTTGAATTGCGATATTAATCTCTCTCTCTCTCAACCACCTTCCTCGCTTGACCAAACGTATCGGATTTCCCGCGAATTGGTTGAATTGGTACCCCAATCCTTGTGTTCGACCTCGGTAAATTCTTACCGTGTTTTTATTACTTGCGACGACCCGGTACACTTGCCGGTGACTCAACAAGTTTTTGGCGCCGTTGCCGGGGACTGGCACAACCAATTTTTCTAATTTTAGGGAAGTTTGGTTATTTGGTTAAGTTATTTTTATTTTTATTTTTATTTTTATTTTTATTTTTATTTTCTATTATCTCTCTCTACTTCTTTGATTCCACTTGGTCTTGCCTTGTTTTGTATGCGAGGTACACGAGGGAATGCTTCCGGGTTGCGAATATTGTAATGGAGACCATGACACTTGGAGCTGTCCGTTCTACTTCTCTCAAGAATATGTGGACTCATGCCATAATTTCTATGACAGCGTGCCCCAGGACAACTATCAGAGTCAGAGTCAGTATTGTGGTTATATGAGTGGAGACCATCCGGGTTTCACTTGGAGTAATGTTGGCGATGGTCTAGCTTGGCAACCACAACCTCAACAGAATTGGCAACAACAACCTCAACAGGATGGTGGAAGACAACCTTGGGAGTTGGCTCTTGAGAGGACAATTGCGGCAATTGATAAGTTGACAATCTATACAGACACATCATTTGAGAAGGTGAATGCGGCAGTAGAGAAGTTGGGTCAGCTCGTAGAACAACAAAATGAGCATCTCACAGGCACTTTCCCAGGTGATACCAAGAACAACCCTAAGGACCAATGCGAAGCCATAACAACTAGAAGCGATAGGGTGTGGGAATCTGACTGGGATGCAAATAGTTCTCAGGAAGTTGAGGAAGAACTACCACATGTTGAGGAAGAGCAACTTAAGGAAGAGGAGTTGACAAGTGACATGGCCCCGGAACAACCACATGTTGAGGAAGAGCAACCTAAGGAAGAGGAGTTGGCAAGGGACAAGGCACCGGATCAAGGGGGTAGAGTTCAAATTGAAGATGAAGTGGTAGAGGATTCCACCATGCTTGCCAAGCACCCTGAAATTACTGCATTGGATAACTATGTTGCCTTACATGCATGTGTGGACATTGGTAAGTTAGACCCTCCCACTTGTCTGGCACACTTCCTCGAGAAAACACCATTTGGCCCGAGAGGAAGTGAGTTCATAATTACAGAGGTCAATGAAGTTTTCACACACAGGCCAGGTGGGATCATGAATAGAGTCGTATTGCTCCTGCAAGGGCCACTTCACAAACCATGGGATCCTGGTGGAGGATTGGATATGATGAGCGTCTCTTGGCCCTTGTACCACAGACTATGGGATCCAGGTGGATGCTTCTTAATAAGTCAAGCTCGGGACGTTAAACAAGCGCTACTTGGGAGGCAACCCAAGTTAGGTATCCTTTATTTTTAGTTTCTGTCATTTTTTTTAAAAAAAAAAAAGAGCTTGATTCGCCACGCGAATCCACATTGGCCGCACGAGACAGAAGCCCTGAATCTCTGGGGTTGCTCACTTTTCTGTCTCGCGTCGCGAGGTCTACTTTCGCCTCACTATTCTGGGCATCATCATCTGTTGGAATTCCAGATTCGCCTCGCGAGTGGTATCTCGCCTCGCGAATCTGCACTTAAGGTTTTAAATTGCAGGAGTTCTTCCAGGATGCTATGCAACAGAAGGGAGGCCGTGAGACCAATTGGATGAGGAGGCAACCATGGAAACTTGATCAGGGAGTATCCTCTCCTCTCCTCACTTTTGTTTTGTTTTTGTGTTTGCTTTTTGTTTTGTTTTTGTTTGTCACTCTTGAATAATTTGAGAAGATCAAGAGTTGTTGTATGAATGTCGTGTCGGCAAGCTGGTTGGATGTTAATTAAATTTGGCATAGATTGATTGCATGAATTATATTGACCATCGATGATTTCCCCCTAGGTTCTGAAATTAGAAAATTGATCCCCATGTGAAAAATTGAAAATTGAACTTTGAGAATTTTATTGTGATTACTTGATTTATGATAAGTTTGGGGTGAGGGGGTGCACACACTAGGAATTGTATCTCGGTCAACAATTTGCAAAATGTCCAGGTGAGGATTTGAGCCTCCAACGCTATTTTTGAATGTGTGAATCACCTTTAAGTTGCACTTTCCCGAATTTGCTTGAATCTCTTCATGGTTTGCATGTTTATATGTTGCATCAAATGATTTAGGCAATTTTCTTTGAATAACTACATGGCCTAAAAATGAACCATCCCTAATGCATGTTCCCTAGTTAACCACATTGAGCCTAATTAGCCTATTGTTTCTTTATGACCCTATATTGTAAGCCAAAATCTGGAAAAAACATGTTAACCAAATCTCAGGATTAGGAGAGCATGGAAGTTTAGTGAGAAAAGGATTGTGAGAAACTAAGTTTGGGGTGGCTACAAGGTGATGTGCCATATTGGGGGTGAGAAAAAGAAAAATAAAGGTTGATGAAAAAAAAAATTGCCAAAAGAAAAGGGGCAAAACAGAAAAAATAGCAAGGAAAATGTTGTAGTCACCCGAGGCAAAAAAAGAAAAATGGAAAAAGGAATTTGAGTGGAATATGTGTCAAATGCTCTTGCTCTCTTAGTTCCTAGGGACTTAAGCCGAGTATCCTTGAATATCCTACCCTCAGCCAGGCCCCATTTCAAACTTTAAAAGACCTTCTGATGTTGCATGCATGTTTTCGTGGGAACCCTTTTTGAGATGAAAATCAAATTCATGGGAAGTGCTCTTGATACGTGAAATTGAGTGAAAAGTTGATAGCCTTGACGAATTTGAGCGAATGAGTGAAATTTTACATACCCTTGTGAGGAAGGCAATTGTTTGAAATTGGTGATTTTCCTTTTGTGTGTGACTCTGATCCTCAGCTTAGACTAATGATTGCATGAATGATGAAGTTCTCAATGGTTTAAAGTAAATGAATGTGGGGATTACATTGATGTAAGGGGGGGAGATCATTGGAGAAAAACTGTTTTGATTGCATGAAATTTGTGCGAAATCGATTGATTCCTTTAGGCTTGCCAAGTCTTGAGTCCTTTTTGAGTTTTAGCTTGCTTGGGGACAAGCAAGGTTTAAGTTTGGGGTGTTTTGATAAGCCTTCGGCTTATCTAGTTTTATAACTAGATGGATTGTGGTTTTTGTGCAAATTATTTGAGTTCAATCTCGTTTTCGCCCAAATTTGGCCTTGTTTTATTCCTAAGTAGACTTTTACTCGTTCTAGGCATTTTTAGTAGTTTTTAGTTTATTTTGAATAGAATTACGCTTTTTGTGTCTTTTTATTGTTTCAGGTTAGAAATGAAGCTCCGGGAGTCAAGGAAAGTCAAGAAGCAGTGGAAAAAGCACTTCTGGAGATACTCGCCTCGCGAGCCTGAACATCAGATAAAGCACCAACAGTCATCACTCTGGCTCGCCCCGCGAACGATATGCTCGCCTCGCGAATCATGAAGACCTGGAAGTCAGAGACCATCACGGCCTAGCCGTGATGAAGGTCACAGCCTAGAATTGAAGTCTCGCCCCGCTAAAAGAATCTCGCCCCTCGAGAGTTTGAAAACCCTGGAAGACAGAGACCATCACGGCGTAGCCGTGATGAAGGCCACGGCTGTGACAGATTGAAGTTGGAAGACTCGCCCCGCGAATACACTTTCGCCTCGCGAGAATCCAAATTTGAAAGCGCGCCAATACTAAAATTCGCCTCGCGAAGGAGTACTCGCCCCGCGAGAGAGCAAGAATCAGAATCCTTATTTAAAGGCTGTTGCAGATCAGATTTAGGGATCGAAGTTTTTCCACTTGTTTAGATTAGTAGTTACGAATCCTTGTTTTCTCTTTGGAGCTGCGTCTCCCTTTTCTTTTTATTTTATCATGGTGAATATTTCGGATTGCTTGTCTATGAGCATGAGGAACTAATCCCCTCGTCTGAGGGATCAATGAAGCCACCCATGGCGGTGTAGTGTTCTTGTGATGTATGTTTTTCTCCCCTTCTCTTATGAATGTTTTCCAATTATGTTTTGATTGTGTTGATCATATGTATTGCGTGATTAACTAGTTAAACGTGTTTGAGGCCGAACGGCGATTCGCATTTTAGAACTTGAATTGGGATCACTAATCGAATAATGAGCACGACAGTGGATTTAGGAGATTAGTGCAACCTTATAGGGAACAATAATTAATATAATTCGAGATTAGGATTATGAGACCTAGCAAGTAATTAATCCAATCGTCGAATACGTCCTATTGAGCACGACAGTGGATATAGGAGAAATTGGGGGTCCCGGTTGACATTATAATTGAACTTAGGGAGGAATACATCATCACTTGGGTACTATACATGATTGGGTAGGTGGATTTGAGACCTTGGATATTTTAATTTCTGATCGATTTTAAAACCTTAGCTTATTTAATTTGTTATTGAAATTTGATCATAATCTCTCTCCCTCAACCACCTTCTGTAACTTGACCAAACGTATCGGATTTCACACAGATTAGTCGAATTGGTAGCCCAATCCCTGAGTTCGACCTCGATAATTACTTACCGTGTTTCTTTTATTACTTGCGACGACCCGGTACACTTGCCGGTGACATCAACATAACTCCCAAGTGTTGTTCTTCTCAATGGCTTTGATTTCTTCTTCTATGGCTTGTCTCCACCTTTTATATTTCACGGCTTCATCAAAATTTAAGGGCTCACTATCAACAAAAAGACAAAACAAATCATTTATAAGTTCTGGTTCATCATATAATTCTTGAATGCTTCTCATTTTTCTTGGCCTTTCACTTGAACTCCCTTCGGAAGATGACGAGGCTTCACCGGTTGAAGGAGTTGGTGAAGGAGGTGGAGTTGAATCATTTGGAGTCAAGGCTTCTTCATCTTTTTCTTCAAAGTATGGGAAAAAATCATAAGTGTCTTGTTTCTCCTCCCAATTCCATGTGTCTTCTTCATTGAACTCAACATCTCGGCTCACAATTGTTTTTCCATTTCTTGGGTTGTACAATTTGTAGCCTTTTGAGCTTGCATCATAGCCAACGAACACATGTTTCACACTCCGATCATCAAGCTTGGATCTTCCTTGGTCGGGTACATGAGCATACGCAATGCTTCCAAATACCCTCAAGTGATGAACTCTTGGCTTCACTCCACTCCATGCTTCTTGTGGTGTTTGATATTTGACATTCTTTGTTGGAAAGCAATTGGACAAATAAACTACACATGCAACAGCTTCGGCCCAAAATTCCTTGGGCATATTTTTAGCCTTCAACATACATCTAGCCATATTAAGAATAGTTCTATTTTTCCTCTCTGCTACCCCATTTTGTTATGGATATCTATGAACCGTTAAAGGGCGACGAATCCCACGTTTTTCACAAAACTCATTAAATTCTTTTTATGTGAATTCGCCACCTCTATCGGATCTTAGAGCTTTGATTACATAACCACTCTCTTTTTCCACAAGAGCTTTAAAATTTTTAAAACCTACAAATGCCTCGGATTTTTGCTTTAGAAAATAAACCCAAGTCTTTCTACTATAATCATCAATAAAGAGCAAGAAATATTTATTGTTACCACATGCATGAAGGAGGATTGATTGGGCCACACACATCGGTGTGAACAAGTTGGAGAGGCTCCTTTGCTCTTGAATTGGCTTCTTTTGGAAAACTCATTCTCACATGCTTTCCAAGGAAACACGCTTCACACAATTGATTAGGATGGTTGATGAGAAGCATCCGTTTCACCATCTTCTCGTCTCCCAAGGATTTTAGTGCTCCAAAATTCAAGTGCCCAAATCTCATATGCCAACACCATGATTCATCTTTTATGCTAGCCTTCAAACATTTTGCTTCATTGGTATTGATGTTCAAAGTGAACATTCTATTTCTTGACATAAACACATTGGCAATCAAATTAGAATTTTGATCTCGAAGCCATAAACAACAATCTTTCATATGAATTTCATACCCTTTTTCAACAAGTTGTCCCTAACTCAAAATATTGCTTTTTAGTTTAGGAACATAGTAAACATCCATGACTAATTTGTGAGCACCATCTTTTAGAGAAATTAAAATGGTACATTTCCCTTGGATTTGTACCTTGGAAGAATCTCCAAAGGAAACATTTCCTTTTACCTTCTCATCAAGCTCCACAAATTTCTCTTTGCATCCACACATGTGATTGCTTGCTCCATTATCAAGATACCATAAGCATTTATCTTCCTTCTCATCATTATTAAGTGAGAGCAATAATGTTGGCTATTCAACTTCTTTGTCATCAACAAGATTGGCCTTCTCTTCAACATTAGTTCTACACTCCCAAGAGTAATGGTCGTATTTATGACAATTAGAACATTCAACATTAGATTTGTCACACCTCCTTTCATATGCTCTTTCATAATTGCCTCTCGCTCTCCCTCTTCCTCTTCCACGACCTCTAGTGGATTGATGGCTCCTCCATTCATTATTGTCAAAATTATCACGATCTCCTCTTCCTCCTCTTCCTTGGGCATGACCACGTCAACGACCACGTCCTCTTCCACGTCCACATGCTCTTTGACTACTTTCTCCTCCATTTTCTTTCAAAGAAGTTTTGGCCTTGAGGACTTGCTCCAACGGCTCATCATGTCCTCTCTTGAACCTTTCTTCATAGGCTTGAAGAGAACCCATTAATTGGTCTACAGTCATTGACACTAAATCCTTTGACTCTTCAATAGCACAAACCACATAATCAAATTTTGCGGTTAAGGAGCAAAGGATTTTTTCCACCACACGAACATCTTCCATCTTTTCTCCATAAAGATTCATTTGGTTCACAATACCCAACACCTTATTGCCAAAATTGGAAATAGATTCGGATTCCTTCATATGCAATGATTCAAACTCTCTACGTAGAGTTTGTAGGCGCACCTTCTTCACCTTATCAATACCTTCAAGGGAGGTTTCCAAAATCTCCCATGCTTCTTTGGATGTGGTTGATTTGACACCAACTCGAACATGGCTTCATCTAAACCTTGATGAATGAAGGCAAGTTCTTGTTGATCCTTCTTCTTCGACTTCAACAAAGTCTCCTTCTCATTTGGTGACAAAGTAGCCTCATTTTGAGGTAGGGTATAGCCTTTCTCTACAATCTCCCAAGCATCTTGAGAACCTAGCAAGGCTTTAATGCGATGACACCAATTATCATAATTCCCTTTGGTAAGACCAGGGAATTGAAACATACTCAAGCCATTGTTTGCCATCTCTCAACTCACAAAGTGTTTCTCTCAACTCTCTAGAACTCAAGCTCTGATACCACTTTGTTGGAAGAAGAGGATTTTTATTACTTTGTCACACAAAATACAAGAGTATGGTCCCCTATTTAAACTAGAATAGAGTGACCATTTGACTAATCACATAAATGCTTAATGCCTTATTCCAAAATACTAAATGCTAATGGAAAACTACAAGACTTAGTAACTCATAATATTGACTTAGTAACTTACAACTTTGACTTAGTAAATCACAACTTTGAATTTAGAAACTTGCACAATTTTAAGACTCATAACAATCAACTTAGAAACTTGCTATTATTAATTCTCTAATTAATATCTAACTGTAACATATAACACATGCATGCATATGGTAGATGGCAGTAACGTAACAGGTGCATGCATTTGGTAGATGCCTGCACGTAACCACAGATATGAGATTCCCCTTCCCAGACCAAAATGTCTATATATGTACTCTAAGTGTTAGTCATCAACTCATGTGCTGATCCACAGAAATGATCGAAGACGTTGAGGCCTCTAGCTTCCAGTTTTCCAAAATGGCATTAAATACATGAAGTAATAAAAAAGATACAAGTATATATATAGTCGAAGATAGCATAGTATTGACATTCTTTAAAGAATTTGGTATTAATGAGAATTGTTATTGCACTCATTAAGAACTAAGCCTCCATTTGGTAGATCAAAAAAAAGAGTAGAAAGAGAATGAGAGAATAATTTTATACAATTTCCCTCTCTTTTTTTTTAACTTCTCTCAACTTCTCTCCTTTTATTTTCTTTCATGTCAAACAAATCCATAAATCTATTCTATTTCCCATTATTTCTCTCTTTCCATAAAAAAAAAAAAAAAAAAACACGAGTTATTCTCTAATACCAAACAATTCCATAAATTTATTCTTTTCTTTTATACCAAATAACCCGATAAATTTATTCTTTTTCTCACCATAAATAAAAAAACTAGTTAACCAAACGTTTGCATGAGGACCTGAGATAACTAGTGTTTTTTTTTATCTTAGCAAGATGAAATTATATATATATATATATATATATATATATATATATATATATATGAGATATTCTAACACATATATAAGATAATCAAAATAGCGAAAAAATCAAATACAAGAAATACTGCTCGGGCCGAACTTTACACATTATATATACTAACAATAATGATAATTAAACACAAATTTTGACATCATATATTGACATCGTATAGCTGAGGTTAGGGGTATTTTGAGAGTGATAAAATATATTATAAGAGAGAAGAAAATAATAAATAATAAATAAGAGTTGGAGAATATTTTTATACAGTATTAGACATCATTTTTGTGTTCAAATATCATTAATCATTTGCTAATAACACACAAGGTTAACCATTCTTTAAATTGTTAACGTTGCACTTCACCCCAAAATAAAATGCTTAAATCACGTGATACACAAAACACACTTCAATGGAGAGGAGAGAACTCAAAGTGTGTTTTGATTTGATCTCAGGAGACAAGTTAAGATTGGCGACGTGAATCGGAGATGTAGATGTGGACTTGTGGTAGAGGAAGATGATGACGTTAGTAAGCTCTAGAAAGGATTCGATGGGCTATGGAACAGTATAGTGTCTCGTGAGTAGATTGCAGAGCCAAGAATTAAATTTATTTTGTCATCCATTCAGCTTTTTACATATGTAAGATAATATATAAAAAAATAAATTGATATATGAGGAGAGGACAGGTTATTACCTCATTCCCATGTTAGAACATGCATGAATTTAAAACCCTTTTATAGACCCTCAATTTTTCGAATATTTGAACCAACCATCGCTAACCCCGGGGAACTTGAACCTAATTAAGTCATTTTCAAATAATATAAAATATTTCATAAAGTCTGAAACCGAATGTGCTTGGGTGCATTGTCAGTGGCATTGGCTTCAACACTGTCCATATATTCTTAGAACCATAATTCTAGGCAATAAAAGAATATAGACCATGCACGATGGAATCAAAAGTTTGGTTTTCCTAGATCTACACTCAACTTAATTTTGCCATTTTGGTTCCAGAATTGTACGAGAATTCGATCGAGGAAGGGCCAAGTGAGGCACCAATAAAGCACTTATCAAGTGCATTAGTCCTTTAAGTTCGTTAAAGCAAACCCACTGCCGCTAATTATGTATACAATATTGTAATTTGACTTATTTCTTTTGTCATTTTTCTTGAACAATTTAATCTTGCAATACTAAAAATACGGAGGCAGGCTTTTATTAGCTTTTTATGCTGATCTGACGGAAGTGCGGATTTTCAGTTTCTAGTTTTTTATATTTATTGGAAGAGGGGGAACACATAAGGGACAATCACACGTACTAAACCATTCTTCTTGAGATGGCTGATGCTGCTGAGAATTTTCATAGGTTTAGAAAACTTTTCTTGAAAACTATAAACTTAAGTTAGTGGAATCTTTTGTAAGAAAGTAGTGCATCTCTGTCTGTAATAAGTAATAAAATTTTATAATGCAGTGCATCTTGCATCATCCATGCCAGAAATGGACAAGTCCGTGTAAATTTCTTTTATTGTATGTTTGGATGATGGAATCTAAGAGGGTAATTAAAATCTATCAATGTAAAATGTATTGTATTTTTATTTTTTATATTGATGAATTCTAATTACCCTCTAAAAATACATTATACTTTTAAAATTTCCTCATCCAAACACACCATTACACTTGACGAGTATAATCAACACGCTTTGAAGAGGAGATAGTGAGATTTACCCGAATATAGGATGATTGTTTCAATATTGAGACTTTGCTTGAAGCATCAAATCAGCATAGGCAAACACTAATCACTACTACAGAAAAAGGCTTTAATAACGTTTTTTTTTTGCCTTTAGTAGCGCTTACAAGCGCTATATTGCATATACTTTAGACATCGTTTCCTTGAGAAAGCGTTGTCTAAAGTATGCAATAGATAGTGCTTTCTTGAGGGAGCGTTGTCTATTTATAACTTTAGACAGCCCTTTTTCAAGGAAGCGCTACCTCTTCCCTTTTTATATTATTATTCTTTTTTTTTCTTCTACATTTTCCACCCGCACTAAGCAATTCACAATTTTTTTTGTTGATAGATCAAATTTGTATTGAAAGAATACTAGAAGTACTCAAAAACAGCCCAACATATATATTGTACAAAGCTTACATACAATATTGGTAGGTATATCTAAACGAACCAAATATCAAAATAATGCATATTATAACCAATTAACTAATATACTTTAACATAATTCACTGTAAGGCTTACACATAACCAATTCTAATATTTAAGTCCATAAACCAAAAGGTCGCTAACCTATACTAGACAATAACCATGCACTACTAACAATGTATACAAGCTAATTAACACACTAGTAATTCTAAATAATTTGTGCATGCGGCTTCCATCTTCTGTTTAATCACACAAAATCCTTATTGCTGGCCTTGCTGTGAATAAAGCTGCAAGAATCTACAAAAGCAAAATCTCAAAGGATCATCCAAAAATAAAAGGCTTTCAGGATTTTATTTTGCACAATTGTATCAAAAGATGCAGGAACCAAATCCTTCCTTTTCAACAGTTATGGAGAGTCAGAAAGAAAACCATGCAAGAAAAGTCAGGTTTCTAAGATTGTAACCCCACGTCATCCAGGTTTCTAAGAAAAGGCAGGTTTCTAAGATAAGTCCAATACCAACATTATTGAGGCCAAATGTATTATGTAATATATATTATATGCTAGCTAATAAAGAAGAGACGGAGAAAAAGAGAGATGAAGGAAACTTTTAGGCATATTTTATCATGCCTATTTTATGCAGTAATAGCAGTATGTATGTGTTTGTCTTATACCTGAGAGCGTGCTCTTTGAAGGTCTTGTTCAAGTTGGGTAAAGCTTTAATCTACTTGATTCTAGCCGCTAAACATAAGCATGTTCCAATATAGAGAAGGAAATTGCAGCAAGAAGCAATTTACACGGTTTCTTTAAGGTCTCACTTTTCATTATAATATAAATAAGTTGTTTGTGATCAACAAACTAATAGGATGAAAATGAAGAGTGAACATCCCAGAAAGACGAGAGAATTACTTCTTTGTATTATTACTATCACTCACCAGAAATCTTGCAAATAGGATGAAACGAACATCCCAGAAAAAAAAATTCGTGGATTCCAATGCAGTTAAACAAATACAAGTGTTCGTGAGATAATTTATGATTGTTTTTTTTTGGTTAAAATTCTATGGCAGCATGTTATATAATGATCACAACACGCAAGTCCTTTGTAATATTTCTCCAATGAGAATAAATGTTCACCAACCGATGGCTATAAAAGTAAAATTAAGGGGAAAAAAGCATAACTAAATGTATAAGAGGAGTAACAAACAGGATAATGAACTGATTAAAATTAGCATAAGATTGATTTCAACTCTATTTCAAAACATTACATGTAATAAAAAAATGGAAATTAAAGTGACTTACAGAGGCCATATTCCGGATCAAGCTTTGCTAAAGTCACATACCCAATGCTCTACATTGAAACATGAACGGTGTGAGTTGAGTTAAACAAAAAAAAAAGCACACACACGCGTGCGCACACCCACACACATATATGTTTTAATTATGCAGTTAGAGACTTATACCTGAGGAATGCAGAGACTTGCAATAGTTAGGCTGGCCTGCAAGTAAATCGTTTCTGAATTTGGTTACTATATAATTTTGGCCCCAATCAAGAATAGGCAAAATGTCACGCAAGAAAGAAAGCACAACTTTGGGTCTGGGTTGGCCTTTAAGAGAATAGCACCTTTGTTGATAGTGTGAAATGGTGTTCCTGGTAGATTGATTGTCGAGAAATCTAATTCACAGAAATCAAACATTTCTCGGCTACACACACCTTGATTTCGAGTCTGAGAGGCTGCAAAAGCAATAGATAATTCATCAGCTTAAATTACTCTTGTACAAGAATCTTGCTGATCAGCCGTTGGCTCATCTAGTTTTATGACTAGTATGACCATGGTTTTGTGCTAATTATATCCCATTTTCGCCCAAATTAGACTTGATTGTCTTCAAGCAACATTTTGAGTCTCTAAAGTAGTTTGAGGTTAATTTAGTTGATTTAGAGTCAAATAAAGCACTTACTGCTATTTCTTGTTTTTCGGGTTAATAAAGAGAAGCAGTGCAGGAGTTTTTCGCCCCGCGAGAGGCTACTCGCCTCGCGCGCCTGAAGACCAGCACGAGCAGCAACAGTCACCCTCTCTGGCTCGCCTCACGAATCATGTTTCGCCTCGCGAGAATTCCAAACGTTGAGGACTATTCATAAGATTCGCCTCGCGAAACATGTTTCACCTCGCGAGAGACCGCAACCCAGAATCTGTATTTATAGTCTGTTTTAGAACAGAACTGAGATATCATCATCTTTTCATCTTCTTTTCTTTTAGGACGGTTGCGAATTTAGGTTTAGTATTTAGTGTTTCTTTTGTAATGGAGAACTAGTCTCCTTGATCGATCTACTGTAACCGGTTCGCACTGCCACTTGAGGTTCTGTAATTCCTGAACTCATTGCTATTCTCTTTCAATATTTGTTTTGTATGTTCTGTTTGCTTAATTCAGAATTATATAGAATATATATTGATTTGTTTCGATGATTGTGTGTTCCTATATTTAATCGCGTTTGCTTAATTCACGTGTGTTCAATTCGTGTTTGCTTAATTCACGAAGGGCTTAACCCCGTTTGCTTAATTCGGGAATAGGAACATATGTCTCGTAGCGTCGGTTTCGCTTGTTAATTGATGTTACAATATAAAAGAGTTTAGAATCCGCTTAGGGCTTGGATTTATATGAACCGATGATAGTGGGAAATCGAAAGCAGTAGGTTGATCGTTTAGCTTATTTGGTAATTATTTAGTTTGCATTGTTTTTCTGCTTTGTTTTCTTTATAATTTCAAATATCCAAAACCCTCCACAATCTGACTTTTTATGTTAATAACAACCCAAGAGTCCTTGTGAGACGATACTCGAGTTGTCGCTCCCTAAACTACATATTTTTGTAAACCGCTCGCTTTTTGACGCGTGCGCGACAGCGTGTCAAAATTGGCGCCGTTGCTGGGGACTCTTGTTGTTATTAACAGAAAATAAAAAAATAAAAAAATAAAAAGAAAGAAAGAAAAAAATTTTGAATTGGTCTGGTTGTGAATCTACCCATGGATGATTATATGCAAGGTTACATGCCTAATGTTAATTATGAACCACCATGCATATATTATCCTGATTTTTCTTGTTTAGTGCACTGGTTGCCAAGGTTTAGTGGTCTTGCAGGTGAGAATCCGCAGGAGCATCTAAAGGAATTCCGGGTTGTTTGTTCTACAATGCTGAGACCTGAAGGAATAACAGAAGACCACATCAAGATGAGAGCCTTCCATCTCTCACTTGAAGGCGCTGCAAGGGATTGGTTGTATTGTCTTGAGCCGAATTCCGTCTCAAGCTGGTTTGATTTGAAGAAAGTCTTCCTATTGAGATACTTTCCTGCCTTCAGAGCTGCATCAATCAGGCGAGAGATATTTGGTATTAGACAAGTTAATGAATCACCTCAAGCATATACAGCCAATATTTACAACCAAGGCAACAATCAGAACAGGCACAACATTCCTGACCCTTCCACTGATGAGTACCACCCCAGCTGGGGAAACCATCCAAACCCTTGGTATGGGGACTCACAACTGATGTTACCGCTGACACCACCACAGAATCCTCCCCAAGTGACCACCTATGCACCTTCTGGACCTTCACCAGAGGACATGTTCAAGCAAATGACTTCACAAATGACTGCACAATGAATCTCCAGTTGCAGCAGCAATTTGGACAGTTCCAAGCCTCACAGGCACAGTTTCAGCAGCGAACAGATGCTAGCATTCACAATTTGCAGACACAATTTGGACAATCTCAGCAGCGAACGGATGCTAGCATTCAAGCTTTACAGACACAGATTGGACAGCTTGCCACTTCCATGAATACCATACAGCAAGCTCAAGGATCGAACCAACTACCTGTACAAACAGTGGTGAATCCCAATGTCTCCAATCCTAATGTGAGTGCCATTTCTTTGAGATATGGAAAAGTGGTCGAGGCAGCCCCTGAAAAAAATGAAGAAACTGTTGAGGTCGCTCCTGAACCTTCAGTTGATGTTGAAGCTGAGAGAGTATATGTGCCACCAATCCCCTTCCCACAAAGAGTGCAGAAAAATAAGAAGATTGATGGGGAAAACAAGGAGAGGGAGATTCTAGATGTGTTCAAAAAGGTGGCGGTAAATATTCCGCTTCTGGATGTGATCAAGCAGGTTCCTAAGTATGCTAAATTTCTGAAGGATTTATGCACCCACAAGAGGAGGTTGAAGGGTAATGAGAGAGTTAATCTAGGGCGCAATGTTTCAGCCCTCATTCAGCCTAAGCCTGCACTTGAAAGGGTTACTGTTTCAGCCCCCACTCAGGCACTGCCACAGAAGTGCAAGGATCCGGGCACTTTTACTATTCCATGCACCATTGGGGACAGCAAATTCGACAATTGCATGTTGGATTTGGGAGCCTCCATAAATGTCATGCCCACTTCTGTTTTCAATAACCTTGATCTTGGTCCCTTGCAGCATACGGGTCTCACTATCCAGTTGGCCAACAGGACCAATGCTCGCCCCATGGGAATGGTAGAAGATGTGTTGGTACAAGTTGATGAGTTGATTTTCCCTGCTGACTTTTACATCCTGGACATGGCAGGGGAAACAAATTCAAGTAGATCACCAATCATCCTGGGCAGACCGTTCATGAAGACGGCAAAGACAAAGATTGATGTTGATGATGGAACCATGTCCATGAAGTTTGGTGACATTGTTGCAAAGTTTAACATCTTCGATGCTATGAAGCATCCCTTGGAAGAGCACTCTGTCCTCCAAATAGAGTTGCTCTCTGAAATTATTGATGACAACCATGATGACTTGGTTTCTGATTTTCCATTTGTTTCTGGCCTTGATGATATTTATTCATGTACTGACTGTACTAACACTAACCCTTGTGCTGTTTGTGCTGAGTTCATTGATTCTACTTTGCAGGGTGATAGTGTGAGTGAAGCTGTCTGCATTGGTGAAGTTCTTGACATCATGGCTACTCCAAATATACCATCCATTGAGCAGCCACCCTCCTTAGAGCTCAAGCCACTTCTTGGGAATCTGAAGTATGCTTACTTGGAGAGGAATGAAAAACTCCCAGTCATTATTTCTTCCAACCTTGACTCTGATCAGGAAGCTAAGCTCTTGGAGGTTCTGAATAAGCACAAGAAGGCGATTGGGTGGACCTTGGCTGACATCCCAGGAATTAGCCCCTCCAGATGTATGCATAGAATTCTGTTGGAGGAAGGGGCTAAACCAGTTAGGCAGCCCCAAAGGCGGCTCAATCCATTGATTCTGGATGTTGTGAAGAAGGAGGTGACGAAACTTCTGCATGCGGGTATCATATACCCCATCTCTGATAGTAGTTGGGTAAGTCCAGTGCAAGTTGTACCCAAGAAGTCCGGCCTCACAGTGGTAAGAAATGATAATAATGAGCTTGTTCCCACTAGAGTCCAGAATAGCTGGTGAGTCTGTATTGATTATAGGAAGTTGAACCAGGCCACCAGAAAGGATCACTTTCCTTTGTCGTTCATCGATCAGATGCTCGAACGGCTGGCTGGTAAATCCCACTACTGTTTTCTTGACGGCTTTTCCGGTTACTTCCAGATCCACATTGCACCAGAGGATCAGGAAAAGACCACTTTCACGTGCCCCTTCGGCACGTTTGCCTACAGGAGGATGCCATTTGGCCTTTGCAATGCTCCTGGCACTTTCCAGAGATGCATGATTAGCATTTTACTGAATTTATTGAAAATTGCATGGAAGTGTTCATGGATGATTTCACTGTATATGGTTCCTCATTTGATACATGTTTGCATAGTCTGAATTTGGTTCTGGAAAGATGCATTGAAACTGACCTGGTTTTGAACTATGAAAAGTGTCACTTTATGGTTGAACAGGGGATTGTTTTGGGGCATGTTATTTCTAAAGAGGGTATTTCAGTAGATCCTGCTAAAATTGATGTGATTTCTACATTGCCTTACCCATCTTGCGTTCGCGAGATTCGTTCTTTTCTTGGTCATGCAGGTTTCTACAGGCGCTTCATTAAGGACTTCAGCAAGATAACTCTTCCTTTGTCAAACTTGCTGAAGAATGATGCCATGTTCCACTTTGATGACAACTGCAAGAAGGCATTTGACTACCTGAAAAGGGCATTGACCTCTACCCCCATCATCCAGCCCCCTGACTGGACCCTCCCTTTTGAGCTCATGTGTGATGCTTCTAACTATGCTGTGGGAGCGGTCCTGGCACAAAGGGTGGGCAAGGCTGCCCATGTCATTCATTATGCTTCTAGGACTTTAGATGCTGCACAATCTAATTACACCACCACTGAAAAGGAACTTCTAGCTGTTGTTTTTGCTCTTGATAAATTTAAGTCATATTTGCTAGGTTCCAAGGTTATTGTTTTCACTGACCATGCAGCTCTGAAGTACCTGTTGAAGAAACCAGAAGCGAAGCCGAGATTGATTCGGTGGATGCTGTTGCTCCAAGAGTTTAATGTGGAGATAAAAGACAAGAGTGGAGCTGAAATTTTAGTAGCTGATCACTTGAGCAGAATAGCAAGGGATGAGGATCCTTCTCCCATCCAGGATGATTTTCCTGATGAGCAGCTTCTACATTTGCATGGGGTAACTCCTTGGTTTGCTGACATAGTTAACTATCTTGTTGTTGGAGTTTTTCCTGCAGGTGAAACTAAATCACAGATCCACAAACTCAAGAGTGATTCCAAGTACTATGTTTGGGATGATCCATACCTTTGGAAGTTTTGCAGTGATCAGGTAATTCGGAGATGTGTCCCCGACTATGAGATAGAGTCTATCTTGTACTTTTCTCATGCCTCTCAAGTAGGGGGACACTTTGGGCCACAGAGGACTACAAGAAAAGTCCTAGATTATGGGTTCTACTGGCCCACCATTTTTAGAGATGCCTATGAGGTCTACCGGACTTGTAAGGAGTGTCAAACAGCAGGCACTGCCATCACTCGTAGGAGTGAAATGCCTCAGCAGCCCATGCTTTTCTATGAGGTGTTTGATGTGTGGGGAATTGACTTTATGGGTCCTTTCCCTGCATCTTTTGGCTTTCTATACATTCTTTTGGCTGTTGACTATGTTTCAAAGTGGGTGGAAGCTATCCCCACTAGGAATAACGATTCTAAAATTGTTTCAAAATTTGTTAGGTCCAATATTTTTTGCAGGTTCGGCATACCTCGGGCTTTCATCAGTGACCAGGGCACTCACTTCTGCAACCGCACCATGGAAGCTCTACTCCGGGAGTATGGAGTTGTGCATAGAGTCTCCACTGCTTACCATCCCCAGACCAATGGACAGGCTGAGATCTCAAACAGGGAGATCAAGCAGATCTTAGAAAAAGTGGTGCAGCCGAATAAGAAAGACTGGAGCTGCCGTCTAGAAGACGCACTATGGGCTCAGAGGACCGCTTTCAAGACGCCAATAGGGATGTCCCCCTTTAGGCTTGTATTCGGTAAGGCATGTCATCTCCCTGTGGAAGTGGAGCACCGTGCGTATTGGGCGGTCAAGTGCTGTAATTTGGAAATGAAAAAAGCTGGTATTGAAAGAAAACTCCAATTACAGCAGCTTGAGGAGCTTAGGCTAGAAGCCTATGAAAGCTCCCGGATTTATAAAGAAAAAACCAAGCATTTTCATGATAGGATGATTGCTAGGAAAGAATTTCCTGTGGGCCAACAGGTCTTACTGTTTAACTCCCGCCTGAAAGTGATGGCTGGGAAACTTAGATCCAAGTGGATTGGCCCATTTGTTGTTACTAATGTTTTTCCTCATGGTGCAGTAGAGATTAAAAATGCAGGTAGCAACAAGGCCTTCAAGGTTAACGAGCAGAGGCTGAAGCCATTTCATGAGAGCTTGGTGCCTGAGGATGCTACTGTTAAGGAGCTCTCCTTGGAAGCTCCCACCTACACTGCCACCTGATCAGGGAACACCCTTTCCTTTCCCTCACTCTGATTTTATAGTTATGTTGTTTCATTGGGGACAATGTATGTTTTAAGTGTGGGGGAGGGAACCAATTGTCGTTTTGTTTTGTGTTTTGTCTTGTTTTTCTTTTAGCTCTTGAATAAATTGTGTGAGTCTTTGGTCGGTGAGCTTGATTGATTTTGATTGATTTGGCACAGATTTATTGCATGATTTATGTGATGATTCCCCCTAGGTTGAAAAAATTTTTGTTTTTGAAAAGTGATCCCCATGAAAAAAAATTGAAAACTGAACTTTGAGATATTTTATTGTGATGGCATGATTTATGATAAGTTTGGGGTGATGGGAAGCACACACTAGGGATAGAATCTCGGTCAAACAATTTGCAAAAATGTCCAGGTGAGGATTTGAGCCTCCAACATGTTTTTAACTGTGTGTATCACTTTTGAGTTGCACTTTCCCGAATTTGCTTGAATCTCTTCATGGTTTGCATGTCTATGTGTTTGCATCAAATGATTTAGGGATATTTTCATTGTAAATAACCACTTGGCCTAAATTGAACCATTCCTAATGCATGTTCCCTAGTTAGCCCTTTGAGCCTAATTAGCCTATCCCTTCTTGATAACCCTATGCTACAAGCTAAAATCTGAAAAACCATGTTAACCCGATCTTAGGATTAGGAGAGCATGGAAGCTTAGCAAGAGAAAGGTTTGTAAGAAACTAAGTTTGGGGTGACTATAAGGATGTGACATGTCATTCTGGGGTGAGAAAAAGAAAAAATAATAATAAAAAGGTTGGAGCCAAAGAAAAAAAAAAGGTATTGAAAGGAAAAGGCTGTAGTCACCCAAAGCATAAAGAAAAATGGAAAAAGGAATCTGAGTGGAAATTCAAAGTGTAAAAAGCTTCATGCTCTCTTAGTTCCTAGGGACTTAAGCCTAGTTCCTCTGTATATCCTACCCTTAGCCAGGCCCCATTACAACCTTAAAAGACCTTTTGATGTTGCATGCATGTTGTCGTGGGAACCTTGATTGAGATGAAAATCAAATTCATGGGAAGTGCTCTTAAAAGTGAAATTGAGTGAAATGTTGATAGCCTAGACAAAAACTGAGCGATTGAGTGAAACACTAAATGCCCTTGTGAGGAAGGTGATTGTTTGAATTTGGTGATCTCCCTTTTTGTGTGTAACTTGGATCCCTTGCTTAGATTAACGATTGCTTGAATGAGGAAGTTCTCAAATGTTTAGAGTAAATGCATGTCGGGATTGCTTTGTTTGAAAAGGGGGGACATTGAAGGAAAAATTATTTTGATGAGTTGCTTGAAATTTGTGCAAAATTTGATTGAATCTTTTAAGCTTGCCAAAGTTGAGTCCTTTTTGAGTTTTAGTTTGCTTGGGGACAAGCAAAGTTTAAGTTTGGGGTATTTTGATTAGCCGCTGGCTCATCTAGTTCTATGACTAGTATGACCATGGTTTTGTGCTAATTATATCCCATTTTCGCCCAAATTAGACTTGATTGTCTTCAAGCAACATTTTGAGTCTCTAAAGTAGTTTTAGGTTAATTTAGTTGATTTAGAGTCAAATAAAGCACTTACTGCTATTTCTTGTTTTCAGGTTAATAAAGAGAAGCAATTCTGGGAGTTTTCGGCCCGCGAGAGGCTACTCGCCTCGCGAGCCTGAAGAACAGCACGAGCAGCAATAGTCACCCTCTCTGGCTCGCCTCGCGAATCATGTTTTGCCTCGCGAGAATTCCAAACGTTGAGGACTGTTCTTAAGATTCGCCTCGCGAAACATGTTTCACCTCGCGAGGCGAGTAGCCACAATTTGGGCGAAACATGCCACAATTTCTATGACAGCGTGCCCCAGAACAACTATCAGAGGAACAGTCAAAATCAGAATAGGGGATATATGAGGAGAGACCATCCGGGTTTCGCTTTGAGTAATGCTAGTGGTGGTCTAGCCGGGCAACAACAACCTCAAAAGGGTCTGAGGCCAAACATTGGGATCCATCAGCATAATACTCAGCAGGCAAAAACTTGTTAAGTCACCGGCAAGTGTACCGGGTCGTCGCAAGTAATAAAATAAACACGGTAAGAATTTATCGAGGTCGAACACAAGGATTGGGCTACCAATTCATCTAATTCGCGGGAAATCCGATACGTTTGGTCAAGAGAGGAAAGTGGTTGAGAGAGAGATTAATATCGCAATTCAAATAACAAATCAAATAAAGCTAAGGTATTAAAATATGAAATTAAAATATCTAGTGTCTCAAATCCACTACCCAATCATGCATAGTACCTAAGTGATGATGAATTCCTCCCTAAGTTCAATTACAATGTCAACCGGGACCCCCAAATTCTCCTATATCCACTGTCGTGCTCAATAGGACGTATTCGATGATTGGATTAATTACTTACTAGGTCTCATAACCCTAATCATCAAACTCTATTAATTCTTGTTCCCTATAGGTTGCACTAACCTCCTACTCACTCTCGTGCAATATTCAATTAGTGATCCCAATTCAAGTTCTAAACGTGAATTGCCGACTAAGCCTCATCAATGTTAACAAGTCAATCACGCATGCATATGATCAACACAATCAAATCAGAATTGGAAAACATTAATTGAGAGAAGGGAGAAAAACATACATCACATCGAATCCTACAGCGCCATGGGTGGCTTCATTGATCCCCTAGACGAGGGGATTAGTTCCTCATGCTCATAGACAAACAATCGGACATAACCACCATGATAAAATAAGAAAAAGAAAAAGGGAGACGCAGCTCCAGAAACAAGAATTCATCCTAAACGCTACTCTAAACAAGTGGAAAAAACTAGGATTCGCATCCCCCTCTTCTGATCTGAAACAACAATATATAGAGTTCTGATTCTACGCTCGCTCGCGAGGCGAACAGCCTCTCGCGAGGCGAACATTAAAATTGGCGCGCATTCAACTTGGACTCTCGCGAGGCGAGCATCCTCTCGCGGGGCGAATTTCAGTTTTGGCTCCATCCTGAGTTTGAATGATCGCGAGGCGAACTGTGATTGGCGAGGCGAGACCGAAAGGATGACTTCTTTGGCACAGTCAGGCCTTCAGGTTCGCGAGGCGATTTGGTGACTCGCGAGGCGAGACAGAATTGATGACTGTTGCTGCTCAGCTGGTCTTCAGGGTCGCGAGGCGAGAATACTTTCGCGAGGCGAGTATCTCCAGAATGGAAATTTCCACTGTTTCTTGACTTTCCTTGACTCTCGGAGCTTCACTTCTAACCTGAAACAATAAAAAGAAACAAAAAAGCATAATTCTATTCAAAATAGACTAAAAACTACAAAAATTGCCTAGAACGAGTCAAAGTCTACTTAGGAACAAAACAAGGCCAAATTTGGGCGAAAACGAGATTGAACTCGAATAATTAGCACAGAAACCACAGTCCATCTAGTTATAAAACTAGATAAGCCAGAGGCTTATCAATCTCCTTGGTCGATCTATTGTAACCGGTTCGCACTGCCACCTGAGGTTCTATAATTCCTAAACTCATTGCTATTCTCTTTCAATATTTGTTCTGTATGTTCTGTTTGCTTAATTCAGGATTATATAGAATATATATTGATTTGTTTCGATGATTGTGTGTTCCTATATTTAATCGTGTTTGCTTAATTCGCGTGTGTTCAATTCGTGTTTGCTTAATTCACGAAGGGCTTAACCCCGTTTGCTTAATTCGGGAATAGGAACATATGTCTCGTAGCGTCGGTTTCGCTTGTTAATTGCAACAGAAAAGAGTTTAGAATCCACTTAGGGCTTGGATTTATATGAACCGATGATAGTGGGAAACCGAAAGCAGTAGGTTGATCGTTTAGCTTATTTGGTAATTATTTAGTTTGCATTGTTTTTCTGCTTTGTTTTCTTTATAATTTCAAATATCCAAAACCCCCCAAAATCTGACTTTTTATGTTAATAACAACCCAAGAGTCCTTGTGAGACGATACTCGAGTTGTCGCACCCTAAACTACATATTTTTGTAAACCGCTCGCTTTTTGATGCGTGCGCGACAGCGTGTCAAAATTGGCGCCGTTGCCGGGGACTCTTGTTATTAACAGAAAATAAAAAAATAAAAATAAAGAAAGAAAAAAAAATTGAATTGGTCTAGTTGTGAATCTACCCATGGATGATTATATGCAAGTTTACATGCCTAATGTTAATTTTGAACCACCATGCATATATTATCCTGATTTTTCTTGTTTAATGCACTGGTTGCCAAGGTTTAGTGGTCTTGCAAGTGAGAATGCGCAGGAGCATCTAAAGGAATTCCGGGTTGTTTGTTCTACAATGCTGAGACCTGAAGGAATAACAGAAGACCACATCAAGATGAGAGCCTTCCATCTCTCACTTGAAGGCGCTGCAAGGGATTGGTTGTATTGTCTTGAGCCGAATTATGTTTCAAGCTGGTTTGATTTGAAGAAAGTCTTCCTATTGAGATACTTTCCTGCCTTCAGAGCTGCATCAATCAGGCGAGAGATATTTGGTATTAGACAAGTTAATGAATCACCTCAAGCATATACAACCAATATTTACAACCAAGGCAACAATCAGAACAGGCACAACATTATAATATAAATAAGTTGTTTCGCTCTTCACTTTTCATTATAATATAAATAAGTTGTTTGTGATCAACAAACTAATAGGATGAAAATGAAGAGCGAACATCCCAGAAAGACGAGAGAATTACTTCTTTGTATTATTACTATCACTCACCAGAAATCTTGCAAATAGGATGAAACGAACATCCCAGAAAAAAAAAATTTGTGGGTTCCAATGCAGTTAAACAAATACAAGTGTTCGTGAGATAATTTATGATTATTTTTTTTTTGGTTAAAATTCTATGGCAGCATGTAATATAATGATCACAACACGCAAGTCCTTTGTAATAATTCTCCAATGAGAATAAATGTTCACCAACCGATGGCTATAAAAGCAAAATTAAGGGGAAAAAAGCATAACTTAATGTATAAGAGGAGTAACAAACAGGATGATGAACTGATTAAAATTAGCATAAGATTGATTTCAACTCTATTTCAAAACATTACATGTAATAAAAAAATGGAAATTAAAGTGACTTACAGAGGCCATATTCTGGATCAAGCTTTGCTAAAGTCACATACCCAATGCTCTACATTGAAACATGAACGGTGTGAGTTGAGTTAAACAAAAAAAAAAAGCACACACACGCGTGCGCACACCCACACACATATGTTTTAATTATGCAGTTAGAGACTTATACCTGAGGAATGCAGAGACTTGCAATAGTTAGGCCGGCCTGCAAGTAAATCGTTTCTGAATTTGGTTACTGTATAATTTTGGCCCCAATCAAGAATAGGCAAAATGTCACGCAAGAAAGAAAGCACAACTTTGGGTCCGGGTTGGCCTTTAAGAGAATAGCACCTTTGTTGATAGTGTGAAATGGTGTTCCTGGTAGATTGATTGTCGAGAAATCTAATTCACAGAAATCAAACATTTCTCGGCTACACACACCTTGATTTCGAGTCTGAGAGGCTGCAAAAGCAATAGATAATTCATCAGCTTAAATTACTCTTGTACAAGAATCTTACCAATCCACCTTAAGTAAATGAAAAAAAGGGTGTTCCCTTTGATCTATCTCATGGTCTGTTTGTTTTGTGATATACGGTCATCTATCAAAAAAGCTACACTGATCTACCAATTTCACCTTTCTCATGAATATACCCAAAAGAAAATAGATTGAACATTTACAAGCAACTCAACAGAAAAGGACAATATACATCATGGCCTCGATAAACATCCAACAATACTTCTAAGAACTCCGCCACCGCTCACTTTGCTTCTTCAAGTGATGCTCGTATGGTCTCAGCATTTGACATTTTATTAATGCTAAAAAAAAGACAGACAATAGCATCAAAACAATAGACAACACATCGTACGTTGTTATAATTGTGAATTCGGAATAGATAATATGTCTAAACCAAAGAAACTTACCGGATGAGGATATCCCCACCAGAGGCCAACTTCTCAGAAATCCATTCTGGTACTAGTTCTAGCAACAAAATCATCTGTTCTTCAACTTCTCCTAATAATATAAACCAGGAAAATTTAGTGTTCAGAAAACTACCAAAAAAAAATCATTTCTATACAGAACAGAGCCTTACTTTTCTGTCAACAATATCAAGATGGCTTGAGATTATCTTGCTCGTAAACTCCTCTTTCGTGATAACAGATCGGTTTGTTGAATGAACCAAGAGGTGAATCATGTTAAAGAGTTTAGGGAGGCTGGCAATCATTTTTTGTCGTCTCTTTGCTTGTGAGATAGCTGGATCTCTTTCCTCCGTTGCTATTATTTCCTTTTCCCTAATCTGCAGAAGACACAGTTAATCTTGATCCTACTCATGCAAAGGGTTTAAGTCTGAATAGATGTTAAAAAGTTACGTTTGATGCACACACTTAGAATCCAATATTTCTCATTCAAGAACAGTGAAGTATTGGACTGATTAATGAGTAACAATTATTGGTTTAATTGGTCAATTCATTGTTCCTAAACTGAAAATATGTTTATCAAAATCTCCTTTACTGTAAATTTCCCAAAATTAAATATGAGAAACAAGGACTAAAAATTATTAAACTCGCCGCCAATAGCACCCATTCATCGGTTCTTACAGGTCGGTGAAACCACATCTTGAAAAATTCAAGAAGCATTTAACAAAAAACAAAAAAGTTCATACCTTGAAAAGTTGTTAGGCATGCCTCGCAGGTTCTAATGTTGATATGTAAGTTACTTATCATGCAACCAATAGGATTTAGATACTTACGAGTGGTCCAGACTAACAGAACGTGTCCTAAAACCCCTTCCACGGTGGGGATTCAAACTTACTTGAAGAAAAATTAGATCTGAAGCATATGCCACCACACACGCAAAGTACAAACATACAGAAAACTAATGAAATGCAAGAAACCAGATGCCTACCAAAGTGACTATCCCATTTCTATTCGAAGACAATCTACATATTATCCAGATATGCAGGCTCAAAATAATGCATTTGGTACAACCAGATGACATCTTTAGCTGTCTCCATTTCTACAAACTCTCCCAACCAGTCCTTTTTTGGAGAAAAGTTTAGCAGAGATAAGCCACAGATTTAAAAATTCAAAACTGTAGTTCCAGAATTACATGATATTCAAGTACAGGGCTCTAAGGGGTTCAAGCATTGACTTTGGCATGTGGGTAAAAGTTCTCCTAGTTCATGTATTATTAAATTACCAATTCTGCTAAAACACTCAGAGAACAAGCATATCTAATTCTAAAGAAAATTGAAGAGAAGTACCTATGCAAGGCCTGATCATCTGAAAGTTTTCCCTTTGCTCTAAACCAGTAACTAAAACTGCATACAGAATTTAAACAAGTTCAGATGAGCTCTAGCATTAGAAACACCAAACATTAGAGCTATCTTGGGTAAAATGATTTGGAAATAAACGAAGGCAAACAACAAAATGAGTGAATTAGATCCAATACGAGTAAACAAACAAAACAAAGCAAAATTAAGATCCTAGCATTTTCATTTGACAATTACAGAAACAAGTGGTTGGTGCAGTTGCACAAGGAGGTGTGACTGGAGCAATGGAGAAAGAAGGTTAGGTCGAGCAATGGAGAAAGAAAGATGCGTATTGGAGAGAGCGAGAACTCTAGGCTTAGCCATTTGACGACCAAGCTTGGTAGATTTTCCCACAGATCGACAACATAATCCTCTATTTAGTGCCCTCAATCGTAGTCTCGCAAGCTCATTTGGAGCTCTAAATCGTCAGCGCTTGGTTTCTCCATTTTCTTCTTCTCTCTAATCTCAAACCAAATATTTGGGAGGAGAAGAGCAGCGACAAACGAGGACGAGCGGTATGGTGGTGAGGACGAGGGCGGCGGTGGCAGCGTAGAAGATGTTCGGCGATCTCGAGGCAGATGCACAAACAGGGAGACGGTGCAAACGATCGAGAAGGTTGTGGTGAGTGGTGACTGAGAGTAGGTCACGCGAAAAGTCTATCGAGCGAAATTTTTGGGATCGAGGGAAAAGTGAGTGGGGGAGAACAACTTTATTTTTAGGGTAATAAATAGATAGCGTTTTCTTGGAAAAACGCTATCTTAGATAATGAATAGACAACGCTTCTTTAAGGAAACACTATCTAAGGGTTCGAAATAGATAGCGTTTCCTTAAGGAAGCGCTATCTATTCTAACCCATCAAATTTTAATAGCGCATCATTGACGAAGCGCTATCTTATACCTAACATAAGATAGTGCTTGTTTGAGGAAGCGCTATTAAAAGTCTTCCGTCTTCTTTTCAATAGGGTTTCAGTAAGAAATGTTATTAAATGTGCGCTACTACAGCCATTTTATGTAGTAGTTAATCGAAGAGGTCTCTCATCTTGAGGCTATGATCCATGAAAAACAAACCCAATTAAAGTCTTGTGTGTGCTGGAGAAATTGCAGACGAGACTTATATTGTTGAGTTAATTAAGGAAAGGTTTGATGGAGGCTTGCGCAACCTAAAGGTTACAACTGAAGAAGAAAAATTGCAAAGCAAGCCGATGAAGAGACACATGCAAAAAGAAAGGGGGTATAATACGTCAGATACTTTAGGTAAATAATGGCAGTTTAAACTGACATATTTTTCATTAACGGCGGTGACCCGCATAAAATGACAGTTATAACCATCATAATTCTCAAGATGAAATAGCAGTTTGAAACCGCCATAATTTACATGTATAATACGGTGGGTCATTATTTGAACTAGCAGCCAGACAGGCACGTGTATTTGAACTAGCAGCAAGACAGGCACTCACATGCCTGTCTGGCTGCATTTCTAATTCTTTTACGTGTCTTTATCCATGTTCTTGGCACATCAATTATTATAAAGATGGTTTGAAGTGAAATATATGTAATAGTTTGAAGTTGATTATTTTGTCTTTAATGATCTGATATTAAAAATGACACCTTTAATATCATCATCCCTATAATCCTTTCAAAGCTTGGGTCAAATTTTAAAAAGACAGTTTTTAAGTGCAAGATAAAATTGCACTGCATAAAATAGGAATAAGTTAAATATGTAAGGCGGAGTTAAATATGTGGTGACGCCTCTTAGTTGTAATAGAAACTGATTATTTTTTACATTTGTGCCACCTAAATTGTGGTATATCCACACCATGTGTTGCATTGTTACTGACTCAACATGAGTTCTTATTGACTCAAAATATCTAAAAAAAATTAGAAGATCATCAGTCAAAGAACAATGCAAGTAACGGAAGACAACATACTATAAAGGACAAAATAGAACTAACCACAACTTGTGCATAGTCAAACTTATGCAAAAGTTAAATTAGTTCAACCATATGCAGAAACTTCCAGTAATATTGAAATTCCCCAAAGTTCAAAAATTGATGGTTATCATATGAGAGAAGCAAATAAAGATCAATTAATGAAACTTGTTCATTTGTAGAAAGATAAAGCAATAAAGAGGCAGAGAAAGAGTAACAGAGGCAGAAGTAAAAGATGAGTGTCCATGAGTAGATGCCTCGCAGAAGACCCCTATCTAGTATCTGCAACCATGTTTTTTTTTATGAGCACCAGCACCATGAATAATTAGATTGTCTCTGAGGGAATCATCATGATTGCTGAAACTACAATTAATACAGAATATAGAATATAAACACACCAGTAATTAATATAGAACATCTAAGATAATCAAAAAAAGACATATGTAAGGTGAAGTAAAATATGTGGTGAAGTTTCTTTTCTAGCAGCAAGACAGGCACGTCGGCACTGGCGTGCTTGTCTGGCCATATTTCTAATGCTTTTTCTCATTTTTACCCATATTTTTGGTATATAATATTGTGTAGATACCCTTTTGGTCCCTTAAAAATTTCTTCGGATTCCATTTATGTTCATGGAAAAAAAATCTCATCTGTTGGTCCCCCAAATTTCATTCTGTAACCCTTTTAGTCTCTCCGTCGGTCAATGCGTGTTGACCACCATTAAGTATATGCCGTGTCACATTATCTATCTAGGTGTATTGTTAGTATTTTCCGGCATGACGTTGAATTTAAAAAAACCCAAATATGAGGCATTTAATTATATATATATGTGTGTGTGTGTGTGTTAAAAACCAGGCTCATTATATGTCATCTTCTTCCCCAAATACCGAAACCCTAACTCCATTGTTGCCCTTTATTGAACTCGAAATTTTGTTGGTTTTTAACACACATCTATATTTTTTGTTTTAATTAAATGTCTCATATTTGGGTTTTTTTTTTAAAAATTCAATGTCATGCTAGAAAATACTAACAATACACCTAGATAGATAACATGACACTTCAGACACTTAATGGTGGTCAACACTCATTGACTGACAGAGAGATTAAAAGGACTCACGGAATGAAATCTGAGGGACCAATCGTGAGGTTTTTTTTCCATGGACTTAAATGGAATCCGAAAAAAAAATTTAAGGGACCAAAAAGGGTATTCACTCTAATATTTTATTTGTCACTTATGTATGTTTGGTATTTTTAATCAGTATTTTTTGTGACTTTATAATGTGACTTCTTAATGTAAACACATATTATATAATTATATCATTACATTAATAAGATTATTTATTTACATGCATAGTTGCGAGGGAATGTAATTGCGAGGAAAAAAGGAGAAACTCCTTCAAAATTAAACAAACACAATAAATGAAGTCACTATAAATATAGTTATCATACCTACTCTTTTAACCATAATACTATCAACATTTTCTATACTTATATTACTTTAACCATAATCCTGGAAAAATTTTCTTAAGTTCCCTTACACCCCAAAGAACCATAATCCAATAACCAATCAAGTTATAAAAAATAAAAAATAAAAAGAACCCTCTAAAAGATAACCGAGGGAATTATATAGTTCCATTTATCAAATCTTTTGGTGTCTAAGGTTTGAATCTACTCATTGCCACCAACACCTTTTGTTGCCTGCAGTGTATTTGCCTATTTTCAAGCCACTTACCTGAAAAGAATAGACAGTACATCATCAGTTCATTATCTATACTTATATTACTTCTTTGCTTTGGGTTTTCCTCCACCCACAGTTCAACTTCAACAGGGAAGCACTACATTTTGTTTTAACAACAACTTCACAAAGAGCCACATTACACATAATCAGACGTGCCTTTATATAACAAATCCATAAAAGGAAAAGGAAGCAAAATGGTAAAGAAATGGTAATGTTGAGGGAATACAACCATTGTATGATATGAGTTACAGCAAAATTGACATTACAAAAAATCCAAACATGAACTAACATTAAGGCTTAAAACATCAAAGCATGATAATTCCACCAAATCAGTATCCCATAATTCAAGGCTCAAATTTGATCTCGCTTAAAGTTGACATTTAAAAAAGAAAAGAAAAAAAAGAACACGTAAGAAATGTTGCTACTGGCATTGTAAATAAATCTTTTGTACAATAAAAAGAAAAAGGACAATCATCCATTAGAAAGTTATTTTCCATAAAAATGTCGGATGGAAAGATGGATGATACACAAAAATTAACTTCCTCTGGGATTTAACCATTGAAGCATCTGGATGAAAGCTACAGAAATGTACGTACAACTAACCAATGTTCCCAAACCTAAATACACGATAAAGTATTAATCCACCATTCACAATACACAAAGGGAATGATGAGGTTGCAAAATCATAGCAACCATATGATAGTATCAGTGGACACATCTCAATCACTATTAATACAACCTAAAATCAATTTTTTGGTAACTTTTATCAATCAACTATTTTAACAATATAAAAGCAATGCAATAAATTAAAGGCTCGATATAAAATCAGTCAAGACTGATAATTTTTAAATAAATTGTTAACTTCATAAAATCCTTGTAAATGGATATGACAGGCAAAATAATGAATAACAAATACATTATACACGTCATGTAAAGATTTCATTAAATCTTTTTATATTTGCATACAGAATTTGATGTGAGACCATTTTTTACATGATCCAAGAAGCTTAAATTTGTAGTCTCAACCATTTATTGTAAATGAATTTCCTACTAAATGAAGAAGGAAGTCAACAGAATCATTAACAAATAAAAAATACACTTCCAATAAAATGTTAGTCTTAATTCTCATAGTTACAAATAAAATTCTTAATCAACATTTATATGCTACAACAATTCTGCATGGCCCCAACCACACATGAGCATGCACACACATGGAAAAAGAAACAACATCGACTTCTCTAAAATGCCAATGAAATTAACCAGTGACACCAGCTTGATTTTCCAAGCATAATATTGAACATGGGGATGTTAAGGAATGCATATATTACAATTAATATATGGTTTTGCATAAATTACAACTTTAGGACAATAACACCCACTGGTGCAATAAGTGTTTTTTACGTCAGTTAAAATTGATTTTTATGTCGAATCTTGGTGGCGTAAATACGGTGGCGTTAATAGTTAATATTTTAACGTCAGTTGAGAAATGACGTTAAATATAAAACTATTAACGTCAGTTCCTTAACAAAACCGACGTTAATTTTGTAAAAATTAACGTCGGTTTTTTAAACAACTGACGTTAAACATAAAACTATCAACGTCAGTTCTTTAAGACAACTGACGTTAATTTTGTTAAAACTAACGTCAGTGGTTATAAAGAACTGACGTTAAAGGTTTAATTTTAACGTCAGTTTTAATAAACAACTGACGTTAATAGTGTACTTTATATTTTATAAAATACTATTAACGTCAGTTGTTTGATACAACTGACGTTAATAGTTTTTTTTTTTTTTTAAATTCAGTTTTAAAATATCACTCCCCTCAGCTATCCCTGCATTCAGTAAATATCCCAGTAACACGGAATATCACACACGTTACAGAATTGCAAAGGAAAAATGGAACAATGGGGGGACTTAAAACCAAAACCCATGTATATATATAAATAAATTTTAGTTCCAATGTCTAAAAAACAAAACTATCAATCTAAGGATATATATATATACATGTTATTAATTAGTTTCTAAAGTCTAACAAAAAAACTATTTATCTAAGTATTGCGGAGGTATCTTGTCAATTCCTTTTTCAGCCGCATACTTGAAGAAGAATTCGGTGAAGCGCATCCTCAAGTCTCTTAACTCATCTTCTTGAATAGGCGATTGGTCGATAAATGCCTAGACACGTTCAAATAATAACAATAACATCAATGCAAGTCATCTTCAAGACTATAATATATAATTTAACAAGTTGTTTAAATATTACCTTATTCCATCCATCTGTAATAGATGCGGAGACTATGTTCAGCATATGAAGCATCACATAATAGCCGCACGACCACCCGTCAATTTGAAATTGAGACTACCAACAAAATTAATTTCAACGTCAGTTGAATATACATATAAATTAGTAATTATAATATTAATTATTTGATAAATAAACTACCAAACCTTTATGATGTTCCATACAGGATTTGCTTTAGCCTTAGAAGTCCTACTTCTCCCATTGGCGCAACTTATGCTACTCGCCTTCAACGCGCTATCATAAACAAATAATCATGTCGATCAATTAACAAATTCATATATCATGTGTGTAATAAACTAAAAACAACTGATATTAAAACTTAAATTAAATTTAAGATTAGTTACTTACTTATTTACAGCATCCGCCACCTTCGGTGGCGGATCTTGGTGTTGAGAGCAGAAGAATATGACTCTATGCCTAGACGGGTGAAGTACGAACAACTGCCAATGGTTTTTCATACAGTAGGGAGCCAGATATATTTCTTTCGGATTGTCTCCCAACAAGTTCCCTAAGTATTTACTCAATGCATCGCCAGTAAAGAAATCGGGCAGAAGGATTGACAGATCTAACAAACCGTAAACTGATGCAACGCCCTTATCAAGCTGAAGACGATGGAGATACCTAAGATATGAAAAGGTGTGGACGTTAATTACATAATATATATATTGAAATTAAAATAAATTATTAAATGGAAAAATATCAAAAATAAATAAGTTATAAAATTAAAATTAACTTACGTGCACCAGAGACTGAAAACATTGTTGTTCATCCAGATGCTATTTCTGCAGGCGTTCCCGAGATCATCACCACAGAAGGTAAATATCCTCCGTTGATCTGGGCGTGCCACCCATCCATCGTGCTCCAATGGACATTCAAAAATCTCAAACGCATAATCCTCACCAAGTGAGAACAAACGATTGATAGGTGACAACGACACCGACGTCGACTTGGCCTTCAGTTTAGGAAAAATAAAATAGATAAGTTTTTGATAATTAAAAAAAACACAAGTAATTATTTGACTAATTTGGACATTAATAATGAATAAATACCTTTGCTAACATTTCGAGCTCACGTCGTTTGGAGTCCAACTCAAGCTCACGCCTTTTCATTTCCAACTCATGCCCATGGCGTTGGACTTCCAACTCCCGCTCCCTAGCTGCCAACTCATCGTCCTCCACATGTGCCCTACTAAAACTCTCTTTTGTGCTCACATGTGAAGGGTTGGCAAGCCCTGCGGTGTCCTGGGATGTACCGACGGAGGAAAGCTCTCTGGCAAGCGCCTGCTTGAATTCTGGGTTGGATATTAAGTCTTGCATCAGATGTGTTGTAATATCTGGGTTGGACATGAGGTGCTGAGTAATGTCAGCCAAAATTGATGCTTCATTGACCACCTGCTTTCGTGAAGCAGACTTGCCATAATATTGTTTGATGGTCACGTTCCCAGGAACACCGAGAACCCGACCAGGATGGTCTTTATTGCCTAGAGCAGTCATCAAGACGTCCTGCCGTCCAGAAGGGACGAATGTGCCCTGGGAGGATTTTGATTTAAGATCCATCTACAATGAAAAAAAATGAAAAAACGTGCAAGTGAAAAGTGTTGCAAATATCTATACAAATATCAATTGAAATCAAGTTAATTATTTACTTACAATCTTATCTGCCACTTCGCGAGTGGCATCAACTTTAAAAGATCCCGTCTTTGTCATGCGGCTGGCTAACCAGACATCCTCGAGGTCGATGTCCGACGGAGGACTTGATGGTGTCCCCTCAGGCACCTCTCCTCTTTCAATCCTAGCAGAGTGCTCTTCCTGCTTCGCCCTCAGCCTATCCGCCATCATCTGCTCGATCCGAGTCTGGTACCCACCCTGAGACATGGTGTGGCGGTGGACGTTCTTCGCCTGATTCTGCCGACCCTTATTTGCCTTAGCCTATTCAAACAAAAACACATTATTAAATACAGTTAAATGATCTATAATAAGCATACAAAATTAACTTAATCAACCAACCTGAAATTCTCCATCCTGTCGACTCCTGGCAAACATATCCCAAGTATCCTGATCAATCCAGGGATAATCCTAGAACATTTTATCAAGCCGCTTCTTCCCAGATACATAGTACCTGGTAAGATCATGCTTGAACCCATTCCAACGCTTTGATGCCATTTTCATACATTTATGACGATGATCCTCGTCATTTGGCACAGTCCAAGCTACCTACACATTAGATACATATATAACAACTGGATGGATTATAACTCGGATAATTATCTAATAATGTAAATCAAACGAATGTAAAGGTAAAATACCGTGATAGCCTCCCAAATCTGATCCTTAACATTCTGTGGAACGTCATTCCAGTGGTTGTAGTTGATGCTTACGTGCTGCTTCGCTTGTAGAAACACCCACTTATTAAATTCTTTAGCACGGGGTCCCTGGGCATTTAGATTAGCATCGAAGGACACCTCAAGCTTCTGTCCGCTCTGCCTGTCCTTCTCTAGGTTCTTCAACGAGGTGGCTCCACTACCCCATTTCCTATGAGCCTGTGATGTCTGTATGGACAAAAAAAATGATAAAATAGAGGGTTGTAACATTATAAACTTACATTAAAAAGAAGGACTAAAGATAGTATATAACATGTAAACTTACACTAGAATCAGGCGTAGGCGTGATCGGGTCCTGCGAAACCCCCACAGTGTCCTCCCGTGCATGTGGGCTATCCGACTGATCCATATGTATGTCTGTTCAGAAACAATATATATGTATTAACATAGGTTATAACTCAAAATAAATACAGAAGTATAAATAAAAATAACTAGATAGGTCCGTAGATATACAAAACATCTATATATCCAATATAAGGACAATACGGGAGATTGAAAACTATAGTTTTTGAAGATTTCCAAGCAATGGTCACGGCCTGGCCGTGATGTCCATCACGGCCGTAACGTGCCAACTGAACCAGACCCTCATAGGCAGAACTGATCACGGCGTAGCCGTGATGAGTATCACGGCCGTGACAGATCAACCAGCAGAGCAACATGCACTCAAAACCAAAAATAGAGACATTCCAAACAACTCAAACTCACGGTTTAAAGTCACAACTACTGAGACTACAGTTTCAACATACACTCAAAACCAAAAATAGAGACATTCCAAACAACTCAAACTCACAGTTTCAAGTTTCAACTACTGAGACTACAATTTCAACCAGCAGAGCAACATGCATGCACTCAAAACCAAAAATAAAAAAATGTGCCCTAAAGACTCACCAGAAATAGGCGCTCGCGTGGTGGTGGGGGTGAAGCTCGAGTGGTGGCCAACGTTTAATGTGGTTACTGAGAGCAGAGGGACAAGGAGAGTTAGTGCGCGGGAAGGGGAAAGAGAGATGTCAAGTTATTGCAAAGAATGAGCGGGAAAGACAAAGTTAGGGGTTAAGAGTGTACCTCACGGTGGTGGCGAAGAAGCCCTCGCGGTGGTTGCGGTGGAGATGAGCTCGCGATTAGGGCAGAGTGAGAGCGAGAGTGAGGGTTGAGAGTGAGGGTTGAGAGTGATGAAAAGAGAAAAGAGACGTACAGAGAAGTGGAGAAGGCGCGCAGGTGTAAACGTTATAATTAAAATAAAACAACATTTTACGTCAGTTTTTAGTAAAACCTGACGTTAAAGATCATATTTAACGTCAGTTGTCTTAATAAACTGACGTTAAAAACTCTCACACTTATTACGTCAGTTGTTAGTAAGAACTGACGTTAAAGGTCATATATTTAACGTCAGTTGTATTACACAACGGACGTTAAAAGTTTATTAGTTTCTGCATTCATTCCTTTGACTACTATGCTACTTACCCATTCACCTTGTACCTAATCCTCTTAATGAGCATTAAGTTTATAGATAAGTTTTCCAGAAAATCAGAATAGCTTAGTAACTTCAACCACTGCTCCTATAAATAGCTTCCTTCCATCCTTTTAATTTTTATGCTTCACAATATGGCTCTGCCATGGAGACTAACTTCATCACTCTTTCTTCCTATTCCTAGACTCAAAGATCTTTGTCTTAATGGTCAAACAACTTCTGAGTTTGAGTAAATCACATTACATGGATATTAAGGTTGGGTGAATCACGTAATGTGATTCTCTCACTTTATTTCATCCCCGTCATCCCTTTCACTTTGCTTTGGAAGCAAGTGATTGTGGATTCAAGATGATGCATCAAGGAACTCCACTGAAGAAGAAAGATGCAAAGATCCATTTCACTTTGCTTTCGCTGCTAGTGACTGAGGATTTACTTTGCATCATGGAATTCAAGTGAGGGAGGTGATGCATCCATTGGAGTTTCTGATGACAGGACTGAGAAGAAAATGATGCTGATGTAGAAACTTTTTTATATTTTAGGGCTATGTTGCAGAAATTTTTTATCTTTTAATCATGTAATTTTAACTTATGAATCGCTTCAATGTCATACGATTTGATTATACATATAACTTGTTTTATGTTAAGTGTTTATTTATTTTAATTTGCACAAGAATTTGTTTACTAATTCAAGCTAATTAATAAAAATTAAAAATAAACTTGTATAAAAAAAAGGTTTAGAAATAAACTGCAGTACTATATGGAGTGATCTGCGTTAAGAGGGACAACAGGGACATGACAACCAATGAAATGAGTTTCATAATTATTTACGTCGATTATTTATAGAATCGACGCAAATAGTGATTTAATATTTACAAACTGCCACCACCTCATTTTTAACGTCAACTTAATTTATGACCGCCAAGTTCCGTATATTAATTACATTATTTCCAATATTCATTCTCGCACGTTTATAATATATAGGAATATTTACGTCGCCTATTTATTTAATCAAGTAAAAAATCAAACTTTTAACGTCGAGTTGTATAAAAAATCGAGCGTTAACAATAAATATTTTTTATTTTAAAAACACTTTTAACGTCAGTTTTTTTAAAAAACTGACGTTAAAAGTGTATAGATATCTGCAAAAACATTCATTCCTTATAATGTACTGTGCTACTTACCCATGCACCTTGTAACTCAATCCTCTTAATGAGCATTAAGTTTATAGGTAAGTTTTCAAGAAAATCAGAATAGCTTAGTAACTTCATCCCCTGCTCCTATAAATAGCTTCCTTCCATCCTTTTAATTTTCTGCTTCACAATATGGCTCTGCCGTGGAGATTAACTTCATCACTCTTTCTTCCTATTCCTTGACTCAAAGGTCTTTGTCTTAATGGTCAAACAACTTCTGAGTTTGAGTAAATTACATTACATGGGTGATAAGTTTGAGTAAACTACATTATGTGAGTTGCTCACCTTATCACCTTCCGGAGAATCAGCTGCTGGAGGGCTAATCAGGTGCTCGGGGGTCAAAGTTCCAAAACCTCAACTTTGGCAGCAAGTGACCATCTTGAAAGTCTCTGGAACCACTGCCTTTGCTTGAAACAGATCTAGTGCACCTGTTTTTGCCTCTCCCTTGAGCTCTCTCATGCCCCCCAGTTTTCTGAGGTCTTCGGAGTATAGTTTTCCCTTTGGCATATTTCATAAAACTCTCTGATGGGATGTAGCTTTAATGTTTAGGATTTTAAACCCTTTCAATGTAACTTTTTACAGGATTTTAAACCCTTTCAATCTTCTCAGATCGATCGTATTACACTTCATGAATGAGATCCGGTTTGGGTTATTGATTCAACTTATACTTCGCACATATATTTTAGTTTTCAAAACAGAAACACAAAACATCAAAGCAATTCATGTGAAACCGAAACTTTGAGGAAGGCGGTGTGGAAGGGATCGTATACTAGATAAAAAAATTATTAAAATAACCTTTAACGTCTGTTGATGTAAGGACTGACGTTAAAAGTGAAGTGACTTACTTTTAACGTCAGTTCTTTATAGAACTGACGTTAAAATGTTCACTGTTAACGTCAGTTTTTTATTGAACTGACGTTAAAAGTGAGTCACTTCACTTTTAACGTCAGTCATTAAAACAACTGACGTTAAAATTGAATTAATGAAGTCTAATATTTACAAAACTGCCACCGCCTCCTTTTTAACGTCTAGCTTTTGGTTAACTGACGTAAACATTTACCGTCTAATGTATATTTTCCACTAGTGACCACACCAAGTGCTTACTATAACATAAAGCATAGAATTGAACATGGAGACTCTTAAGGCACACACACATATTACAATTTACATTTGAATTTGCTCAAATCACAACTTCAAGTCAATAACATCGTTTTACCATAATTCAGTTTTAAAAATAAAAATCAGAAAGAAAGAGTGGCAAATACAATTAAGTGCAATGACATTCAGGATTTTTATCAAATAGATTGAGTACAAGTCACATACCCATCTCCATCCCGCACAGAATAAGTCCCAAATTGTCATCATCGAGATCCCTAATATCCGTCAAGAAATTTGCCCAAATAAAAGTCAAGGATTTGCAGCAAATAAATTAATTCACAAAATTAATAAAACTGTGACCCAATAATGGTATAGAGCGTATGATCGTAATTATCCTAAATCTTTATGTGCTGATTCGCCTTATTTAATGACATGATATTGTTTTTGAACGTGATTCAATACAATACATGTTAATCTAGTGGGAGCATGTTGGAGTCCCACATTGGATACGGATATGGCCTGATAAATGTTCATAAGTAAGGGGCAACCCTCACCTTACGAGCTAGTTTTTGGGATTGAGTTAGGCCAAAAATCTAATATGGTATCAGAGCCTCCCACGATGTTGGGCCACTAACAGATATCCAGTCCTACAAACTTCACGCTTCACATGTATTCCTATTCACAAAAATGAATTAATTTTATGCGCTCACTGTACGGGTCTACGAGACTATGCGATCGCGTCTTTGTACAGGATATTAGATGAGGACCACACAATTGTGTTCATATGATTCGTATGTGTATCCCCGTTGAAAAGTCTATTTTTAGTTCACTGTTGCGAAAACGTGAATTTGAAATTCAAAAACAAAAGGGACAGAAATTTGGAAAGATGCAAAATATTTGATCAAACCAAACTCATTTGCGTATCCTTTGTATCTTGAAGTCTGGGCAAATTCAATTGCATGAAATTGACTCGTTCAATTCAAATAGTTTTTTGTAAAGATGAATGAAAACGTGATGTCCAGTGCACTCTGTTAGGCAATTATCTAATTATTTAGGCAATTTAATTTCAGATGTAGTTTAGGAAAGTTTTATTGCCATTGATTTGATTGCCTTTGTTTATTTTGAGTATGAATTCAAATGTGATTTGGATTCTCGTACGATGGTGTTTAATTACTATCAAAAAGTTTTTTTTTAAAGTATAAGAACTATACGAGTTTTTTTAATAAAAAAAATCAGTTTAAACTATTTAAAGAAATTAATAATAATAAAGAGTTATTATTAATATTTATTATTAAATATTTTATTTTGAGGTATATGGTTGTGGCCCTAGTTTATGGTGTTATTTATTTTGGTTAAATACGACCTGCGAATCATAATTTATTTAAATTTAAATACGGCATGCGTGTCGTGCCTTTATTTATTTATTTATTTCATTTAAATAAATTAATTACTCGAGTTGAAGAAGAGGCAACACCATATGATGACGTCGTGGGAGAAGTTTGAGAAACTTACTCGAGGGTCAGAGAATTGTAATAAATTAGTTATTAGTTATTTAATTCTTGCATGCTAGGGGGCCATAACTGTTATACCTATCATATATGTTTATGTATGAGATGCATGAAATATATGAGATGTATGTATGAAATGCATGAAGTGTATGTTTGTATGCCTATATGTCTTGTATGCTATAGATGTTAATAAAATATATGATAGCATATATGTCATGTATGCTGAGAGATGTCATGTGAAGGCGCGTGATATGATCATGCAGCTCATTGTGCTCTATTAAGAGCATGCAATGCATAAGAACCACAAGTCTTCCCGACCATTTTTCAGTCCCGACCATTTTTCAGTTGCGAACTGATAGAAGGAAAATCCCGACAGTTATGATGTGTTTCATATTATTGAGTACATTAACAACTTGATGAAATGAGATTTCCTTTAGGCCAAATGTTGGCCAGTGATATGATCTTGCAATTGTTGTCGGATAGTTATAGTCAAATCATTGTGAACGACTATGACAGACCACTACTAGAGATTGCGAGAAAGTTTAGAACTGCCGAGCAGAGTCTTTAAAGTAGATAAGGGTGGATGTAACACCTCGATTTTTCAATGCTTTCCAATATCTGCAAAGATATTTATATGTTTATATTTTATCCGAGAACCTAGAAAATGATTTTGATTAAAGCAACATCATATTAGGATCATGTTCGATGATATATAGTTCCAGTAAAATTTCGGGTTGAAAATTCAGACGAAACTCGGTCTGTGTTTTCACTGACAGTATAAATTACTGATCAAAAAACCTAATTTTAAAAAATTGAACGAAAGTTCAATGGTTTTTATCTCTTTTTAAGAGATATGGATCATTTACATATTTTCGCTCTAAAATAAATATTATATTTTATTCGGGTGAAATAACTAAACGAAACGAGTGTGAAAGTCTTCAGTCGGGTAAACGGCAGAGCTGAGAATGGTGCGGAGATAATATGGAGCAGAGATGATGGAAGTGATGGAGAGGACTCATGAAATTGTCACATCATGAGTCACTAAAAGCCATCATGACAACTTTAACTATATAGTTTTATATTGTTTGAAGAACCCATTAAGTGGAAAGGACCTATATTTCCGAAATGACGGGCTAGGATTCCTATTTTGAGTTTTGAGGAAAGAAAAGGACCTAGGTTTCCGAGCGATAAAAATCCGGGCTGGATTTGGATTGCCGAGACATCGGGCTGAATTCGGAGTGCCGGTAAAGTCAGACTAGTGTTCCTAGTGAGAAGAACCTAGATTTCCGAGACGTCGGGCTAGTGTTCGAATTGAGGAATAGATTTTTAAGATCATTCGTTTGGTTTAAAAATCCTGAGTTGGTATTTACAATGTATCTAATACCTGAATAAAAGTAGTCGAGAGCTTTAAGCAATGACGAGGAAAGAAACGATGCGAAAAAGAAAATCGGAAATGAGAACCTTTGATTTATATGCATAGTCTGGCTAATATGCTGTTGTGACAGACGAGCCATTGTGTATCGAGCGACAATTTCCCAAAGGGTGAACCGACAAATTGGATAGTTACGGACCAGAGATAGATCCTTTAGTCGTTGGGTCTATTAGGGACATTCGGGCTCGAAAACCCACGGAAGGCTCGAGCTTTTGAAACCTCGGGACGTGGAAATCGGTTACCCAGCACGTAATGTACTCAATCAGGAACTATTCAATATTATTTAGGTAAGACGCGATACCCTAAAACAATTGGGGATTAGACCTAAATTGAGAGGTCAACCCAACGCAAAACAATTGTGTTATAGGCATTATCACGGCCTATCCTGCTCAACCAAGGGAAGTTAGGATCTCCGGAGAATTATGAGTTAGAGAGAAATCATTGAAGTGGCATGAAAGTTTTTATAAAACGTCATTTGGTTGTTGGATTGAACTCTTTACTCTAACTATGAAACTATGTTATGCATGTTCATGTTGTTATGTCATTGTTTGTGTGTTGTGTATGTGGCTACCATACAATGCTCATATATTGGTATCTCACATTTGCATTATCTTTGTTTGGTTCTCTTTTGTGGTATATTCCAAATGTCTATAGATGGATCCAATGAACAACACGACCCACTCGGGGTACCTGGGGCTAGCTTTTGAGTGCAGAGATGAGGGTGGCGCATGGGCCACACACCGGGGGGCTCGAAGCGTTGTATATACCGGGCCTTTACTCACTACAAAGGAAATAGAAGCAAGAACTATGGCATGCACTCATATTATTAAGACAGTAGAAGTGCCACTACCTCCTATATGGCTTCTCTCGAGGACTTTGGTGGCGACTGGCAATACTTATCATAATCCTTCACCACTTCAATTTATCCTTGGGTCAGCACCCGTCTCTCCGGCACTAGAGTCACCAGCACCCATTGTCCTAGTTGGAGGAGAGGACGATGATGATGAGGTGATGGTTGAAGAAAACCTTGAGGAGGAGGATCCTATTGAAGAGGATCCAGTGGAGGATACTGCGGAGGGGGTAGAGTATCACCCCCTATATGATGATGTTGTTGGTCCCATTGTTGATGCGGATGTTGGAGTAGGTTCAGCCGATCCTTCTCTAGTTAGGGATGAACATGGTGGTCTCCCTTACAGCTTCCATTAGTATGACCAGCTTAGGAGTTGTCTGATAGGGGTAGTGTTTTGCTTCTTTTACTGTATAACAGGCTGATGAGAGCCATGTCTTTTTGAAATGTTGGTTCTCTGCTTAACCCCTTTGATCTTTTGGTATTGTATCTATATGTCTGTATTTACTTTCTAAATATTTGCAACCACTGACAAATGATCCTAAATCACAAGGGTCCTGGAGATGTAATTAAAGTTTGATAATGTGTAATGATATGGAGGTGTATGTATGAGTAGGTTGCGCTTTTTATGTATGAGTCAGTTTTTTTAACACCGTTTTTCAAACTAGAATAAGAGATGATTTTATCTTTCGAAAGTAAACCAGCAAAAATTTTTCTATTTTATTTTCCGCATTTGAGTAAGTACATGTAGTGCCAAGGGAGGCGTTACAGTAGACTATTGTGATAGTCTTAAAAGGGAAAGTCTTAAGCCTGGTAAACAAGAAAAACAAGGACAAGAACAAGTTTAGGTCCAGCACTTCAATCTTGAAGCAAATTGGCAAGGTTGCAAAGGAAGGCAATAACTGTCATTTCGATTTGACAGGACATTGGAAAGACTGCCAAAAGATACAAGAAAGAGTATAAGAAAGGGAAATGAAGTATGACTTCCTCTTCGAGCATTATGTTATAGAAGTAAACCTACTTCAAAATCATGGGTATTTGATACCGCATATGGATCTCACATTAATGTGAAGGATCAAAGGGAATAGGACATTGACTATAGGCAAAGTCAACGTGTGAAAAGGAAATGGAGTAAAAGTTGCTACATTAACTATAGAAGTTTTTTACTTTGCCTTCGCGACTTGCTTTGGAACTAAATAAATGTTATTATGTTCCATCTATTGGTAGAAACATCGGTCATGTGATATTTTCTACGCTAGCATGTTTTTGGATAATGGACTTGGTGTCCTTAATCTCGATATGTTCGTCTATAATATTAATGTGATAGGGTCAAACCAAGTAATTTGAGCCCTACATGCCTTTGACATTATCGTTTAGGTCATATAGGTTAGGAACGCATCTCCAAGCTCCATATTAAGTACTTGACTTAATCGTGAGACCTCATTGAATAATAGAACGTTGTTCTTAAATATCCGTAGTTGAGTATTATTGTTAATTAGGACGACAATAATACATAGAGACTATTGTGTGAGTAGACTGATGACCACATCTCACGGGTCATGGATATGTGATATCAAGTCGGCACACGGGTATAAATATTATGAGTAACATTTATACCGGATGACCCACAATGACAATACTTCATAATAGTTACGTAAGTGTCATAAGTATTCTCATGGCGACCATAGTAAAGTAGTCATTCGACTTGAAGTCACTACGATTCCTACATGAGGAGTTGTAGGCTTTAATGCTGTCAAACGTCACGCGTAACAGGGTGATCATAAAGGTGGGTGATCATAAAGGTAGTTATTGGGCCCGCAATAAATCATGTGGAGGAGTGTGAGTGGTCTAGACAGGATTCATCCCTCCTACATAACATGGGTAATGTCTTGGGCCCCTCGATAAAGTTAGATGTAAAATATGCATGGCCACGTGAAAATGGGTCAATATGTGATATCGGGCCCGTTTGTGATTACACATCTACTCGGGGATCGATGAATAAATAATTGAACATAACAAGGATGACACTCTTTTACCTTGTGTTCAATTAGGACATATGGACGAAGGGACATTTACTACACGGTAAATTTTGGTCGCGGTAAAGCTAAAATCGAATCACCAATACTCTCGCTAATTGGGTAGTAATGATGCATTGCTAGATGCCGCTCATTATTTATAATATTTAATATTATTGCAACTTAGTGGGAGCCTACAGGGTCACACGCATAGAGCAAATGCGGAGCAATTAAATTAATTAAATATGATTTAATTAATTAAAAGATAATTGGGCTTGTAGTGTACAAAGCCCAACAGGGTAAGCAATTAGGTCAAAGGGAGCTGCCAGCTTAAATAGGCTAGTGCTCTCCCCTCTAACCAAGACTTGCTAATCGTGCCTCCCTGTAGTCGTCAGCTAGCACAAGACGCTTTGCTTCGACGCCCATTTGCTCGCGTGGACTAAGTAGAGGTGTTGCACCTTCGTGGCACTTGTGATCCAGGAGAAAAGCACGCTTCAAGAGGTAAACACAATACCCCTTTGTGTGATTCATGTTTGTAATGTGCGATCCATGAAATGGTTTTCTTCCGCCTTGATATTTGATTTTAAAAGAGGATAATCTCATGAAAACCCAGCAATTATATAGTTCAACTGTTATTTGCATTCAATTTTGCACTGAAGTTTGTTGATTGATTACAGTATTCATACACTAGTAACTCTGTCCAAAACAACCATTATGAGAATGGAAACTGCAGATTGCAGAATAAGGCCAATCATGATTGTAAATAGAAATATCAGAAACAGAGACTATAATTAATCCAAATTTTATTCCAAAAATGTTCCAAAGACAAAAACTCGAGTGGCATGACAAATCTGGTTACCTTGGGGTAGCACCAAGTTTTGGTTTAGTTGTTGTATAACACTTATTTGCATAGCTAAATGAGAACTTCGAAATTTATCGATGACCCCAACAGATTAATGTCGGATAAATATATTTTCTACTTTTCTTAGCTAGATAAAGGGGTTAAATAAGCACACACATAAACCTTAGCATGAAGATTAGGAGCATTCATATACCCTTGTATTCATATCATCCTTCACAGGAGATGGTTCTAAGTACGCTACTGAATCATGTGAATCAGTAAAACAATCTGACGTTCCATTGCAGCATTCTGATTGATCAAAAAAAGGTTGATACAATTGAAAGGACTAGCAACGGTCTTGATAGGACCTGGCAGCAGAGAGATTTATTAGCTATCCGGTCTCATGAACATAGCTAAGCTTTGGATGAAAACAAAAAAGACTTCACACAAACATCGAATAGAGATTAGAGAAACTCCAATCAATTATAGCCTCAACCACAATGGTTAAAGGGGGTTGGGGAAGTATCACATGTTATGCATTAATGTTATTCATTCATCACAATCTCCAACATCTCCTTTTACACCTTAAGTTAATGAGAAAAGGGTCCATTTTCCCTATGAAAGAGTATAAAGGGAGATGCAAGAGATTCTGATGTGCACAGAACATAGCTCTATGGTATGTCTCCTTAATGCACACAGAGACCATATCCTGTGATTTATTTATTTTTTATTTTTTTGGGTGTAGACATAATCCAATTTCAAAAACTTCAAAATGATGCCATGAATAATTCATTATCGAGGTCAGTTTGGTACACACTTGGGATGGGGGTGGGCGGGTTTGAAATTTTGAGATATGAGATTTATCAAACTGACTCTAATTGAAATGATTTAACTGACATAATATGTTTTTCTCCATGAAAATTAACATCATGCAAATATCGTTGTGATAAAAGTTCATAAATGTAGAATTACAAACCTACATACTTTTAATTAACCAAACTCTTGAAAGGTACCTTTGAATTCATTTAAAAGGCGGATAACAAAGGATTTGTAGAGCCTGAAGGCCTCACCATACATATGGACATCAGCTTTTGGAGAACTTCCTTACCATCTCTAAAGCAGTAGCTTTAAGTAAAAAAATGTGACACAACCCACATAACTACTTCCAAAGCCACCATGATTTCTCCGTGAAAAACGTCGAGGGCGAGAAGCAATTAAAGGTTTTTTGTTTTTTTTCTTAGTCACGACACTGCCTAATTTGGAGCTCTTGCTCAAGTTAGAATAATCCACTATGTCTCCCATGTAAACTTTTTTTTTTTTTGATAGGCAAAGTAGTATTATATATTGGGTACCAAACCCATATACATTATAACACCAGAAACTGAAACCAAAAACAACTATGGTGTTAGTTTGTATACCCAAAAATTGATCCAAATAAAAAGTAGCCACCTAATGTGTACAAACAAAAACATGAAGTATAATGTGTACCTATGCCAAATATGTCCCAAAAAAACATACACCCCATTAACCAGGACATCCCATGATCAATACTACAAGCTTAGGGAGGACACTTAAAAACTCAATTCAAGGAAGGAAGCATGATACTACAATCACCAAAAGCAAAGTAAAGTCTTGGTCAGCATATCAGCACACTCCAAGGCAGTATAGGAGCCAAACCGAAGGGAAAATAACGAGCCTCAACCATATAGTAGCTTTACTAGACTTATATCAATACCATCAAGCTAACTGCCAGCGCAAGATTCATCAGAAAAAAGCTATCCAGAACAGCTCCCTACCCTGTATTTGCACGTACACACTCTGAAGGTTTGATGCACTAATTTGTATAATCGTAACTTAACTCTCCACAGCTTGTTGAGAACCATGACCAGGATCTATGTCTAATCAGTTCTATAGTATCCAGAAAATCAACCTTATCATTGTTAAATAAGACTTGGTTCCTTAGTAACCAAGTGGTCGACACAGTAGTATGCCAAAATAAGCCCTTAAATTTCCTTCCTTTTTTACCTTTAAAAAGCACACGATGAAGGAGATAATGGGTAGTATTATCAGACGGAAGAACCATTGGGAAGCCTAGCCACCTGTATACAAACTACCAGGGTTTTAAATTACGGTTGAGGTCGCGATTGCAATCACTGTGGTTACGGTCATTGCGGCCGCTGCGTTGTGTAATGCGGCCGCTGCGGCGTGAAACGATTTGAAAAATTCACAAAATGAAAAAAAATCAATTTTTTTTTGTAATTCTTTATATATCTTTTACTAATGATGTTGTATAAATTTCTATTCATTTTTAAGACATTGTATTATGTTTATGAATAATTTAAACTTAATTTAGTGAAAATAAATTATAAATAAAACTTTTAAGCACATATAAGTACAAAATTACAAAGAAGTAAGAATGTCAGAAACTTAAAAGTGCATAAATATATATATGAATCACAAATAAAAAGCTATTAGTGTCACATATAGGAATACACCCAACTGCATTTGTGATTCTAAAATAACGTCACCTTGTCACCACTTAGAGATATGTCTTCACTACAAAAAAAAAGAAGATAAAAGTAAACAAATTAATAAATTTAAAATAATACTAATAATAATTAACAAATATATGAATCAAAGATAATAAAAATTGAACTTACATGATACTTGTTACCACATGGTGGAATGACGTGGTGGTTCATAACCTCTATTCTTACTTTGGCTATCATCTTGTGTAGCTCCTTGTCCAAAGACATAATCAAAAAATCCACCACTTGATTGTTGATGATAAGGATCTTGATAATTCATTGATGGTTGGTAGTATGAGGGAGCTTGATCACTTGCGTATGTGTTATATGTGTTGAAATAAGGATATTGATAATAAGGTGGATGAGATTGTTGACTACTCTGAAAAGAATCATCAATACCAAAGTTACTAAAACTTTGTGCAATACTAGAAGAGGAAGAATCTTCAAGTGGAACATTCTGTTTTATTTTTCCTCTCCTAGAATGTGACCCACCTCTGCTGCTCTTGGGTAATGAACTACCAGAAGGAGCCATATCATTCAAGCTCCTATAACGCCTATTATATGGTGAATCTTGAGATGGATCATTTTGAAATTGCCCATCATCATCACCATCACCATCATCATTATCATCACCGCCACCTTCTTCAGCTTCTACATTACCACCCCCATCACCACTATTATTACTTGGTGGACTTAAACCACCACCATCTTCATTAGAATCATCATTATTATCAACAACTTCCACATCTTCATCATCTGTATCCACTAGAGAACACCATTCTGCATTTTGTACTCCATCTAATAGTGGATCTTCTCTCTCTTCAATCCATGTAGATAATGCATCTTCTTGAAATATATAATCAAGATTGATAGGATTAAAACTTGCTTCAATTTCATCTTGACTTTTTCTCATTTGATGCCTCATTTTCAATTTCATATTGTAGTGCGTGAAGACAAGCTTTTGCAGTTTTTTATACTTTAATCTATTCCTTGTCTTCGTGTGGATATAACTAAATGTGCTCCAATTTCTCTCACAACTTGTGGCTGAAGTTGTTTGGATAATAACTTTTATAGCCACATGTTTAAGCTCAGGAGCACATACACCAAAAAAGGACCACCATTCAGCTTTTTAAAGGAGCAACAAAAGTTATACAAATTATTAGTTATTATATTAAAAAATAAAGTTAAAGTTCATTTATTTATAAAAAAAAAATTATTTTACCTGGATTCATCTTAGACCAAGCTGCTTGAGCTTGAGGAGTACCAAATGTTTCAACCTTATCTCTAAAAAGTACTAACTGTGAAATATAACATAATATATAAATACGTAAATATCTTCATTTGATAAATAATGAATTATAAGTTTAAAAATATAAATATTCATTACTAACCCGGTTCAGAGCTTTAATATGATCATCGATGTTTCTTTCTATTCTGAAGATGACTCTATTTGTTCCTTCAAACGTTTCTTTATAGACATCATCCCCATGTTCAACTCCGTATTGAAATTGCGGATTAAGAAAATAACCTAAAAAAGGATAATATATTATTATGGATGAAAGTATAAACATAAAATTACATGATAAAAATAAATTTATAAATTATATCAACATACCGGCAGAATGAAGATCGGAATGCATGTATCTCCATCGCTTGTCTATTAAATCATTATATATGGAATGATAACGAGAATTTTGTCTAATTGCTTGTTTAGCTCTATCAATGGCTTCATATATGAAACTCATGGTTGGTTTCTCGTCACCATCAACAAGTCTCAAAACTTTTACTAAAGGCTCAAACACCTTCAATATGTCTTGGGACTTACTCCATAATTCACTGTCATTAACAATTGTTCTTGCTTCATATGACGGTCCATTTTTCGCTTTACCAAATTTAGATCATCTAAACTCTTCGGAGTTGAACATGTTTCTCAGACCTTGCTTTTGATGTACAATTGCTTGAAGTTGTAGGAACTGTGTTGCAAATCGGGTAACACCAGGACGGACAATTTCTCTACCTCCAGTATATTTTTTCATGAGATCGACAATCCATATATGGTTATAGAGAAAATTTGTTACAGTCTTTGCATCAGTTAATAACTTCTGTACATTTTAATTTTTTCCTATATCCTCCAAGCAAAGATCTAAACAATGAGCCGCACAAGCTGACCAATACAAATGAGGCCACTTCTCCATCAGTTTCTGACCAGCTGCTTTCAATACTGCTTCATTATCTGTAACCACTTGAACAACAAACTCTTCTCCCACTTCTTCAACAACTTTATCTAATAATTGAGAGTAGTAATCTGTGTTTCTACTAACAACATCAAAAGCATCAATAGATTTCAAGAAAATTGTCCCCTTACTACTATACACCAAAAAATTTATAATATGAGTATGGTTGATACCGTCCATCCAATCATCACACATTATTGTCACCCCTTTTTCTTTCCATGTACCTCTCAATACGTTCAACCACTTCTTCATTTCCCTATATTCATTCTCTAAATATACATCTGAGATTTCATAAGGGGTCGGACATTTAACCCCTTCACCTACCTCGGCAGCTGTGACAATCAAATTATGCAACCAAGGAGAGTTAGCTAAATTCATAGGTAAGCGATCATAAATAAAAAAAAACTTGCTTACTGCCTCTCTTAGCTTCCTCCTCAATGTCTTCATGATACCCTTACTGATTTTCGGTTGCTTCATGCTTTTGCTCCTCATAAGATCAATATTTGTAGATCTCAACTCCAGAGTAACATCTTCAGGCCTTTCACCCCCACCAACACTCGCACGAGAGCTCCCACCTTATTCATATATATTTCCACGCCCTCCTGTTTGTTGTCTAAATTGTTGCCTGTCTTCCCATTCGTGATATGATCTAAGACTTTCCTGTGTAGCAAACCTCATTCGTTCATCAATAAGGTGATCCACATCTTCATCTTCATCTTCTCCTCTCAGGCGTGCTTCAAATTCTTCTTTTCTTTTTTTTGGAGTCATTTTTCTTTGCTTTTCCTTCAAGAAGAAGCTTCATCATACCTTTTCTAGCCAATTTGCTCACTCTAGCACAACCAGACACTTGTCCTTTCATATGTGCCATATGTTGCTTCACTCTTGTAATGCCACCTTTTATTATCTTGTGACAAAGTTTGCATTCGATATTGTTATGACTTCCGGCTACTGGGTTTCCAAAATGCCATCCAATATCATGCATCACTTGGAGAACCATCTAATCTTTGTGTAGGAAATTCTTCTCTTGGAGGCATTGTGTATATTTTATACAACCTGTTATTTATAAATAAACATCAATCAATAATTCAACCAAACTTACAACTTTAATCTAAACAAGCTTTCAAAAAAAAACTTTAATATAAACTAGTAATTAGCAAAACACAGATAATCTAATTAATAATTACAGTAAATTATTTAATACAACAAATCAATTATTAACATATAATTTGAACAATAAATACTAGCTAAACATATACTAAACTAGTAATTATATTAATATATCAATATATATTTTATTTCCCCCTCAAATTTTCCCTATATTATTCCCAAATCTCAATTAATTTCCCGCCTAAAATTTTTGATTAAACAAAAATCCCCCCCACCCAATTCGGTTTCCCCCTAAAAAATCCCCCCCCCCCCCCCCCCCACCCACCTACCCACAGCACACATTCACTCACACTTTTGTTTTTTCCTGATACCCATCATTCTCTCGTCCCTCACCTCCTTCCTCTCCTCTGTTTTTACAAGCTTTTTCTTCCCCTCCTCTGTTTCTTTTTTTTTTCTTCATTTTTCTCCACATCCACACTCACTCAAGTCTCAACCGGTAACCCTCCTCCTCGGTCACTCGTCCGGCGCTGCGACCACCCACTAGATGACCCATGGGCTCGCGGTTCGCCACTTCGCCCCAAAACCCATATCGCGGCCCCCCTCCCCTCTCTCTCAGGCTCATCCTCTCTTCTCTTCAACGCCTCACGAATTAGTGAGTCACGACCCATGGCCTCCGGCCTTCCGCCTCACAACCCATGGCCTCCACCTCACGACCCTCCTCAGTCACGGCCTCAAGCCCTCACCCGTGGGGACTCAACCCCACACCCGGAGGACGGCGGCACAGCAGTGAGCAGAGCAGAGGAAAGCACCAGAGCAAAGGAGGAAAGGAAGATCTTACCTTGGGGTGAGGCTAGTAGATCAGATGATTTGGGATTCGAAGCACAGTGAGGCTCGACCGCTTGAGCAGATCCACTGATCCAGAGCAAATAAGTGAGATTGAGGAATTAGGTTATATGAGAATAAGACATTGAGTGAAGCACTAAAGCATAAAGTAGAAAAGAGATAAAGGCAAAAGCAAAATTTGATCTGAAAAACAGGTTAGGAGAATCCCTTTTTCTGATAAATTTTGAAATATGTTTGTCTAATATGAGATTTTTTTTTTTTTTGCACCTCTGATTGAGTTGAACGGAACTGTTTTGGGTGTTTGAAACTCCGTTGCGGTTGATGCGGCCGTTGCGGCGTTATGCCGTTACGTTGCGGCCTTAACGGGTGATTTCAAATCAAACCGCAATTGTGGCCCGATGCCGTTGCGGTGAGTCCCGCAACCGCAATATTGCTGCCGCATTAGCAGTTGCGGACCGCATTTTGAAACCCTGTAAAGCACCAAACCTTGGTCGCAAATGGGCAATGAAGGAAAAGGTAAGCAGCCGATTCCAAACCGCTTCCACAAAGAACACAGTAACCATTGTGATTTCCAGGTAAAACATTCCTATACAAAAGATTTGAACAAGTAGGCAGACGATCCAGCAAGAGTTTCCAAGAGAACGAAACAACCTTACTTGGAGCACAACAATTCCAAAATTTTGAAATACATTGTCCTCCAAGCCAGGTGAAGGGAACAAATGGGAGACCGACAACAAGAGGTTGTAAGTCTCCCTAACCGTAAATTCCTTAGTAACACCATGCATCCACACCCACCTATCTTCCAAATCCCTACAAATATAGGCTGTTAAGTCTCTAAAATGTCTGATGTGCATTTCCCTAAGTTTTGATGAGAAATAAACATTGGTTAATGATTTAATTAACCTTCATATTGGTTGCTAACCAGTCTATCGAGTGTGAAGATTAAATAAGAGAATCATCCATCCAACGCAAGTGATTGAAACGCACGTCCAACACTGTAGTGATGGAAACTCACATCCAACAGTGTAGTGATAGAAGCTCACATCCAACACACAAGTGATTGAAACAAACGTCCAGCACTGTAGTGATTGAAGCGCACGTCCAAAATGCAAGAGATAGAAACTTGCGTCCACTAAAGTGATGAAAGCCAGCATCTACTAAAGTGACAGAGGCGCTCGTCTACTAAAGGTATCAGAAGCGCTCGTCCAATGACGTGGCAGATGGAGCTCGTCCATTAAAGTATCAGAATGGCTCATCCAATGACGTGGCCTTCAGAGCTCGTCCATTAAGGTATCAGAATGGCTCGTCCAATGACGTGACATTTTGAGCTCGTCCATTAAGGTATCAGAATGGTTCGTCCAATGATGTGGCAAATGGAGCTCGTCGATTAAAGTAACAGAGGCTCTCGTCCACTAAAGTAACAGAGGCTCTTGATGAGTGTGATTACACCTCATATTTGCTTATCATTTTGCATGCATTTTCATATAGTTTAGGCATTTTTAATTTGATTTTGGTTAGTTTTTACCTTGGAACTGATAAAGCGGTTTTGTGGAGTTGTTTTGCATGAATTAAGGATAAAATGCTCAGGATCAACCATGATGGAGCTTGCATGAAGATGGGGATTGAAAAGTGAAGAAAATGAGCCCAACAGAGCCCATCACGGCCTAGCCGTGATGACCATCACGGTCATGATCGAGCAAAGCTGAAAAGAAAGAATGGAAAAGCCAGAACTGGTCACGGCCAGCCCGTGATGTCCATCACGACCGTGACATGTCAGCTGAACCAGACCCTCACAGGCAGGACTGAAGAGGACTTTGGGCTGCTATACTTAGGTAGATTTTTAGGATCTCTCTTCTTCTTCTTCTTCTTCTTCTCTTCTCTTATTTTTTATTTCATGTTTTTGTTAACCAAGCTTGTCATCACCATGGCAATGCTTGAGTAGTAGCTTTATTTCTAGGGATTAGGGCTATGCCCAAGATCTGATTTATGTTATGAATTGATGTTTTACCTTTGTTAATTTCGATTTTGCTTTAGATCTGATTTCTATTGTTTTAATTACTCATAAATTCGGTGGCCACTTATTTGCATGTCGTAGATATTCTAAGGAGGAACCTAGCGGTGAACTTAGGTATCGAATCTATAGAATCAGACTTAGGACTTAAATCACGAGAGTTAGAAGCGGTCCTTCGAGGATTAACGAATTGTCACAAAACTTAAAGGGTTCGATCTAAATTCAACTACCACGAGAGTAGGGGTTGGTTTAATTGGGCACGGTTTTTGTAACCCGAGAGGGAGCATTAAATCATTTAGGATAAATTCTCCTTCAAAGCAATTTAGATAATTAACAAGGGGTAGTCAATTTAGTAACATAAACAATCTTGTGGGTAACCCAATTCCTAGGAATTCCTTTTGAATGTGAAAACACCCAATTTGAATTGCTTTCCTGTTTTGTTTAATTGAAATATTAAATTTGATTGTTACTTGATTCTTATTTCAAAAATCAAAACCTTTTCAAAATCCTTTTTTTTATACAGTCCAGTTTTATCGATTTAATAATTAGTTGTGGTTTGAGATCACGGTCCCTGTGGGATCGATCTTTTTATTACTTAACAACGAATCCGGTACACTTGTCGGATCTCACATCAGCTCTCGTCCACTAAAGTAACAGAGGCTCTCATCCACTAAAGCACAAAGAGGCTCTCGTCCACTAAAGTAACAGAAGCTCTCGTCCACTAGAGTAACAGAAGTGCTCGTCCACTAAAGGTGACAGAAGCGATCGTCCACACTAGTCTTTGGACTTGCTGAGTCCTTAATATGGAGCTCGTTTACTAGCCCGAATGAAAACTCAAATGGCTAGATAGACGCGGTCATTTTCAAGATAGAATCACTTATCTTATGAACGCGAATTCTATAAGGATTATCAGAATCATATTTCAAGAACCAGAAAGAGACTTGAAGCCTTCTCTCCTACTCAGTTTCACGATTATCAAGAAAAGTCAGAAGTTACTCTCTCAAACAACCTTGGATAATCAGAACCAAAGCCCAGTTGAAGAATGCTTCCAACATGCTTTATTCCCTAGTACCTCTGGTCCTTACATGAAAAGGGAAGTGTACTCAGCAAAGTACAAAAAGCTCTCTGCACAACTCCGTTATGGCTATATCACGATGCATAAAGCCATGATCCTTCATGTTAGAGTACAACCAACGTTCCTATTGCATTAATGGCTGCCTAGAACGACTCTATTGCATTAATGGCTGCCCAGAACGACTCTATTGCATTAATGGCTGCCTAGAATGACTCTATTGCATTAATGGATGCCCAGAACGACTCTATTGTATTTAATGAAGTTCTGCTTGAAGCCAACATCTGAGGGAATGTCTCTAACGGATCCTAAATGCTTGAAGACCATAAATACAGAAGTTATTGAAGATAAAGAAAAAGAGAATACACATTGTATTAAAAAGCCATTACTCTGTGCATTAATTTCTTCATTCTTTCATTCTGTATTCTTCAAACATTTGAAGTTATTACGCAGACTTTCCTAAGCTTTACATTTAAACCACTCTCTGAGTGTTAGTGAAAGTTCTGTCTGTCTAAGTTGTATTCATTACAAACAAAATCTCTCAAACAAACCTGAGTGAGCCTGAAGAGGCAAACTGTGCAAAGAATACTTGTCTTGAGCCTGAAGAGGCTAGGTGTGCAAAGAATACTTGTCTTTGAGCCTGAAGAGGCTAGGTGTGCAAACAATACTTGAGTCTGTAACCTGATCAGTTATAGTGGATAAATCTTGGCGCTGCCAAGGACTGGACGTAGCTCTTTGCTTTGAAGAGTGAACCAGGATAAATAACTGTGTCAATCTCTCCTTCCTTAAACTCTTTAACTGCTTTAGTTTTCTTACGTCTATCAAGTGGTGTGTTTGAAAAAGTCACCCGTCCATCCTATGTTCTTCCACTCTTCCAAATCTAGCTTCTGTTTACGAAAAGATTTCAACTTTGCTTAAATTCTGATAAACACAATTCAACCCCCCTTCTCGTGTTTATACTTGTCTATTTCAGTTGGTATCAGAGCTCAGCCTCTGGGTTGAGCATCTAACAATGTAGAGGTAAAAGGTCCTGAAGAATAGACATGACTGCTGGAGCTAGTTTAAGTGGAAGTCATCGGATTGAAGGAGCTTCCCTAACCAAACCTCCTTACTTCAATGGAGAAAACTACAACTATTGGAAAGATAGATTTCAATGGTTCATTTTGTCTACAAACTCTGATCTTTGGGATGTCATTACAGATGGTCCATTCATTCCCAAGAATGATGATAACACTGACAAACCAAAAGCTCAGTGGACTACTGCAGAAAAGACAAAATGGGAGCTGAACCACAAAGCTAGATATAACATCATTTGTGCTCTCAGTCCGGAGGAGTTTGAGAAGGTATGTGCTTGTGACTCTGCCAAAGAAATATAGGACACTTTAGCTATCACACATGAAGGAACAGCCAAAGTCAAAGAGTTGAAGATTACCATACTTGTCAGAAAGTATGAATTGTTCGTCATGGAGGAAGGAGAATCTGTAGCTCAAATGATAGGAAGATTTCAAACTATAATCAACAGTTTAAAATCTCTTGGCAAAGTCTATACCAATGCTGAGAAGGTTGGAAAGATCCTGATAAGTCTACCTAAACAGTGGAGACCTTTGGTCACTGCTATCTCTCAAGCCAAGGATCTCACTACCTTGACTGTGGATGAACTTCTTGGAACTCTCGTTGTTCATGAGCAAGAACTTGGAGATGAAGTTGCACCAAAGAAGGGCAAGTCGATTGCTCTGAAAGCTGATCAAAAGTCGGCAAAAGTTTCCAAGGCTCTGAAGACGGATGAGTCATCCAGTGATGCTGACCTATCAGAACTCGAAGATTCTGAGAGTGATGAAGAATTGTCTCTTCTGACCAGGAAGATAAAACTTCTCCTACAGAAAAAGAATTTCAAGAGGGATAGGCCATTCAGAAGGTTCAACAAGGACAAGAACTTCAAAGAATCCACCTCAAAAGACAAAAATCCAATTGTTTGTTATGAATGCAAGAAGCCTGGTCACATCAAGGTTGAATGTCCTCAACTCAAGAAGGCCCCTCTTAAGAAATTCTTCAAGAAGAAGAAGAAAGGAATGATGGCTACTTGGGAGGATCTAGAGTCAACATCTTCTGATGAAGAAATAGAGGAAGAAGCCAATCTTTGTTTGATGGCCAACATTGACTCTGACTCTGACGATGAGGCACATCCTGACTATGGGGAATTACTTGATGCCTATGAGGAGTCGATGGAGGAATCCAACTGCTTATCTAAAGCCTTCAAATCCCTCAAGAGAGAGTATGTAAAGCTCACCAGTGAGCATAAACAGAAATCTCAAGAGTGCGAGAAGCTGGCTAAAGAAAACAGTGAGCTGAAGACTGAAAAGTCTAATGAAGCTAAGATCTCAAGTGAAACATCGCCATTTGAAGAAGTTGAAAAACTTCAACAGAAAGTGGAAGAGCTCACTTCTGATCTTGCCAAATTTGTTAATGGCAAAGACAATCTGACTAAGCTACTTGGCAGTCAGAAGCACTCTCTTAACAAAAAAGGTATTGGATATGTCCACTAGACACATCATAAAGTATCAACTAAAGCTTCTACAGTATCTGTTAAGTCAACTGTAACCAAAGCTACACCTTTTGTAACTTCTGTGAAAAAACTGGGCATGTTATGTCTAAGTGTATCCATAAGAAGAGAAGGAAGTCTTCACAGACTCCTAGAACTAACAGAAAAGGACCCAGAAAAATATGGGTACCTAAAGATCAAATAATTTTTGTTGCAGATGTCCTCAACAGGACAAAGAAAACACCACTACTGGTACCTGGACAGTGGCTGTTCACGTCATATGACAGGAGAAAGGTCTATGTTCCTAGACCTCCAACTTAAGAAAGGAGGACACGTTGCCTTCGGAGGGAATCAGAAAGGGAAAGTTATAGGAATTGGTACTATTGGTGGTAAACCCCCTCTTCCCTCTATATCTAATGTTCTTATGGTTAAAGGATTAAGACACAATTTGCTTAGCATAAGTCAACTATGTGATAGTGGTTTTGATGTTTCCTTTACCAAGGATGTATGCATAGTTAAAGACTGTTGTGGCAAAACCCTCTTTTCAGCTAAAAGGCAACAAAATCTTTATAAGATTGAACTGTCTGATCTCTCAGATCAAAGTGTAACCTGTCTGATGTCTAAAGAGGATGAGAGATGGTTATGGCATAAGAAACTAGGACATGCTAGTATAAAACTAATTTCTGAATTAAAAAGGAATAATCTCGTGAGAGGATTGACTGATATTAGCTTTAAGAAAGATGTCTTGTGTGATGCATGTCAGAGAGGTAAACAGATAAAATCAAGTTTCAAATCTAAAAACCAAGTATCAACCTCTAGACCTCTTCAGTTGTTACACATGGATCTGTTTGGACCAGTTAGTGTTGCCAGCCTGGCTAGAAGAAAATATGGATTTGTCATAGTTGATGACTATTCTAGATACACATGGGTACTCTTCCTAACACACAAGGATGAGTCTTTTAAGGCTTTCTCAGTATTATGCAAAAGAGTACAAAATGAGCAGGGTTTCTGTATTTCTACCCTTGAAAGTGATCATGGGGGAGAATTTGAAAATGAGCAGTTTAGACAGTTATATGAGGAGAATGGAATCTCTCACAATTTCTCTGCACCTAGAACTCCACAGCAAAATGGAGTGGTTAAGAGAAAGAACAGATCTCTACAAGAGATGGCTAGATCTATGCTCAATGAAAATAATCTCCCTAAGTATTTCTGGGCAGAAGCTGTAAACACTGCTTGTTATGTACAAAACATAATACTTATTAGGCCTTTTCTAAAAAGGACTCCTTATGAATTGTGGAAAGGAAAAAGGCCCAACATATCTTATTTTCATGATTTTCGATGTGAATGTTTTATTCTGAATACCAGAGATAATCTTGGAAAGTTTGATTCTAAGGTAGATAAAGGTATTTTCGTAGGATATTCTAAAAAGTCTAAGGCTTTTAGAGTTTACAATTCAAGAACTTGTATTATTGAAGAATTTGTTCGTGTTAAATTCAATGATGGATTAAAGACTGGTAAAGAACTATCAGATCTAGAAGATGATCTTGCAGGTCTTGATATAAACAAGCCAGAATGTCAACAACCCGATCTAACCAAAACAGAACATGTGCCTGAGGCTGAAAAACAAGTGGAACAGACGAGTCATAAGACAAGTCAAGATCTTCATGATGATCTCAAAAGGGATTGGAAGTTCAACACTCATCATCCTAAGGATCTTATTATTGGAAATCCTTCTGAAGGAGTAAGAACCAGATCCACATTAACAGAATCAAGCAATGTGGCTTTTATTTCAGATTTAGAGCCTAAACGCATTGAATAAGCTCTTGAGGATGAAAGCTGGATTCTTGCTATGCAAGAAGAACTTAACCAGTTCACAAGAAATGATGTCTGGACTCTTGTCTCTAAGCCTAAAAACAAGTCGGTTATTGGAACAAGATGGGTCTTCAGAAACAAATTGGATGAAGATGGTAAAGTTGTCAGAAATAAGGCAAGGTTAGTAGCTCAAGGATATAACCAACAAGAATGTATTAATTATACTGAAACCTTTGCACTTGTAGCTAGAATAGAAGCCATACGCATTTTAATGTCATATGCTGCACAACACCAAATTACCCTGTTTCAAATGGATGTAAAAAGTGCTTTTCTAAATGGTATAATTGAAGAAGAAGTGTATGTTAAACAACCCCCTGGTTTTGAGGATACTGATAAACCAAATCACGTTTTCAAACTTAAAAAGGCATTATATGGTTTGAAACAAGTACCTAGAGCATGGTACGATAGACTCGGTTCTTTTCTCATGCATAATGGTTTTACTAGAGGACAAGTAGACACTACTCTATTCAAAAAATGCTCTAAAGAGAACTTTATTATACTTCAAATATATGTTGATGATATTATTTTTGGAGCAACTAATGAAAAGATGTGCAAGGAATTTTCAAATCTAATGCAAGCTGAATTTGAGATGAGCATGATGGGAGAATTGAAGTTCTTCCTTGGATTACAAATCAAGCAGACAAGTGATGGAATTTACATTCATAAACAAAATATACCAAGGAGATACTCAAGAAGTACAAAATTCAAAATGCAAAGCTCATGAAAACCCATATGCAACCCAATGCAAAACTAAGCAAAGATGATGAAGGTAAAAAGGTAGATCAAACTGTCTACAGAGGTATGATTGACTCTCTACTGTACTTAATTTCAAGCAGACCTGACATTCAATTTAGTGTCTGTATGTGTGCTAGATTCCAATCTGATCCTAGAGAATCTCATCTTAAGGCTGTAAAAAGAATATTTAGATATTTGCTTGGAACTACTAATCTTGGTTTGCTGTATTTAAGATCAAAAGAATACAGATTAGTGGGACATTGTTATGCTGACTTTGCTGGAGACAGAATAGAAAGAAAAAGCACCAGTGGAGGATGTCACTTCATTGGAGCAAGTTTAGTCTCATGGTCAAGCAAGAGGCAGACAACCATTGCCTTGTCTACTGTTGAAGCAGAATACATCTCTCGCTTGCTAGTTCTTTGCTCTCAACTCTTATGGGTAAAACATCAACTTGAAGATTACTCTATTTATGAACATAACATATCTGTATGGTGTGATAATTCCAGTACTATATGCTTAACTAAAAATCCAATTCAGCATTCTAAGGCTAAACATATTGAAATCAAACATCATTTCATTAGGGATTATGTTCAGAAAGGGATCTTTGATATCAAGTTTCTTAAAACTGAAAATTAATGGGCTGATATTTTCACTAAACCCCTCGCAGAAGAAAGGTTTTTATTTATTAGAGATAATCTGAACATGCATTGCATTGTTGAATGACATGTCTGAATGGTAAGCTGTCTGTGTTAAATCTGTCATTACTTCTATATACATGTTCTTTCAACTAAGCATTAGTTCAGGGGGAGTAATGATACAATAGTTTAAGTGGAGTATGTCTAATATGCTTGCTGCATTACTATGATTTTCTTAACATGTTATCTTGCCCATAACATATCTTGTAAATAAAACTTGATAACCCTTTTTGATGTTGATTAAAGGGGGAGAATAGGAGAAATTGAGATTTGTGATAGAAATATGTTATAGGAGAATGGGAGAATGAATATGATATGACCTGTTCGCTTAAGAAAATTTCAACCTGTCTGATATATGCTATTTTCTTTGTTGATATTTTCTGAGGTTCATTAAATCATCTCAATATTTGTCATCATCAAAAAGGGGGAGATTGTTAAGTCTCTAAAATGTCTAATGTACATTTCCCTAAGTTTTGATGAGAACTAAACATTGGTTAATGATTTAATTAACCTTCATATTGGTTGCTAACTTGTCTATCGAGTGTGCAGATTAAATAAGAGAATCATCCGTCCAACACAAGTGATTGAAACGCACGTCCAACACTGTAGTGATGGAAGCTCACGTCCAACAGTGTAGTGATAGAAGCTCACATCCAACACACAGGTGATTGAAACAAACGTCCAGCACTGTAGTGATTGAAGCGCACGTCCAAAACACAAGAGATAGAAACTTGCGTCCACTAAAGTGATGAAAGCCAGTGTCTACTAAAATGACAGAGGCGCTCGTCTACTAAAGGTATCAGAAGCGCTCATCCAATGATGTGGAAGATGGAGCTCGTCCATTAAGGTATCAGAATGGCTCGTCCAATGACGTGGCATTCGGAGCTCGTCCATTAAGGTATCAGAATGGCTCGTCCAATGACGTTTGGAGCTCGTCCATTGAGGTGTCAGAATGGTTCGTCCAATGATGTGGCAAATGGAGCTCGTCCACTAAAGTAACAGAGGCTCTTGTCCACTAAAGTAACAGAGGCTCTCGTCCACTAGAGTAACAGAGGCTCTCGTCCATTAGAGTAACAGAAGTGCTCGTCCACTAAAGGTGACAGAAGCGCTCGTCCACACTAGTCTTTGGACTTGCTGAGTCCTTAATATGGAGCTCGTCTACTAGCCCGAATGAAAACTCAAATGGCTAGATAGATGTGGTTATTTTCAAGATAGAAGCACTTATCTTATGAACGCGAATTCTATAAGGATTATCATAATTGTATTTCAAGAACCAGAAATGGACTTGAAGCCTTCTCTCCTACTCAGTTTCACGATTATCAAGAAAAGTCAGAAGTTACTCTCTCAAGCAACCTTGGATAATCAGAACCATAGGCCAGTTGAAGAATGCTTCCAACATGCTTTATTCCCTAGTACCTCTGGTCCTTACACGAAAAGGGAAGTGTACTCAGCAAAGTACAAAAAGCTCTCTACACAACTCTGTTATGGATGTATCACGATGCAAAAAGCCATGATCCTTCATGTTAGAGTACAACCAACGTTCCTATTGCATTAATGGCTGCCCAGAACGACTCTATTGCATTTAATGAAGTTATGCTTGAAGCCAACATCTGGGGGAATGTCTCTAACGGATCCTAAATGCTTGAAGACCATAAATACAGAAGATGAAGAAAAAGAGAATACACATTGCATTAAAAAGCCATTACTCTGCGCATTAATTTCTTCATTCTTTCATTCTTTATTATTCAAACATTTGAAGTTATTACGCAGACTTTCCTAAGCTTTACATTTAAACCACTCTCTGAGTGTTAGTGAAAGTTCTGTCTGTCTAAGTTGTATTCATTACAAACAAAATCTCTCAAACAAACCTGAGTGAGCCTGAAGAGGCTAAGTGTGCAAAGAATACTTGTCTTGAGCCTGAAGAGGCTAGGTGTGCAAAGAATACTTGTCTTTGATCCTGAAGAGGCTAGGTGTGCAAACAATACTTGAGTCTGTAACCTGATCAGTTATAGTGGATAAACCTTGGTGCTGTCAAGGACTGAACGTAGCTCTTTGCTTTGAAGAGTGAACCAGGATAAATAACCGTGTCAATCTCTCCTTCCTTAAACTCTTTAATTGCTTTAGTTTTCTTACGTCTATCAAGTGGTGTGTTTGAAAAAGTCACCCGTCCATCATGTATTCTTCCGCTCGTCCAAATCCAGCTTCTGTTTACTAAAAGATTTCAACTTTGCTTAAATTCTGATAAACACAATTCAACCTCCCCCATCTTGTGTTTATACTTATCTATTTCATAGGCTTCTTTCAAGGTATCCATAAAGAATCTGCACTACTCCTCCTCCCACTCAAAAAGAGATCTTCTCCAACTCCAATTCCACCTCCACTCCTCACCATCCCACCACCCCATATCTAATATTAGCCTATTCATCCCATTGTACAACAAATATAGTCTCCGAAAGGCTTCTTTCAAACTCTCTCCCCCAAACCACATATGCTCCCAAACCACAGTCTCCCATGTAAACTGATGGCAGACAATTTTCTCTTGCAAGCATAAACAAAGTATCTTTTCAAATACAATAATTAATATCAAACGAAAATGTCTTCAAAGACAAAGCTATCTATTATATTATCAATGATTAATCTAATCCAAATAAGTTGATACTTTTTTCCTAATGTACTGCTACTGCGTAAAAATAATTTTCTTAAACAATCTTCCGTACCAAACAAATGCTTTAAGTCCTCCTGTAATTGATTTGATTAGTTGATTATCACCCTATAAAAAAAGTTCATCCTACCTTTGTGAGGGTTTTTTTTAAAAATGTGTTGCTAAGAAGTAAAAATATATATATATAATTATTTAATATATTAAAAATCTAGTGTGTGTATGTGTGTGCACGGCTAAATATCTGAACTGGGTTTGGCTTCAACGAGAATTCGTCACTCTGTTGTTTAGGGGAAAATAAAGATATTACAACAGTTTCCATTAAAAAATCACTTTATTTCAAGGGTTCTTTTAATGACCTAATGAATGTGGCTCAAATGGTCATGCAGATTGAGCTTGTGGGGAAGGATCTCGATTCGAATCTTGTCGAACACATTTTAAGGAGATGCGAATAATATAAAATACGACTAAGCACCGAAACTGAGATTAATCACATAGTAGGTCTAAAGAATATAAGCTTGTCAATATATTCGGTGAACCAACTAAAAAGTCAAATTAAAGGGCCTGAGTTCCAACAAAAAAAATAATCTTTTAATAAATATTTTATAAAATAAGTAAATTTTATAAATGCATTTAAAGAAAGAGACAAATAAGACCACTAGTGTTGGGCCATATCACACTCTTACTGTAAATGTGAGGAAGAGTGGCCCTGTAGGCCCACTTTATCATTAAAAAGAAGCCATGCATGGACACAGGTTATAGCCTCTTAGAAAAAATTTGTATGTTTTTTTTTTTTTACAAGGAAAATTTGTATGCTTTTGGAGGTAGAGATATTTTTTCGCTTTATATTGTTTATTTTAAACACGCTTTATATTGTTAAATAGGTGTTATATCGATTATGTGGATATATTTTTCTATTTAATTATATTTTAAGGCAAATGATTAAGGAATAAAGGGATAAATTTACATTGAGAAGTGTTATAATCAATTTATTGAAATTTTAAAAGTTGTAGTTTTCATAAATACTTTCATTCTTTTCCTTATATATATATAATATAGACTCATATTTTAATGAGTTTTTATATTGTGTCTCCAATGGCACTAAATTTAAGAATCTGAAAAAAAGTTTTTATTAAAAACAATGAAGTACAGTATTTATTATCTTTAAGATGTGAGGTACTTAACTTTTTCATAGAAGGATTTTTTTATCATGTGCAATTTTGCATATGTTAAGGAATTATAAAATAGAAATGTTGTATTAGAAAGAGTAATTTTTACTTTTTAAGTTTTAGAGGAATTGGATACACAACTTTCAACGTAACATTTCTATTTTAAGTTTCTTAACATGTGCAAAGTTGTACAGAAAAACTGTTCATAAAAACTTATTGGGTCTTGCTAACCAATACCCTTAGGGCATTGATAATTAAGGAACCCAAAGATAGAAACCTTTTTTTTTGGAAAATGTAACTTTTAAGAATTCAATGACTTAAATACATCACTTTCCTATGTATTTCTATATTTGAATACTTATATCCATGGACACATAATAAAAAAAAGGGTCATGCTAACTAGTGCCCTTAGGTGTCGTTTGGCATCTGGAATGTTTTATTCACAGGTAAGCTATATTCTTCGGAATATGAATCCCGAAAATAAAGTTTTTCCACATTCACATATGAGAATAGAGTTTTCCCAAGTTTATATCTATCATTCACTAATTTTATTCCCGGGAATCTATTATGTCTGGAAATAACTTTTTAAAACTTGTACCAAATATGAGAAATTTTTATTCTCATGCCTACATTCGCGGGATATTTTTATAAAATTTGTATCAAAAGTTACCTTAGGACATTGGTTAAGGAAACTCAAAAAAGTAAAAGTTCATTGGAAAAGTAAGTTTATCAAGTATAAAATACACCAAGTTCCAATACCAATTGTCTAATTTTAGATTCTTAACCAATGTACTTAGGACACTGGTTAATATTTTCCTAAAAAAAAATACTTAAATTGTGGTATTTTAATACATTGTTAATTTTTTTTTTTTAGCAGTATGGTTACGAGGTGTGTGTATATATATAGGTTTGTTGTTTGATCATCGTTTGTTTTTCCACTTCCATGAAAACAATAAACGTGCAAGTCCCTGAACTTTTGTCCAATAAAAAATTGCAATCCCTCTGATTAGATTGATTCAAATAATTCAAGGAGGAAGACATTGGATAGACATAGACACGCCAAGTTGTCCTCGAAGGAAAATGAAGTGTGCTTATCTAAACATAGTTCTACAACGGTGTCACTTTCAATTTTTCATCAACTGGTAAAGAATAAGTCTGTTGGGCCAGGAGGATACGATCGTTAAAAATACAGGGGCCGTATCTCATGCTACATAGTCTTATTGGGCTTGGGAATCCAGGTTGACCCACATAAATATTAATAAGCATCACGATTTCATTTAACTCTAACTTTACTTAAACTTTGTTAAAATATTGACCCACACTCAACATCAGAGGGGTGTTTTTCTTGTCAAAAAAAAAAAAACATCCGAGGGAAAAAAACTAGACATATAAGTATTTTCGATTTTTTTTAACGAATTCCTTTTTTTTTTTTTTGATTGACTTGTTAAAAAAGAACAATCGCTAATAATTTCTTGGAAAGATACTTTGGTGGGTTCATAACTTAAGAGAAGTCAGAGAGCTAGAAAAGAGAAAACTTATAGACCAAGGTTTTTCATGTTCCTTGTTGAAAGAACAAGAGAGTCCATAGACAGTTATGGACCAATCTATTATTATACAGAAAGTTATCCATAGACACTTGAAGAGGCAATAAAGTCTCAAGCTGGCGCTTTCTGGAAGGAGGCAATACAAGAATAAATAGACTCAATAAATGGGGAATAAAATGTTCAAATTAGTAGACCTCTCACCTGGTTCTAAGCCTATAGATTGTCAATGGATTTTCAAAAGGAAAATGAAGGTAGACAGAACCATCGATAAGTTTAAAACAAGATTAGTTGCTAAGAGATTTACACAAAAGGGATTGTCTATTTGATACATATACACTTGTGGCAAGAATTGCCTCAATTAGAGTGCTATTGGCACTTGATCCATCTATAAATTTGTCATCCATCAAATGGATGTGGTATTCCTAAATGAGGAAATAGATGAAGATGTGTATATGACACAACCTGAAGGGTTTATGGATAATGGTCAGGAAAAGAAAGTGTGTAAATTGAATAAGTCATTGTATGGACTAGAATAAGATCCTAAGCGATGTGATCAAAAGTTTGATCAAGTTGTGCTAGCTAATAGATATAAAATAAATAAATCTAACAAATGTATTTATAGTAAATTCAGTAGTGGAAAAGGGGTCATGATTTGTTTGTATGTTAATGATGTGTTGTTATTTGGTACTGGTCTAAGTGGTAGAAGAAACTGAGAGTTTCTTATCTAGAGATTTTCATATGAAAGACTTAGTGGTAGCTGATGTGATTCTAGGAATTAGAATAATAAGAGATGGTGAGAATGTAGGTTTACCCTTATCTCACTATGTAGAAAATGTTTTAAAGAAATTTAATCACTTTGATTGTCAACCTATCACTACTCCATATGATCATAGCATTAATTTAGTACCAAATAAAGGTAGTTTAGTAGCACAACTTGAATACTTAAAAGTAATTGGATGTTTATTTATGCCATGATGTTTACCCGAGCAAACATTGCATAGGTTGTAGGAAGACTAAGTAGGTATACAGGTAATCCAAGCAAAGACCACTGACATGTTGTCTGAAGAGTATTGAAATACTTGAGGGGGACAATGAACTATAGTTTAAAATTTAAACTATAATGGGTATCCTTCGATATTAGAAGGTTACATGGATGCTAGTTGGGTGACTTATGAAATAGACAACTATAAACACGAGAAGGGGGGTTGAATTGTGTTTATCAGAATTTAAGCAAAACTGAAATCTTTTCGCAAACAGAAAGCTAGCTTTGGACAAGTGGAAGAATACAGGATGGACGGGTGACTATTGCACACACACCACTTGACAGATGCAAGAAAAACTAAAGCAATTAAAGAGTTTAAGGGAAACGAGATTGACACGGTGATTTATCCTGGTTCACTCTTCAAATCAAAGAGCTACGTCCAGTCCTTGGCAGCACCAAGATTTATCCACTATAACTGATAAGGTTACAGACTCAAGTATTATTTGCACACCTAGCCTCTTCAGGCTCAAGACAAGTATTGTTTTCACACCTAGCCTCTTCAGGCTCACTTAGGTTTGTTTGAGAGATTTGGTTTGTAATAAATACAATTTCTCACAGGCAGATCTTTCACTAACACTCAGAGAGTGGTTTAAATGTAAGGCTCAGGAAAGTTTGCGTAATAACTTCAAAATGATTGAAGAATAAATAATAAAAGAATGAAGAAATAAATGCTCAGAGTAATGGCGTTTTTAATGCAATGTGTATTCTCTTTCTTCATCTTCAATGGCTTCTATATTTATGGTCTTCAAGCATTTAGGATCCGTTAGAGACATCCTCTCAGATGTTGGCTTCAAGAAGAACTTCATTAATTTCAATAGAGTCGTTCTGAGTAGTCATTAACGCAATAGAGTAGTTCTGGGCAGCCATTAATGCAATAGAGTCGTTGGTTGTATTCTAACATGAAGGATCATGGCTTTATTCATCGTGCTATAGCCATATCAAAGTTGAGCAGAGAGCTTTTTGTACTTTACTGAGTACACTTCCCTTTTTGTGTAAGGACCAGAGGTACTAGGGAATAAAGCACGTTGGAAGCATTCTTTAACTGGTCTTTGGTTCTGATTATCCAAGGTTGCTTGAGAGAGTAGCTTCTGACTTTGCTTGATAACCGTGAAACTGAGTAGGAGAGAAGGCTTCAAGTCTCTTTCTGGTTCTTGAACCAAGATTCTGATAATCCTTAAAGAATTCACGATCATAAGATAAGTGCTTCCATCTTGAAAATAATCACGTCTATCTAGTCATTTGAGTTTTCATTCGGGCTAGTAGACGAGCTCCATATTAAGGACACAGCAAGTTCAAAGACTAGTGGACGAGCGCTTCTGTCACCTTTAGTGGACGAGCACTTCTGTTACTTTTAGTGGACGAGAGCTTCTGTCACCTTTAGTGGACGAGAGCTTCTGTCACCTTTAGTGGACGAGAGCCTCTGTTAGTATGGTGGACGAGAGTCTCAGTCATTTTACTGGATGAGAGTCTCAGTTACTCTGATGGATGAGAGTCTCAGTCACTCTACTGGACGAGAGTCTCAGTTAGTCTACTGGACGAGAGTCTCAGTCACTCTACTGGACGAGAGTCTCTTGTTCTTCAGTGGAAGGATACATTCTGACCTTAATGGACGAGCTCCATCTGCTTCCTTAATGGACGAGCTACATATGCCACGTTATTGGACGGACCTTTCCGATACCTCACTGGACGGTCTTTTCTGATATTTTGATGGACGCGTTATTCTGATACTTTGATGGACGCGCTCCAAGTGCCACGTCATTGGACGGATAATTTTGATACCTCACTGGACGGGTTTTTCTGATACTTTGAGTAGACGCGGCCTCCTGTTGTATTTAGTAGACGCGGCCTTCTGATACTTTTTGGTGGACGCGGCCTTCTAATATTTTTATTGGACGCGGGTTTCTTTCTCTTGTGTTTTGGACGTGCGCTACAAACACTACAGTGTTGGACGTCTGCTTGTTACACTTTGTTGGACGTCTGCTTGTTTCACTTTGTTGGACGTCTGATTCTATTTTTTTATTAATCTGCACACTCAATAGATGGGTTAGCAACCAATATGAAGGTTAATTAAATCATTAACCAATGTTTATTTTTCATCAAAACTTAGGGAAACGCATATCAAACATTTTAGAGACTTAACATCTCCCCCTTTTTGATGATGACAAACATTGAGATGATTTAATGAACCTCAGAAAATAGCATATATAGACAGGTTGAAATTTTCTTAAGTGAACAGGTCATATCATATTCATTCTCCCATTCTATTTCTCCCACCATTCTCCCTATTCATTTCTCCCTTTCTCCCCCTTTTGTCAACATCAAAAAGGGTTATCAACTTTTATTTATGTGTTTTATCAAAAAGGGTTAGACATACTCCACTTAAACTATTGTATCATTACTCCCCCTGAACTAATGCTTAGTTGAAAGAACATGTATATAAGAGTAATGACAGATTTATCATAGACAGCTTAACATTCAGACATGTTATTCAACAATGCAATGCATGTTTAGATTATCTCTAATAAATAAAAATCTTTCTTCTGCGATGGGTTTAGTGAAAATATCAGCCCATTGATTTTCAGTTTTAACAAACTTAATATCAAAGATGCCTTTTTGAACATAATCCCTAATTAAATGATGTTTGATTTCAATATGCTTAGCCTTAGAATGCTGAATTGGATTTTTAGTTAAGCATATAGCACTAGAATTATCACACCATACAGATATGTTATGTTCATAAATAGAGTAATCCTCAAGTTGATGTTTTACCCATAAGAGTTGAGAGCAGCAACTAGCAGCAGAGATGTATTCTGCTTCAGCAGTAGACAAGGCAATGGTTGTCTGCCTCTTGCTTGACCATGAGACTAAACTTGCTCCAATGAACAGAGTAGTGTCTACTTGTCCTCTAGTAAAACTATTATGCATGAGAAAAGAACTGAGTCTATCATACCATGCTCTAGGTGCTTGTTTCAAACCATATAATGCCTTTTTAAGTTTGAAAACGTGATCTGGTTTATCATTATCCTCAAAACCAGGGGGTTGTTTAACATACACTTCTTCAATTATACCATTTAGAAAAGCACTTTTTACATCCATTTGAAATAGGGTAATTTGGTGTTGTGCAGCATATGACATTAAAATGCGTATGGCTTCTATTCTAGCTACAGGTGCAAAGGTTTCAGTATAATCAATACCTTCTTGTTGGTTATAGCCTTGAGCTATTAACCTTGCTTTATTTCTGACAACTTTACCATCTTCATCTAATTTGTTTCTGAAGACCCATCTTGTTCCAATAACTGACTTGTTTTTAGGCTTAGAGACAAGAGTCCAGACATCATTTCTGGTGAACTGGTTAAGTTCTTCTTGCATAGCAAGAATCCAGCTTTCATCCTCAAGAGCTTCTTCAATGCGTTTAGGGTCCAAATCTGAAATAAAGGCCACATTGCTTGATTCTCTTAATGTGGATCTGGTTCTTACTCCTTCAGAAGGATTTCCAATAATAAGATCCTTAGGATGATGAATGTTGAACTTCCAATCCCTTTTGAGATCATCATGAAGATCTTGACTTGTCTACTAACTGGTCTGTTCCACTTGTCTTTCAGCCTCAGGCACAGGTTCTGTTTTGGTTAGATCTGGTTGTTGACTTTCTGGCTTGTTTATATCAAGACCTGCAAGATCATCTTCTAGATCTGATAGTTCTTTATCAGTCTTTAAACCATCATTGAATTTAACATGAACAGATTCTTCAATAATACAAGTTCTTGAATTGTAAACTCTAAAAGCCTTGGACTTTTCAGAATAACCTACGAAAATACCTTTATCTACCTTAGAATCAAATTTTCCAAGATTATTTTTGGTATTCACAATAAAACATTCACATCCAAAAGCATGAAAATAAGATATGTTGGGGCTTTTTCCTTTCCACAATTCATAAGGAGTCCATTTTAGAAAAGGCCTAATAAGTATTATGTTTTGTACATAGCAAGCAGTGTTCTGACACGCCAGAAGTACTTAGGGAGATTATTTTCATTGAGCATAGATCTAGCCATCTCTTGCAGAGATCTGTTCTTTCTCTCAACCACTCCATTTTGCTGTGGAGTTCTAGGTGCAGAGAAATTGTGAGAGATTCCATTCTCCTCACAGAACTGTCTAAACTGCTCATTTTCAAATTCTCCCCCATGATCAATTCTAAGGGTAGAAATACAGAAACCCTGCTCATTTTGTACTCTTTTACAGAATACTGAGAAAACCTTAAAAGACTCATCCTTGTGTGTTAGGAAGAGTACCCATGTGTATCTAGAATAGTCATCAACTATGACAAATCCATATTTTCTTCCAGCCAGGCTGGCAACACTAACTGGTCCAAACAGATCCATGTGTAACAACTGAAGAGGTCTAGAGGTTGATACTTGGTTTTTAGATTTGAAATTTGATTTTATCTGTTTACCTCTCTGACATGCATCACACAAGACATCTTTCTTAAAGTTAATATCAGGCAATCCTCTCACGAGATTATTCCTTTTTAATTCAGAAATTAGTTTCATACTAACATGTCCTAGTTTCTTATGCCATAACCATCTTTCATCCTCTTTAGACATCAGACAGGTTACACTTTGATCTGAGAGATCAGACAGTTCAATCTTATAAAGATTTTGTTGCCTTTTAGCTGAAAAGAAGGTTTTGCCACTACAGTCTTTAACTATGCATACATCCTTGGTAAAGGAAACATCAAAACCACTATCACATAATTGACTTATGCTAAGAAAATTGTGTCTTAATCCTTTAACCATAAGAACATTAGATATAGAGGGGAGAGGGGGTTTACCACCAATAGTACCAATACCTATAACTTTCCCTTTCTGATTTCCTCCGAAGGCAACGTGTCGTCCTTTCTTAAGTTGGAGGTCTAGGAACATAGACCTTTCTCCTGTCATATGTCGCGAGCAGCCACTATCCAGGTACCAGCAGTGGTGTTTTCTTTGTCCTGTTGAGGACATCTGCAACAAAAATTATTTGATCTTTAGGTACCCATATTTTTCTGGGTCCTTTTCTGTTAGTTCTAGGAGTTTGTAAAGACTTCCTTCTCTTCTTATGGATACACTTAGACATAACATGCCCAGTTTTTCCACAAAAGTTACAAATAGGTGTTGATTTGGTTACAGTTGACTTAACAGATACTTTAGAAGCTTTAGTTGATACTTTATGATGTGTCTGATGGACATATCCAATACCTTCTTTGTTAAGAGAGTTCTTCTGAATGCCAGGTAGCTTAGTCAGATTGTATCTACCATTAACAAATTTGGCAAGATCGGAAGTGAGATCTTCCACTTTCTGTTGAAGTTTTTCAACTTCTTCAGATGGTGATGTTTCACTTGAGATCTTAGCTTCATTAGACTTTTCAGTCTTCAGCTCACTGTTCTCTTTAGCCAGCTTCTCGCACTCTTGAGATTTCTGTTTATGCTCACTGATGAGCTTTACATACTTTCTCTTGAGGGATTCGAAGGCTTTAGATAAGCAGTTGGATTCCTCCAACAACTCCTCATAAGCATTAAGTAATTCCTCATAGTCAGGATGTACCTCATCATCAGAGTCTGATTCAGTGTTGGCCATCAAACAGAGATTGGCTTCTTCCTCAGTTTCTTCATCAGAAGATGTTGACTCCAGATCCTCCCAAGTAGCCATCATTCCTTTCTCCTTCTTCTTAAAGAGTTTCTTAAAAGGGGCCTTCTTGAGTTGAGGACATTCAGCCTTGAAGTGACCGAGCTTTTTGCACTCATAACAAACAATTGGACTTTTGTCTGTTGAGGTGGATTCTTTGAAGTTCTTGTCCTTGTTGGACCTTCTGAATGGCCTATCCCTCCTGAACTTCTTTTTCTGTAGGAGAAGCTTTATCTTCCTGGTCAGGAGAGACAACTCTTCATCACTCTCAGAATCCTCGAGTTCTGATAGGTCAGCATCACTGGATGACTCATCTGCCTTCAGAGCCTTGGAACCTTTTGCTGACTTTTGATCAGCTTTCAGAGCAACTGACTTGCCCTTATTTGGTGCAGCTTCATCTCCAAGTTCTTGCTCATGCACAGTGAGTATTCCAAGAAGTTCATCCATAGTCAAGGTAGTGAGATCCTTGGCTTGGGAGATAGCAGTGACCAAAGGTCTCCACTGTTTAGGTAGACTTCTCAGAATCTCACCAACCTTCTCAGCATTGGTATAGACTTTACCAAGAGATTTTAAACTGTTGATGATAGTTTGAAATTTTCCTATCATCTGAGCAACAGATTCTCCTTTCTCCATGATGAATAGTTCATACTTTCTAACAAGTATGGCAATCTTTGACTCTTTGACCTTTGCTGTTCCTTCATGTGTGACAGCTAAGGTGTCCCATATTTCTTTTGCAGAGTCACAGGCACATACCTTCTCAAACTCCTCCGGACTGAGAGCACAAATGATGTTGTATCTGGCTTTGTGGTTCAGCTCCCATTTTGATTTTTCTGCAACAGTCCACTAAGCTTTTGGTTTGTCAGTGTTATCATCATTCTTGGGAATGAATGGACCATCTGTGATGACATCCCAAAGATCAGAGTTTGTGGATAGAATAAACCACTGAAATCTATCTTTCCAGTAGCTGTAATTTTCTCCATTGAAGTAAGGAGGTCTGGTTAGGGAGGCTCCTTCAGTCTGATGACTTCCACTTGTACTAGCTCCAGCCGTCATGTCTATTCTTCAGGACCTTTTACCTCTACACTGTTAGATGCTCAACCCAGAGGCTGAGCTCTGATACCAACTGAAATAGACAACTATAAACACGAGAAGGGGGGTTGAATTGTGTTTATCAGAATTTAAGCAAAGCTGAAATCTTTTCGCAAACAGAAAGCTAGCTTTGGACGAGTGGAAGAATACAGGATGGACGAGTGACTATTGCACACACACCACTTGACAGATGCAAGAAAAACTAAAGCAATTAAAGAGTTTAAGGGAAGAGAGATTGACACGGTGATTTATCCTGGTTCACTCTTCAAATCAAAGAGCTACGTCTAGTCCTTGGCAGCACCAAGATTTATCCACTATAACTGATAAGGTTACAGACTCAAGTATTATTTGCACACCTAGCCTCTTCAGGCTCAAGACAAGTATTGTTTTCACACCTAGCCTCTTCAGGCTCAAGACAAGTATTGTTTTCACACCTAGCCTCTTCAGGCTCACTTAGGTTTGTTTGAGAGATTTGGTTTGTAATAAATACAATTTCTCACAGGCAGATCTTCCACTAACACTCAGAGAGTGATTTAAATGTAAGGCTCAGGAAAGTCTGCGTAATAACTTCAAAATGATTGAAGAATAAAGAATAAAAGAATGAAGAAATAAATGCTCAGAGTAATGGCGTTTTTAATGCAATGTGTATTCTCTTTCTTCATCTTCAATGGCTTATGTATTTATGGTCTTCAAGCATTTAGGATCCGTTAGAGACATCCTCTCAGATGTTGACTTCTAGCAGAACTTCATTAATTGCAATAGAGTCGTTCTGAGTAGCCATTAATGCAATAGAGTCGTTCTGGGCAGCCATTAATGCAATAGAGTCGTTGGTTGTATTCTAACATGAAGGATCATGGCTTTATTCATTGTGCTATAGCCATATCAAAGTTGAGCAGAGAGCTTTTTGTACTTTGTTGAGTACACTTCCCTTTTTGTGTAAGGACCAGAGGTACTAGGGAATAAAGCACGTTGGAAGCATTCTTTAACTGGTCTTTGGTTCTGATTATCCAAGGTTGCTTAAGAGAGTAGCTTCTGACTTTTCTTGATAATCGTGAAACTGAGTAGGAGAGAAGGCTTCAAGTCTCTTTCTGGTTCTTGAACCAAGATTCTGATAATCCTTAAAGAATTCACGATCATAAGATAAGTGCTTCCATCTTGAAAATAATCACGTCTATCTAGTCATTTGAGTTTTCATTCGGGCTAGTAGACGAGCACCATATTAAGGACTCAGCAAGTCCAAAGACTAGTGGACGAGCGCTTCTGTTACCTTTAGTGGACGAGAGCTTCTGTCACCTTTAGTGGACGAGAGCCTCTGTTAGTCTGGTGGATGATTGAGTCACCGGCAAGTGTACCGGGTCGTCGCAAGTAATAAAAACACGGTAAGAATTTACCGAGGTCGAACACAAGGATTGGGCTACCAATTCAACTAATTCGTGAAAAGCTCGATGCGTTTCGTCAAGTAACAGAAGGTGGTTGGGAGAGAGAAAATAGGATCGAAATCAAATTAACAAATCTAATTAATTAATTACTTAAAAATCTAGAATTAAAATGTCCAAGGTCACAAATCTACCTACCCAATATGCATACCCAAGTGATGATGAATTCCTCTAAGTTCAATTATAATGTCAACCGGGACCCCCAAATTCTCCTAAATCCACTGTCGTGCTCATTAGGACGTATTCGAAGATTGGATTAATTACTTACTAAGTCTCATAATCCTAATCATCAAATTCTATTAATTCTTGTTCCCTATAAGGTTGCACTAATCTCCTAAATCCACTGTCGTGCTCATTATTCAATTAGTGATTCCAATCCAAGTTCTAAAACGCGAATCGCCGATCAGTCTCATCATGTTTAATTAGTTAATCACGCAATACATATGATCAACTCAATCAAAACAGAATTGGAAAACATAAATTGAGACAAGGGAGAAAGACATACATCACATCGAATCTACACCGCCATGGGTGGCTTCATTGTTCCCTCAGACGAGGGGATTAGTTCCTCATGCTCATAGACAAACAATCGGACATAATCACCATCGTAAAATAAAATAAAAAGAAAAAGAGGAGACGCAGCTCCAAAGAGACAAGAAACTAGCCTAAACGCTACTCTATACAAGTGGAAAAACTAGGATTCGGATCTAATGAGAGAGCTCCTGAATAAGGATTCTAAAAGATCCCCCCCTCTGTTCTGATGCCAAAAGTCCTTATTTATAGAATTGGGAAGTTAGAGTCCCAATCTAACTCAAATTCTGATCCAAATCAGTTACTTCAGGTCCAAGTAATACGCGTCACGGCCGTGATGTCCGTCACGGCTAGGCCGTGACGGATTCTGTCTCTGGTATTTTTGTAAAGTTCAAACCTCTCGCGACGCGAAAGGTGTCTCGCGACGCGAGCCCTCAGATTTTGCCCGTGATCTGCATCACGGCTAAGCCGTGATGGATTCTGACTTGTGGGGGGTTTTTGGTCACGGTCGTGATGGCCATCACGGCTAGGCCGTGACAGATTCTGACTTCAGCCTTTCTTCCTTTTCAGTTTTGCTCGATCATGGCCGTGATGGGCATCACGGCTAGGCCGTGATGGGCTCTGTCTTGCAGGTCTTCATGATTCGCGAGGCGAGAATCTTCTCGTGGGGGAAGCATCTCCAGAATGGAAATTTCCACTGTTTCCTTGACTCTAAGTGCTTCCTTGACTCTTGGAGCTTCACTTCTAACCTGAAACAATAAAAAGAAACAAAACGCGTAATTCTATCCAAAATAGACTAAAAACTACTAAAAATTCCTAGAACGAGTCAAAGTTTACTTAGGAACAAAAGAAGGCAAAATTTGGGTGAAAACGAGATTGAACTCGAATAATTAGCGCAGAAACCACATTCCATCTAGTTATAAAACTAGATAAGCCAGAGGCTTATCAAAACACCCCAAACTTAAACCTTGCTTGTCCCCAAGCAAGCTAAAACTCAAAAAGGACTCAAGACTTGGCAAGCCTAAAGGAATCAATCGATTTCGCACAAATTTCATGCAATCAAAACAGTTTTTCTCCAATGATTTCCCCCCTTGCATTAACGTAATCCCCACATTCATTTACTTTAAACAATTGAGAACTTCATCATTCATGCAATCATTAATCTAAGTTGAGGATCAGGGTCACACACAAAAGGAAGATCACCAATTTCAAACAATTGCCTTCCTCACAAGGGTATGTAAAATTTCACTCATTCGCTCAAATTCGTCTAGGCTATCAACTTTTCACTCAATTTCACATATCAAGAGCACTTCCCATGAATTTGATTTTCAGCTCAAAAATAGTTCCCATGAAAACATGCATGCAACATCAGAAGGTCTTTTAAAGGTTGTAATGGGGCCTAGCTAAGGGTAGGATATTTAAGGATGCTAGGCTTAAGTCCCTAGGAACTAAGAGAGCATGAGCATTTAACGCATATTCTACTCAAATTCCTTTTTCCATTTTTCTTTCTGCCTCGGGTGACTACAGCATTTTCCTTGCTAATTTTTTTTTCTGTTTTGCCCCTTTTCTTTTGGCAATTTTTTTTTCATTTTTCTTTATCTTTTTTTTTTTATATATATATATTGCCTTGGGTTCCAACCTTTATTTTTCTTTTTCTCAACCCAAAATGACATATCACCTTGTAGCCACCCCAAACTTAATTTCTCACAACCCTTCTCTTGCTAAGTGTCCATGCTCTCCTAATCCTAAGATTGGGTTAACATGATTTTTCAGATTTTGGCTTATAATATAGGGTCATTAAGAAACAATAGGCTAATTAGGCTCAATGTGGCTAACTAAGGAACATGCATTAGGGATGGTTCTTTTTAGGCCAAGTAGCTATTTCAAAGAAAATTGCCTAAATCATTTGATGCAACACATAAACATGCAAACCATGAAGAGATTCAAGCAAATCCGGGAAAATGCAACTTAATAGTGATTCACACAATCAAAAACAAAGTTGGAGGCTCAAATCCTCACCTGGACATTTTGCAAATTGTTTGACCGAGATACAATTCCTAGTGTGTGCACCCCTCACCCCAAACTTATCATAAATCAAGTAATCACAATAAAATTCTCAAAGTTCAGTTTTCAATTTTTCACATGGGGATCAATTTTCTATCTTCAGAACCTAGGGGGAAATCATCAATGGTCAAAATAATTCATGCAATCAATCTATGCTCAATTTAATTAAAATCCAACAAGCTTGCCGACACACTATTCATACACAACACTCTTGATCTTCTCAAATTATTCAAGAGTGACAAACAAAAACAAAAACAAAAACAAAAACAAGAGTGAGGAAAGGAGAGGGTGCTCCCTGATCGAGTTTCCATGGTTGCCTCCTCATCCAATTGGTCTCACGGGCTCCCTTCTGTTGCATAGCATCCTGGAAGAACTCCTGCAAATTAAAACCTTAAGTGGAGATTCGCGAGGCGAGAGATCACTCGCGAGGCGAATCTGGAAAAATTGTTTTCACACTTTCCAGAATAGCGAGGCGAGTAGTGTCTCGCGAGGCGAATCTGGAATTCCAACAGATGATGATGCCCAGAATCGCGAGGCGAAAGCCGACCTCGCGACGCGAGACAGAAGCGTGAGCAAGACTCTGAGATTCAGGGCTTCTGTCTCGCGCGGCCACTGTGGATTCGTGTGGCGAATCAAGCTTTTTTTTTTAATATAATATAAATGAAAATGACAGAAACTAAAACCAAAGGATACCTAGCTTGGGTTGCCTCCCAAGTAGCGCTTGTTTAACGTCCCGAGCTTGACTTATTAAGAAGCATCCACCTGGATCCCATAGTCTGTGGTACAAGGGCCAAGAGACGCTCATCATATCAAATCCTCCACCCGGATCCCATGGTTTGTGAAGTGGCCCTTGCAGGAGCAATACGACTCTATCATTGATTCCATCTGGCCCGTGTGTGGAAACTCCATTGACCTCTGTAATTATGAACTCACTTCCTCTCGGGTCAAATGGTGTTTTCTCGAGGAAGTGTGCCAGACGAGTGGGAGGATCTAACTTACCAATGTCCACACATGCATGCAAGCCAACATATTTATCCAATGCAGCAAAATCAGATTGCTCGGCAAGCATGGTGGAGTCCACTACCACTTTATCTTCAAATTGAACTCTAACCCCTTGCTCCGGTGCCTTGTCACTTGTCCACTCCTCTTCCTCAGGTTACTCTTCCTCAACATGTGGTGGTTCTTCCTCAACTTCCGGAGAACTAGTTGCATCCCAACACCCCACTGCTTCTAGATGTTATGGCATCGCATTGGTTCTTAGGGTCGTTCTCGGTATCACCTGGGAAAGTCTCTGGGGGATGCTCATTTAGTTGCTTTGCGAGTTGGGCAATCTGCATCTCTAGATTCTGAATTGCCAACCCTGTATGAGTTGCCAACTTGTCAATGGCTGTGCTTGTATTGATTGCAAACTTCTCAACTGCCGCATTCATTTTCTCCAGAGCCAACTCCCAAGGTTGTGGTTGCCAATTCTGTTGAGGTTGTGGTTGCCAGGCTAGACCACCACCATCATTACTCCAAGCGAAACCCGGATGGTCTCCCCTCATATAACCCCAATACTGATTCTGACTCTGATAGTTGTCCTGGGGCGCGCTGTCATAGAAATTACGGCATGAGTCCACATATTCTTGAGAGAAGTAGAACGGACAGCTCCAAATGTCATGGTCTCCATTACAATATTCGCAACCCGGAAGCATTCCTTCGTGTACCTCGCATACAAAACAAGGCAAGACCAAGTGGAATCAAAGAAGTAGAGAGAGATAAAAAAATAAATAACAAAAAAATAAAAATAAAATCACTTAACCAATCAATCAAATTCCCTAAAAATTAGGAGAATTGGTTGTGCCAATCCCCGGCAACGGCGCCAAAAACTTGATTGAGTCACCGGCAAGTGTACCGGGTCGTCGCAAGTAATAAAAACACGGTAAGAATTTACCGAGGTCGAACACAAGGATTGGGCTACCAATTCAACTAATTCGTGAAAAGCTCGATGCGTTTGGTCAAGTAACAGAAGGTGGTTGAGAGAGAGAAAATAAGATCGAAATCAAATTAACAAATCTAATTAATTAATTACTTAAAAATCTGGAATTAAAATGTCCAAGGTCACAAATCTACCTACCCAATATGCATACCCAAGTGATGATGAATTCCTCTAAGTTCAATTATAATGTCAACCGGGACCCCCAAATTCTCCTAAATCCACTGTCGTGCTCATTAGGACGTATTCGAAGATTGGATTAATTACTTACTAGGTCTCATAATCCTAATCATCAAATTCTATTAATTCTTGTTCCCTATAAGGTTGCACTAATCTCCTAAATCCACTGTCGTGCTCATTATTCAATTAGTGATTCCAATCCAAGTTCTAAAACGTGAATCGCCGATCAGCCTCATCACGTTTAACTAGTTAATCACGCAATACATATGATCAACTCAATCAAAATAGAATTGGAAAACATAAATTGAGACAAGGGAGAAAGACATACATCACATCGAATCTACACCGCCATGGGTGGCTTCATTGTTCCCTCAGACGAGGGGATTAGTTCCTCATGCTCATAGACAAACAATCGGACATAATCACCATCGTAAAATAAAATAAAAAGAAAAAGAGGAGACGCAGCTCCAAAGAGACAAGAAACTAGCCTAAACGCTACTCTATACAAGTGGAAAAACTAGGATTCGGATCTAATGAGAGAGCTCCTGAATAAGGATTCTAAAAGATCCCCCACTCTGTTCTGATGCCAAAAGTCCTTATTTATAGAATTGGGAAGTTAGAGTCCCAATATAACTCAAATTCTGATCCAAATCAGTTACTTTAGGTCCAAGTAATACGCGTCACGGCCGTGATGTCCATCACGGCTAGGCCGTGACGGATTCTGTCTCTGGTATTTTTGTAAAGTTCAAACCTCTCGCGACGCGAAAGGTGTCTCGCGATGCAAGCCCTCAGATTTTGCTCGTGATCTGCATCACGGCTAAGCCGTGATGGATTCTGACTTGTGGGGGGGTTTTTGGTCACGGCCGTGATGGCCATCACGGCTAGGCCGTGACAGATTCTGACTTCAGCCTTTCTTCCTTTTCAGTTTTGCTAGATCATGGCCGTGATGGGCTCTGTCTTGCAGGTCTTCATGATTCGCGAGGCGAGAATCTTCTCGCGGGGCGAGCATCTCCAGAATGGAAATTTCCACTGTTTCCTTGACTCTAAGTGCTTCCTTGACTCTTGGAGCTTCACTTCTAACCTGAAACAATAAAAAGAAACAAAACGCGTAATTCTATCCAAAATAGACTAAAAACTACTAAAAATTCCTAGAACGAGTTAAAGTTTACTTAGGAACAAAAAAGGCAAAATTTGGGCGAAAACGAGATTGAACTCGAATAATTAGCGCAGAAACCACAGTCCATCTAGTTATAAAACTAGATAAGCCAGAGGCTTATCAGTGGACGAGAGTCTCAGTTATTTTACTGGACGAGAGTCTCAGTTACTCTGGTGGACGAGAGTCTCAATCACTCTACTGGACGAGAGTCTCAGTTAGTCTGCTGGACGAGAGTCTCAGTCACTCTACTGGACGAGAGTCTCTTGTTCTTCAGTGGATGGATACATTCTGACCTTAATGGACGAGCTCCATCTGCTTCCTTAATGGACGAGCTACATATGCCACGTTATTGGACGGACCTTTCCGATACCTCACTGGACGGTCTTTTCTGATATTTTGATGGACGCGCTATTCTGATACTTTGATGGACGGGCTCCAAGTGCCACGTCATTGGACGGATAATTTTGATACCTCACTGGACGGGTTTTTCTGATACTTTGAGTAGACGCAACCTCCTGTTGTTTTTAGTAGACGCGGCCTTCTGATACTTTTTGGTGGACGCGGCCTTCTGATATTTTTATTGGACGCGGGTTTCTTTATCTTGTGTTTTGGACGTGCGCTACAAACACTACAGTGTTGGACGTTCCCGCTTGTTACACTTTGTTGGACGCCCCGCTTGTTTCACTTTGTTCGACGCCCCGATTCTATTTTTTTATTAATCTGCACACTCAATAGATAGGTTAGCAACCAATATGAAGGTTAATTAAATCATTAACCAATGTTTATTTTTCATCAAAACTTAGGGAAATGCATATCAAACATTTTAGAGACTTAACAACTTATACAAGAATATCATGCTTCAATAAGCAGTTGAGTCTTCATAAATGGTGGGGGTGCTATTTCTTGGTGTTTCAAGAAATAAGACGGCATTGCCGGTTCCACCATGGCTACAGAATTCATAGCATTGGCAGCAGTAATAAAGAGATCGAATGGCTTAGAAATTTGTTGTATGGGATACCAATTTTAATGGCGCCAGTATCCATACAGTGGGATAGTAAGTCAATACTATCAAGGGAATATAGCCAGGTTTATAATGGAAGGTCCAGGAACATTGGGCTAAGACATAGTTATGTCGAGGAACCAATTGCAAATGGAGAAATATCCAGGGTCTTTATAAGATGGAAAGAAATCTTGCATCCTTTGACGAAAGGACTGACAAGTGATATGATGTGGAAAAACATCATTAGGGATGGGAATCAAGCCCATATCTACATGATCACCAATGGTGGAAACCCAACTCACACTTGAGTAGCATCAAGTCTTAAGTTCAATGTGGACAAAGTACACTATGAGAGTGATTGCAAGTACTTGACGAATAGATACATCCCAAGGTTTAAAAGTACTTGGATACCATAAGGACAAAATGAAAAGGGTGAGCTTTTGCTCTTAATGGACCTATAGCATATATGTGTTGAGGTGCCCAACTTATGGGGGTGCTTCTGGTAAAGTCCACCTATGTGAGAGTGAAGTGTGGCCGCTTCTTAGAGTTGGGCCTGACTCTATAAGCTCTCATGAAAAGGATACACGACACAAGGCCTTACCAAATGTGTCACGCTATCACGTCGTTCAATGGTACCGAGATTTCATGTGTAAGTCAAGGACACTTGTTCTAATAAATATTTGGTTCAAAGCTTGTCTACCACTTTATTTGGGGATGAGTGCAACCATGGCTTGCTAAGCAAAGGTTCAAATCCCCAAGATACCTTTGTCTGAAAGCATGCGATTTCCGGAATAATGGGATTTGGGTTTATTTTGAAAATGGTGGGGGATTGTAAGGGATTTCCAAAATAATGGAAGCCCAAGACACCAAGTTGGAAAGAGGTTGAAGGACACCAATAGGTGTGTGATAAGCCTCTGGCTTATCTAGTTTTATGACTAGATGAACTAGGGTTCATGTGCCTATTTATTCGAGTTCACTCTCGTTTTCGCCCAAATTTGCCTTGTTTTGTTCCTAAGTTGAACTTTGACTCATTTTGCGTATTTGTGTAGTTTTTAGGTTATTTTGAATAGAATTACGCTTGTGGGTGCTTTTGTTGTTTCAGGTTAAATAAGTGAAGCTTCGGGAGTCAAGGAAAGTCGAAAAGCAGTGGAAATTGCAAGTCTGAAGACACTCGCCTCGCGAGTGTATGCTCGCCCCGCGAGCCTGAAAGTCAACAAAGCAGCAAAAGTCATCACTTCAGTCTCGCCACGCGAGAGGTGTCTCGCCTCGCGAGATCATGAGGACCTGCAAGACAGAGACCATCACGGCCAAGCCGTGATGAAGACCACGCCCGTGGCAGTTTAAGGTTTGAAGTCTCGCCACGCGAGAAGAATCTCGCCCCGCGAGAGTTTAAAGACCCTGGAAGTCAGAGACCATTACGGCCCAGCCGTGATGAAGGTCACAGCCCAGAATTGAAGACTCGCCCCGCGAATACAAGCTCGCCTCGCGAAAATACAAAATTTGAAGCGCGCCAATGCTTAATTTCGCGTCGCGAGAGTATGCTCGCCCCGCGAGCTGGCGAGAAACAGAATCCTTATTTAAGGGCTGTCTTAGATCAGGATTTAGGGGGGGTTGTTAGCCACTTGTGTAGATCAGAGTAGTAGTGCGAATCCTTGTCTCTGGAGCTGCGTCTCCCTCTTCTTTTCTTTTCTTCTTTTAGTTTGTTATTATGGAGATTATTGCCGATTGTTTGTGCGTCGTCACGGGCATGAGGAACTAATCCCCTCGTCCGAGGGATCGATGAAGCCACCCATGGCTGTGTAGTGTTCATATGATGTATGTGTTCTCCCCTCTTTTTAATTGATTTTTTCCGATTCTGATTTGAATGTTTGATCATATGTATTGCGTGATTAATAAGTTAAACGTGTTTGAGGCCGAAAGGCGATTCGCGTTTTAGAACTTGAATCGGGATCATAAATGTTTTCCAATTCTGAATTGATTGTGTTAATCATATGTGTTGCGTGATTAACTTGTTAACGTGTTTGAGGCCAAACGGCGAGAAGCGTTTTAGAACTTGAATTGGAATCATTAATCGAATAATGAGCACGACCGTGGATTTATTTGATTAGTGCAACCATATAGGGAACAAGGTTTAATAGAATTCGAGATTAGGGTTATGAGACCGAACAAGTGATTAATCCAATCATCGAATACGTCCTATTGAACACGACAGTGGATATAGGAGAATTTAGGGGTCCTGGTTGACATTAAAATTGAACTTAGGAAGGAATACATCATCACTTGGGTACTATACATGATTGGGTAGGTGGATTTGAGACCTTGGATACTTTAATTTCTGAATTTAATCACCTGAGTTTTAATCTATTTGTTACTTGAAATTGCGATCTTCATCTCTCTCTCTCACAACAGCTTTCTTCGCTTAACTAAACCTATCGAATTTCTCACGAGATGGTAGAATTGGTAGCCCAATCCTTGTGTTCGACCTCGGTAATATCTTACCGTGTTTTTATTATTTGCGACGACCCGGTACACTTGCCGGAGTCACAACAAGTTTTTGGCGCCGTTGCCGGGGATTGGCACACCAATTTTCCTAATTTTTAGGAAATTTGATTATTTGGTTAAGCGGTTTTTATTTTTATTTTTCTGTTATTTCGTTATTATTTCTCTCTACTTCTTTGATTCCACTTGGTCTTGCCGTGTTTTTGTATGCGAGGTACCCTTTCACAAGAGGACTTGCTATTCGATTCAGAGATCACCAGGACCGAGAGGCAATTAAGAAAAAAGGCAGGAAGAAAGGAAGAGGTTGGAAGCAATTAAAATAGAGGACATGGTCGAAGAAAATCCTCCTCCTCCTCCTCCTCGTTACAAGCCTCTCTTCGAGTACGATCTACCCAGCTTGGGTGATTGTGACTCTTCTATTGTGAGGGGCAACCTGAACACGAGACTCATTCGAGTTGAAGCATGTGTCACATTCCGGATCCGGGAGAATCAGTTTGATGGGAGTGGCAAACAGGACCCGCATAGACATATCACTCGCTTCCCGGAAGCTTGTGACTTTGGGAAGACCAGGGGAGTCTCTCGGGATGAGTTTCGCTTGCGGCTTTTCCCTCTCTCTCTTAGGGATGTCGCTCGCGATTGGGTTGTGATTTGGATAGGAGAACAGCATCGAACTTGGGAGCAAATGGCACGAAGTTCCTAACCAAATATTTTCCTCCTCGTAAAGCGGCACAAGCAAGAATAGCCGTTACATCTTTCAAAGTGCACAGAGGATGAAACATATAATGAAGCTTGGGAGAGGTACAATGGCTTATTGAGAAGATGCCCTTCAGCGTTCTTTGACCCCATCTCAAAAGTTCAGCACTTCTTTAATGGGTTGAGGGACGCTATCGGATGAACTGTGATGCCGCATGGTGGCGGTTCTTTCTCATATTTATCATCTGAGGATGGATGGGCATTGTTAGAGAAAATGTCATATAATGATTACAACCGTGGAAGGGAAACCTCAAATGGAATCAGTTCTGGGGCAATGGAGGCCATTCTTGAGCAAAACAGATTGTTGAAGATGCAAGTGGCGGCTTTGTCAGAGAACAAGAAGGCTAATGTGATACACGAGGGAATGCCTCCAGGTTGTGGTAATTGTAATGGAGATCATGACACTCGAAACTGTCCATTCAACTTCCCTCGAGAACATGTGGACTCATGCCACAACTTTTATGACATTTGTGCCCCTGAATAACTATCAGAGGAACAGACAAAATGACTACAATCAGAATCAAAATAGGGGGTACATGAGGAGAGACCATCCGGGTTTCGCTTGGAGTAATGTTAATGGTGGTCTAACCGGTCAACAACCTCCTCAGCAGAATTGGCAACAACCTCAGCAGGGTATAAGGCCGAACATTGGAATTCAACAGTGCAATACCCAGCAGGCTCTTCCAGGGGCTAGTCAGTTGCAAATAACAGATGGTGGAAGACAACCGTGGGAGCTGGCTATTGAGAAGATGAGTGCAGCAATGGAAAAGATGATAATCAACACAGACACAGTGAATACGAAAGTTGACAAGTTAACAACGCATACAGGGGCGGCAATTCACAATTTAGAGACACAGATGGCCCAACTCGCAAAGCAACTTAATGAGCGTCTCCCAGGCACTTTCCCAGGTAATACCGAGAACAACCCCCAGGGACAATGCAACGTCATATCTACTAGAAGCGGAAGGGTGTTGGAACCTAACAGGGGTGCAACTAGTTCTCAGGATGACAAGGCCCCGGAACAACTACCCGTTGAGGAAGAGCAACCAGAGAAAGAAGGGTTGGCAAGTGACAAGGCACCGGAGCAAGGGGGAAGGCTGAAACTTGTGGATGAGGAGTTCCGAAAGAAGAAGTGGGTTGAACCCCAAGACCTCCCACCTTACATGAAGGTACCGTATCCTGAAAGATTGAAGAAGCCTCAACAGGATAAGCAATTCAATAAGTTCCTTGATGTCTTCCGAAAACTTCAGATTAACATTCCATTTGCGGAAGCCTTGGAACAGATGCCATCATATGCCCGATTTATGAAGGAGCTTCTCACCAAGAAGCGGAGGATAGTGGATGAGGAAACGGTTGCTTTGACCGAGGAGTGTAGTGCCATTCTTCAGAGAAAACTACCTCCAAAGTTGAAGGATCCCGATTCTTTTTCGATACCATGCACCATTGGGGGAATGACCTTCGGAAAGGCATTATGTGATCTAGGGGCAAGCATCAACTTGATGCCCCTCTCGATGATGAAGAGGCTAGGGATCAAAGAAGTAAAGGATACGCGAATGTCACTCCAACTGGCCGATCGTTCTATCAAATATCCCTATGGAGTAGTCGAAGACTTTCTCGTGAAAGTTGACAAGTTCATATTCCCAGTGGACTTTGTGGTGCTCGATATGGATGAAGACGCTGAGATCCCTCTCATATTGGGTAGGCCCTTCTTGGCCACCGGGGGTGCCTTGATAGATGTGCGGCAAGGGAAACTCACTTTAAGGGTGCATGATGATGAGGTGGTCTTCAATGTCTTTGAAGCGATTAAGCACCCGGAAGAGAAGTCAGTTGTGTATCGAGTGGATGTGGTGGACCCAACTGAAAAGGTAAAGGCAACTCGAGAAGACCATGATCCTTCACTTGCAACAAGATATCGGTAGAATCTCATGAGGAAGACAAAGTGAGGAGAAAAGGCCCTTACGGGGATGAAGTCTATCTTGAGTGGCTACGAGACATGGAACCCATACCGAGTCTCCCAAGGGAAGAATGTGCGAAGGAAGAGCTCAGCAGCAAGGGCAAGAAAAAGAAGGGTAAAGCACCAAGGTTGAAAGGTGGCGCAACCGTGGTGGTCAATGCAAACAACGAGTTGATCCCAAAAAGGACCATCACGGAGTGGAGAGTTCGTGCTGATTATAGAAGGATGCTGGACTTAAATGAGCTGTCCGGGAACAGTAGGAGAGCTTATGAAAGGGCAAGAGCCTACAGAATACGGACTGAGGCATGGAACGGCAAGCAAGATCTACGTCCGGATTAACCCTTAGGGGTGACTTGAGTCAGGCTCGCGACGTTAAACAAGCGCTACTTGGGAGGCAACCCAAGCTAGGTATCCTTTGGTTTTAGTTTCTGTCATTTTCATATATATAAAAAAAAAAAACTTGATTCGCCACGCGAATCCACATTGGCCGCGCGAGACAGAAGCCCTGAATCTCTGGGGTTGCTTACTTTTCTGTCTCGCGTCGCGAGGTCTACTTTCGCCTCGCAATTCTGGGCATCAGCATCTGTGGGAATTCCAGATTCGCCTCGCGAGATACTACTCGCCTCGCTATTCTGGAAAGTGTGAATAACAACTTTCCAGATTCGCCTCGCGAGATACTACTCGCCTCGCTATTCTGGAAAGTGTGAATAACAACTTTCCAGATTCGCCTCGCGAGTTATCTCTCGCCTCGCGAATCTGTACTTAAGATCTTAAATTGCAGGAGTTCTTCCAGGATGCTATGCAACAGAAGGGAGGCCATGAGACCAATTGATGAGGAGGCAACCATGGAAATTTGATCAGGGAGTATTCTCTCCTCTCCTCACTTTTGTTTGTTTTTGTTTTTGTTTTGTTTTTGTTTGTCACTCTTGAATAATTTGAGAAGATCAAGAGTTGTTGTATGAATGTCGTGTCGGCAAGCTTGTTGGATTTTGATTAAATTGAGCATGGATTGATTGCATGAATTATTTTGATCATTGATGATTTCCCCCTAGGTTCTGAAAGTAGAAAAGTTGATCCCCACTTAAAAATTGAAAATTGAACTTTGAGATTTATTGTGATTACTTGATTTATGATAAGTTTGGGGTGAGGGGATGCACACACTAGGAATCGTATCTCGGTCAAACAATTTGTAAAAATGTCCAGGTGAGGATTTGAGCCTCCAACTCTGTTTTTGAATGTGTGAATCACTGTTAAGTTGCACTTTCCCGAATTTGCTTGAATCTCTGATCCTCAACTTAGAGTAATGATGGAATGAATGATGAATTCTCAATTGTTTAAAGTAGATGAATGTGGGGATTACATTGATGCAAAGGGGGGGGGGGGGGGGATCATTGGAGAACAAACTGTTTTGATTGCATGAAATTTGTGCGAAATCGATTGGTTCCCTTAAGCTTGCCAAGTCTCGAGTCGTTTTTGAGTTTTAAGCTTGCTTGGGGACAAGCAAGGTTTAAGTTTGGGGTATTTTGATAAGCCTCTGGCTTATCTAGTTTTATGACTAGATGAACTAGGGTTCATGTGCCTATTTATTCGAGTTCACTCTCGTTTTCGCCCAAATTTGCCTTGTTTTGTTCCTAAGTTGGACTTTGACTCATTTTGCGTATTTTGTGTAGTTTTTAGGTTATTTTGAATAGAATTACGCTTGTGGGTGCTTTTGTTGTTTCAGGTTAAATAAGTGAAGCTTCGGGAGTCAAGGAAAGTCGAAAAACAGTGGAAATTGCAAGTCTGGAGACACTCGCCTCGCGAGTGTATTCTCGCCCCGCGAGCCTGAAAGTCAACAAAGCAGCAAAAGTCATCACTTCAGTCTCGCCACGCGAGAGGTGTCTCGCCTCGCGAGATCATGAGGACCTGCAAGACAGAGACCATCACGGCCAAGCCGTGATGAAGACCACGCCCGTGGCAGTTTAAGGTTTGAAGTCTCGCCACGCGAGAAGAATCTCGCCCCGCGAGAGTTTAAAGACCCTGGAAGTCAGAGACCATTACGGCCCAGCCGTGATGAAGGTCACAGCCCAGAATTGAAGACTCGCCCCGCGAATACAAGCTCGCCTCGCGAAAATACAAAATTTGAAGCGCGCCAATGCTTAATTTCGCGTCGCGAGAGTATGCTCGCCCCGCGAGCTGGCGAGAAACAGAATCCTTATTTAAGGGCTGTCTCAGATCAGGATTTAGGGGGGGTTGTTAGCCACTTGTGTAGATCAGAGTAGTAGTGCGAATCCTTGTCTCTGGAGCTGCGTCTCCCTCTTCTTTTCTTTTCTTCTTTTAGTTTGTTATTATGGAGATTATTGCCGATTGTTTGTGCGTCGTCACGGGCATGAGGAACTAATCCCCTCGTCCGAGGGATCGATGAAGCCACCCATGGCTGTGTAGTGTTCATATGATGTATGTGTTCTCCCCTCTTTTTAATTGATGTTTTCCGATTCTGATTTGAATGTTTGATCATATGTATTGCGTGATTAATAAGTTAAACGTGTTTGAGGCCGAAAGGCGATTCGCGTTTAGAACTTGAATCGGGATCATAAATGTTTTCCAATTCTGAATTGATTGTGTTAATCATATGTGTTGCGTGATTAACTTGTTAACGTGTTTGAGGCCAAACGGCGAGAAGCGTTTTAGAACTTGAATTGGAATCATTAATCGAATAATGAGCACGACCGTGGATTTATTTGATTAGTGCAACCATATAGGGAACAAGATTTAATAGAATTCGAGATTAGGGTTATGAGACCGAACAAGTGATTAATCCAATCATCGAATACGTCCTATTGAGCACGACAGTGGATATAGGAGAATTTAGGGGTCCTGGTTGACATTAAAATTGAACTTAGGAAGGAATACATCATCACTTGGGTACTATACATGATTGGGTAGGTGGATTTGAGACCTTGGATACTTTAATTTCTGAATTTAATCACCTGAGTTTTAATCTATTTGTTACTTGAAATTGCGATCTTCATCTCTCTCTCTCACAACAGCTTTCTTCGCTTAACTAAACCTATCGAATTTCTCACGAGTTGGTAGAATTGGTAGCCCAATCCTTGTGTTCGACCTCGGTAATATCTTACCGTGTTTTTATTACTTGCGACGACCCGGTACACTTGCTGGAGTCACAACAGTGTGTCTCTTCATGGCTTTTAAATATGTCCTAATAAGTGTGTGTTTTCATGATTAAATGTGTTCATTCATCAAGTGTACATTCATGAAAGGTTGCAATCATTCTTTCAAATACATGAAAGGTTATTTCATTCACCAAGAGGCATAAGTTGGTCTATAAATAGAACCACTTGTGCATGCAGAATGATGTCTGAAAATTGGCTAAACTTCTGCAAGCCAAATCACTTCCTTTATTCCCTTAATGCGCAGAGAGAATTAAGGAAACTATTATTCTGTAAAATGCCATTGACGATACGCTTGGTTTAGGGTGTGCAAACCAAACCAAGGTTCTCCATTGTATCCTCAAGGGGATTCACCGGTTATACCTGTTGTATCCAATCTACGAGGAGAGATTGGTGGGGGCGAATTGAACCTAAAGCCTAGTGTTCTTACACGCCTTGGAGGGTGCGCATGTCACTTGTTATTTTCTTCTTTGTTGCAGACCAGACCCCGTTTTCTAACACCACAATGGTTAAAGGGGGTTGGGGAAGTATCATATGTTATGCATTAATGTTATTCATTCATCACAATCTCCAACATCTCCTTTTACACCTTAAGTGAATGAGAAAAGGGTCCATTTTCCCTATGAAAGAGTATAAAGGGAGATGCAAGAGATTGTGATGTGCAAATAACATAGCTCTATGGTATGTCACCTTAATGCACATAGAGACCATATGTATCCTGTGATTTATTTATTTTTATCTTTTGGGGTGTAAACATAATCCAATTTCAAAAACTTCAAAATGATGCCATGAATAATTCATTATCGAGGTCAGTTTGGCACACGCTTGGGGTGGGGGTGGGCAGGTTTGAAATTTTGAGATATGAGATTTATCAAACTGACTATAATTGAAATGATTTAATTAACATAGTATGTTTTTCTCCATGAAAATTAACATCATGCAAATATCGTTGTGATAAAAGTTCAGAAATGTAGAATTACAAACCTGCATACTTTTAATTAATCAAACTCTTGAAAGGTACCTTTGAATTCATTTAAAAGGCGGATAACAAAGGATTTGTAGAGCCTCACGGCCTCACCATACATATGGACACCAGCTTTTGGAGAACTTCCTTACCATCTCTAAAGCAACAGCGCGCTTTAAGTAAAAAAATGTGACACGACCCACATAACTACTTCCAAAGACACCATGATTTCTCCGTGAAAAACATCAAGGGCGAGAAGCAATTAAAGGTTTTTTGTTTTTTTTTTCTTAGTCACGACACTGCCCGATTTGGAGCTCTTGCTCAAGTTAGAATAATCCACTATGTCTCCCATGTAAACTTTTTTTTTTTGATAGGCAAAGTAGTATTATATATTGGGTACTAGGGGTACCAAACCCATATACATTATAACACCAGAAACTGAAACCAAAAACAGCTATGGTGTTAGTTTGTATACCCAAAAATTGATCCAAATAAAAAGTAGTCACCTAATGTGTACAAACAAAAAATGAAGTATAATGTGTACCTATGCCAAATAAGTCCCAAAAACACTTACGCCCCATTAACCAGGACATCCCATGATCAATACTACAAGCTTAGGGAGGACACTTAAAAACTCAATTCCAGAAAGGAAGCATGATACTACAATCACCAAAAGCAAAGTAAAGTCTTGGTCAGCATATCAGCACACTCCAAGGCAGTATAGGAGCCAAACCGAAGGGAAAATAACGAGCCTCAACCATACAGTAGCTTTACTAGACTTATATAAATACCTTCAAGCTAACTGCCAGTGCAAGATTCATCAGAAAAAGCTATCTAGAACAGCTCCCTACCATGTATTTGCACTTACACACTCTGAAGGTTTGATGCACCAATTTGTATAATCGTAACTTAACTCTCCACAGCTTGTTGAGAACCAATACCAGGATCTGTGTCTAATCAGTTCTATAGTATTCAAAAAATCAACCTTATCATTGTTAAATATGACTTGGTTCCTTAGTAACCAAATGGTCCACACGGTAGTATGCCAAAATAAGCTCTTAAATTTCCTTGCTTTTTTACCTTTAAAAAGCCCACAGTGAAGGAGATAATGGGTAGTATAATCAGAAGGAAGAACCATTGGGAAGCCTAGCCACCTGTATACAAAGTACCGGGGTTTTAAATTACGGTTGTGGACACTGTGGTTGTGGTCATTGCGGCAGCTGCGATGTGTAATGCGGCCGCTGCGGCGTGAAACGATTTGAAAAATTCACAAAATGAAAAAAATCAATTTTTTTTTTGTAATTCTTTATATATCTTTTACTAATGATATTGTATAAATTTATATTCATTTTGAAGACATTGTATTATGTTTATGAGTAATTTAAACTTAATTTAGTGAAAATAAATTATAAATAAAACTTTTAAGCACATATAAGTACAAAATTACAAAGAAGTAAGAAGGTTAGAAACTTAAAAGTGCATAAATATATATGAATCACAAATAAAAAGATATTAGTGTCACATATAGGAATACACCCAGCTGCATTTGTGATTCTAAAATAACGTCACATTGTCACCACTTAGAGATATGTCTTCACTACAAAAAAGAAGAAGATAAAAGTAAACAAATTAATAAATTTAAAATAATACTAATAATAATTAACAAGAAGCCTAGCCACCTGTATATAAAGTAACAAACCTCGGTTGCAAATGGGCAATGAAGGAAAAGGTGAGCAGCCGATTCCAAAACGCTTCCACAAAGAACACAATAACCATTGTGATTTCCTGGTAAAACATTCCTATACAAAAGATTTGAACAAGTAGGCAGACGATCCAGCAAGAGTTTCCAAAATAACGAAACAACCTTACTTGGAGTACAACAATTCCAAAAAATTTGAAATACATTGTCCTCCAAGCCAGGTGAAGGGAACAAATGGGAGCTCGACAACAAGAAGTTGTAAGTCTCCCTAATCGTAAATTCCTTAGTAACACCATAAAGAGTCTGCACACCTCCTCCTCCCACTCAAAAAGAGGTCTTCTCCAACCCCAATTCCACCTCCACTCCTCACCATCCCACCACCCCATATATGAGATTAGACTATTCTTCCCATTGGACAACAAATATAGTCTTGGAAAGGCTTCTTTCAAACTCTCACTACAAAAAAAAAAAAAAGGTTGTTTAGCGACCGAAAATAGTGACCAAATTTTTTGGTTGTTTTTGGCGACCGAAATGGCGACCGATTATAGGATCTACATGAAAGACTGATTAGAGTTAATACGGCGACCGAAATAGAGCGTAGCAGGGTTATCGATCGCTAAATAAAGGAACTTAAAAGTCAGAAATTTTATGCCTTTTTAGCAACCGAAATGGCGACCGAATTAAATGCATCGGTTAAATTTTATTTACATTTGCGACCGATATTAATTCGGTTGCTAAACGGCACGTAAAAAAACTAAAAGAGCGCGTCTTAGCGACCGACTTAAAAATCCGTCGCTAAATTTATGAATTTAAATTTTGAAATGGCACCCTTGCGACCGAATTAGCGACCGAAATATTCGATCGTTAAAAATTAAAATCCCTAAAAACGCAGAAACCCCTTTCTTCTTCCATTTCGCGATCTATCTTCCTCTCTCTCACTCGATCTCTCTTTCTCTCCTCCGTCCACTACGGTTTCGTGACTGCCGCCCCTCCTCCGGCCACCACCATTACGGTAAGCTCTCCTCTCTCTCTCTCCCCATCTCTCTCTCTCTCTATCTATTTCTAAATTTTTCTCCCTCTCAGTTCCCTCCTTCTCCGCACGGCTACCACCGTCCTCCTCCTTCTCTGGTATGTTTTCGTCTCTCCTCGCCTCTATCTCTCTCTCTCTATTTCTCTGGTTTGTGCATTTACTATGTTAATGGAACTGGTTTTGATGATGTGTTTGGATCTCATGACTTGACCAGTTTTGATAAATTTGATCCTGTAACATCCCGATTTTTCGCTGCTTCTAATATCGGAACATCCTGTAACTTGAACTTCATTGTTTTATTGCTTACTACTGAGAAGAGCTACTTGTGTATTTCATGTGAGTTGTGAGTTGTGATGATCATTTGTTTTTATGGTATTTCGGGGAGATTTATGTTATTTTAATTTTATTTTATTTCATGTAATTTGTATGACCCATTCATTGGAAGATTACTTTTTTGCATTTTTGGTTGAAAAGCAATGAATAGAGGTAATATGATTATAAGAATTGTTGAATTGAGTACCGGTTTGGAAATGTCAAGAAATAAAAATGTTGCAATTTAAGTGAAATGTAAATGTCTTTTGCAATGGATATAGCAATGCTGTGCTGATTCTAATGATCCTACGGTAGAAATTTGAGGGTGGCTTTTCATTTATTCAAATTTGGATGATAAATGTAGTCTTTTTTTTTTTTGCTGGTATGAATGGATATCAAGGGAATTTCTTGCACTAAGTGGAGGAAAATTTCTTTGCATGGTTTAGTTTGGGTTTGAGAATTGAGACCCCACCGTGCATTATCTTCTATTGTTTTTTAGCAGGATTTTTTTTAATAATACTTTTAGGGCATCAGGAAGCTCTTGGTTGGGAGAGGATATTCTTGATGGACATATTGATTTTGGATAATTAAGAGGCAATCATGATATGCTGTTGATATTTTCTTTCCATTACGCAGAATGAGTCATAGTCTCTTAGATATCCAAGTTCTTTAGAGGTTATTATCTGTTGCAATAAGTTGTGCCTTTGGTCTTTACTTGACGGCGGATATGTTGGGCCAATATTTGATATCTCGTCCCTACTTAATACGATTGACGCATACTTCTTATCTGTGCATTTAATTTTTTGGAGCTTGCCTTTAGTTTGTGCCTCATGTTTAGGAGTTAAGACTGTCTGCTCTTTCTGTTTCCAGGTTTGTTGCGTATATTTCCCACCCACCCTTGGCCTGTTTCTCCCTTGCCTTTTTACAAAATTATTATGGTGTCATGAGATTCCTTCTCTTTTCTTGTGTCATAAGTCCGTAAACTTATTTTCTCTCTTTGTTTTGTTTTCCGCAAGTCCTCCTTATGTTCTCTAGCAGATTTATTTTATTCCCATATTTTGACTCCAGTGGTTTTCTATCTTACCTTCTTGGATGGATATATGCAAAGTTGCAAACTGGTCTTTCTTTTGGTGACTTAATATTATGAAAGCAACTCTGGTTTTCTACTCATTTGTTTCACTAGGAAATGGAGCTTTTCAAAAATAGGTGTTGATGACCATCCTTACTAGGTTATCTAGGCACTTCCGGTAGGAAAAGTCCTCTCTGTGACCATCCTTCAAAAAGACGTAAAAGCATCTGCTTTCCTGAAAACTACTATGTTTGCTAATCTGTAAAGTTGCATTTCTTTGTTCTATTTTAACATGCTAGTATGCGACATGGATCTTTCCATCTTTTCTTATTATCACTTGATGAAGTTTAGACATATGACTTGTTTTCCTTATCGTTTTATCATAAAATGGATCCGACTAAATGTTTTGAGACAGTCATCCATATAGACCAGGTACAGTATCTCATCAACTTAAGAATAATGATCGGATTCACATAATGATGGTTAAGGGATAAACTAATCATTTACTAAATTGTTCTTGTGTATTTGCAGGATTTGATTTCAATCCCGCAATCATTCTACCGTCGATGGGGACAACAAATACCGCGTGTTGTGACTATTGAAGACAAAAGCGGAAATCTGTTCAATGGGAATATAGTAATCCATGAGGATCGTCCATATTTTGCAACAGATACAAATGGTATCAGGGAGTTGTATTTGTTGTCCACTAGTGCATTGGCAAAGTTTAAGTACCTTGGGGGTTCTCGCTTCTACATGTTCATCCCTTTGGAAGATTGATGAGTTTTGATATTTTGATTAGTACTTATTGACTGTGGTGTGTTTTTATGTTTTGATCCTTAATTAGTACATTATTAAACTTTTTTATAAACAATTATTAAACTTGCGTTAATTAATGTATATGTTTTCTTGATCATATTGACTGTGGTGTTTTGGATCGTTAGTACATCATATTTACGTTTTCTATTTATTCAAAAAAAATATTGGTGTACTTTGTTTATATCAGAAATTAAAAATCAATGGGGTAATAGTTGAAAAACAAATTTTGGTCGGTAGGATTAAGTTACAGGAAAATTTAAAAAAAAAAAAAAATTTGCGACCGAAATAGCGACCGAATACGGTCACCAAATTAGGTGAGCTGAGCATGCGGCCAACTATACGGCGACCGAAATATATAATTTTGCGACCGAAATTTCAGTCGCAAATACAACAAATACAAGTCTGGTCGCTAAACATTTAGCCACCAGGGTTTCTGCTACCCCCTTAATTCGGTCGCTAATTCGATCGCTAAAATATATAGCAACCGAATTATCATGTTTAGCGACCAAAATCTTTGATCGCTAAATAGGTTTTTTTTTTTTTTTTTTTGTAGCGTCTCTCCCCCAAACCACACATGCTCCCAAACCACAGTCTCCCGTGTAAACTGATGGCAGACAATTTTCTCTTGCAAGCAGTAACAAAATATCTTTTCAAATACAATAATTAATATCAAATGAAAATGTCTACAAAGACAAATCTATCTATTATATTATCTAATGATTAATCTAATCTAAATAAGTTGATACGTTTTTCCTCTAATGTACTGCTACTGCATAAAAATAATTTCCTTAAACAATCTTCGGCACCAAACAAATGCTTTAGGTCCTCCTATAATTGATTTGATTAGTTGATTATCACCCTATAAAAAATGTTCATCCTACCTTTGTGAGGTTTTTTTTTTTAATTGTGTCGCTAAGAAGTAAAAAACAAGATATATAATTATTTAATACATTAAAAATCTAGTGTGCGTGTGTGACTAAATATCTAAACTCGGTTGGGCTTCAACAGGAATTCGTCACTATGTTGTTTAGGGGAAAATAAAGATATTACAACAGTTTCCATTAAAAAATCACTTTATTTCTAAGGTTCTTTTAATGACCTAATGAATGTGGCTCAAATGGTCGTGTAGATTGGGCTTGTGGGGAAGGATCTAGGTTCGAATCTTGCAGAACATATCTTTTTGAGATACGAAGAATCTTAAATGTGACTAAACACCGAAACTGATATTAGTCCAATAATAGGTCTAAAGAATATAAGCTTGTGAATATATTCTCTGAACCTACTAAAAAGTCAAATTATAGGCCCTATTTAGAGTGAGTTCCAACAAAAAAAAAATCTTTTAATAAATACTTTATAAAATAAGTAAATTTTATAAATGCATTTAAAGAAAGAGACAAATAAGACGACTAATATTGGGCCATATCACACTCTTACTGTAAATGTGAGGAAGAGTGGCCCTGTTGGCCCACTTTATCATTCAAAAGAAGCCATGCTTGGACATAGGTTAGAGTCTCTTTGAAAAAATTTGGATGTTTTTTTTTTGTTAACAAGGAAAATTTGTATGCTTTTGGAGGTAGAGATATTTTTTCGCTTTATATTGTTTTTTTTAAACACGCTTTATATTGTTAAATAGGTGTTATATCGATTATGTGGATATATTTTTCTATTTAATTATATTTTAAGGCAAATGATTAAGGAATAAAGTGATAAATTTACATTGAGAAGTGTTGTAATCAATTTATTGAAATTTTAAAAGTTGTAGTTTTCATAAATACTTTCATTCTTTTCCCTTTTATATATATATATATATATATATATATATATATATATATATATATATATAAAATAGACTCATATTTTAATGAGTTTTTATATTGTGTCTCCAATGGCACTAAATTTAAGAATCTGAAAAAAAAGTTTTTATTAAAAAAATGAAGTACAGTATTTATTATCTTAAGACGTGAGATACTTAACTTTATCGTAAAAGGAATTTTCTAACATGTACAATTTTGCACATGTTAAGGAATTATAAAATAGAAATATTGTATTGGAAAGAGTAGTTTTTAAGTTTTAAAGGAATTGAATATACAACTTCCAACTTCCAACATAACATTTCTATTTTAAATTTCTTAACATGTACAAAGTTGCACACGTTAAAAAAATCGTTCATAAAAACTTATTGGATCTTGTTAATCAATGCCCTTGGGGCATTGGTAATTAAGGAACCCAAAGATAGAAACTTTTTTATTGGAAAATATAACTTTTAAGAGTTCAATGACATGAATACATCGCTTTCCTATGTATTTCTATATTTGAATACTTAATCAATACCCTTGGAACACACAGGTTAGCTTTTCCCAAACTTTTTATTTATATTCCTAAACTTATATCCACGGACACATACTAAAAAAAATTGGCATGCTAACCAGTGTCCTTAGGTGGCGTTTGATATCTGAAATGTTTTATTCCCAGGAAAACTACGTTCCTGGGAATATGATTCTCGACAATAAAGTTTTCTCATCTTCATAAATGCGAATAGAGTTTTCCCAAGTTTATATCTATCATTAACTAATTTTATTTCCGGGAATCTTTTATATCTGGGAATAACTTTTTAAAACTTGTACCAAACATGGGAAACTTTTATTCTCATGTCTACATTCGCGAGATATTTTTATAAAACTTGTATAAAAAACTACCTTAGGGTATTGGTTAAGGAAACCCAAAAAAGTAAAAGTTCATTGGAAAAGTAAGTTTATCAAGTATAAAATACACCAAGTTTCAATACCAATTGTCTAATTTTAGATCTTTAACCAATATCCTGAGGACACTGATTATTATTTTCCTGAAAAAAAAAACATATTAAATTGTGGTATTTTAATATATTGTTAATTTTTTTTTGTAGCAATACCTTTTTTATTCATCAATCAACTAAAACACTGATTAACATTTACCTTGATGTTATACTAAACATATATAACCTCACCAATATAGTAGTACATGGAACAAACAAACACACAACAATATTCGATAATACTTTTATAAAGTGAACTTATATACAATGAACAATTAGGATATATTTATCCTTAATATGATAAATTGTATATATAAAATTCTCAACCCATTAAATAATATTCAAGGTCATGCTAATAAGTGCCCTAAATCGTTATGAAATCAAGAAAATCAAGTTTTCAATGAAAATTCAAGAATTTCACTTTTTCAAATATTAAATACACAAATTCCCCGTGTAAACTATATTTTCTTGATTTTTTAACGGGTGTCTTTATATTTTCCTATTAAATATTTTTAATAGGTAAAATAGGTAAATTGGTCCTATACGTTTTTATTTTTATTTTTCACCTCGATCCTATAAGTTTTATGTTTTCAATGGTTATACACGTTATGTTCCATTTCCATGTTAGTCATTTCCATCAATTTCGACCTTACAGAATCAGATCAAATGTCATGTGTCGACTAATTTGTGATAATCACGTCAAGTCAAAACTGACAGCATTAGGTCGAAATTATCGAAAATAACTAATATGAAAATAGAATAAAAAAATGTATATGACGAATCTAACTATTTTATCTATTTAATAACTCATTTTTATTGATATATTAACTTTAAATTATTCTCTTCCTTTAATTTATCCCCGAAGCATCCCTTCATTGGTGATTGGTCACAGTCCCATGAATGAAAAGTTATAACGACTACAGTACCATCCAACAACTCTTCAGTCTTCAAGGTTCCTACCAGCTCAAAGCCACCTCCGGGACTTAATTAACCGTAGCTACTAGTCGACGTTTCATCTTCATCTCTCCTCTGAACCTATCTGCTATCGTTTCAATTCCCAAAGCCTAGCCTTCTCATACATTTTACAAACTTGTATGCCTTTCATTTCCTTCAATGGCTTAACCTCCCTCTCACTGTCATTTCCGAGATACAAGAATTATTATGGCTTAGGAAACAGAGAGGAATCAACGTTAACGATCTTAATTAATCACCATCGCTGTCACCTGAAGTTTGTTACATCCTTGTGTAAAAAACTAAAAATGACTAAAATCCTTCTATTAATCATTAATCGTCAAATACTCCAATATTCATATTAAAAAGTAACGAAATAGTATTAAATAAAATTATACAGTAATATATTTAATATTTTGAAAATAAAAAAAATTATTCATAGCGGTATGTGCACCAAAATCCATTTGTGCAATTAATTATTGTTTTCTCGTAAAAATTAGTACACATTTTTTAGGAAGCCAACTACGCCGGAACTGGATCATCTCGAGTACTGGACTCATCCAGTATGAGAGAGAAAGAGATATAAATAAAATAATATTATTTTATAAATAATATTATTTTATTCTTGTGTCTCTTTCTCTCTCATACTGGATGATTCCAATAAATGGAGAGGAGTTGCATCTAACTACGCCCCTCTCTCTCAGCCGCCAACCAATCAAGTACCATGTTTTCAGAGATGTTTTGCACCAAAAACAATACGCATGTTAATCCTCTTCCTCTCTCTCTCTATAACGCTCTATATATAAAATGAGTGCTGCACAAGTCATTAGAATAATAGAAACAGTTAATTCGCAACAATTCATATATATGGAGAGTCACAATGGAACTGAAGAGGTAGTTATGGGAATGAGAGGGTCAAAGTCAACAAATGGAAGTACTCCAAGTGCAGCAGGTTCACGATGGAACCCTACAAAAGAGCAAATAGTGATGCTAGAAAACCTGTATAATCAGGGAATAAGGACACCAAGTGAGGAGCAAATACAGCAGATTACTTCTAGGCTCAAGGCGTATGGTCACATCGAAGGAAAGAATGTCTTCTACTGGTTTCAGAATCACAAAGCCAGACAGAGGCAGAAGCAGAAGCAAGAAAGCATTGCATATTTCAATCGCTTCATTAATGCCTCTCAGCCCCTTTTCTCTAACCCACTTTGCCATAACGGTTCGTTCACTCATTATTTTTATTTATCGCATATTATTATAAATATTACTATTACTATTACTATATGTTTTATTGTCGATTCGATTATCCAGGATTTACATGCATTTCATTCTTCTTTTACCGATATTCGTCATACTTTTGTTGAATACTTTGTTTAAATTAAAAAGTAAGTCGTCGTCGTTGATTGAACTGTTAATAGGAGAAAAGGTAAAAAGAAGTGGTAATTCTTCATTGGTAATACAGTAGTAAGTGATCAATAAGAATGTCCTCATTGAGATTTGTGGCTTGCAATGCGTCAACTATTTCTCTGTATAAACTTTTAAACATGCACAAGAAAGAGGGAGAGTACTGTTTTTTTTACCGATGTGGCCAATACAACTCTTCAACATTGTTAATGCATAACCATTAACCAATTAATCCGCGTCTTCATGCAATTGTATTAGGTGCGGGTTTGAAGTGAACCAAATTTATCTTTTAATTAAAATAACCAAAATGTAAAAATTGTAAAGACTAAAGAGAAATAAGTCAAAACAATGCCTAGAGAAGACTGTGTCCTCTATTGGCTAGCCATTTCATGATAGACAGAGAGAGATTTCGTGTACTTTATTTTCATTGCAAAAAATTTAATGTATATCAATGTTTTTTTTTAACAGAGTATATGTATCAATGTTTTAGAAATATAAAAAAAAAAGTATTGATAGATTCTTTATTCAGTGAGTAGGAGTATATATTCTAAATAGGATTATTTAAAATATATTATTTTCAATTTATGCGCTGTCGTTCTTCTTTCCAAGTCTATTGTTATCTCTTTAGTTTCTTTGCCTTCAACAGTTACATCCTTGGTATGGAACTAAAGGATTTTTGGTTGTTATTTAGTTGTCTACCCTCCGTATTGCCTGCCACCGAATGATATCAGTTTTTATTCTCAACATCCAAATGTGGTTGTTCCTGGATTTATTGTCCCAAGGACTGAGAAGGTTGTGCCTTTGAGGATGCCTGGAATATGTGATGGCCAGCAGATATACCAACAATTTCAACAAAGAATTCCTGGTCATGAATATAGCAACAATAACCATGAAACTTTGACTCTCTTTCCACTCCACCCAACTGGCATTCTGGATACAAAAACTAATGACCAGGTGTCTTCTGTTGCTTCAATTACTGGCAGATCTTCTTGTTCAACTGATATTGATGCTAGTCCTGAAAACCAACCCTTCTTTAATTTTTTCGCTTCAGGACAAGCTTCTCGAGTGAGTGACAACTGACAGTTGTTAATTTGTTAACCTCATAAGTGGGTTTTATTATGGATATCAAGTTTATTGTGCTAGGTTTTGGTGTTTTTGAAAGGAAGGTGTTTTTAATTGTTATTGTTTGATGAGATGAGATGCATTCGTGATCAAATGAAAATAGTTGACACGTTTGACAATATTGATGTTTTGTTAGAGGAATTGGAAGATATCAGTTTTGCTTTTCTCCAATCTCTTTGTATATGTTAAATATAACAGGAGTAGTGTAGATGAATAATTAATTAATTACGAGAAAATTCCATTCTATACTCCCAAATTTGGGGAAAAAAGAAAGAGATGATGATGTAATGGGATGGAATGCATCCCACCAACATCACGATTCCATTCCATTCATTTTTAAAATAATGAAATCTTGCTCCATATCACTTTATTTCATTCCATTCTTTCCATATCCATCAATCCAAATACAGGCGGTGAATATCGAAACCAAATTATATTTATATTAACTAAAATATAACTTAGATAATAATTAAACAACAATAATGGTACATTTTCTACTTCATTATTTGATTTAAACATTTGACTTAAAAATTTGGATAACTTGTATTTAACTGCTATTTCAATAAAAGCGTTTGCTCTAAATCATTTGAAACAAATCATTTTAATTGATTTAGATATTTTTATATTTTTAACTTATCTCGATTACACTTCTAAGGATTGATTAGTTATCGTGAAGTTGATAAATACTTTACACCTATAACATAATACCAAAAAAATTTATTTCAACTTTTGTTTGTGTCCACGAAACTTAATTGATAATCCAAACTTTTCTAACAAAAAGAATATTGAAAGGAATAGGAGTTAGTCATTGAATGGTCCTACTACATGTTCACTTGAATTTCCTACAGGGTTACCAACTGGAGAGTTAATTCCCTATGCTGTATTTACCCAAACCTTTTTATTCCAAGTGCAGAATAACTGATTGATATTTTACATAGTTATTCATCTATTGGACTTCAGAAGCTGCTCCTCGATCATACCTAATTATATTACCTGGTATATATTGCTACTCCAAAGGATATTCAATTAAAGGGACAGGTGGACTCCACCCTCTGAATTATCCATACCCAGCCAAAATTTCCTTCCCTCTTGTGTTTTTCATGTCCCTCTTCTAGCATTTTTCTTTGATATAAGAGTGATAGCATGTCCATTTTACTCGATCATGTTATTTGTACAACTTTTTTGAATACCTAAGTGACACATCACTCACAATTATATACTATATATATATATTTTATCTTAAAATATTATATATGTAAAATATACAATTGTGAATGAAGTGTTACTTGGGTATACAAAATAAACAAAATAATTGTACAAATAACATAACTGTATTTTCCATCAGTTTTATTGAAATTCATTAAAAATATCGGGATTGGCCTACTTTTTCTTGTCAAAAGTTGGCCAATCGTAGGCTATCCGGTTGATAAGTGATGGAGCCAAGGATATGTCAAATGTCCCACACCGGACGTGCCATGCATCCATGACTGATTTTATTTGATCTAGTCCTAGAGTTAATTTTTTTTATGTGAAAAAAAAATATTGTGTCAAGGGTGTGCATGTTTTATTAGTATTTTTTCCCCCGCAAAGTATCCTTACATTCAATAAGTGAGAGGCTTATCTCCTTAATCAAACTCTAAAACCGGGACACTGATATTGTTTTTTTTTTCCTTCCATATACATGACTTCACATTTAAAGAACTTAAAACCCCCTTCTATTGGGATCAACACACATTGGTGCATGTTTAATTAGTTTGTAACCATTCTCGATCTGTTTTATTTTCATTAATAATCATTTGTTCTAATTCTATTTCTTATTTGTAATGATATGTGCAGGAAATAATAAAATCAATAAAAAATGTTATTTTTAATATTTCTTTTATAATTGTGTCAAAAAAAAAAATCTTTTATAAATGTCTGGAAAAAATAAAAATGTTCCATATGTTTGCCATTATTAATAAAACTAAAAATGAACATAAAAAACGTTTTTTCAAACTAAATGCACCCTAACTTTCATTCATAAACATAAACAGCGCGATGTTAATTTTGAGTAGTTAAATATATAGGATTGTTTTTGTGTTTGTTTTTTATATTGCAGTTGCAGCCCAGTTCAATTCCCATTCTTTTATGCACGCAGGTTTTGTGGGTGCTGATTGTTTTGCTCTTGCCATAGTAAGAAGGCCTTAGGTTGGGCTTCTCAGATCAAAACTTGGGCTAATTGGGATCAGTACTTAATTAGGCTCAATGTTGTCAAATAATAACTGAGATTGATCCAGAAAAAAAAATACAATTAAGAAATACCCCCAAAGAGAAGTAAAAGAATTCTGGAAAATTTTACAAACTAAATTAAGGTTCTTGACCTTTGGAAAATTCTGAAAGCTAAATCTCATTAAAATATTTATAAACTTCTTACTTTTCTTCAAATCATTTCTATAACTTTAAGATTATTAAAATTCGACACCTCTTTGAAATCAAGAATTAACAGAGTCTTAAAATAGTGACAAATTTTCCTAGAATCTAATTTGAAAATAACAAAGTACTATTCTGAATCATTTTCATCATATTCTCTGCTTATTTTTATTCCTTACGGTTATTCTCATGGATGACGATTGTGTCCCTTGGCAATGAATTCAATACTCATAATTTTCAGCATTAAACATAAAATGAATGTTCTCTTGACCTTTTGCTAACTAACCCCTCTTGTTAAGTCACTCTGATTTTCTTTTAATTATTGTTTAACTTGCCTCTTGGGTGACATGACATGACAATAGACAAAGTGAGGCACGCGCTTTTACAAGCCCATGTGAGGTGCTTTTTAACCATTCACTCACTACACACTTCACCCAAAATGTGCAAACACTAGTGCAAAAAAGGGATTCTACATCGGAGTTTACACATCGGTTTAGTATAAACCGATGCAGAAACGGCATGATGGCATTTTTGAAATTCAAAGGAAAGTATTACACATCGGTTTAGAGATTAACCGATGTGTAATACTTTTCCACATCGGTTATATATAACCGATGTGTAAAATTAAAATAAAAAAATTTAAAACTCGGAATTTTTAACATTCAACATCGGTTCTTTTTGAACCGATGTGTAAAATGGTGAGTAACCACATCGGTTTTTAAATAACCGATGTATAAAATTATAAAGAAAAAAAAATAGAAATTTAGGTTACACTTTTACACATCGGTTTTTATTAACCGATGTATAAAATTTAAAAGAAAAAATCGGAATTTAAATGTTTCATGTTTACACATCGGTTTTTGCATAACCGATGTGTATAATATGTTTAACACATCGGTTTTCCTCATAACCGATGTGTAATAGTCCCATTTTTCTATTTCCCTCCGTGTGTTTTGCGCCTCATTCTCGGTTTCGAACGCACTCCTAAAACACAACACTCCCTCCCTCTCGCTAACGCGCGTTGTCACTGCTTTTCCATCTCTCTCTCTTGCACTCACATCCGCGAGCTACCCTCGGGTATGCGTCTCTCTCTCTCTCATTCCCATTCTCTCTCTCTGCATTTCCTTCTTCTCATTCTCTCTCTCGCATTTCCTTCTTCTCATTCTCTCTCTTTCTTTCTCTTTCTCTCTCTCGCTCCCTTCTTCACGTCCTTTTTCCCTTTTTCAATCGTAGACAAAGAAGACCACTCGCGATCTGCGAGCCTTCATTTTCTCGCTTCGTAAGAGAACCACCGAGAACCAAAGCCGCGAGCTACCCTCGTTTGCGTGAAGAGCGCCATTTTTGCTCGTCCCTCGGGTATATATTTGTTTCTTCTTTAGAAAAGTTATGAACTTTGACTCGAAATGGTTGGATAATATACTTGCATGTGTTGTTCTGTTGCTCCAAGACTGGATTTTTCCGATGGTGGTATCACCCGTCACGGCCGTCTTTGCTGTCACGGCTTGGCCGTGACGGATTTCGACCGGGAGGTTGCTTCACTGGTTGTTGCTGTCACGGCCGTGACCACCATCACGGCAAGGCCGTGATCGTTCTGCCTGTGAGGGTCTGGTTCGCTTGGCATGTCACGGCCGTGATGGCCATCACGGCCAGGCCGTGATAGGTTCCCGCCTTGGAGGATGCTTCATGGTTGGTCTCGTCACGGCCGTGACCACCATCACGGCTAGGCCGTGATCAGTTCTGCCTGTGAGGGTCTGGTTCAGGTGACATGTCACGGCCGTGATGGCCATCACGGCCAGGCCGTGACCGGTTCTGCCTTAGAGGTTGCTTCACTGGTTGGTCTGTCACGGCCGTGACCACCATCACTGACTTGGCCGTGATCGATTCGCCTGTGAGGGTCTGGTACGGTGACATGTCACGGCCGTGATGGGCATCACGGGATGGCCGTGACCAGTTCTGACTTTTCCATTCTTTCTTTTAAGCTATACTCGATCACGGCCGTGATGGCTTTCAAGGCTAGGCCGTGAAGGGCTCTGTTTGGCTAATTTTCTTCACTTTTCAAGCCCCATCTTCATGCAAGCTACATAATAGTAAAGCCTTAGTTTCCGTTTGAGATGCAATACTAATGAGCGTATGTGTACGTGCTTAATGTACCGCTCATTGTGTTGGATCTTGAATTGTCCAAAGTTGGGCAGTTTGGGAAAAAACTTTTTCTTAATTCAGTTAAAATAGTTATTCATTGGTTCTAATGTTATATACTTGATGAAAGTTCGGATTGATACATTTCCTTTCGTTCTCCGGTGCATACTTTATCGTGGTGGATGTCATCGCGTTCAAGTAGTGTACGTCGGAGACCGAGGGGAAATGCTTTGCCAAATTTTGTCGAGTATGAGCATGAGAGTTAAGGACTAACTGTTAACCGAATGTTGGAAAAGTTTCTTCTCGAATGGGATAGGGCCATACCTGTCATAAGAAGTGGTTGATGAATATGTTGGACTAAGTACGAAGGTATTGGTTTAGTCATGGATCGCGGTTGGATGAATGCTAGACGGACAAGTGATGAGTATGAGAATGGAGTGGAAGATTTTCTACAGTTTGCAAAAACAAATGCTCCTGATAGTGGTAACGGAAGGTTTTATTGTCCTTGTGTTAACTGTTTGAATGAGAGACGACTAGAAGCCGAGGAGATACGTGATCATCTTATTTGTGAGGGGATTTGCAAGAGTTATACAACATGGATATGCCATGGTGAATCGTTAGACAGGCCGAGGGTGTCGGATAGAGAGGAAGTTGATGACGTGGAAATGGACGATGGACTAGAGGACATGATCCGTGATGTTAGGCAAGAGTCTTTTCGGCGCGCACACATGTGTATGATACTTTGTGCAGTGATGCGCAAGTGGCTTTGTATCCGGGTGCACTAATTTCACACGGTTGTCGGTGTTAAGATTGTTCAATGTGAAGGCGAGAAATGGGTGGAGCGATAAAAGCTTTACCGAATTGCTTGAGTTGTTGAAAGAAATGCTTCGAGAAGGCAACACATTGCCATCTCGAAACTATGAGGCGAAGAAGATATTGTGTCCGATGGGTATGGAGTATAAGAAAATACACGCTTGCCCCAATGATTGCATATTGTACAGGAAAGAGTTTGAAGAGATGCACGAGTGCCCCGGTGTGGGGTATCACGCTACAAAGTGAAGGATGGTGATTCTAGTTGTGATGTGGTCACTAAAGGTCCCTCCCCGAAGGTGTTATGGTATCTTCCCGTGATTCCGCGGTTCAAGCGATTGTTTGCTAATGTAAATGACGCAAAGAACATTAGATGGCATGCAGATGAGAGGAAGTGTGATGGACGACTTCGCCATCCGGCCGATTCTTTGCAATGGAAGAGAATTGATAGTTTGTTTCCGGATTTAAGGCAATGAGCCCATAAACCTCAGGCTTGGACTTGCTACCGATGGAATGAATCCATATGGAAACTTAAGTAGTATTCATAGTTCATGGCCTGTTCTCCTTGTAATTTACAACCTGTCTCCTTGGTTGTGCATGAAGCGCAAATACATTATGTTAAGTATGATGATTTCGGGTCCTAAACAGCCAGGAAATGATATTGATGTTTATCTGAGTCCCTTGATTGAAGACTTGAGAATGATGTGGGATGAAGGCGTTGATGTGATCGACGGGTATTGCCGTGAGACATTCAGATTGCGTGCCATGTTATTTTGCACCATCAATGACTTTCCAGCATACGGGAACCTGTGTGGGTATAGTGTTAAGGGGCATAAAGCATGTCCAATATGTGAAGAAGGCACATGTTACCATCAACTGCAACATGGAAGGAAGACGGTCTACCTTGGGCATCGGAGATTTCTCCGACGTAATCATCCTTATCGTAGATTGAGGAAAGCTTTCAATGGACTTCCGGAGATCGATATTTATCATCCTTATGTTTATGTCCGTTGATCGATATTTATAAGTTATGTTTGATATTTATCCTGACATACTAACAAGTTTTTTTTTTGTTTTGTGTTTAAACAGGTATACATGGCTGATCATGAGGATACACCTCCTTCATGCAGCGGGTCAGAGACCCCGTCTACCGGTAGAAAGGGTAGACGTGCCACACGGATGAGGCATTTGACTGCCAACCGTGGGTCAAATCAGAGGATAAGAGTAGATTTTGATGATAACCTCAAACCTATTGGGCCAATGGAAGATCAGTTTACCAGTTTTGTGGCGACCCTTGCTAGGAACAGGCCTAGTATACTCATTGATAGGTGGAGAGATGTACCGGCGGACGTGAAGGAGCAGATATGGGAGAGTATTCTGGTATCTATACTTCTACGTCCCGTGTTTGTCTGTATCTACTTTATTTTTATCTTAATAATATCATACAAGAATTCGTTGATTCTTTTGGTCTTAATGTAGTTGACATTTGACATCACAGGATACATACGCTATGAAGAAGCGTTTTTCAAGTATGCTTTGGAGAGCGTTGGAGGGGTTTTAAGGCCGACCTGGGCGGATACTATATATTCGGTCCAAAAAGTAAAAAGAACCCACTTGAGGTGTATCCGTTTCTTGACAAGGCGACGTGGGATCGCTTTGTTCGAGAGCCGACGTGATCCCAACTTTTCAAGGTTAACTTATTTGATTTGTCTCTAAATTTATGTAATTGCATTAATTTCATTTACTTATGTAATTTAATTGTCTTTTATTTATAACGAGAGAAGAGGAAAAAGGGGCAGGAAAACCAAAGCAAGAATGTCTACCCCCATGTCATGTCTCGTGGGGGATATAAAAAGCTTGTTAAGAAAATGGTTGAAGAGGAAAAGAAAGCACGTCGCAAGAAAGGCAAAGCATCTCAAAGCGGATCCTAATGCTGAAAATCTTCCAGAGGTTGTTGATCCACCTCCACCCCCACGCCATCGTTCATGGAAGAGGGGCCGACAAAGAAAAACGGGACAATATACATCCGAGGAGGCCCGCCAAGTAGCCGAGAGGATTGTAAGTATAGTTTGTTGTAATTGTCATTTTAAGATTGTTACCGAATTGTAATGTGACCTCGATATTTTTATGTGATAGGATGCCTTGGATGATCACTAACCCAAGGAACCTTTGTTCCTAGAGGACGCAATGATATCTTATCTATCGCCATCGGAAACAGACCACCCGGCCGTGTCATTGGTGTTGGATGGGGAGTCGGCATTCGCCAATACCATGGTTCATCTTCACATTCCTCCCACAGGATTCGGTTGCGAGATAGAGCACAACTAAAACAGGAGATTGCAGGTGAGCTTCGACAGGAGATGAACGAGCGGTTGCCCAGCAGATGGCAATATTTACTTCTTTGTCCCAAAGAGATGACAGTAGGTGTCCAACCCTCTCGTCCAACCCTCTCGTCCATGTGAGCACTAAGGGCTCATGTGATCCTCCTCATCATCCTGAAAATGATGATGATGCTGCTGATGATGATGATGATGATGATGATGATGATGATGATGATGATGATGACCCTGATAGGTGTGAGCTGTATGTTGATGATCATCATCATCATCGCCGCTTAGTGGCATTGGGTAGGACATATAATAAGTTAGGTAATACCATACACCATCGGTTATTTACGGACGATCATCCGAGGGTGTCTGTTGAGATTATTCGAGATGCTTGATGCTCGAGTCCCTGTGCCCACCGAGGAGGTTCAAACAAGTGGGTCGGCCCCGAGAACTTCATCCTCTCGGCCAAGAAGACCGGTCGCCTTTCTTGTTGCATCCGAGGTATTCGGTTAGTTGTGTTTTTCTATATTCATAGTTGAAATATATTTATTATTGTTTAAAGATAATGCTTTATTTGTATTTGTTATAGGATGTTGGAAATGATATTGTGCCTAAAAGGTCGGATCTAGGAAGACCAGAGATGTCTCGCTCCTGTCAAGGTATTCATTTGACCATTTAGTTCATAACGAATTAAATAACTTAATTATCCGTGATTACTAATATATATCTATGTTGTTTAGGGGATCGACAAAGGGGTACCTGGCCATGGTGATGTTTTCAAAGATCTTGCTATACAAGGTTGTCACCATGGAGGATGATGCAGCATTGGTAACGTTGGAACATGATCCCACCCTGGTGAATCAGTATATACCAAAGAAAGAACTTATGGAGATGGCACTCAATAAAGAAATGGCCAGTTCCGCACACATATCGTTTTGGTGCACGTAAGTACATTTTATTTATAAGTTAAGTACGTAATTAATTTTTAAATACAATGATAATTAACATGTTTTTCCAATATATTAGGTATCCGCATCGTATGTTAGTCGATCGGGTAACCTCGCCCCTTTATGGGTTCATTGACCCCATGTTCATTCAGGGTGATGTTCTCGTAGCATCGAAGACCCGGTCACTAACATACGTGATATACTTGCCCGAGACGATCATCAATTCTATCTTGCGCCTTATCTCAATAAGTAAGTACCGGTTATTAATTTAAGTATAACTATATATGACTTACGATCACTAATTGTTCCGCAAATACAGCAAGCATTGGCAAATGTTGCTCTTGTACCCAAGAATGAACGTCGTGGTCTTCTTCTCGCTCATTGGGACATAAGCCGCCGAATGAATCAAGACGGTCATCAAACGTAAGCGTTAAAATACTTTATAATCAGTGAATGCAGTTGTTTTAATTATCTCAAATCTATTATATATACTTTAATTAATGTTTTTGTCATGATAGGTCTATTAATGCATCCCACATGCAGCGTGGTGAAAGGCGTACTCGGCTGCCATCGGATGGATTATTCCCAGCGTAAGATATTTATTAGTTCAAATGCATCAAATGCAGTGGGTACAATAATTGATTTCTATTTTATTTAATTCCTCATATTCTAATTGGGTTTCATTTGTACGTAGTCACGTATACAACGTGGGTCATGGGAATGTGGCTACTATGTGATGCAAGTGGATGTTGGAAATTATCTCCTCGGGATCACCGAAAGATGGAGTGAGGTAAATGTTAATTGACACAATTAGAAGTAATAGTATAGATTCGTTATATGTTTTATGTTAGTTTATTACTTAAAAGTAATAATCTTTTGTCCAATTAAACTTGAGATATTCAACAATCCATCTCCATTGTCCGGTTCTCGACATCAACATCATAAAGAGGCGTTGGGCAACTTTCTTTCTTGAAGTGTACCACCCATAGTTTGTATATATGTAGTTAGTTTAAAAACTTATCATATACTAGCTATAGTGTACGTACCTTTATTGATGATATGTATTAGTGCTCGTGTCCTGGTTCAATTTTTCTTCTCTCGTGTTTTGATGTAGCTTTGATAAAGTGTTGTTTTCATTCATAAGAAAATTGAATGAAGTATGTTTTGCTTTTGAATGATTGTGTCAAAACTGGTTTGGTGTTCTGTTGTTGTTTCTTGTTTGATCAGATCTTCTTGGTTTGTTTATTGATCCGCATTAGTGAAACAGGAATGATTGAAATGTAAATATCGATTAAAAAAAAAGAGATTTTACACATCGGTTCTCAAGAATCGATGTGTATATTTATTTTCTACATCGGTTTTACATAAAACCGATGTGTAAATTTAAATTTACACATCGGTTCTTTATAAAACCGATGTAGAAGGTCAATTTTACACATCGGTTTTTTGCAAAACCGATGTAGAAAGTTAAATTTACAACTGCTTATCAATTGCTAAATTAATTTTACACATCGGTTAGTATTAAACCGATGTTTAAAATATACTTTACACATCGGTTTTAAAACCGATGTGTAAAGTGGCAATAAACCACATCGGTCGTTTCCACATCAGTTTCAAAACCGATGTGGAAAGCCAAAAATAACCGATGTGGAATCCCCTTTGTGCACTAGTGAAAGATTTGCCAAAGCCCACACGACCTTTCCCAAAACCGTATTTCTTGTCAAACAAAACAATAAAAGCACTCTCTCTTAAGCTCTCTGCTTAGAGCAAACTAAATTTAATTTCAGTTCCTTAGATATTAGGATATGGTTTATAACCATAGCCTTGGTTCCGTTCTCATGGCTGCCCACAAGTTTTGTGGATACACATGATGTGAAGACTCATGAGCTTGGAAGGTAAGACTTTAGTTTCCTCTGACAAGAAGAATTTCCATTAAGCTAAGCGTGTGTTTGGGGTTAGAATAGAGTGACACCTTTACTCTCTAGAACGTGAGTTCCATAAATATTAGAAGGATACGCCTTTACAATATGGTCCATCCCCTTATGACTTGTGGTATAGATTTTAGCAAATATTGATATCCTTTGTCCGACACAGCAGGTTCTTCCTTAATCGCTGCATAGAAAACTTTATAGCTTTCAATCACCACCGAAAAGTTTGAGTTTTTTTTTTTATTATTTCTTATTACTTATTAGTAATAGCTTAATATGAAGATATGAAATTAATTCCCTATCCAAAGGGACCATGACTTTCAGTGGGTTAAGTATAGCTTTAAGCCTTGTGTTTGGGTGCCTTGTGCTGGCTCTAGCTGCACAGCTTTACTATTTCTTATGGTGGAAGAAGAGAGCAACACACTCAGATATTGAAATGGATCAAGGCAATTATGCAAAGGGGTTGTTTTATTGGGGTTTCTGGAAGACACCCTTTTCCCTTCATGCTACCAACACTTCAGAGAGTGTGACCAATGATCCAGAAACCAAAGGTGATGAACAAGACTTGGAGATTGGTGCTGGCAAGGATATGTTGGTTAAGTCCTATGGGGAAGAAGGGATAGAGTCAGAGTTGATGAGGCTTCACAACCTTGCTGGTCCACCAAGGTTTCTTTTCACAATTAAAGAGGAAACAAAAGAAGATTTGGAGTCTGAAGATGAGAAATCTAGGAGCAGAAAAGGGTCAAGAACAAGGAGTTTGAGTGATCTCATGTTAGGAATTGATACCCCTTTTCTCACCCCTTTGGCTTCCTCACCCTTAAAGTCTCCTTTGGACCCTCTTGATTCTTATAACCATCAAGGATTCAATCCTCTCTTTGAATCATCAGCAGAGTCAGAACTCAACATGTTTAGATCTTCACCACCTCCAAAATTCAAGTTCTTGAGGGATGCTGAAGAGAAATTGTATAGAAGACTGATTGAAGAAAGTAGGAGAAAAGCACTAAAGAATCATGGGTCTGTCCCTGAACAAAAGGTTGAAGATTCTCCTAATGCAACAAAGGCCACAGATAATAAGATTGGATCCTTTCTTAGGATCATTGAGAACAATGAAGGCAAAGAGTTTCAACAATATCTACAACAGTTTCCTTCAAGTGCATCTCAGGTTCTCCCATTGGCATCTTCTCCTACATCATTCAGACCACTTGCAAAGGCATCCATGGTGCATTAGATTTCCATACAACTAGAGGGCTCTGTTAATTTTTTTCCCCATATTATGTTACATTAATTTTTCTAATTGACTTATGTTCTAATGTTTAATATTTTACAAAACATTTGGTTCTTTTTTTTTTTCCTCCTCTATCTTTTGTGCTTTGAAATGATTGTTGTGGCCAATATGCTGCAAATTAATCAAATGCTAACCAACTTGCTTCCCTTCAAAATGGTTGTTAAGATGCTGGTTATCGACCAAAGGACTTAGTGGGGCAATGCGTTTTTGTCCATTCTCCATGTTTGCAGTGGCCTTAACCAATTAATCATTCATGCGTGTGAATTATACTTGTTTGCTACCTATTTTCTTAAAATTTAAAGGCCTAAACGATTATTTTTTTTCTTTTAGAAATTTCCACAACCATTTCAAGTACTAGTATAGTAGTATTCACTTTGGTATGCAGGCTGGTCATATGCGCCTAGCTGTACCAATTGTGAACAGTAGCCTCCAAAATTTAATGGTTAAGGTGTAGTAATGAGACATGTTCTAATGCAGATTTCACATGTTAGAGACAGGTTAGTTGTGAACTAGTAGTGTTGAATCTGCCTAACTCTCAACAAAAGACTTGGAATGTCAATGCTTCATCCCAACGCAGTTAAGCAAAGTGACGTACTGATATTTTATGAGTCTCCTATTGAGTAGATAAGAATGTTTAATATGATATTTAAGTTATAGAACTCACCCACCTAATAGACTAGTTTTTTAGATTGAGTTCTTTTCATGAGCTTAAGAGTGTGTTTGGGAACATAGTTTTTAGTTAAAAAACAGCTATTTTAGGAGTAAAAAGCTGTTTTGTATTAATCAACTCATGTTTGGGTAAAAAAATTAAATTTTAAAAACGCTGAAAAATGATGTAAAACGCAGTTATATAGAGTGTGTTTGGGAACATAGTTTTTAGTTAAAAAACGGCTATTTTAGGAGTAAAAAGCTGTTTTGTATTAATCAACTCATGTTTGGGTAAAAAAATTAAATTTTAAAAACGCTGAAAAATGATGTAAAACGCAGTTATATAATAAGCTACACTGTGAACTGTTTTCATCCTCATAAACGCTGTTTTTCTCCTGACCCCGTAATACCCTTCCAACGGCTCCTGTCAGAAACAAATAAATTTCTCCATCTTCCCGTAATAAAAAGTTCACCTTCCTCAACCAACCTCCTTAATCATCATCCATGTTTCAACCAACCCGTAATAAAAAGTCCACCTTCCTCAACCATGTTTCATCTCTTATCTTCCTTGTAATAAGCTCCCATCATACTGCTCCCCTTCTCTCGTGAAACTCGAGGAACTCGTCTTGCTCTTTGTGGCCGCCATCGTGGTGTGGGATTCGGTGGTTGTCCCTCGATTGTCGCTACCAACCAGGTTAGATCTCGATCTTCTATTATTTGCTCGAGATCCGATTCGGTGGTTGTCCTCTAACTGCTTTTTTCAATATGCGATCTGTTTGGCCCTGTTTTTCTTCTCCTGTCTCGTGATCCGGGTTTCTTGTTTTTCATTTTATAATCAATCAAAAGCCTCTCGTGATCCATTCGTTATATTTTTTTCACAATGCTTAAGCTACCAAAAAACAGAGTGAGTTGATTTTACTGAAGGGTTGTTGAGGGAGACCAGTGTAGTTTCAAGAACATAAAAAACGAAGTAGAAGAAGAAAAACAGTATTGTTTTCAATGGGGTTCTATTGTAAATTTTATATACAGTTTGGCTTTTGTTTTTGAGAGTTGCTTGATATATTATACGAGAATGTTGAAGATCTTTACACACCCCTTTATCGAAATGTTTCCATGTTCAAGAGGTATCATTTAATTGTTGTGGTGTCTATATATAATTTTGAAAAATGTTTCAGAAGTATCTTCTAGAATTAAAATTTATATTCCTGAAATTACAAGGGTAAGGATATAGGTTTTAAAATACAATGTGAACTAAAATTGTGGACAGTGAGAAGAATTTGCTATTTATTATATGACAACATAGAAGTGCAGCCCTTGATCTTCTGTTATCTGATAACAAGTATTCCATGACAGATATATCAGAGTCTTGATCAGCTCAGGCAAATTTCAGTATACTTTTTCATAATTGTTGCATTTCTTGATGTTAAAGAATGAAGAGGATCCTCACTATTTAGGAAACAAAATTAAAAAGAAAAGAAAATAAGGCATATATGTGCATTTGTCTAATTATCAGGAGCTATGAATTAATGGAAAAGACTCTCAAAGTGTATGTATATAAAGAAGGAGCTAAGCCTATAATGCATTCACCATATCTTTTGGGTATTTATGCTTCGGAGGGATGGTTCATGAGGCTGATAGAAGCTAATAAAAGATTTATTACCAGAGACCCAAAGCAAGCCCATCTGTTCTACTTACCTTTCAGTTCTCGAATACTAGAGGAAACTTTGTATGTACAGAATTCACATAGTCATAGGAAATTGTCTTCTATTGTTGTTTTATTATAAGAGTGTGTTTGGGAAAACTGGAAAAAAAAGATTATGCTGATAATCTGTTTTCAAATAATCGATTATTATGATAATCGATTATAATCATAATCTATTTTCGTTTGGGTATGTTTACTGAAAAGCTATTTTAAGATAATCTATTTTGTTTGGGTGATGTAAAAATAATCACTTGTTGATAGTAAATTACCAAAAAGGGTATGAAGCCATTTGTTTAAAATATTTGTTTTTCTTTTAACAATAGATTTTTTAATATCTTGACTTCAAAATTATCTATTATAAAAAATGAATAAATTTTTTTCTCCTTGATTATGGAAAACATGTAAAAATATTTTGTTTTTAACAAAAGTTAAATAAAAAAAATTATAGTTGAAGTACAATTCGCCCCTCCTCACCACTCCTGAATTCACAAATTGGTTCCCTCTCTCTTCTATTCTCCTATGATTAGTGTCTTACAAGTCTTATCGACTATTGGTAGTTACAATTTGTTACAAGTCTAACTACTATCCAACCAGAAATCATGGCTATGATTAACTAAGAGACAAACATTTTTTCTAATATATGGTAAGTTATCAATCACAAATATAATATGACATTGTTTTAATACATAAATCACAAACATAAATATTGTTACATAATTAACTTGAAATTAGACAATCCACAAATAAATAACAACATTGCCACAAACTCCTAGTTTGGTAATAAAGCTTTAACGATATCATCCCGCATAGAATCCCGAACATGATCCATGTACTCATAAGATATAGGATTATTTATGCTTTCAAGTAGGTCATTCCCATCAGTGGTAGCATCATCATCATCATTTGATAAATTCGCATCACCAACAAAGTTATTAAACTCAACATCTGTGATGCTGTTTTGTCTAATAAAGTTGTGTATTGCCATAGTAGCAATAACTATCTGAACCTGGGTGGAATATTTAAATTTTGGCATGCGCTTCAGAATTGCAAATCGATTCTTCCATATACCGAATGTCCTTTCTATTGTGCACCTTAAGCTAGAATGAAAGTAGTTGAAAACTTCGTTGTGACTACTAAATCCAGTAGCTCGCCTTGAATCGGAATATGATATCGCTCACATTTATATGGCCCTAAGTAGCCAACGGGTGTTGGATAACCAGAATCAACCAAATAATATTTACCTGAGCATTAATTTTAAAATAAAATGTGAAGGCAAATATATATTGAAACATGGAAAGTAATATATAAAAGACTAGTTAGAATATGATACCTGCAGGAGGATGTGGAAATTTATAAGTTGCATTACGTAGTGCTTCATGAAAAATTCTAGCATCATGTGCTCGACCTTCCCAACCTGCCAATGCAAATATAAAACACATGTCCCAATCACATACAGCCATGACATTTTGGCTAGTATATCCCTTTCTGCCGATATATTTTATATGCTCACTTTGAGGCACTACACAAGGAACATGGACTCCATCAATTGCCCCTATGCAATCTTTAAATACAGGCCAATATCTATCATCATATGCAATTTTGGAATGAACATTTTGGAAAGATGGATCCTGCGGCTTGATTATGTTCATTGAAAGCTTCAAAGAAGCCACTAAAACTTTGTGAAAACATCTACTGACAGTTTCACCTGAATGTTGGAATCTTTCTTGGATCATTCTGTTGCCTATACCATGTCCAACAACATTCAAAAACATGGCCACCATCTCTAACACCCCTGTATTTCTAGTATTCTTCAACCCATGCTCAACTAATTTGTCACAAAAAGCATAAAAAACATGTTTTTCCATTCTAAACATTTCATGACAACGAACTTCATTGCCACATAAAATTTCTTGAACCCAATTGTGGCCTGTTAAAGCACCAGTTTGGCATGGTTTTTTGCACATATATTTATAACCATAATCAATAAGTAACATAGCCGCCACTGTTAGTATAAGCACAATATCATCATCAGAGTTCTCAATATCGTCTCCATTCCAGTTGTTGTCATAATGTGATGAGCTTGTAACAACCATTTTACGAATGGAAATGACCTTGCCCTGCAAAGTACATATTTGCATTGTAATGTACATCACTACGAAAAATATGCATATAGATAATAGTCATAATCATTTTATACATCAACAAATACACCATAAAACATAATAGTGATTCATACGAAGCAAACAGGTGAAATCCAGTTCCAAACACCTAGCAAAAAAGTGATTTATATATCACCATAACTAATCGAAACAATTTCAAAAAGTGATTTATCTATCACCATAACTTTTCCAAACACCATCCAAAAAGTGATTTATATATATGTCACCATCATTATCCTTAACTCTAAGACTTTACGACGACCTAATTAAGCTTTCTCAATTTCGCGAGAAGATAATTACGTCTTGATTCATCATCTTCAAGAGCCACAAACATTACTCTAGCCCATGGGTCTTTCAAGATGAGACTACACTGAGCAAGCAAACGAGAACCAGCTTCCATTCCTGGTAGCTTTTTAACCTCTTTCATGACACTACTAATAGCAATTGGATCACCAATCTCAGCATTGTTAGGATTACCAGTTGGGGTTGTGCGAGACTCAACTGCTCCAATCAGTTTCTCAATGTAATTATTTAGTTTTTTACGCTGAGTTGGCTTATTCCCTTTAGGCATCATTGATCCTTGTTTTCTTTTCTTTCCAATTAAAGAACTACCTGCAGAGTTGTTCAATGTGAATTTTCCAAAACCAAAACTACCCCCAGTAGTAGTACCACCACTACCGTCCCCAAGGCCTCCACCAATATCTGGGTCTTCACTATCCCCAGAACCCTCAGTTGTGTCCAATCTTTCAATATCTTCGGGTAACATTCCTGAGGAAGGTGCATATGCATGTTCACCAGTAGCCGTACCAGGAGCAAATAAGGAAGTCAGTTTATCCTTGAACTTTAAACCACTCCTTCGAAATTGAAGTGCTTCGGGTTCCTCTACAAAACATTTCTAGCTCACACCTTATTAAATTTGCCTTCCATATACTCCATCTTATTCTTGATTCTAATTAACACAACCCTTTGATTCCAAAGTTTTTCACCACAACTCAAGCTTACAATTTGTTCCTCCTCCCAATTCATCATGTAGGACTATATCATTCATGATAACCATCTTTATAATAAAACAACAATAGAAGACAATTTCCTATGACTATGTGAATTCTGTACATACAAAGTTTCCTCTAGTATTCGAGAACTGAAAGGTAAGTAGAACAGATGGGCTTGCTTTGGGTCTCTGGTAATAAATCTTTTATTAGCTTCTATCAGCCTCATGAACCATCCCTCCGAAGCATAAATACCCAAAAGATATGGTGAATGCATTATAGGCTTAGCTCCTTCTTTATATACATATACTTTGAGAGTCTTTTCCATTAATTCATAGCTCCTGATAATTAGACAAATGCACATATATGCCTTATTTTCTTTTCTTTTTAATTTTGTTTCCTAAATAGTGAGGATCCTCTTCATTCTTTAACATCAAGAAATGCAACAATTATGAAAAAGTATACTGAAATTTGCCTGAGCTGATCAAGACTCTGATATATCTGTCATGGAATACTTGTTATCAGATAACAGAAGATCAAGGGCTGCACTTCTATGTTGTCATATAATAAATAGCAAATTCTTCTCACTGTCCACAATTTTAGTTCACATTGTATTTTAAAACCTATATCCTTACCCTTGTAATTTCAGGAATATAAATTTTAATTCTAGAAGATACTTCTGAAACATTTTTCAAAATTATATATAGACACCACAACAATTAAATGATACCTCTTGAACATGGAAACATTTCGATAAAGGGGTGTGTAAAGATCTTCAACATTCTCGTATAATATATCAAGCAACTCTCAAAAACAAAAGCCAAACTGTATATAAAATTTACAATAGAACCCCATTGAAAACAATACTTGTTTTTCTTCTTCTACTTCGTTTTTATGTTCTTGAAACTACATTTGGTCTCCCTCAACAACCCTTCAAGAAAATCAACTCACTCTGTTTTTTGGTAGCTTAAGCATTGTGAAAAAAATATAACGAATGGATCACAGAGGCTTTTGATTGATTATAAAATAAAAAACAAGAAACCCAGATCACAGACAGAGGAGAAGAAAAACAGGGCCAAACAGATCGCATATTGAAAAAACAGATTAGAGGACAACCATCGAATCAGATCTGAGCAAATAATAGAAGATCAGATCTAACCTGGTTGGTAGCGACAATCAGAGGACAACCACCGAATCCCACACCACGATGGCGGCCACAGCAGAGCAAGACGAGTTCCTCGAGTTTCACAGAGAAGGGGAGCAGTATGATGGGAGCTTATTACAAGGAAGATAAGAGATGAAACATGGTTGAGGAAGATGGACTTTTTATTACGGGTTGGTTGAAACATGGATGATGATTAAGGAGGTTGGTTGAGGAAGGTGAACTTTTTATTACGGGAAGATGCAGAAATTTATTTGTTTCTGACAGGAGCCGTTGGAAGGGTATTACGGGGTCAGGAGCAAAACAGCGTTTATGAGGATGAAAACAGTTCACAGTGTAGCTTATTTTGTTGACAATTGTACCAAGGCTTTACTGAATAAAATAATATTTTGCCTCAAAAAGTTAATATTTTTTTTTCTGCTGCCACTCTTTAAATTTCATTTTCGATTAAAAGTATTCAAATTAGACTTTGCTGGACAGCAAATTTTGGAAGGAACAGCATTAATTAGATTGTAGATCATTTAATAGGCGCCTCATGGCGATGTCTTAATCAAATGTAAAGTGACGAAATTAAAAACGGTGCGTGTCGCAAATAGGTTATAGTGTTTATGAACTTAAACCTAAACAACACAAGTGACGTCGTTGTTGTCACGCGATTTGGGCCATTTGGTTGGCCGAAAGTTCCCTCCAAGGCTCCAACCCATCGAGTATCAGCTCCTCCTTTGATTATTATATTATTTTAATGAAAGCCTCCTTTGAAATTTAAAATTGGGAAGATGCTAATCACTAATCAGTATACTAAAGTACTATATTGATTACGAAAATAAAAGAAAGAGGGTCATGCTAACTCGTTAATGAAAAAAAAAGTTTTTATTTGAAAAATAAGCATTTTAATTTTTTAAATATTAAATACACAAATTCCCTATATAAACTTTCTTTTCTTGGCTCCTCAAAGGCATTGTTTAATTAGGTCTTGCTAATCAATACCCTAAGGATCCGTTTGATTTGTTATTTTTTAAGGGACAGTACAGTACAAATCATTTTGTTACATGTTTGATTTTTAATTTGGTTTATGGACAGGACAAAAACAAGATGATGGACTGGACAAAAACTAAAGTTTTGTTACCCACTTAACCAAGGGACAAAAACTTGTCCTGTGCACAAAATAAATGAAATGTCAAAATTATCCTCCAACCCCTCACTGGTCACGTCTTCCTCGCAGTAACCCACCTCGAGCATTTTTCTCCCCTGCACGAGATTTTTTCTCCCCTGCATTTCTCCACTGCACGAGTTTTGAACTCCACTGCCCACATCCCCTTCAAATGTGGGGCATTATCTTCACAAGTACCCATCCCTCTTCTCCATTGTTCCAATCTCAATCTGTGAACAAATATGTGAAAATAGAGGCACAAGCTCTGTCCCTGTCCCCTCGTCACCACAAGCTCTGGATCTGTCGTTCTCCCTGCTCCATCGACGCGCCGTCGCTGATCCGTCCCTGTCACCTCGTCACTACTAGCTCTAGATCTGTCGTTCTCCCTGCTCCGTCGTTGCGCCGTCGCTGCTCCGTCGTTGCGCCGTCGCTGCTCCGTCCTCGTCACCTCGTCACCTCTAGCTCTCGATCTGTCGTTCTCCCGGCTCCGTCGTTGCGCCGTCGCTGATCCCACCTCGTCACCTCGTCACCACTAGGACTCGATCTGTCAATCTCCCTGCTCCATCGTTGCGCCGTAGCTGATCCGTCATCATCACCTCGTCACCACTAGCTCTCTGTCGTTCTCCCTGATCCGCCCCTGCGTCGCCACTGTTCCGGCCTTTTCAGTATTACAGATTTCGAACTTCTCCCCTCCACATCGAAGGTATGATCTAGTTGCTTTGATGGTTTTTGTTTGCATGTTGTATCTGGTTGTGAAATTCAGACAGGCCTTGATTTGGAATTGCTAGCTCACCCACATAGGTTCTTCCAATTTGAAACAGATCTCCACTTCTGAACCAGATTGCCAATTTTGTGGTCTGTTGCTGTGTTTTAATGTTGTTGTTCTGCTTTTGTATTGTGCTATCCTTTGTTTTTGGAGCTGTTGTATATGTGCCTTTCAGTGTTGTGCTTTTTTTTTTTTTTTTGGCTTTTGGGAGTGGTTGCTTACTGTCTTGTGCCTTGGCTTTTTGGAACTGTTCTTTGTATATCATCCTTTGATTGGGTATTCTTGTACTCATTATTAATATTAATGTTAATTTTAGGTTTCGAAAAACAATTAGCACAGTGTGAAAATTCTTAGATTTTACATTTATGAACTTTGTAAGTGAAGTAGTTTGGTTTGGGTCAGGCTGACCAGAATTTGGTTTGTACTTGATATTGACCTCTTTGCTTAGTTGTTAGCTTTTGGTATATTGTATAATGTTTTACTTATATTTAATTTTTGAATATTTTTTGTATATAGTTGCAATGGATGCTGAACAAGTTTCTTATTACCTTATTGTGCGGAGGATGTATGTCCACCTTTTGGCCTTGCATTTTGCTGGATTTTATTTCTTTAATTTCATCTTAAGGAACAATTATGAAAGGAAAGCCTTGAATGAAAGAGTTTTAGCTAGGTATGAGTCACGGAGGGATGTTTTGGATTCTACCATTAGTACAAGTGACTACTATTGTATATGGGAATTGAGAATGTGCAGAAACACATTTGCACATCTTTGTGAGGTATTAAGGGTACGAGGAGGATTAGTGCAACTTAGACAAGTAACCGTTGAGGAGCAAGTTGCAATTTTTCTGAATATACTCGCACATCACACAAAATATAGGAGTATCCAAGTTAGATTCTCTAGATCGGGACAAACAATTAGTAGGTATTGTCATAGAGTGTTGGCTGCAGTTTTGAGGTTGCATAGTGACCTGCTTGCTAAACCAGAACCGGTTCCTCAAGATTGCACGGATGAACGATGGAAATGGTTTAAGGTAATACACTTTTCAACAAAAATAACACATGTACAATATACTAATATAGACAACTTCTCTGATTAAGTTTGAACTCTGTGTTGAACTTTTAGGGATGCTTGGGGGCTTTAGATGGGACTTACATAACAGTCACACCGAGTGCTTCTGATAGGCCTAGATATCGAACAAGGAAAGGTGGTCTTGCAACAAATGTCTTGGGTGTCTGTACTAGAGATATGAAATTTACTTATGTACTTCCAGGATGGGAATGATCAGCTTCAGACTCTAGGATATTACGTGATGCGATAATCAGACAAAACAGTTTAGTTGTTCCAATTGGTATGAAAATTTAAATTTGGATTTGTGTTATCATGATTACGAAGAATGAAAATAAATATGTAATTCCATATTTTAATTTTAGGTGAATACTATCTTGTCGATGGTGGTTACACTAATGGGGTAGGCTTTCTTGCCCTATATAGAGGTAAACGATATCATTTGCAAGAGTGGAGCACTAGTCGACGCACACCTCAAGATCGGGAAGAGTTATTTAATTATAGGCATGCTCGGGCAAGAAACGTAATAGAGAGATGTTTTGGCCTCTTGAAGAAACGATGGGCTATATTAAGAAGCCCTTCATTTTATCCCATTAGAACACAATGTCGAATGATTCTTGCTTGTTGTTTATTGCACAACTTCATCCGCATGAATATGGTATTGGATCCTTTAGAAGATGCTCCATTTGCAGAAGATGAGGTACCCGTAGGTGAGGAGCCAATCCATGTAGTTGAAACCGTTGAGCCTAGCAACGAGTGGACTCAAATGAGAGACGCACTTGCACAAGAAATGTTTATGGAGTGGAGGAATAGACGTAGGAATTAGAGTGCAAGTTGTTCAATTACAATGTGTATATGTAATTAAGTTTAAATTGTTCTTTTTTGAATTTTACCTTATTTATGGTTTGAATGAAATATTGGGTTATTTGATATTATCAACTTGTAAGCTATCTTTGTTGAATGAAATATTGGGTTATTTGATATCATGGTTATTTTGCTGCATTGACGGTTGTTGCATATCAGGTTATTTATATGATAAGATCTGAAGGAAATATGAGGTTATTTATCATTACAATTATTTCATTTATGTTTTGTATAAGCTTGTATTTCTTCAAAATGTTTATTGTCCTAATCTTTTCAATGTTGTGGTCTTTAGTGATGGAAAATGAAAGTGGGAATAATAGTGAACAACCAATGAATAACACAAGAGTCAGATGTATTTGGAGTGAACTTGAGGAGGAAACCTTGCTTACTATTTTAGAGGAAATGGTGGTGGCTGGAAACAAAGGAGAGAATGGGACATTCAAGACTAGAACTCATGAGGAAGTTTGTAAGAGGATGAAAAATAAGATTCCTGGAATTGTTATAAACGTCAAGCAAGTTGTTAACAAGATGAAAAGGTGGTCAACAAAGCTTAATGATGTTGTCGACATGATGAATACTAGTGGGTTTGGTTGGGATGATGCTAGAAAATGTGTTACTTGTGACAGCAATCAAGTGTTATCTGAATATCTGGAGGTATTTAACTTGTTACTTTGGATAGTGCACTAATATTTCATTAATATTTTTTATTCATATGGTAAGCTAATTGTTTTATTTTTGTTGACTTGCAGAAGCATCCCAAAGTTGGAAACCATGTCAACAAAGAGTTTAAAGAGTTTGAAAGGTTGCAAGGTATATTTGGCAAAGATCGTGCAAATGGTCGGAGGGCTGAGACTGCTGCAGATGTAGTGGAAAATGAAATTGGGGAGAATCAAGCTACTGAAGATGAAAATGATTGGCTACAACATGATAACTCACCTCCCTCTAATGGAAATACTTCGGTAAGGACTGAACATGGTTCTAGTGGGCGACCTCCTAAACGCCCACGTCTTGCTGAATTAGCCAATAGATTTGTCGAAAGTTTTGATAGCAAAATGGATGTGGTGACGACTGATTTTGGAAAGATTGCAGCCAAATTGCCGGAACCTTCAAAATCAAAAGGAGAATTAGTTGAGGAGGTTAAGAAATTAGGATTAACTACTGAAGAGGAACTTGACTTGGTTATTAAGTTTGCTCATAACCAATAATATGAACAATTCTTTTGGGAGTTTCAAGGTTCCCAAAGAATATCTTTTGTGAGGAAGATAATGAGAATGTGATGATGAAGGAGCTTTTGATGATGATGTTTAGATGGACTATATGGCAGGATGTTTTATAATTTGTGTTGATTATTTCTCTATTTTTTAATTTAGTAACATTAGGATCTTTGGAACTTTTCAGTTTGTGATACTAATGTTTTGTTGTTTTGGAGGTTCGTTTTTGTTTTGCTGGATCTTACACTTATTGCCATTGAGCCACACTCATTTATTCAATTCCTTTGTTCTATGACTAGACCATAGCTGTCAAAGTTGTCCTTCTGTTGTCAACAGGCACTTCTCAAAAGTGTTATGGTTTTTAGTCTGTTTTTCTGCTTAATAAGTGCTCTATTTTTTAGGGTGTTATCTGTCAGTGCTTTTGAATTCCACTTAGTATGTTAAGACGATTTTAGTGGCTGTTTTTCTGTTTCTTCTTGTGAGAGTACAAAAGCTTCAATAATCAATCCTTGAGCATAGCTCAATTGCTCGGGTGGTAGAGGGCTGATAGTGAATTTTTAAAAATTTCATGCTTTGGTCATATAAACTTTTTGATTGCTGCAGGTGCCTCAGATGCTTGCAACAAGGGTAAATGCATGAACTAAGATCAATAATAGGATAGAAACTTGATTATATTTAATAGGATATCTAAAAAAAACCTTATCAAGCTTTTTCAACTGAATGTGTACATTTATATGTCTATTTTAATATGTCATAATTATATAAAAAAAACTTGAGAATATATATTATTAATATATTATAAGAGGATAGCTTGATAATAATTTAATTATAAATAAAAAAGTATTTAAAATATAAAATTCTTGTTCCGTATATTTTTATAATGCACATCAAACATTATATAGTACAAATGGCATTTTAGTAAATTTTCCGTTGTCCTGTCCAGTACGTAAGCATTTCAAACAACATACTGTACAAAATCAATTGTTCTGTGCATCAACTAACAAACACCATACATCACAAAAAGTTGTCTTTCAGAACTCAACCACTTTTTTGCATCTTTGCATCGCATCTTGTCTTGTCTTTGATCTTTTCTGTATTGCGAATCAAACGGACCCTAAGAGTATCTTCAACAAGGGTTCCCCATATTGGGTTCCTTAGACCAACTTTAATGGTTGTGCTTAAGGTCGTTTTTAAATATAAGAACTGGTTCTTATAAGAACCTCCATTGGAGGTGAATGAGGTGGATGTCAGGTGTAAAACGGTTCTTCTATAAGAACCGTTCTTGCCAAACATTTTTTTTTTCCATCACAGTTTTCAATTAAAAAGGCAAGTAAAATAAAAAATAAAATGCAACAAAAAAACGGATTTTGTGAATAGGGGAGCTCTCCGGCGGAAACTGAACAAAGTGAAAATTGTTTTGCATTATTTTTAATTTTTAAATTTTTTTCTGTTTTTTTTTTGTTGCATTTTTTTAATATAAAATTTGTCTTTATTTTTAAAAATTAAAATATATATGAATTAATATTTTAAGTTGAAATAAAAAATAAATAAATAGAAGTATAAATAATAAGTGGGGTCACATGTTGGACCCTCACCCATTTAAGAACCCAAAATGAGTTATTCTATTTGAGTGAAAAGGGGATTTGGTTCTTATATCCAAGATGGCATCTTTGGACCCATCATATGATAGATAAAAACTAAAATGTGGTTCTACCATTGTGGATGCTCTTAGTCACTACTAAGAAGTCCCCAAATGGTTCCCACTATACCACATCATACTTAAGGAAGTCATACAAATTTTGCTTCAATGGTGAAAATTTTTAAGCAACCCCATGTTTTTATAATTTTTTTTTTGCACTCAATTTTGTTTCAAATTAAAATATTTATTCATTTATTTACACTGAATATTGACTCAACTCATAGTGGTACTTTTGATCCCAACTTTAATTTAAGGAACCGAACATGCCATGTAGATGTGTTCCAATGGAGAAAAACTAAGGAACCATTCCTTAGCTTATGGAACCCAAATGAGACCCTCATTGGAGATGCTCTAAGGGCATTGGTTAAGGAATTCAAAGATAAAAAAAATTGTTTTGGAAGATGTAATTTTTGAATTTTCAAAGTGTTAAATATATCACTTTCCCATACAATTTTTTTTATTTCAGGTTCTTTAACCAATGTCTTAAAAACATCGATTAGCATTTCCCTTTTCGTTATTCCTTAACTAAGTTACTGGTTAACAAGATTCTTAAAATTCAAATGTAAAATTGTTAAACTAGCAGCTGCTCTTTGCTAAGTAAGTGCTAGCCTAACGTTCAGAATTTGAATAATTCAGTAGAGAAAGAAACAAGGTGACTTTCAATTTGGGAATAAGAATGGTTCATTATACAATAGCTGGAAAATTGGAAATTCAGCATGGTTCCATGTGAAATCAGACACATCCAGAGGGGTGGTCCTGATTATGAGTCAATTTGTTGGGTCCCCTCCATTAATTCTTAGAATTCAAATAGGTCATTTGGCTTCAATACCCGACCATAAAAAATATTATGAATTTTTATATATAATAAAACAAAAAAACTGTGGGGGATTATTTGTTGGTTTTTATTTTATTTTATTTTATTATTGTTTTCCATTTCTTCTTTAATTTCTCATAAGTTGCAATCTAGATGTGGATTTGAGATGTTTGATGTATGATGTAGACTAACATATTATTAAACTGATATTTCATTGTTGCTTAGCACCTTTTCCTTCCAGTTTAGGATATTATCAGTCTGTATTTTATGCTGGTTATCAGCTAATTGTGGTACATGGTTGCAAATAGGGGCTATATGGTAACGAGGTGTGTGTATATATATAGGTTTGTTGTTTGATCATCGTTTGTTTTTCCACTTCCATGAAAACAATAAACGTGCAAGTCCCTAAACTTTTGTCCAATAAAAAAATTGCAATCCCTCTGATTAGATTGATTCAAATAATTCAAGGAGGAAGACATTGGATAGACATAGACACGCCAAGTTGTCCTCGAAGGAAAATGAAGTGTGCTTATCTAAACATAGTTCTACAACGGTGTCACTTTCAATTTTTCATCAACTGGTAAAGAACAAGTCTGTTGGGCCAGGAGGATACGATCGTTAAATATACATGGCCCGTATCTCATGCTACATAGTCTTATTGGGCTTGGGAATCCTGGTTGACCCACATAAATATTAATAAGCATCACGATTTCATTTAACTCTAACTTTACTTAAACTTTGTTAAGATAAAATATTAACCCACACCCAACATCAGAGGGGTGCTTTTCTTGTCAAAAAAAAAACATCAGAGGGAAAAAAACTAGACATATAAGCATTTTCGATTTTTTTTAACGAATTTCTTTTTTTTTTTTTTGATTGACTTGTTAAAAAAAAAAATTCGCTAATAATTTCTTGGAAAAAGGCAGATGTTAATTTAGTTTCTTTATTCTTTTAAAAATTAAAACAAAAAGGAAAACATACGGAAGAGAAGATGCAAAGTTGGTAACAGTGATATAGATTTCTAGGTATGTGATGATGAAAAAGTAAGTGATGGTATGAGAATCTAATTAGGGTCAGATGCATGTGCAATTCTATATGAGAGAAGTTATCCAGGCAATATGAAATATCTGGTGGAGATGTGGTGACAGGTGAGGGATCAAATCAAATCACTGACCAAAAATGCTGCCGCGTTTGCCACTATTATACTGTATTCCATTGCATAATTTAAGTGATTGCGGCCCATGAGGCCAATTATTCACATCATTTTTAATAATTTGGAATGTTAATTCATTATTAATATCAATAATCAATTAATAGTTTCTACTTCTGCATGTCATGATAGGTTTGTCAAACAAAAGATTATTTATCATGTCAAAAAAAAAATGTTTGTCTATTATATAATAACTATCTCAAAAGTGACAAATAATTTGTGGTTGCTCTAAACTCTAAAGTACTAAATTTAAACTCATAAAAATAATGATGTGTAAATAACATAGCTAATAATTGATGCAATGGCGAAATGCAACTAGCTAGGTCCCACATTATCATCTTCTTTTCTGATATGTGTTTCTCATGCACGTGCATGGCTGCTTTTGTAGTTTGTTTACCACTTTATCACTCTATGTTCTATGTCTATAGTGTGTGCACAATTAGATAGAGGAAGAGAGAGGACACAGGTGAATGCGAAGGTTAAGGCTGCAATTTTGGTGCCTTTCCAACTAAAATTTCGCGAAATGAAGTGGTATGCTTTTCGCATTAAAATGAGCAAAAAAGCAGCAACCTATCAGAACAGGGGAATCAGATTCCAACACCACCAACGTCAATACTCTATAGTCTATACCTTAATTCAACCGTTAAGAAAATTAGAACCACTGGCGTTTAAGAAAAACAGAGTTTACTTACCAAAATTAAAAAGAATATATCGTAGATCATTTGTTCAAGCACCAGCGCCGTCGTCCCATTTCATTGCAGGTGGCTGCTCGTCAAAATCTTCTCAGGCCACCGTCGTTGTCAGGAGCAGCTCGCCGGTGTTGTGCTTTGTTCACAGTCACCATGGACCAGCTAGAGAGTTTTCAAATGAATGGAGCATGAGACGGAAAACATGTTTTTTTGTGATCATGAAATGCATAGCGAAGGTTGAGTTTTCAAAGAAATTTATGATCATATAAATTATAATTAACGGTCTTCATACGTAGAGATAACAACGGTCTTTTATGTTTTTGTTCAAAATCACAACTTTTGAATTTTTAATATAATATTTATATTTTTGTCAAAAAATAAAACATAATATTTATTTTTAATATGATTTTTTTAAAATAACTTTGGTACGTTATTATTATGAAAAGATTTATAGGACTATTAGAACCAGTTTGTTTAATATTAAAAAATAAATGATTTTGATATAAAATAATGTAGCGATTATTTTTAGAGATTTTAAAGAAAAACATAAGCAGATTTGTGTTTGTTTATAATTATAAAAATCATTTTTTAAATATTAGTTAGTTATAAAAACTGATTTTTTTTTTAAAGCTTATGAAAGTTGCTTTTCAATTTAACCCTGAAAATGATTTTTTTTCTATTTTTCATTATTTTCAAAAGCAAAGATAAATACACTAAAAGTTTTAAAAAATGATTATTTAGTTAAAACAAATGATTTTTTTAACAAAATAAGCAATAACAAACGCACTCTTAGCCAATCACATATCATTGCATTAAAAAAATTAAGGTATAATTGATTGTGAGTACGAATAGATTGTGAGTATAATTGATTGTGAGTATGAATTTTTTTTAACAAAAATTGTGAGTATGAATTGAAAACTCTTTATTCTAACATTGCATTATAAAAATTAAGGGTCCGGTTAAGGTATACCATCCATATTTTACACCACCCACGACATCACTCATATGTGGCAAATTTTGGATCAATCAAATTGTCACATGATTTTGGTCAAAATTTCAAACTTTCTAGTTGTATTTCTACTGTAGTCAAATATATGAATACAATATATTATAATATAGTATATGTACTCTTTTTATTTGTAAATTTAATCCATATTAAAATAATATTTTTTGATTAAAAAACTGATTATATTGTAAAATAATATTTTAATATGAATTAAAATAATGTTTATTGTCAATAATATTTTTCAATATAATCAATTTTTTTAATAAAAAACATTATTTTAATATGAGTTAAGTTTGTAAATACAAAAAACACATATATTATACTACAATATATTGTATTCATATAGTACTTTGACTACAGTATAATACAACTAGAAAGTTTGAAATTTTGACCAACCTATGTGGCAATTTGATTGACCCAAAATTTATCACATGGGTGATGTAGTGAATGGTGTAAAATATTGGTGGTGCACCATAATCCAACCATATAATTAATATTTATAAAGTAATTAACATAACACGACAATCTATGACCCTACCCTACCCTCCCCATTTCCATGCACAGCTGTGGAGGAACCAACCTTTATTGTTCGGACTTCGGAGCCCTCATATATATTGCACTAGAGCTATATGTGAATTCAATAAAGTCTAGCATCAATGTTTCCTTTGAGAAAGGAAAATATGACGTGGAGGAATTCATTAACTGATCATACCAAGCTCAAGTGTCTTATTTTCCAGTATTATATCATAACCCCACAAATACTATTTGACATATATTCTATATTTTTTAATATCAATATTATTGCTGTGCAGTTTGGGGTTTTGTGGTCGTAATTTTTTGGGTTATGGTTTATTGGGCTCTTGCATTGGTTTCAGCTTCGGTTTGTTATTGATGTGGATCACTACGTTTGGTAAAGACAATACTATACTTGTCATAGGATAGTCTTCTATTTATATTAGATGATATTGATTGTATTAATTTGTAATTAGGTTGGAGGACCAACTTTCCTCCTTTTTATAAAATATGTTGGTTTATAAAATAAAAAAAAATTAATAAAAGTGATACAAGAAAATGAAACAATATATAGATCGTCATCTCTTGTTTTTTTTTTTTTTGAAGAGATAGATCGTCATCTCTTATCAAAGTTAATTAACATTTGAGACATTGGGCGTCCGAACTCCGGAATCTAGTATGAACTGTATATACTAATTGGCAATTGCACTCCAATTTTTCATTGACATAGTGGCCAGCTAGGAAGATACAGCAACTTTTTTCTGTTTTCTATTTGACGACAATTAACCCTTCCAGACTAAAGTTATTTTGCAACTTAGGTTAGTACAGCAGAGTAGTAGTACGTCCAACACTGCAAGCTAAGTTATACGAAAAGGGCAGGAACATGCAGGTTGATGCTTAACAGAGGAATCAACATATTCTTATAGCTGAAGAAACGACATCAATCTTATAATGATGCTTTGCTTTTCATTCCCATTCACCCCAAAAAAAAATGTGGTTTTTTGGGGTGGTGAGCTTTGTATATCTACATTTTGTTCCTGTTTAGAGTTCATTTTTCCTTTTTGTTCCATTGTATATGGGTTTAAACATCCTTATACTCATCACACACACACACATATATATATATATATATATATATATATATATATATTCTTTTGCTTATAAAAAAAAAGGAAAAAAGGCAAAGTAAAAATAGACAAAACAGACACGTTAATTAATTGGGAGTCATCAATTTGAAGTATTAACTAGGAATAGAGTTAAGGGTCGACTAGAAGATTTTGTCTAGCTAGCTAGATAGAAAGATACGTTGTGATAAAGTCGGATAAAACTTAGCGTTTTTTGGAGTGATGTCACAGTGTTGGTGCTGTGCTCAAAAAGGATCTGACCACAACTTTAAGCCACTAATTTCCTGGTGCCAAGTATATATAAAGAAGTAAAGCAATGAAAGACTAACTAGCGTCGGTAATTCTGATATTCAATAATTTAGAGATTAATTTTTAGAGATTTTTAAAAAATAGAAATTATTTTATGTTTGTTTATAATTATAAAATTAATCAGTTTTTTTAAATAGTTAATTAATTATAAAAAAAATATTTTTCAAAAGTTGTTGAAAATAACTTTTCATTTTAATCCTAAAGATAAAATTTTTCTTCTTTTAATTATTTTTAAAAGCAAAAACAAATACATTAAAATTTTAAAAAATGATTATTAAGTCACTAGTGGAAAATATACATTAGACAGTAAATGTTTACGTCAGTTAACCAAAAGCTAGACGTTAAAAAGGGGATTGTGGTAGTTTTGTAAATATCAGACTTCATTAATTCAATTTTAACGTCAGTTGTTTTAAGGACTGGCGTTAAAAGTGAAGTGACTCACTTTTAACGTCAGTTTGATAAACAACTGACGTTAACAGTGAATATTTTAACGTCAGTTCTTTATTGAACTGGCGTTAAAAGTGAGTCACTTCACTTTTAACGTCAGTCCTTACATCAACAGACGTTAAAGGTTATTCTAATAATTTTTTTATCTAGTATATGTACCCTTCCGCATTGCCTTCCTCAAAGTTTCAGTTTCACAATTGCTTTGATGTTTTGTGTTTCTGTTTTGAAAACTAAAATATATGTGCGAAGTATAAGTTGAATCAATAACCCAAACCGGATCTCATTCATGAAGTGTAATACAGACTGATACAGAAGATTTAAAGGGTTTAAAATCCTATAAAAAGTTACATTGAAAGGGTTTAAAATCCTAAACATTAAAGCTACATCCCATCAGAGAGTTTTATGAAATATGCCAAAGGGAAAACTATACTCCGAAGGGTGCACTCGATCTGTTTTAGCAATGATCTTGGAACAGTCACTTGCATCCTTTAAGACCTCAAAAAACTGGGGGGCATGAGAGAGCTCAAGAGAGGCAAACACAAGTGCACTAGATCTGTTTCAAGCAAAGGCAGTGGTTCTAGAGACTTCCATGACGGTCACTTGCTGCCAAAGCTGAGGTTTTGGAACTGTGACGCCCGAGTACCTGATTTGCCCTCCAGCAGCTGATTCTCCGGAAGGATGATAAGGTGAGCAACTCACATTACGTGATTTACACAAGCTTATCACCCATGTTGCGTGATTTACACAACCTCAGAAGTTGTTTGACCATTAAGACAAATATCTTTGAGTCTAGGAATAGGAAGAAAGAGTGATGAAGTTAATCTCCATGGCAGGGTTATATTGTGAAGCCGAAAATTAAAAGGATGGAAGGAAGCTATTTATAGGAGCAGGGGATGAAGTTACTAAGCTATTCTGATTTTCTTGAAAACTTATCTATAAACTTAATGCTCATTAAGAGGATTAAGTTACAAGGTGCATAGGTAAGTAGCACAGTAGTCAAAGGAATGAATGTTTTTGCAGATATTTATACACTTTTAACGTCAGTTGTTTAAAAAAACTGACGTTAAAAGTGTTTTTAAAATAAAAAATATTTATTGTTAACGTCAGTTTTTTATACAACTGACGTTAAAAGTGTGATTTTTACTTCAGTTAAATAATAGCTTACGTAAATAATCCTATATATTACAAACGTGCAGAATGAATATTGAAAATAATGTAATTAATATACGGGAACTTGGCAGTCATAAATTAAGTTGACGTTAAAAATGAGGTGGTGGCAGTTTGTAAATATCAAATCACTATTTGCGTCAGTTCTATAAATAACTGACGTAAATAATTATGAAACTCATTTCATTGGTTATCAAGTCCCTGTTGTCCCTCTTAACACAGATCACTCCATATAGTGCAGTTTATTTCTAAACCTTTTTTTAAACAAGTTTATTTTTAATTTTTATTAATTAGCTTGAATTAGTAAACAAATTCTTGTGCAAATTAAAATAAATAAACACTTAACATAAAACAGGTTATATGTATAATCAAATCGTATCTCATTGAAGCGATTCATAAGTTAAAATTACATGATTAAAAGATAAAAAATTTCTGCAACATAGCCCTAAAATATAAAAAAGTTTCTGCTTCAACATCATTTTCTCCTCAGTCCTGTCATCAGAAACTCCAATGGATGCATCACCTCCCTCACTTGAATTCCATGATGCAAAGTAAATCCTCAGTCACTAGCAGCGAAAGCAAAGTGAAATGGATCTTTGCATCTTTCTTCTTCACCGGAACTCCTTGATGCATCGTCTTGAATCCACAGTCACTTGCTTCCAAAGCAAAGTGAAAGGGATGACGGAGATGAAATAAAGTGAGAGAATCACATTACGTGATTCACCCAACCTTACCATCCATGTTATGTGATTTACACAACCTCGGAAGTTGTTTGACCATTAAGACAAAGATCTTTGAGTCTAGGCATAGGAAGAAAGAGTGATGAATTTAATCTCCATGGCAGAGCCATATTGTAAAGCAGAAAAAATTAAAAGGATGGAAGGAAGCTATTTATAGGAGCAGGGGATGAAGTTACTAAGCTATTCTGATTTTCTTGAAAACTTATGTAAAAACTTAATGCTCATTAAGAGGATTAGGTTATAAGGTGAATGGGTAAGTAGCACAGTAGTCAAAGGAATGAATGTTTTTGCAGAAACTAATAAACTTTTAACGTCCGTTGTGTAATACAACTGACGTAAGAAGTGTGAGTGTTTTTAACGTCAGTTTCTTAAGACAACTGATGTTAAATATATGACCTTTAACGTCAGTTTTTACTAACAACTGACGTAAAATATATGACCTTTAGGTTATAAGGTGAATGGGTAAGTAGCACAGTAGTCAAAGGAATGAATGTTTTTGCAGAAACTAATAAACTTTTAACGTCCGTTGTGTAATACAAGCGGCGTAAGAAGTGTGAGTGTTTTTTAACGCCGTTTCTTAAGACAAGCGGCGTTAAATATATGACCTTTAACGTCAGTTTTTACTAACAACTGACGTAAAATGTTGTTTTATTTTGATTATAACGTTTACACCCGCGCGCCTTCTGCACTTCTCTGTACGTCTCTTTTCTCTTTTCATCACGCTCAACCCTCACTCTGCCCTAATCGCGAGCTCATCTCCACCGCAACCACCACGAGGGCTTCTTCGCCACCACCGTGAGGTACACTCTTAACCCCTAACTCTGTCTTTCCCGCTCATTCTTTGCAATAACTTGACATCTCTCTTTCCCCTTCCCGCGCACTAACTCTCCTTGTCCCTCTGCTCTCAGTAACCACATCGAATGTTGGCCACCACTCGAGCTCCCCCCCCCCCCCCCCCCCACCACGACGCGAGCGCCTATTTCTGGTGAGTCTTTAGGGCACATTTTTTTATTTCTGGTTTTGAGTGTATGTTGAAACTGTAGTCTCAGTAGTTGAAACTTGAAACTGTGGGTTTAAGTTGTTTGGAATGTCTCTATTTTTGGTTTTGAGTGTATGTTGAAACTGTAGTCTCAGTAGTTGAAACTTGAAACCGTGAGTTTGAGTTGTTTGGAATGTCTCTATTTTTTGTTTTGAGTGCATGTTGCTCTGTTGGTTGATCTGTCACGGCCGTGATACTCATCACGGCTAGGCCGTGATCAGTTCTACATGTGAGGGTCTAGTTCAGTTGGCACGTTACGGCCGTGATGGACATCACTGCCAGGCCGTGACCAGTGCTTGGCAATCTTCAAAAACTATAGTTTTCAATCTCCCGTATTGTCCTTATATTGGATAGATGTTTTGTATATCTACAGGACCTATCTAGTTATTTTTATTTATACTTCTATATTTATTTTGAGTTATAACCTATGTTAATACATATATATTGTTTCTGAACAGGCATACATATGGATAAGTCGGATAGCCCACATGCACGGGAGGACACTGTGGGGGCTTCGCAGGACCCGATCACGCCTACGCCTGATTCTAGTGTAAGTTTACATGTTATATACTAACTTTAGTCCTTCTTTTTAATGTAAGTTTATAATGTTACAACCCTCTATTTTATCATTTTTTTTGTCCATACAGACATCACAGGCTCATAGGAAACGGGTTAAGGAGTCACCTCGTTGAAGAAACTAGAGAAGGACAGGCAAAGCGGATAGAAGCTTGAGATGTCCTTCGATGCTAATCTAAATGCCCAGGGACCCCGTGCTAAAGAATTTAATAAGTGGGTGTTTCTACAAGCGAAGCAGCATGTAAGCATCAACTACAACCACTGGAATGACGTTCCACAGAACGTTAAGGATCAGATTTGGGAGACTATCGCGGTATTTTACCTTTACATTCGTTTGATTTACATTATTAGATAATTATCCGAGTTATAATCCATCCAGTTGTTATGTATGTAATATGTAGGTAGCTTGGACTGTGCCAAATGACGAGGATCATCGTCATAAATGTATGAAAATGGCATCAAAGCGTTGGAATGGGTTCAAGCATGATCTTACCAGGTACTATCTATCTGGGAAGAAGCGGCTTGATAAAATGTTCTCAGATTATCACTGGATTGATCAGGATACTTGGGATATGTTTGCTAGGAGTCGACAGGATGGAGAATTTCAGGTTGGTTGATTAAGTTAATTTTGTATGCTTATTATAGATCATTTAACTGTATTTAATTATGTGTTTTAGTTTGAATAGGCTAAGGCAAATAAGGGTCGGCAGAATCAGGTGAAGAACGTCCACTGCCACACCATGTCTCAGGGTGGGTACCAGACTCGGATCGAGCAGATGATGGCGGATAGGCTGAGGGCGAAGCAGGAAGAGCACTATACTAGGATTGATATAGGAGAGGTGCCTGAGGGCACACCATTAAGTCCTCCGTCGGACATCGACCGCGAGGATGTCTGGTTAGCCGGCCGCATGACAAAGATGGGATCTTTTAAAGTTGATGCCACTCGCGAAGTGGCAGATAAGATTGTAAGTAAATAATTAACTTGATTTCAATTGATATTTGTATAGATATTTGCAACACTTTTCACTTGCACGTTTTTTCATTTTTTTCATTGTAGATGGATCTTAAAGCCCAATCTTCCTAGGGCTCATTCGTCCCTTTTGGACGGCGGGACGTCTTGATGACTGCTCTAGGCAAGAAAGACCATCCTGGTCGGGTTCTCGGTGTTCCTGGGAACGTGACCATCAAAGAATATTATGGCAAGTCTGATTCACGAAAGCGGGTGGTCGATGAAGCATCAATTTTGGCTGACATTACTCAGCACCTCATGTCCAACCCAACTATTACAACACATCTGATGCAAAGCTTAATATCCAACCCGGAATTCAAGCAGGCACTTGCCAGAGAGATTTCCGCCGTCGGTACATCCCAGGACACCGCAGGGCATGCCAACCCTTCACATGTGAGCACAAAAGAGAGTTTTAGTAGGGCACATGTGGAGGATGATGAGTTGGCAGCTAGGGAGCGGGAGTTCGAAGTCCAACGCCATGAGCATGAGTTGGAAATGAAAAGACGTGAGCTTGAGTTGGACTCCAAACGACGTGAGCTCGAAATGTTAACAAAGGTATGTATTCATTATTAATGTCCAAATTAGTCAAATAATTACTTGTGTTTTTTTTAATTATCAGCAACTTATCTATTTTATTTTTCCTAAACTGAAGGCCAAGTCGACGTCGGTGTCGCTGTCACCTATCACTCGTTTGTTCTCACTTAGTGAGGATTGTGCGTTTGAGATTTTTGAATGTCCATTGGAGCAAGATGGATGGGTGGCACGCCCAGATCAACGGAGGATATTTACCTTCTGTGGTGACGATCTCGGGAACGCCTGCAGAAATAACGTCTGGATGAACAACAATGTTTTCAGTCTCTGGTGCATGTAAGTTAATTTTATAACTTATTTATTTTTGGTATTTTTCCATTTAATAATTTATTTTAATTTCAATATATATATTATGTAATTAACATCCACACATTTTCATATCTTAGGTATCTCCATCGTCTTCAGCTTGATAAGGGTGTTGCATCGGTTCTGACTTCTTAGATCCGTCAATCCTTCTGCCCGATTTCTTTGCTGGCGATGCATTGAGTAAATACTTAGGGAAGTTGTTGGGAGACAATCAGAAAGAATTATATCTGGCTCCCTACTGTATGAAAAGCCATTGGCAGTTGTTCGTACTTCACCCGTCTAGGCATACTGTCATATTCTATTGCTCTCTCCACCAACAGCCGCCACAGGTGGTGTTGGAAGCTGTAAATAAGTAAGTAATTAATCTTAAATTTAATTTAAGTTTTAATATCAGTTGTTTTTAGTTTATTACACACATGATATATGAATTTGTTAATTGATCGACATGATTATTTGTTTATGATAGCACGCTGAAGGCGAATAGCATATGTTGCGCCAACGGGAGAAGTAGGACTTCTAAGGCTAAAGCAAATCCTGTATGGAACATCATCAAGGTTTGGTAGTTTATTTATCAAATAATTAATATTATAATTACTAATTTATATGTATATTCAACTGACATTGAAATTAATTTTGTTGGTAGTCTCGATTTCAAAATGACGGGTGGTCGTGCGGCTATTATGTGATGCTTCATATGCTGAACATAGTCTCCACATCTATTACGGATGGATGGAATAAGGTAATATTTAAACAACTTGTTAAATTATATATTATAGTTTTGAAGATGACTTGCATTGATGTATTGTTATTATTTGAACGTGTGTAGGCATTTAACGACCAATCGCCTATTCAAGAAGATGAGTTAAGAGACTTGATGATGCGCTTCGCTGAATTCTTCTTCAAGTATGCGGCTGAAAAAGGAATTGACAAGATACCTCCGCAATACTTAGATAAATAGTTTTTTTCTTAGACTTCAGAAACTAATTAATAACATGTATATATATATCCTTAGATTGGTAGTATTGTTTTTTAGACATTGGAACTAAAATTTATTTATATATATACATGGGTTTTGGTTTTAAGTCCCCCCATTGTTCCATTTTTCCTCTGCAATTCTGTAATGTGTGTGATATTCTGTTACTGGGATATTTACTGAATACAGGGATAGCTGAGGGGAGTGATATTTTAAAACTGAATTCAAAAAAAAAATCTATTAACGTCAGTTGTATCAAACAACTGACGTTAATAGTATTTTATAAAATATACAGTACACTATTAACGTCAGTTGTAATAAACAACTGACGTTAAAATTATAGCTTTAACGTCAGTTCTTTATAACAACTGACGTTAGTTTTAACAAAATTAACGCCCGTTGTCTTAAAGAACCGACGTTAATAGTTTTATGTTTAACGTCAGTTGTTTATACAACTGACGTTAATTTTTACAAAATTAACGTCAGTTGTGTTAAAGAACTAACGTTAATAGTTTTATATTTAACGTTAGTTCTCAACTGACGTTAAAATATTAACTATTAACGTCAGCTGTATTTACGTCAGTCAGTATTCTGACGTAAAAAATCAATTTTAACTGACGTAAAAAGCACTTATTGCACTAGTGAGTAAAAAAATGAATTTTTAATAAATTAAACAATAACAAATGCACTCATAAGTCTATCGGTTCAGAAATTAAAAAAATAAATGTATCACTTTTTAGTTTTTTCAAATATTTGTATACCCACTTGCGCATTTTCCTTCTCTTGTTTCCTTTTACAATAATATTTGTATATATTTTTTATAAGCAATATTTGTTGTATATTAATTGTAACACAACATTTGATGTCTCTTCAATTTTTATTTTTATTTTCTATATTTTTAATATATTTATACATAAAAAATTATCAAAAGTAAATGAAAGGAAAAAAATATGATAAATAATACGAAGTTCAAAATTTGATGTTGAAATATCCGTCTTTCTTTAATTCCTCATGCTGAAACTTTTCCAAATCTCGTTTTATAAAATTCTGTACATTAGTAGGAGGTTCAGATGAGAATACCCATGTACTTTATAAATGAATTTTGCTTTATAAAAAAAAAGGAGATTCAGATGATGTGTTTAAAAATTAGAAGTAAAAACGACAAGAGTAAAATTGATTTGATATATCTAAACAAGAAGCGAGTTTTTATACTGCCCGTGACCAAAACATGATCCAAATTAATTATTGGTACTTTTTTATTTTATTAGTAGATTGAATTTTTTTTGAATGGTGATTAAATATTATGATGATATATGAGATATGTCGGATTTATTTAAAATAGAAAATTAAGAACGTGATAATTATTATTTGAAGAGAAAGTAATTTAATTTTGTTTGAAGACCAAAGGTGCTCAATTATCATACAAGTTCTTGTATTTAATAAATAGTTGTATTAAAATATACTAAGTAATGTTGCGATGGAGGGTTTGCAATTCTGTCCTAAAAAATTGCATGCATCCACAAGGGTTTGCAAAAGTTGTATTTATTCGTTAAGCTTAAAGTTTAAAGTTTGAAAAACAATGTCAATAATGTTCAATAATTGGAAGACCAATCCAATTTAGCCACCCTACCTCGTAAATGAGTTAAGGAATTATGTTACCTTCTTTCCATTTTTTCCTCATGTAGTACTCCCTAGTCTTTGCTAATTGCTTATACATGAATAGGCAGTGAGTGCTCTTCGATTAATATAGCCTCATAATTTAAAGGTCCGAATAAAGATAAAATAAATACTAAAGAATGTAAGTTGCTCTCGTATATATGAGTGGGAATACACCCCATGTGTAAGATAATACTTACACTATATATATATTTTTTGATAGACGATGATGAATACTTTTTTCTCATATACTACCCTAATATATATCAATCTATCTCATAAGTTTAATTCTTTGATTTCATGTACCGATCCCACCATTATACCATTGAATAATAGACAGTGAGTCAGTGATAATTGTTTTTGCTACGTGTATAATATACGGTATCATCTTTTTCCTCTATGACTTCCATGCATGGGAGCCACTATCCACCTTTCTGCGAACAAAGTTACAGACCAACGCGTCATAAAAGAAACTTACAGGTTAAGATACTTAAAAACCCTAAAAAATATAATAAAACAAAAAGAGATGAGAATAAGATCAGAATAAGCTCCAAGTAAACAAATTAAAGCCTCTTCTTGCTTTCCTCAACTCCCTCCTCATCCTCTTTAATGCCCCTTTTCCTTTCCCTTGTTGCCTCTGCTATTCCTCTATAGTGTGATTCTCCACCATCTCCCTAAAGACCCATCAAACTTTATAAAAGAAAAAGCACTGACGGATATATTGAACACCATGGTTTTCTCTTCTATTCCAGTCTATTTAGATCCCCCCAATTGGCACCAGGTAAGGTTCCCCTTCAAATTTCAGCCACACCTTCTGAACCCTAAGAAAAACAGCAAATCAAAAAATCTTATTAAAGTTTTTTCTTGGTCTTGATTTATTAATAAGGGTGTGGCAAGGGTTCAAGTAGATTATTCTCCGAGTGGTGTATTAATTCGGTTGAGTGTTTGTGAAACTCCCTGCACTGATTTTTGCTAGCTTATATATAGGTTAGAGTATCTATTATACTCTCTTTAACGAAGTTTTGCTTACTTCTATAAATATACCAGATTTGTTTTCATTACAACTCAAGAATTTTTTCTGTTTTTCTTACTTGATCATATATGTTTTTTTTTTTTTTGCAGCAACCAAATCAACATCAAGCAAATGTTACTAACAATCCTCATCATCAACTTCTTCTACCGTTTCCACCACAACCACAAGCTCCTGATGATGGAGCTCAACAAGCAAAGATAACGCAACCAGATCAAGTTGCTTTGAAGTGTCCTCGTTGTGAATCCACCAACACTAAATTTTGCTACTTCAACAACTACAGCCTCTCTCAACCAAGGCACTTCTGCAAGACGTGTAGGCGTTACTGGACAAGAGGGGGTTCACTCAGGAACGTTCCAGTTGGTGGAGGATTCAGAAGAAACAAGAAGAACAAAAGGAGGAGTGGTTCAAAATCTCCATCATCTGCTGATAATAAACCCTCACTATCCAATTCCACAAGTGCAAACACTTCTTCAAGCTGCATGACCCCTGACTTAATTGGTCGGTTCCCACCTTTCATGGCTTCTTCTCTTCAGAATGTTAGCTGCTATGGTATGGGAAACATGAGCAACAATCATATGGGGTTTCAGATTGGTGATCATGGTTTAACTGCAGCTGGAGGAGTGGATCAGTGGCGGTTACAGCAGTTTCCTTTCTTGAGTAATGGTTTTGAGTCAAGTTCTTCAGCTGTTTCGTACCCTTTTCAAAGTGAGAGTGTTGAAGCACCCTATGGTTTGGTTGGAGATGTAGCTGTGACTCCTAGGGTTACTCATGAGCTTCCACCTGCTAAATTGGAAGATATGAATGTGTCAAGATCTCCACTGAGTGTTTCACTAAATAACCAATATTATTCATGGAATAATTTATCAGGTCCCTCCTCTTCTTCCACTAGTCGTCTTTTGTAACTTTGATCAATCATTCGGTCAAAAATCCTATCATCCAATTTGATGGATCAGAGAAAATCTCAATTTCAACTGTTGTTCCAGCACTGAACACCTTGACTCCCAAGTTCCACTGGCCAAAATGCTCAGAGTTGACACAATATATATTAAGCCAGGCATGGTAGAATTTGGTCTTCTTGTATATTTTCGTTTGTCATTATTTATTTATTTTCATTGAGTCATGAAGTTTCTTTGTGTACTATTGAGCTTTCTTTGTATAACAGTGTGTGCATGTATTATTATTATTTTTTATAAGAAAATGAATTTTAGTAATGACTGAATATACTCTATCCCTTCATACAAAGAAATTACATAAAACTAATTAACAACACTGTTGAATACATTTAAGGGGTCAAATACACAATAATCAGAAAAATGCAACCTCACTCTAAGTGTGTGTTTGGATAAGTGTTTGATAAAAGTGATTTTGAATGAAATTGATTTGGTTAGAATTAAGTTTGAAATGAAGTGATTTATGTTTGAATATTTTTATTTTGAAAGTAATTTTGAAATATAACTTAGTATAAATTTTTCAATTCAACACGGAGTCTACATTTTATAGCTTCTAGTCAGGATCACTTCTGAAAATGGAATCAATTTTATCTAATAGTAATCAAACATCTCATTTTTTACTAAATTTATGTTTGACAGTTAGTAGATTCAATTGGAAAGGTTTCTAACCTAAAACCAAACACTCACTAATACCTTTGAAAAAAAGAAGAGATCCAAGACCAATATCTACATTTGACCAAATCCAAAATACAATTACGAACCATTTGCATGCATTGCTCTCTGAGTCTGTGTGTTTGCTGTCTGACATCCTGATAGATCATTTGGGTCGTACCAAATTTTCTCTTAAGTGTTCTTACACCTACTTACCTGTTTCAATCTTCATCACGCTTGGTAGCTCATACTTGTGCTTGTGCACCAGTTTTTCGCCCCTGTATGGCTATCAGATTCAGCTAGCACGATAAGGCACAGATATCAGGAAAAAAGAAAAGCGATATCTCGGCAGTACAGTATTAAAAAACGTGCCACTCCACCTTAACTTTTGAATCCTTTTATTTGAAGATAGAGTATACATACTTATTTTATATCGTTACACGATGCATTCATTTCATCTTGTCCCAGCTGCTTTTCTTATATATATATTGCAGCTTCTATACAAGTTTATATAATTATTTTATTCTGGAATTAAATGCCCTAATGCAAAGCCATAAATTTGGTTTGAATAAAGATATCTTATGCGGCTCATTGTGATCCGGATGTTGTCATCCATCTGTAGCGAACTGTGATATATAGTTCAAGAACATCATAGATGTTTCTTTGATTTTATAATGTACTTATCTTTTAAATTTGTATATATATAAAGAAGATAAAAATAAAATTGTAGGAATAACGGGACTCGTGAATTTGAAATTTAATCTACATTCTACATCAGTCAAGACTCATATGTTGTAATCAACAAATTAGATTCATAAGATGGGACGTACATATCTGAGGTTGAAAGTGGAAGTGATCAGATGGAACCATTCTTATTAGAAGACGCCAAAACTCCACTCAAAATCATGCAATTCTATCCTCGATCGACCAAACTGAAGTGTATGATGTTCTAGAACTTGTTCAGCAGAATGATGCAATGATACGAAAAGCATAATTAATCCGCAAAGCGAAAATCCTTTTGTCCCACGTTGCTTTGATTTTTTTTTTTTTATAAAAAAAACTTCCCATTATTAGTATTTAGTATTACTAAATGTAACAAAAAATCCCATTATTAGAATTACTAAATTTAACACTTAACTCACTTTTCTCACATCTCTATAATTTTTCACTTCAACTTTATATATAATATACATCGATATCTAATTATATTCAAGTAAAAATCAACCATGTGGTTGAATGCAAGTGGGTTAGCGTACTCCTATTGTAGGATGAATCGTTCGGGATCTATCCGAGTTCGATCCTTGGGTATCTAAAAACTCTTGGCCAGGTTTTACTAACTATGCGTCCGACTCAAAGATTTGTTTCATAACGGGTTTTAAGGATCTAAGTCGTGAGGATCTTTTGGCGCTCACTCACCCCAATGACTAATTGAGGTGAGTACCAAACCAAAAAAAATATTCTAAGTAAAAATCCCGCATATGTGATTGGTCAAAATAATTGTGACCTTTTTCTAGGTGTCATGGTGATATCTCATTGCGCTTCAAGGTTGATCAAAAACAGATCTTCCAGGCTAATAATTACAGACTATATTATTCTAAGATCCCACTAAGAATAAATAAAAATTGTTAGCTACTGTTTTTAGGATATACTAATTAAACAATTATAAAAATATAATTTTTTACAACAAAATGATGTATATATTTTATGAGTTTAATTGATATATACTGTGAGTGTAAAATTTTTTATACTGTCAACCAATCACAAATCATGGAATAAATAACTTTTAAGATGATTTGAATAAGAATCAAAGATTTTTTACGCTAACAATGTATATCAATTAAACTCTTATTTTATTATATTTAAAAATATTACCTTCAATTTTTAAAACAAACCCTTTTTTATTAATTTCATAATAACAACACTAGTTAACAACACGTTAAATTAATGAAGTATAAGTTATTATCTTATAAAAAAGAAAAGGCATGGATGATACCTTTTGCAAGGACCAATGCTGCTTTTGAAGAACGAATAAAGCAACAAGACCAGCAGAGACCAACTCAGAAAAAAGCTTTATGTGTCGTCAGCAAGTCTTGGGACGTAGGCAGTAAATGGCTACCCCTGATTCCAAAGATTTCGGTGTCTGTGGGTCTCAAAGAAGAAATGTTGCGAGAGATGAAGGAAAAGAAGTAAAGAGCAGCGTGGGTTAAATTTGCAGGGTTTGCTTACTACTGTGGTACAAATGAATGAGGAGGGGCTCACAATTTCATGCGGAGCGGAGGGAAATGTCCCACTGGGACTTTTTTTTATAGATAAAATAAATAAAAAACTTATCCAAAGTGAGTCTAAAGGTAGTAAGTATATAGATGTAATTAATTTCTCAAAATACAATAATTAAGCAAAAAACTATTTTCAGTAAGATATGTTATTTTCTTTCATGTAAGTTAGGGCATGTTTAAGAACCTATTTCTAAAATTGAGTTTTGATTGATTTATAAGTTTTGCGAACTTGGTTTTGGTTGAAAGTAATTAAGTTTGCAGTAACTAATTTATGTTTAATTACTTTATCATTAAAAGTAATTTTTGTTGAATTGGATTTTGATGAACTTAGTTTTGCAAAAATTTATTTTGATTAAAAGTAAGTTTGTAGTAAATGTTATTTGTATTTTGTCATTCAAATTTTCTTTTAGGCATGTAATTATCGGATTTTCTTCTAACTTTATTTTATTATTTGTCTTTATTAGGTTTTTTAAAATAATATGACGAGTAGTAATTGAAAATTCAAATTAAATTTTCACAAACGAAAAATGTAAAAATGTCTCGCTTCTTTAACAGTTTTTTTTTTATGAACAAAAATGTATATATATGAATGAGTAGAAGGGAGACCCAATCCATGTACAATGAAACAGAAATTACTGAGATATACATAGGAGCAACAGATATTAAACAACCCAAACCGTGTAATTAAGCTATAAGGTTGATAAATAGCTAAAGTCCCAGCCTACAATCACGCAACCCCAGTTCTATGATGCCCAAGTCTGAAACACAATATGTATACAGCATGCCTAATTGGCTAAAATCCACCAAAACCGAATTACTGGCCAGAAGTGCATGGGGTGGCAATAGTTAGCGTGACCATCTCAAAGAAAATTTAAAGGCTTCAAGGTGGGTGATGGAGGAGTAGAGGTGTAAATTCTAGAGTATACGGATGATACTTTGTTTGTAGGGAAGCTTGTTGGAAGAATTTGTGGGTTATAAAAATAATATTAAGATGCTTTGAACAAGTCGCGGGACTAAAGTGTTGGTAATGACTACAATCTCAAGAGGGGGTGAATTGAGATATTGAAAACTTTTTCAACAATTTAAAGTAAAAAAGAGTTTTCTTAAAGAAAATTGGTTTTCACTCAATTTTAATTCCCAGGAATCAGGTTATGTAACAAGTAATGATGTTAAGAAGAATTATAAGAAGTAACAACAAGTTTAACACAGATTGTAGATCAAAGATTCAAGTTAACAAGCATTTTTAAAACTCATTCACAACACACAAGTGCATATAACAAATATATGGAGTTTAGAGATGAGAAGAACACGCAAACCGATTTATCCTGGTTCGGCTACCTCCTCTGATAAGTCTACATCCAGTCCCACACCTCTGTGGTTTTCTCCACTATAACCAGAAATTACAATATCCAATTACAGCATTAACAAGAATAACCTCCTTGCTAAGGAACACATAACAAAAAAAACACTTGCTTTTCTATACACAAGGATCCATTCTATCATTGTTCAATCCTAAGAGATACCCTCTCTTAATCACACTAACTCACAGAAAGAATTGAGTAGAATAAAGACTCTAAAAGTTTGATTATACAAATTGAAGTTCTAAGAAATATCACATTTTTTCCTCAAAGATGAAGCACTTTTGGAAGCTTTTGAATCTTTCGTATTTTTACTTTCAGAATGTGTAAGGTAATATAAAAGTGTTCCTTCGATCCATCTTAATATAGAAAACAAGTTATGGTCGTTGGGATCGACTAAAACAGATTTGGATCTGATTTAACAAAATCTATTTTCTTGATTCTCGTTCTTGAAATAAGATTATGATTGTTCTTGTAGAATTCGCGTCCATCTTGAAAATAACCGTTTCCATCTAGCCATTAAGATTTTACATTCGGATGGGCTAGTAGACGAGATCCATTTAGTAGACGAGCTCCATATGGTAGATGAACTCCATATTGGTAGACGAGCTCCATATGATACTTTAGCAGACGAGCGCTTCTTGTTACTTTAGTAGACGCGTGCTTCTGTTACTTTAGTAGACGAGTGCTTCTGTCACTTTAGTAGACGAGCACTTTTGTCACTTTATTGGACGTCTGCTTGTTTCACTTCATTGGACGTCTGCTTGTTTTACTCATTGGACGTCTCCTTGTTTCACTTCATTGGACGTCTGCTTGTTTTACTTTGTAAAAATTAGTTTCTTCTTAATTTTAAGTGCTTCACCTAAGAAATCAAATATGCTATTTTTACAATAGCATCTAAAGTATGAGATCTCCATTGCTTGATGCTTTAGTCCTTGTCCATTGCTTTGTGTCATTGGTCTTCCATGCTTTAATCCTTGATTTATCTTTTTCATGAGTGATCTTGCATACAACTTAACACATAATAAGTACATAGTCAAAATCAAAAATCTTATGCAAAATACACTTTGTTTGTCATACATCAAAACATGAATGAGGGCTTAGTCTTACAAACTCCCCCTTTTTGATTATGACAAACCTTACCATACTTAACCTTAGTTATTAAAAAAAAGAGTGCAACTGTTCAGTAAGCATGGTTCTTGAGTCATTTTCATCCTCCCCATGTCTCATTGATATCTTTCAAAAATCAAGTGTTATCATATCATTATCATAAAAAAGTCATCTTGTATTTATTATTAGTTCAAGTATGTCTTTTCAATGCAGTTCATACTTAGGTATCAGAGAAAAATTTTACAGCAAATGCACGACAGAATTAATGGTTATATGGTTCATCTTTCTCCCCATTTGTCATTATCAAAAAGAAACTATGGAGAATATTGAAATCACACTGAAAAACAGGCTTGCATTCATTGATAATAAATTATTACAGAGCATATGCAATACATCAAAACAACCAAAACAATGAAATCAAAAAACAGGAATTACAGACACCTAAGGACACTTAGTCTAAACTGGGACTAGATAAAAGCATCTTGCCCATGTCCTTCATAATTTTCAGCATCTTGTGCTGCCTCGCTTGCCATATTGACTATATTATCAAAAATAACATCTGATATCAATCATTTTGAGGATCAATTATGCCAAGTTCCCTTCTTATAAAGAAGAAACTTTCCTTATCTAGTGGTTTGGTGAGTATATCAGCCAATTGCTTGGTTGTATTGATGAGCCTCTGTTTGACTGGTTTTATAACTAGTAAAGACCTTGGCTTTGTGCTAATTTAATATCATTTTTACCCAAATTAGACTTGATTGTCTCTAAGTAGTATTTTGAGTCTGTAAAGTGTTTTTAGGTTAATTTAGTTGATTTAGAGTTAAATAAAGTACTTATGTTATTTTCTGTTTTTCAGGTTAATAAAATAAAATAAAATAAATCTGGAGCCACTCGCCCCGCGAAGGATATCTCGCCCCGCGAGTCACGTAAGCATGAAAAGTCAGAGACGATCACGGTTTACCCGTGTTGAAGATCACGGCCGTGGCAGTTTTGAAGTTGAAGCGTTCGCCTCGCGAGAATCCATTCGCCTCGCGAGTCTTGGAAGACCAGAAGCCATCACGGTTTGGGCATGTTGAAGGTCACGGGGGTTACAGTTGGGAATTTGAAGAGTTCGCCTCGCGAATATATGCTCGCCTCGCGAGAATACCAAGAGTTGCAGACTTTTCGTGTCATTCGCCTCGCGATAAGTTCTTCGCCTCGCGAGGACTTGGATTCCAGAAATTGTATATAAACTGCTCTATGGCAGAATGAAAAAGGGAGGCTAGTCAGTTTTGGCTAGTTTCTGAGCTGGTTTTTATTCTTTTGTTTTCTTTTAGTTTAGATAGTTGTTTTACTTTTGTAATGGAGAACTAGTCTCCTAGATTAATCTACTGTAATTGGTTTCTATCCATACTTGAGGTTCTTGTATTTCCTGTTTTCATTTCCTTTTCTCTTTTCAATGCCATGCTTTATATTTCTGTTTGCTTAATTCAGGAGTATATTGTGTTGTGTTGGTTTATCTCGGTGATATCATGTTCCTATATATAATCGTGTTTGCTTAATTCGCGTGTGTACGTTTCGTGTTCGCTTAGTTCACGAAGTGCTTAACCCCGTTTGCTTAATTCGGGAATAGGGACATATATCTGTGGTAGTAGTTCCGCTTGTGAATTATTGCTACAACCGGGAGGGGATTAGAATCTGCTTAGGGCTAGGAATTTGCATGAACCGATGATAGTTGGGAAACCAAAAGCAGTAGGTTAATCGTTTTAGTTTATTTGTTAATCTGTTTTACTGCTCTGTTTTCTTTCTTTGTTCTGTTTTGTTTTCTTTATTTTTGTTTCAATCCAAAACCCCCCATTTCTAACTTTTTCTGTTAATAATAACAACACTAAAGAGTCCTTGAGAGACGATCCGAGTTGTCGCCCTATCTGCATTATTTTAATAATCGCTCGATCTTTTTGGCACGTGGCGACAGCGCGGTCAAAAATTGGCGCCGTTGCCGGGGACTCTGGTTTGTTGTTATTAGCAGGAAATAAATAAAAAAAATAAAATAAAAAAATAAAAAATAAAAAAATTCTTTTCTAATTAGTTTTGTCTGCATTGTCTGGTTGTGAATTTTGCCCCGTGGATAATTATATGCGAAATTATGTGCCTAATGTTTATTATGAGCAACCATGCATGTATTATCCTAATTTTAGTGAGCCACCACCATACTATCCTGCCTTCAGAGCTGCACCTTCCAAACCTTCCCTAGAGGACCTGTGCAAACAGATGACTGCACAGATAAATGCACAAATGGAAGCAAACTTTCTCGAAATTCAACAGATGATGGAGGCGAGCAATCTTGAATTTCAACAGATGATGGAGGCTGAATACCAGAAGGACCAAGCTGAATCTCGGAAGTTGTGGGCTCTAATTGATCAAGTTACCGCCAACTCGGCTACAATGCTAATTCCACAGCCCCTTGAAGAACCTACAGAGTCACAAGTTATTCCTGAAAATATTTCTGATGATGATTGTGATAATATTTCTGTTGATGATGAATTGTGTGTTGAATCCCCTGATTGTAATGATTGTTATTGTGATGGCAGTGCTGCTTTGTGTATATTCTGTTATGCAGCTTTATACTGTTCAGGAAACACAGAAAATGAGCATCAGGAGGATCAGGAGAACATTTGCTCCACCGTGCTTGAGGATAAAGAAGAACCTTTGGAAGTAGATGATTCAAGTAACTCAAATGCATGTGTTGAGAGTAATGGGGTGGATGCACTGTGTGAAGAATTCCCAGACATTCTAACTTTTTCTGATTCATTTTCTTGTAATATATGTACTAACTCTAACCTTTGTGTGGTGTGTGCTGAAATCTCTGCATGTATAGCAGGTGAAAAATTTGTTAGTGCAGAAAATGAAGCAGCACCAGTAACCCCAGCTAACTGTTTGCCACCTCCCCCTGTGGAACCAAAAGATTTGGATTTTGCACCCTTGGATTTTGCACCATGGCCAATCCAAGAGGTTGAAACCCACTTCTATTGGGAAGACTTTGTAGATAAAGAGGTCAGCTGTGACCCGAAGGGGAGTGAGAAGTCCGCCGCACTCGGCGAAGTCATCATAATTGTCAAGTGCTCACCCCCACACCAAGGCTGCAAGTCATGGAAGCATGGAATGAACTCCCACCCTTTGGCTACCATGTGGGCCTTATGCTACAAGCAATGGGATCCTGGTGGAACCGCCCTTAATGAGTTTTCTTAACCCTTTCTCCTTTTTAATTTTCTTTTCCTTGCTTTATTTCTGTTTTCTTTGAATAAAGCTCCTGAATAATTTGAGAAGCTCAGGAGTTGTGTTTGTGTCTTGGTTATGGCAAGTTTGATGGGTTTGATTAATTTTGCATAGATTGATTGCATGTTTAGTGATGACTGTTTTCCCCCTAGGATTTGAAATTTTTTTGAAAAATGATCCCCATGTGATTGAAAACTGAACTTTGAGATTTTGTAATGATGACATGATTTATGATAAGTTTGGGGTGATAGGAAGCACACACTAGGGATAGAATCTCTGTCAAACAATTTGAAAAATAATGTCCAGGTGAGGTTTTGAGCCTCCAACATGTTTTTGACTGTGTGAAAATCACTTTTGATTGCACTTTCCTGAATTTGCTTGAATCTCTTTTTGGTTTGCATGATTATATGTTTGTTTCAGATGATTTAGGCATTTTCTTTGTAAATAGCTACTTAGCCAAAAAAATAACCAATTCCTGATGCATGTTCCCTAGTTAGCCCCATTGAGCCTATTAGCCTGTTAATTCTTGATAACCTAATGTTATAAGCCCAAAAATCTGGAAAACCATGTTAACCCGATCTTAGGATTAGGAGAGCATGTAATCTTAGAATGGGTGCAAGAAATAAGTTTGGGGTGGCTGCAAGGTGTAACATGTTGTTTGGGATTGAAAAAAAAAATTATCTAAAAAAAAAAAGAGAGAAAAAAGAAAAGAAAAGAAAAACAGAAAAAAAATAAAAGTGCAAAAATGCCAAAAAGAAATAAAAAGGTTGTAGCCACCCAAGGCATAAAGAAAAATGGAAAAGGAACTTGAGTGAATTTCAAAGTGTAAATAATGTTCATGCTCTCTTAGTTCCTAGGGTATTCAGCCTAGTTCCTTTGTATATCCTACCCTTAGCCAGGCCCCATTACAACCCATAAAAGACCTTCTGATGTTGCTTGCATGTTTTATGTGGGAATCATTTGGAGATGAAAATCAAATTTATGGGAAGTGCTCTTAAAAGTGAAATTGAGAGAAATGTTGATAGCCTGACACAAACTGAGCGAATGAGTAAACACAAATTTCCCTTGTGAGGAAGGCAGTTGTTTGAATTTGGTGATCTCCCTTTTGTGTGTAACTTAGATCCCCTGCTTAGATTAATGAGTGTTTGAATGATGAAATTCTCAACTGTTTAGAATAAATGAATGTGGGGATTGTTTTGTTTGAAAGGGGGGGACATTGAAGGAAAAATAGTTTTGATAAATTGCTTGAAATCTGTGTAAAGTTGATTGAATCCTTAAGCTTGCCGTGTTTTTCCAGGTCTTGAGTCTTTTTAAGTTTTTGAGTTGTAGTTTGCTTGGGGACAAGCAAAGTTTAAGTTTGGGGTATTTTGATGAGCCTCTGTTTGACTGGTTTTATAACTAGTAAAGACCTTGGCTTTGTGCTAATTTTATATCATTTTTACCCAAATTAGACTTGATTGTCTCTAAGTAGTATTTTGAGTCTGTAAAGTGTTTTTAGGTTAATTTAGTTGATTTAGAGTTAAATAAAGTACTTATGTTATTTTCTGTTTTTCAGGTTAATAAAATAAAATAAAATAAATCTGGAGCCACTCGCCCCGCGAAGGATATCTCGCCCCGCGAGTCACGCAAGCCTGAAAAGTCAGAGACGATCACGGTTTACCCGTGTTGAAGATCACGGCCGTGGCAGTATTGAAGTTGAAGCGTTCGCCTCGCGAGAATCCATTCGCCTCACGAGTCTTGGAAGATCAGAAGCCATCATGGTTTGGGCATGTTGATGGTCACGGGCGTTACAGTTGGGAATTTGAAGAGTTCGCCTCGCGAATATATGCTCGCCTCGCGAGAATACCAAGAGTTGCAGACCTTTCGTATCATTCGCCTCGCGATAAGTTCTTCGCCTCGCGAGGACTTGGATTCCAGAAATTGTATATAACCGCTCTCTATGGCGAGAATGAAAAGGGAGGCTAGTCGGTTTTGGCTAGTTCCTGAGCTGGTTTTTATTCTTTTGTTTTCTTTTAGTTTAGATAGTTGTTTTACTTTTGTTATGGAGAACTAGTCTCCTAGATTAATCTCTGTAATTGGTTTCTATCCATACTTGAGGTTCTTGTATTTCCTGTTTTCATTTCCTTTTCTCTTTTCAATGCCATGCTTTATATTTCTGTTTGCTTAATTCAGGAGTATATTGTGTTGTGTTGGTTTATCTCGGTGATATCATGTTCCTATATATAATCGTGTTTGCTTAATTCGCGTGTGTACGTTTCGTGTTCGCTTAGTTCACGAAGTGCTTAACCCCGTTTGCTTAATTCGGGAATAGGGACATATATCTGTGGTAGTAGTTCCGCTTGTGAATTATTGCTACAACCGGGAGGGGATTAGAATCTGCTTAGGGCTAGGAATTTGCATGAACCGATGATAGTTGGGAAACCAAAAGCGATGAGGTTAATCGTTTTAGTTTATTTGTTAACTGCTTTTCTTGCTCTGTTTTTTCTTTCTTTGTTCTGTTTTGTTTTCTTTATTTTTGTTTCAATCCAAAACCCCCCATTTCTAACTTTTTCTGTTAATAATAACAACACTAAAGAGTCCTTGAGAGACGATCCGAGTTGTCGCCCTATCTGCATTATTTTAATAATCGCTCGATCTTTTTGGCGCGTGGCGACAGCGCGGTCATGTATCTATATGTTCAATCACAACATCACCACTTTGAATATGATCCCTGATAAAATGATGCCTAATTTCAATATGCTTGGTTCTTGAATGCGTGATGGGGTTCTTTGTTAGATTAATTGCACTAGTGTTATCACACTTTATTGGTACATGATCTAGATGAACACCATAGTCAATTAATTGTTGTTTCATCCATAGGATTTGAGCACAACAACTCCCAGCTGCACATATTCTGCTTCAGCTGTGGATAAGGCCACACTAGTTTGCTTTTTACTAAACCAAGACACTAGGGAATTTCCTAATAAATGGCATGTTCCACTTGTGCTCTTCCTATCTAACTTGCATCCAGCAAAGTCAGAGTCGGAATATCCTATTAATGTGCTAGTGGATCCCTTAGGATACCACAACCCCATTTCTTTTGTTCCTAAAAGATACTTCATGATTCTTTTAATTGTAGTAAGATGTGATTCTTTAGGATTAGCTTGATACCTTGCACACATACACACACTAAACATTATATCTGGCCTACTTGCAGTGAGATAAAGAAAGGATCCGATAATACCTCTATACTTGGATACATCTATTGATTTACCATGTTCATCTTTGTCCAAGTAGTAGGCTGAACTCATTGGTGTTGCCATTTCCTTTGCACTTTCCATTCCAAACTTCTTTAGTAGTTCCTTGCAATACTTTGTTTGGCTTATGAAGGTTCCATCTTGGCATTGTTTAATTTGAAGTCTAAGAAAGAAGGTAAGCTCTCCCATCATGGACATTTCAAATTCATTTTACATTAGTTTACCAAATTCCTTGCATAAAGACTCATTAGTAGCACCAAAAATAATGTCATCAACATATATTTGAACAAGTAAGATATTGTGTGCTTTTCTTTTAGTAAAAAGTGTTGTATCAACTTTTCCTCTTTTAAAGCCTTTCTCTAGGAGAAAATTGCTTAACCTCTCATACCAAGCTCTAGGAGCTTGCTTGAATCCATAGAGGGCTTTAGTGAGTTTATAGACATGATTTGGGAAGTCACTATCAACAAAGCCAGGGGGTTGGCTTACATATACTTCCTCTTGTATTATTCCATTTAAAAAGGAACTTTTCACATTCATTTGTTACATTTTAAAGTTCATTATACATGCATAGGCTAATAGCATTCTTATGGATTCTAATCTAGCTACGGGAGCATATGTTTCATCATAAACAATTCATTCTTCTTGATTATATCCCTTAGCTACTAGTCTAGCCTTGTTTCTTACTATTATTCCATTCTCATCCATTTTGTTTCTAAACACCCATTTAGTTCCAATTATTTGGTTACTTTTAGGTTTTGGAACTAAATCCCAAACTTTGTTCCTTTTAAATTGATTTAACTCCTCTTGCATTGCAATCATCCAATGTTCATCATTAATAGCATCATCAACACATTTTGGTTCTATTTGAGATACAAACGCCATGGTATTGCAAATATTCCTTAAAGAGTTTCTAGTGCTTACCCCTTTGGTGATCTCACCAATGATATTGTCTAGGGGATGATTCTTTGAAACTTGCCACTCCTTAGGAGGATTTTCTTGTTGGATTTATGCTTGAGGTTCTTTATTGCTCCCTTCATCTTCCTTTTTCTTATTGCTGTCTTTTCCTTCATCAGGTTTCACTTCATCTTCATGAGTTTCTGCATCATCAAAAATGTCATTTCCCAACCTTTTGGGGTTAGACTCATCAAATGTTATGTGAACAGATTCTTCCATTGATAAAGTACGCTTATTAAACACTCTATATGCTTTGCTAGTTAATGAATAACCTAGGAAAATACCCTCATCAGCTTTGGGATCAAATTTCCCAAGATTATCCTTGCCATTATTTAGCACAAAACACTTACAACCAAAGACACGAAAATGAGAAATGTTAGGTTTTCTTCCTTTGTAAAGTTCATATAGAGTTTTCTTAAAAATTGGCCTTATTAGAACTCTATTTAAAACATAACATGCAGTACTCACACCATCAGCCCAAAAATACTTTGGTAAATTAGAGTCACTTAACATGGTTCTAGCAATTTCTTCAAGTGACCTATTTTTCCTCTCAACTACTCCATTTTGTTGTGGAGTTCTAGGTGCAGAAAAATTGTGTTTTATACCATGTTCATCACAAAAGTTATCAAACTCCTCATTTTGAAATTCTCCTCCATGGTCACTCCTAATTGAAACAATTTTCACGTCTTTCTCATTTTGAACAACCTTAGCCATTTTCTTAAAAGCTTTAAAAGCTCCATTCTTTTGTGCTAAAAAATAGGTCCAAGTAAATCTAGAGAAGTCATCAACAATTACAAGTGCATAAAGATTTCCACCAAAGCTTTTTGTCCTAGAAGGTCCAAAAAGGTCCATGTGCAACAATTGTAAGGGTCTACTAGTTGAAACAATGTTTTTAGCCTTAAATGAGGTTTTCACTTGTTTACCCTTTTGGCATGCATCACATAACCCCTCTTTAACAAACTTCTTATTTGGTAAACCAATTACAAGTTCTTTGGAAATCAATTTATTCAAGTTATCCATATGAATGTGAGTTATTCTCCTATGCCAAAGCCAATTTTCATCTTCTTTTGAAATTAAGCAACATGCATCATTGGAAGTTAAATTGTCTAAGTCTAGCATATAGATGTTATTGATTCTTTTTCCAATCAATTTTATGTTATTATCATGAATAGATTCAATCATACACAAATTTAAGTTAAAGTTTACCTTGTAGCCTTTATCACATAATTGGCTTATACTTAGTAGATTGTGTTTGAGCCCTTCCACATAGAGAACATCCTCAATCTTGATTGCTGGACTTTTTCCTATTGTTCCAACACCAAGAATTCTTCCTTTGTTGTTGTCTCCATAGGTGACATTTCCACCTTCTTTGGGAGTGAAAGATGTAAATTTTGTGATGTCTCCGGTCATTTGTTTGGAGCAGCCACTATCTAAAAACCAGCTTGAGCTTTTGGCCTTCAAACACATCTACAAAACAAATTTTTTATACTTTTCCTTTAGGTACCCAAATCTGGTTGGGTCCTTTGGTGTTAGTAGCAACATAAGTTTCTTTTGGAACCCAAATTTGTTTAATGCCAACATGTATGTTCTTTCTAAGTCTACAAGTAGCAGTTGTATGACATTTCTTTAAACAATAATAACATTTCACAAAAGGACTAGTTGAAGAACGTAACTAGGTGCAACAAAAAGCTTCTTGAAAGATTTTTCATATACCATTGGCTTATATCCAATTCCAGCTTTATCATAAACACCCTTTTGTTGTCCTAATATGGCATTCAAGTTATCTCTACCCAAACTAAACTTAGATAAAGTTGTATTCAGTTTTTCAACTTCCTTTTCTAGTGTAGTGCATGTGGTGCAAATTGAACTAGATGCAAGTAATTGTGAATTTTTAGCTTCTAGTTCTTTAAGCTTTATTTGTAAAGATGCATAGTCACTACATTGTTTTGCGATGATCTTCCTAGAAGATATAAGTTGTTTACCAATTTTAACATATTCTTCATGCAATTCATCAAAAGCATCTTGTAACTCATCATAGGTAGGAGAAGAATCATTTACCTCGGTTTCACTATCACTTTGTTGATTTGCTATGAGACATAGGTTGGCTTCTTCATTTTCAGATTCACTACTAGTGGAATCCATATCATTTTCTTCCCAAGCTATGTATGCTCTTCCAGGCTTTCTTCCTTTCTTCTCTTTGTTGTCATTCTTCTCATACTTTTCTTTCTTTTGTAGCTTTGGACATTCATTTTTGTAGTGTCCAACCTTTCCACATTCAAAGCATTTGATTGTTGAGGAAGAGCTTTCACCTTTGTTCGTGTTCTTTTTTGTAGGAAAACTGAATTGCTTCTTGTTTCTATTCTTTTTTATGAATCTTCTAAATTTCCTCACAAGAAATCCCATGTCGTCTTCTTTGGATTCTTCACTTTCATCAAGGTGTTCATCTTCATCACTTTCTATTGATTCTTTGGAGATACGAGCCTTGAGTGAGAGTCTTTTCTTCCTTTTCTCCTTATCTTCATGACTTTTCAATCTATTGAGTTCCAATTCGTGTTCTTTCAACTTGCCAAATAAAGTAGCAATCTGCATGGTGTCTAGATCCTTTGCTTCAGCAATTGCAGTAATTTTTGGCTGCCATTCACGACTCAAACATCTCATTATCTTGTTAATCTTTCTCTCATCTATGGTTGTATGTCTGAGTCCTTCTAGCTGGTTCACAATGTGTGTAAACCTCTTTTACAGTTCATCTATCTCCTCACCATTCTTCATATGAAAGAGTTCATATTCATGGACTAGTGCATTCATTCTTGCTCTTTTCAAATCGTTGGTTCCTTCATGAGTGAGTTGAAGAGTATCCCACATTTGCTTATCCGTTTTGCAATTGGAGACCCTAAAAAACTCATCATAATTCAAAGCAGCTGTTATAATATTTTTTGCCTTAGCATTATAACCAACTCTTCTTTTATCATCATCATTCCAATCATTTTTTGGTTTAGTTTGTTTATTTTCCTTAGCATCAAGAATAAATGGAACATAGGGACCATTTTCAACAGCATCTAATACATCTAAACCAACAGCCTCAAGAAAGATAAGCATTCTCTCTTTCCAATACATGTATTGGGAGCCATTAAAGGCAGGGGGTCTAGTGAGTGAAGCCCCATCACCCAGGATATCATTTGTAGCCATCTCTTGAAGCTATTAAGCTTTGTAACAAGAGTTTTAGTCCTGATGCCACTTGTTGGTAATGGCTACAATCTCAAGAGGGGGGGTGGGGGGTGGGTGGGTGGGTGGGGTGAATTGAGATATTGAAAACTTTTTCAACAATTTAAAGCAAAACAGAGTTTTCTTAAAGAAAATTGGTTTTCACTCAATTTTAATTCCCAAGAATCAGGTTATGTAACAAGTAATGATGTTAAGAAGAATTATAAGAAGTAACAACAAGTTTAACACAGATTGTAGATCAAAGATTCAAGTTAACAAGCATTCTTAAAACTCATTCACAACACACAAGTGCATATAACAAATATATGGAGTTTAGAGATGAGAAGAACACGCAAACCGATTTATCCTGGTTCGGCTACCTCCTCTGGTAAGCCAACATCCAGTCTCATACGTCTGTGGTTTTCTCCACTATAACCAGATATTACAATATCCAATTACAGCATTCACAAGGATAACCTCCTTGCTCATGAACACACCAAAAAAAAAAAAGCACACTTGCTTTTCTATACCCAAGGATCCATTCTATCCTTGTTCAATCCTAAGAGATACCCTCTCTTAATCACACTAATTCACATAAAGAATTGAGTAGAAGAAAGACTCTAAAAGTATGATTATACAAATCGAAGTTCTAAGAAATATCACACTTTTCTCTCAAAGATGAAGCACTTTTGGAAGCTTTTGAATCTTTCGTATTTTCACTTTCAGAATGTGTAAGGTAATATAAAAGTGTTCCTTCAATCCCTCTTTATATAGAAAACAAGTTATGGTCGTTGGGATCAACTAAAATAGATTTGGATCTGATTTAACAAAATCTGTTTTCTTGATTCTCGTTCTTGAAATAAGATTCTGATTGTTCTTGTAGAATTCGCGTCCATCTTGAAAATAACCGTTTCCATATAGCCATTAAGATTTTACATTCGGATGGGCTAGTAGATGAGCTCCATATGGTAGATGAGCTCCACATGGTAGACGAGCTTCATATGATACTTTAGCAGACGAGCCCTTCTTGTTACTTTAGTAGACGCGCGCTTCTGTTACTTTAGTAGACGAGTGCTTCTGTCACTTTAGTAGACGAGCACTTTTGTCACTTCATTGGATGTCTGCTTGTTTTACTTCATTGGACGTCTGCTTGTTTCACTTCACTTCATTGGACGTCTGCTTGTTTTACTTTGTAAAAATTAGTTTCTTCTTAATTTTAAGTGCTTCACCTAAGAAATCAAATGTGTTATTTTTACAATAGCATCTAAATTGTGAGATCTCCATTGCTTGATGCTTTAGTCCTTGTCCATTGCTTTGTGTCCTTGGTCTTCCATCCTTTAATCCTTGATTTATCTTTTTCATGAGTGTTCTTGCATACAACTTAACACATAATAAGTACATAGTCAAAATCAAAAATCTTATGCAAAATACACTTTGTTTGTCATACGTCAAAACATGAATGAGGGCTTAGTCTTACATAAAGGTTAATTTCAAGAAGAGCAGCTCGATTACTGTGAATGTGGAAGAAAATTTTGTTTGTGCGGCAGCTAGATTTCTAAATTGCAAAAGAGGTAGTATTCCTTTTAAATACCTTGGTCTTCCGGTGGGTCTCACCCTAGAAATAGTTCGACTTAGCAGCCGGTTATCAGTCTAATGGAAAGAAGATTGGAATCGTGGAAAAGAAAATACGTCTCATTGGACGGAAGGATCACATTAATTAATTCAGTCCTTAATAGCATCCCGATTTTCTACTTGTCCTTTATGAGATCGCCTAGGAAAGTTTTGAAAATTTTTGTGAGAATCCAAAGGGACTTTGTTATGGTGGGGTGGGGGGGGGGGGGGAGATACCGTGGGTTAGGTGGGAGCTAATTTGTAGGCCTAGAAAGGAAGGTGGACTAGGGGTAAAAATTTAGAGTGGTTTAATTTATCCCTTTTGGCAAACTGGAGATGGAGATTATTAAAGGAGGAAGAAGGTTTATGGAGGGAGGTGGTAGTGTCTAAATATGGAAAATACTGTTGGAGAGATTTCTTTTTTCCTAAGGTAAAGGAGTCGGGGACAGACTTGCTTCCCATTGGTGAAAGGGGATTTGCAACTTAGGGAGTATGAAGCAATGGAAGATTGGTTTCAATTGGGCTTGAGGAAAAAGTTGGGTAGAGGGAACAAAGTCAAATTTTGGGAAGATGTATGGGTGGGTGAAATTAGTTTAATGGATTTTTTCCCAAGGTTATATAGTATCACAAAAGAAAAAGGTAGAGTAATTGAGGATGTAGGTGAATGGCATGGAGTAAATTGGGTGTGGAAACTTCGTTGGAGAATGGAATTATTTAGTTGGGAGGAGGCTCACTACAAAAAAAAGCACGACTTACCGACGGAAAAAACCCGTCAGAAATGAAGAAATCCCGTCGGAAAACTACATTACCGACGGAATTTCCAACGGACACGGTTTTGTCGGTAATAGGCGCGTAGGAAAGCTTTTCCGACGGATCTAGTTCATCCGTCGGAAATTTCTGACGGCTTTAACAGTGGAAAAGCTTACCACACAGAACCCCTAATTACCGACGGCAATTCCGTCGGTAACTCTATGTGGAAGTTACCGATGGAATTTTCCGTCGGAAAATGTAACCAACAGTAACCGACAGAAATATCCATCGGAAACAAGGGTTTTTCTATTTTTAAATTACTTTTTATTTATTTTGTTTTATATTAATAATTAATTATTAATTATTTTTATTAAAATTTATATATTCAATATTAAATATTATATTATATTTATTAATTGTTATTATATTTTATTTTAATTATTTATATTTTATTTATTAATTAATATTATAATTTATTAATTAATTTATATTTTATTATAATTAATTATAATTTAATTATTATATTTTATTTTAATTAAATATTACTATATTATCAATTACAAAACAAAATTGAAATTAAAAATAAAATTTAAAAAGTAATTAAATTAAAATTAATTTAAAATAAAAACAAGCTCAACATATAATCCATAAATAAAATATCCGTCTATCTATAAAACTCTACTACACCTATAACTATCATAATACCCATCACCATAATATCTGTCATCGTCGTCCTATCGGGGGGAGTCTGCCGGTGTCACATGACCATCAAGCTGCGGCTCGATAGACACACCGTCATCATGCGGCTGCGGTGGTGGATCAGTAGTAGTAGTGGAGGGCTGGGGCTGTGTGGCATGGAGGATCCCCTGCAGAGCGTTGCGCCTGTCTGGTGGGAGGAAATCGAGCACAGCGGTCATGACCATAGAGAATGTCTCCATCCGCTGCATGATGCACTCGTTTGTCTCCCTCTGCTGCTACACCTCCTGCCTCAGCTGCTGCACCTCCTCCGTGTCCTGTGAGCCGGAGGATGTAGGCTCCCTAACGGTCAAGCTCGGCGTCGACCCCCGACGGATCAACCTGGCTAGGGTCGCAGTACCGTAAATCCGTCCCTTGTTCTTCCCGCCCGCCACGTCCATCCAGGTCTGGGTCTGTAGCCGCTCAACCTTGGCGGGGTCCAGCTGAGAAGGATCTGAGACACCAGAGCAGGAGGCAGCCTCAGATGCTACCTGACTAAACCTGGCGTTGTACTCCACCTGCGATCAATACATTACAATCAATATGTATTAAACTATTTATATATAATAATTACCAATAGTTTAAATATAAAAAAACACTTTAGCTCACCATTGTGTGCCTCGACCTCTCATCAACAAACTCGCCGGTGTCCGAGCGAATATGTGTCTGCTCAAAGACCACAGAGACATCAACGGACCGAGCTAGCTCTCCTGCCTGCAATCGACACACCAATAAAATCAATTAGTTATAAAACAATTTTTTTATAAAAATATACAGTTTATAAATAATGTTATTTATCTATGCATACCATGTAAATGGCATGCTGCATGTGGCTAATAGAACCGCCAGTGTGCATGCTCCCACCCTTCTCGAAAGCCCGATTTCTCTTCGCCTGTTCACACTTCAGCTTGTAAGTCGGAGTGTCCCAGTACGCACACAGTTGGGCCCAGATGTTGGGCCCGATGTAATTCGGACGTATCTGGCTCTCCCTACATTCCCGGAGCATGTCCCTCAGTCGAGCAGTTGCTCGGTCGTCAAAGATAGCACGTATCTTTGAGGTATGCTCCGGTAACCAGCGCACAAGATGGCCAGAAGCGACGATACTGTGCCTTGATGGCGAAGGCAACGTGCTTCGATCCCACTTTCGATGGGATGAAGCTGAAAAATCCATAATTTTATTAAATCAACAATATGACAACCAACAAATATATGCTTATTAAATAGTAATTATTTTTAAACAACATTAAATTAAATTAAATTAAATTAAACTTACGATCCAGAAACAGGACGGATCCATGGTCGATCCTCAGGTGCGGGAACCCTGGCCCACTAAGGCAAGTCCTCAACCGCGGCTTACTGTTGCACAGACGATGATGATGGTATGACCGTGTTGTGACCGTATGCGACCGCGGATGATGTGGATGGAATGGTCGTGTCCGGTTGTGGCATCATCCCAGAAGTCGACATAAATGATAATCCTGCTGGGTGTGTGGCCGGCACAGTCGATGATGATGGTGGTGCTGGGTGTGGGTCCAATAGGGGGCGGCGATTAGCCGGCTAGTGCGCATCGTGGCGTAAAGCGAGTGGAGGTCTAGACATGGGTGGAGGGTGGGGTAGTGTGGGTCGGGGATAGTGTAGTATAGGTAGGGGATGATGTAGTATGGATCGGTGAAGGTATAGAATGGGCGGGGGATGGTGTAGAATTAGTGGGGGAGGCTCTTGTAGGTGGCGATAAGGTAGGTGCGGTAGGGATGAGGGTCGGTGCGGAGGGACCTCCAGGAATGCGAGCAAGCACTTGGGACTTCACGGTGTATTGTCCCCGCTTAGCCTTCCCCTTCCCCTTATCACCGCTAGGTGGTGGGGGGCGGGGTGGCTGTCCTCCTGATGCTGACATATCTATTTTTATAGCACAATTACAAATCAGTGTAAAAACAATAAGTAATCGACATTTAACAGTCTAATCTAGGCAACTATTTTTATAGAACAATAGTTGTCAAGTCTTACATTTAATTGCATAAGCAAATATTTAAAATATAATAAAAATAACATAATAGTAAACTTCCTATTCAGATTCGGTATCGTCATCTGATTGTAAGTCTGACTCTTATTCTTTTTGCATTGAGTCATCACTTTGGATTTCTTCCTCTGATGATGCATGCATGGATGCCTGATTACCAATAACCACTTCTTCCCCTTCATTTACAGATCCTAACATGCCAGTAATACGCTCGACCTCAATTACTTCATTGACATGTGACGATTCATATGCCTGGAATGGCATCTCATCCTCTGCATCATCGATTTCTATGCGACCCCTAGGCTTGGTAGTGACTCGCAACACACCAACCTCGTTTTGTCATTTTCTCATTGCAGGATAAGGGACATAATAAACTTATTTTGCATTCTTAGCAATTATAAACGGATCAAACTGTTGATGTCTTCTATCCATGCGAATGTCCACAGTTCCATACTTGGGATCTACTTTTGTGCCTGTCCTTGATGGATCAAGCTAGTTACAATAAAATAAGACTACTTTTTTAGGATAAGTAGTAGTATTGCATTGTAACTCGTATATGTGTTTTATGACCCCATAAAAATCAATGGTACCTTCACCCTGCACGACAACCCCGCTATTAATTGTCTTTTTGCCCACGTTCCATTCATCTGTGTGGAATTTGTACCCATTAACAAAGTATGTATGCCATGATCTAACCCAGCTATAGGGCTCATACGCTAAATCTCTCAAGTGCTGATTAGTCATGCTTAACGGTATTTGATACGCCTATGAATAGGTAAGTCATATTAAATAATTACTTTTCTCAAGAGACAAAATTCAGCTTAATATAGTATTTGCATCATCATATTACACTTGTTGCTTGAACCATTCAGGAAAATCTGCATGTGTTCGAGCAGAACCATCTTGTTCACTTAATTGATTAATTTGAAGGAACACACTGACAAATAAGATGTGTACTATGTGTTAAATGAGAAATTATAATAACATGTGATACATTATTTCAAAAGTAGGTCGTTAAGACTTACTCATGGTATGGTTTCACCTCTGTGTAATTTATCAAGACATGTACATGGGCCGATGCATACTCCTCATCAGTTAACCAGTAGGTAAGCTCCTTGCTAGCATGATGGCCAGGAAGGTTAAATACAGATAGCATATAAGGATACCCTGCATTATCAGCATCTACCTTGTTCTTAACATGTCTTGGTGCCAACAAAGTTGTTGAAATAGTGGGAACAGAAATAGGTTGTCTCATGGTGTAAGTAAGATGTACAGATTGATCCTTCCCCCTAGCCTTGTTTTTAACTGATCGTTTAGAGTCGACCATAAATCTAAGTAATAAAAAACATCGTTGACAATGCATTAATCAATGGTCGCCAATTATTTAAATGTCAAAACATAATAAAATTACCTTTCAAATGGATACATCCACCTATATTGTACTGGTCCACCAAGCCTCGCTTCATATGCAAGATGGACAGGGAGATGTTCCATTGAGTCAAAAAATCCTGGGGGAAAAACCCTCTCCATCTTGCACAGAATTATCGGAATGTTTTCTTCCATCTTCGTCAGACCATCCACTACTCTTAAAGTTGCAGAGCATATATCTTTAAAGAAATGACCGATTTCTGTAAGCGGGTTCGAAACATACCGGGGCAGCGAGCCGAAAGCAATAGGAAGCAAACACTCCATGAATACATTACAATTATGACTTTTCATCCCATGAAGCCTCCCTATTCTTACATCAGCACATCGTGCCAAATTAGAGGAATAACCATCAAGGGTCCTAAGATCTTTTAACCACCGACAAATTGACTTCGCTTCATCGACGGTTAGAGTGTAACAAGCTTTTGGTTTGGCCATTTTTCCAATAGGCTGCGGCTTCAACTCCAAATCCTTTCGTCTACAGTACATAGCTATGTCCATCATTTCCTTCTCATTGTCCTTCTTCTGACCAGACACATTCATAACTGTGTTAAAAATGTTGTCAAAGAAATTCTTCTCAATATGCATCACATCAAGGCTATGTCTTAACAGATCATCCTTCCAGTACGGTAGTTCCCAAAAAATACTTTGTTTTGTCCAGTTATTCCATTCTCCATACCCAGGTAATTTTGACACACCTGATTCAGTGACTTTAGGAAGATCTCTAACTCGACCCCATATTTGTTCAGGAGTCAACAAAGGCGGTGGACCTTCCTCATCTGTCAGATTCTTTTTGAATGCTCGGATGTTTCTTCGGAAAGGATGGTTGGGATCTAAGAACCGACGATGAGAATCAAACCAGGAACTTTTGCCACCATATCTAAGGGTAAAAGCTTTTCCATGTTCCATGCAATATGGGCATGCCAATTTACCGTGGGTTCCCCTACCAGAGCGCATGCCATATGCAGGAAAAACATTGATAGTCCACATCAGTGACCCCCTCATCATAAAGTTTCGCTTATTTGAAACGTCATAAGTCAACACACCATCCCACAACTTCTTCAGATCATCGATCAGAGACTGCAAATATACATCTATCCCAGCCTTCGGATTAGATGGTCCCGGTATTAGACAAGTCAGAAACATATATGGTTTTGACATGCACATCTCAGGAGGAATATTGTACGATGTAACAATCACTGGCCAACATGAATATGGCGAGGCTAACGCCTGAATGTACAGGGTAAAACCATCTGAACACAGCCCAAGTCTCACATTGCGAGGATCTGCTACAAAATCAGGATGAACCCGATCGAAGTGCTTCCAAGCATCACCATCAGAAGGGTGGCGTATGACGCCCGGATTTCTTCTATTTTCATTATGCCACCTCATTTGTCCCGCAGTTTGCATTGATGCAAACAGTCTCTGCAACCTTGGAATTATTGGCAGATAGAACATTGCCTTCGTAGGAACTGGTTTCCTCTTACTATGGTCACTACTTTGAACGCGGTACCTGGATGTCTGACAAAATTTACATTCTTCCAACGCATTGTCATTTGTGCCAGATTGACTACCATAATTTAGCATGCACCCATTTGGACAAAAATCAATCCTCTTAGCCACCAAGCCTAGTTTCGACACCAACCGCTTCGCATCATAATAACTTTTTGGCAACAACTCTTTGAAGGGTGTCACATCTTGAAGCATTTTACAAAAGAACTCCAAACACTGCTCTGGGACATTCCAATTGGACGTGTGTTGTGACGCCGGCAAGTGTACCGGGTCGTCGCAAGTAATAAAATAAGCACGGTAAGTAATTACCGAGGTCGAACTCAGGGATTTGGCTACCAATTCGACTAATCCGCAGAAAATCCGATACGTTTTGTCAAGTTACAGAAGGTGGTTGAGAGAGAGAGATTAATATCAAAAATTTAATTAACAAATCTAATAAAATAATTAACTAAAAATCTGAAATTAAAATGTCCAAGGTCACAAATCCACCTACCCAATATGCATACCCAAGTGATGATGAATTCCTCCCTAAGTTCAATTTCAATGTCAACCGGGACCCCCAAATTCTCCTATATCCACTCTCGTGCTCAATAGGACGTATTCGACGATTGGATTAATTACTTACTAGGTCTCATAATCCTAATCTCAAATTTGATTAATTCTTGTTCCCTATAAGGTTGCACCGATCTCCTACTCACTCTCGTGCAATATTCGATCGATGATCCCAATTCAAGTTCTAAACGCGAATCGCTGACTAAGCCTCATCAACGTTAACAAGTCAATCACGCAACACATATGATCAACACAATCAAATCAGAATTAGAAAACATTAATTGAGAAAAGGGGAGAAAAACATACATCACGTGAACACTACACCGCCATGGGTGGCTTCATTGATCCCTCGGACGAGGGGATTAGTTCCTCATGCTCATAGACAAACAATCGGACATAACCACCATCGTAAAATAAAAAGAAAAGGAAAAGAGGAGACGCAGCTCCAAGAGAAACAAGGATTTGCAACAACTACTGATCTAAACAAGTGGAAAAACCTCATTTTTTCTGATCTGAAACAGCCTTTAAATAAGGATTCTGAATCTTGCCCGCTCGCGGGGCGAGCTTACTCTCGCGACGCGAATTTTAGTTTTGGCGCGCATTCAAGTTTGGATTTTCACGAGGCGAGAGTGTGTTCGCGGGGCGAGTCTTCCAACTTCAATCTGTCACAGCCGTGACCTTAATCACGGCTAGGCCGTGATTGTCTCTGTCTTCCAGTGTCTTCAAACTCTCGCGTGGCGAGATTCTTTCGCGGGGCGAGATTCAATTCTAGGCTGTGACCTTCATCACGGCTAGGCCGTGATGGTCTCTGACTTCCAGGTCTTCATTATTCGCGAGGCGAGCAGACTGTTCGCGGGGCGAACCAGAGTGATGATTGTTGCTGCTTTATCTGATGTTCAGTCTCGCGAGGCGAGTATCTCCAGAAGTGCTTTTTCCACTGCTTCTCGACTTTCCTTGACTCCCGGAGCTTCACTTATTGACCTGAAAACACCAAAAGCAACCAAAAGCATAATTCTATCCAAAATAAGCTAAAAACTACACAAAAGACACAAAACGAGTCAAAGTCCAACTTAGGAACAAAACAAGGCAAATTTGGGCGAAAACGAGAGTGAACTCGACTAATTGGCACATAAACCCTAGTTCATCTAGTCATAAAACTAGATAAGCCAGAGGCTTATCAAAACACCCCAAACTTAAACCTTGCTTGTCCCCAAGCAAGCTAAAACTCAAAAAGGACTCAAGACTTGGCAAGCCTAAAGGAATCAATCGATTTTGCACAAATTTCATGCAATCAAAACAGTTTTTCTCCAATGATCTCCCCCCTTACATTAATGTAATCCCCACATTCATTTACTTTAAACAATTGAGAACTTCATCATTCATGCAATCATTAATCTAAGTTGAGGATCAGGGTCACACACAAAAGGAAGATCACCAATTTCAAACAATTGCCTTCCTCACAAGGGTATGTAAAATTTCACTCATTCGCTCAAATTAGTCTAGGCTATCAACTTTTCACTCAATTTCACATAATAAGAGCACTTCCCATGAATTTGATTTTCATCTCAAAAATGGTTCCCACGAAAACATGCATGCAACATCAGAAGGTCTTTTTAAAGGTTGTAATGGGGCCTGACTGAGGGTAGGATATTCAAGGGTACTAGGCTTAAGTCCCTAGGAACTAAGAGAGCATGAGCATTAAACACATTTTCCACTCAAATTCCTTTTTCTATTTTTCTTTTTGTCTCAGGTGACTACAGCCTTTTTCCTTGCTAATATTTTGATTTGCCCCTCTCTTTTTTTTGGCAATTTATTTTGAATATATTTTTTTTCCTTTTTTTTTTATTTTTTTTATTGCCTTGGGTTTCAACCTTTATTTTTCTTCTT